>OX419640.1:9435849-10721849 GCA_948473465.1 Lithophane ornitopus | reverse complement strand
GTAAATGAAATAATAGTGCTTTCTAGACTTGACTTAAAGGTGTCGGTAGCCGGACTCCGAAATAAAAAACAGTAAAAGGTATCTGTATCTATCTGTCAATGTCAAAACTCACCAACACTCAGTCAAAAATATTGCTTGGCACCACTTGGCACTGTTTATAAAATAAATCATGCAATGTTTTTGTGAAGTATTTAACTCTTAACTACATAATCTCACGCCTCTTCCTCTTCCCATGGGGGTAGGAAAAAACTACAGAACGCTCCCTGTTATGATCCCACCCCATTCTTTTTTTAGGTATTGAAATAAACGTGAACTACCAGTTTTTAAATATTTTATTGTGTCGCAACGCGAGTGTTTTGTTTTCTATAATTATTATACTCATAGGTGACCCATAGTGATAATTTTAGAGTTAAAAGATGGAAAAACTGCCGATGTGTAGGATATGTTTAGTGCAGAATGTCCGTATGTATGTAGTGGCCAACAGGCACTTACATGAACTGTATGAGAAGCTGACGGAGGTTCCAGTAAGTTGATATTTTTAATAAATTAATTACATACATAATCCCTCTATCTATTTTTATGTTCCCACTACTGGGACACGGCCTTCTCTCGGTGAGAGGTAGAGCAATTCATTACCTATTAGGTTTATGCGCCCCCCCTACCAGTAAATTTTGGCTCCAGTGGTTCCATAAAACAGCATGAGGAAAGCTGGATTTAAAATAAATAATAATATGTACATAAAATGGCCTGCCTTGAGCAAGAGAGGCGATCAATGATCATGCATTCTGTGTAAGATGCATATAGAAAGCATTAAGGACTACTGCTGGCTTGGACATTTAAAGAATAGAAGTATTTTCTTCATAAAAACAAAATAACGCAAGACAAATATTGTTGCAGTTTGTAACTGAAGACAGTAGACCGATGCTCGCCTGTTTCTTCTGCTGCACTAAACTAAAGCAATGCTACCGATTACTGAGACAATGTCTGCAAGCCGAAGAGCTGTTCGCTCAGATGATGAATGAGGATTATGAGGTGAGGTAATATTTAACAGCCATTTATTCTTATAATTTCTAAATTCAGTATAATGTGGATCTTGGAAGTGATTCCTTTCAAGCTCATATCTATTGTGTCTGGTTTTCACGCCAAGCATACCATTGAGTGTTGAATGGTGATATGTATACTTTTGTCAAATGTGTAAATAATCCATACAACACTTCTACAACTTCTGTATGACACTTGTATGTGGCAGTTTGATAGCGGTCCTCTCTCATGTCAGTGCAAGCTATGCAACAATAGCTTGTGCGGTGGTCAGTGACATTTGATCTACTTAAGTATCCTCACTTTTGGAGGCTCTTTTGAGTGACTTTAGTATCATGAGAGAAGGTTGGTGCTCGTGGGACTGTGATCACCAACATATTTTCCTAATACTATAATCATCTTTTTACAGCCCAATCCTTTAATATACCGAGATCACTTGGAGTTTATGAGTGGGTTTATCAAAACTCCAATAGAGCACATAAGTATAGATGATGAATGTCAAACAAAAAACAGTGCTCTTAAAGAAGAACTACCAGCTGTTTGTGAGGGACTAGATGATATTATTGAGCCAAAGGAGGAACATCAAAGTGATGGTATGTTTTTAAGAACATAAATAATCCTAATCCTAACTAATATTACAAATGCGAAAGTGAGTTTGTTTGTTATGCTTTCACGCAAAATCGTCGGAACGGATTTGGAAGAAATTTGGTACAGGGGCAGACATAGGACCTGGAATAGGACATAGGAACATTCTCTTTGAATGCACGGGTGTCAACCAGATTAGAACGGAAACCCTCGGGTCACCCAGATCTTACACAGATGTTCTGTACAGGACCAGGAGATTTAATTAACTCCTGGAGGGATGTGGGGTGGTTGGAATAACCACCGACGGCCGCCATGGCCCACTAACAATGGACCACCTTAGGGACTAAGTGTGGAAACCAAACCCCTAATATAGAACATGGAACATAGGATACTTTTTAAACCCCGACGGAAAAAGAGGGGTGTTATAAGTTTAACGTGTGTTCTGTGAGTCTGTCTGCGCCATCGTAGCTGCCAAACGGCTGAACCGATTTCGATTTTTCTGGTTTTGTCGATGATAAAAAATCGTTTATTAGCTGCTTTGTTTTTGTCGGGGGTTTTTTAAATGTTTCATTTAAGAGTACTTGTTATTGGTGAAACCGCGCAGTTAGAGATGGGTAGTGGGTTAAAACCCATTCTTCCCAATTGGGTTAAAACTGGGTGATTCGGGTTTTAACCCGGTTTTAACCCATATTCACCTATTTTACTGGGTGAAAATGGGAATTGTTAATAATTTAATAGTAGAGAAGCAGAATTCACTACTAGCTCGTCAAAAATAAAAGCACACACACAATCAGATACATTTAGTATTTAATTGAAAAATTACAACAAATTAGTAGGCAGTTTAATCATCAGCATCACTAGCATTAGAAAAACGGTGAAAATAAAAAAAATGAAAATTGTTAATTCCGGACGTAGATGGTTCAGGGCTATATATATGTACGTGGTGGCGTGGTTTGCATATTATATCTCTGAGATTCCATAGATATTGGTGGTGGTGGTGGTGAATCAGGCACGCAGTCCTCAGTGTTAACACTTAAATCATCCACGTGCTTGTGCAACAAATTCCAATTGTATGTTATATGTTAGTTTTGCTGCCCTTTCCGTAGTGAGTCTATTTCTTTTTTTACTGTGTATGTTACTATGAGCACTAAAGGAGCGCTCTACAGCAGCAGAAGTACACGGTACTGTAAGTATACGGACAGCGACTTTGCTCAATGCAGTAGATCCATATATTCCCTTCCACCAGATTGATGCGCTTACATCGTTGATGTTAGCCCACAGAAATCTCCGACTATAAAAACCATCTCTTGTTCTATAAGTTGCCAAGTTTGTCATGACATTTAAACCGATACTTTGTCCTACTTCGCATATGAACTCCATAGCGTCGACTTCTTGACTTTCATCAAGTTCAGATCCTTGGTCTGTGGAGTCTAATAAGTACGCTGCAAAGTGAATCGGTTTCAAACACATACTAATTCTTTCGTCGACAATTCGACATTGATTAATATTTCATCTTTTTTGTCGTTATCTATTATTGTGATATCCGGTAAACTAAAATACTATTATTCAGCTGCATCCGGTTAGACTGGAAGCCGACCCCAACATAGTTGGGAAAAGGCTAGGCAGATTGATTGATCCGGTAAACTAAAAAGTAATTTCGATTTCATATTTTTATGCATTTGCATTGTCGATTAATTTCCCAAAAATTTTCATCCAACCGTGTTGATTTTTCTTCTGCAGGTAAAAGTGATGTTTTTTCATGTACAGCTAAGGTCTGTGAGGCTACTTTTGTGTTTTCGATACTTTTAAAGCTGGTGTAATAACTGCCCCATCGGGTATCGCATAACAACTTCAAATTCAAATTTTCACCAGCTTCTTTTTCCCTAACAATTTTTGCAAGTAAGGATGTTAAAAATTCACTTTTTTTAATAGCTTTAACCATGTTAACCAAATTTATTTGTTCCATACTCAATTACTCAGATAGTACATTTAAAATTTCTCCACATATGTAATCACTTATGTGTCGATTTTCTGCCGTCGCAATACTTTTAATAAATACAGGTTCTGGTTTTTCAATTTATTATTATGTTAATTATTCCTTCATTCCTACAATTTGACCAACCATCTAGCATTAACTCGTGATGCATTTCCCTATAAGTTTTGTCTAAAATAGTTATAGGTAGAAATAGTTTTTCTGGTAGGCAATTTGTACAATGGCTGGGGTTCATTAGAAAAAAATGGATCCAGAAGGGGTGTTCCACTATAGAAAGGGGTGTTCCCGATACATAAATTGCCTTAGCAAATAATGTGTTCAAGCCAAGATCATTCCGGTAAAAGCAGGATCAGATCGCAATATAACAGTTCCGGGTGAAAACACAAAATTAACTCAAAACGCGCGCACTCTATCCAGGGAGGTAAACTATCGAGAGTCTGAGCGGGAAAGAGACGCGGGGATCGTTGCGCGTAGGCCACACCCCCTCTCCCTCTCGGCCCTGCCACCCCGCACACCGGCTGTAGCGTGTTACATGTTTGAATATAAAATATCTGAAATATTTTGTTTTCACCCGGCCAAACCACCCAGTGGGTGGAATAAAACGGGTGATAACTGGGTGTTAACCCACTAGTAGGTTTTAACCCGGGTGATTACCCATCTCTAGGCGTAGTTAGTTTTATCAATAAATAATATCTTAAAATAAATTTCGCCCCCCGACCCACCGCTTCGCATCCTATCGCCAGCCAGCGCTATTATTTCGTTTTCGCGTTGTGTTCTTTTTGACATTTTTTTCTTTTTTCTCGGCTCCTACATATGGGTCGTACGCGATATTGCATGACCTTCCAAGAATTACTAAGTAATGCAAAAAGATTTTTTCAAATCTGACTGGTTGTTCCGGAATACCTACATGTTTATATGAAGGGGGTAATCTCTGTCCAAACAAATTTTACCTCTTTATAATAATATACAGGGTTATCGGATATACGATGGTAACCGGTATTAAATAGTGCTCAGTGGACGGTAATCCGTTGAGATGTAGGAGAGGTCATTTGCAATCAAATGACCCCTGATGACATCTATGCAAATGTCAAAAAATTTCGAGTCATTTGACATTTTTATTTCATACATTAAAAAAATAAAATCCACCCGCGGCTTTGCCCGCGTGGTATTTCTATTGGAAATTAAGAGGCTCTTTTTAGGATCAAACGACTTTTCATTCAATAGAACTAACACGAGTACATTTTTATAATCGACTGACATATTCCAAACAAGATTTAGTTTTCTTATTAGGTATACAACCTCCATCACGCACCCTTAATCTACAGCATGATGCATGCGCAAGATTACATCAAGTACCTACCTAACATATTTCCTACATGTGCACGCACCCTTAAACTACTTAGTGTGCATATAAGTACGGAGTACATTCAGCTGGAGCTATCGTTCACTGATATCCAATCTACTTCTATTATTCTGTTCTCAACACAGCTCAATAACAAAAATACTAAAGAAAAACAAAATAAAATTATATATTACAAATCATAACATCTCAAAACAAAATCACATCAAAGACAATATTAGTTAAAAATCATTACATCACACATTACTCGCCCCCTTAATAGATAATTTTTCTAAAAGTTGCGTAAGTTTTGGGCCTGGTAGTGATTTCGTTAACATATCAGCTACCATTTCTTGTGAAGGCATATATTTTACCTCAACCGCCTCATTAACTATAGCTTCGCGAACGTAATGAAATCTAATATCGATGTGTTTAGTTCTGTTATGGTTCATCTTATTTTTAGCTATTTTATGTGCCGACTGGTTGTCGTTGTAAATGACTACCGGTTTGCCAGAAGACCCCTTTGTTAAACTTCTTAACAAATTTCTTAAATAAATAGCTTCTTTCAATGCTTGACTAAGGCCTATATATTCTGCCTCTGTGGAGGACAGCGCCACGCACCCTTGCTTTCGACTTTCCCAAGATACTATTTAGTATCTCCTAGTCAAAAAATTAAACCTGTACAGGATTTCCTATCATATGACCCACCCCAATCCGCGTCTACATATCCATTTAATTCTAGGTTACCCGTTTTCTTAAACGTTAGTCCAAAGTTCGACGTCCCCTTTAAATATCAAAGCACCCGTTTAGAACATTTAAAATGTAATTCATCGTAACTAGAATTAAATTGTGACAAAACACTAACAGCGTGCACGATATCGGGCCTAGTATTGTGAGCTAAATAATTAAGAGAACCTATGAGAATTTGATATGGCAACTTACAACCGGAATCTGAAGCTTTCTCCAATTTGAGACCTACTTCCATTGGGGTAATGACTGGTTTACAATCCGTCAGATCAAAATCCTTCAAAACATTAAGAACGATCTTGATCTTGATCTTGACGAACGTTCTTGATCAAGATAAATCGCATTTTTATCTCTTTTAAGTCTAATGCCTAACACGTGTCTAGCAGGACCTAAATCCTTAACTTTAAACCTTTTAAGCAGGCCATTTTTTAATTTCTGCTTTTCGGTTTCGTTATTTTTGGAATAAAATATAAAAATATCGTCGACGTAGATGATTGCTACTCTTCTATTTCCATCGCTAAACACCTTTGGATAAAGACATGGTTCTATTTTTGACTGTACGAAACCTAAATTGAGCATCTCCCGATCTAGCTCATGGAACCAAGCGTTTGACGCTTGTTTGAGTCCATACAACGAACGAGATGTCCTCTTTTAGCTTGCTATACAGGAAAGCAGTCGTAACATCCCATTGGTCGATGAGCCAATCATATTCTACAGCTAATGAGAATAGTAATCGTAAGGTTGAGCTTCTTACGACCGGAGAATACGTTTCGTTGTTGTCTATTCCACGTACCTGCGTAAATCCTTTAGCTACCAACCTAGCCTTATATTTTGATACTTTACCGTCACTGTCCCGTTTAATTTTAAAAACCCATTTACAATGTATTGGCTTTTTGTCACGTGGTAAGTCTACCAGTGACCAAGTCTGATTCTCGTACAATGATTTTAGTTCATCATCCATAGCTTTTTGCCATAATTTAGAATCAGGCCTTGTCAATGATTCTTCAACGGTTATTGGATCGCCATCAATTTGCGCGATCGCATTATATAATATAGGCTTGCGCTCACGAAGATTGTATCTTCGTTCTGGTTCTGCTGTACTGCTCGTGGTAGCAACCGTTTCATCAGGCGCCGCAGCCGCCTCAGTGTCAATACACTCCGCTTCATGAAACTCTTCTTCATCTTGAATAATATTATTAGATGCACCACTTTCAACCACAGGTTCTATTCGTTCCTCCTCTATATAAATAGGAACAACTGCAACACTTTATCGACTTTCCTGTTTGCTTCTCCACTTCCGCCTTATATTCACGAAATTTATCGAGGGTTTGACTCTTATTTTTCAAAAAATATACGTGCGTCTTACGCGTATAATCGTCGATAAACAACAACATATATCTAGATCCACTGAATGATTGTTCTTCCATTGGTCCGCATAAATCACTATGTATAATTTCCAAAAACTCTTTCGCTCGTATACCTTGATTTTTGATAGAGCTCTTACAAGTCTTTCCATTTATGCACGGAACACATGGTTCAATTTTATCACTTGAATTAAAATTCAATCCAGTCACCATACTTTTCAATTAATTCATATATTTTTGTCCTAAATGTGCTAATCTTCTATGCCAAATATTTGACAAAACTTCATTCGATAAAGTCAGATTGACAACACAATTTTCTTTTTCAACTAACTCGAAAATTCCATCAACCGCTTTGCACGTTGCTACTATTTGGTCCGTTTTATTTTTAATAGAGCAACCTCTTTTGTCAAATTCTACAGCGAAATCCTTCTTTACAAGATCGCTTACTGAAATTAAATTCATAGAAAGTCCGGGAACATGATAAACATTCGTCAATAGGAGTTCAGTGGTATTCTTTACTTTCGGGATGGCATTCCCTCTTCCTATGACTTTCATTTCGTCCCCACTTGCAACTTTTATCTTTAAGTTATTCTGTTGCCTTTTGTAATTCAGCAATTTTCCGGCATCGTTCGTCATGTGTTTCGAGCATCCACTGTCCAAGTACATACTCAAGCATGGATTCGCTCTCTTACTGACTTTGCATTCAGATGCTTTATTCCCTTCTTTATGACACTTAAAGCACTTAAATACTTTCTTTTCCTTGCTGAACTTCTTTCTATTTTGCGCCGTTGTTACCATCGCTTGCTCTCCATTTTGAATATTTTCGCTCTGTCGGCTTGCTTCTTGCATCAACTTTGACTTTATCTGCTCCAGATTAATTTCTTTTCCGCTGTTGTCTATCGCCATTATAAATGGGCTGTAATCTGACGATACACCGCTTAATAATATCGAAATTATCCACTCATCAGAGATTTTAGCATCAATGTCTGCAAGTTGTTGTGACAAACAAATTATTTTAGAAATATATTTCTCCATGGTTTCGAAATTTTCTGCTGCCCCAGCCCTTGTCTTCGTAAGCCTCGCTGAGACTCACCCAAACTTCACGTGCTGTCGTCGCACTATACACATGTGCGAAACAAGCAGGCTCTAGCAGCAAACATATCGTTGTTCGAGCCTTCCTATCAGTGTCTTTTAAATCTGCTGTTATCTCCGTGGCTTCAATGGCTTTGAACCAGTTTTTTGATTCTAAATAATTTTTCACCACGAACTTCCAGTTAGCGAAGTCTTCAGCACCGTTCAATTTTCTTATTCCACAAATTGAACCTGAATGATCTTCTGCCATGACGAGAAATGTATTATTGTGTATTTTATAGACCGCAGTTTTTTGGAGCCTAGGTCTGGGCCATAACCTATTGGAAATTAAGAGGCTCTTATTAGGATCAAACGAGTTTTTATTCAATAGAACTGACACGAGTACATATTTATAATCGACTGACATATTCCAAACAACATTTAGTTTTCTTATTAGGTATACAACCTCCATCAATTTCGATAAAAATAGCCTATGTCCTTCCCCGAGATGCCACCTATCTTCTTGCCAAATTTTATAGAAATCCGTTCAGTGGTTTAAGCGTGAAAACGTAACATACAGACAGACACATATATAGTTTGAGTTTCTCAATTCGTCTGTAGTTTTTTTTTTAAATATTAGTATGGATTAGTATGGATATAATAAAATAATAATTAATTAATTGTTATGTGTAAGTAAAATAAGTACCTAAAGATTGATTAAGATTTTTTTGGACTATTTAATTTTTTTTGCAGTGTTAAGTTTTAATGTTACGTAACGGTTACCAAATTTTGTTGTAAAAAAAAAACAAATATCAACAATAAATAAGTAACACTCTTAACTGTTTGTGTTTACCTACAGAGCTAGAACTGGAAAGTTCCGACAATAGCTGTCTAGATGTAGCAGATATAGCACCACACTGTTCTGAATCTGATTTAGAAGATGATGTGCCTTTAATGGAGTTCAAAACTGAAGTGGAAGAAGAAGAAGTACCCAACAAGAAACGAAGAGCCAGCGAGACGAGAAGTAAGTGTTAGTTAGTTGAATTGCCAGATTTTCGTGAGATATACCTACAGTTGACTTCTAAACACAGATGAGTGTGTTAATAAAATAATTCCCTAGATCAAAGTTTGTTTAAACCTTAAACAGACCATTATGTCGACGTTAGTACAATTTTGTACTTAATACCTCTGGTGATTAAGTGTATTATTCAATGTTACCAGAAATTCCTCCATTTCGGTGATAGTTTGAATCATGCAAAGCGTTATTATTTTGATTAGTGTGCATGTCAATCTTCTTCCAACATTGTACTTATCTGATTTATAATCACAGGGGCGACGGTTGTGAAGAAACTGAAACTAGACACTCGAAGAACAAAGTTAGAAGATGCAATAACAGCCGAGCAAACGAACAAGGAAAAATCAGACGCGAAAATTATTCGGACAACTCCAAAACGTACGTCCAAACCTAGCACTTGTTTAAAAAAAATGATACATACTCGAACACAAATTGGTGAAAAACCCAAATGTGATGTATGTCAACGTAGTTTTCGCAAAAATTCTGATTTAACAAAACATATTCGTATACACACCGGCGCAAAACCTTTTAAGTGTGATGTATGTCAGCGTGGTTTTAGTCATAAGGATCATTTGTCAAAACATATTCGAATACACACTGGTGAAAAACCATATAAGTGTGATGTATGTCAGCGTAGTTTTCGTGTAAAGGGTAGTTTAACAAAACATATTCGTATACACACTGGTGAAAAACCTTTTAAGTGTGATGTATGTCAGCGTGGTTTTAGTGTAAAGGTTAGTTTAACCAAACATATTCGTATACACACTGGTGAAAAACCTTATATGTGTGATGTATGTCAACGTAGTTTTACTCTAAAATGTAATTTAACAAAACATATTCGTATACACACCGGCGCAAAACCTTTTAAGTGTGATGTATGTCAGCGTGGTTTTAGTCATAAGGATCGTTTGTCAAAACATATTCGAATACACACTTGTGAAAACCCTTATAAGTGTGATGTATGTCAGCGGAGTTTTAGTGAAAAGGGTAGTTTAACAAAACATATTCGTATACACACTGGCGAAAAACCTTATATGTGTGACGTATGTCAACGTAGTTTTACTCAAAAATGTAATTTAACAAAACATATTCTTATACACACCGGCGCAAAACCTTATAAGTGTGATGTATGTCAGCGTGGTTTTAGGCAAACGAGTGTTTTAACAAAACATATTCGTATTCACACTGGTGAAAAACCTTATAAGTGTGATGTATGTCAGCGTAGTTTTAGTCAAAATTGTCTTTTGTCAGCTCATATTCGAACACACACTGGTGAAAAACCTTATAAGTGTGATTTATGTCAACATAGTTTTAATCAAAAATGTACTTTAACATATCATATTCGTAAACACACTGGCGAAAAACCTTTTATATGTGATGTATGTCAGCGTAGTTTTAGTCAAAAGAGTCATTTGACACAACATATTCGTAAACACACTGGCGAAAAACCTTATAAGTGTGATGTATGTCAGCGTAGTTTTAGTCAAAAGGGTCTTTTGTCAACTCATATTCGAACACACACTGGTGAAAAACCTTATAAGTGTGATTTATGTCAACATAGTTTTAATCAAAAATGTACGTTAACAAATCATATTCGTAAACACACTGGCGAAAAACCTTTTATGTGTGATGTATGTCAGCGTAGTTTTAGTCAAAAGACTCATTTGACACGACATATTCAAATACACACCTGAGAAAAACCTTATAAGTGTGATGTATGTCAACATAGTTTTAATCATAAATATACTTTAATAGATCATATTCGTAAACACACTGGTGAAAAAGCGTTTATGTGTGATGTTTGTCAGCGTAGTTTTAGTGAAAAGGGTAGTTTAACAAAACACATTCGTATACACGCTGGCCAAAAACCTTATAAGTGTGATGTATGTCAGCGTAGTTTTAGTAAAAATAGTAGTTTAACCATACATATTCGTATTCATACTGGTGAAAAGCCTTATAAGAGAAATTGTAATTTAACTAAACATATTCGTATACATACTGGTATTGATACCGGCATTTGTGAAACGGTGGGCAGTCACGGTGAGGATGGTCACAACAATTGTATATTATGCAATTAGTGAATAAAGGAAAAAGCGAAGCGAGCGAATCACGACCGTAGCGAGTGATTCATGATGATTGAATCTGAAAATGTACCAAAAGCTTGATTTTAATTTTTTCCATTTGCTAAACTCATCGTAGGGGTTTGATGTGAACCAGCCGTCATTTGTTGGGTAGCAAGTTTTCTACTATATCGGCCGCCCTCTCTTTCATAAACTCAGGACTTTTCTTCATCACTTGCATGTAATTTCAATCAATTTATTATTAAGTAAGTAACACTAAATTTGGTGTTCGCACAACTTACAATATTCAAAATAGCGTCAATTTACTAATGACAGCAAAGAACACAAAAAAGTTTTTTTTCTAATGCTGAACTCCTTGTCGAAAATGTCAACCAATCAAATCTCGAGGAGTTAATATTTGCACAAGGAGTTTGTATGTCGGGTATTCTTTGCACAAGGAGTTTGTATCGACTAATTTTTCGCAAGGAGGTTGTACAGCATTGAGATGGAGGACTAATATATTGGTGTGTTCTCCTTTAACAACAATCTTGAAGTTGCAAGTTATTTTTCTCATATTCATGGTATAAAGTATAGTATGCAACTCTTGAATAAAACGGATATATATCGAGGGCTATGAATCACTCGCTATCCTCGTGATTCAATCGTCATGAATGACTCCCTACAGTCGTGATTCAGTCGTAAGAATCCTTCACTTGCTCGTGATTCATCTATGGCCCTCGCTTTAAATCCGTCCTTTATTCACTAATTGCATAATATACTATTGTCTCACGCTCGCAGCAAAATCGAATTTTGCTCACTGTCTATCTGTAGACAGCAAAACCTGCTTGTTTGAAGGTGATGAGGTGAAAATAACATTACGTAAACAACAGTAAAAAAAAACACTTTGTACGTATTTTTTTTTCTGTTATTTTCTTTTTATCTGTTTACTATGTGTGTACATAAATGGTTAAAGAAATAAAATAAAATAAACAATAGGGTAATATGCATATTTATTTTTTTATTCTATACATAACAGATTATATGGCCAAATAATAGTAAATAAAAAGACAATGACCAAATTAGTATGAAGACTGGTGCCTTTTATTTTTTGGCGACTGTCGATCAAATATGAAAAAAAACAGAGCAATAATATTATGAATGAATTATTATATGGGGTCTTATATCGAAAAATCAGTCCGGAGTGAGTTATCGATATAAGAGTTATCAGTTTAAAGATTAACAAATATTTTCATGTAATAAGAAATAATTATTTTTACAAAGCATATTTTTGACATTCTCAAGTGACATTCACTATTTAGTTATTACTTACATCTTTTTACACGTGTTTTTTATATATTTATACTAGCTGCCCGCCCCGGCTTCGCACGGGTAGCACTAAGTACTTATCTACGCCGCACCTACCCTACCTACCTACCCGACCTACCTTCCTACCTAACCTGCCCTATCTACCTACCCTACCCACCTGCCCTGCCCTACCCTACCTACCTACCTACTCTACATACCTACCTACCAACATAGCTACCTACCTAACCAACTTACCCAACCTACTTACCCTACCTCCCAAGCCTACCTACCTACGTGCCCTACCCTACCTACCTACCTACCTACCTACCTACCTACTCTACATACCTACCTACTCTACATATCTACCTACCTAACCAACTTACCCAACCTACTTACCCTACCTCCCAACCCTACCTACCTACCGTACCTACTTACCTACCCTATGTACCTACCCTACCTAGCTACCCTACCTACCTACCTTACCTACCTACCTACCTACCTACCTACCTACCTACCTAGCTACCCTACCTACCTACCTTACCTACCTACCTACCTACCTACCTACCTACCTACCTACCTACCTACCTACATATATACCTACCTACCTACCTACAAACATACCTACCTACCTACTGAATGTATGAGCCGGTATTTTTTGGAGATAGACTTGAATTTTTAAACTCGTGATATTTTTCGAATAGAATGTCCGAATTGAATAATTCAAAAAGTAATATATTGAAGCAGTCTTAAATATGAAGAAATTTATTTTGATAAGGATTAATACCAAGATACAAATAAAGAGCCTTTTCTAGCGGCGTCATTTCAATTAAATTTTCAAAATAGAAGAACACTTATTGTGGCATAACTATAATAGTTAGACATATGCTGTCGCGACACTTTTTGTAAATAATGATGTGTTCTGCAAAGTCGTAGTACATTAATTTATTCTATCATCAATAATTTTCGCAACGCACGCGATACAAAGAATATTTAAGGTAATTTTTTACACCCTGGGGTACAATAATGGAGTTTTAGTAAGGATCCCTAAGCTTCTAGCAATAAATGTAGCCTATGTAAATGTATTTTTGAAATCGGCGCAGTAGTGATTTTATTCATTACAAACATACTCACAAAAACTTTTTACAAAAAAAAAAACAACCGACTTCCAAAAAAACACTGAAAACGTGAAAAATCGGTGTCTTTGCTTTTCAATTTTCGTGGTTTGCCACCGACTTCCGAAATTAAAGTTATTTTTCACGTTTTTAGTGTTTTTTTGGAAGTCGGTTGTTTTTTTTTTTGTAAAAAGTTTTTATTTTTCACTTTTTAGTTGTGGTGCCTACTCCACACAAATTCGAATACCACTACCTGGTATGTAAATAACAGTGAAGGAGTCAAACAATATATCGTCTACATACACTAAGTGGGAAAAATATATAATTATTGAAGCTAACTCAAAAACTACGCAAGCACAGTTAATAAAATTTATATGGGACCACCTCTGAAGCATGACCTACCAAACAAAAAAAGAATCATCAAAATCGATCCATATTTGGCGGAGTAATCGCGTAACATATACAAAAAAAAAAAAAAAAAAAAAATTGCAGACGAATTGAGAACCTCCTCCTTTTTGAAGAAGTCGGTTAAAAATACAAATCTTTCCTCTTTATAATATTAGTTTAGATTAGTGTAGATGTAGAAGTGTAGATGTAGATTATGTAAAAGTGACTTTTGTGTGCATGTGATTTTTTTTTGCGTCATCATGGCAAAAAAAAATACTATGGATCCCAATGGGGTGCCCAATTATTTTCATAGCAGAGTAGTTTGTCATGATTTACATCATTGTCATGATTTGGATGCGCTAGGGTGGCCCGCGAAATTCAAATTTTCTTACTTTTTTGCAATTTGCAGGTCAGTATCAGGTTGTATGTTGATCTAAATATTAGTAGCGGCCGTAACAAATATGGATTTGACGAATTATAAACAATAGAATCAGCAATTCAACTCTCTAAGACGATTTCATGAAATTTTCATTCAATGCACTTACATGAACTTCTGTTAATTTTATTTTTAACCGACTTCTTCAAAAAGGAGGAGTTTCTCAATTCGTCCGTATGTTTTTGTGTGTATGTTACGCGATTACTCCGCTAATCATGAAGCGATGTTGATGATTCTTTTTTTGTTTGGTAGGTCATGCTTCAGAGGTAGGTCCCATATAAATTTTATTAACTTTGGTTGCGTAGTTTTTGAGTTAGTTTCAATATTACGTATTTTTTCCCACTTAGTCTATGTAGATAATATATTATTTGACTCCGACACTGTTATTTTCATAGCAGGTAGTGGTATTCGAATTTGTGCGGGGTAGGTACCACAACTAAAAAGTGAAAAATAAAAACTTTTTACAAAAAAGTTCAACCGACTTCCAAAAAAACACAAAAAAATGAATAATAACATTAATTTCGGAAGTCGGTGGGAAAAAAAATATTGAAAAGCAAGACACCGACTTCCGAAATTAATAGTAGGTAGGTATATTATGCATTAAAGGACGATTTAAAGCGAGGGCCATAGATGCATCACCAGCAAGCGAAGGATTCGAACGACATGATGATTGAATCACGAACATAGCGAGTGATTCAAGTGTTAGAATCCTGAGCGACGCGAGTGATTCATGGCCCTCGATATAAATCCGTTTTATTCAAGAGTTGCATACTATTCTTTATACGATGACTACGAGAAAAAGAACTGGCAACTTCGAGTATGTTATTATGTCAATGTTATGCCTTGTTGTTATAGTACACCGTAGCATTGAATACGTACTCCAAAATGTCGATGACTTCCTTTTCTTCGACAACTCATTAAGGCGAAATGGGACTGACGAGAGCCGAGGGGGGTGGTATGACCCCGCCCGCACCCAATTCTAGTGCACTATGTTTACAAATATATAATTTTATTTGTGTTTATATAGAAAAAATAAGTCCATTATCTTAAAGTATTTAATAGTGAACACGTAGACAACATTTTATTACAATTGCTTTGATAACAATCGAATGGAATCGTTTTTTCTCTTTAAAAAAGCAGATTTTAAAGAAACTTTGCGGTTTTTTTGTATCGAGGAAGGTTTTATCAATCGTGTTTCGGGCCTAATACTTCACTAAAGACACTTCAATTTTCGTAATCATAAATAAAACGCAAATGCGTTGTTTTTTTTTAGAGAAACATTGATTTTGCGTTAAATCGAATCGCGTCAAAACATCTATCTGCTTTGGAACCATTTCACCTTAAAATAAGTTAGTAAAACAGACTCTGAAAATGTTCCAGAAGCTTGATATTCATTTTGCAATTTGCAAAACTCATCGTAGGCTTTGATGTAAACCAGCCGTGATTTGTTGGGTAGCAAGTTTTCTACTATATTGGCCGCCCTCTCTTTCATAAATTCAGGTGTTAACACATCCTGCCAGGGTTGCGGGAATGTCCGAAAGGGATACCGGGACCTTGGCAACAGGCAACTGAAGGAACACGGGTGGGTTTTAGTCAATAAAAGTCTGACACGCCCTTCCGTTCCGCCTAGAGCGGGAGAAGCCATTAGAAAATTTCCGAAACTAAAAAAAAAAAAAAGGTGTTAACACATCTTCATCACTTGAATGCATTTTCAATCGATTTATTATGAAGTAACACTAAACTTTGTGTTCATACAACTTACAGTACCTATTTAAAATAGCGCCAATTTACTAATGACAGCAAAGAACACAGAACAGTTTTTATTCTAATGATTAACTTCTTGTCGAAAACGTCAACCAATCACATCGGAGTTTGTATCGAGTATTTTTTCGCAACGAGGTTGTACAGAATTGTGATGTAGTTCGAATATATTGATGTGTTCGAAATTCAAACACTAAAACAGGAACTAAAAGTGCCTTTACCTTTTTCTTTTTTTAATCCAAACTTTATAGAAAAGGGTACTACAAAATTTCAGATTATTTAGAAGACAAAAAAGCATGGGATTGAGCTGCTCGCTCTGCTAAGCATTGTGACATTTTGAATATTGTGGTATATCATCAAAATATACCTACCAGTTTTATATACAAATTGACATTATTAAATATTATATACAAAATGACATGATTTCTTTGTAAGGTATTGTATTATTTTAATTATTGTGAATGTGAGGACTATGTGGATTTTTATTTTGTTTTTATTTTTTTTCGTCTCAGTTAGTTTTATCGATAGTCTGGCAATTTGAGAACTTTATGCGGCCTACCCAAATGTCCTTTCTTTGGTATTGTTCGTCGAGTCGTTGAGCTCCTTAAGCTCTTGAGTTGAGCTCCTCGGTTACTGACAAATGCTTGCACTGACTGGACAGGTCCACTCAAATTTGTGTGGTTCTTTCCTCAAAAGACCATTTCAGACTCTAATCTACATGGTCCTCATATGGCCTGACCAAGATTATGTCTGGACTTTAAAAGAGACTGTGACCCCTGAGTTTGTTTCGGCCTTTCTTCTCAGAGTAGTCAGATAGGAAACGCCGACCTCATCTAGCTTATTTTTAATATTTTTTAATATGACGTGTAAAAGTGATTCCAATATCCTATTTACAGAATAAAAAATTTCATTTCATTACAATTTCATTTCATTTTAGAGGGGGAATGGTATAAAGTTATGTTTCACTTTTTTTGTGTTTTTTTTTAAGTCGGTAGATTTTTTTTTCGTCGTCTATTTAATACAAAAATGATGATGATGGTTACGGATGAATGATTGTTTTTGTATGTATGAATTTTATTATATTATAAAAATCATCCCATTCCATTGTAATTTGACACAAAAAAACGGGAAATGGCGGGAAATCGAAAGAAGTTTTTCTAATAAACGCGTTCCAAATTCAATAGCAGTATTTATGACCAAATTATACACCATTTGAAATATGATTAGACATTAAGGTGGATGCGCTAGGGTAGCCCGCGAAATTATAATTTTCTTACGTTTTTTGCAATTTCCAGGTCAGTATCAGGTTGTATGTTGATCTAAATATTATTAGCGGCCGTAACAAATATGGATTTACAGAATTATAAACATTAGAATCAGCAATACAACTCTTTAAGTTCATGTAAGTGTATTGAATGAAAATTTCATGAAATCGTCAGTCAATACACTTAGAGAGTTGTATTGCTGATTCTAATGTTTATAATTCTGTAAATCCATATTTTTAGAAAATTTGAATTTCGCGGGCCACCCTAGCGCATCAACCTTAAAACAAACCCTTTTACAGTCCGTTCAACCGATTTTGACTTCTATACCCTAGGCATAAGGATAGCATTAAAAGCAAAAAAAGTTACACAATACCAACTATCTACTGCGGCTGCCATTTGTCATGCCACCAACGCAATAGAATTCAAAATCGGTTGAACGGAATGTAAAAAAGGCTTATCTATACGTCTAATCTTATTTCAAATGGAGTATAGTCACAATGGTCCTTTTACATTCTACCATAACATAAAGGTGTTCAAATATATAATTTTATCTTTATCTAAATGGGGGGTCTATGTGTGGGGTTGTTTTTTTAGGGTTCCGTACCCAAAGGGTAAAACGGGACCCTATTACTAAGACTCCGCTGTCTGTCCGTCTGTCACCAGGCTGTATCTTATGAACCGTGGTAGTTAGACAGTTGAAATTTTCACAGATGATGTATTTCTGTTGCCACTATAACAACAAATACTAAAAACAGAATAAAATAAATATTTAAGGGGGCGCCCATACAACAGACGTGTGCCTTTTTTATAGATATGTACGGAACCCTTCGTGCGCGAGTCCGTTTCGCACTTGGCCATATTTTTTTTTTTAAGATATTCCTTTTTTACCCTCTGCCTAATTGTTTAGACAAAGACATCGTTATAGAGAGTAAACTCCAGTACACACACTTAAGAAAAGATACTATATTTATAAAATTAACTACATTTTTCAAAAAACCAATATAAAAATTCATTAAAAACAGTGAAAACAAACTAAATGAAATAGGTAATAGTGCTTTCTGGACTTGACTTAAAGGCCTCGGTAGCCAGACTCCCAAATAAAAACAGTAAAAGGTATCTGTATCTATCTGTCAATGTCAAAAATACTACTTAGTCTGTGGTCAAAACTCACAAGACAATTAGTCTGAGAAACTCACTACTCCGTAGGTAGGTACTCTACTCAGTCAAAACAAAAATATTGTTTGTAAAATAAATCGTGCTATTTTTTGTGAAGAACTCAACTATACCTACATAATCTCACGCCTCTTCCTGTTCCCATGGGGGTAGGCAAAAACTACAGAACGCTATAATGTTATGATCCCTCCCTATCCTTTTTTTAGGTATTGAAATAAACGTGAACTACCGGTTTTTAAATATTTTATTGTGTCGCAATGCGAGTGTTTTGTTTTTCTATATTTATTATACTCATAGATGACCCATAGTGATAATTTTCGAGTTAAAAGATGGAAAAACTGCCAATGTGTAGGATATGTTTAGCGGAGAATGTCCGTATGTATGTAGCGGTCAACAGGCACTTACATGAACTGTATGAGAAGCTGACGGCTATTCCAGTAAGTTGATATTTTTAATAAATTAATTACCTATTTGGTTTATGCGCCCCTCCTACGTAGAGGCCCTGTATTTAGGCTCCAGGGTTTCCATGAAACAGCAAGAGGAAAGCTGGAATTAAAATAAATATGTACATTAAATCACCAATCTGCCTTGAGCAAGAGTGGCGATCAATGATCATGCATTCTCTGTAAGATGCACACAGAAAGCATTAAGGACCACCAATTGCTAGCTTGGACAATTTTCTTAGATAGAAGTATTTTCTTCATAAAAACCAAATAGTGCAAGACAAATTTTGTTGCAGTTTGTAACTGAAGACAGTAGACCGATGCTCGCCTGTTTCTTCTGCTGCGCTAAACTAAAGCAATGCTACCGATTACTGAGACAATGTCTGCAAGCCAAAGAGCTGTTCGCTCAGATGATGAATGAGGATTATGAGGTGAGGTATTATTTACAGACAGCCATTTATTCTTATAATTTCTAAATTCAGTATAATGTGGATCTTGGAAGTGATTCCTTTCAAGCTCATATCTATTGTGTCCGGTTTTCACGCCAAGCATACCATTGAGTGTTGAATGGTGATATGTATACTTTTGTCAAAAGTGTAAATACTCCATACAACACTTCTACAACTTCTGTATGACACTTGTATGTGGCAGTTTGATAGCGGTCCTCTCTCATGTCAGTGCAAGCTATGAAACAATAGCTTGTGCGGTGGTCAGTGGCTGCAGTGCAGGCAGTGCAGTGGCTCTTTTGAGTGACTTTAGTATCATGACAGAAGGTTGGTGCTCGTGGGACTGTGATCACCAACATATTTTCCTAATACTATAATCATCTTTTTACAGGCCAATCCTTTAATAAACCGAGATCACTTGGAGTTTATGAGTGGGTTTATCAAAACTCCAATAGAGCACATAAGTATTGATGATGAATGTCAAACAAAATACAGTGCTCTTAAAGAAGAACTACCAGCTGTTTGTGAGGGACTAGATGATATTATTGAGCCAAAGGAGGAACATCAAAGTGATGGTATGTTTTTAAGAACATAAATAATCCTAATCCTAACTAATATTTCAAATGCGAAAGTGAGTTTGTTTGTTATGCTTTCACGCTAAATCGGCTGGTACACGGGTAGACCTTGACCTGGAATAGGACATAGGAACATTCTCTTTGAATGCACCGGCGTCAACCAGATTAGAAATGAAACCCTCGGGTCACCCAGATCTTACACAGATGTTCTGTACAGACCAGGAGATTTAATTAACTTCTGGAGAGATGTGGGGTGGTTGGAATAACCACCGACGGCCGCCATGGCCCACGCACAATGGTCCACCTTACGGACTAAGTGTGGAAACCAAACCCCTAATATAGAACATAGAACATAGGATTCTTTTTACTGGTGAAACCGCGGAGCGCAGTTAGTATTGTCAATAAATAATATCTTAAAATAAATTAAGATATAATCTATTCATTTCATACTAGCCACTACTAGATAGTAATTCTTGGAATGTCATGCAATATCGCGTACGATACTTAAGTAGGAGCCGAGCAAAAAGAAAAAAAATTACAAAAAGAACACAAAGCGAAAACGAAATAATAGGGCGAAATTTAGCGCGAACGCGACTTCGTCCGCGCTAAATTTCGCCCCCCGACCCACCGCGTCGCATCCCATCGCCAGCCAGCGCTATTATTTCGTTTTTTTTGGCTCAAACAGTATCAAGTGACACTAAAAAATTTCAAATCTGACTGGTTCTTCCGGAATACCTACATGTTTGTATGAAGGGGGTAATCTCGGTACAAACAAATTTTACCTTACCTCTTTATAATAATATAATGAAAGAGGCCGCACGAGGCCCCTTTAAGTGCGAGGCCGTAGGCGAGGCGACTTCGCGTACGCCTAGCTACGCCACTGACCCCTGATGACATCTATGCGAATGTCATCAAATTTCGAGTCATTTGACATTTTTATTTCATACATTTTAAAACATAAAATCCGCCCGCGGCTTCGCCCGCGTGGTATTTCCATAGAATAGAATAGAATTTTTATTTCGCAAATATGGGTAATACATACAGGTCTTAAGATTAAGCACATAATTATAGCTCAGCCACATTTTACCAATCGGCATGCAAAATTAGATTAGATTATTTATATCATTCTTATCACAATTACGTATATCAATTTATAATTTTTGAATTATTATTTAAATCATCAAATTAATTAAAAAAAAAAAAAATATGTGTAACAAAAGAAAATATTTAAAATTATTATCATTAGAATATTTCACATGTCATTACAATTAACAATATTATTATTATAATTCGAATGTCAAGAACCAAAATTAGAATGTCAAATATCAAAATGTAAAAAAAAAAAACAAAAATGTCAAAGAATATAAATGTCAAAAATCAAAATGTCAAAGAATAAAAATGTCAAAAAACAATGTCAAACATGAAATATAAAAAACAAAAAAAATAACATAAATTTATATTAATTATAGTACCACAATCAAAACTCCCATTAGGAAAAACTTTTATCATCAAAAAAATCTTTAATTGAATAGTAACATTTTTCTAATAACAATTGTTTTTTGAATACTGAAATGGGTAATATTTTTAGATTTATTGGTAATTTATTATATATGAGAGGACCCATGGAAAAAATATTTTTTTTTAAGTAAGGACGTTTTATATTGAGACCTCATTGGTCCTTTGCGTATTCTCTTATCCATCATTGATGTAAACAAATTACTGTTCATCTTAACAAATAAGGCAACTTCAAGAATGTACAAAGAAGGTAGTGTTAGAATCTTCAGTGATTTAAAAATTGGTTTACAGCTTTCTATGGGTTTAAGCCCTGTCATTGATCGAAGACAACGTTTTTGGGCCCTAAATATTTTATCTCTCTCACTACAGTTTCCCCAGAATATAACACCGAACCTTAGTAATGAAGCAACCAAACCATGATATGCTGTCACTAGCGTGTTCATATTTAACTTTTTTGAGAGATTGTACAGAATATATGCGGTTTTGCTTAATTTTTGGCCCACAATTTCAGCATGGTCTTTCCAGGTCAATTTATCATCAATATGTACTCCCAAAAATTTTGTAACTGAAGTGGTATCTACTATTTCGTCTTTATATTTAGACAATATAGTTTGGCCTCAGTCGTTGGAAGAAATGCATTACTTTGGTATTTTGTAGATTTAACACAAGATTATTTTTATTAAGCCAATCTATTATTTTTTCAAGTGTATCGTTTATCTCTCTTTCGTATTGAGTATTATTTTTACATTCAATTATAGCTGTGCTGTCGTCAGCAAATAAAGTCATAGGATGATGTATTTGACAAGGTAGGTCGTTAATATAAAGTAAAAACAACAATGGCCCAAGTACACTGCCCTGCGGGACTCCGAATTTAGTAATTCTAACATTGGATAGATATTTCAATTCGCGTTTAGTTTTGGGGCATATTCTCGAAATTTCTGTAAATTGTTTTCGATCCGTGAGATAGGACTTTACTAAATTTAGGACATTGCCCCTTATCCCATAGTGATGAAGTTTATTTAAGAGGATGTCATGTTTTACATAATCGAATGCTTTCGTCATGTCTGTGAATATTGCACATACAGGATTTTTTTTATCCACATTGTTCATTATCACTTTTAATAGATCAAATATCGCCATATTAATATTTTTGTTTTTCGAAAGCCTTTTTGCTCTTCGCATAGAATATTATTTTTAGTTGCAAATGTGTAAATAGATTCATAAATAATTTTCTCGAATATCTTTGAGAAAACTGAAATTAAAGCTACCGGTCTATAGTTCGACATGTCTCCCTTATCGTTTTTTTTATGCAATGGTTTTACTATGACAGTCTTTAATTTATCAGGGAATATACCTGAGCTTATGCATGTATTGATTATGTGGACTAATGGTTTAGCTATGACATCCGAAACAAATTGTACCACCGTGGTAGAAACTTCATCGCATCCAACACTATTTTTATTTTTCAACTGTTTTATTATACGCAAAATGTCTTGAGGTATTACTGGAGGCATGAATAATGAATTGCTGACATGGAGATTACTACTTGTATTTCTCGGATATTTACTATTATATTTACATTTTGTACCTGATCAACGAAAAAATCATTAAATGAATCAGCAATTTGCTTAGGATTAGTTACTAATTTATCTTCCTTATTAATTTGTAATATTGGTTCTTTTAACCGACTGTTATTATTAATTATCTGCCATGACGTCTTAGCTTTATTTTGAGAACAATGAATTAGGTAGTTATTTTGAGCTTTTTGTGTGAGATTGATAATTTTTTTAAGCGTGCGTGAATAATTTTTAAATGTAGTTTTATTTTCACATGAAGGTGCTTTCCTATATTTCCAAAGTAGGTTTCTTTGTTTTCTGCTGCAAATTCTAATACCTCGCGAGATCCATTTTACTTTCTTATCGGGTTTTATATTAATTAATTGGTTTGGAAAGCATACATTATAAAATAAACGAAACAGTTCAATAAACCTATCGTATGCCTCGTTAGGGTTATTGGATTCAAAAACGTCAGAAAATGGCAGACATTGTAGATGCTATTTAAATAAGACTAAATTTTCTTTGGATAGATCACGTTTCTGAATGTGCCAAGAATTCAGTATGTATGTTTTTTTAACTTGAATTTTTAGGATTTGAGCAGTATGGTCTGACAATGCGAAATCGATTACTATTTTTGTTTAGAATTATGAGCAAAGTTATCTAAACAACTGCCGCTTTTTGGTCTGGTTGGTTCATTCAATTCTAATTTAAGGTTATAGTTAAGTAGTACATTTTCGAAGTCTAGTGAGAAGTTATTTCTTTTCAGTCTGTTAATATTAAAGTCCCCACACAATACAATTTTTTTAGGTTTTGTAAAAATTTTCTTTAGTAGGGTATCTAAATGATCTAAATATGAATTTATGCACGACAAATTCGGTGGTCTATAGATACAAACAATTATTATTCCTTGTTCAACTAACTTTATCGCACAATATTCAAATAAACCTGAGATAGACGAGTTAGGAAGTTCACTATATTTGTATCTATTTTTGATAAGGATACACGACCCTCCGCGCTTTTGTTGCTTTCTTGAATAACACGCTGCGAGCTTAAAATTAGGGACTTTTATCAACGATTCCTGACCTGAAGTAACGAAATGTTCAGTTAAGCATAAGACGTCAACGTCTATATTTTCTTTTGTAGCAACTCTTGTATGTGCAACGTCAACATATCTGATTTATTTAATAGACCTGCCATGTTTTGGTGCACAATATTCAAGTGTCTACAATAGAAAAAAACTGGTTATCTTGATCAGTTGGAGTCTCGGTATTACTTTAAATCGTAGTCAAACATTATCCTGGACATGATCTGGTCATATATGTTTTTCCATCCGTATTTATTTATTCTGCCAGTATTATACGAAAACATTTCGTGCGATAGGGTACTATTGCTATCGAAAAAATATGCGTATTCATTGTTTCTTATGTCCGTTAAGAGGAGGTTATTGAAGAGCTCTACTTTATAATTATGAATTAATGCACCTTTTATGTATATGGGGGTGCAAATAACAATATTTGTATGGGTCAAATTTTGTAACGAGCTTTTTAAGTTATGTAGTATATGTGAATAGTCTCCCCCCCGCAGGTCAATTTCACTAATGAATATAAGGCAGTAATCGTTAATTGTAAAGTCTTTTAATTTGTATTTAATACTCCTTAGGAAAGATGTTGTGGTGATGTTCGGTGTTGGTGAAGGTTTCAAAAGTGAAAAATAAAAAACTTTTTACAAAAAAAAACAACCGACTTCCAAAAAAAACACTAAAAAGTGAAAAATAACTTTAATTTCGGAAGTCGGTGGCAAAAAACGGACATTGAAAAGCAAAGACACCGACTTCCGAAATTAAAGTTATTTTTCACTTTTTTAGTGTTTGTTTTGGAAGTCGGTTGTTTTTTTTTTTAACGTATCAATATTTAAATCACCACATACAATTATTTTTCTTCTATTTAATAAACATATCCTACTCAAAACAATGTCAAGCTTATCATAAAATGTCAAATAATTGTATTTTTGAATGGTGATATTATTATGTTCAATAAATAAAACACTAATTAGGTAATTCACTGTTTTATTTCGTGGTTAGTATAAGCACTAGGTAGCCTTACACTATTGTGTTGTTATTATCATGTGGGGTACTTGTACAAATCTTATATGTCAAGATGATTTTCAAGTACGTACATTAACGATACACAACATAACCTTTCCCCCAAGTATGCATTAACATGGTAAAAACATATAAACAAAATATAAACATAAAGCATCATAATCTTCTTAATTCAACAAATATAACAATAGTTGCTGTGGCTAGGCTTGGCATATGACTTTGCATAAGATGAAACTTTGTTCTTCAGTTTGCCACCTTGATAAGTGGTATCTGCCCCCCTAGGTATCCTAAGCATCTCGGCCCATTCCTCCGAGCTAGGAATTTGGATTATTTGTTTATTTTCTTGACTGGACTCTTCCACCTGCTCCTGCATACTTCGTTCCATTTCCTCCTCTGGTTCCTTATCCTTCTTCTCCTCCTCCCCAGTTGTTGAGCTTGTTGGCTTCTTCTGAATCAGTTGGTCAATATGTCTGCTTACAACATTTCCATTGCCTGCTGTCACCTGATAGCTGGATGGGCCATCCTTACTTGTTATAGTGCCTGGTAACCAACGTGGCCCTCTTCTATAATTTCTGTACATCACGGATTGACCAATGTCCGATTCTCTTTTTCCTCTGTGCGTGGTTGGTAATTTGTTGCTCGACTCGCATGTGCTGTTTATTGACTGGATGAATACTGTCCAATAAAGTCCTTAACCGTCTGTTCATTAACAGTTCTGAAGGGCTCTTGCCTGTTCCTGAACATGGCGTTACACGCAGTCCCAGTAACATGTTAGGAACCTTCACGTCCCATGACACATCATCCATTCTTCGTAACTTGTTCTTAACCGTCTGCACCATTCGTTCAGCCAATCCATTTGTAGCAGGATGGTATGGTGCTGTAGTTATATGCTTAATTTTATTTAACTCTAGAAATTGTTTCATATCAGCTGAAACAAATGCTGTTCCATTGTCTGAAACCAATGTCTCACATAATCCCTATGTAGCAAATAGTATTCTTAAATAATAATAATAATAATAAACCTCTCCACGCCTCAAGCACCTCGGGAAGTGTTGCCCCCTTGTGGGGCATTTCATCCGTGTATACCATAACATTGATCAGGCAAGGGCCATAGTTCTTCCATAGTTCCAGGTTACCAATCCACTTCAGCCACCCAAACCCATAATCCAATATCTTTGTTTCCCTATCCTGCAATAGTCCTGCTCCAACCGGGGATTGTCCTTGGCTGCACTTTTATAGTGCGAACAGGGATTTCCTATGTGACTACTCTGAGAAGAAAGGCCGAAACAAACTCAGAGGTCACAGTCTCTTTTAAAGTCCAGACATAATCTTGGTCAGATCATGTAAAGACTATGTAGATTGGTGTCTGAAATGGTCTTTTGAGGAAGGAACCACACAGATTGAGTGGACCTGTCCAGTCAGTGCACGCATTTGTCAGTGATTGTGCAGCAGCTCAACTTAGAATTTAAGGAGCTCAACGATTTGACGAACAATACCAAAAACAGGACATTTGGGTAGGCCGCATAAATTACTCAAACTGCCAGACCATGATTAATTAAAACTAAGGAAAAATAAATAATAAAAAGAAAATAATGATCCACATAGTCTTCACATTCACAATAATTAAAATAATGTAATACTTTACAAAGTACATAATTCATGTCATTGTAGGTATACATAAAATGTCAATGTGAATATAAAATCCAGAAATAATATTGGTCAGATCATTTGAGGACCATGTAGATTTGTCTGAGATGGTCTTTTGAGGAAAGAACCATACAGATTTGAGTGGACCTGTCCAGTCAGTGCACGCATTTGTCAGTCATCGTGTAGCTCAACTCAACTGTAAGGAAAGTTCATTACGATGCAACCAATAACTGTGCAAAACTTCCTCTGTGACTTTAGCTGGCCAACCAGATAACACGTATTGCATGACTCGTGATAAAGTCTTATCTGTTTTTGTGAGCAGCTCGATCTGATTAACATCAACTGGAAAGTCTTCGGGAGCCTCCGCCATTAATAAAATATCATAAAGCTGCTGTTCAGGTTCCTCTGGCACCGGTTGTGGCCAGCGACTGAGACCATCTGCATTTCCTATTTGTTTACCAGGCTTATACGTTATATCATAACTGTGTGAAGTCAAAATAATAGCAATTCTAGTTAATCGGGGCAATATAATATTGGGTATTGGCTTCTTAGGATCAAAAATACTGACCAAAGGCTTGTGATCCGTTACTATCGTAAAAGTTCTTCCCATGAGATAGTTATGAAATTTTTGAATTCCGAATATGATTGCTGCAGCTTCTTTATCAAGCTGAGTATTTACGCTCGTGTGAATGTAATGTCCGAAAACTCATAGCGATTGGTCGTTCTTGCCCATCCTGCATGACATGAGACAATACTGCGCCTACACCATACTCAGAGCTATCGCGCGTGAGTACTAAGGGTTTATTTAAATCATAATGAACTAAAGTAATGTCTGACGATAGGAACCGTTTCGCTGCGTCGAAGCTTCATCTAATCTCATCACCACCCATGGTTGACTGGTAGAGAATGCCTAACGCATTAAGTCCGCCTTTGTACCTTTTTTTTATAACCGACTTCTTCAAAAAGGAGGAGGTTCTCAATTCGTCTGTATGTTTTTTTTTTGTGTGTATGTTACTCGATTTCTCTGCCAATTATGAATCGATTTTGATGATTCTTTTTTTGTTTGGTAGGTCATGCTTCAGAGGTGGTCCCATATAATTTTTATTAACTTTGCTTGCGTAGTTTTTGAGTTAGCTTCAATATTACGTATTTTTTCCCACTTAGTGTATGTAGATGATATATTGATTGACCCCGTCACTGTTATTTACATAGCAGGTAGTGGTATTCGAATTTGTGTGGGGTACCACAACTAAAAAGTGAAAAATAAAAACTTTTTACAAAAAAGTGAAAAATAACTTTAATTTCGGAAGTCGGTGGCAAGAAACGAAAATTGAAAAGTTAAGACACCGACTTCCGAAATTAAAGTTATTTTTCACTTTTTTTGTGTTTTTTTTTGTAAAAAGTTTTTTTTTGAATGCGAAAAGTTTAAATAACTAAATATTATAAATGCGAAAGTGAGTTTGTTTGTTATAATTTCACGCTAAATCGGCTGAACGGATTTGGAAGAAATTTGGTACAAGGAAGGGTAGACCTTGACCTGGAATAGGACATAGGAACCTTCTCTTTGAATGCACGGGTGTCAACCAGATTCGAACTGAAACCCTCGGGTCACCCAGATCTTACACAGATGGAGGGAATCTTAACTTCTGGAGGGAGGTGGGCTGGTTGGAATAACCACAGACGGCCGCCATGACACACGCACAATGGTCCATTTTAGGGACTAAGTGCGGAAACCAAAACTAATATACAACATGGAACATAGGATACTTTTTAAACCACGACGGAAAAAGAGGGGTGTTATAATTTTAACGTATGTATCTGTGAGTCTGTCTGCGCCATCGTAGCTGCCAAACGGCTGAACCGATTTCGAATTTTCTGGTTTTGTTGATGATAAAAAAAATCGTTTAATATATGCTTTGTTTTTGTCGGGGGTTTTTTAAATGTTTCATTTAAGGGTACTTGTTATTGGTGAAACCGCGGGGAGCAGTTAGTTTTATCAATAAATAATATCTTAAAATTAATTTCGCCCCCCGACCCACCGCATCGCATCCTATCGCCAGCCAGCGCTATTATTTCGTTGTCGCTTTGTGTTCTTTTTGTCATTTTTTTCTTTTTGCTCGGCTCCTACATATGGGTGGTACGCGATATTGAATAACCTTCCAAGAATTACTATCTAATGCAAAATGAATTTTTCAAATCTGACTGGTTGTTCCGGAATACCTAAGTACATGTTTGTATGAAGGGGGGTAATCTCTGTGCAAACAAATTTTACCTCTTTATAATAATATACAGGGTTATCGGATATACGACGGTAACCAGTATTATATAGTGCTCTGTGGACCGTAATCCGTTGAGATGTAGGAGAGGTCATTTGCAATCGAATAACCCCTTATGACCCCGAGATGCCACCTATCTCCATGCCAAATTTTATAGAAATCCTTTCAGTGGTTTAAGCGTGAAAACGTAACATACCGGCTTCTTCAAAAAGTATGAGTTTCTCAATTCGTCTGTATGTTTTTTTTTAAATATTAGTATGGATATAATAAAATAATAATTAATTAATTGTTATGTGTAAGTAAATAAGTAGGTATAGATTGATCAAGATTTTTTTTTGGACTATTCAAAATTTTTAGCAGTGTTAAGTTTAATGTAACTGAACGGTAACCACATTCTGTTGTAAATTAAACAAATATCAACAATAAACAAGTAACACTCTTAACTGTTTGTGTTTACCTACAGAGCTAGAACTGGAAACTTCCGACAATAGCTGTCTATATGTAGCAGATATAGCACCACAAGTGGAAGAAGAAGAAGTACCTAACAAGAAACGAAGAGCCAGCGAGACGAGAAGTAAGTGTTAGTTAGTTAAATTGCCAGATTTACGTGAGATATACCTACAGTTGCCTTCTAAATACAGATGAGTGTGTTAATAAAATTATTCCCTTGATCAAAGTTTGTTTAAACCTTAAACAGACCATTATGTCGAGGTTAGTACAATTTTGTACTTAATATCTCTAGGGATTAAGTGCATTATTCAATGTTACCAGAAATACCTCCTTTTCGGTCATAGTTTGAATCATGCAAAGCGCTATTATTTGGATTCGTGTGAATGTCAATCTCCTTCCAACATTGTACTTACCAGATTTATAATCACAGGGGCGACCGTTGCCAAGAAACCGAAACTGGACACTCGAAGGACAAAACTAGAACATGCAATAACAGCCGAGCAAACGAACAAGGAAAATCAGAATCGAAAGTTACTCGGACAACTCCAAAACGTACGTTCAAACCTGGCACCTATTAAAAAAAATGATACATACTCGAACACAAATTGGTGAAAAACCCAAATGTGATGTATGTCAACGTAGTTTTAGTGAAAAGGGTAGTTTAACAAAACATATTCGTATACACACCGGCGCAAAACCTTTTAAGTGTGATGTATGTCAGCGTGGTTTTAGTCATAAGGATCATTTGTCATAACATATTCGAATACACACTGGTGAAAAACCATATAAGTGTGATGTATGTCAGCGTTGTTTTAGTCAAAAGGGTAGTTTAACAAACCATATTCCTATACACACTGGTGAAAAACCTTATAAGTGTGATGTATGTCAGCGTAGTTTTAGTGAAAAGGGTCATTTGTCAAGACATATTCGTATACACACTGGCGTAAAACCTTATAAGTGTGATATATGTCAGCGTAGTTTTAATTGTAAATTTAATTTAACAAAACACATTCGTATACACACTGGCGTAAAACCTTATGAGTGTGATATATGTAAGCGTAGTTTTAATTGTAAATTTAATTTAACAAATCATATTCGTATACACACCGGCGCAAAACCTTATAAGTGTGATGTATGTCAGCGTGGTTTTATTCGTAAGGATCATTTGAAAAAACATATTCGAATACACACTGGTGAAAAACCTTATAAGTGTGATGTATGTCAGCGTAGTTTTAGTGAAAAGGGTCATTTGTCAAAACATATTCGTAAACACACTGGTGAAAAACCTTATAAGTGTGACGTATGTCAGCGTAGTTTTAGTCAAAAGAGTGATTTAACAAATCATATTCGTATACACACCGGCGCAAAACCTTATAAGTGTGATGTATGTCAGCGTAGTTTTAGTCAAAAGACTCATTTGACACTACATATTCGTATACACACTGGTGAAAAACCTTATAAGTGTGATGTATGTCAGCGTGGTTTTAGTGAAAAGGGTCATTTGTCAAGACATATTCGTAAACACACTTGTGAAAAACCTTATAAGTGTGATGTATGTCAGCGTGGTTTTAGTGAAAAGGGTCATTTAACAAAACACATTCGTATACACACTGGCGCAAAACCTTATAAGTGTGATGTATGTCATCATAGTTTTTATCAAAAGGATCATTTGTCGAAACATATTCGAATTCACACTGGTGAAAAACCTTATAAGTGTGATGTATGTCAGCGTAGTTTTAGTGAAAAGGGTAATTTAACAAAACATTTTCGTATACACACCGCAAAACCTTATAAGTGTGATGTATGTCAGCGTAGTTTTAGTGAAAAGGGTCATTTGTCAAGACATATTCGTATACACACTGGCGTAAAACCTTATAAGTGTGATATATGTCAGCGTAGTTTTAATTGTAAATTTAATTTAACAAAACACATTCGTATACACACTGGCGTAAAACCTTATAAGTGTGATATATGTCAGCGTAGTTTTAATGGTAAATTTAATTTAACAAATCATATTCGAATTCACACTGGTGAAAAACCTTATAAGTGTGATGTATGTCAGCGTAGTTTTAGTGAAAAGGGTAATTTAACAAAACATTTTCGAATACACACCGCAAAACCTTTTAAGTGTGATGTATGTCAGCGTAGTTTTAGTCAAAAGACTCATTTGACACTACATATTCGTATACACACTGGTGAAAAACCTTATAAGTGTGATGTATGTCATCATAGTTTTAATCAAAAATGTACTTTAACAAATCATATTCGTAAACACACTGGCGCAAAACCTTATAAGTGTGATGTATGTCAACGTAGTTTTAGTGAAAAGGGTAGTTTAACAAAACATATTCGTATACACACTGGCGAAAAACCTTATATGTGTGATGTATGTCATCATAGTTTTAATCAAAAGGAACATTTGTCGAAACATATTCGAATTCACACCGGTGAAAAACCTTATAAGTGTGATGTATGTCATCATAGTTTTAATCAAAAATGTACTTTAACAAATCATATTCGTAAACACACTGGCGCAAAACCTTATAAGTGTGATGTATGTCAACGTAGTTTTAGTGAAAAGGGTAGTTTAACAAAACATATTCGTATACACACTGGCGAAAAACCTTATATGTGTGATGTATGTCAACGTAGTTTTACTCAAAAATGTAGTTTAACAAAACATATTCGTATACACACCGGCGCAAAACCTTTTATGTGTGATGTATGTCATGGTAGTTTTAGTCAAAAGAGAAATTTGTCAAAACATATTCGAATACACACTGGCGAAAAACCTTATATGTGTGATGTATGTCAACGTAGTTTTACTCAAAAATGTAGTTTAACAAAACATATTCGTATACACACCGGCGCAAAACCTTTTATGTGTGATGTATGTCATGGTAGTTTTAGTCAAAAGAGATATTTGTCAAAACATATTCGAATACACACTGGTGAAAAACCTTTTATGTGTGATGTATGTCAGCGTAGTTTTACTCAAAAATGTAGTTTAACAAATCATATTCGTAAACACACTGGCGCAAAAGTTATAAGTGTGATGTATGTCAACGTAGTTTTAGTGAAAAGGGTAGTTTAACAAAACATATTCGTATACACACTGGTGAAAAACCTTTTATGTGTGATGTATGTCAGCGTAGTTTTAGGCAAAAGACTCATTTGACACAACATTTTCGTATACACACTGGTCAAAAACCTTCTAAGTGCGAAGTATGTCAGCGTAGTTTTAATAAAAAGGATCATTTGTCGAAACATATTCGAATTCACACTGGTGAAAAACCATATAAGTGTGATGTATGTCAGCGTAGTTTTCATAAAAAGGATCATTTGTCGAAACATATTCGAATACACACTAGTGAAAAACCTTATGCTTAAGTGCATCTCAAAGATCGTCCAAGAACAGACATCCCGGCTTGATCTTAAGCCAGCTTTGCCGGTGACTGTGGCGGGCTGCAGTACACCAGTGGAAATAGCGAACACTTTCCTGAACCACTTTCGCGTTTCCTCGCCGCTGAGGCCTTCTGAATCAATGGTCGATGCTGAGATCTGTCATAATAGCCCTCTTATTCGTTTTACAGCCTAGCTAGTATCATCTGCAATACAGAAAATGGCCAGAGGCAAGTCTCCAGGGCATGACAGTCTCAGCATCGAGCACTTGAAACATGCGGGTGTGCACTGTCCGAGAGTGTTGTCCATGTTTTATTCTTTGTGTTTGAGTCTCTCTTATCTTCTTCCCCAGTTAATGGACACATTAGTTGTCCCAATCATAAAGAATAGAACGGGTGATGTATCTGATGTAAGTAACTACAGACCCATATCACTTGCCACTGTACTAGCTAAAGTATTGGACAGTCTGTTAGATAAAATTCTCAACAAATGGTTGAAATTAAACGACGCACAGGTCGGGTTCAGGCTAGAGGTGTAACTAATATATTCATAATAGGTACAGGGATTATGATACAAGCATGTATATTCATATTAGGATATGACAATATAAATTATTAGGTTACCAGGTATTAGTCAAATATTAGGCACGCTAATCTATCACGATCACAATTTGCCGACTGCGATCACTGAATCACTACGACGACGAGAGATCGCGTCGCGGTCTCTCACTTCTGTCGCACTGTCTATTAGCTAATCTAATCTAATACGAATATTAGTTTAATATTTGTAGTGACCGAAGCTCACAGCGACTCGGCGACTCCATATTGTGTGCACGCGCGCAGTGAATGGCCGTGATTGATTATTACTTTGTTTTTGTTTTGTATTTATGTTTGGTGGAGGTTTTGGTTTGGTGGTGTATATGTAATAAGCATTCGTGAGGCGCGCAGGGACGGCAGCCTAGACGTGTTTTTAATGGATTTTTTCAGTTTTGGTATGGTAAAAAAGGAAAAAATAAAAAATTACCAACATGTTGAGAATTATGGGTTTAAGGTATTTATAATGGGGTTCGAAATTTTCATTATTTTTGCGATAGGACACACCGTTTTCGAGATATAAGCAAAAGAAAAAAAAAATAGATACAGTTCTGTTTTGTAACTGAAGTTGAGGTGTTGGTTTGAATTTTAGTTCATGACATCTAACTTTATTCCACACATTTATAATCGCGATAAAATATTAGCATGTATCAATATTAGATTGTGTAGCTAATAATGAATCAGTTCACTAATATTTGACTAATATGGGTAATAGTTATGGGATCATAATTATTAAAACTAATATATTCAATAATAGGATTACCTAAAAATGACTCTAATATTATATAACATCTCTAGTTCAGGCCTGGATTTTCTACTGAAAGCGCAATATTGAGTCTTGAACAGACTGTCCAATATTATACTGACAGAAGCACGCCTGTGTACGCCTGTTTCCTCGACCTCTCTAAAGCTTTCGACTTTCGTCCTATGACGTATTATGGAAAAAGCTCGGGGAAGCATGCGTGCCAGCTGAAATTATACGTGTTTTCCAGTACTGGTATGGTAATCAAGTGAACTATGTAAAGTGGAATAATTCACTCTCTGCTGCGTATTGGTTGGATTGTGGGGTGAGGCAGGGGGGGGGGCTGACCTCGCCCAAGCTTTTCAACCTTTACGTCAACAAGCTGGTCGCTGGACTCAGCAGTAAGCGGATCGGATGTTGGATGGACAACATTTGCGTCAATAACCTCAGTTACGCGGATGATATGGTGCTGCTGGGTCCAACGGCCGGCTCGATAAGAGAGCTTTTAGGACATTGTGAACGGTACGCTGCTAGCCACGGCCTAGTTTATAACTGTAAAAAGAGCCTTTTCATGATCTTCAAGGCCTCCGGTAGAAAACAGTCATACGAGCCAATTATCAACCTCAATGGCCAGCCCCTGCAAAGAGTCAAACAAGTAAAATAGCTAGGGCATTATGTAACGGAGGACCTTAAAGATCATGAAGATATCGAACGCGAGCGTAGGGCGCTTGCTGTGAGAAGCAATAAGCTGGTTCGCAGGTTTGCGTGTTGTAGTAAGGAGGTTAAAATTTCGTTGTTTAATTAAGGCTTACTGCCAGACCTTCTACACAAGCTGCTTGTGGGCCAGCTACACGCGGAAATCAATGGAAGCCCTAAGAGTCCAATACAACAACAGCTTCAGGTGCTGTTGGGACTGCCGCGCTTTTGTAATGCCTGTGGCATGTTCGCACAGGCGCATGTTCCCGACTTCCACGCAATGGTGAGGAGAAAGACGGCGTAGCTATTAGAAAGAACGCGGTGAAGTCCTAATAGCATTCTGAAGATGTTACTGGACAAATTTGACTCACCGATTATGAATCACTTCATGCAGGTCTTGGTTAGGCAGGAGACATTCACTACAACAGGTGAATTGTGATACATTCATATCTATGTACTTATGTAAATATCATTTCTGTGAGCTTAGTACCTACTTATAATAACACACTAACATAGCTTTTAAGTTTTTTGTAACTAACTAACTAACATAAATGGATCATTGTTGTCTATAAAAATAAATAATTTAAATAAAGTGTGATGTATGTCAACATAGTTTCAATCAAAAATCTACTTTAACAGATCATATTCGTAAACACACTGGCGAAAAACCTTATAAGTGTGATGTATGTCAGAGTAGTTTTTAACCGACTTCTTTAAAAAGGATGAGGTTCTCAATTCGTCTGTATGTTTTTTTTTGTGTGTATGTTACTCGATTTCTCCGCCAATTATGAATTGATTTTGATGATTCTTTTTTTGTTTGGTAGATCATGCTTCAGAGGTGGTCCCATATAAATTTTATTAACTTTGCTTGCGTAAATTTTATTAACTTTTTTAAGAATTTGGTTAAAAAATAGTAGTTTAACCATACATATTCGTATACACACTGGTGAAAAACCTTATAAATGTTTGTATGTCAGCGTGGTTTTAGTAGAAATTGTAATTTAACTAAACATATTCGTATACATAGTGGTGAAAACCCTTTGTGAAACGGTGGGCAGTCACGGTGAGGATGGTCATAACAATAGTATATTATGCAATTAGTGAATAAAGGATGGATTTAAAGCGAGCGAATCACGACTGTAGCGAGTGATTCATGATGATTGAATCTGGAATTGTGCCGAAAGCTTGATTTTAATTTTATCAATTTCCAAAACTCATCGTAGGGGTTTGATGTGAGCCAGCCGTCATTCGTTGGGTACCAAGTTTTCTACTATATCGGCCGCCCTCTCTTTCATAAACTCAGGAGTTAACACATCTCTTTGACGTTCGAAAAGTGCTGATTCTCAGCCTAGTTTGAATAAATGACTTTTGATTTGATTTGATTTCTTCTTCATCACTTGCATGCATTTTCAATCGATTTATTATTTAGTAACACTAAACTTTGTGTTCGTACAACTTACAGTATTCAAAATAGCGCCAATTTACTAATGACAGCAAAGAACACAAAACAGTTTTTATTCTAATTCTCGAAAATGTCAACTAATCAAATCTCGAGGAGTTAATATTTGCACAAGGAGTTGTATCGACAATTTTTTCGCAAGGAGGTTGTACAGCATTGAGATGGAGGACTTATAATAGGTCTTTAACTATGAAATTGCCGTTTTGTATGAAAAAATTTAAACGAATTTTTTTCATGAATTTTTTATTTGTGTTAATCGAAGTAATCACCCATGCAATCAATGCATCTTTGCCATCGCAGTGGCAGTTTATTGATGCCCTTCTTAAAGAAATCAGCTGGACGGGAGGCAACAAATTCTTCAAAGGCATTTTGTACTGCCTCTCGGGTATTGAATTTTTTTCCCGCCAAGAAGTTATCCAAATTCTGGAAAAAGTAGTAGTCTGTAGGCGCAAGGTCTGGTGAGTAGGGCGGATGACGGAGAGCTTCCAACCCCAGTTCTTGCAACTTGGAGACCGTCTGCTGTGCAGTATGAGGTCGCGCGTTGTCGTGCAGGAGCAGCGGAGACGAGCGATTGACCAATGCTGGTTGGAGATGCGCCAGCTTCTCCATCATTGTGTTCAGTTCTTCACAGTACACATCTGCAGTAATGCTCACCCCGTTTGGTAAGAAGCTGTGATGAATCACACCGGCGCTAGACCACCAAACAGTGACCATCACTTTTCTAGGGGTAAGTTTTCGTTTAGGGCATTGTTTAGGTGCTGAACCAGGATCCAACCAACTTGCTGAGCGCTTGCGGTTATCAAACAGAATCCATTTTTCATCGCAGGTAACAATGCGGTTCAAAATTCCTTCATTTGTGTGTCTGTTGAGCAGTGCAAGGCACGTCTCGACGCGTACTTCGCGCTGGCGATCATTGAGTTCGTGGGGCACCCATTTGTCAAGCTTTTTTACCTTGCCAATTTGACGCAAATGGACCAATATTGTTTTGACGCTAACGTCGAAAGCTGCTGCTAATTCAGCCGTAGATTGTGTATCATCAGCTTCCACAATCGCCTTTAATTCGTCATTGTCGACCAAAGTCTTCGGACGACCGCGAGGTTCATTTTTCAGGTCGAAATTTCCAGAACGGAAGCGAGCAAACCAATAACAGGTGGTGCGTTGGTTTGTAGTGTTAGCTCCGTAAACGTCGTTGATGTTGCGTGCCGCTTGTGCCGCGTTGCTGCCACGACGGTACTCATATTCCATAATTACTCGAATTTTTAACGTATCCATGATGACGAAAAAGATTGAAATGCGATGAAAATGTAACACTAATCAATAAAGAAATGACTACTTTTGGAAAAAAAAACCATGTTTTTAAAATAAAATTAATTTGAAATTAGAATTCTTAGCCAAACAAAAATTATTTTGATTTGAAATGGCCAGTACTGCAGAACGGCAATTTCATAGGTAAAGACCTAATATATTGGTGTGTTCTCATGTAACAACCTAGGTAATCGAAGTTGCAAGTTCTTTTTCTCGTATTCATGGTATAAAGTATAGTATGCAACTCTTGAATAAAACAGATTTATATCGAGGGCCATGAATCACTCGCCTCGCTCAGGATTCTAACACTTGAATCACTCGCTATCCTCGTGATTCAATCGTCATGAATCACTCCCTATTAGAATCCTTCACTTGCTCGTGATTAATCTATGGCCCTAGCTTTAAATCCGCCCTTTTTTGTCAATAAATTTGTATAGTTCGTTATAAATGTATTTCTCAAATATTTTGGAAATCACAGGTAAGAGTGCGATTGGCCGGTAATATTCCATTAATTCTCTATTTTCTTTCTTAAACATTGGCTTTATAATCGAAGTTTTTAAGGCATCTAATCTCTCTATCAGCGCAGGCATCTTGCCTGCGCTGATAGAGAGATTAATTATATGACTAAGGTGACCACTTATTTCCATAGATACGTGTTTCAATATTTTTGTACTGATAGGTACCATCATACCCTACGCTACTTGTATTATACTCAGGCTTCGTCCGAAGGGATTAGCAAATAATACTTGTAGTACCGCCTAGTGTTCGCCAGTCACGCACTATATTTGAGAGAGGGTATTTTTGAAAAAAAAATACATTTTATGATAAAAGTACCTCGGTTGACACAAGGCGCGCAGGTGTCTCGCTCGCCTGTGTCCGTCATTCGCTTTTTAGTGCTCGCCACGAACGCACGTCGTGTCTTACCACAGTCTAAGTGTAATTTTATCTAGTTATTTCCTTCTATTTAGCATAGCATAAATTTAGAAATGCCTAAACGTAAAAATGATGACGGTTATGAAAAAATTATTAAGAAAATTAAAAAGTTAGAAAAACAATTACGGCGACATCGTCGTAGTCGATCTTCGAGTGATTCATCGAGATCATCGGATAACCGGTCACAAGGTTAGTTAACAATTCAATACACCTACTTAATAGTTTTTCTTTTGTATCATGATTTGTTTACCTACTTGTTTCAAACTATAATGTGCAATAAACATATTCATGATTAATGCTCGTGCTCTCTTGTATGAGAAGTGACCTTTGCCCTACAGTGGGCAAGTAACTATAATGCTTATCAAATGATGACATGACTAAATTTTCATGCATACCTTCATAGTAATTTTGTCTACTGGGTTTGCGTACTTCTCATTGGAGATGTTACTACCCTCTTAATTAGTTTTGCGAACAGTATACTAGGACTGTTTCTTAACTAATAGGCAGATACGCTGGCTTTGCATTTTATATTTTACACCGCTTCCTTCTGCTGGGTTTGCGTACTTCTCATTGGAGATGTTACTTCCCATTTTATTAGCTTTGCGAACAGTTTATTAGGACTGCTTCCTTACTAATAAGCAGAGACTACGCTATTGCCTATAATGTGCTAAGTATAATAATCGGAAAATAAATAGTACAAACCTGCTCTGGTCTGTTTGATTTATTCATTCGGTACCTATAACCTAAAGTCGGTCGATTTCAGAACAATCACATGAGGCTTATATTGAAGAGTACGAAATAGCTGAGAATAACGTTGCCGAATTGCTCGATGCTGACACCGAACTTGAAGTAGGTACACGTGTCGAGCTTGACGATGCGGACGTGGAAACCACCGTCGAGTGCGCCACCGAACCTACCGCTCCCGTAGCGACTACCTCAAGTGCGGAGCCATCCACCGCTGCAACTATTGAGAATATAGCAGAGGTTGCTCCTTATGTAGAACCGGAATGCGTTGAGGCAATTTCGGACTGCGTGATACTTGAAATATTAGGTGAAGACCCCACCATTTGTAATTCGTACGGAACTGAAATCCACAAAGACTTGGCAGTGAGACTAGAACACTACACGACGAATGGTCTATCTAAAGAACGTCGTAAGAAGTTACTTGAGAAGTACCTGGTACCCATTAACTGCAAACTTATCAGTGCCCCTGCGTTAAATGCAGAAATAAAAGCAGCAATGACCGACATGACCATCAGACGAGATAAAAATATTGAACACCGTCAAAAGCAGATGTCCACTGCCATCTCATGCATAGGTCAAGCAATCAATAAAATTATTTCTTCTAATAATGCGGATCCGGAACTAACAAAGATGTTGATGGACTCGCAACGAATTTTATGTGACTTACAGTACAATGATTCGGTCATAAGAAGGAATTTCATTCTATCTTCCCTTAAGAAAGATATGAAAGACCAACTCCAAAATACAAAGCCAGATAACTTGTTATTTGGTCAAAACTTATCGGAGACAATAAAAACGGCAAAAGCGATTAGTAAGTCAGGTGCCGAATTAAAAACACAGAATACTAAGCCACAGCTAGGTAACAAAAAGCCACCAGCGCCGTCTAACACGTTTCGGAATTTAAACTGGAAAGGCCCCAACGCTCGGAAACAGCCAAACCATCCCAGAGCGAAGGGGCCCTCTGCGAACAATCGGCCATCGAGCTCATCGAAACAATCGCGCTATCAGCCAGCGACGCGGGGCCGTCGCTAGACCGGGTAAAATATACTGGCAGATTGCCTTTATTTTATAAACAATGGTTACTAATCACTAATAACTTCTTAGTACTATCTTGTATCAGAGGTTACGAAATTCCATTTACTAGTTCCGTTATTCAATTGATCCCTCCGATTGTAAAATCGTATTCTGGCACAGAACGAGTTTTATTTTATGAAGCTATAGATAGTTTATTATCTATTGGTGCCATTTCAAGATGTCTGCCTACAGAAGGCCAGTTCTTGTCAAATATCTTTTTGGTACAAAAGCCAAATGGTAAATATCGTTTTATTTTGAACTTAAAAAATTTGAACAAATTCATTAAGACTGATCATTTTAAAATGGAAGATTTACGTACAGTATTAAAATTAATAACTAAAGATTGCTATATGACCAAAATCGACCTAAAAGATGCTTATTATTTGATAAAAATCCATGAAAACTCAAGAAAATATTTAAGGTTCCAGTTTGAACAAAATTTGTATGAATTTAATGTATTACCATTTGGCTTAAGTACAGCACCATACATATTTACCAAGGTGATGAAACCTATCGTCCGTTTGCTTCGCTCTGCCGGACTAATATCAACTAATTACTTAGATGATTATTGGCTAATGGGACGTTCATATAATGAATGTTTATACAACACAACACTCACCAAAAAGTTAATAAACTCTCTTGGTTTTCTAATAAATGAGGAAAAAAGTTCCATGATTCCAAACAAAATATGTACATTTTTAGGTTTTGTTCTAAATTCGGAAAGTTTCCAGGTCACGTTACCAACAGAGAAAATTGATCGGGTTAAAATAGAAATTCAAAAGTATTTAACTACAAATAGGTGTAAAATTCGCGAATTCGCTCAATTTATTGGACTATTAGTCTCAATTTGCCCAGCCGTAGAATACGGCTGGTTATATACTAAGCTTTTTGAACGTATAAAATACTTAAATCTAAAATCAGATGATGACTATGACAAAATTATGAATTTGCCAATAACGTTACAAGCGGATTTAAAGTGGTGGTATATCAAAATACAAAATCCCTTTTGTAGGATCAAAGAAGAATTACATGACCTGGAGATTTTCACAGATGCCTCAACTACGGGGTGGGGGGCTGCATGCGGGGAAGAGAAGGCCAGCGGATTGTGGAGTGTTCAAGAGCGAACGTAACACATAAACTACCTAGAAATACAAGCTGCCTTTTTTGGTTTAAAGGTGTTTGCGAAAAAATTTGGAAATCGTCATAATATCCTACTTCGTGTTGACAACACGACGGCCATCTCTTATATTAACCGGATGGGTGGCATTCAGTTCCCTCACCTCACTAGTATAACCAAGCAGTTGTGGCAATGGTGTGAATGTCGTGGACTATATGTTGTTGCGTCCTATATCAGATCATCAGATAATAAAACGGCAGACGCAGAATCCAGGCGCGTTCACCCGGATATAGAATGGGAACTAGCAGATTGGGCTTTTCGGGAAATAGTTTCCTCATTTGACATGCCTCAAATAGACTTATTCGCAAGTCGAATAAACAAAAAATGTACTAATTATATTTCCTGGCACAAAGACCCAGATGCCATGACCATTAATGCATTCACAGTTTCCTGGACCAATTATTATTTTAATGCGTTCCCACCATTTTCTGTAATTTATAAATGTTGCGAAAGATTATCACCGATAGAGCTAAAGGTATCGTTGTTGTACCTCTGTGGCCTACACAGCCGTGGTACCCTCTGTTTAAACGCCTTTTGTTATCTGAAGTGATCACGTTTGAAGCAAATAGAAACCCGATTATTTCTTTCCATTCCAGCAATCGCAACATGCACACCAAGATTACCCTGGTGGCAGGGATTTTGTGCGGACAGCTTGGTTAAGGAGAAGTGTACCCCCATCCGCAATTACTGTTATGACAGCTTCTCTGTCCGACAATTCATTTAAACAATATGATATTTACCTGAAACGTTGGTTCCACTTTTGTAACAATCATGATTTTGATTTATTTAATGCATCGGTCCCACAAATTATTTATTTTCTTAACAAACTTTATGAAGAGGGATTACAATATGGAACTTTAAACTCTTGTAGATCTGCGCTAGCCCTATTGATGGGCAATAATATAGGAGAAGACGATAGAATTAAAAGATTTTTTAAGGGGGTATTCCGTCTTCGGCCCCCTTTGCCAAAGTATTCCGTCACATGGGACACCTCAATCGTACTTGACCACATGAGCAAGTTATACCCTAATGAGTCCCTTAATATAAATCAAATTTCTAAAAAACTTATTACTCTCGTAGCATTATTAACTGCACACAGAGTACAAACTCTGTCTAAAATAAATATAAAAAATATTGAAATTTACCCTTCTAAAGTTATCATTAAAATTCCAGATTTTCTTAAAACTACTCGTAGAGGTTGCAACCAACCCCTCTTAGTATTACCCTTTTTTGAACAAAGGCCTGAAATATGTCCAGTAAAGGTTTTGCTGACATATTTAGAGATGACTAGCCCTCTCAGAAAAGATATTGATTCCCTCTTCATAAGTCTTAGAAAACCATATAAGTCAGTAGGTTCCTAGACCTTAAGTCGGTGGATTAAAGAAACATTAAGTGACAGTGGGATCGATGTCAACATATTTACTGCACACAGTACAAGACACGCAGCTACATCTGCGGCTCATAATTTAGGTATCAGTTTGGATCAAATCAGAAGAACGGCTGGATGGAGCGATTCATCCAATACATTCTATCGGTTCTATAATAGAACTATAAGTTATGTAAATGATAATGATTCTTTTGCACGAGCAGTTGTCGACGGAAATTGTAATAATAATTAGTAATTCAAATCATAGAATCCTTAATTTCGAAGAATTGTTCACTGATTAAACATTGATTAAATAAAGCTTAATATTTCACTTAAATCTCTAAATCACTACAAGTATTATTTGCTAATCCCTTCGGACGAAGCCTTCGCATAATTATGATAGAACTTCACATACAGGTAAGTTCGTTTAATCATTAATTATTCAATGTCATTATTATTTTATGTATTTCTAAAGGTACACCAGGCGACATGAACATTGATTGAGTGCTCGTGTTTATTTTAAAGCGTTGGGGTTCCCCGGTATCATTCTGTTTCGGCTGTATTTTATCGATAAAGTAGTTATTAAACGCTTCAGCAATACTATTGGGATTAGATAGAATACGGTTTCTGACCTTAATTTTATAAATGTTTCGTTTGGGTAAATTATGCTTTGCGCGATTAATAATTTGCCACGTAGTTTTAGATTTATTTTTAGATAAATAGATTCTTTGATTGTTTTGTGCTTTTTGTGTCAAGTGTATAATTTTTTGGTGCATTTTCGAATATTCTGTGAATTTAGTTTTATTTTCTGTATTTCGGTTTATTCTCATCTGCCACAGAAGTTTTCTTTTTCTTTGGCTGCACAGTTTAATTCCTTTTGACAGCCACTTAAGTTTTTTAATAACATCAATTTTGATTAATTTAATCGGCAAGCACAGATCATACAAAAGCTTGAAAGTGTCGATAAAACTACTGTATGCTACATTCGGATCATCCGTGTCGTAAATATCAGAAAAGGAAAGACTCTTGATGTAGCCTTTGAACTTGGTTATATTTTCCACACTATCATCCCTTTTAGTCGCATACCAACTATTTATGACACATTAATAAATAAATAAATAAATAAAATTTATTCAAGTATAAAGTATAACTATGATTTACATTAATTACAATCGAAGAAAAATTAATTCTAACTGTAATGTAGACTTGCCTGAGCTAGGTTTATGAAAACCTGTGTTTCAGGCCGTCAATTTACATCAAACATTTTAATAAAAGTTAAATTTAAAATTTAAAAAACCCCCGACAAAAACAAAGCATTTAAAAAGTAAAAAAATAATATGTATTGGCCCTTTAAGTTTAATATAAAAGTTGTAGGTAATATTTTGATCCAAGCGTCGTCGCGTCGGGGGACGGCTAATGAAAACGCCAACATACACTAGGAATAATGAATATATGCTATTGTAGAAAGGATAGCTGCTGTTAATTTCCTATTTTCATGAGCCGTCCCCCGACGGGACGACGCTTGGATCAAAATATTACCTACAACTTTTATATTAAACTTAAAGGGCCAATACATATTATTTTTTTACTTTTTAAATGCTTTGTTTTTGTCGGGGGTTTTTTAAATTTTAAATTTAACTTTTATTTCCAGCTTTTTAAATTTCATATTATATTACTAGTAGAAACGCTACGATCAATACGCGGCTCGCCGAAATCTGCGTAGCTGTACGTACTTTTACCACAGTGAAGCTAGTTACTAATTTAGTCTCATTTCTCTTTCCTACTCTATCATCAGACCCTGATCACCATCCATCTGTAACCTATTTTTTGAGACCTTTCCAATGAGCCCAAACACGATACCTCTGCTGTAAGTTGGTGAGGGAGTTGGGTATCCTGCATCCAGGTGATGCTGCAGCATCAGTTCCAGGTTACTATATTCTTCTAATTCATCATTGAAGTAACAGAATTCTAAATTTCCAATCGATTAGACCTGCGAAAGATGCTCACATCCATTCATCAACTAGAAAAGAGCTGATAATCTTCAAACGGCTGAACCGATTTTCTTGAATCATAGCTAAGAACACTCTCGATCAAGTCACCTTTCAAACAAAACAAAAAAAAACGAAATCGGTTCAGCCGTTTGGCAGCTACGATGGAACAGACAGACACACAGATACACAGATACACAGATACACAGATACACAGACACACAGATACACAGATACACAGATACACAGACACACAGATACACAGATACACACGTTAAACTTATAACACCCCTCTTTTTCAGTCGGGGGTTAAAAAGAAGGCAACAATTAATTTACTAGAAGCTAAATCAAAAGAAGACATAACATTTTCAATGAATTGAAGAGTAACTATTTGAGTGCCTATATTACTTATTTTAAAACTAGATTATGTTTAAATAAAATTACTGAATAATATTAAAGCAGATAAAGTGGAGACTAAAGTAGGTAAAGGAAAGAAGTTTTATTTTAAAATTTCTAGTAGTTTTTCCGTGTCTGCGTAATTCAGTTTTGCCAAATATTCCTGTACTAGTGACTTACACCTATTATAACTTAAACTATAAATTTTTAGCACTCTGTTAAACTGGTTATACAAGTAGGGTCCTAAAAATAAATAAAATCGATTAGCAAAAGCATGTTTAGTCTGAGAGTTAGCACAAACCAAATCTTTTCTTCTCCTATCTGAAGGTACTGGGTTATTATAAAGTTCAGTGTGTTGGAATAAAACTACATTCAAAACAAATAATTGACGTACCGTAAGCACCTTACATGCCATAAAAAGCTGGTGTGTGGGAAATCTAAATGGACGAAAAGTAGCAACCTTTAAAACTGCTCTTTGGGCGCGTTCTAGGTGCAGTAAAATTGATTTAGCGGCTCCACCCCAGGACGTTATGCAGTAGGTAATAATAGATTGACACAACGCCAAATAAACTTGTCTAATTAATTTAAAGTCGGCAATGTTACGTAAATTTTTAAAAATGTATATTAGTTTACGCACTCTGGTGCATAATAAATCGATGTGTTTGCGGAAATTCAGATTTGTGTCAATCGTGACGCCTAGATATTTAATGTGGTCGGTTTTAGTTAAAGTGGGACAAGTGCATGCAATGTCAGCATAATGTAAATTACAATTGTTATGCGCTTGAATGTTCAGATTAGTAAGCGTTGGATTAGTATTTCTCATTGTAAACAATAGGTACTTGGTTTTATCTGTATTTAATGTTAAGAGATTTTCATGAAGCCAATTAGACACCGCATTAAAGCCATTCTGTGCTACCTCATAGACCTCGGCTTTTGATTTAGCTGCAAATAGTAGGGCTGTGTCATCCGCATATGACATAATTACACCATTTTGGAGTGTCAAATTGCACAGGTCATTAATATAGATTAAAAATAACGTAGGACCCAAAATACTACCTTGTGGGATTCCATAACAGCTATTCTTAACTTCAGAACTCATGCACCGACCTATTTTTACACACTGATGGCGGTCGCTAAGGTAATCAGATAATAATTGCAATTGTACTCCCCGTATTCCCATCATTTCCAGCTTGTACACAAGCAAACTACAAGAAATTGTGTCAAAAGCCTTGGCTAGGTCTAAAAATATCCCTAGGGTGTGCATGCCGTTATCCAGGTTTGTGCTTATAAAATTTGTCAGATGGTGAACTGCTTGGCTTGTTGATCTTTTAGGCCTAAAACCAAATTGATGATCAGAGAGTAATTTATTACTTTCAAGATATTGTACTAATCTACTGTTTATAATTTTTTCCAAAATCTTTGAGAGGCCTGTTAAAACTGAATTTTCCTGTAGTTATTTACACAATTTTTGTCTCCAGCTTTAAACACAGGGGTGACTACGGCTTTTTTAAGCATTTTAGGAAAAATTCCTTTTGTTAAGCATAACTGAAAAATGTGAGTCAAGGGAGGAGCAATGACGTATTTAAATCTTTTGAGTATGCTATTAGGTATGTCGTCACATCCTATGGCACACATTTCCTTTAATCCGTCTATTATCCTTACTACCTCATTAACATCAGTATCTAATAAGACAAAAGAGTTTCGTGTCGCAAATGTCTTAGCTTGGCTTTGGGTGGGAAAACATCTATCAGATGATAAGGATTTTTCTGCTAAGTCTTTTCCTACGTTAATGAAGAAGTTATTAGCTTTGTTTGCTGCTTCGGTAGGGCTTAGCTCAGAAGATAAAAGATCAAGCGCAGGTTCGGAATTTTTTGACATAATAGTGTTAGTTTTTATGAATTTCCATATAAGTTTACTGTTTTTACCTGCTTTCTGTAGTTGACTTTGATCATATTGTTGTTTTAGCTTTTTCAACAGATTATTACAGAAATTCCTATATCGTTTGTAAGTAATTAATATTGGTTTATTATCCGGTGCATTTTTGGATTTTAGGTGAAGTTTATCTCTATGTCTGATACAGCGCACGAGGCCGGGCGTAATCCATGGTTTGATATTACTATACTTTCTCGGTGTTACTTTAGTAAATGTATTTTTCCTTATCGTGAATTGTAACAAATCCACAAAATATTGTAGAGAAACATTTGGTTCATGTGAATTGTAAACGGGGTCAAAATTAATGCCGCGAAAATCATTTTCCAGACTCGTCATATTGAGTTTAGTATAGGTGCGCATGCAGTTATTTCTAGGTGAAGATATTTGCAATGTTAGTAAAACAGCTTGATGATCGGTAAGTGACGAATTAGTAACCAATGTTTTGGATGGACTTTTAGATTTTATAAGAATATGGTCTAGACAAGACCCGCTCTGGTGGGTTGGATGATAATGTGCAGGTAATAGTCCATGGAATGAGCAAATATTGAGGTAATTATGTGAATGAGTATCGAATTTTTCGGCAGCAATGTTTATGTTGATATCACCTACCAGTATGATATTTTTAAACGAAGATAATTTTTCTAAGTTACTGTTAAGCGAATCCAAAAACCCATCAATACTTTGTGAAGGTGGCCTATAAATAGCCATAATTACTGTATCGGGAATAATTTTAATTACTAAGCAGTTGCAGTCTAGAAAATGGGGTTCATCTACTAGTGTTGTTAAATTATTTTTAATATAAACCACTATGCCATCATTCTGGTTGAATGTTCTATCGCTTTTGTGAAGATTAAAGCCATTCAGAGATGGTATATTGGCCGTTTGTTTGGATAACCAACATTCTGTCAGAACTATAACATCGCAGCATATATCAAGATTTTGTAACAAAACTTGGAATCCGTTAAAATTTCGGGTTATACTGCGTATATTTTGTGTAAGTAAAGTCAATGTTTTATCCCCAGTATAGACTATGTTTTTGCACTCCTCAACAGTACAGATGTTAGCTTCAGACACGGAAAACTCATCTAGATCAGAGATTAGCTGATTGGCCATAATAACAATTTAAATATAACTGTTAACCTACTATCTATGTGCTTAATTAACTAGGTAGTCGGCGGCGCTCCTAGGCGCCTTCATAGTCAATGGAATTAATATAATTGTCTTCTGCATATTTACGTGCTGGGCAATTTACATCACCAGTTGGATGATCATGTTTCCGCTTGAAGCGTTTGCAGGTCGCACATTGAGGCGGAGAACCTTTATTATTGCATTCCTTGAAAGAATGTCCTGTTTCGCCACAGAGGTTGCAAGTAGGGCTCGATTCTCTGCAAAATTTGGCTGCGTGTCCGAACTGCTGGCAGTTAAAACACCTGGTCACAATAGTGAAATCTTTCACTGGACATGATGTCCAATTTATAAAAAGTCGGCCTTGGTCCATCATAATTTTCCTGATATTACCCGGGACTTCCAATATATAATTGCAAGTAGGACGATCTTTCTGTCCTGACTTATGGCTCAATTTTATACTTTTTAAAAAGGACTCACGAGTAATGTTCGGCAATTTATCTGTCAAGTTTTGGCCGTAAATGCAATCAAATACCTCTTTTTCAGTCAGGGCTACGGGGACACCAATGACTGCAATCCTAGGACGGCGTTTGGATGGTTCTTCCACTGTAAGGCCTGAGGAAACTAGCTTCTGTGAGCTTTTTAATTTATGTATGTCGTCTTTGTTATCCGTCCTAATGATGACGCCTCCGTTTCTAATTTTCCTTAGCCCGCGGACATGGAGTTTTAATTCTTCAGGCGAGATAATTTTTTGGACCAACGACTTGGTGTCGTCACTGCTTTTGGTTTTATCGCAGGGATATATAGCGACCGATCTAAGGTTTGCTGGGCGAATAAATTGGTCAGAGCCTTTCTTTACTATGTTAGCGAAGGAGGTACTCTCTGGTTCGATTCGGCTCATCTTCGTTTCCACGACTTCTTTAAAATGGCAAAGGGATTCCGCAACATTCTGCTGTACTTGAAGGTGCTGGATGGTTGTGTGCGCCTGGATGGACTTCTGCTTCAGGGATTGGTACAACACGGCCATCTGAGACGACCCATGGTTCACTTTACGACAGAGATTGGTGACACGGAGTTTTTGGTCGGAATTCATTTTTCCCTCCGCCACAATCGAGCAAATTTCGCTCAAGATTGTGTCGATGGACCCAAGCCATTTCTGAATCTCCGACGTAGAGACAACTTCAGTCGGTAATTCGTTCTCCGTGGCTGCTGGCGGCGCTGGTTCTCTTGTCTGGTTTTGACCGGCAGGCGATGGCGTCGGTGGGGGACTTCGTCGTACCAAGTGGCTACGGCCGAAGGGGCTATCTCCTGGGTTAGACATACTACTAACACCGAAAACTCTGATTGTCTATAAAACTATTGAGTTCATCTTTCACAACGAAACCAATAATTGTTAGTCACACTCGTCACTTACACAATAAACTGACTCTGCAAATTATTGCAGTAACATTATTCGTAATTACTTAAATCAATAATCAACACAAAAAACACGTCCGCTTAGTTTCACGGCCGAATCAATCAACAAATCAATAATCAACATTGTGTTGAACAGGACAGTGTAGGAGCTGTGCTGTGTGATCGGACAACGCAAATTCTATGACGTCAGTTTTGCAAGATTTACCAAAGTTATGCGCAAAATTATCTATGCATGTCATGCTTGTGCCATGCGAGTAGGCTGTCTCAATGCCAATTTCAAATTAAACCTCATCAACAAATATTCAAATGCCCTTGTGTGATTATTTTCTTTAAGCATATCTATGTTAAAATCTCCAGCAATAACAATGTTTTTATAATGTGCTTGTGATATTTCTTGCAGTACAATTTCAAGTTTATCTAGGCAGCAGCTTAAATTATTGACATTTGGTACTCTATAAATGCAAATTACAGCTATCCTAAATTATCTATATCTATACATATAATAAATCTGTAGACGAGGCGTTTCTGTACAATGAAAAAAAAAAAAAAAACGTAGGTGGAGTGTCCAAGAATAACCAACAGATGCCATTTCTACCATTTTTGGAATTTTTGTCTGTTTGTCTGTTTGTCTGTGTGTCTGTTTGTCTGTTTGTCTGTTTGTCTGTTCGTTTGTTTGATTGTTCCAGTATCACGTAAAAAGTACGAAATCAATATGGTTAACTTATACACTCAAATATTGTGTGTAACTCGATGTTTCATTTAGTCTTTGTTTCATCGCAATCGCTTCAAAATATCAAAAGATATAAGAGTTTAAAGTATTCAAGAATAAATTTTCATTAGGTACGTAATGTAGATACACGTAACGACATCTATTGTCGTAAAATGACACTAGCGTAAAATCAGGTAGGTTTGTGAGAACGTGTGTAACACACGATCATAATCATCATATGTTCACATAGTTCGCGCGGAAACATAACGCGATACATTGTGAATTTACCCAATCTAAAGATTGGTTAATTCAAGTTTTCCAAATCCATTGTTTGGTAGTAGTGCCACAGGTGGCGCTATCTATCTTTTAAATCATGATACAAATATTAATCATGAAAAAATGGTGATAAATTTTAATTTCTTAAAAATTGTAGATTCTTACATCGAGCAAAAAGTGAGTAATTAAGGCACGAATGCGCTTACTAAATAAACACGAGTAATCTACTTTTCTTTCAACTACCAATGTACCTGCTGCGATAAAATATACCTGCTCAAGGTTAACTCAACTCAACCCAAATCAAGTTAGGTCAAGTTCAGGTCAAGTCAGGTCAAGTCAGGTCAAGTCAAGTCAGGTCAAGTCAAGTCAAGTCAAGTCAAGTCAGTCATGGAACCCTACGTCTTTTCTACATAGCTTACAGAGTGTTCGAACTTTTTCCCATATATTTTGACAGTATCACTTCGTGCTCGATAGATGGCGGTGTTCATTTAACGTCATTTTCTGAATCGCTGTGTTAAGAGTCTCCGTAGAAGAATGACTTTCGCCGAATTCATAATTATCGAACATTTGGCTCATTTTGAATTGAACACATAATCCATACTAATCGATGCTTAAAAGTATAAATTCGATAGTAACTCTTAGATTTTAAATAAATTTAAAAAAAAAAATTAAAAAAAAATTTGGAGAGATAGATGGCATCCCGGCGAAGAACATAGGCAATTATTTTCTCAAAAACAAATTTAAGGGGGGGGGTGATATAGGGGATGAAAGTTTTTATGGGAAACCTATCATTTTTAGAGTTCCGTAGTCAACAAGGAAGCTTTATAGTTTCGCCATGTCCGTCTGTCTGTCTGTCTGTCCGCGACTTAGCTCAAAAACTTTTATTCGACCAACTTACATGTGCAGTTGCAAAAACCCAAACATTCTGTATGCGAGAACAAGTTTTTTAACACTTTGAAGGACAGTAAACGCCCATAGATGTAATAACAATAAAACTTTGCGAAAGTTTGTTTGATAAAATAATTCATCCCAACTACGGAACCCTTCATTGTGCATGGTTCGACACGCACTTGGCCGGTTTTTTTTTAAGTTAGGGCTGTGGAAATGTATGCTTTTTGTAACTAACAAAGAGTTACGTTTTTCTAAAATCATCCCTCATGAGGGTAAAAACCCTTCTTTACCCTCTTGATTTTAAAATTCACATGTAAGTACTTATTATTGACATTTTTGCGGGACTCTCTTCAAGAGCGTTAAGGGATTGAGAATATAGTCATAGTCCGTATCTTGAGAATCTGTCCACTCAATCAAAAGTTATTACTACTTGGCTCTTGGCTTGGAACGAAGAGTTTGTGTTTACCAGTGAGTACTTATTCGATAGATGGCGGTGTGCAAATGATGCGATTTTCTTAAGGTAGCCCGCGAAATTCAAATCTTAAGTTTTTTGCAATTTGCAAGTCAGTGTCAGGCAGGTTGTATGTTAAAATGAAATTATTTATTCTGTAAATAGGTTATTGGAATCACTTTTACACGTCGTAATAATATAAAAAAATAAGCTAGATGAGGTCGGCGTTTCCTATCTTACTACTCTGAGAAGAAAGGCCGAAACCAACTCACAGTCTCTTTTAAAGTCCGGACATACCTAGGTCAGATATTGGCATATTGGTCAGGCCCTATGAGGGCCATGTAGATTAGAGTCTGAAATGGTCTTTTGAGGAATGAACCACACAGATTTGAGTGAACCTGTCCTGTCACTGCAAGCATTTGTCAGTAATAGTGGAGCTCAGCTCATAACTTAAGGAGCTCAACGACTCGACGAACAATACCAAAGAAAGGACATTTGTGTAGGCCGCATCAAGTTCTCAAATTGCCAGACCATTGTTAAAACTAACTGAGAACGAAAAAATATAAGAATAAAAACAAAATAAACATCCACATAGTCCTCACATTCACAATAATACAATACTTTACAAAGCAATCATGTCATTTTGTCAATATCCTACATATAATATTCAATAATGTGAATTTGTATATAAAACTGGTAGGTATATTTTGATGATTTTCACTTATTCAAAATGTCACAATGCCAAAATGACAAAATGTTAGCAGAGCGAGCAGCTCAATCCCATGCTTTTTGTCTTCTAAATAATCTGAAATTGTATAGTAGGTACCCTTTTTTACAAAGTTTGGTTTTAATACAGCTTTTAAATCGTTTAATGGGTAAGTTTCGAATGTCAATATGATTAAAATATGATTCGCGATCGTAGCAAATAGTAGCTTTACAGAATAATAACCATTAGATACAGGAATACAACTCCTGCCATATTAGTTAGATTAGATAAATAAATATTTGAAACAACTGCGACTCATTATTTAGATCAACATAAAACTTGATACTGACCTGTAAAAAGCAAAATCATAAGAAAATTTGAATATCGCAGGCTCCCCCAAAGCTTTCGCCTTAGTTTCCATCGTCCATACAATATGCCATAGTTTTTTCATTAATCTTTATACAATATTTTTTCATTAATCTTTCCGACAGTTTCATACTGCTGTCCATACTATCCACACTATCACCACAATATAGATATGGACTACCACTAATATATAAAGTTACTGGCTGTCTCATGTCTGTTACTTTTACACCGTAACGCCTAGGTCGCCTAGACAGACCACGTGGGTTATGGGACATAGGATACTTTTATCCCGGTAGCACATTCCCGTGGGATAATTTCCGACATCCACGCGGGCGAAGCCGCGGGCAAAAGCTAGTATAACATAAACACGTAAATGATAAATTATAAATGATTTATTTCTGTAAGTAGGTTTGTAAAACACTTTTACACGTCAAACACATTTTTAAAACTAGATGAGGTCGGCGTTTCCTATCTGACTACTCTGAGAAGAAAGGCCGAAACAAACTCAGAGGTCACAGTCTCTTTTAAAGTCCAGACATAATCTTGGTCAGAACATGTGAAGACCATGTAGATTGGTGTCTGAAATGGTCTTTTGACGAAACAACCACACAGATTGAGTGGACCTGTCCAGTCAGTGCACGCATTTGTCAGTGATCGTGCAGCTCAACTCAGAATTTAAGGAGCTCAACGATTTGACGAACAATACCAAAAACAGGACATTTGGGTAGGCCGCAAAAATTACTCAAACTGCCAGACCATGATTAATTAAAACTAAGGAAAAATAAATAATAAAAAGAAAAGAATGATCCACATAGTCTTCACATTCACAATAATTAAAATAATGTAATACTTTACAAAGTACATAATTCATGTCATTGTAGGTATACATAAAATGTCAATGTGAATATAAAATCCAGACATAATCTTGGTCAGATCATTTGAGGACCATGTAGATTTGTCTGAGATGGTCTTTTGAGGAAAGAACCATACAGATTTGAGTGGACCTGTCCAGTCAGTGCACGCATTTGTCAGTCATCGTGTAGCTCAACGACTCGACGAACAATACCAAAGAAAGGACATTTGGGTAGGCCGCCTGTAGTACTCAAACTGCCAGATAAATAAAATATATAATTCACATAGTCCTCAAATTCACAATAATTAAAAAAAATATATATTATACTTCACAAAGTAAATATTCATGTCACTACCTATGTATGTATATAATAAAATACAAAGTTATCAAAAACAACAAAATTCAATAAGTAAATAAAAAGTTGAAAAAATTGGTGCAGCTCAATTCCAAGCCTTTTTGTCCTCAATGTAATCTTTAATGGTATAAAACGGTTTTTGGCACAACTAAACTAACACAACGTAAGTGCGGGCTTAACGCCTGAGGTTCAAGGATATTTGTGACGCTTGAGAGGTTAAGGGTCAATGACCTGAAATAAATGAATTTTATTAAATTATAAAAAACAACCCATTCCATTGTAATTTGACACAAAAAAAAAGGGAAATGGCGGGAAATCGAAAGAAATCTTTATAATAAACGCGTTCCAAATTCAATTGCACTATTTATGACCAGACTAGTTACAATGGTCCTTTTAAATGCTACCATAAAATAAAGGTGTTAAAATATGTAGGTAATTTTATCTTTAGATTTTTTTTTCTTTCTTTACTAACAATTTTAATAAAATATACAATCTAAGTCTAGCAATATGTACAAAGGGAAAAATTATATATATAGGAAGGGCTCATAGGGCGTCAAAAAATTCTTCCGCATCGCTGTCAGTGGGAAAAGTGCCCAAAAGGCTCGCAGCATTGCCACGTTGGATGGCAATACTAATTCTTTCGAAGAGTCGACCAACCGCTGGGCGATGTCCCGAAATATTCGATGAGCACTGGGCCCCACGGCCCTAGTGTTTTAACCCCAATCGGCTCAAAAATATAGCCAATAAGGTTGTTATATTTGCGCCGTTTGAGGTTTTCTGCAACTGCAGCAGCCGCCCCAGCACAGCCCGCCGTGCTAGATGATGAAGAAGATGGGATGGCGCGAGGGTGTCGACACAGGTTGCATCCCACACCAAAGGCCTACCCATCTTCCAAGGCATTATGGTCATTCCGTCTGGTCTCTTCCCATCGTCGCGTACCAAGCCATTGGGTTCTAAAACAGCTGGCACCCCGGCGGTGACAAGAGCCCGACGGATGATGTCATTAATAAAATATAAAAAATAATAAAAATTGTTTATTTCAGACCATTAGGTCCATATTTTGTTAGTATTAGGTACATTATCTTAAAACTAATGTTAGTCATGACGAAATAAATGATCGAATATTATTAAAAATAAAATAAAATTGAAATAAATAACTGAAAAAAAATTAAAATTACAATTAAATTGACAAACAACATTGAAAATAGGTACACTGAAATGAAAATAATTAGTAATTTAGATAACATTAAAATACAAGATATCAGGTAACATGCAGGTGCAGCCTGATGAGCCTCCCCACAACTGGCGATACTGGTCTGTGTGCAATCATCCTTAGGATTCCGTTGCCACTCCCTCGAATTCGGCGAATTAGTGAAGCTGACTTTTTGCGCATTATAGCGTAAAAGTCATCCACACCCGCATCGGCAAACATACCCGAGGCACTACAAAATCGAGGTAGCCGCACCAGAATCCTAAAAGACTTGTTATACTGCACTCTGAGGGCATTGTAGGCCCGCTGCGTATAGTTGGTCCATAGGGCGCTAGTATAAAAGCTTTGACAATAGGCTCTGAACAAAGTTATCTTAACCTGAGCTGTACACCTCGCAAACCTATGCACCAACATGTTAGCGCATGACAATGCTCTCCGCTCTCTCTCAATGTCTGCGTCATCATGCAGGGTTTCGGTCTCAACATGCCCAAGATACCTAAACCGAGAGACCCGACTCAAAGATACTACGCCGAGATGCACTGGTGGTATATGCTCAGATGGTTTCTTATTACCTCTGATGAGCATATACTCACTCTTGCCAACGTTGTACTTTAAGCCGTGACCCTCAGCGTAGGCCTCACAGATACTTAAGAGCTTCCTTAACCCTCCGACAGATGGACTCAGCAACACCATGTCGTCCGCGTAGCTGATGTTATTGACGCAAACGTTATCTATATGACATCCGACATGGCTGTTGCTGAGCTCACCTATCAGCTGATTGACATACAGATTAAAAAGTCTTGGAGAGGTCAGTCTCCCTTGCCTCACTCCGCACTTAAGTGCATATTCTTCCGAATGGCCTTTCCCTACTTGATGAATTTTTTTTGGTGGTTATACCAGAAAGAAAATATATTAATGAGTTCGGCGGGCGCCCCGACCTCCCCAAGCTTGGTCCAGAGCGTCTTGTAATCGACCAGGTCGAAAGCCTTCGATAGGTCCAGAAAGCAAGCGTATACTGGTGTTTTCCTTTCAACATAGTAAGCGACTGTGTGCTTTAGTGTCAATATAGCACTTTCAGTTGACAGAGTCTCACGAAATCCAAACTGGGCATCGTGTAGATTAATAAACTTGCTGAGCTGGGCATCCAGAAGGCCATCGAAAACTTTCGCCAAGACAGTAGCCAGGGAGATAGGTCTATAGTTATTCTTGTCAGTTACATCACCCGTGACATTTTTTGCTATAGGCACAACAATAGTTTCTGTCATCCTAGGTGGTAAGTACGAGTGAAGCATGCAGAAAGTAAATAACATAGCCAGTACTCTAAATAAATGAATACCCGCTTGCTGCAGGTGCTCAATGCTGAGTCCGTCACTACCTGGAGATTTACCACGTTTCATGTTCATAAAAATCTTTTTTGCATCTTTAGCAGAAAACCCAATCGGTTTCTCATAGACAGGGACGACCTCAACATTCGCGACAGAAAAACTGTCGGCGAGCGGTGACTCAAATTTAAAATGATTTTTAAATAGGTTAGCTATATCTTTAGGTTCACTACACTCACCTACATTCACTGGCAAACTGACCCTACCATTCATCCTCTTAGTTCCCTTCCAGAAAGCTCGAAAGTTTTTATCCCTAACGTGTGAGGCTAATAAATCCACTTTAAGCTGGTCTTGGTGGTTTTGACAGAACTTCAGTCTAGATTTAAATATTTTCCGTGTAAGATACATGTTGTCATGAACAGGCCCACTTTCAGGTTTACCATACCCTACATACGTTTGATAAGCCTGCCTAGCCTGACTATGGGCTTCTCTCACGTGTTTGTTCCACCCCACTACCGTTTTACCCTTTTTTAACTTTCTCCGCTTCTTAGCTTGCACAGATGCCTCACATAAAATATTAACAATGTCAATTGTATAAATTATCAATAATATATCTATGGTCAAAATTACTACACATACTGTCTGCACAAACACAAAATTCATTGGGGAAGTGAAGGTCTTTAAGTTTACTATTACAAATGTCAAAATAATTTCCTATTTCGTCACTTTCTCTCTCACCCCACAAAATGTCATTAGAAACCCAATCGTCAGAAATACACTTATTTTTAATCATGTCAAGATTACATTTAACAATTAAAGGCAAGTGATCCGACCAATAATAGTCAACATTAATGCTAGTTATTGTTGGCAGGCTGATTCCGTGACTAAGCAATGATCTAACCAGCGCTTACAGGAATGTGCATCACTATAGAACGTATTAATGCTTGCGTGCCGTGCCAGCCGACCAGCGCTCTTGCTGCAGGAAAGGCCATGGTATCCGAGGCGGTCGACTGCTTCACCGCACTGACAGCGATGTGGTGCCCCGCAAGGAGCGCCCAAACGCAGACTTGTAGCGAGCCGGAAAGTGGGTGACGGTAAAGTCTGACGCCAGAGGCCCGACTCCCACTCTCCCACAGCCAGTAGGCGGGCACGCTCAGCAGTATTGGTGGACGTATTAATGAGGTTATTCCGTACCAACCTGCAGAGTGGCTCATCCCACTGTCTCTGGGAGAACGGGTTCTCGGGCTGCTCCGTATCCGGACAAGCCATTTTCCAGGCGTTCATCGCATCAGTCAAACACGGCACTTCAAAGTCAACCTGAGAAGCGGTTAAAATTCTTCACACGCCACGCACGGTCGTCCAATGCCAAATTTATGATTGATGTAAGAGTGCTCCGAATGATTTAATCAATTTTGTCTAAAAGGTGTGGCTTCTTCCATAAAGGTGAAGAGCGGAGAAAATACCTACATAAAATTTGGACCGAAACAGCAGTATCTGATGAGGGTGAATGCCGAATGTAGGTTAATTTTAGAAAGTCTATCCGAAATTTCATTGAAATGTTTAATTTTTTCATCAACGAAAGGTGAGAAACTGTCTTCTAAAATTGGGGAACCTAGGAGGTGCAGTGAACTTTTTTCCAAAACTTTGATATCAGGGGCTATTGAATTGAATTTCTGAATGGTCGATTGTCTGTGACAAGGGTAAATTTCGCATTTTTCGCAGTTGAGGTCAAGGCCGATGGATTGGAACTGCTGCTTTAGGAATTGGAGATGTTTTAGAACAGTATCTACGTCGTATGGTAGGTATCGCCCTCATTTCATCTTTATCTAAATGGGGGGGGTCCATATGTGGGGTTGGTGTTTTTTTAAGAAATGCGTTTATTCGCCCTCTTTGCCTAATTGTTTAGTCAAAGACATCGTTATAAAGAGTAAACTCCAGTACACACACTTAACAAAAGACTATATTTATAAAATTAACTAAATTGTTCAAAACCACTATAAAAATTCATCAAAAACACAATGTAAATGAAATAATAGTGCTTTCTAGACTTGACTTAAAGGCGTCGGTAGCCGGACTCCCAAATAAAAAACAGTAAAAGGTATCTGTATCTATCTGTCAATGTCAAAACTCACCAACACTCAGTCAAAAATATTGCTTGGCACCACTTGGCACTGTTTATAAAATAAATCATGCAATGTTTTTGTGAAGTATTTAACTCTTAACTACATAATCTCACGCCTCTTCCTCTTCCCATGGGGGTAGGAAAAAACTACAGAACGCTCCCTGTTATGATCCCACCCCATTCTTTTTTTAGGTATTGAAATAAACGTGAACTACCAGTTTTTAAATATTTTATTGTGTCGCAACGCGAGTGTTTTGTTTTCTATAATTATTATACTCATAGGTGACCCATAGTGATAATTTTAGAGTTAAAAGATGGAAAAACTGCCGATGTGTAGGATATGTTTAGTGCAGAATGTCCGTATGTATGTAGTGGCCAACAGGCACTTACATGAACTGTATGAGAAGCTGACGGAGGTTCCAGTAAGTTGATATTTTTAATAAATTAATTACATACATACATAATCCCTCTATCTATTTTTATGTTCCCACTACTGGGACACGGCCTTCTCTCGGTGAGAGGTAGAGCAATTCATTACCTATTAGGTTTATGCGCCCCCCCTACCAGTAAATTTTGGCTCCAGTGGTTCCATAAAACAGCATGAGGAAAGCTGGATTTAAAATAAATAATAATATGTACATAAAATGGCCTGCCTTGAGCAAGAGAGGCGATCAATGATCATGCATTCTGTGTAAGATGCATTAAGGACTACTGCTGGCTTGGACATTTAAAGAATAGAAGTATTTTCTTCATAAAAACAAAATAACGCAAGACAAATATTGTTGCAGTTTGTAACTGAAGACAGTAGACCGATGCTCGCCTGTTTCTTCTGCTGCACTAAACTAAAGCAATGCTACCGATTACTGAGACAATGTCTGCAAGCCGAAGAGCTGTTCGCTCAGATGATGAATGAGGATTATGAGGTGAGGTAATATTTAACAGCCATTTATTCTTATAATTTCTAAATTCAGTATAATGTGGATCTTGGAAGTGATTCCTTTCAAGCTCATATCTATTGTGTCTGGTTTTCACGCCAAGCATACCATTGAGTGTTGAATGGTGATATGTATACTTTTGTCAAATGTGTAAATACTCCATACAAAGCTTCTACAACTTCTGTATGACACTTGTATGTGGCAGTTTGATAGCGGTCCTCTCTCATGTCAGTGCAAGCTATGCAACAATAGCTTGTGCGGTGGTCAGTGAGGTTACATTGGATCTACTTAAGTATCCTCACTTGTGGAGGCTCTTTTGAGTGACTTTAGTATCATGAGAGAAGGTTGGTGCTCGTGGGACTGTGATCACCAACATATTTTCCTAATATTATAATCATCTTTTTACAGCCCAATCCTTTAATATACCGAGATCACTTGGAGTTTTTGAGTGGGTTTACTAAATCTCCAATAGAGCACATAAGTATTGATGATGAATGTCAAACAAAAAACAGTGCTCTTAAAGAAGAACTACCAGCTGTTTGTGAGGGACTAGATGATATTATTGAGCCAAAGGAGGAACATCAAAGTGATGGTATGTTTTTAAGAACATAAATAATCCTAATCCTAACTAATATTACAAATGCGAAACTGAGTTTGTTTGTTATGCTTTCACGCAAAATCGTCGGAACAGATTTGGAAGAAATTTGGTACAGGGGCAGACATTGACCTGGAATAGGACATAGGAACATTCTCTTTGAATGCACGGGTGTCAACAAGATTAGAACGAAACCCTCGGGTCACCCAGATCTTACACAGATGTTCTGTATAGACCAGAAGATTTAATTAACTTCTGGAGGGATGTGGGGTGGTTGGAATAACCACCGACGGCCGCCATGACCCACGAACAATGGACCACCTTACGGACTAAGTGTGGAAACCAAACCCCTAATATAGAACATGGAACATAGGATACTTTTAAACCCCGACGGAAAAAGAGTGGTGTTATAAGTTTAACGTGTGTTCTGTGAGTCTGTCTGCGCCATCATAGCTGCCAAACGGCTGAACCGATTTCGATTTTTCTGGTTTTGTTGATGATAAAAAATCGTTTATTAGCTGCTTTGTTTTTGTCGGGGGTTTTTTAAATGTTTCATTTAAGAGTACTTGTTATTGGTGAAACCGCGGGGAGCAGTTAGAGATGGGTAGTGGGTTAAAACCCATTCTTCCCAATTGGGTTAAAACTGGGTGATTCGGGTTTTAACCCGGTTTTAACCCATATTCACCTATTTTACTGGGTGAAAATGGGAATTGTTAATAATTTAATAGTAGAGAAGCAGAATTCACTACTAGCTCGTCAAAAATAAAAGCACACACAAAATCAGATACATTTAGTATTTAATTGAAAAATTACAACAAATTAGTAGGCAGTTTAATCATCAGCATCACTAGCATTAGAAAAACGGTGAAAATAAAAAAATTTAAAATTGTTAATTCCGGACGTAGATGGTTCAGGGCTATATATATGTACGTGGTGGCGTGGTTTGCATATTATATCTCTGAGATTCCATAGATATTGGTGGTGAATCAGGCACGCAGTCCTCAGTGTTATCACTTAAATCATCCACGTGCTTGTGCAACAAATTCCAATTGTATGTTATATGTTAGTTTAGCTGCCCTTTCCGTAGTGAGTCTATTTCTTTTTTTACTGTGTATGTTACTATGAGCACTAAAGGAGCGCTCTACAGCAGCAGAAGTACAAGGTACTGTAAGTATACGGACAGCGACTTTGCTCAATGCAGTAGATCCATATATTCCCTTCCACCAGATTGATGCGCTTACATCGTTGATGTTAGCCCACAGAAATCTCCGACTATAAAATCCATCTCTTGTTCTATAAGTTGCCAAGTTTGTCATGACATTTAAACCGATACTTTGTCCTACTTCGCATATGAACTCCATAGCGTCGACTTCTTGACTTTCATCAAGTTCAGATCCTTGGTCTGTGGAGTCTAATAAGTACGCTGCAAAGTGAATCGGTTTCAAACACATACTAATTCTTTCGTCGACAATTCGACATTGATTAATATTTCATCTTTTTTGTCGTTATCTATTATTGTGATATCCGGTAAACTAAAATACTATTATTCAGCTGCACCCGGTTAGACTGGAAGCCGACCCCAACATAGTTGGGAAAAGGCTAGGCAGATTGATTGATCCGGTAAACTAAAAAGTAATTTCGATTTCATATTTTTATGCATTTGCATTGTCGATTAATTTCCCAAAAATTTTCATCCAACCGTGTTGATTTTTCTTCTGCAGGTAAAAGTGATGTTTTTTCATGTACAGCTAAGGTCTGTGAGGCTACTTTTGTGTTTTCGATACTTTTAAAGCTGGTGTAATAACTGCCCCAGCGGGTATCGCATAACAACTTCAAATTTTCACCAGCTTCTTTTTCCCTAACAATTTTTGCAAGTAAGGATGTTAAAAATTCACTTTTTTTAATAGCTTTAACCATGTTAACCAAATTTATTTGTTCCATACTCAATTACTCAGATAGTACATTTAAAATTTCTCCACATAAATGTAATCACTTGTGTGTCGATTTTCGGCCGTCGCAATACTTTTAATAAATACAGGTTCTGGTTATTCAATTTATTATTATGTTAATTATTCCTTCATTCCTACAATTTGACCAACCATCTAGCATTAACTCGTGATGCATTTCCCTATAAGTTTTGTCCAAAATAGTTATAGGTAGAAATAGTTTTTCTGGTAGGCAATTTGTACAATGGCTGGGGTTCATTAGAAAAAAATGGATCCAGAAGGGGTGTTCCACTATAGAAAGGGGTGTTCCCGATACATAAATTGCCTTAGCAAATAATGTGTTCAAGCCAAGATCGTTCCGGTAAAAGCAGGATCAGATCGCAATATAACAGTTCCGGGTGAAAACACAAAATTAACTCAAAACGCGCGCACTCTATCCAGCGAGGTAAACTATCGAGAGTCTGAGCGGGAAAGAGACGCGGGGATCGTTGCGCGTAGGCCACACCCCCTCTCCCTCTCGGCCCTGCCACCCCGCACACCGGCTGTAGCGTGTTAGATGTTTGAATATAAAATATCTGAAATATTTTGTTTTCACCCGGCCAAACCACCCAGTGGGTGGAATAAAACGGGTGATAGCTGGGTGTTAACCCACTAGTAGGTTTTAACCCGGGTGATTACCCATCTCTAGGGGCAGTTAGTTTTATCAATAAATAATATCTTAAAATAAATTTCGCCCCCCGACCCACCGCTTCGCATCCTATCGCCAGCCAGCGCTATTATTTCGTTTTCGCTTTGTGTTCTTTTTGACATTTTTTTCTTTTGTCTCGGCTCCTACATATGGGTCGTACGCGATATTGCATGACCTTCCAAGAATTACTAAGTAATGCAAAAAGAATTTTTCAAATCTGACTGGTTGTTCCGGAATACCTACATGTTTATAATAGGTCTTTACCTATGAAATTGCCGTTTTGTATGAAACAATTTAAACGAATTTTTTTCATGAATTTTTTATTTGTATTAATCGAAGTAATCACCCATGCAATCAATGCATCTTTGCCATCGCAGTGGCAGTTTATTGATGCCCTTCTTAAAGAAATCAGCTGGACGGGAGGCAACAAATTCTTCGAAGGCATTTTGTACTGCCTCTCGGGTATTGAATTTTTTTCCCGCCAAGAAGTTATCCAAATTCTGGAAAAAGTAGTAGTCTGTAGGCGCAAGGTCTGGTGAGTAGGGCGGATGACGGAGAGCTTCCAACCCCAGTTCTTGCAACTTGGAGACCGTCTGCTGTGCAGTATCAGGTCGCGCGTTGTCGTGCAGGAGCAGCGGAGACGAGCGATTGACCAATGTTGGTTGGAGATGCGCCAGCTTCTCCATCATTGTGTTCAGTTCTTCACAGTACACATCTGCAGTAATGCTCACCCCGTTTGGTAAGAAGCTGTGATGAATCACACCGGCGCTAGACCACCAAACAGTGACCATCACTTTTCTAGGGGTAAGTTTTCGTTTAGGGCATTGTTTAGGTGCTGAACCAGGATCCAACCAACTTGCTGAGCGCTTGCGGTTATCAAACAGAATCCATTTTTCATCGCAGGTAACAATGCGGTTCAAAATTCCTTCATTTGTGTGTCTGTTGAGCAGTGCAAGGCACGTCTCGACGCGTACTTCGCGCTGGCGATCATTGAGTTCGTGGGGCACCCATTTGTCAAGCTTTTTTACCTTGCCAATTTGACGCAAATGGACCAATATTGTTTTGACGCTAACGTCGAAAGCTGCTGCTAATTCAGCCGTAGATTGTGTATCATCAGCTTCCACAATCGCCTTTAATTCGTCATTGTCGACCAAAGTCTTCGGACGACCGCGAGGTTCATTTTTCAGGTCGAAATTTCCAGAACGGAAGCGAGCAAACCAATAACAGGTGGTGCGTTGGTTTGTAGTGTTAGCTCCGTAAACGTCGTTGATGTTGCGTGCCGCTTGTGCCGCGTTGCTGCCACGACGGTACTTATATTCCATAATTACTCGAATTTTTAACGTATCCATGATGACGAAAAAGATTGAAATGCGATGAAAATGTAACACTAATCAATAAAGAAATGACTACTTTTGGAAAAAAAAATCCATGTTTTTAAAATAAAATTAATTTGAAATTAGAATTCTTAGCCAAACAAAAATTATTTTGATTTGAAATGGCCAGTACTGCAGAACGGCAATTTCATAGGTAAAGACCTAAATGAAGGGGGTAATCTCTGTCCAAACAAATTTTACCTCTTTATAAAAATATACAGGGTTATCGGATATACGACGGTAACCAGTATTAAATAGTGCTCAGTGGACGGTAATCCGTTGAGATGTAGGAGTCATTTGCAATCAAATGACCCCTGATGACATCTATGCAAATGTCAAAAAATTTCGAGTCATTTGACATTTTTATTTCATACATTAAAAAAAAAAAAAACCACCCGCGGCTTTGCCCGCGTGGTATTTCTATTGGAAATTAAGAGGCTCTTTTTAGGATCAAACGACTTTTCATTCAATAGAAATAACACGAGTACATTTTTATAATCGACTGACAGATTCCAAACAAGATTTAGTTTTCTTATTAGGTATACAACCTCCATCACGCACCCCTAATCTACAGCATGATGCCTGCGCAAGATTACATCAAGCACCTACCTAACATATTTCCTACATGTGCACGCACCCTTAAACTACTTAGTGTGCATATAAGTACGGAGTACATTCAGCTGGAGCTATCGTTCACTGATATCCAATCTACTTCTATTATTCTGTTCTCAACACAGCTCAATACCAAAAATACTAAAGAAAAACAAAATAAAATTATATATTACAAATCATAACATCTCAAAACAAAATCACATCAAAGACAATATTAGTTAAAAATCATTACATCACACATTACTCGCCCCCTTAATAGATAATTTTTCTAAAAGTTGCGTAAGTTTTGGGCCTGGTAGTGATTTCGTTAACATATCAGCTACCATTTCTTGTGAAGGCATATATTTTACCTCAACCGCCTCATTAACTATAGCTTCGCGAACGTAATGAAATCTAATATCGATGTGTTTAGTTCTGTTATGGTTCATCTTATTTTTAGCTATTTTATGTGCCGACTGGTTGTCGTTGTAAATGACTACCGGTTTGCCAGAAGACCCCTTTGTTAAACTTCTTAACAAATTTCTTAAATAAATAGCTTCTTTCGATGCTTGACTAAGGCCTATATATTCTGCCTCTGTGGAGGACAGCGCCACGCACCCTTGCTTTCGACTTTCCCAAGATACTATTTATTATCTCCTAGTCTAAAAATTAAACCTGTACAGGATTTCCTATCATATGACCCACCCCAATCCGCGTCTACATATCCATTTAATTCTAGGTTACCCGTTTTCTTAAACGTTAGTCCAAAGTTCGAAGTCCCCTTTAAATATCAAAGCACCCGTTTAGCACATTTAAAATGTAATTCATCGTAACTAGAATTAAATTGTGACAAAACACTAACAGCGTGCACGATATCGGGCCTAGTATTGTGAGCTAAATAATTAAGAGAACCTATGAGAATTTGATATGGCAACTTACAACCGGAATCTGAAGCTTTCTCCAATTTGAGACCTACTTCCATTGGGGTAATGACTGGTTTACAATCCGTCATATCAAAATCCTTCAAAACATTAAGAACGTATTGTTCTTGATCAAGATAAATCGCATTTTTATCTCTTTTAAGTCTAATGCCTAACACGTGTCTAGCAGGACCGAAATCCTTAACTTTAAACCTTTTAAGCAGGCCATTTTTTAATTTCTGCTTTTCGGTTTCGTTATTTTTGGAATAAAATATAAAAATATCGTCGACGTAGATGATTGCTACTATTCTATTTCCATCGCTAAACACCTTTTGATAAAGACATGGTTCTATTTTTGACTGTACGAAACCTAAATTGAGCATCTCCCGATCTAGCTCATGGAACCAAGCGTTTGACGCTTGTTTGAGTCCATACAACGAACGAGATGTCCTCTTTTAGCTTGCTATACAGGAAAGCAGTCGTAACATCCCATTGGTCGATGAGCCAATCATATTCTACAGCTAATGAGAATAGTAATCGTAAGGTTGAGCTTCTTACGACCGGAGAATACGTTTCGTTGTTGTCTATTCCACGTACCTGCGTAAATCCTTTAGCTACCAACCTAGCCTTATATTTTGATACTTTACCGTCACTGTCCCGTTTAATTTTAAAAACCCATTTACAATGTATTGGCTTTTTGTCACGTGGTAAGTCTACCAGTGACCAAGTCTGATTCTCGTACAATGATTTTAGTTCATCATCCATAGCTTTTTGCCATAATTTAGAATCAGGCCTTGTCAATGCTTCTTCAACGGTTATTGGATCGCCATCAATTTGCGCGATCGCATTATATAATATAGGCTTGCGCTCACGAAGATTGTATCTTCGTTCTGGTTCTGCTGTACTGCTCGTGGTAGCAACCGTTTCATCAGGCGCCGCAGCCGCCTCAGTGTCAATACACTCCGCTTCATGAAACTCTTCTTCATCTTGAATAATATTATTAGATGCACCACTTTCAACCACAGGTTCTATTCGTTCCTCCTCTATATAAATAGGAACAACTGTGTTCTTCGTCATGTCGGTACCATCTCCAGGAAAAACATTTTCCAAGAATTTTACATTTCTTGAGAATGTTATCTTACCTGTTTTTGGGTTCATCAGTCGATAACCTTTAGTAAATTCACTGTAGCCGATGAAAATCAATTCTTCCGTCTTCATATCAAGCTTTTGCCGTTTCTGTTTAGGTTTCAATGCATATGCTTGACAACCGAAAATTTTCAAATGACTCAAGTTTACTTTCTTATCTGACCAAAGTTCTTCAGATACTTTATTCATGACAGCCTTTGTTGGGCTTCTATTATTTAAGTATACCACTGCGCATTCCGCTTCGGCCCAATACTTTTTACTAAGTTTGGCCTCACAAAGCAACGTTCTTGCTTTCTCAATGATCGTTCTATTCGCCCTCTCAGCCACACCATTTTGCTCAGGCGTATAAGATACCGTCTTCTGATGTCTATACCAGCTGACCTTAAAATTTTATCGAAGGCTTGGTTACAGAATTCTTTACCATTGTCAGATCTAAGGCACTTTATCGACTTTCCTGTTTGCTTCTCCACTTCCGCCTTATATTCACGAAATTTATCGAGGGTTTGACTCTTATTTTTCAAAAAATATACGTGCGTCTTACGCGTATAATCGTCGATAAACAACAACATATCTAGATCCACTGAATGATTGTTCTTCCATTGGTCCGCATAAATCACTATGTATAATTTCCAAAAACTCTTTCGCTCGTGTACCTTGATTTTTGATAGAGCTCTTACAAGTCTTTCCATTTATGCACGGAACACATGGTTCAATATTATCACTTGAATTAAAATTCAATCCAGTCACCATACTTTTCAATGAATTCATATATTTTTGTCCTAAATGTGCTAATCTTCTATGCCAAATATTTGACAAAACTTCATTCGATAAAGTCAGATTGACAACACAATTTTTTTTTTCAACTAACTCGAAAATTCCATCAACCGCTTTGCACGTTGCTACTATTTGGTCAGTTTTATTTTTAATAGAGCAACCTCTTTTGTCAAATTCTACAGCGAAATCCTTCTTTACAAGATCGCTTACTGAAATTAAATTCATAGAAAGTCCGGGAACATGATAAACATTCGTCAATAGGAGTTCAGTGGTATTCTTTACTTTCGGAATGGCATTCCCTCTTCCTATGACTTTCATTTCGTCCCCACTTGCAACTTTTATCTTTAAGTTATTCTGTTGCCTTTTGTAATTCAGCAATTTTCCGGCATCGTTCGTCATGTGTTTCGAGCATCCACTGTCCAAGTACATACTCAAGCATGGATTCGCTCTCTTACTGACTTTGCATTCAGATGCTTTAAACCCTTCTTTATGACACTTAAAGCACTTAAATACTTTCTTTTCCTTGCTGAACTTCTTTCTATTTTGCGCCGTTGTTACCATCGCTTGCTCTCCATTTTGAATATTTTCGCTCTGTCGGCTTGCTTCTTGCATCAACTTTGACTTTATCTGCTCCAGATTAATTTCTTTTCCGCTGTTGTCTATTGCCATTATAATAGGTCTTTACCTATGAAATTGCCGTTTTGTATGAAAAAATTTAAACGATTTTTTTTCATGAATTTTTTATTTGTATTAATCGAAGTAATCACCCATGCAATCAATGCATCTTTGCCATCGCAGTGGCAGTTTATTGATGCCCTTCTTAAAGAAATCAGCTGGACGGGAGGCAACAAATTCTTCGAAGGCATTTTGTACTGCCTCTCGGGTATTGAATTTTTTTCCCGCCAAGAAGTTATCCAAATTCTGGAAAAAGTAGTAGTCTGTAGGCGCAAGGTCTGGTGAGTAGGGCGGATGACGGAGAGCTTCCAACCCCAGTTCTTGCAACTTGGAGACCGTCTGCTGTGCAGTATGAGGTCGCGCGTTGTCGTGCAGGAGCAGCGGAGACGAGCGATTGACCAATGCTGGTTGGAGATGCGCCAGCTTCTCCATCATTGTGTTCAGTTCTTCACAGTACACATCTGCAGTAATGCTCACCCCGTTTGGTAAGAAGCTGTGATGAATCACACCGGCGCTAGACCACCAAACAGTGACCATCACTTTTCTAGGGGTAAGTTTTCGTTTAGGGCATGGTTTAGGTGCTGAACCAGGATCCAACCAACTTGCTGAGCGCTTGCGGTTATCAAACAGAATCCATTTTTCATCGCAGGTAACAATGCGGTTCAAAATTCCTTCATTTGTGTGTCTGTTGAGCAGTGCAAGGCACGTCTCGACGCGTACTTCGCGCTGGCGATCATTGAGTTCGTGGGGCACCCATTTGTCAAGCTTTTTTACCTTGCCAATTTGACGCAAATGGACCAATATTGTTTTGACGCTAACGTCGAAAGCTGCTGCTAGTTCAGCCGTAGATTGTGTATCATCAGCTTCCACAATCGCCTTTAATTCGTCATTGTCGACCAAAGTCTTCGGACGACCGCGAGGTTCATTTTTCAGGTCGAAATTTCCAGAACGGAAGCGAGCAAACCAATAACAGGTGGTGCGTTGGTTTGTAGTGTTAGCTCCGTAAACGTCGTTGATGTTGCGTGCCGCTTGTGCCGCGTTGCTGCCACGACGGTACTCATATTACATAATTACTCGAATTTTTAACGTATCCATGATGACGAAAAAGATTGAAATGCGATGAAAATGTAACACTAATCAATAAAGAAATGACTACTTTTGGAAAAAAAAATCCATGTTTTTAAAATAAAATTAATTTGAAATTAGAATTCTTAGCCAAACAAAAATTATTTTGATTTGAAATGGCCAGTACTGCAGAACGGCAATTTCATAGGTAAAGACCTAATAAATGGGTTGTAATCTGACGATACACCGCTTGATAATATCGAAATTATCCACTCATCAGAGATTTTAGCATCAATGTCTGCAAGTTGTTGTGACAAACAAATTATTTTAGAAATATATTTCTCCATGGTTTCGAAATTTTCTGCTGCCCCAGCCCTTGTCTTCGTAAGCCTCGCTGAGACTCACCCAAACTTCACGTGCTGTCGTCGCACTATACACATGTGCGAAACAAGCAGGCTCTAGCAGCAAACATATCGTTGTTCGAGCCTTCCTATCAGTGTCTTTTAAATCTGCTGTTATCTCCGTGGCTTCAATGGCTTTGAACCAGTTTTTTGATTCTAAATAATTTTTCACCACGAACTTCCAGTTAGCGAAGTCTTCAGCACCGTTCAATTTTCTTATTCCACAAATTGAACCTGAATGATCTTCTGCCATGACGAGAATTGTATTATTGTGTATTTTATAGACCGCAGTTTTTTGGAGCCTAGGTCTGGGCCATAACCTATTGGAAATTAAGAGGCTCTTATCAGGATCAAACGACTTTTTATTCAATAGAACTAACACGAGTACATTTTTATAATCGACTGACATATTCCAAACAACATTTAGTTTTCTTATTAGGTATACAACCTCCATCAATTTCGATAAAAAATAGCCTATGTCCTTCCCCGAGATGCCACCTATCTTCTTGCCAAATTTTTAACCGACTTCTTCAAAAAGGAGGAGGTTCTCAATTCGTCAGTATGTTTTTTTTTTTGTATGTTTGTTACGCGATTACTCCGCCAATTATGAATCGATTTTGATGATTCTTTTTTTGTTTGGTAGGTCATGCTTCCGAGGTGGTCACATATAAATTTTATTAACTTTGCTTGCGTTATTTTTGAGTTAGCTTCAATATTACGTATTTTTCCCACTTAGTTTATCTAGACGACATCCTGTTTGACTCCTTCACTGTTATTTGCATAGCAGGTAGTGGTATTCGGATTTGTGTGGGGTAGGTACCACAACAAAAAGTGAAAAATAAAAACTTTTTACAAAAAAAAAAACAACCGACTTCCAAAAAAAACACTAAAAAAATAAAAAAATAACTTTAATTTCGGAAGTCGGTGGCAAAAAACGGAAATTGAAAAGCAAAGACACCGACTTCCGAAATTAAAGTTATTTTTTTGTTTTTTTTTTTGGAAGTCGGTTGTTTTTTTTTTTGTAATATAGAAATCCATTCAGTGGTTTAAGCGTATAAACGTAACATACAGACAGACAGAGTGTTATATAGTTTGAGTTTCTCAATTTGTCTGTAGTTTTTTTTTAAATATTAGTATGGATTAGTATGGATATAATAAAATAATAATTAATTAATTGTTATGTGTAAGTAAATAAGTACCTAAAGATTGATTAAGATTTTTTTGGACTAAGTATTTAAATTTTTTAGCAGTGTTAAGTTTTAATGTTACTTAACGGTTACCACATTTTGTTGTAAAAAATAACAAATATCAACAATAAACAAGTGACACTCTTAACTGTTTGTGTTTACCTACAGAGCTAGAACTGGAAAGTTCCGACAATAGCTGTCTAGATGTAGCAGATATAGCACCACACTGTTCTGAATCTGATTTAGAAGATGATGTCCCTTTAATGGAGTTCAAAACTGAAGTGGAAGAAGAAGAAGTACCCAACAAGAAACGAAGAGCCAGCGAGACGAGAAGTAAGTGTTAGTTAATTAAATTGCCAGATTTTCGTGAGATATACCTACAGTTGATTTCTAAATACAGATGAGTTTGTTAATAAAATAATTCCCTAGATCAAAGTTTGTTTAAACCTTAAACAGACCATTATGTCGACGTTAGTACAATTTTGTACTTAATACCTCTGGTGATTAAGTGATTTATTAAGATATTATTCAATGTTACCAGAAATTCCTCCTTTTCGGTGATAGTTTGAATCATGCAAAGCGTTTTTATTTTGATTAGTGTGCATGTCAATCTTCTTCCAACATTGTACTTATCTGATTTATAATCACAGGGGCGACGGTTGTGAAGAAACTGAAACTAGACACTCGAAGAACAAAGTTAGAAGATGCAATAACAGCCGAGCAAAAGAACAAGGAAAAATCAGACTCGAAAGTTATTCGGAGAACTCCAAAACGTACGTCCAAACCTAGCACTTGTTTAAAAAAAATGATACATACTCGAACACAAATTGGTGAAAAACCCAAATGTGATGTATGTCAACGTAGTTTTCGCAAAAATTCTGATTTAACAAAACATATTCGTATACACACCGGCGCAAAACCTTTTAAGTGTGATGTATGTCAGCGTAGTTTTAGTCAAAAGAGTGATTTAACAAAACATATTCGTATACACACCGGCGCAAAACCTTTTAAGTGTGATGTATGTCAGCGTAGTTTTCGTGTAAAGGGTTGTTTAACAAAACATATTCGTATACACACTGGTGAAAAACCTTATATGTGTGATGTATGTCAACGTAGTTTTACTCTAAAATGTAATTTAACAAAACATATTCGTATACACACCGGCGCAAAACCTTTTAAGTGTGATGTATGTCAGCGTGGTTTTAGTCATAAGTATCGTTTGTCAAAACATATTCGAATACACACTGGTGAAAAACCTTATAAGTGTGATGTATGTCAGCGTAGTTTTAGTCAAAAGAGTGATTTAACAAAACATATTCGTATACACACCGGCGCAAAACCTTTTAAGTGTGATGTATGTCAGCGTAGTTTTCGTGTAAAGGGTTGTTTAACAAAACATATTCGTATACACACTGGTGAAAAACCTTATATGTGTGATGTATGTCAACGTAGTTTTACTCTAAAAGGTAATTTAACAAAACATATTCGTATACACACCGGCGCAAAACCTTTTAAGTGTGATGTATGTCAGCGTGGTTTTAGTCATAAGTATCGTTTGTCAAAACATATTCGAATACACACTTGTGAAAAACCTTATAAGTGTGATGTATGTCAGCGGAGTTTTAGTGAAAAGGGTAGTTTAACAAAACATATTCGTATACACACTGGCGAAAAGCCTTATATGTGTGACGTATGTCAACGTAGTTTTACTCAAAAATGTAATTTAACCAAACATATTCTTATACACACCGGCGCAAAACCTTTTAAGTGTGATGTATGTCAGCATAGTTTTAGGCAAACGAGTCTTTTAACAAAACATATTCGTATTCACACTGGTGAAAAACCTCATAAGTGTTATTATGTATGTCAGCGTAGTTTTAGTCAAAAGGGTCTTTTATCAACTCATATTCGAACACACACTGGTGAAAAACCTTATAAGTGTGATTTATGTCACCATAGTTTTAATAAAAAATGTACGTTAACAAATCATATTCGTAAACACACTGGCGAAAAACCTTTTATGTGTGATGTATGTCAGCGTAGTTTTAGTCAAAAGACTCATTTGACACGACATATTCGAATACACACCTGAGAAAAACCTTATAAGTGTGATGTATGTCAACATAGTTTTAATCATAAATATACTTTAATAGATCATATTCGTAAACACACTGGTGAAAAAGCGTTTATGTGTGATGTTTGTCAGCGTAGTTTTAGTGAAAAGGGTAGTTTAACAAAACACATTCGTATACACGCTGGCCAAAAACCTTATAAGTGTGATGTATGTCAGCGTAGTTTTAGTAAAAATAGTAGTTTAACCATACATATTCGTATTCATACTGGTGAAAAACCTTATAAGCGAAATTGTAATTTAACTAAACATATTCGTATACATACTGGTATTGATACCGGCATTTGTGAAACGGTGGGCAGTCACGGTGAGGATGGTCACAACAATTGTATATTATGCAATTAGTGAATAAAGGAAAAAGTGAAGCGAGCGAATTACGACCGTAGCGAGTGATTCATGATGATTGAATCTGAAAATGTGCCAAAAGCTTGATTTTAATTTTTTCCATTTGTAAAACTCATCGTAGGGGTTTGATGTGAACCAGCCGTCATTTGTTGGGTAGCAAGTTTTCTACTATATCGGCCGCCCTCTCTTTCATAAACTCAGGACTTTTCTTCATCACTTGCATGTAATTTCAATCAATTTATTATTAAGTAAGTAACACTAAAGTTGGTGTTCGCACAACTTACAATATTCAAAATAGCGTCAATTTACTAATGACAGTAAAGAACACAAAAAAGTTTTTATTCTAATGCTGAACTCCTAGTCGAAAATGTCAACCAATCAAATCTCGAGAAGTTAATATTTGCACAAGGAGTTTGTATGTCGGGTATTCTTTGCACAAGGAGTTTGTATCGACTAATTTTTCGCAAGGAGGTTGTACAGCATTGAGATGGAGGACTAATATATTGGTGTGTTTTCATTTAACAACATTCTCGAAGTTGCAAGTTATTTTTCTCGTATTCATGGTATAAAGTATAGTATGCAACTCTTGAATAAAACGGATATATATCGAGGGCTATGAATCACTCGCTATCCTCGTGATTCAATCGTCATGAATGACTCCCTACGGTCGTGATTCAGTCGTAAGAATTCTTCACTTGCTCGTGATTCATCTATGGCCCTCGCTTTAAATCCGTCCTTTATTCACTAATTGCATAATATACTATTGTCTCACGCTCGCAGCAAAATCGAATTTTGCTCACTGTCTATCTGTAGACAGCAAAACCTGCTTGTTTGAAGGTGCTGAGGTGAAAATAACATTACGTAAACAACAGTAGAAAAAAACACTTTGTACGTATTTTTTTTTCTGTTATTTTCTTTTTATCTGTTTACTATGTGTGTACATAAATGGTTAAAGAAATAAAATAAAATAAACAATAGGGTAATATGCATATATATATTTTATTTTTTTATTCTATACATAACAGATTATATGGCCAAATAATAGTAAATAAAAAGACAATGACCAAATTAGTATGAAGACTGGTGCCTTTTATTTTTTGGCAACTGTCGATCAAATATGAAAAAAAACAGAGCAATAATATTATGAATGAATTATTATATGGGGTCTTATATCGAAAAATCAGTCCGGACTGAGTTATCGATATAAGAGTTATCAGTTTAAAGATTTTCATGTAATAAGAAATAATTATTTTTACAAAGCATATTTTTGACATTCTCAAGTGACATTCACTATTTAGTTATTACTTACATCTTTTTACACGTGTTTTTTTATATATTTATACTAGCTGCCCGCCCCGGCTTCGCACGGGTAGCACTAAGTACTTATCTACGGCGCACCTACCCTACCTACCTACCTACCTACCCGACCTACCTTCCTACCTAACCTGCCCTATCTACCTACCCTACCCACCTGCCCTGCCCTACCCTACCTACCTACCTACTCTACATACCTACCTACCAACATAGCTACCTACCTAACCAACTTACCCAACCTACTTACCCTACCTCCCAACCCTACCTACCTACGTGCCCTACCCTACCTACCTACCTACCTACCTACCTACCTACCTACCTACCTACCTACCCTACCTACCTACTCTATATATCTACCTACCTAACCAACTTACCCAACCTACTTACCCTACCTCCCAACCCTACCTACCTACCCTACCTACCTACCGTACCTACTTACCTACCCTATGTACCTACCCTACCTAGCTACCCTACCTACCTTACCTACCTACCTACCCTACCTACCTACCTACCCTACCTACCTACCTACCCTACCTACCTACCTACCTACATATTATATACCTACCTACCTACATACATACATACCTATATACATACCTACCTACATACATATCTACCTACCTACTGAATGTATGAGCCGGTATGTTTTGGAGATAGACTTGAATTTTTAAACTCGTGATATTTTTCGAATAGAATGTCCGAATTGAATAATTCAAAAAGTAAACGTATTGAAGCAGTCTTAAATATGAAGAAATTTATTTTGATAAGGATTAATACCAAGATACAAAATAAAGAGCCTTTTCTAGCGGCGTCATTTCAATTAAATTTTCAAAATAGAAGAACACTTATTGTGCCATAACTATAATACTTAGACATATGCTGTCGCGACACTTTTTGTAAATAATGATGTGTTCTGCAAAGTCGTAGTACATTAATTTATTCTATCATCAATAATTTTCGCAACGCACGCGATACAAAGAATATTTTAGGTAATTTTTTACACCCTGGGGTACAATAATGGAGTTTTAGTAAGGATCCCTAAGCTTCTAGCAATAAATGTAGCCTATGTAAATGTATTTTTGAAATCGGCGCAGTAGTTTTTGATTTTATTCATTACAAACATACTCACAAAAATACAAATCTTTCCTCTTTATAATATTAGTTTAGATTAGTGTAGATGTAGAAGTGTAGATGTAGATTATGTAAAAGTGACTTTTGTGTGCATGTGATTTTTTTTTTGCGTCATCTTGGCAAAAAAAGATACTATGGATCCCAATGGGGTGCCCAATTATTTTCATAGCAGAGTAGTTTGTCATGATTTACATCATTGTCATGATTTGGATGCGCTAGGGTGGCCCGCGAAATTCAAATTTACAATTTGCAGGTCAGTGGTGCCGATTCTCTTGTACACCGAACTAAACTAACTAAACTATCACTAAAATTCCTTACTTTTGACTATGGGAATCTTGGAGCTATTCGGCCAAATAAATTCTCTAAATTTAAAACTTATTTTGATACAACTAAAATCGAATTTGACAACCGCGCGCCTCCACTTTGTACTTGTTTTCCCTACCCCGTTTTTTTTTTTAGAGCCAGAGTCGCGCATGCACGGCAGCCCCGACGTGTTTTTAATTGAATTTTTCAGGTTTTGTATGGAAAACAACGAAAAAAAAAAAAAAAAAACCAACATGTTGAGAATTAGGGGTTTAAGGATATTCTAAAGGGGTCGAAATTTTCATTATTTTTGCGATAGGACACACCGTTTTCGAGATATAAACAAAAGAAAAAAGTTTTAATCCACACATTTTTAATCGCGATTAAATATAGTTAGATTTAGTTAGAGGATTTTGGATATAAGACAAAATTTTAGGTTAAATCGTCAAATTCTGAATAGCATTTTCACTAAACTAATCTCAGTGCCATCATAGTGCTGTCAAACTAAATTATAGTTAAGTTGCGTCATATAAAGTCTATTTCAGAATGAGTTTGATCGTTTGACAGGACTAAACAAAATTTTAGTGATTTTTAGTTTAGTTTAGAGAATTTTGTGACAAGAGAATCGGCACCAGTATCAAGTTGTATGTTGATCTAAATATTAGTAGCGGCCGTAACAAATATGAATTTGCAGAATTATAAACATTAGAATCAGCAATACAACTCTCTAAGACTGTTTCATGAAATTTTCATTCAATGCACTTACATGAACTGTTAATTTTATTAATAACCGACTTCTTCAAAAAGGATGAGGTTCTCAATTCGTCCGTATGTTTTTTAGTGTGTGTATGTTACGCGATTCCTCCGCCAATTATGAAGCGATGTTGATGATTCTTCCCTTCCCGGTCCCTTATAAATTTTATTAACTTTGGTTGCGTAGTTTTTGAGTTAGCTTCAATATTACGTATTTTTTCCCACTTAGACTCGCGACAATCTAAGAACTAAGAAGTCCGTTTTGACAGCTATAACAATGCTTTGTGTAGCGATGAAAAAAATAATTGGTTTCTTATAAACTGATTCTCGAGACATATCGATTGAACATACTTAGAGAGTTTGTAATCGACGACTTATCTACATTGCTAATAAAAACTGATTCTCAAGGCTTAAAGTTTTGTAACATATATGAGAACGAAACGTCAAAACGGACTTCTTAGATTGTCGCGAGTATAGTCTATGTAGATGACATAATTATCCCTTCGACTGGTGTCCGCCGTGGTACGGCAGCTGTCGTATAGTCTTACTGATAATTTTCGTACCACCGCAGTTCAATTATGGTCTAACTTTTTTGCGATTATCTATGAAACTAAGCGCCCTATCTCTTTCATTATTGTGGTATAGTGAGCACGAAAGACAGAGCTAACAATAAAAAACGCCATGCTACCAATATTGCACAGAAGCAAAATGAAAGCATGGCGGAAAATCGCAAATTTTCCTAATTTATATTCTTATACTTAATTGTTTAAATTAATCATAAAAATAGGACTACTTTTAATTTATAGCAAATTTAATGTAGTTTTTATTAAAATCAATCAATAATGATGAACCATAGAGCTTTTGTTTTTCTTACTAAAATTGTGAGTGACGTCCCTAGTGGTCGAGCGCTTTGTGGTTTTGTTAAAAAATTGTAATATTTAATCTGTTGGAACCATTTTAGCGTTTGTAATACGTCAATAATCAAATAAACTTGCAAAATTACTCTCAAACTAGGCAACTTTGACATTCTTACAATAATTACAGAGCGTTGACTGAGTTTGATTGGCGCCGTCAGGCCGAAATAGGCCTTATGTCAGACAATTTTCTAGACTAGTTTGACAGCCGCCAGGGGAAGCGGACACCGTCACTGGTATTTACATAGCAGTTATTGGTATTCGAATTTGTGCGGGGTAGGTACCACAACTAAAAAGTGAAAAATAAAAACTTTTTACAAAAAAGCCCAGACCAAATAAAAAACCAAGACAGAGCGCTGCGACCAATACAGTGAAGCATGCCAAAACTACACCACCGCTCTATGCATACACGCTCACACGCACACATTTATACCCATCCATAATCAAACTACACCAAACTAAGTGCACACATGTTTACGAAACCGGCCTCACGTCACTGTTGACAGCGCTCTGTCTTGGTTTTTTATTTGGCCTGAGCAAAAAAGATCAACCGACTTCCAAAAAAACTAAAAAAAAGTGAATAATCTCTTCACCACCCTTGGTTGACTGGTAGAGAATGCCTAAGGCATTAAGTCCGCCTTTGTACCTTTTTTTTGTGTGCGAAAAGCTTAAATAAATAAAAATAACTTTATTTCGGAAGTCGGTGGAAAAAAATAATAATTGAAAAGCAAAGACACCGACTTCCGAAATTAAAGTAATTTTTCACTTTTTTTGTGTTTTTTTTTCGTCGTCTACATTATTATAATAATTAGTAATCGCTAAATCCGGTTGGTTTTTTTTTTTAAGAGATGTCTTTATTTACCCTCTTTGCGTAATTAAACAAAGACATCGTTATAAAGAGTAAACTCCAGTACACACACTTTAAAAAAGATATTATATATAAAATTAACTATATAGTTTAAAACCACAATGATAAAAAAAAAACTCATTGAAAACAATCTAAAAAATGAAATAATAGTGCTTTCTAGACTTGACTTAAAGGCCTCGGTAGCCAGACTCCCAAATAAAAACAGTAAAAGGTATCGATCTGTCAATTAACAAAACTCACTGTACCTCAGCCTCAGTCAACAATAATGACTATAAATAGTTATCTGTGCTTGGCACTGTTTGTACAATAAATCGTGCTATTTTTTGTGAAGTACATAACTATAATCTACAGTATCATACGCCTTTTCCTCTTCCCATGGGGGTAGGCAAAAACTACAGAATGCTCCCTGTTATGACCCCTCCCCATATTTTTTTTAAATATTGAAATACACGTGAACTACCGGTTTTTAAATATTTTATTGTGTCGCAACGCGAGTGTTTTGTTTTTCTATATTTAAATAAACTCATAGATGACCCATAGTGATAATTTTAGAGTTAACAGTTGGAAAAACTGCTAATATGTACATAGGATATGTTTAGCGGAGAATGTCCGTATGTATGTAGTGGTCAACAGGCACTTACATGAACTGTATGAGAAGCTGACTGATATTCCAGTAAGTTGATATTTTTAATAAATTTATTACCTATTTGGTTTATGCGCCCCTCCTACATATAGGCCCTATATTTAGGCTCCAGATTTTCCATGAAACAGCATGAGGAAAGCTGGAATTAAAATAAATAATAATATGTACATAAAATCGCCTGCCTTGAGCAAGAGTGGCGATCAATGATCATGCATTCTCTGTAAGATGCACACACAAAGCATTAAGGACCACCAACTGTTAGCTTGGACAGCTTAGATTTTTTTTTGTATTTTCTTCATAAAAATAAAATAGTGCAAGACAAATTTTGTTGCAGTTTGTAACTGAACATACCTATTGTGTCTGGTTTTCACGTCAAGCATACCATTGAGTGTTGAATGGTGATATTATTAGGTTCAATAAATAAAACACTAATTAGGTAATTCACTGTTTTATTTCGTGGTTAGTATAAGCACTAGGTAGCCTTACACTATTGTGTTGTTATTATCATGTGGGGTACTTGTACAAATCTTATATGTCAATAAGATTTTCAAGAACCTTCATTAACAATACACAACATAACCTTTCCCCCAAGTATGCATTAACATGGTAAAAACATATAAACAAAATATAAACATAAAGCATCATAATCTTCTTAATTCAACAAATAAAAATTAAAGTTATAAAAACTAAAATCCAACTATGACTAAAAAGGTATGAACAAGACACCACAGACAGATAAATTAAAAATCCGGAGTCACACGTGTTAGTGCATAAATCGAACAGATTACGTATGACTCCGGATTTTTTATTTGTCTGTCTGTGGTGTCTTGTTTATAATAGAATTGGTGAAATTATACAAGATGTATATTAAATAAAGGGATTTTATTTGATCTCAGAGGAACACACATATTAGCAGAACCGTTGAGAGAGAACATCGTTTACATTTCTAACACTGGCCCTTAAACAAAGCAATCATTAATTAAACTGGCCCTTAACAAAGCAATCATTAATTAAACTGGCCCTTAAAATAAAAACCCAAAGTTATATAAATTCTAAACTAAATAGGTTAACTCAAGTACCTACAAAAATTAAAATATCTTTATAGTTATAGAACCTTTAAGTTTTACAATACATATTTAGATGATCTCTGTTAAACCAAGTTGACTAACAAATTTTTCAGTTTTCTCTTTAGTTAAAGGTTTAGTTAAAACATCAGCCATCATTTTATCAGTAGACAAATAAATTAAATTAATAATACCTTTGTTTACAATTCCTCGAATGAAATGATGTCGTACATCAATATGCTTAGTTCTAGCATGATACATAGGATTAACACAAAGTTTTTGTGCAGATTGACTATCGTTGTACATAGAAATTGTACAACTTGTACCTAAACATTCATACAAGAATGTTCTGATAAATAAAGCCTCTTTACATGCATCAGAGAGTGCCATATACTCCGCCTCCGTGCTGGAAAGAGCGACTGTCTTTTGTTTTCGACTTTCCCATGATACTGTGGACTTTCCTATTTTAAAGACAAACCCAGTAAATGATCTCCGATCTATCTCATTGGCGGCCCAATCTGCATCAACGTATGCGCTGACGGCCATGCTACTCTTATCATAAGTAAGACAATGATTAACCGTACCTTTCAGATACCGAAGCACTCGTTTTGCTGCCTTCCAGTGTAATTCAGCATGACAATCGTTGAACTGACTGAGTATACTAACTGCATGTGCAATGTCTGGCCTTGTGCAGACTGCAATGTACATCAACCATCCAACCAATTCTCTGTAAGGAAAATTATTTTCTTCACAATCTGGTTTTACAAGCTTCAATCCAGATTCCATAGGAGTGCACGCTGATTTACAATCAGACATCTGAAAACGCTCTAATACTCTTCTAATATAACTAGACTGATCCAAAGTCAACTTGCCATCCCTTCTGCATAGTTTCATGCCAAGGACGTGATGAGGTGGCCCTAGATCCTTCATTTCGAACTGACTCATAAGCTTCACTTTAATCTTTAATTTTTCCTGTTTGTTGTTTGAAAACAAGGTTATATCATCAACATACAGTGCTATTATTGTCATTATTTCATCATGATTCTTCATAAAAACACATGGTTCTGAAGAAAACTTTCTAAAGCTCAGTTTCTCTACTATAACTGTATTTATCTTGTCATACCAACTCTTAGAAGCTTGTTTAAGCCCATAAATCGCTTATACTTTTGTGTATAACCTTTTGCCACCAATCGAGCTTTGTATTTCAATATTTCTCCATTCAATCCTCTCTTCCTTTTATAAACCCACTTGCACTTCACAGGCCTCTGCCCTTCTGGTAAGTCAGTCATAGTCCAGCATTTGTTATCCAAAAATGATTTATACTCATCTGACATAGCATCTCTCCATTTCTTGGATTCTGTTCCTTGCAAAGCTTCCACCACTGTTTCTGGTATGTCATCAAAGCCTTGTTGTGTGATGATGTATGATGCCAAGTTCACAGCTTCGCTGTACTCTGCTGAAGTATCCATTGTTGTGTCCTCTGGAACGTAAGTTTCATCACGCGAATCATCTGATTCAGAGCTACTCACTGATATAATACTACTATTCCTGGACCTTGAACTAGATTCATCAGACCTCGCATTACTGAGTATCCCTGTTTCATCATTTGAATCTAATAAGGCCTGATCTGGACTAGACAGGTTTGGTGACTCTGGAGAGTTTTGAATGTGAGAACGTGTTAACACTAGCTCAGTGAAGTCATCACTTTCACCTTTTGATGAATAAAATTCATTTTCTAGGAATGCTACATTTCTTGCCTTTATGCATTCTGACGGACGTAAAGGGTTTAATAATCTATACCCTTTTGTCTCTTTACAGTAGCCCACAAAAATGTATTTCTTACATTTTGGATCAAATTTCTTACGTTTTTCTGTCAATGCATAAGCTAAGCCGCCAAAAGTTTTAAGGTGAGTAATATTTACCTTTTTATTTGACCATTTTTCCTCAGGAGTAGTACCCAGAACCGCTTTAGTCGGATTCCTGTTCTTCAGGTAAACAGCAGTGTTTACCGCCTCTGCCCAGAACCGCTGATCAAGGCCTGCATCCTGAAGCATGCACCTGGCCTTCTCCACTATGGTACGGTTGGCACGTTCAGCAAATCCATTTTGCTGCGGGGAGTGGGGTACAGTGGTCTGGTGACGGATCCCACAGCTCTTTAGGAAATCCAGTAAACATTTATTTACATATTCAACACCATTGTCAGTGCGAAATACTTTTATTTTGTTACCTGTTTGATTTTCCACCATAGCCTTAAACTCCTTAAATTTATCAAAAACTTGGTTTTTAGACTTCAGAAAATATACATATGTTTTCCTGGTAAAATCATCAATAAACGTTAGAAAGTATCTCGATCCACTAAGTGAATTAGTTGAAAATGGTCCACAAAGATCACTGTGCACAAGCCCCAAGGAGGCTTTTGCTCTACTCTTTGACTTTTTCGGAAAAGGCAACTTTGTTTGTTTACCTTGAATGCAAGCAACACATGATTTAAAAGTTGAGTTATCAAAATCCATGCCAGTAGACATACCTTTTAAAAGCTGCATACTCCGCACATTGAGATGTCCAAGCCTTTTATGCCAAACCTCCTGCGATACCTTATATATTTATAATACCTTTTTAGTCGTAGTTGGGTTTTAGTTTTTATTACTTTGTGGCGGTATCTACATCGCCACATGCGAACTACGCATCTAAGACCTGACGTCAGACAGACGTCACATAAATCCTGCATCGCGCAATTAAAGTTTACCGTGCAGTGGACATATATACGAGAACCCAACATCAATCGTTGGGCAGTTGCCCGCCAGACACAACACCCGTCTGGTCGGAGGATCTTCCCTTTTCTATGGAGTATGAGTGAACTTTACACCCTGTTCCTCATACCCCTAAATTGGTGACCCCGAATATGAACTTCAACGCAGCCTTCGTGCAACTACTCCAGCGTGACGTCATCATCATCACTCCCGCAAGCTTTCAGTGAGGCGAGTCACACAGCCAAGCCAACACCCGAGGCGTCAACGGGTATCCTGACCACCAGCATGCAGTGAACGCGCATTCCTGGTCATCACCCTCAGCCTCATCACCCCGACCCACTGGGGAATCACCTCATCACCCCGACCCACTGGGGAATCACCGCAATCATCTCATCACCCCGGCCCACTGGGGAATCACCGCAATCACCTCAATCACCACAACCGCCGCAAACAGTTCCGACCCACTGCGAACAATGCGGCAACCGGTTCCGACTCACTGGAACCACAACTGGCACTGGCAAGCATCGCAAGATACAAGACTCAGCCCACTATCGACCTCCGGTCTCCGGAGGGGAGTGATGTGGCGGTATCTACATCGCCACATGCGAACTACGCATCAAAGACCTGACGTCAGACAGACGTCACATAAATCCTGCATCGCGCAATTAAAGTTTACCGTGCAGTGGACATATATACGAGAACCAAACATCAATCGTTGGGCAGTTGCCCGCCAGACACAACACCCGTCTGGTCGGAGGATCCTCCCTTTTCTATGGAGTATGAGTGAACTTTACACCCTGTTCCTCATACCCCTAAAACTTTAACTTTTTTTTATTCTTTTGGGGTTATAATATATATATTTTTGAAATGTGCTCATTAAGCCCTTTCATTTGATACCCAACATGGTACGATAAAACAATTTTTTTTTTAGTTCCTGACTTTATGTCCTCTAGAGGGCGTCGTATTTAGTGTGACGTCACATAGCCTATAACCAGCGGACGATCAAGACGCTTCCAACGATACCTCATTTGTCAAATTATGATGAGTCGTTTAGAAGATATGAGGGAACAGATGAACATATATACATACATACATACATACATACATACCGGTCAAAATCATAACCCTCCTTTTTTCTTCGCCGTAGTCGGGTAATAACAATAAAGGAAACAGGATCAAAAGCAACCTTAACATATAACATTACACCAAATAGATGCTGTGGCTAGGCCTGGCATATGACTTTGCATAAGATGAAACTTTGTTTTTCAGTTTGCCACCTTGATAAGTGGTATCTGCCCCCCTAGGTATCCCAAGCATCTCGGCCCATTCCTTCAAGCTAGGAATTTGGATTATTTGTTTATTTTCTTGACTGGACTCTTCCACCTGCTCCTTCATACTTCCTTCCTTTTCCTCCTCTGGTTCCTTATCCTTCTTCTCCCCAATTGTTGAGCTTGATGGCTTCCTCTGAATCAGTTGGTCCATATGTCTGCTTACAACATTTCCATTGCCTGGTGTCACCTGATAGCTGGATGGGCCATACTTGTTATAGTGCCTGGTAACCAACGTCAAACCCTCTTCCATAATTTCTGTACATCACGGATTGAACAATGTCCGATTCTCTATGTTTCCTCTGTGCGTTGTTGGTAATTTGTTGCTCGACTCGCATGTGATGTTTATTGACTGGATGAATACTGTCCAATAAAGTCCTTAACCGTCTGTTCATTAACAGTTCTGAAGGGCTCTTGCCTGTTCCTGAACATGGCGTTACACGCAGTCCCAGTAACATGTTAGGTACCTTCACGTCCCATGACACATCATCCATTCTTCGTAACTTGTTCTTAACCGTCTGCACCATTCGTTCAGCCAATCCATTTGTAGCAGGATGGTATGGTGCTGTAGTTATATGTTTAATTTTATTTGACTCTAGAAATTGTTTCATATCAGCTGAAACAAATGCTGTTCCATTGTCTGAAACCAATGTCTCACATAATCCCTATGTAGCAAATAGTATTCTTAAATAATAATAAACCTCTCCACTCCTCAAGCACCTCAGGAAGTGTTGCCCCCTTGTGGGGCATTTCATCCGTGTATACCATAACATTGATCAGGCAAGGGCCATAGTCCTTCTATAGTTCCAGGTTACCAATCCACTTTAGCCACCCAAACCCATAATCCAATATCTTTGTTTCCCTATCCTGCAATAGTCCTGCTCCAACCGGGGATTGTCCTTGGCTGCACTTTTATAGTGCGAACAGGGATGATTGTCGGTTTGTGGCTCATTCCATTAAATACGCCTAACGGGCCTCTGCGAGTTGGCTAAGGCCCCTCGTACGCCTTCCAAAAGAGCGGGACCCCATGGTCCCGAGATGTTTAAAAGAAATAATAATAATCTTTATTGATACGAATAATCTTAAATGCGGAATCTGTAGTCATGCTACTTGCTATAAATACTTCAGGCCGTCGTGAATATGAGTCCACGATTATCAGAAAGACGTTATTTTGGTATGGACCAGCAAAATCAATATTTATGCGAGACCAAGGTCTTGTAGGTACAACCCACTCGCAACTTGTCTTGGGAGACATGTGCCTATTTTCGAGACACTTAGTGCAGTTGTTCACCAATGCCTCAATGTCGTTGTTTAATTCCGGCCACCACACATAGCTTCTGGCCAAAGCTTTTGTTTGAACTATACCACTGTGTGCCCTATGTAAAGCACGTAAAATATCTTTTCGTAGCGGTGGTGGTACCACCACGCGACAACCCAGCGAGACACAACCTTTATGTAAATGATTTATTTCTGTAAGTAGGTTTGTACAAACACTTTTACACGTCAAACACATTTTTTTAAACTAGATGAGGTCGGCATTTCCTATCTGACTACTCTGAGAAGAAAGGCCGAAACAAACTCAGAGGTCACAGTCTCTTTTAAAGTCCAGACATAATCTTGGTCAGATCAAGTGAAGACTATGTAGATTGGTGTCTGAAATGGTCTTTTGAGGAAAAAACCACACAGATTGAGTGGACCTGTCCAGTCAGTGCACTGGTGGGCATTTGTCAGTGATCGTGCAGCTCAACTCAGAATTTAAGGAGCTCAACGATTTGACGAACAATACCAAAAACAGGACATTTGGGTAGGCCGCATAAATTACTCAAACTGCCAGACCATGATTAATTAAAACTAAGGAAAAATAAATAATAAAAAGAAAAGAATGATCCACATAGTCTCCACATTCACAATAATTAAAATAATGTAATACTTTACAAAGTACATAATTCATGTCATTGTAGGTACCTATACATAAAATGTCAATGTGAATATAAAATCCAGAAATAATCTTGGTCAGATCATTTGAGGACCATGTAGATTTGTCTGAGATGGTCTTTTGAGGAAAGAACCATACAGATTTGAGTGGACCTGTCCAGTCAGTGCACGCATTTGTCAGTCATCATGTACCTCAACTCAACTGCAAGGAAAGTTCATTACGATGCAACCAATAACTGTGCAAAACTTCCTCTGTGACTTTAGCTGGCCAACCAGATAACACGTAATGCATGACTCGTCACATGAAAGTCTTATCTGTTTTTGTGAGCAGCTCGATCTGATTAACATCAACTGGAAAGTCTTCGGGAGCCTCCGCCATTAATAAAATATCATAAAGCTGCTGTTCAGGTTTCTCTGGCACCGGTTGTGGCCAGCGACTGAGACCATCTGCATTTCCTATTTGTTTACCAGGCTTATACGTTATATCATAACTGTGTGATATCAAATCACACAGTTATGATGATGATGAAGTCAAAACAATAGCAATTCTAGTTAATCGGGGCAATATCATATTGGGTATTGGCTTCTTAGGATCAAAAATACTGACCAAAGGCTTGTGATCCGTTACTATTGTAAAAGTTCTTCCCATGAGATAGTTATGAAATTTTAGAATTCCGAATATGATTGCTGCAGCTTCTTTATCTAGCTGAGAGTATTTACGCTCGTGTAAATGTAATGTCCGAGAACTCATAGCGATTGGTCGTTCTTGCCCATCCTGGCTGACATGAGACAATACTGCGCCTACACCATACTCAGAGCTATCGCGCGTGAGTACTAAGGGTTTATTTAAATCATAATGAACTAAAGTAATGTCTGACGATAGTAACCGTTTCGCTGCGTCGAAGCTTCATCTAATCTCATCACCACCCATGGTTGACTGGTAGAGAATTTCTAACGCATTAAGTCCGCCTTTGTATCTTTTTTTTTTAACCGACTTCTCCAAAAAGGAGGAGGTTCTCAATTCGTCTGTATGTTTTTTTTTTTTTTGTGTGTATTTTACTCTATTTCTCCGCCAATTATGAATCGATTTTGATGATTCTTTTTTGTTTGGTAGGTCATGCTTCACAGGTGGTCTCATATAAATTTTGTTAACTTTGCTTGCGGAGTTTTTGAGTTAGCTTCAATATTGCGTATTTTTTCCCACTTAGTGTATGTAGATGATATATTGATTGACTCCGTCACTGTTATTTACATAGCAGGTAGCGGTATTCGAATTTGTGTGGGGTACCACAACTAAAAAGTGAAAATAAAAACTTTTTACAAAAAAAAACAACCGACTTCCAAAAAAAACACAAAAAAAGTGAAAAATAACTTTAATTTCGGAAGTCGGTGGCAAGAAACGAAAAGTGAAAAGTTAAGACACCAACTTCCGAAATTAAAGTTATTGTTCACTTTTTTGTGTTTTTTTTGGAAGTCGGTTGTTTTTTTTTGTAAAAAGTTTTTTTTTGAATGCGAAAATTTAAATAAATAAATATTATAAATGCGAAAGTGAGTTTGTTTGTTATACTTTCTCGCTAAATCGGCTGAACGGATTTGGAAGAAATTTTGTACAAGAAAGGGTAGACCTTGACCTGGAATAGGACATAGGAACCTTCTCTTTGAATGCACGGGTGTCAACCAGATTCGAACTGAAACCCTCGGGTCACCCAGATCTTACACAGATGTTCTGTACAGGACCAGGAGATTTAATTAACTTCTGGAGGGAGGTGGGCTGGTTGGAATAACCACAGACGGCCGCCATGACACACGCACAATGGTCCATTTTAGGGACTAAGTGCGGAAACCAAAACTAATATACAACATGGAACATATGGATTCTTTTTAAACCACGACGGAAAAAGAGGGGTGTTATAAGTTTAACGTATGTATCTGTGAGTCTGTCTGCGCCATCGTAGCTGCCAAACGGCTGAACCGATTTAGAATTTTCTGGTTTTGTCGATGATAATTGTCGGGGGTTTTTTAAATGTTTCATTTAAGGGTACTTGTTATTGGTGAAACCGCGGGGAGCAGTTAGTTTTATCAATAAATGTAGGAATGGAACGTTATGACAGGATAGTGAAACGGGACGTGAAGATGGATGACAGATGTGAAGCATGGACGAGTGACAGAGACGAATGTATGAATTAGTCAAGAAGCGAAAGAGATAGTGAATGAATGTTATAACCGGAGAATAAGGAGGGTGCTGGAGTGGGAATGATGGAAGGACGTGAATTTTAAAAAGACGTAAAGAGAAAAATAAATAGAAAAAGTTACAAGAAATCCGGAGTTTGATTTGCGACATATTGTTTTGATCCCACAACTTTTTGGGGGCTCGTCCGGGATAGAGCAATATTTCAAGTTCCGGACCCAAACAGAAACAAAAATCAAAATTTTTGGAAGGAAAGACGCCATTACAAAGAAAAAGACGAGCAGATTTGCTAACAGAAGATGAGAAGACGGTACCTAATAATATTCACGGAAGACGAGGAAACACGTAACATGGGAGGCTCGCCGAAACAAGGGAAAACTCGCCGCCAAGCCAAAAACGACGAAGACGAACATGACGCATCCACATCGGCTGGGCAAGGGTTTAACCGTGATCAGGCTATTTTCCATGAAAGCCTTGTCCCAAATTTCAGTGGACAAGACAAGACGTTCTCAGTAGCCAAGTGGGCGCAAGATATCGACGATAATGCCGAGATTTTTCAGTGGTCGCCCCTACAAACTCTGATCGTAGCCAGAAGGGCTTTGGTCGGAACTGCTGCGCTGTGGCTCAGATCTGAAAAACCTTTTAAGAGCTGGGAGGATTTAAAGGCTGGATTACTGAAGGAGTTTCCGGATTTGGTGGATAGCAAAACCATTCACGAGATGATGGCCGCCAGAAAAAAAAAGAAGGACGAAGGTTGTCTAGACTACGTGCTAGTCATGAAGGAAATGGGAAAACGCGGCAAGATTCCCGATTATGTAGCCATAAAATACATCATCGACGGTATAATCGACTCGGAAGTTAACAAAATGTTATTGTACGGAGTTACGACATACTCGGAACTGAAGGGGAAGATAAAAATTTATGAGACGATCAAAGAGAAGATGAAGACTGATATTAGTGGTCATAGTCGACACAAGAAGCCTGAAATTCATGAAAATGATTCCCGTGCGATCAGGTGTTACAGCTGTGGTGAAAAAGATCATCAGTCGTCCAGGTGTCCAAATAAAGAGAAAGGTCTTAAATGTTTTAAGTGCAACGAATTTGGTCATATTTCTACGCAATGCATTCGGACTACGAATGAAAAGACCCAAGACCGAGAAAGAGAACGACGGGGCGGAAAACCGAACTTTCACGAAGATAAACGAACGATGTGTGTGACCGACTTCACACCGAACATTCGCGAGGCTGCGGTTGGCAAAACTGACGATATTGACAGGAGTACCAACGTCAGTGACAGCGACAAGATGGCGATGCCAGTGGGAACCGACGCCAACTTCACTGATGTTTACGTCGAAGTGAAAACGCCGGCACAGATTAGATTTGAAAATGCCTGCAAAACGATTTTTGTGAATAAGTGCGAAGTAAATGCGTTAATTGACTCTGGTAGCGAGATAAATTTGGTGTGTACCGAACTTTATGTTCATCTTGGAGCTCCCGAGGCTGTAAATACTGTCACGAATCTGGTGGGATTAGGAGGCAGTATAGTGTCTACGCAAAAGTTTACTGCTTGTGTATTGATAGATGGACACGAATATAACGATATCGCATTTCATGTTGTTCCTAGGCGTGCTTTGCCGTGTAGTGTTATATTGGGTCATGAATTCCTCAAAGATGTTTTCACAATTATGTCGAAGGGGTCAATACTAATTGCTCCAAATGAAAACAGTTGGTTATCAAGGCTTGTATGTGTAGTTAGTCAGGATGAGTTTGTTTTAGGTAGAATTGAAGATAAGCAGGTGAAACAAGAGGTTATTGAATGCGTGAAGAAGTATAAACCTGTACAGACAAAGGAGGCGCCGATAGAATTGAGGATAGTGCTGAAGGATGACGTACCGGTGGCTCAGCGACCAAGACGTATCTCTTTAGCTGAACAACATATTGTTGAAAAACAAGTATCTGAGTGGCTGAAGGATGGAATCATTCGTGTAAGTTTTTCAGAATATTCCTCACCCCTGGTGTTAGTAAAGAAGAAAGATGGCAGTACTAGAGTATGTGTAGACTATAGACCTATAAACAAAAAGATGATTAAAGATGAATTTCCTCTGCCTATTATTGATGATTTGATTGATAAACTTAAAGGTGCTCGAGTTTTTAGTGTGTTAGATTTAAAAAGTGGTTTCTTTCATTTGAGAGTCAATAAAGAAAGTATAAAGTACACTTCCTTTGTTACACACAATGGACAGTATGAATTTTTGAGGGCCCCGTTTGGTTTGTCGGTTTGCCCAAAGTATTTTATGAGATTTGTAAGTATGGTGTTTCAGGAACTTATAGCAAAAGGAATATTGGTAATATTCATCGATGACTTATTAATACCCGCTATTGATGAATATCAAGCATTGCAGCGGTTAAAAGAAGTATTGGCTGTTGCATCCCAATACGGCCTACAGATTAATTGGAAAAAAGCGCAATTACTATGTCGAAGAATAGAGTACTTAGGACATATTATAGAAGATGGAAAAGTCCAACCATCTCAGGACAAAACAGATGCTGTAACCAGGTACCCTGAACCCAAGACTTTAAAGCAACTTCATAGTTTTGTTGGATTAACCTCATATTTCAGAAAGTATATTAAAGATTTTGCATTGTTAGCCAAGCCGTTAACTGAGTTATTGAAGAAGGGTGTTGATTTTGTGTTTGAGGATGTTCAGAGAAGTGCATTTAATGTGTTGAAGAATGCTTTAGCAAGTAGCCCAGTGTTAAGGATTTATGACTCTCAGTTATTAACTGAATTGCATACCGTTGCCTCTGCAATAGCATACAGTGCTATCTTACTACAGAGAGATCATTCAGGTGAGTTACATCCGGTACATTACTACAGTAGGAAGACCAGTGATGCTGAAAAGAAGTATAGTAGCTATGAGTTGGAAGCTTTGGCTATTGTTGAAGGAGTCAAGAAGTTTAGGCATTACTTGTACGGTAAACACTTTAAAATTATTACAGATTGTCAAGCCTTTCAGAAGACATTGAATAAGAAGGACCTATCAACTAGAGTAGCCAGATGGGTATTATTGCTCGAAGAGTATGATTATGTTATTGAACATCGACCAGGAAGCAAAATGCAACATGCAGATGCTTTGAGCAGAAATCCATTTGTGGGGGCTGTTGAGTTAAGCCTACACCATCAAGTCAAGCAGGCACAGAGGTTGGATGAAGGTATAAAAGCGATTATAGAGATTGCAAAACTTCAGCCATATGAAGACTATATCTACAGTGATGGTTTACTTTACAAAGGACTAGAAAGAAGGTTGGTAATACCAAGAAGTTTAGAATTTGAGATTCTAAGAAGAATACACCAGAAGGGCCATTTTGGAAAAAAAAATGATAGAACTGTTAGAACAAGAATATTACATCAAAAATATTAACAAGAAGATTGAAGAGTTTTTACTGTCGTGCATACCATGTCTGCTAGCGACCAAAAAAGAAGGTAAACAAGAGGGATTCTTAAACTGTATCGACAAAGAAGGTATTCCTTTACATACTATTCACTGTGATCATATTGGACCACTTTCAGAGACGAGAAAGATGTATAATTATATTCTAACAGTGGTAGATGGATTTACAAAGTTTGTGTGGTTATTTCCAGTGAAGGGAACTACGAGTAAGGAGACCATAGACAAGTTAAAGATTCATCAGCAAACATTTGGAAATCCTATACGTTTGATTTCAGATCGTGGTAGTGCTTTTACCAGCAATGACTTTAAGGAGTTTTGTGAGAAGGAGAATATTCAACATGTAACCATAACAACAGGTGTACCCAGAGGGAACGGTCAAGTGGAGCGCATTCACAGAATAATTATAGCAGTGCTAACAAAGCTGTGTATTGAAGAACCATCTCAATGGTACAAGCAGGTCAGCTGGGTTCAAAGAACACTGAATAGCACTTACCAAAGAAGCATTGACACCACTCCCTTTGAACTCATGTTGGGTACAAAGATGAAAACTAAAGAAGATATTGAGATTTATGATATGCTTCAGCAAGAGCATAGAAGTAATTTTTTGCAAAATAGAGAAGACTTGAAGATGAAGGCGAAAGAACAAATAAGAAAAGTTCAAGATGAAAATTGTAAGATGTTTAATAGAAGAAGAAAGGAAAGTCTGAAATATACAGTAGGAGATGTTGTAGCCATCAAACGTACACAGTTTGGTGTTGGATTGAAGCTAAAGCCGAAGTATCTAGGGCCATACAGAGTCACTAAAGTTAAGAGAAATGATCGATATGATGTTGAAAAGATGGATCATATGGCAGAAGGTTCTCGAGTGACTTCTTCCTCGGCAGATAATATGAAGCCATGGCCAGTGTCGGGAAATAATGTCGAGTTAGGTGAGTAGATCTTGTTAGTCAGTTAGGTTAGGGTACACCTTTGGGGTTATTCTTGACCTAATGTTTCACTATGACGGTATAGGTTGTGTTACATTGTTAAATTTTAAGTTTTGTAATAGTTTATTGCTTATTGTAATGTAGTTAAGATGTATATGTTGCAGTTAAGAACTGACTGGGGACAGTCATGTAGCAGAATGGCCGAGCTGTAGGAATGGAACGTTATGACAGGATAGTGAAACGGGACGTGAAGATGGATGACAGATGTGAAGCATGGACGAGTGACAGAGACGAATGTATGAATTAGTCAAGGAGCGAAAGAGATAGTGAATGAATGTTATAACCGGAGAATAAGGAGGGTGCTGGAGTGGGAATGATGGAAGGACGTGAATTTTAAAAAGACGTTAAGAGAAAAATAAATAGAAAAAGTTACAAGAAATCCGGAGTTTGATTTGCGACATATTGTTTTGATCCTACATAAATAATATCTTAAAATTAATTTCGCCCCCCGACCCACCGCGGCGCATCCTATCGCCAGCCAGCGCTATTATTTCGTTGTCGCTTTGTGTTCTTTTTGACATTTTTTTCTTTCTGGTCGGCTCCTACATATGGGTCGTACGCGATATTGCATAACTTTCCAAGAATTACTATCTAATGCAAAAAGGATTTTACTAATCTGACTGGTTGTTCCGGAATACCTAAGTACATGTTTGTATGAAAGGGGGTAATCTCTGTGCAAACAAATTCTACCTCTTTATAATAATATACAGGTTTATCGAATATACGACGGTAACCAGTATTATATAGTGCTCTGTGGACCGTAATCCGTTGAGATGTAGGAGAGGTCATTTGCAATCGAATAACCTTTTATGACCCCGAGATGCCACCTATCTCCTTGCCAAATTTTATAGAAATCCTTTCAGTGGTTTAAGCGTGAAAACGTAACATACCGGCTTCTTCAAAAAGTATGAGTTTCTCAGTTCGTCTGTATGTTTTTTTTAAATATTAGTATGGATTAGTATGGATATAATAAAATAATAATTAATTAATTGTTATGTGTAAATAAATAAGTATAGATTGATCAAGATTTTTTTTTGGACAATTTAATTTTTTTAGCAGTGTTAAGTTTAATGTAACTGAACGGTAACCACATTCTGTTGTAAAATAAAACAAATATCAACAATAAACAAGTAACACTCTTAACTGTTTGTGTTTACCTACAGAGCTAGAACTGGAAACTTCCGACAATAGCTGTCTAGATGTAGCAGATATAGCACCACAAGTGGAAGAAGAAGAAGTACCTAACAAGAAACGAAGAGCCAGCGAGACGAGAAGTAAGTGTTAGTTAGTTAAATTGCCAGATTTTCGTGAGATATACCTACAGTTGACTTCTAAATACAGATGAGTGTGTTAATAAAATTATTCCCTAGATTAAAGTTTGTTTAAACCTTAAACAGACCATTATGTCGAGATTAGTACAATTTTGTACTTAATATCTCTGGTGATTAAGTGCATTATTCAATGTTACCAGAAATACCTCCTTTTCAGTCATAGTTTGAATCATGCAAAGCGCTATTATTTTTATTCGTGTGAATGTCAATCTCCTTCCCACATTGTACTTACCAGATTTATAATCACAGGGGCGACCGTTGCGAAGAAACCGAAACTGGACACTCGAAGGACAAAAGTAGAACATGCAATAACAGCCGAGCAAACGAACAAGGAAAATCAGACTCGAAAGTTACTCGGACAACTCCAAAACGTACGTCCAAACCTGGCACCTATTTAAAAAAAATGATACATACTCGAACACAAATTGGTGAAAAACCCAAATGTGATGTATGTCAACGTAGTTTTAGTGAAAAGGGTAGTTTAACAAAACATATTCGTATACACACTGGCGAAAAACCTTATATGTGTGATGTATGTCAACGTAGTTTTACTCAAAAGAGTGATTTAACAAATCATATTCGTATACACACTGGTGAAAAACCTTATAAGTGTGATGTATGTCATGGTTGTTTTAGTCAAAAGAGATATTTGTCAAAACATATTCGAATTCACACTGGTGTAAAACCTTATAAGTGTGATGTATGTCAGCATAGTTTTAGTGAAAAGGGTCATTTAACAAAACACATTCGTATACACACTGGCGCAAAACCTTATAAGTGTGATGAATGTCATCATAGTTTTAATCAAAAGAGTTATTTAACAAAACATTTTCGTATTCACACTGGTGAAAAACCTTATAAGTGTGATGTATGTCATCATAGTTTTAATCAAAAATGTATTTTAACAAATCATATTCGAATACACACTGGTGAAAAACCTTATAAGTGTGATGTATGTCAGCATAGTTTTAGTGATAAGAGTCATTTGTCAAGACATATTCGCAAACACACTGGCGCAAAACCTTATAAGTGTGATGTATGTCAACGTAGTTTTAGTGAAAAGGGTAGTTTAACAAATCATATTCGTATACACACTGGTGAAAAACCTTATAAGTGTGATGTATGTCATGGTTGTTTTAGTCAAAAGAGATATTTGTCAAAACATATTCGAATTCACACTGGTGTAAAACCTTATAAGTGTGATGTATGTCAGCATAGTTTTAGTGAAAAGGGTCATTTAACAAAACACATTCGTATACACACTGGCGCAAAACCTTATAAGTGTGATGAATGTCATCATAGTTTTAATCAAAAGAGTTATTTAACAAAACATTTTCGTATACACACTGGTGAAAAACCTTATAAGTGTGATGTATGTCAGCGTAGTTTTAGTGAAAAGGGTAATTTAACAAATCATTTTCGCATACACACTTGTGAAAAACCTTATAAGTGTGATGTATGTCAACGTAGTTTTAGTCTAAAGGGTAGTTTAACAAAACATATTCGTATACACACTGGCGAAAAACCTTATATGTGTGATGTATGTCAACGTAGTTTTAGTGAAAAGGGTAGTTTAACAAATCATATTCGTATACACACTGGCGGAAAGCCTTTTATGTGTGATATATGTCATGGTAGTTTTAGTCAAAAGAGATATTTGTCAGAGCATATTCGAATACACACTGGTGAAAAACCTTATAAGTGTGATGTATGTCAGCGTAGTTTTAATCAAAAGAGTTATTTAACAAAACATTTTCGTATACACACTGGCGCAAAACCTTATAAGTGTGATGTATGTCAGCGTAGTTTTAGTGAAAAGGGTAGTTTAACAAAACATATTCGTATACACACTGGCGAAAAACCTTATATGTGTGATGTATGTCATCATAGTTTTAATCAAAAGGAACATTTGTCGAAACATATTCGAATTCACACTGGTGAAAAACCTTATAAGTGTAATGTATGTCATCATAGTTTTAATCAAAAATGTATTTTAACAAATCATATTCGTAAACACACTGGCGCAAAACCTTATAAGTGTGATGTATGTCAACGTAGTTTTAGTGAAAAGGGTAATTTAACAAAACATATTCGTATACACACTGGCGAAAAACCTTATAAGTGTGATGTATGTCAACGTAGTTTTAGTGAAAAGGGTAGTTTAACAAAACATATTCGTATACACACCGGCGCAAAACCTTTTATGTGTGATGTATGTCAGCGTAGTTTTAGGCAAACGATTCATTTGACACAACATTTTCGTATACACACTGGTCAATAACCTTATAAGTGTGATGTATGTCAGCGTGGTTTTATTCATAAGGATCATTTGTCAAACCATATTCGTATACACACTGGCGAAAAACCTTTTATGTGTGACGTATGTCAGCGTAGTTTTAGGCAAAAGACTACTTTGACACAACGTTTTCGTATACACACTGGTCAAAAACCTTATAAGTGCGATGTATGTCAGCGTAGCTTTAATAAAAAGGATCATTTGTCGAAACATATTCGTCGAATACACACTAGTGAAAAACCTTATGCTTAAGTGCATCTCAAAGATCGTCCAAGAACAGACATCCCGGCTTGATCTTAAGCCAGCTTTGCCGGTGACTGTGGCGGGCTGCAGTACACCAGTGGAAATAGCGAACACTTTCCTGAACCACTTTCGCGTTTCCTCGCCGCTGAGGCCTTCTGAATCAATGGTCGACGCTGAGATCTGTCATAATAGCCCTCTTATTCGTTTTACAGCCAAGCTAGTATCATCTGCAATACAGAAAATGGCCAGAGGCAAGTCTCCAGGGCATGACAGTCTCAGCATCGAGCACTTGAAACATGCGGGTGTGCACTGTCCGAGAGTGTTGTCCATGTTTTATTCTTTGTGTTTGAGTCTCTCTTATCTTCCTCCCCAGTTAATGGACACATTAATTGTCCCAATCATAAAGAATAGAACGGGTGATGTATCTGATGTAAGTAACTACAGACCCATATCACTTGCCACTGTACTAGCTAAAGTATTGGACAGTCTGTTAGATAAAATTCTCAACAAATGGTTGAAATTAAACGACGCACAGGTCGGGTTCAGGCTAGAGGTGTAACTAATATATTCATAATAGGTACAGGGATTATGATACAAGCATGTATATTCATATTAGGATATGACAATATAAATTATTAGGTTACCAGGTATTAGTCAAATATTAGGCACGCTAATCTATCACGATCACAATTTGCCGACTGCGATCACTGAATCACTACGACGACGAGAGATCGCGTCGCGGTCTCTCACTTCTGTCGCACTGTCTATTAGCCAATCTAATCTAATACGAATATTAGTTTAATATTTGTAGTGACCGAAGCTCACAGCGACTCGGCGACTCCATATTGTGTGCACGCGCGCAGTGAATGGCCGTGATTAATTATTACTTTGTTTTTGTTTTGTATTTATGTTTGGTGGAGGTTTTGGTTTGGTGGTGTATATGTAATAAGCATTCGTGAGGCGCGCAGGGACGGCAGCCTAGACGTGTTTTTAATGGTTTTTTTCAGTTTTGGTATGGTACAAAAGGAAAAAATAAAAAATTACCAACATGTTGAGAATTATGGGTTTAAGGTATTTATAAAGGGGGTCGAAATTTTCATTATTTTTGCGGATAGGACACACCGTTTTCGAGATATAAGCAAAAGAAAAAAAATAGATCTGTTTTGTAACTGAAGTTGAGGTGTTGGTTTGAATTTTAGTTCATGACATCTAACTTTATTCCACACATTTATAATCGCGATAAAATATTAGCATGTATCAATATTAGATTGTGTAGCGTTAATGAATCAGTTCACTAATATTTGACTAATATGGGTAATAGTTATGGGATCATAATTATTAAAACTAATATATTCAATAATAGGATTACCTAAAAATGACTCTAATATAACATCTCTAGTTCAGGCCTGGATTTTCCACTGAAAGCGCAATATTGAGTCTTGAACAGACTGTCCAATATTATACTGACAGAAGCACGCCTGTGTACGCCTGTTTCCTCGACCTCTCTAAAGCTTTCGACTTTCGTCCTATGACGTATTATGGAAAAAGCTCGGGGAAGCATGCGTGCCAGCTGAAATTATACGTGTTTTCCAGTACTGGTATGGTAATCAAGTGAACTATGTAAAGTGGAATAATTCACTCTCTGCTGCGTATTGGTTGGATTTTTTTGGGGTGAGGCAGGGGGGGGCTGACCTCGCCCAAGCTTTTCAACCTTTACGTCAACAAGCTGGTCGCTGGACTCAGCAGTAAGCGGATCGGATGTTGGATGGACAACATTTGCGTCAATAACCTCAGTTACGCGGATGATATGGTGCTGCTGGGTCCAACGGCCGGCTCGATAAGAGAGCTTTTAGGACATTGTGAACGGTACGCTGCTAGCCACGGCCTAGTTTATAACTGTAAAAAGAGCCTTTTCATGATCTTCAAGGCCTCCGGTAGAAAACAGTCATACGAGCCAATTATCAACCTCAATGGCCAGCCCCTGCAAAGAGTCAAACAAGTAAAATAGCTAGGGCATTATGTAACGGAGGACCTTAAAGATCATGAAGATATCGAACGCGAGCGTAGGGCGCTTGCTGTGAGAAGCAATAAGCTGGTTCGCAGGTTTGCGTGTTGTAGTAAGGAGGTTAAAATTTCGTTGTTTAATTAAGGCTTACTGCCAGACCTTCTACACAAGCTGCTTGTAGGCCAGCTACACGCGGAAATCAATGGAAGCCCTAAGAGTCCAATACAACAACAGCTTCAGGTGCTGTTGGGACTGCCGCGCTTTTGTAATGCCTGTGGCATGTTCGCACAGGCGCATGTTCCCGACTTCCACGCAATGGTGAGGAGAAAGACGGCGTAGCTATTAGAAAGAACGCGGTGAAGTCCTAATAGCATTCTGAAGATGTTACTGGACAAATTTGACTCACCGATTATGAATCACTTCATGCAGGTCTTGGTTAGGCAGGAGACATTCACTACAACAGGTGAATTGTGATACATTCATATCTATGTACTTATGTAAATATCATTTCTGTGAGCTTAGTACCTACTTATAATAACACACTAACATAGCTTTTAAGTTTTTTGTAACTAACTAACTAACATAAATGGATCATTGTTGTCTATAAAAATAAATAATTTAAATAAAGTGTGATGTATGTCAACATAGTTTCAATCAAAAATCTACTTTAACAGATCATATTCGTAAACACACTGGCGAAAAACCTTATAAGTGTGATGTATGTCAGAGTAGTTTTTAACCGACTTCTTTAAAAAGGATGAGGTTCTCAATTCGTCTGTATGTTTTTTTTTGTGTGTATGTTACTCGATTTCTCCGCCAATTATGAATTGATTTTGATGATTCTTTTTTTGTTTGGTAGATCATGCTTCAGAGGTGGTCCCATATAAATTTTATTAACTTTGCTTGCGTAAATTTTATTAACTTTTTTAAGAATTTGGTTAAAAAATAGTAGTTTAACCATACATATTCGTATACACACTGGTGAAAAACCTTATAAATGTTTGTATGTCAGCGTGGTTTTAGTAGAAATTGTAATTTAACTAAACATATTCGTATACATAGTGGTGAAAACCCTTTGTGAAACGGTGGGCAGTCACGGTGAGGATGGTCATAACAATAGTATATTATGCAATTAGTGAATAAAGGATGGATTTAAAGCGAGCGAATCACGACTGTAGCGAGTGATTCATGATGATTGAATCTGGAATTGTGCCGAAAGCTTGATTTTAATTTTATCAATTTCCAAAACTCATCGTAGGGGTTTGATGTGAGCCAGCCGTCATTCGTTGGGTACCAAGTTTTCTACTATATCGGCCGCCCTCTCTTTCATAAACTCAGGAGTTAACACATCTCTTTGACGTTCGAAAAGTGCTGATTCTCAGCCTAGTTTGAATAAATGACTTTTGATTTGATTTGATTTCTTCTTCATCACTTGCATGCATTTTCAATCGATTTATTATTTAGTAACACTAAACTTTGTGTTCGTACAACTTACAGTATTCAAAATAGCGCCAATTTACTAATGACAGCAAAGAACACAAAACAGTTTTTATTCTAATTCTCGAAAATGTCAACTAATCAAATCTCGAGGAGTTAATATTTGCACAAGGAGTTGTATCGACAATTTTTTCGCAAGGAGGTTGTACAGCATTGAGATGGAGGACTTATATATTGGTGTGTTCTCATGTAACAACCTAGGTACTCGAAGTTGCAAGTTCTTTTTCTCGTATTCATGGTATAAAGTATAGTATGCAACTCTTGAATAAAACGGATTTATATCGAGGGCCTTGAATCACTCGCCTCGCTCAGGATTCTAACACTTGAATCACTCGCTATCCTCGTGATTCAATCGTCATGAATCACTCCCTATTAGAATCCTTCACTTGCTCGTGATTAATCTATGGCCCTCGCTTTAAATCCGCCCTTTATTCACTAATTGCATAATACAGGGTGTTAAGGTAGACACCGTTATCCTTGAAACTAGTGGTTTGGTGCCATCTATAATATACTTTTTCTATGGGACCAACTCTGAAAACGCAAAAAAAAAATCTGCTGTTCCATACATTTTGTCGATTTAAGTGAACACAAATGTATGGAAAAGCTGACTTTTTTTTGCGGTTTCAAGGTTTGTCCCATAGAAAAAGTATATTATAGATGACACCAAACCACTAGAAAGAAAGAAAGAAAATACATTTATTCAGCACAGACTAAAAGGCACACAATATACATAATATACAGCAGATAAAAAATAAAAATAAAGAAACAAATAAGAAGGTAAAGTAGGACATTATCAGGGGAGTGTGCCTCACGGCTGCGCCGAATAGGCCCAGTTCAGCAAAAATGCCAGACAACTAGTGCGTGACGCTGGTTTTCAACCGGACCCGAAAGTGTGAAGGTACGGATGCAAATCAGTTTTATATTTGTGATGTGTGTATGCATACCTACTTAAATAAAATAAAACAAAATAAGTGTCACATAATAATAATAACGAAGTACACATTTATATACCTACATAATTAGTGTGATTGTGTATAAATTGTATTGGAGACCAAATAAAAATGAAATAAATTAGAAGACTGATAAATAAATAAATGAGACGGACGCATGCTAGACCATTGTTGTTGTTGATTGCTTGTTTATAGGAGGTATGTAAATAAAATAAATAAATCCTTCGCAACGAGTCAGAACCAAAAACCAAAAAAGAACTGTTTTAGCCGATGCCAGACTTCCACGTATCAAACACATAGTCATAATAATTTGTTTGTTTTTCCTAGTTTCAAGGATAACGGCGTCTACCCTAACACCCGGTATACTATTTCAACACATTTGCTCGGAAAGTGGCTCTTATTGAACCGCTATTAGGTTCATAATGCAGTGTATTACGGAAGCGTTCTTTTTACTTTTTATTACCGCAGTGCGGTAATGTGCGCCACAGATTACTATTTACTAGTCAGAGTAATGACATGGCAGTATGAAATTAGTAAGTACCTACTATCATAGCAGCATGGAATTTGAATCCAATAGAAATTGTTTTTGGTGAAGCTTTTACCAAAGACAAGCGCCCTAAAGCAAGTTTTTTTTTTTTTTAAACCATAAGCAAACCAATGGCGTTTAGTTATGGTAAAAAATAATCCCATGCATGCCCATGGGATTTTTTTTTAAATAACTCCGCGCACTGACCTGTCCAGGTGCAACCGTGTTCGCGCGGAATAAAACCATCTGGACTATTAAATAAGGGTTTATATCGACTGTGGCAATTTCAGTCTATATTGTTCACTACCCTAACCCCATTTGCGTATTATGTATTTTTAATATTATTATATTTTTATATAGGCTGTTCGGCGGTATTAACAGTGCCTTTATTTACACACGCGAGCGCATCGCTAGCGGAAAAAACAAAATCAGCCGCCATTTTCTATAAATACTTATTTGTCCCATCTAAAGCACTAGGAAGTGGTGAAAGGTGGGCGTTTTTGGGGACTGTATTATGTAATTTTGACGTTCGGGTATAGGGTCCCGTTTTACCCTTGGGTACGGAACCCTAAAAACAACACCAGCCGCCATTTTCCATAAATATTTGTTAACATTTTTGTTGTGCGGTTAAAATCATTATTAAAAATGTTGCTTTTACGTAGGGGAGAAGAGCGTAAATAATAATAAAAAGATTTGACTCCGCCATGGTACGTTTAGTTATAGTATTTTTTTTTTTTTCTTATTCAAAACATTTTTTTTTTATAGGCTGTCTAACGGTTTTGCCAGTGCCTTTATTTACACCTATGGAAAAACAAAACCAGCGAGCGCGCCATTTTCCATAAATATTTATTTATTATCGTTTTCGTTGTGTGGATAATTAATATCAAAAATACAAAAGTATTGTCACCAACCGACATAGAAGTTTTTAAAAGAAACTCCGGATAGTCAGTACCTGGCAACAAAGGTCAGTTAAACTTTATAAACTATAAATCTATCATCAAACAAGTCTGTTTTTTTCCTCGCAAATTTGTTGAAAAACGTCGTATGAAACGCGTGTGCATTGATTATTACACTCTCGGCTTCCTTATCGCGCTCGCCTGTGGCTCGCGCGAATAATACCGCCTCGACTGTAATATCCAAAAGAGCACACTCGTATCACAATGTACTATTTCAACACACTTGCTCGTAAAGTGGCTCTTATTGAACCGCTTTTAGGTTCATAATGCAGTGTATTATGGAAGCGTGTTTCTACGTTATATTACCGCACTAGTGCGGTAAAGTGCGCCACAAATTAATATTTACAAGTCGGAGTAATGGCAGTTTGGAATTAGTAAGTACTATCATGGCAGCATGGATTTGTATCTAATAGAAATTGTTTTTGGTGAAGCTTTTTACCAAAGACAAGAGCTCAAAAGCAAGACAATAAGAACCATAAGCAAACCAGTGGTTTTTAGTTATGGTAAAAAAAAATCCCATGCATACCTAAACGTCAGAGGGATACTATACATTGAATTAGTATGAACTATCCTACAACCCGTGCGCATTAACATGGCACCTGACTCGGAACTCAATACTCCCCCCGCTTCCCGCGCCGCGCCCCGCCGTCGCCGTGTGGGGAAGCGCTGGGAGTTATAAACGTCATTGAGCCAGGTGCCATGTTAATGCGCACGGGTTGTACTAATAAATGAGCATTCTCTATTGACACCCGAGCAGAGACTTGCGCTTTTTTCCGGTAAGACCGCGGGTGGCACGCGCGCAGGCCACTTGACCCGCCCCGACGAACCGCGCTGGCCTGCCCGTGTACCACCGCGTTCGCGCGGAAGAAATCGCTATCTGTACTATTAAATAAGGGTTTATTCAGACCAAATAAAAAACCAAGACGGAGCGCTGTCAACAGTGACGTGAGGCCGGTTTCGTAAACATGTGGGCACATATTTTGGTGTAGTTTCATTGTAAATTGTTTTAAATGTGTGCGTTTGAGCGTCTATTCACAGAGCGGTGGTGTAGTTTTGGCATGCTTCACTGTATTGTTCGCAGCGCTCTGTCTTGGTTTTTTATTTGGTCTGAGGGGTTTATATCGTCTGTGGCAATTTTAGTCTATATTGTTCACTGCCCTAACCCCATTTCCGTATTATGTATTATTAGCATTATTATATTTTTATAGAGGCTGTTCAGCGATATTACTAATGCCTTTATTTACACCCGCGCGCGCATCGCTAGCGGAAATAAAACCGGCCAAGTGCGAGTCGGACTCGCGCACGAAGGGTTCCGTACCATTATCTATAAAAACGGCAAAAAAAATCACGTTTGTTGTATGGGAGCCCCCTTAAATATGTATTTTATTCAGATTTTTTGTATTTGTTGATAGAGCGGCAACAGATAGATATACATCATCTGTGAAAATTTCAACTGTCTAGCTATCACGGTACATGAGATACAGCCTGGTGACAGACAGACAGACAGCGTAGCCTTAGAAATAGGGTCCCGTTTTACCCTTGGGTACGGAACCCTAAAAACAACACCAGCCGCCATTTTCTATTAATATTTGTTAATTTTTATGTTGTGTGGTTAAAATCATTATTAAAAAATGACCATTTCTCGTAGGGGAGAAGAGCGTAAATAATAATAAATAGATTTGACTCCGCCTTGGTACATTCAGCTATAGTATTTTTTTTTTCTAATTCAAATCATTTTTTTTTGTGTAGGCTGTGTAACGGTTTTGCCAGTGCCTTTATTTACACCTATGAAAAAATAAAACCAGCGCGCCATTTTCCGTATATATTTATTATCGTTTTCGTTGTGTGGTTAATTATTATCAAAATACAAAATTTAAAGTATTGTCACCAACCGACATAGAAGTTTTTAAAAGAAACTCCGGATAGTCAGTACCTGGCAACAAAGGTCAGTTAAACTTTATAAACTATAAATCTATCATCTCAATAGTTACGTTATTGTAGCATAAGTTCTTACAAAAAGTCTGTTTTCCCTCGCAAGTGTGTTGAAAAACGTCGTATGAAACGCGTGTGCATTGATTATTACACTCTCGGCCACCTTATCGCGCTCGCCTGCGGCTCGCGCTAATGATACCGCCTCGACTGTAATAACCAAAAGAGCACACTCGGATCACAATGTACTATTATAAAATTATGTAAAAGTGACTGTTTTGTGTGCATGTGTTTTTTTTTGGCGTCATCATGGCAAATACTGTGGATCACAATGGGATGCCCAATTGTAGATTAGACTTAAACTTTGGCTAAAAGCCTTATTTTTCCGTTCTGTTCGTTTTACTTCAAAGCTACGAGAATAGGTACCCTCTTTAAAAATGTGGGTATGAAAAATATAATTGGAAAAACTTAACAAAAACGACGCAACATGAAAGTTCCTTTCTTTGAGCTGGCATCTTCAGGAGCATATTGAATGTTATGAAAATGTTACGTAGGACTCTCAAACAAACGTTGTTGTAAAGCCGGTGCCAGACATAGCAACAATATTTGATCACATGTTTGAACACATGTGTGGCAGGGGTGTTTGGGTATTTCATCAAAGTTTGATCACATATTTCAACTTTGCTATTCGGTGTCATTTGTTTAAGCACATATCAATGCCGGTGCCAGACATAGCAAGAATATTTGAACAAACCTGAAACATTTGTTTGAGACATGTGAGGCAGGGGTGTTTGAGTATTTCATCAAAGTTTGATTTCTTATTTCAACTTTTCCATTCGGTGTCGGTTTTTCGAGCGCACATCAAAGCGTTTAAAGTTCAAATGTGTGCATAGCGCGTTCGAATTTCAAATGTGTGCGTAGCGTAGCCTGCAAGCCCAGCGTTTCGTAAATAACTGAGCGGAACGGTCGCTTTGCTCAATCGCAAGATGGAATGGAGCGACGAGTGTCCTAGAATTTATTGAGTTGGTTGAAGGAGAACCATGTATTTATGGAACCCTAAAAGTAAAAAACAATATAAAAATAGGAATTTGGTAAAGACGCCCGGATCAGGATTAATGATAAATTCTCAGTACATTGCTCTATCGAGGAATTATGAAAGAAGAGAAACAATGGTGCCGATTCTCTTGTACACCGAACTAAACTAACTAAACTATCACTAAAATTCCTTACTTTTGACTATGGGAATTTTGGAGCTATTCTGCCAAATAAAATCTCTAAATTTAAAACTTATTTTGACACAACTAAAATCGAATTTGACAAGCGCGCGCCCGCGCGCCTCCACTTGGTACTTGTTTTCCCTACCCCGTGTTACAATATAAATTATTAGGTTACCAGGTATTAGTCAAATATTAGGCACGCTAATCTATCACGATCACAATTTGCCGACTGCGATCACTGAATCACTACGACGACGAGAGATCGCGTCGCGGTCTCTCACTTCTGTCGCACTGTCTATTAGCTAATCTAATCTAATACGAATATTAGTTTAATATTTGTAGTGACCGAAGCTCACAGCGACTCGGCGACTCCATATTGTGTGCACGCGCGCAGTGAATGGCCGTGATTGATTATTACTTTGTTTTTGTTTTGTATTTATGTTTGGTGGAGGTTTTGGTTTGGTGGTGTATATGTAATAAGCATTCGTGAGGCGCGCAGGGACGGCAGCCTAGACGTGTTTTTAATGGATTTTTTCAGTTTTGGTATGGTAAAAAAGGAAAAAAAAAAAAAAAAAAATTACCAACATGTTGAGAATTAGGGGTTTAAGGGTATCCTAAAGGGGATCAAAGTTTTCTAGATATAAGCAAAAGAAAATAAAAAAATACAGTACTGTTTTTTGTAACGGAAGTCGAGGTGTTGGTTTGAATTTTAGTTCATGACATCTAATTTTATTCCACACATTTTTAATCGCGATTAAATATAGTCAGATTTACTTAGAGGATTTTAGATATAGGACAAAATTTTAGTTTAAATCGTCAAATTCAGAATAGCATTTTCACTAAACTAATCTCAGAGCCATCTTAGTGCTGTCAAACTAAATTATAGTTAAGTTGTGTCATTTAAAGTCTATTTCAGAATGAGTTTGATCGTTTGACAGGACTAAACTAAATTTTAGTGATTTTTAGTTTAGTTTAGAGAATTTTGTGACAAGAGAATCGGCACCATTTTATTAACCCATTAATTAAAGGGGATGTATAAAAAAATAAAGCAGTATAAAAGGACAGGATCTGGTGCTGAAGAAATTTACAGACCATCATGGTTTGCATTCGATGCCATGCACAATTACATGGGTAGGTACTGTTACTGTTTATGATTAGTGATTACCGTCCGACAGTGGCGCCGATTCTCTTGTCACAAAATTCTCTAAACTAAACTAAAGATCACTCTCACTAAAGATCACATCTCACTAAAGATCTATTTTATATTGATAAGAACAAATCGATATTTGTTATTTTTTAATAACTGTTATTTTTATCCGTTACGACTTATGATATACATACGCCTCACCCCTAGCCAGTGGTCAAATGTGTGAGCAAAGTTTATCATAGTGTTTGATCAAATATGTGACTATTTCGGTGCCGGCTTTAGATTACTTATCTATTCATAATATAATCTGCAAAATTTCGTGTAAATCGATATAGTAGTTTTATCAGAAATAGACAACACAGGAACATTTATAAATACAGCTTTGAACATTCGAGTATTGCTTCCACTTTATAAAATGGTCTGGTAATTCAAGAGCCCAAAACAGTTTACTTTGTGTCTAGAGCCAATAAAAACTGAGTTTGAGCAGTTTTTGTGAGCGGTGTCATAGTAAGTAAGTAAGTAAGTAAGTCGTTTATTTTGCAAATATGGGTACAGTAAAAGGTGATAATTTTTAAACAGATAGGTTCAGCCATATCTTACCGACAGGCATGCAAAACTTAAATAAGAGTTTCACGCTAAAACAACAACAAAGGCAATCATATACATTGAAGAGAACTACTACAAAAATGAATTTAATTACAGTTTTAGTGAATATGATGATTACAGCCTTACAAGTCTTGTTATTGAGTACTTACATGTTTTGCCATTATGGCGTACAAAATTAGTCTCAGTAGACAAATAAATAATAAAAGTAAGAAATCACAATGTCAAAAATTTAAATTAGTTTTAATCAAGGCACAATTTAAAACAAATGTCAATATTTAAAAGTAGAGTAGTAGAGTAAACAAATCTATACATATAATAAATCTGTAGACGAGGCGTGTCAGTACAATGAAAAAAAAAAAAACGTAGGTGGAGTGTCCAAGAATAACCAACAGATTCCATTACTACCATTTTTGGAATTTTTGTCTGTTTGTCTGTTTGTCTGTTCGTTTGTTTCATTGTTCCAGTATCACGTAAAAAGTACGAAATCAATATGGTTAACTTATAAACTCAAATATTGTGTGTAACTCGATGTTTCATTTAGTTTTTGTTTCATCGCAATCGCTTCAAAATATCAAAAGATATAAGAGTTTAAAGTATTCAAGAAGAAATTTTCATTAGGTACGTAATGTAGATACACGTAACGACATCTATTGTCGTAAAATGACACTAGCGTAAAATCAGGTAGGTTTGTGAGAACGTGGGTAACACACGATCATAATCATCATATGTTCACATACATCGCGCGGAAACATAACGCGATACATTCTGAATTCACCCAATCTAAAGTTTGGTTAATTCAAGTTTACCAAATCCATTGTTTGGTAGTAGTGCCATAGGTGGCGCTATCTATCTTTTAAATCATGATACAAATATTAATCATGAAAAAATGGTGATAAATTTTAATTTCTTAAAAATTGTAGATTCTTACATCGAGCAAAAAGTGAGTAAATAAGGCACGAATGCGCTTACTAAATAAACACGAGTGCATTAATTACTCACTTTAGCAAGGTACGTAATCTACTTTTCTTTCAACTACCAATGTACCTGCTTCGATAAAATATACCTGCTCACGGTTAACTCAACTCAATCTAAATCAAGTTAGGTCAAGTTAGGTCAAGTCAGGTCAAGTCAAGTCAAGTCAGTCATGGAACCCTACATATTTTCTACATAGCTTACAGAGTGTTCGAACGTTTTCCCATATATTTTGACAGTATCACTTCGTGCTCGATAGATGGCGTTGTTCATTTAACGTCATTTTCTGAATCGCGGTGTTAAGAGTCTCCGTAGAAGAATGACTTTCGCCGAATTCATAATTATCGAACATTTGGCTCATTTTGAATTGAACACATAATCCATACTAATCGATGCTTAAAAGTATAAATTCGATAGTAACTCTTAAATTTTAAATAAATAAAAATAAAAAAAATTTGGAGAGATAGATGGCATCCCGGCGAAGAACATAGGCAAATCATCCCTCATGAGGGTAAAAACCCTTCTTTACCCTCTTGATTTTAAAATTCACATGTAAGTACTTATTATTGACATTTTTGCGGGACTCTCTTCAAGAGCGTTAAGGGATTGAGAATATAGTCTTAGTCCGTATATTGAGAATCTGTCCACTCAATCAAAAGTTATTACTACTTGGCTCTTGGCTTGGAACGAAGAGTTTGAGTTTACCAGTGAGTACTTACTCGATAGATGGCGTTGTGCAAATGATGCGATTTTCTTAAGGGGGATGCGCCGGTAGCCCGCGAAATTCAAATCTTAAGTTTTTTGCAATTTGCAAGTCAGTGTCAGGCAGGTTGTATGTTAAAATGAAAATTATTTATTCTGTAAATAGGTTATTGGAATCACTTTTACACGTCGAATACTATAAAAAAATTGTAAAATTAAGCTAGATGAGGTCGGCGTTTCCTATCTGACTACTCTGAGAAGAAAGGCCGAAACCAACTCACAGTCTCTTTTAAAGTCCGGACATACCTAGGTCAGATATTGGCATATTGGTCAGGCCCTATGAGGGCCATGTAGATTAGAGTCTGAAATGGTCTTTTGAGGAATGAACCACACAGATTTGAGTGAACCTGTCCTGTCACTGCAAGCATTTGTCAGTAATAGTGGAGCTCAGCTCAGAACTTAAGGAGCTCAACGACTCGACGAACAATACCAAAGAAAGGACATTTGTGTAGGCCGCATCAAGTTCTCAAATTGCCAGACCATTGTTAAAACTAACTGAGAACGAAATAATATAAGAATAAAAACAAAATAACATCCACATAGTCCTCACATTCACAATAATACAATACTTTACAAAGCAATCATGTCATTTTGTCGATATCCTACATATAATATTCAATAATGTGAATTTGTATATAAAACTGGTAGGTATATTTTGATGATTTTCACTTATTCAAAATGTCACAATGCCAAAATGACAAAATGTTAGCAGAGCGAGCAGCTCAATCCCATGCTTTTTGTCTTCTAAATAATCTGAAATTGTATAGTACCCTTTTTTACAAAGTTTGGTTTTAATACAGCTTTTAAATCGTTTAATGGGTAAGTTTCGAATGTCAATATGATTAAAATATGATTCGCGATCGTAGCAAATAGTAGCTTTACAGAATAATAACCATTAGATACAGGAATACAACTCCTGCCATATTAGTTAGATTAGATAAATAAATATTTGAAACAACTGCGACTCATTATTTAGATCAACATAAAACTTGATACTGACCTGTAAAAAGCAAAATCATAAGAAAATTTGAATATCGCAGGCTCCCCCAAAGCTTTCGCTTTAGTTTCCATCGTCCATACAATATGCCATAGTTTTTTCATTAATCTTTATACAAGATTTTTTCATTAATCTTTCCGACAGTTTCATACTGCTGTCCATACTATCCACACTATCACCACAATATAGATATGAACTACCACTAATATATAAAGTTACTGGCTGTCTCATGTCTGTTACTTTTACGCCGTAACGCCTAGGTCGCCTAGACAGACCACATGGGTTATGGGACATAGGATACTTTTATCCCGGTAGCACATTCCCGTGGGATAATTTCCGACATCCACGCGGGCGAAGCCGCGGGCAAAAGCTAGTATAAAAATAAAATAAAGCAAATCAATTTGGAGAACAAACAAATTCTTTCTCCGTAAGGAATTCGCTGATATTATAATATGCTTTATGCGTTAAAAACCGTTTAAGCCTAGTTTTGAATATTGTTAATGGTAGTTCTTTCCATTGCTTAGGTAATTTATTATAAATAACCGGACCCATGCAATAGACACTCTTGCGCAGTAGTGCCGTTTTGGCGGGATGGGAGCATACTTGGTTATTGTCGCGTCTATTACGTGGGACTACGTCGGCTAGACGTTTAAAACGATTTGGGTTTGACTTCACAAACACAGCTACCTCCATTATGTACAAGCTAGGAAGTGTTAATATTTTGTTTTGTTTAAATCATGGCATGCAACTATCAGTGGATTTAAGCTTAAACATAGCCCGTAAGCAACTTTTCTGGGCTTTAAAAACTGTTTCTCTTTCGGTTGAATTTCCCCAGAATATTACACCGTAACGTAAGTGCGATTCTACTATACCATAATAAGCAATTAATAGTGCATCCATGTTAATTACTGGAGATAGTGAATGCAGAGCGTATGCGGACCTACTAATTCTCTTACATAAACTATCAGTGTGTGCTTTCCAATTTAGATTTTTATCTATTAAAAGAGAAAATTAGTATTTTCTACTTCTTCTTCAAGTTCATTGTTGTTGTGTATATTAGGGCTAATGCTGGTAATCCGCTGATTGAAATTCACAACTTTTGTTTTTTTTTATTTTATTTTTTAATTATTTTCTTCTAACCAATTTACAACATTTTGTAAACAATTGTTAATGTCCCATTCATATGTCTCCACATTTTTACATGGTATTGTCACGGTACTGTCGTCCGCAAACAGTGTCATTGCTTGTTCAATGCATTTAGGTAGATCGTTTATGTACAGTATGAATATGAAAGGACCCAATACGCTCCCCTGGGGTACGCCAAAGATAACTTCACGCTCTGAGGATCTATATATCTCTTCACGCTTGGTAACTGGATTAATTTGACAAATTTCAGTTAGGTATTTGTTTTAGGCCTTTTAAGTAAGACTCAAGAAGACTAAGTAAATTGCCTCTAATGCCATAAGCTTCAAGTTTTCTCAAAAGAATAGCATAATCAACGTAGTCAAAGGCCTGAGTCATGTCACAAAAAATGCTACATACTGGTATTCGTTTATCGACATTCTGTATCACATTATACCTATTATAAAGTCAAATATAGCCATATTAATAGTCCTATGTTGTCTAAACCCTTTTTGTTCGTCACAAAGAACGTTATTAACCGACTTCTTCAAAAAGGAGGAGGTTCTCAATTCGTCTGTATGTTCTTTTTTTTTTTTGTATGTTTGTTACGCGATTACTCCGCCAATTATGAATCGATTTTGATGATTCTTTTTTTGTTTGGTAGGTAATGCTTCCGAGGGTAGGTATCATATAAAAAGTGAAAAATTAAAACTTTTTACAAAAAAAAAAACAACTGACTTCCAAAAAAAACACTAAAAAAGTGAAAAATAACTTTAATTTCGGAAGTCGGTGGCAAAAAACGGAAATTGTAAAGTAAAGACACCTCTTCCGAAATTAAAGTTATTTTTCACTTTTTTTGTGTTTTTTTTGGAAGTCGGTTGTTTTTTTTTTGTATTTTTGTCAATAAATTTGTATAGTTCGTTATAAATGTATTTCTCAAATATTTTGGAAATCACAGGTATGAGTGCGATTGGCCGGTAATATTCCATTAATTCTCTATTTTCTTTCTTAAACATTGGCTTTATAATCGAAGTTTTTAAGGCATCTGGGAAGATGCCTGCGCTGATAGAGAGATTATTTATAATAGGTATAAACAGAAACCTATGAAATTGCCGTTTTGTATGAAAAAATTTAAACGAATTTTTTTCATGAATTTTTTATTTGTATTAATCGAAGTAATCACCCATGCAATCAATGCATCTTTGCCATCGCAGTGGCAGTTTATTGATGCCCTTCTTAAAGAAATCAGCTGGACGGGAGGCAACAAATTCTTCAAAGGCATTTTGTACTGCCTCTCGGGTATTGATTTTTTTTCCCGCCAAGAAGTTATCCAAATTCTGGAAAAAGTAGTAGTCTGAGGGCGCAAGGTCTGGTGAGTAGGGCGGATGACGGAGAGCTTCCAACCCCAGTTCTTGCAACTTGGAGACCGTCTGCTGTGCAGTATGAGGTCGCGCGTTGTCGTGCAGGAGCAGCGGAGACGAGCGATTGACCAATGCTGGTTGGAGATGCGCCAGCTTCTCCATCATTGTGTTCAGTTCTTCACAGTACACATCTGCAGTAATGCTCACCCCGTTTGGTAAGAAGCTGTGATGAATCACACCGGCGCTAGACCACCAAACAGTGACCATCACTTTTCTAGGGGTAAGTTTTCGTTTAGGGCATTGTTTAGGTGCTGAACCAGGATCCAACCAACTTGCTGAGCGCTTGCGGTTATCAAACAGAATCCATTTTTCATCGCAGGTAACAATGCGGTTCAAAATTCCTTCATTTGTGTGTCTGTTGAGCAGTGCAAGGCACGTCTCGACGCGTACTTCGCGCTGGCGATCATTGAGTTCGTGGGGCACCCATTTGTCAAGCTTTTTTACCTTGCCAATTTGACGCAAATGGACCAATATTGTTTTGACGCTAACGTCGAAAGCTGCTGCTAATTCAGCCGTAGATTGTGTATCATCAGCTTCCACAATCGCCTTTAATTCGTCATTGTCGACCAAAGTCTTCGGACGACCGCGAGGTTCATTTTTCAGGTCGAAATTTCCAGAACGGAAGCGAGCAAACCAATAACAGGTGGTGCGTTGGTTTGTAGTGTTAGCTCCGTAAACGTCGTTGATGTTGCGTGCCGCTTGTGCCGCGTTGCTGCCACGACGGTACTCATATTACATAATTACTCGAATTTTTAACGTATCCATGATGACGAAAAAGATTGAAATGCGATGAAAATGTAACACTAATCAATAAAGAAATGACTACTTTTGGAAAAAAAAATCCATGTTTTTAAAATAAAATTAATTTGAAATTAGAATTCTTAGCCAAACAAAAATTATTTTGATTTGAAATGGCCAGTACTGCAGAACGGCAATTTCATAGGTAAAGACCTAATATGACTAAGGTGACCACTTATTTCCATAGATACGTGTTTCAATATTTTTGTACTGATACCATCATACCCTACGCTACTTGTATTATTCAATGTCATTATTATTTTATGTATTTCTAAAGGTACACCAGGCGACATGAACATTGATTGAGTTCTCGTGTTTATTTTAAAGCGTTGGGGTTCCCCGGTATCATTCTGTTTCGGCTGTATTTTATCGATAAAGTAGTTATTAAACGCTTCAGCAATACTATTGGGATTAGATAGAATACGGTTTCTGACCTTAATTTTATAAATGTTTCGTTTGGGTAAATTATGCTTTGCGCGATTAATAATTTGCCACGTAGTTTTAGATTTATTTTTAGATAAATAGATTCTTTGATTGTTTTGTGCTTTTTGTGTCAAGTGTATAATTTTTTGGTGCATTTTCGAATATTCTGTGAATTTAGTTTTATTTTCTGTATTTCGGTTTATTCTCATCTGCCACAGAAGTTTTCTTTTTCTTTGGCTGCACAGTTTAATTCCTTTTGACAGCCACTTAAGTTTTTTAATAACATCAATTTTGATTAATTTAATCGGCAAGCACAGATCATACAAAAGCTTGAAAGTGTCGATAAAACTACTGTATGCTACATTCGGATCATCCGTGTCGTAAATATCAGAAAAGGAAAGACTCTTGATGTAGCCTTTGAACTTGGTTATATTTTCCACACTATCATCCCTTTTAGTCGCATACCAACTATTTATGACACATTGTGTTGAACAGGACAGTGTAGGAGCTGTGCTGTGTGATCGGACAACGCAAATTCTATGACGTCAGTTTTGCAAGATTTACCAAAGTTATGCGCAAAATTATCTATGCATGTCATGCTTGTGCCATGCGAGTAGGCTGTCTCAATGCCAATTTCAAATTAAACCTCATCAACAAATATTCAAATGCCCTTGTGTGATTATTTTCTTTAAGCATATCTATGTTAAAATCTCCAGCAATAACAATGTTTTTATAATGTGCTTGTGATATTTCTTGCAGTACAATTTCAAGTTTATCTAGGCAGCAGCTTAAATTATTGACATTTGGTACTCTATAAATGCAAATTACAGCTATCCTAAATTATATTACATAAACACGTAAATGATAAATTATAAATGATTTATTTCTGTAAGTAGGTTTGTAAAACACTTTTACACGTCAAACACATATTTTAAAACTAGATGAGGTCGGCGTTTCCTATCTGACTACTCTGAGAAGAAAGGCCGAAACAAACTCAGAGGTCAGTATTACGGGTTACCGGGAACGCCCTTTGTTAGTTAACATACTGTATAAACGTAATATAGTCGCGCCCGAACGTAATTTTTCATCGTCGGGAGGAAAAACAGTCGTTCCCCAGCGTAAATTTAAATCGTCGGACGGTTGCCATGCAGTTACAGCTCTTTGTCGCTTGGGATACGGGCTATGATGGTCTATGGGCAGTAGAACTCTAGAGTTGGATAAACTATAAGTCAAATTAATCGATTAAAACATAAATTTAGCAAGAGGACAACACTGAAATAAAATAATAAATTGACAAGTAACAACACGTTGACAGTGACGTACCATGGCGCGGGCGCGGTGGGCCTCTTTGCGTAATAAAATCAATATTTCGTGTTTTAGTGGCGTTATTGACTAGAAGTGTTATAAAATCTATTTATGAATAGTTATTCCTTAATTATCGATAATAATATTACCAAAATAAAACAGTTTAGTGTACAAAAACCGTGTGTGAAAACATGAGCCGTGAGTGTGTGAGTGAGCTACGGAGTGAGAGTGATTATAGTGTATAGTGATAGTTATTGGGGGTCTACAGCTTGGTAAGTCATGTTTAAATTATAAAATATAGGTTTTTCATAATTTATAAGTAATTTGAAACAGTTTTACGACATAATAACAACATTTTGTTGTCAAAACACGATCCTTGAAATCAAGGTCACGATGTACTCATGTTTCGTAATATTTTGTGTTTTTATTTCTGTTATAATCATAAACTGCTATTGTTGTAAGATTAGTTATCTATTCATAATGCTTCCTGCAAAATTTTGTTACAATCGATTCAGTAGTTTTTTGTTAGTTCGTCAAAACAAAAGAACAAAGAAATTCCCACGCACACAACGATAACATTCATTATTTGTAATTTCCATTGTATTATTCCACCTATTGTATATAGATAAGTATGTGCTCTGGTTATTCAAGAACCCAAAACACTTTACTTTATCGAGCTGCGTTCAGTATATCTCAAGTTATTGTGGATTTCGTGGTACCGCTGATAAGCAAATCGTGGCGGCGGGGCGTGAAGCGGGAGCGCGTGGGCCCCCCTGTAAACTATAAGCGACGCGCCAGGAAGCTAAAGGTTAACGCCTGAGGTCCAAGGATATTTGTGACGCTTGAGAGGTTAAGGGTCAATGACCTGAAATAAATGAATTTTATTAAATTATAAAAAACAACCCATTCCATTGTAATTTGACACAAAAAAAAGGGAAATGGCGGGAAATCGAAAGAAATCTTTATAATAAACGCGTTCCAAATTCAATTGCACTATTTATGACCAGACTAGTTACAATAGTCCTTTTAAATGCTACCATAAAATAAAGGTGTTAAAATATATAATTTTATCTTTAGATTTTTTTTTCTTTCTTTACTAATAATTTAAATAAAATATACAATCTAAGTCTAGCAATATGTACAAAGGGAAAAATTATATATATAGGAAGGGCTCATAGGGCGTCAAAAAATTCTTCCGCATCGCTGTCAGTGGGAAAAGTGCCCAAAAGGCTCGCAGCATTGCCACGTTGGATGGCAATACTAATTCTTTCGAAGAGTCGACCAACCGCTGGGCGATGTCCCGAAATATTCGATGAGCACTGGGCCCCACGGCCCTAGTGTTTTAACCCCAAACGGCTCAAAAATATAGCCAATAAGGTTGTTATATTTGCGCCGTTTGAGGTTTTCTGCAACTGCAGCAGCCGCCCCAGCACAGCCCGCCGTGCTAGATGATGAAGAAGATGGGATGGCGCGAGGGTGTCGACACAGGTTGCATCCCACACCAAAGGCCTACCCATCTTCCAAGGCATTATGGTCATTCCGTCTGGTCTCTTCCCATCGTCGCGTACCAAGCCATTGGGTTCTAAAACAGCCGGCACCCCGGCGGTGACAAGAGCCCGACGGATGATGTCATTAATAAAATATAAAAAATAATAAAAATTGTTTATTTCAGACCATTAGGTCCATATTTTGTTAGTATTAGGTACATTATCTTAAAACTAATGTTAGTCATGACGAAATAAATGATCGAATATTATTAAAAATAAAATAAAATTGAAATAAATAACTGAAAAAAAATTAAAATTACAATTAAATTGAAAAACAACATTGAAAATACGTACACTGAAATGAAAATAATTAGTAATTTAGATAACATTAAAATACAAGATATCAGGTAACATGCAGGTGCAGCCTGATGAGCCTCCTCACAACTGGCGATACTGGTCTGTGTGCAATCATCCTTAGGATTCCGTTGCCACTCCCTCGAATTCGGCGAATTAGTGAAGCTGACTTTTTGCGCATTATAGCGTAAAAGTCATCCACACCCGCATCGGCAAACATACCCGAGGCACTACAAAATCGAGGTAGCCGCACCAGAATCCTAAAAGCGTTGTTATACTGCACTCTGAGGGCATTGTAGATCCGCTGCGTATAGTTGGTCCATAGGGCGCTAGTATAAAAGCTTTGACAATAGGCTCTGAACAAAGTTATCTTAACCTGAGCTGTACACCTCGCAAACCTATGCACCAACATGTTAGCGCGCACTGACAATGCTCTCCGCTCTCTCTCAATGTCTGCGTCATCATGCAGGGTTTCGGTCACAACATGCCCAAGATACCTAAACCGAGAGACCCGACTCAAAGATACTACGCCGAGATGCACTGGTGGTATATGCTCAGATGGTTTCTTATTACCTCTGATGAGCATATACTCACTCTTTCCAACGTTGTACTTTAAGCCGTGACCCTCAGCGTAGGCCTCACAGATACTTAAGAGCTTCCTTAACCCTCCGACAGATGGACTCAGCAACACCATGTCGTCCGCGTAGCTGATGTTATTGACGCAAACGTTATCTATATGACATCCGACATGGCTGTTGCTGAGCTCACCTATCAGCTGATTGACATACAGATTAAAAAGTCTTGGAGAGGTCAGTCCCCCTTGCCTCAATCCGCACTTAAGTGCATATTCTTCCGAAAAGGCGTTTCCCTACTTGATGAATTTTTTTTGGTGGTTATACCAGAAAGAAAATATATTAATGAGTTCGGCGGGCGCCCCGACCTCCCCAAGCTTGGTCCAGAGCGTATTGTAATCGACCAGGTCGAAAGCCTTCGATAGGTCCAGAAAGCAAGCGTATACTGGTGTTTTCCTTTCAACATAGTAAGCGACTGTGTGCTTTAGTGTCAATATAGCACTTTCAGTTGACAGAGTCTCACGAAATCCAAACTGGGCATCGTGTAGATTAATAAACTTGCTGAGCTGGGCATCCAGAAGGCCATCGAAAACTTTCGCCAAGACAGTAGCCAGGGAGATAGGTCTATAGTTATTCTTGTCAGTTACATCACCCGTGACATTTTTTGCTATAGGCACAACAATAGTTTCTGTCATCCTAGGTGGTAAGTACGAGTGAAGCATGCAGAAAGTAAATAACATAGCCAGTACCTACTCTAAATAAATGAATACCCGCTTGCTGCAGGTGCTCAATGCTGAGTCCGTCACTACCTGGAGATTTACCACGTTTCATGTTTATAAAAATCTTTTTTACATCTTTAGCAGAAAACCCAATCGGTTTCTCATAGACAGGGACGACCTCAACATTCGCGACAGAAAAACTGTCGGCGAGCGGTGACTCAAATTTAAAATGATTTTTAAATAGGTTAGCTATATCTTTAGGTTCACTACACTCACCTACATTCACTGGCTAACTGACCCTACCATTCATCCTCTTAGTTCCCTTCCAGAAAGCTCGAAAGTTTTTATCCCTAACGTGTGAGGCTAATAAATCCATTTTAAGTTGGTCTTGGTGGTTTTGACAGAACTTCAGTCTAGATTTAAATATTTTCCGTGTAAGATACATGTTGTCATGAACAGGCCCACTTTCAGGTTTACCATACCCTACATACGTTTGATAAACCTGCCTAGCCTGACTATGGGCTTCTCTCACGTGTTTGTTCCACCCCACTACCGTTTTACCCTTTTTTAACTTTCTCCGCTTCTTAGCTTGCACAGATGCCTCACATAAAATATTAACAATGTCATTGTATAAATTATCAATAATATATCTATGGTCAAAATTACTACACATACTGTCTGCACAAACACAAAATTCATTGGGCAAGTGAAGGTCTTTAAGTTTACTATTACAAATGTCAAAATAATTTCCTATTTCGTCACTTTCTCTCTCACCCCACAAAATGTCATTAGAAACCCAATCGTCAGAAATACACTTATTTTTAATCATGTCAAGATTACATTTAACAATTAAAGGCAAGTGATCCGACCAATACACTCCATAGTCAACATTAATGCTAGTTATTGTTTGCCAGGCTGATTCCGTGACTAAGCAATGATCTAACCAGCGCTTACAGGAATGTGCATCACTATAGAACGTATTAATGTTTGCGTGCCGTGCCAGCCGACCAGCGCTCTTGCTGCAGGAAAGGCCATGGTATCCGAGGCGGTCGACTGCTTCACCGCACTGACAGCGATGTGGTGCCCCGCAAGGAGCGCCCAAACGCAGACTTGTAGCGAGCCGGAAAGTGGGTGACGGTAAAGCCTGAAGCCAGTGGCCCGACTCCCACTCTCCCACAGCCAGTAGGCGGGCACGCTCAGCAGTATTGGTGGACGTATTAATGAGGTTATTCCGTACCAACCTGCAGAGTGGCTCATCCCACTGTCTCTGGGAGAACGGGTTCTCGGGCTGCTCCGTATCCGGACAAGCCATTTTCCAGGCGTTCATCGCATCAGTCAAACACGGCACTTCAAAGTCAACCTGAGAAGCGGTTAAAATTCTTCACACGCCACGCACGGTCGTCCAATGCCAAATTTATGATTGATGTAAGAGTGCTCCGAATGATTTAATCAATTTTGTCTAAAAGGTGTGGCTTCTTCCATAAAGGTGAAGAGCGGAGAAAATACCTACATAAAATTTGGACCGAAACAGCAGTATCTGATGAGGGTGAATGCCGAATGTAGGTTAATTTTAGAAAGTCTATCCGAAATTTCATTGAAATGTTTAATTTTGTCATCAACGAAAGGTGAGAAACTGTCTTCTAAAATTGGGGAACCTAGGAGGTGCAGTGAACTTTTTTCCAAAACTTTGATATCAGGGGCTATTGAATTGAATTTCTGAATGGTCGATTGTCTGTGACAAGGGTAAATTTCGCAGTTGAGGTCAAGGCCGATGGATTGGAACTGCTGCTTTAGGAATTGGAGATGTTTTAGAACAGTATCTACGTCACCTCCTAGAGTCCCATCATCTAGATACCCTATATTAAATTGTCCCATTAATACCATACGTCGTATGGTATCGCCCTCATTTCATCTTTATCTAAATGGGGGGGTCCATATGTGGGGTTGGTGTTTTTTTAAGAAATGCGTTTATTCGCCCTCTTTGCCTAATTGTTTAGTCAAAGACATCGTTATAAAGAGTAAACTCCAGTACACACACTTAACAAAACACTATATTTATAAAATTAACTAAATTGTTCAAAACCACTATAAAAATTCATCAAAAACACAATGTAAATGAAATAATAGTGCTTTCTAGACTTGACTTAAAGGCGTCGGTAGCCGGACTCCCAAATAAAAAACAGTAAAAGGTACCTGTATCTATCTGTCAATGTCAAAACTCACCAACACTCAGTCAAAAATATTGCTTGGCATCACTTGGCACTGTTTGTAAAATAAATCGTGCAATGTTTTTGTGAAGTATTTAACTCTTAACTACATAATGTCACGCCTCTTCCTCTTCCCATGGGAGTAGGAAAAAACTACAGAACGCTCCCTGTTATGATCCCACCCCATTCTTTTTTTAGGTATTGAAATAAACGTGAACTACCGGTTTTTAAATATTTTATTGTGTCGCAACGCGAGTGTTTTGTTTTCTATAATTATTATACTCATAGGTGACCCATAGTGATAATTTTAGAGTTAAAAGATGGAAAAACTGCCAATGTGTAGGATATGTTTAGTGCAGAATGTCCGTATGTATGTAGTGGCCAACAGGCACTTACATGAACTGTATGAGAAGCTGACGGAGGTTCCAGTAAGTTGATATTTTTAATAAATTAATTACATACATAATCCCTCTATCTATTTTTATGTTCCCACTACTGAGACACGGCCTTCTCTCGGTGAGAGGTAGAGCAATTCATTACCTATTAGGTTTATGCGCGGGGGGCGCATAAACCTAATAGGTAATGAATTGCTCTACCAGTAAATTTTGGCTCCAGTGGTTCCTTAAAACAGCATGAGGAAAACTGGATTTAAAATAAATAATAATATGTACATAAAATGGCCTGCCTTGAGCAAGAGTGGCGATCAATGATCATGCATTCTCTGTAAGATGCACACAGAAAGCATTAAGGACCACCAATTGCTAGCTTGGACAATTTTCTTAGATAGAAGTATTTTCTTCATAAAAACAAAATAACACAAGATAAATATTGTTGCAGTTTGTAACTGAAGACAGTAGACCGATGCTCGCCTGTTTCTTTTGCTGCGCTAAACTAAAGCAATGCTACCGATTACTGAGACAATGTCTGCAAGCCGAAGAGCTGTTCGCTCAGATGATGAATGAGGATTATGAGGTGAGGTAATATTTAACAGCCATTTATTCTTATAATTTCTAAATTCAGTATAATGTGGATCTTGGAAGTAATTCCTTTCAAGCTCATATCTATTGTGTCTGGTTTTCACGCCAAGCATACCATTGAGTGTTGAATGGTGATATGTATACTTTTGTCAAATGTGTAAATACTCCATACAAAACTTCTACAATTTCTGTATGACACTTGTATGTGGCAGTTTGATAGCGGTCCTCTCTCATGTCAGTGCAAGCTATGCAACAATAGCTTGTGAGGTGGTCAGTGAGGTTACATTGGATCTACTTAAGTATCCTCACTTGTGGAGGCTCTTTTGAGTGACTTTAGTATCATGAGAGAAGGTTGGTGCTTGTGGGACTGTGATCACCAACATATTTTCCTAATACTATAATCATCTTTTTACAGCCCAATCCTTTAATATACCGAGATCACTTGGAGTTTTTGAGTGGGTTTACTAAATCTCCAATAGAGCACATAAGTATTGATGATGAATGTCAAACAAAAAACAGTGCTCTTAAAGAAGAACTACCAGCTGTTTGTGAGGGACTAGATGATATTATTGAGCCAAAGGAGGAACATCAAAGTGATGGTATGTTTTTAAGATCATAAATAATCCTAATCCTAACTAATATTAGAAATGCGAAAGTTAGTTTGTTTGTTATGCTTTCACGCAAAATCGTCGGAACGGATTTGGAAGAAATTTGGTACAGGGGCAGACATAGGACCTGGAATAGGACATAGGAACATTCTCTTTGAATGCACGGGTGTCAACCAGATTAGAACGGAAACCCTCGGGTCACCCAGATCTTACACAGATGTTCTGTATAGACCAGGAGATTTAATTAACTTCTGGAGGGATGTGGGGTGGTTGGAATAACCACCGACGGCCGCCATGGCCCACGAACAATGGACCACCTTACGGACTAAGTGTGGAAACCAAACCCCTAATATAGAACATGGAACATAGGATACTTTTTAAACCCCGACGGAAAAAGAGTGGTGTTATAAGTTTAACGTGTGTTCTGTGAGTCTGTCTGCGCCATCGTAGCTGCCAAACGGCTGATCCGATTTCGATTTTTCTGGTTTTGTCAATGATAAAAAATCGTTTATTAGATGCTTTGTTTTTGTCGGGGGTTTTTTAAATGTTTCATTTAAGAGTACTTGTTATTGGTGAAACCGCGGGGCGCAGTTAGAGATTGGTAGTGGGTTAAAACCCATTCTTCCCAATTGGGTTAAAACTGGGTGATTTGGGTTTTAACCCATATTCACCTATTTTACTGGGTGAAAATGGGAATTGTTAATAATTTAATAGTAGAGAAGCAGAATTCACTACTAGCTCGTCAAAAATAAAAGCCTACATTTGGTATTTATTTGAAAAATTACAACAAATTAGTAGGCAGTTTAATCATCAGCATCACTAGCATTAGAAAAACGGTGAAAATAAAAAAAATGAAAATTGTTAATTCCGGACGTAGATGGTTCAGGGCTATATATATGTACGTGGTGGCGTGGTTTGCATATTATATCTCTGAGATTCCATAGATATTGGTGGTGGTGGTGAATCAGGCACGCAGTCCTCAGTGTTATCACTTAAATCATCCACGTGCTTGTGCAACAAATTCCAATTGTATGTTATATGTTAGTTTAGCTGCCCTTTCCGTAGTGAGTCTATTTCTTTTTTTACTGTGTATGTTACTATGAGCACTAAAGGAGCGCTCTACAGCAGCAGAAGTACACGGTACTGTAAGTATACGGACAGCGACTTTGCTCAATGCAGTAGATCCATATATTCCCTTCCACCAGATTGATGCGCTTACATCGTTGATGTTAGCCCACAGAAATCTCCGACTATAAAATCCATCTCTTGTTCTTTAAGTTGCCAAGTTTGTCATGACATTTAAACCGATACTTTGTCCTACTTCGCATATGAACCCATAGCGACGACTTCTTGACTTTCATCAAGTTCAGATCCTTGGTCTGTGGAGTCTATAGTACGCTGCAAAGTGAATCGGTTTCAAACACATACTAATTCTTTCGTCAACAATTCGACATTGATTAATATTTCATCTTTTTTGTCGTTATCTTTATTGTGATATCCGGTAAACTAAAAAGTAATTTCGATTTCATATTTTTATGCATTTGCATTGTCGATTAATTTCCCAAAAATGTTCATCCAACAGTGTTGATTTTTCTTCTGCAGGTAAAAGTGATGTTTTTTCATGTACAGCTAAGGTCTGTGAGGCTACTTTTGTGTTTTCGATACTTTTAAAGCTGGCGTAATAACTGCCCCAGCGGGTATCGCATAACAACTTCATATTTTCACCAGCTTCTTTTTCCCTAACAATTTTTGCAAGTAAAGATGTTAAAAATTGACTTTTTTTAATAGCTTTAAGGACGCATCAACACTTTTCTCCAAATATCACTGTTTTTTCGGTACCCTGTACAGGGATTAGGAATCATGACTGCGAGGATTTCATGGTCTCAAACTAAAGATAATTTATTCATCTCCAGAATGCCTTCATAAAAATGGTATAGCCTCATATTAAATTTTCTCACAAATACGTTTTCACCACCACAATAATCGCGCAAAATTGAAAGAATATGGGGTCTGAATAAGAACCCGTATATAGGCTAGGCCCAATACATGTAATGACTTTAAAATAATAAGAAATTGTGGCTTATATAGTGCTTAATACGTGATGTAAATATTACGTACCTAAATAAATATTTTTTTCATTTATGAGAAAATTAAAGAACACTCAAATTTCTTCATACATTTTCCTCTTGCGTTGTGCCAGTCCGCGCTGAACCGCGCTCGTGAATGGAAGGGTGTATCGCTTTTTCGCAAAAAAAATATTACGTGAATAATATATTGTTGGGTTCACCGTGTTGTATACTGTGGTTGGACGAAGTTGATACTTTTTCGGAACGAAATAAAAGTAAGTACGATTATTTAAATTTATTCAGAAATAATTACATAGTTGTCATTTTTTGTGGATGTAGATTACGGATAAAGATAAAGTTTACGAATAATTATATGAAAACATTATTTTTGAGAAATTCGGTTCAATTGTTGATTTTTGGGTTTTGGGGTGGTAATTACGAATAGGTTTTAGGCCATTTTTTTAATTAAAAAAGGGGGTGGATTTAAAAAAATAAAAAAATGACGTTTTTGTCAATTGTGTTGGGCTTGAAGGTGGTGATTACGAATATACCATCTTATTTTTGATTCAAGATGTAATATTTTTTTGATAAATCGGTTAAGTTGCCAAATTCATAAATCCAGAATAGTAGAGTAGCAGCGTTTGAAAATCAAACAGGCGCATGGTTATAACTTTCAACACCGAGAAGGATTTTTCTTTGTTTTGTGCATTGTTAAAATATTTATATTTGTTATTATAGATGCCACGAGTTCGGAAATTCGGACAAAAGACAAGAAAAACTGCACACGTAACAGTAAATAAAAGTAACGAGACTTTGTAAGTATTTTCATTCAGAAATCACAAATCTACTCTAGAGTGTTGTTATATCTTGTATTAGAAAATATAGTAGGTTTTTTTATTTAACAGGGACAGAAGCTTGGATTTCTCCGTAGGCGATGATTAACCAATGGAAATTTCACTTACAAGTGAAAGTTTATCAACCTTTGTTGGTAATTTGTTCTATTTGATTTACCTTAGGTTCTTTTTTTTTTCGTGTGGTTAGTTAGGTACCTTAGGAAAGTATTATCAGCTAAGCTTCCGCATGTTCACCTATACTCCATTTGAAATAAGACATTTAAACAAACCTTTTTACAGTCCGTTCAACCGATTTTGACTTATATACCGTAGACATAAGGATGGCATTAAAAGTTAAAAATATTACACAATACCGACTCTCTACTGCAGCTGCAATTTGTCATGCCACCAACGCAATAGAAGTCAAATTCGGTTGAACGGACTGTAAAAAAGGCTTATTTAAATGTCTAATCTTATTTCAAATGGGGTATAGTCGATAATCGCATGGCACGGCTCACGGCTCGATCGCCCGATGCATGCGTTTTGACCATAATATGTATGAATATGTGTCATAAAATAAAAGAAGCAAGTTAATATATAATTATAGGTAATACTAATTGTTTAGAAATTGATAAAGGTATCTTTTTCTTTACAATTAGTATTTGAACTAATAGTTGCCGCTGTTTATACAATATTATCAGAGCCTTTTGTTTATTGATGTCGCAACTGCGGTAAAAATAAGTTCAGTACCATAGTGTATATAGTAGTTACCATTGTTATTTAGTGGGAACGTCTAAAAATCCGGTTTAACAATAAGAAGACTTAATAGAAGGGCCATAAAATACGTTCTATAGTACCTACAGGTGTTGTCTTTTCTATTTTCAGGAGCAGGAATGCGTGATAAAAGAATATAAGCCAGAAAGTAGAAGAATAATCGAGATTGATTACCTTTTTCAGCAGCCAATCCGTGTAACACTTCTCTCTAATTTTTTTTTGTCTATTTTTTCACAGTTACTTACACTACGGTGTACATTTCGTTATTGACCTGACTTTATTTAATATATAATATTTTTTACTACGTACTTTTGTTTTAATTTTTATCAAAAATACCTTCTGAACTCGCGGCCCAGTCAGTAAATCTTACTTTTTTATAAGTATTTATGGGAGTGATTATTTTTAAATATCACAACGAAAGATTATGATAAACTCCCAAGCTAGTATTTTATTATGTAATGCTCCAAAAATTGTCAGTAAAAATAATATTTATAAGTATGTCCTTAGATCCTTTCAAAGCAGCCTGGGATAATCGTAGGTGTTCCTTGTAACAGTAAAATTTCAAAGTCGCTAGTTGCCGTAAGAAAATGGTATTTAATCCATATAGCCAGCGGTTGAAATTTTTGGGTACCTACGTAATGTGCGTAATGACTGATGCACTACAAAAATACTAAAAACATGAATATATTACGCAGATAGAAAAGTTACCAAATTCGATTGCAAACTTCCAACTAACTTTACTCATTCATTATCAGTAAAATTAAAAAATAATACCTTCAAGCACCAAGATTAGTTAAGTTACGTATAAAACCGAGCGGACAGCGGTTTCAATGTGTGCGTGCGGGTAATGTCGTTGTGTTGCGATGCAGATACCTAAACTTGAGCGAGTTCAAAATGTAACAGCGTCCTTAACCATGTTAACCAAACTTATTTGTTCCATACTCAATTATTCAGATAGTACATTTAAAATTTCTCCACATATGTAATCACTTGTGTGTCGATTTTCTGCCGTCGCAATACTTAAAATAAATACAGGTTCTGGTTTTTCAATTTATTATTATGTTAATTATTCCTTCATTCCTACAATTTGACCAACCATCTAGCATTAACTCGTGATGCATTTCCCTATAAGTTTTGTCCAAAATAGTTATAGGTAGAAATAGTTTTTCTGGTAGGCAATTTGTACAATAGCTGGGGTTCATTAGAAAAAAATTGATCCAGAAGGGGTTTTCCACTATAGAAAGGGGTGTTCCCGATACATAAATTGCCTTAGCAAATAATGTGTTCAAGCCAAGATCATTCCGGTAAAACCAGGATCAGATCGCAATATAACAGTTCCGGGTGAAAACACAAAATTAACTCAAAACGCGCGCACTCTATCCAGCGAGGTAAACTATCGAGAGTCTGAGCGGGAAAGAGACGCGGGGATCGTTGCGCGTAGGCCACACCCCCTCTCCCTCTCGGCCCTGCCACCCCGCACACCGGCTGTAGCGTGTTACATGTTTGAATATAAAATATCTGAAATATTTTGTTTTCACCCGGCCAAACCACCCAGTGGGTGGAATAAAACGGGTGATAACTGGGTTTTAACCCGGGTAATTACCCATCTCTAGGCGCAGTTAGTTTTATCAATAAATAATATCTTAAAATAAATTTCACCCCCCGACCCACCGCGTCGCATCCTATCGCCAGCCAGCGCTATTATTTCGTTGTCGCTTTGTGTTCTTTTTGACATTTTTTTCTTTTTTCTCGGCTCCTACATATGGGTCGTACGCGATATTGCATGACCTTCCAAGAACTACTAAGTAATGCAAAAAGAATTTTTCAAATCTGACTGGTTGTTCCGGAATACCTACATGTTTATATGAAGGGGGTAATCTCTGTCCAAACAAATCTTACCTCTTTATAATAATATACAGGGTTATCGGATATACGACGGTAACCAGTATTAAATAGTGCTCAGTGGACGGTAATCCGTTGAGATGTAGGAGAGGTCATTTGCAATCAAATGACCCCTGATGACATCAATCAAATAATTTTGTTTTACAGAAAAGGGCTGTTCGAGCTGTACATCGCACTCGTCTCCACAGAGTAGGCAACTCGTTCATGGGTCAATGTATACGCTTTTACAACAAACTTCTCATTGATATTAGAAATTTACCCATTAAACGATTTAAAGGCTGTATTAAAACCAAACTTTGTAAAAAAGGGTACTATAAAATTGCGGATTATTTAGAAGACAAAAAAGCATGGGATTGAGCTGCTCGCTCTGCTAAGCCTTGATAAAACCCTAGAACTTGACATTTTAATTATTATCTAAAATCATTACAATATACCAGTTTTATAAACCTACAAATTGACATTGTTGAATATTTTATTTTAATTATTGTGAATGTGAGGACTATTTGGATCATTTTTATTATCTCCTCTTTCTTTCGTTTTAATCTGGCAGTTTGAGTACTTTATGCGGCCTACCCAAATGTCCTTTCTTTGGTATTGTTCGTCGAGTCGTTGAGCTCCTCGGTTACTGACAAATGCTTGCACTGACTGAACAGGTCCACTCAAATCTGTGTGGTTCTTTCCTCAAAAGTCCATTTCAGACTCTAATCTACATGGTCCTCACATGCCCTGACCAAGATTATGTCTGGACCTTAAAAGAGACTGACCTCTGAGTTTGTTTCGGCCTTTCTTCTCAGAGTAGTCAGATAGGAAACGCCGACCTCAACTAGCTTATTTTATTTTTTTAAATATGACGTGTAAAAGTGATTCCGATATCCTATTTACAGAATAAACAATTTCATTTCATCTATGCAACTGTCAAAAAAATTCGAGTCATTTGACATTTTTATTTCATACATTTTAAAACATAAAATCCGCCCGCGGCTTCGCCCGCGTGGTATTTCCATAAAAAATAGCCTATGTCCTTCCCTGAGATGCCACCTATCTTCTTGCCAAATTTTATAGAAATCCTTTCGGTAGTTTAAGCGTGAAAACGTAACATACCGGCTTCTTCAAAAAGTATGAGTTTCTCAATTCGTCTGTATGTTTTTTTTAAATATTAGTATGGATTAGTATGGATATAATAAAATAATAATTAATTAAATGTTATGTGTAAGTAAATAAGTATAGCTTGATCAGATGTTGATAAGATTTTTTTTGGACTATATAAAATATTTAGTAGTGTTAAGTTTCGGTTACCACATTCTGTTGTAAAATAAAACAAATGTCAACAATAAACAAGTAACACTCTTAACTGTTTGTGTTTACCTACAGAGCTAGAACTGGAAAGTTCCGACAATAGCTGTCTAGATGTAGCAGATATAGCACCACACTGTTCTGAATCTGATTTAGAAGATGATGTCCCTTTAATGGAGTTCAAAACTGAAGTGGAAGAAGGAGAAGTACCCAACAAGAAACGAAGAGCCAGCGAGACGAGAAGTAAGTGTTAGTTAGTTAAATTGCCAGATTTTCTTGAGATATACCTACAGTTGAAAACTTCTAAATACAGATGAGTGTGTTAATAAAATAATTCCCTAGATCAAAGTTTGTTTAAACCTTAAACAGACAATTATGTCGAGGTTAGTACAATTTTGTACTTAATGTCTCTGGTGATTAAGTGTATTATTCAATGTTACCAGAAATTCCTCATTTTCGGTCCTAGTTTGAATCATGCAAAACGTTATTATTTTGATTAGTGTGCATGTCAATCTTCTTCCAACTTTCTACTTATCTGATTTATAATCACAGGGGCGACGGTTGTGAAGAAACTGAAACTAGACACTCGAATAACAAAATTAGAAGATGCAATAACAGCCGAGCAAACGAACAAGGACTCGAAAGATATTCGGACAACTCCAAAATGTACGTTCCAACCTGGGAATTATTTAAAAAAAATGATAGATACTCGAACACACATTGTTAAAAAACCCAAATTTGATGTATGTCAACGTAGTTTTTGTAAGAATTATGATTTAACAAAACATATTCGTATACACACCGGCGCAAAACGTTTTAAGTGCGATGTATGTCAGCGTTGTTTTAGTTCCAGGAGTGTTTTCACAAAACATGTTCGTATACACACTGGCGAAAAACCTTATAAGTGTGATGTATGTCAGCGTAGTTTTACTGTAAAGAGTATTTTGGCACAACATATTCGGATACACACTGGTGAAAAACCTTATAAGTGTGATGTATGTCAGCGTGGTTTTAGTGTAAAGGGTAGTTTAACAAAACATATTCGTATACACACTGGCGCAAAACCTTATAAGTGTAATGTATGTCAGCGTAGTTTTAGTCAAAAGGACCATTTGTCATCACATATTCGAATACACACGGGTGAAAAACCTTATAAGTGTGATGAATGTCAGCGTAGTTTTAATGAAAAGTGTCATTTAACAACACATATTCGTATACACACTGGTGAAAAACCTTACAAATGTGATGTATGTCAGCTTAGTTTTAATCAAAAGAGTGGTTTAACAAAACACATTCGTATACACACTGGCGCAAAACCTTATAAGTGTGATGTATGTCAGCGTAGTTTTAGTGAAAAGGGTCATTTGTCAAGACATATTCGTATACACACTGGTGAAAAACCTTATAAGTGTGATGTATGTCAGCGTAGTTTTAGTGAAAAGGGTAGTTTAACAAAACACATTCGTATACACACTGGCCAAAAACCTTATAAGTGTGATGTATGTCAGCGTAGTTTTAATCAAAAGACTAATTTGACACAACATATTCGAATACACACTAGTGAAAAACCTTATAAGTGTGATGTATGTCAACATAGTTTCAATAAAAAATCTAATTTATCAGATCATATTCGTAAACACACTGGCGAAAAACCTTATAAGTGTGATGTATGTCAGCGTAGTTTTAGTACAAATTGTAGTTTAACCATACATATTCGTATACACACTGGTGAAAAACCTTATAAGTGTTATGTATGTCAGCGTGGTTTTAGTAGAAATTGTAATTTAACTAAACATATTCGTATACATACTGGTATTGATACTGGCATTTGTGAAACGGTGGGTAGTCACGGTCAGGATGGTCACAACACTCACAACAATAGCATATTATGCAATTAGTAAATAAAGGGTGGATTTGAAGCGCGAGAATCACGACCGTAGCGAGTGATTCATGATGATTGAATCTAAAATTGTGCCAAAAGCTTGATTTAATTTTTTTCCATTTGCAAAACTCATCGTAGGGGTTTGATGTAAACCAGCCGTCATTTGTTGGATAGCAAGTTTTCTACTATATCGGCCGCCCCCTTTTTCATAAACTCAGGAGTTAACACATCTTCTTAATAACTTGAATGCATTTTCAATCGATTTAATAGTAGATTGTTGCATCGAGCGAAAAGTGAGTTCACTAAATTAACACGAGTGCATGAATTACTCACTTAAATCTACTTTTCTTTCAACTACCAATGCATGTACAGTCACGAGCATTAATATGTATACTAATGATCGTGTAATACAGTATATTCATATTAGGACAATCTATACTAATATTATAAAGCTGAAGAGTTTGTTTGTTTGAACGCGCTAATCTCAGGAACTACTGGTTGGAATTATTTTTGTGTTGGATAGTCCATTTATCGAGGAAGGCTATAGGCTATATAACATCACGCTAAGACCAATAACGGCGGAGCTTCCGTTGCGTGCGCCGCGTAAACGGTTTAAATTACGCAAATATCATGTATGATGGAATTGTTCCTCTTAAAAAGTTCGCGACAGCATATGTCTATCTTTTAAGATTGACTCACTATAACCTTTTTTATTGTAATCAAATTTTTTCAAAGTTAATGCATTATTTGCGAAGGAGTTTTATCAACATCATATTAATTCTTATTCAAATAAATAGTTTTAACATCAAGGGTATTTATGTAGCAGTAAAATACTTTTTAATTCATTCGAATCGGACATATAATTTCGAAGATATCACGAGTATAAAAATGCAATACGCGAACCGTTCGACGCCGGCGCCGCGCCTCCACGACGTTCCCTACATTAGAGAGACATGACCTGGAATAGGACATAGGATACGTTTTATCCAGCAGCAGGGCACAGCTAGTATAATATAATACAGGTATGTATATTCATATTTGGATATGATAATATAAAGTAATAGGTTACCAGGTAGGATTCGTCTAATAGGGACGCGTAATAGCGAGGCGAGGCGACTCGCCACTAATCTATCACCATTTGCCGACGAGTGAGTGAGATGACTAGACTCGCCTAAACCGTCCCGAGGCGGGCGAGTGAGCGAGATGAATGTTGTATTGTATGAACAATATCTGGCCGCTTGCTTGTCGTAGTATGCGCGTAATGTGCGTTTTGTAAATGTAAAGACATAGTTATACACACCGGGCTTCGTATGAAAGCTGCATGAGTTGTTAACAAAGTAAGTCAATCTGCTGAACGAACGCCCTGATTGCTCAGGAGCCGGATGTTGACATATTTATGTGTAGCAAAAAATGTATGTTAAATGTTTGTATTAAGTTTTTAAGTTAAATAATTATTATGTTGTTGGCTAGCTGCACGCTTTGGTGTTCACTGTAAGTGCAGCAATCAATTGTTAAATAAGTAAATAAATAAACAAGCAAGCATTGAAAGCCGTTTTTTTTTTTAATTTGGTCACTTGTTTCCGTCGCAACTTTCTATTAGCTAATCCTAACTAATATTTTAAATGCGAAAGTGAGTTTGTTTATTTGTTAACCGACTTTTTCAAAAAGGAGCAGGTTCTCAATTCGTCTGAATGTTTTTTTTTAATGTTTGTTACTCGATTTCTCCGCCAATTATGCATCGATTTTGATGATTCTTTTTTTGTATGGTAGGGCATGCTTCCGAGGTGGTCCCATATCAGTTTTATTCACTTTGCTTGTGTAGTTTTTGAGTTAGCTTCAATATTACGTATTTTTCCCACTTAGTTTATCTAGACGATGTTTTCCTTTACTCCTTCACTGTTATTTACATCAGCTAGTGGTATTAGAATTCACCTCAACTAAAAAGTGAAAAATAAAAACTTTTTATTTGTAACGCTTTCACGCCAAAACGCCTGAACGGATTTGGATGAAATTTGGCACAGGGGTAGACCTTGACCTGGAAAAGGACATAGGCTACTTTTTATCGACATACCACGCGGGCGAAGCCGCGGGCGGAAGCTAGTCTAATATGAATATTAGTTATAATATTTGTAGTGACCGAAGCTTACAGGGGCTCCATATTATGATAATATCCAATTTTATTCAGACAGCACGTGCACGCAGTGATTGATAATATTTATTTAATATTAATTACTTTGTTATTATTTTGTATTTATGTTTGGTGGTGGTTTTTGTGGTTATTTAGGAATTTAGTTTTGATGATGTAGCAGGCATGAACCAGTGAAGTTTGGACACATTTTACTGTAGAGTCGGAAGAACAAAATTGATATTTGCAAAATATGTATTCATTCATATTCATTATTATGGAAAATAAAAGCCGTTATCAATATTAGATTGTGGCGTCACATAGCCTATAACCAGCGGACGATCAAGACGCTTCCAACGATTCCTCCTTTGTCTTTGTCTTTGTGATTTAGAAGATATGAGGGAACAGATGAACATACATACATACTTACATAGATACATACATACCGGTCAAAATCATAATCCTCCTCTTTTCTTCGCCGTAGTCCGCTAAAAAAAAAAAAGGGACCCAGTAGGGTTATTGCGTAGGTATCTCAATGGACAGTTCAAAATGATGATCACTTGGCAAAATGTGTAAAAATTAGCTGTGAGACAGTTAGTTTCGTATTAGCTATCTTCAGTGACTAACTAGTGTGACGTCAACGATGTAAGCACCCACTAACGCTGCTAGTCACCGTAACACACAGTAAATAAAATACATAGAGATACGACATTATTATAATATGAGTACCTACAAAGGTAATATAGCAGGTGTGTGAAACTTTCATCAAAATATTTTATTTCACATAAGCCTACACGGGCACTTATGAAACGTCAGAAGCTAGGTGCACGGTTCCAATTGGTCGTTTCCTATGGAGAAGAGCCGGCAAGAAACTCCACGGTTACTCTTATAAAAGAAAATAATAATTGGCTTTACAATATTTTCGATTTACAGTGTTAATAGTTATGGGAGGACAGTGTAGGCCTTTCAAAAAGTTTCAGGTAGGTTAGGCTAAGCCTACAATGTTCTCACATTCACCTATGATGATAAAAAAAGCCTATTTAAACCAAATTACATGATTGCCATTACAACTGTAACAAATCTGATTAATTATCATGTCCACAAAAGCCACTAATAAAGAGTTGAAATTAAATTGTATGTATGCATCGTAGTGTGTGATACCTATTTATATCCGCAGATGAAATATCGTATCTGCGCGCGTAGTGTGTGACGCGCTTTAAGCTACATATATAAAATCTAGGTATATATAAAATGATTTTATTAATGTTACTTACTAAGTACTTTAAATTTCAAATAACTTTAATTAATATAAATAAAATAAAATATTATGTTAAACAGAGAATAATTAAGTAGGTAGTAATAATAATGAATGTTGTGATAATGATATCTAGTTACCTTTGCCATAATTATAATGTTAACTTCTAAATATTTAACCTAGATTTAAGTAACACATACTTGCTGCGCCCTAACAGGGTCATGTACTGATAAGTTTAAGCCTAGCCTGTAACTGAGTGTACATTATGCAAATAAATAAATAAATACTTTTTATGGACATACCGCGCGGGCGAAGCCGCGGACGGAAGCTAGTATTATATACTTGGGAAAATGAGTTTGTTTGTTTGTTACGCTTTCATGCTCAAACGGCTGAACGGATTTAGATGAAATTGGGCAAATAGGTAAACCGGAATAGGACATAGGATACTTTTTACCCCGATATTCCCATGGGATCGTGACTTACGCGGGTGAAACCGCGGGGCTCAGCTAGTAATATTAAAAGTCTTTCAACATGTTTTATTTTAAGCTTAGTGTGCGTTACCCCAGCAAGAAAATCTCTTCTCTCTTCTAAATGTGCGCCAAGTAAAACATTAGAGCATGCTGTCGTTTTAGAAAAGAAACTGATAAACGAATCCTTGTCGAGAAAAGGAGAACATTCACCGTCCATACATTTTTAGACTACCTAAATGTGAAAGTGCCACACAAACAAATGCTTTAACCCGAAAGAATACGTTTTCTCTTCATTTTTTAATACGGGGTCAAACGTGTAGGGTCATTCTCCGTCAAGTTACATGAAATCAAAAAAATACTTTTTCATAATTATTGCAACTGTTGATGAATACACGTTGAAAAAGTGTTTTTTTCGAACTCTTTAACTTACGTGATGATATCACAACCTTTATCGGGACCGACAAAATGACTATGTTTTTTCTTATAGGTCAGGAGACTTATTTACTTTAGACCGTGGGTTCAGGTTCAGGGAATCTTGCAGACTATGGTTACGTAATGCATAATATGCTGGAGACAAACACCCGTGGGAAACGCAGGTTACCACAGACCAGCTCATCAAGTCCAGGCTTGTAACAGTTGTAACCATTTGCCGTTGGGTGGTAGAGGTCATCAGTGCACGCTTCAACAGAGATTTTCGCCTATTGAGAATAGTTCACAATAACCGAGCACTAAGTCAATCAAATCAATCAATCAACTCAGGCTATCGTAGTCCACTGTTGGCATAGGCCTCTCCTAGGCTGCGCCACAAACTGTCCTCCACCTTCCGCATCCAGTCTGCCCCAGCCAACTTTTTAAGGTCGTCGGTCCATCTAACTAGCGAGCTAGCTAGCACACTATGTACAGTCAGGGACTTTAATTGATGAGCCACCTTCAAACTTTTCAATTTTACAGTTTCATACATTCACGAGATTAAACGATTAAACACGTACTTAAACCACACGCTCGTTAAAAGATGACAAATAAATTACTTATAATCGGAAATATGTAGTCTTATCCATAGAGGTTGACTAATAAGTTCTCAATGATAAAAATGAATAAAATGTTGCATTAAGTTTATCCAATCTATTTGATACTGACCTCCTTTGAATCAGAGCTCATTAACTCGATTATTCTGAAAACTTATCTGAAGACAGTGACAGTTGAAATGTCGATGTCAGAGACGTTAATTTCGAAGTTGTCAAAATGACTAATATTATTTCTCCGTTAAACAAGCGTTGCTAGGTTACTGTTGCTAGACCTGCAATTGGTTGTCTTTGGATAGTCACTCTGCTGTCAAGTTTGTAGTTCTGGTTCTCAGGTTAGCCAACCGGTTAAGTAATTAAATATAATTTTCTTCTACTAATACGAAGACATTATGACTTTCCGTATCGGGAATCGAATAAACCCGATTTGCATTACACGGCTTAAATACGAAAAGTGCCAGGTGGCTCATCAATTAAAGTCCGTAACTGTACATAGTGTAGGATGCTTGCTGATACGCGGTCTTCACTCTTGGACTCGTCTGTTCCACGGACCGTCGGTCCTTCGACAATTATGGCCAGCCCACTGCCACTTCAGCTTGCTTACCCTATAGGTTATGTCACTAAGCCATTCGATGGACTATTTCAGAATTGTTGCAGCTCATTATGAATAACTTCAACGTCATGGTAGATAATGTGCACGCGAATGACTTTTTAACGAGCCACGAATGATGAAGGTCTAGAAAATATAATATTCCAGCAGGAGGAGCGTTGACCGAGTTTTTAGAGTTTTGTTTTGTTTATCTTTATTGTATTATTTAATTTATGTAGTATAAACTGTAGGTATTATTTTATTTTACTATTTCAGTTAATATTATACGTAGTACCGTCGAAAAAGAACAATTTCGCATACTGTAGCTATGTGGAGAATAACACGCCTATTTAGGGTTTTAGTTTCACAGGAAAACGTGATAATTGTAATGTTTACTCGCATAAAAAGCTAATACTATAATAACATAAGTATTATTCTTTTAACTAAAACGTACTTGTAGAATCCTTTAGATTCCGTGTTAAGCTGGTTATATCACTACACTGGCTCATCACAACGACCCAGCCCATAGCGTGACGGTACCTCACCTTCTACACTCTCCCGCCATTCGTAGTGAACTGACAGTTGACATTAGTGACAGCGACCTCACTGCTGGCGTGCATGAGATAGTGTTTACATATCTATTAAATAGATACACTACATCCCTTTCTTATTATATTTTTATTTGATCAACTCAAAACACGTTATCAAATAAACGTGTAAAATCAAAATCATAAACATGTTTATTTCAACTATATAAGTATCAATTAATTTAAAGCAATAATTAAAGGAAGTTAAAACTAACGAACGAAGTCTGTTCATCTTAAGATATGACCTTAATAAAATGTTGGACACGGTATTTTTATTTCATCTCATCCCTTGTCCAGTTCCTTGCTCCTACAACCACTTCCCTCTTTCATTCAAAATTTTAAAAAGGTTTTTTTTTTTTTTCAAACTGACGCCCATAATAAAATTTATTTCGGAACTCGGAAGATATTATATTTACTATTAATTGGTCTATTATCATGGTCACCTGACTATCAATTTGTTTGTTTTTTCAACATATAACAGGGGCCTGTAAAACACCGACATGACTATACATTACAATAGACCTGATATCACTGTTCACGACAAAGATAGATAGATATAGCTATACCTAACTCACAACATTCAAACTACAATATCCGAAAAATTTAGTAAGTACCAAGGCCTCGCCATATAAATGAAAATGCAATGGAAAACACAAATCGTCCAAATATCGTCCCTATAGTACTCTCATCTACCGGTGTAGCCGTGTAGTGCCAAGGCTCTTACACAAAGTCTTAACACTCTTAACATGCCTTCTTACACACTTTACATGCTCCAAAAAGTCACCATTCCTAACCCCTGTCGCATCACCTGAAAGTTTCTGGCTTCGTCTACATTATTATCATTCACCTTTTCAATTTAAATTTCCTTACACACTTAGTTCCGCCCCGTGCGTAAGATCATAGGTTAACTCTCTCAAAAGAGAAGAAAAATAAGAACGTAAACATTAATAATAATTCTATCAGGTAACAAAGTCATCATTAACCTCCAACGGTCGCCAACGAGACACAACAGAACTCAAACTGCCACCGCCCCTCAAAGGCCAAACGACAGTTGAGCGGTTGAATAAAATCAGTTACGTACATGACTAGACCTATAGAAAATTTAGTCATTCTATAACATGCCCTTGATAAATACCCAGTACTTATCTTATACACCCCACTAGTGATCCGCTCTCGCCCCGCACGGCTTCCACGACCCGACAAAACAGCGAGACTTCCCAGTTTTAAACAACTCTATTATGTACTTCTACACACACAAACCCTCCAAACGGTGGTGAAAACCCCACCAAAATCCGTCCCGCAGCCCAACAGAACAACGCGGACACACAGACAAACACGAAAAACGACTCCAATTTACAACATGTATAGATACTAACCTCCTTTCTGGAAGGACATGAAATCATGTTAAAGTAAAATTAAATGATGGGCCGCTAGCCACCACGCGGGTCCAGCGCAGGCTAGCGGATGTCCACGTCAGCGAAGTACCGGCTCCAGCACACGCCCCCACGATGCACTGCTTCATCGCTTTGATACTTACATCCAATTTAATGGAGTGTTACATCTGGTTTCCTCACGATGTTTTCCTTCACCATTTTGATACATCCAATTAATGGAGTGTTACATCTGGTTTCCTCACGATGTTTTCCTTCACCATTTTGATACATCCAATTTAATGGAGAGTTACATCTGGTTTCCTCACGATGTTTTCCTTCACCGTTGAAATGCATCCAATTTAATGGAAGCCCATGCATCCAATTTAATGGAAGCCCATCGACCACGCGAAAACAGTGCATACTGGCAGATGTCACACGTCTTCGAAGTATTGGTTCGCAAACATGCCGGTTTCCTCACGATGTTTTCCTTCACCGTTGAATTGCATCCAATTTAATGGAAGCCCATGCATCCAATTTAATGGAAGCCCATCGACCACGCGGAAACAGTGCGTACTGGCGGCAGATGTCACATGTCTTCGAAGTATTGGTTCGCAGACATGCCGGTTTCCTCATGATGTTTTCCTTCACCGTTGAATTGCATCCAATTTAATGGAAGCCCATGCATCCAATTTAATGGAAGCCCATCGACCACGCGGAAACAGTGCGTACTGGCAGATGTCACATGTCTTCGAAGTATTGGTTCGCAGACATGCCGGTTTCCTCACGATGTTTTCCTTCACCGTTGAATTGCATCCAATTTAATGGAAGCCCATGCATCCAATTTAATGGAAGCCCATGCATCCAATTTAATGGAAGCCCATGCATCCAATTTAATGGAAGCCCAATGCATCCAATTTAATGGAAGCCCAATCTACCACGCGGAAACAGTGCGTACTGGTAGATGTCACATGCCTTTGAAGTATTGGTTCTCAGACATGCCGGTTTCCTCACGGAGTTTTCCTTCACCGTTGATGGACAGTGGTGATGAGTGAAAACACACCAATGCTAGCCTGGTTTCGAACCCACGACCTAAGTCGGGCTAAGCCACCACCACTGTCGTGCTATAAAAAAAATAAACATTATGTAGGTATTAAAATTTAGTTCCAGTCCACGCGACGCCAATGTCACCGCGCTGAGTGCATGCGAACGTTTTCATTCTATTCTATTCTTTTACTTTTGTCATTGTTGTTGTGTTACACTTATCACCAAAATAAGTCTCTCTTTTTTTCTTTCCATATTCAAGTACCTTGAATACTCAATATTAGATTCACTCAATATTACACATTATACCAGTCTCAGTTAACTTTTGATTGACCGCCTGTAACTACTTGTACTAAGCTTGTACTAAGATATGACATTAACTTTTCAATTATCCGAGGTTCAGAATTCAAATATACAAAAACCTCTAAATTACTCAGTTTAAGAAAACTTCCAAATAATATTAAAGAGCTTTCCATATTTTGATATAGCTGAGTACCTACCACTATAACTATTAACAATTTGGTCTTCCCTTCTTTCAGTTTATTTCCATACTAAAACAATAATTTGGTGTAGAAGAATATATTGTAAGAGTAAATGCGAACAATGCTAATATTAAAAAAAAACATTTTAGAACTTCAATACTATAACTTCATTACTTTTACTGTAACTATAGGTACTCTACTTCTTCCCTTCTTTCAGTTTATTTCCATACTAAACCATAACTGGATTAGAAGAAGATATTGTAGGAGTCAATGCGAAAAATTCTAATATTCAGCAATGCTAAGGCACGTTAGAACTTCTAGATACTATAACTTCATTACTTTAACAATTTCAATACCTATTAGGCTTGACAACACTCCCAGTATCTAGTTCAAAAAACCGACAACGATGGTTTTATGTTTATAAATTCTCATGTAAAATAATCTTAATTATATAAGTTTGTGATTTACGTTAGAAACTAATTTAATTCTAATTTTAAATCGAAACATCAAATCATCAATAATCATAATTACCTATACTTAATTGCATTAGGTATTTTCCTGAATACTGGGTAACACGGCATCCCAACCAACATAGCTACAATGACAACTGTGCAGTTGTATACATGATGACTCCTAATGTGACAAGCAATCCAAAAGATGTTGCTGGTCTCATAATAAAGGAATCAATACTTTCACACAGACCCGTTGTAATATTTGTACAAGAACTCACAGAGGGTAGTGTTACCCAGATCTCATAATATCAAATAAGAATTAAAATCACACAGTTAGGCAAACATGTGATATAGCATCAGTATAGTAAACTTACATTCCAATGGTCTCGTCCAAGTCTCATGCGCAGTAATTGAGTCACAGCCATCTACCAGGCACAAACCCAAAATCCAGGCCACCACAGAGAAATTCCTGATGGCAAAACCCTACAATACCTGGCCCCAACCGAAACACAAACCCAGGTCAGCAGTATTCAGTAGCGCTTGCGACCACTACACCAACATGTATCAGTTACTAATAAGATTATATATTAATCTTAACATTAAGACACTCGCAGCAGCATATAATTAAGTATTTTTTTAAATTATGATTTTCTTGTTTGAATAGGCATTACTTCTAAATTATATAATGGCACCTGTGACTTGGTGACCTTTGTAGGCATTGCCACGTTAAAGGACTTTACTCAAACTCAAGAAGGCTATTTATTCCCTTGAAGTGAGATACCTACTCAAACATATTAATTAATTAATTTACCAACAACATACCTCGTCATCGTCACTGTGTTATTTTAACTAATTAATCATTTCAATAACATTTTATACCATTTTCTAGTGCTTATTCTTCCCCCTTTTTTTTTTTTTTTTTTTTACTTTGTCACTGCTTCTTGGCACAATCAAAATATACTGCTTGTATTTCAGCTAACATTTGTATAATTTTTAAACCCACAGATATCCATACATTTACAGATTAATAAATAAAAGTACTTTTTCTTATTTAATGTGTAGGCAGGTTGTCAGTAGGTACATCCCACTGTCAGAGTTAATGGAGTCATTACTAAGTTCAGGTACCTTAGATTACTTAAAATCATAAAGGACTAATATAATTATTTTGAATATTATTGCCATGTCCCAACCCGCTGCTGACAGTAAAAAGAAACAAAAATGTAAAGTTTTAGTAAATATTATACATAGGTCATTAGATGTATGAAATGCAAAGATTATAATGCTTCTAAAACACTGTCCAGTGGTTAGGTAGATAGAGGCACCAGTTTATTCTGCAGGTAATATGTTAACTGTTTCAAATAAGTTAGTAATTATCAATTCCACATGACTTATTGACTGTAGTTCATATTCTAATCCATGTAGGTACTTACTTAATACAATATTGTGGATTTCTTAGGTGATCCATCTCATCAGCTTCGGCGGTTAAATGTAAACTTGTCAACACAAACAGAATCCCTCCTGCATGAAATACTTGACGCCAGTAAGTTCCGGAATACTTATAACAATTCACATTAAATTTTGCAGGTAGGTATCATGTTTTTTACAATTTTACTTGATCAATTACAACATACCATTTTCCTTAATATTTTTATTTTGTCTGACCTTTATCCTCGTCGCCACTTGTAGAATCCTTTAGATTCCGTGTTAAGCTGGTTATATCACTACACTGGCTCATCACAACGACCCAGCCCATAGCGTGACGGTACCTCACCTTTTTTTTTTTTTTTTTTTTTTTTTTTTTTTTTCTCCTTCTTGGCAATTGAGCCGGTGTCGACTATTCTGCCAGTGTCACGTAAAGACGGCAGCGCAATGTGGCAGGCCGTCGAACTTTGTACTTTGTGGTAGTTATGTTAGTAGCTGCAAGGACGAAAACAAGGGTTAGTAGAAACATTCATTCTAAATCACAAAGTTATATAAAATTAATGTAAACAACATAAAAACTATACAAAATATAATATATAGGTAGTTATTTTACGCACCATCACCAGTTAAAATTTTAAATTATTTTCATTCATAAAAGTGGTTAAAATTTGTATGATTTTGGGGGAGAAGTGGGATAAAAGGGAATGAAAGTTAGTTGGGAGGGGAATTTTACATTTGGAAATTTTTCGATAGAGGTCGAAGGAATTGGTGTTCAAGGAGCAGGAAAAAAAGATATGGTCCAAAGTACCCTCCGCAAGACCGCACTCGCACAGGGAGCTGTCCCGAACATGGATCTTGTTCAGGAACACTGGGCTACAACAATGTCCGAGTCTCAGTCTACAAAGTGACGAAACAGTTCTTTTAGATAATTTTGGGCATTTGAAAAACCAAGGTTTCCGTTGGATGTCGGGCTGTATAGCTGCGTAGTAGGCGCCCTTGGTTTTTGAGGTCTTTCTCCATGTTTTTGTCCACGAGTCGAATAACTTGGGTCTGGCACCATTTCGCAAATCGTAGTTATGAGCTACGTAGTGCTTTCGATCCGCAGGATTTGATGTGGCATACTTTGCCAACGAGTCAGCGCACTCATTGCCAACAATATCCGAGTGACCAGGGATCCAGGCTATCTCGATGTCCAAGCCGTTTTGGGAACAGTCAAATAACAAGCTCTTTATTTCTGTAACGATTTTACTATGGATTTTACTATGAAGTTGGTTTTGTTTTAGGGCCTGAATACTACTACGAGAATCTGAAAAAATTACTGCTTTTGTTATTTGATGTGACTTGATATATTGTATGGCTTCTAGAATGCCAATACACTCTCCTGTAAAGACTGATGTTTCTGGTGGGCATTGAAAAAGTAAGGCAATTTTTGAATTTTTAAAATATACTGCTACTCCTGTACATTCTGTTTGTGATAATTTTGATGCATCAGTAAAGAAAAGGTTCCATCCTTCCCAATAACGTTTGACAACTGACTCGAAGTCGCGTCTTGCGTTTTGGGATTTTTTGGAAATACCAAGTCCCAAAACGGCTTTTGGTTCGTAGTGAATCGTTTCATATGCAGCGGAGAAGACGGGGAGAATTGGATATTGACAAACAGGCGAGGAGAGGTGTTTAAGCTCTCTGTACCTATTTATTAGTAGAGGAACTGATTTATTGTTCCAATAAGGAGAATTATTGAGAGAAAGGTCGATTTGTTCTAAAATTGGGAGTAGGGGATGGGATGAAAGGGAAAATACTTTAGACAGGAAACGATCTGCCAAATACTGTCTTCTTAAGTTTAAGGGCGGTTCTGCACATTCAACTTGAAGCGCATTTATGGGAGAGGATTTCATGGCTCCAATAACGATTCTCAGGCATTTGGCCTGGATGCTGTCTAACCTCTTAAGCGCTTCTTTGTTGCAAGGTTCAATAAGAAAGCAACAGTAGTCCAAAACGCTCCTAGTCAACGCATTATAGACCAGTTTAAGGGTGTAGGGGTGAGCACCCCACCACACCCCGGCCAAGGCTTTAAGGATCGACACAGAGCGTTCGCACTTTTTGACCGTGTTGTTAATGTGGTCAACTCCAGACAATTTTGAATCTAAAGTTACTCCCAGGAACCTAGCCTTATCCTTAACTGGAATGATTTGTCCATCAATATTTAAATCTATCTGGGGAACAGAACGCTTGCGGGTAAAAATGACCGCTGTACTTTTTGGCGCACTTAAAGACAACCCGTGGTCAAGAAGCCATTGGTTAAGTGAGGACAGAGACACATTCATCGATAGAGCGGCATCCTGAATGGAACTGCCAGTGACCAGTAATGCAATATCGTCAGCATACTGAAGGATTTTGCAGTCAAAATTTAGAGAAGAAGATAGGTTCGCTGTATATATGTTATACAATGGGGGACTAAGAACAGATCCTTGAGGCAACCCTCTCCAGACTGTTCTTTGTTCAGAGTCAGCCCCAGGGATTCTTAATTGGATGACGCGGTTGGTAAAGATACTACCAATGATACGACAGATCCTAGCCGGGATTCTCAGCTCTTGCAGCTTTTGCCTGAGAACAGGGAGGAGGACAGAATCATAAGCAGCCGATATGTCCAGAAAGACAGCAACCACCGACTCATTCCTGCTGAGGGCCAGCCGGACCTCTGACGTGAGGATACCCACACTATCAGCAGTGCCTAGGCTTTTCCTAAAGCCGAACTGAGTCGCCGGAAGCAGCCCTTGGCTCTCCACCAACCAGTCTAAACGATTCTTAATTAAATGTTCTAAAAGTTTTATTAGTATGGACGATAAAGCGATAGGTCTATATGAGCAATGATCGTTAGGATCTTTGCCAGGTTTTAATATCGGAATGACAACTTGAACCTTCCAGTCTGTGGGAATATATCCGGAGGTGAAGCAGAAATTAGCTAAGTCCAGGTAGTATTGCTGGGTTTTTGGACCAGCTTTGGCAATAAAAGAGTAGGGAAATCCGTCCACCCCTGGTGCGGAGTCCTTAACACGGGATAGCACAGTTTTTAATTCGTCCAAGCTGAATGGCATGTTCATTGGATCTTTACTGTTGTCTACATCATCTATGCCAACGTAACTGTCCTCTACACCTGGGACATAAGCTGGAGCAATTTTGGAGAAAAACTGGTAACCCAGGTTTTCTGAGAGGTTGTTCGAAGAGGCAGGTGCGAAACTACTCCTAAAACGTTTTATTCTCCGCCATACCGCCGAAACCGGAGTAGATGGACTCAGCGAGCTGCAATATTTCGACCAACCTTCTCGTTTCTTCTTTTTAAGTGCTTTCCTGGACTTAGCTAATATTCGCTTGAAAGCGATGAGGTTGTCCAGGTTCATATCAGTGTTAACAGTCTCTTCAGCCTCATTCCTGGCCCTGACCATGTCAGTGCATTCCCTATCCCACCATGGCGGAGAAGGAATTTTACCAGATTGGGGTTTTTTGGAAGGGAAACAGTCATCTGCTGTAGAAGAGATGGTAGAGGAAAAGGTCAAAAAACATTCTTGAGCATTATTTCCGTTAACTTTTGGAAGGGAAGATACTCTTAAATCTAAAATTTTTGAATATAAATCCCAATCTGCTGAGTTTAGCTGGTATTTTAAAAGGGGAGGGGATACTTTAGTGGAAACGTTTTTAGAAGGGAATTCGATCATGATGGGGTAGTGGTCACTTCCATAAGTCATATCTAAGCGACGCCAGTTGAGTAGGCTAGATATACTGGATGAACAGAACGTCAAGTCAACACAACTATTACTCTGCTCTGGTGCAGACCTGCGTGTGGCACTGCCATCGTTGATGACACACAGATCAAGATCATCCAATATATCCAGCAAGCCACTGCCAAAGTTATCACAAGTATCTGATCCCCAACGATAGTGGTGACAATTAAAATCACCCATAACAAATATTGGACCACTAACACTGCATAACAAATTTCTAATTACCGAAAGGTATTCAGGTTGTGGGTGCGCAATATAAAAAGAAAAAATATTTATATCCTCAGCCTTAACAGCAACAACATTTATGTTATCGCCAACAGAGGGTAGAGGAATTGGGGAAAATGATACTTTGCTATTGATGAGCAAAGCACATCCCCCATATCCATCAGGTCTGTCGTTACGAACATTGCCGAAAAACGGCATCCTGAAATTACTTTCAGGTAAAAGCCATGTCTCAGCAATGCCGCAGATTGATGGTTTATATTTATTAATTAAAAAGGAAAGATCAGGTTTCCTGGGAGTAATACTCCTCACGTTCCATTGGAGGAATGTCAGGGGATGGAATGTCGTGTATATAATTTAAGATTGAGGTCAATTTTAAGGCAACGTGGTCGGGTATTGATTGGGTTGGGTTCACAAGAACAGCCATTAACATGTTGGTAATGAGGTCTAATATATTTTTTGATTTGTCCTCTTGTTTTAAAATACATGGCTCAGTGTCTTCCGTTGGGAAGGCACAGCCATTTCTGGAGGGGGAAAAAGAGTAATTTTGAGTTAGGGCTTGATGAGCCTGTTTATTATAGCCAGGTGAAAGGGGGACACGGGGTTTAGGGTTTAAGAAGACCGTTTTACGGTATGAATTTTGGGTAGGAGGAATTGGGCTTGATGACTGGGATTGTGATTTATTAAATGTAATCTTGTTATGTGGAGAAGATTTTGAGACATCGGCATATGATCTGGTAACAGGGGGGAAAACCCGACTTGCCTCTGCATATGAAATCGATTTTTCCGCCATCAGAGCTTTGATGCTCTTCTGTCGGCCCAATTCAGGACAAGCACTGCTATTTGCAAAATGGTTCCCAGAGCATGAAATACAGAAACTTAACTCAGGGGTGATTTCACATCCATCACCTGGATGATCTTCACCACATTTAAAACAACGTGGTTTTGACCTGCACAGTGTACGGGTGTGGCCAAACCGACAGCACTGGTAACCTCTCAACTGGGAGAGCCGAGTAAAAGCAAAACACACGCTTGGGTAAAACTTGCCCATCAAAGGTTACTACAACTGTTTGTGTAGGTTTCCACTCAGCTACCCCGGAAGAGGTCACCTTACGGCTCATCCTCCTAGCTTTAATAACAGGACCACATCCTTCCGGAACCTTAATATTTTTAATAATTTCATCCTCTGACCATTCAGTTGGGATATCCCTAATAATACCCATTCGTGTTATGTTATATTGTGGGATGGAGGCAATATAATTATGTTGGACAAGTAAATTATTAATTAAGAAACTGTTTGCGTCCTGATGCGACTTAAACTCTACTGAGACACGATTTCTACCTAAACGTTTGACCCCATCGAGGCGTATGTTATTGACGTTATTAATCGTCAAAAACATACCAAACTTAACCGGTTGTAATACAGTGCCTGAGGTATGATCATCCTTCAGAGAAACGTGAACAATATATGGCGGATTATCTCTGGCTGTATATGAAAGTCTGCCGATTATGTTCTTCGCTATCTTAGGTGGGATATTTGATGTGGTAGGGGGTGAGGCAGCAACTCTTTTTCGGTTTGAGGTCTCGGTATCCATAATTGGGTCTTGCGTGAGTATTTGGGTGTCATGAGGGAGGGTAACTGTTAATACAGAGGAAAGTTCAAAAGGTTCATTCGGAGGGTCTGGGTCAGGAGGCTTTTTGGAGTTCATTTTGAACAATAATGGCTAAAAGCGGGACGATAACAAATAAAACTAACCTTACACGAAGAACACAAACACAAAGAATAATCTCGATTTAAGTTTACACTAAATAAAACCACTAAAATCGAAAAAATTCGTAGCACAAACACAAAGCACGTGAAGCCTTCACCACTACCCTCGAAGAAAAAACGTACCTCACCTTCTACACTCTCCCGCCATTCGTAGTGAACTGACAGTTGACATTAGTGACAGCGACCTCACTGCTGGCGTGCATGAGATAGTGTTTACATATCTATTAAATAGATACACTACAGTACTGAAAACAGTATTTTTCAAACTCGTATAACAAAGCAGGGAATGGCCCTACAGATTTAGTTCCATCGTGAAAAGTGAAGAGAATAACATGTTCTAATGGAATATAACTTTTTTTTTTGTTTGGCCGACACTTTTATAATTTAGCCCAAAATGATGACCTTTAAAACGAAAGACTGGAGAGAGAAACGGATAGCTTATATTATTTGTGCGTACGACGTGCGCTGAAAATGTGCGTCTTAAGGTTTTCGAGATATCTAATTTCCTGCTGGGGTTAGGTTTTGCAGAATCTTATTTCTCGGAAACCAAAGATTATGCGCCTGTAATGTATCAGTACTTCTGCTGCCGTGTGTACGAAACAAAAACAAAACTAACTTTAAATACATTTTTTTTTTAAAGACGACTTAAAAGGCTCAGTGGCGTCACATTAAATTCCCATAGAAAAAAACACTATATTTATCAATCTGTCAATCTCAAGCAAGTAAGCAAGCTGTCAAGTCTAACTAAAATACTACTAAAATCACAGAGTACAGTTTTGTAACCACAGACTACTTTGAGAACTAACGTTTTTGTAACTAAAATTCCACATTTTTCATTAGCTTTTGTACTTTTGTAGCTCTAGCTTGGTTGCTATTTTGTGATGTAGATATATTTAATCACACGCCTCTTCCCATGAGGGTAGGCTGGTGGACACCTGCTTCGATCCTTACCAATTCTTTTTTTTGAGAAATATTAACGAAATAAACGTAAAATACCGGTATTTATGTTACCGGCATTATGTAGATGTCGCAACGCAACAGTGTATTGTTTTTCTATATGTAATAAAAATACAAAATTGATCTACATTAATTACTTGAGTGTTACTTTTTGAGGTAACATGGAAAAACTGCCGAGGTGTAGGATATGTTTAGTGCAGAATGTCCGTATGTATGTAGTGGTCAACAGGCACTTACATGAACTGTATGAGAAGCTCACTGATACTCCAGTAAGTTGATATTTTTAATAAGTAAATTAGGTACTTATTTGATTAAAAGCCTCTTCTACCTGACAATTTAGGCTCTAGTGCTTCCTCCCTTCCTTTTAAGTAATACCTAACAGTCGCATGGGTCGATCGACCAGGTTAAGCTACGCTTGCTGGGGTTGGTCCTAGAATGCGTGACCATCTTTACATTTCGAGACTCCTCCGTGTCTCGGAAAGCACGTTAAGCCGCTAGTCCCGGATGACATTCGTGGATCTTTGGTCTTACCAAGTGGTATCATATTACCCAACTACTGGGTTGTGGAGGTCAGATAGGCAGTGGCTCCATGTAAAATACTGGTATTCAGCTGCATCTGGTTAGACTGGAAGCAGACAGATAGGCTAGCTTCCATAAAACAGCATGAGGAAAGCTGGAAATAAATTATATTTATGTACATTAAATCGCCAATCTGCCATATTTGAGCAGGAGTGGCGATCAATGCCTTCTCTGAGTCAGAAAGCAAAAAGGACCATCAACTGGGTATATAGAATAGAAGTATTTTTTCTCAAAAACAAAATGGTGCAAGACAAGTTTTGTTGCAGTTTGTAACTGAAGACAGTAGACCGATGCTCGCCTGTTTCTTCTGCTGCGCTAAACTAAAGCAATGCTATCGATTACTGAGACAATGTCTGCAAGCCGAAGAGCTGTTCGCTCAGATGATGAATGAGAATGAGGATTATGAGGTGAGGTATTCTTCTTTATTTTTATAATTTCGGTATATTGTGGAAGTGATTCCTCTCAAGTTCATATCTATTGTGTCTGGTTTTCCCGCCAAGCATACCATTGAGTGTTGAATGGTGATATGTACACTTTTTAACCAACTTCAAAAAAGGGGGTGGTTCTATGTTTGACTTTATGTATGTTTTTTTTTCATGTATGTTCATCAATATTTTCATCAATTTTGGACCGATTTAAAAATTCTTTTTCATTTGGTAGAAAAAACTTGCACAATGGTTCCATATAAATTTTATTTACTTTGCTTGGGTACTTTTTGAGTTAGCTTCAATAATACGTATTTTTCCCACTTGGTCTATATGGATGATGTTTTAAGTTTCTGTCACTAGTATCCGAATTTGTGTGGGGGCCTACCCCACACAAATTCGGATACTAGTGACAGAAACTGAAAAGCCACAACTGAAAAGTGAAAAAAAACAATGGACTTCCTTTTTTTTTTGTAAAAAGTTTTTTGACAAATGTTTACATGTATATGTTAAATACTCCACGTAATACTGCTACAACTTCTGTATGAAACTTGTATGTGGCAATTTGATAGCGGTCCTCTATCATGTCAGAATAACTTGTGCGGTGGTCAGTGAGGTTACATTGGACCTACTTTAGTATCCTCACTTGTGGAGGCTCTTTTGAGTGACTTTAGTATCATGAGAGAAGGTTGGTGCTCGTGGGGCTGTGATCACCAACAAATTTTCCTAATACTATAATCATCTTTTTACAGGCCAATCCTTTAATAAACCAGGATCACTTGGAGTTTTGCATTGGGTTTACTAAATCTCCAATAGAGTACTTAATTATAGATGATGAATGTCAAACAGATAGCATTGCTATCAAAGAAGAACTACCAGCTGTTTGTGCGGGACTAGATGATATTATTGAGCCAAAGGAGGAACATCAAAGTGATGGTATGTTTTTAAAGGTTTACTAATGCTTGCCATAATTTCATATGCCATAATTTCATATACCATAATTTCATTAGACATAACGCTTCAGTTGCCATAATCGTCAAATGACATAAAATCATATTCCATAATTTCATTGGTCATAATCAAGTGTCATAATATTGATTATATTATATTTTTCCTGAAAAATGCTTTATGCTGCAAGAACAAAATGCAGCAGCCATGGTTTCTGCCACGGCTCCCGCGCTGCGTGGCTCCGGCGGTCCCACGCGAGCTTATCGTTGCAGATGGTTTAACTTTCACCAACCGCAGCTTCGTCTTGCTGGCCGGCCAGCCTCAGCTGCAGCGGCGAGCGTTACAACCACCTGCTCCACAAATCGCGGGCCGCCTCGCCCCTTCGCGCCTGCGCTATTTTAAATTACACTTTAGGGGTAGGGCATACAAGACTGCGTGGAGTCCGATTTACAGCGATGCGTTTCTGTCACTAAAACCATTTTTTTTGCAAATTAGGTTACTTAGGTGACTAACAATCTATACATAGCTAGGGCTATACAAAAAATAGGTACTCCCTACCAATTTTTTGTACAAAACAATAAACGCTTGAAAGTAATGATTATGACACATGATAATATGGCAACTAATTTTATGGCTAGTAAATATTATGACTGATGACGATTATGGAAAACAATATTATGGCAAATGAAAATATGGCTAACAAGACAATACCGTTTTTAAGAATATAATAGTTATTTGTTATGCAAGGCTGCAAAGTTGTTTTTGGAATAAGAGCGAAGCGAATGGTTCAAATATAGAATCCTGAGCGTTGCGAGGGATTCAAAGGTACGAGACTCTGAAAAACTTTGCTGCCGAGCGAAACACAACTTTTCACCTCACTACAGCGAGGAAAATGCTAGGTGTCTCCATGCATTGAACAAAAATATTGTAAGCTTTTGTGTGTACTTTTCGCGCAATTTTTCCGGAAGAAAGCTCAATTCGGAATTATGTATCGCTTGCACTAACTCTGCACTGCTAAACAAACCCAAATGGTGGAAAGTGAATTGAATATACAGAAGAAAATTTTAAAAAGTTTTTTGAAGTGTAAACTTCTTTAGGTGCGTTGAGCGATTTTTTTTCGTGCTGGCCAGTGTGATTATTCTAAAAATGAGGTTGGCACACTGACATGAAATAAGTATTGATGCATTATCAGTGGACCCGGCGTTATAGAATAACATCTTGAAACAAATTCAGATATAATCTATTTATTTCATAATTGATCAAGACATTTTTGAACTATCTCAGACTTTTGGCATTGATCAGTTTAATTCAACTTACCTAACTTATTTTGTTTATCTACAGGGCTAGAACTGGAAAATTCGGACAATAGCTGTTTAGATGTAGCAGATATAGCACCACACTGCTCTGAATCTGATTTAGAAGATGATGTGCTTTTAATGGAGTTCAAAACTGAAGTGGAAGAAGAAGTACCTAACAAGAAACGAAGAGCCAGCGAGACGAGAAGTAAGTGTTAGTTAGTTAATGTATAGGTAAGCAAACAGACCCCAGTACGAAATGATCGCTGCTGAGAAACGATAAACGGGAATAAAAATCAAGAGTAGGTACAGATTATCGACATAATATCGTAAAGTAAGAGATATGGGTAAACTCAAACAATATTCTAAAGCCGGCGCCAGACACCATCACATAGGTATTTGAACACTTGTTTCAACACTTGTGAGGTACAGTAATAAATGTGCGATCAAACTTTGATCCCATGCCTCACATTGTTTTCAAACAAATCATGAGTCATTTATTCATTTACAATAATTTGTGTCTGAAATTACATGGTTTTTTAAATAAAATAACTGGCAAAATAGTATATTGCATCGAGCGAAAAGTGAGTTATTAATGCACGAGGGTATTGCATGGTGCGTAATCTACTTTTCTTTCAACTACCAATGTACCTACACCGTTATAAAATTAATATACCTGCTCAAGGTTAACTCAACTCAAGTCAAGTCAGGTCAAGTAAGGTCAAGTCAATTCAGACAGACAGAACCGGAAAAAAGAGCCTTAGTAACAGGGTCCCGTTTTACCCTTTGGGTATGGATCGGTTTTGTAGTGATTAATGATAACATTACTACGTAGTTGAAAGAAAACACGTGAAATATTAAAACAATGCATAAATACAACATATTTTAAAGGAATTTCGTTTAATCAACAGAATAATAGTATATTATGCAATTAGTGAATAAAACGGAATAAAATTTATATCGAGGGCCATGAATCATTCGCGTCGTTCAGGAGTCTAACACTTGAATCACGACCGTAGGGAGTGATTCATGATGATTGAATCACGAGCATAGCGAGTGGAGGTGGTAGGCGTGCGCGGCGGGCTGCTGATCTCGTCAACATGATGTTTTGAAGTCCATACCAATGTTATAATTATCTGTAATTTATTTGCGTGAAGGGCCCTTGACAGCGTCATTCTTGATTTTTGTATGATTTTCTGGTTTTTTCATTTTAATGATGTTTATTGTTACTGAGTTTATTTATTATTTAATAAAAGAGGTTTTGTTGTGATTTTTGTATATAGGCGGCTTATGGAGATAATTGAGAATCCCCTTGGGTCGGTTCTGATGTACTCTTTCGGCATACTCAAATGGACTCAGACCGAACTCGACGCCCTGGATAGGAGGGTCCGTACACTGTTGACCGCAAACCGGATGCATCACCCACGATCATCGGTGATGAGATTGTACATCCCGCGGAAGTGCGGAGGTCGAGGCTTTTTAAATGCAAAGACCCTCCACAATCGCGAGGTGTGCAAGTGGACAAAGGACTCACCCCGCTCTCCATGGCTAATGAGAACTGGCGCAAACCTGTAGTACTTACTACAGAAGACCGCAAGGAGGTATGGCAAAGCAAGGAGCTTCATGGACGCTTCTATCGGGCTCTTCATGAGCCCGATGTAGATTTCTCAGCGTCCGTATCCTGGCTACGTTTCGGTGACCTTTTCGGGGAAACTGAAGGTTTCGTCTGTGCAATTATGGACGAAGTTATCTTGACGAATAACTACCGGAGACATATTATGAAGGACGGGACGGTTGACGTGTGTCGGGCATGCCACCGTCCGGGTGAGTCCATCAGACATATTATCTCTGGTTGTTCTCGTCTAGCTAACGGCGAGTACTTGCACAGGCATAACCAAGAGGCCAGGATAATTCACCAGCAACTTGCCTTGAAATATAAACTTGTGGACTCTGAGGTACCGTACTACAAGTATGTGCCCGACCCAGTTCTCGAAAATGACCATGTCACGTTGTACTGGGATCGGTCTATCATTACTGACAGGACTATTGTTGCCAATAAACCTGATATAGTAGTGATAGACCGATTAGCGCGCCGCGCAATGATAGTCGATGTTACCATCCCACATGACGTGAACCTCGTGAAAGCCGAGAAAGAGAAACAAATAAAATATCTCGACTTAGCACACGAGGTTGTCGACATGTGGAATGTGAGCTCGGCTATCATTGTGCCGATTGTCGTAACGGCCAATGGCCTGATAGCCGAAAGCCTCGACCAACATCATCATCGAGGCTCTCGTAAGGCGGTTGGATCAAGGGCCTGATTCAGAAGGCAGTACTCCTTGATACGGCTCGCATTGTGAGGAGGTTCCTGTCTCTGCAGCCCTAACCACCAGTAGCTTGGACCCTGCTCCCGACACCGGCGGATTTCTATATTTTATATTTTTGAATGTTTTCCCTCATGTTTCTTTTTTATAAAAATATTTAAAAATGTAAATAAATAAGAAAGAAAATAAATAAACGAATAATAATAATAAATTGTCTAAGGGGCCTCTGCGAGTTGGCTTCGGCCCCTAGTACGCCTTCCAAAAGACCGGGACCCCATGGTCCCGAGATATGTAAACATATTTATACAAAATAATAATAATAATAATTTATTTGTCAGAATATTGTTTTACAAGGTGTTACAAATTATAATATGATGTCCATAATATTCTGCTGTTTCCAGCGTACAAATATTGAAAATAATTTAAATGATAAGGATTAGAAGACAATGTCAAAATTAAACATTAACAAATAAACAAATGGCAAGACAAAGGGAAAAAATATTTACCGTTACATGCACGCTCAGGAGTTATTAGTAATCATAATGTCAAGAATGAAATACAATAATAAAAAAAATAAAAAAGATATACAATGTCAAATAAATAATAAAATTCTATTCAATTCGCACAAATGTCAGTAGTCATCTAATTTAAATTTAGAATCAAATCTTTCATTTAAAAACTCAGTCGTTGAGTAGTAACACTTTTGTAATAGGAAGTTAAATAATTTCTTTTTAAATGTCATAAAGTTAAGAATCTTAAATGCATTGATAATTTATTATATATTTTAATTGCCATGCAGTAAACATTATTAGAAAATAGTTGAATTCTTTGTTGAGGTGCACAAATTTTATAAGTATTTCTGCTTTTTCTTACAAAAACATCATTATATACTTGAAATAAAGGTATGTTTTTACGTACAAAGATACACAGCTCAAATATATATAAAGATGGGAGTGGTAATATTTTGAGCTTTTTAAAGATTGGGACACAGCTTTGTAATGGTTGTGCTTTAGTCATTGAACGAATACATTTTTTTGGGCTCGGAACGCTTTAATTGTATCAACAGAATTTCCCCATATAATTATGCCGTATCGAAGAATTGATGCTACGTAACCATGATACGCATTAAGTGTTGCGCTGACGCCACGCGAGTTATTCTATTTAAACAAAAAACAAATCTTTGTACCTTAGCGCATAGCTTTTCTATATGCACTTTCCAGTTACAATATTTATCCAATGTTATACCCAAGAAAGTCGCACTTTCAACCTCTTCTACAGCATTATCTGCATATTTTATTTCCAATTGGTGACGTGTGCTATTATAAGCTTGGAATTGTATTAGTTTCGTTTTACTTATATTTACATGTAAATTGTTGTCTTTAAGCCATTCAATTATTTTGTTTAATGTGTCGATAATTTCTTTTACGTAATTGATGATATTACCATCGGTGAGTTTAATGCTAAGAGTAGTATCGTTAGCGTACAGAATGCAAGAGTGTGGGGTTACGTTGGGCAAATCATTGATATACAATAAGAACAAAAAGGGACCTAAAATACTGCCCTGGGGAACACCACATGAGTTTAGACGATAAGTGGATCTATATATTTTCTTCACTGATAATGTGTGCCTAGATATTTCTACGCATTGTTGGCGATTATTTAAATAAGTTTCTATCCATTGTAGTGCGTTTCCTCTAATCCCATAACGATTTAGTTTCAAAAGACGCAGTTTATGATTTACGAAGTCAAATGCTTTTGACATATCGAGAAATATCGATGCTATTGGTTTTTTATCGTTCAGACTAGAGGTAATCAGTTTCATAAGAGAAAAACATGCAAGAGTTGTAGATTTATTTTTTCTGAAACCGAACTGTTCTTCTTTCAAAATGGAGTGTTTTATTATAAAGGAGTGTAGTTTATCGTACATGACTCTTTCAAAAATCTTGGAAATTACGGGTATTAGAGTAATCGGTCGATAATTATTCATGTCATTTTTATCCCCTATTTTGTATAATGGTTTGACTACAGAAAATTTTAGTCTGGTGGGGAATAAGCCTTGAAATAACGATAGATTGATAATATGGGTGAGTGGAGGTGATAGATATTTAGAGCAACGTTTAATTATTTTCGTATTAATATCGTCATAACCGGTTGAGTTAGTTGAATTTAAAGAATTTATTATTTTATGAACCGAGTCTTCATTAGTTGGAGTCAAGTAAATGCTATCTGATAAGTCAGTGATGGTATGATTGTATCATTTACTTTTCGGCGGCTTGTTTGTAATTTTTACTTTTAGTATGGGAAAACAGAGATTATAAAAAAGGGACAGTGTATCATGAAAGTGATTGAATGCTATGTCAGTATCATCTGAGTCGTATGTTTCTGAAAATGAAAGAGACGATATGCATGATATAAACTTTGCTATGTTGTTTTGACATAAATCTCTTTTATTTTGGAACCAAAATTGTTTCCTGCATCTTGCAGTTTCTACATACGCATTGAAACAAATGGACTGACCGGTCTCATGATCTGATAATCCAAGGGTATGTATTTGAGGCTGAACGTTTGATATGTCGCTTGCGATAAGATCTATGCATGATGATTGTCTAGTGGGTTTAATAATGTGGTTAGATATGTTATAGTTCCGTAAAATACATTCTAATTCTTTAAAATTATTATTACGCTTTAATGCGTCAATGTTCCAATCTCCACACAGTATTATATTATTATTATTTCGTTTTGTTTTTTCTTTAAAATAGCCTCTAGGTTTTTTAAGAACAAGCTAAAATTTGAATTTGGTGTACGGTAGATACAGATGACAAAGTTCTTTTTTTGAAAATTCTTTTTTAGGGTTCCGTAGTCAATAAGGATCCCTTATAGTTTCGCCATGTCCGTCTGTCCGTCTGTCCGCGGATTAGCTCAGAGACAATTGGTACTAGAAAGCTGTAATTTGGTATGGATATACATAGAAACGACGCCGACAAAGTGGTAAAAAATATTTTTTTTAGGGTACCTCCCCTACACGTAAAGTGGGGATGGTTTTTTTTTTCTTGTCAATCCCATGGTGTGGGGTATCGTTGGAAAGATCGTTTGAAAATAATGTGAGTTGGTTGAAACCATTTTTGGATTAAGGGATCCGTTTGCGGAATATTAAGCTTTAAAGTGCTAATTTTTGTTAGAGCCAAGTGTTCCCCCCCCGTGCCAGTTAAATGGTTGGGTTTGGATATGTGAAAAAATTCACGGCAGTATTATATGTAACGAAATTAAAAGGAAAACTATCACCGCTACGTAGGCTCCATAAGTTACCGAGTAATAATCGACCAACATAAATTTGCAGTTGTAAAAACATGTTCTCCCATACATTCTGTATCGGAGAACAAGTTTTTCAACTACAATGTTAAGTTTGTTTTATAAATTCATCCCAACTAACGGAACGGCCCTTCATTGTGCGTGGGACGACATGCACTTGGCCGTTTTTTTTTTAAACAAAAACTTGCTTTTGAGCGCTTGTCTTTGGCAAAAAGCTTCACCAAAAACAATTTCTATTGGATACAAATTCCATGCTGCCAGGATAGTACTTACTTATTTATTTATTTTATTTCTAAAACACTTAACCTACAACATTTTGGTTTTAGCCTCACAACGAAAACCTCTCAGGGTTTACTAATTCCATACTGCCATGTCATAACTCCGACTAGTAAATAGTAATCTGTGGCGCACTTTACCGCACTAGTGCGGTAACATAAAGTAAAAAGCACGCTACACTGCATTATGAATCTAAAAGCGGTTCAATAAGAGCCACTTTACGAGCAACTGTGTTGAAAATATTGTTGCTATGTCTGACGCCGCCCCGGCTTGAGAAACAGAGACTCTAGACAAAGTGACATTCTATCAGCGATAACGAAGATGGAAACGGCAAAAATGTATAGGACTGACATAAACTATCGAAAAGCTTATGTCAATTCTGTTGAAAGTCGTTGTAGAAATACGAAACGCTTTCGAAGCGATTGTCACTTGTCTAGGCCCTCAGACCACTCGATTATTCGATACGGCGCTGCGTCGTCATCCTAGCTGAGTTTGTTACGTTTTCACGCTAAACGGCAGGTCGCGGATGTTTCAATTTCAATTTAATTATGGTAGAATTATAATTACTTACGCAATAATAATGATAGCTTGTATAACATTATTAAATGGCAAGTTGTTCGTGAGATATCAAGTTGAAACCTTATAGATTCAGATGCATGTGTTATAGTGCAGTGCCTGGGGGCTTTGACCTTGGACGTTTGTAAAAACGAATGAATTTAGATGAGTTGTAAATTTTTAGAGGAGGTTGTTTCGAAAAAAAATCAGCCCCCTGCAGCTAGGGTTACGGCTCCAAAGGGGGCTGTGAGGCTGCTGTACACGCTTTGTCGACCTACCTAAATTCTGAAAAAGAAGAGGTCATCGTGGACCTTTCTGTTAAGAAACTAAAAAGGCGCCCAAATCTATAGTTTTTTGATTTAGGTTATAAGGTTAGCCATTCACCCAATTATTCGACAGCTAAATTCCAAATTTAATGTTTGGTACCTAGATGATGAAACTGTTTTAAATGACCTTCAATTCTCAAAACATGAACTTCATTCCATTGGCCTTGATCTCAACCTTTCCAAATGTGAACGACAGCGGACAGTACCGACAGACATCTGACATTTCCCAAATTTAACGCAATAGCCCCAGAAATCAAAATTATTGAAAAAAGCTGTCTTCATTTCCTTGGGTCACCAATCTTCGAGGATTCCTTCCCCATTTTTATTGAGGAAAAAATTCAAAATTTGAATGACGTTTCGGAAAGATTGGTCCAAAGTAACATGCATTCGGCCTTTAACCTTTTTTTCTTGCTTCGCATTTATGGAAACACACTCATCTTTAAGACAAAATGGACCAAATCATCTTTAAGACAAAATGGTCTGACTGGATTATACGGCATACATTAACTTTGATCTTAAATGTGGCCATGGACGACCGAGCTTGGGCACAAGCTACTCTTCCCATTCGTATGGGCTTCGGCGTTCCAACTAACTCTACTATAATAATTCCTTTGAACAAGGTTTGTTTAAACTTGGAACATACCATTATGTCGACGTTATTACAATTTTGTACTTCATCTCTGGTGATTAAGTGTATTATGTAATGCCACAAGAAATTCCTGCTTTTCGTTCATAGTTTGAATGATGCAAAGCGATCAATCTCCTTCCAACATTGTACTTACCAGATTTATAATCACAGGGGCGACCTTTGGGAAGAAACCAAAACTAGACACTCGAGGAACAACACTACAAGATGCAATAACAGCCGAGCAAACGAACAAGGAAAAATCAGACCCGAAAGTTATTGGGACAACTCCAAAACGTACGTCCAAACCTGGTAATTATTTTAAAAAAATGGTACATACTCGAACACAAATTGGTGAACAATTCAAGTGTGATGTATGTCAACGTAATTTTAGTAAAAATTCTGATTTAACAAAACATATTCGTATACACACTAGTGAAAAACCTTATAAGTGTGATGTATGTCAACGTAGTTTTACTCAAAAATGTAATTTAACAGATCATATTCGTATACACACTGGCGCAAAACCTTATAAGTGTGATGTATGTCAGCGTAGTTTTAGTGACAAGAGTAATTTGACAAACCATATTCGAATACACACAAGTGAAAAACCTTATAAGTGTGATGTATGTCAACGTAGTTTTACAAAAAAATGTAATTTAACATATCATATTCGTATACACACTGGCGCAAAACCTTATAAGTGTGATGTATGTCAGCGTAGTTTTAGTTACAAGCTTAATTTAACAAGACATATTCGTATACACACTGGCGTAAAACCTTATAAGTGTGATGTATGTCAGCGTAGTTTTACTCAAAAATGTAATTTAACAGATCATGTTCGTAAACACACTGGCGCAAAACCTTATACGTGTGATGTATGTCAGCGTAGTTTTAGTAACAAGAGTTATTTAACTAAGCATATTCGTATACACACTGGCGCAAAACCTTATAAGTGTGCTGTATGTCTAAGTAGTTTTAGTCAAAAGAGTCATTTGACAAAACATATTCGTATACACACTGGCGAAAAACCTTATAAGTGTGATGTATGTCAGCGTAGTTTTAGTCAAAAGAGTATTTTGATAAACCATTTTCGAATACACACTAGTGAAAAACCTTATAAGTGTGATGTATGTCAACGTAGTTTTACTCAAAAAGGTTATTTAACATATCATATTCGTATACACACTGGCGAAAAACCTTATAAGTGTGATGTATGTCAGCGTAGTTATAGTGTAAAGAGTCATTTAACAAAACATATTCGTATACACTCTGGCGTAAAACCTTATAAGTGTGATGTATGTCAACGTAGTTTTACTCAAAAATGTAATTTAACAGATCATGTTCGTATACACACTGGCGCAAAACCTTATAAGTGTGATGTATGTCAGCGTAATTTTAGTGTAAAGAGTCATTTAACAAATCATATTCGTATCCACACTGGCGCAAAACCTTATAAGTGTGATGTATGTCAGCGTAGTTTTAGTGACAAGCGTAATTTAACAAGACATATTCGTATACACACTGGCGAAAAACCTTATAAGTGTGATGTATGTCCAAGTAATTTTAGTCAAAAGAGTCAATTGACAAAACATATTCGAATACACACTGGTGAAAAACCTTATAAGTGTGATGTATGTCCAAGTAATTTTAGTCAAAAGAGTCAATTGACAAAACATATTCGAATACACACTGGTGAAAAACCTTATAAGTGTGATGTATGTCCAAGTAATTTTAGTCAAAAGAGTCAATTGACAAAACATATTCGAATACACACTGGCGAAAAACCTTACAAATGTGATGTATGTCAGCGTAGTTTTAGACACAAGAGTACTTTAACAGCACACTATCGTATACACTCTGGTGAAAAACCTTGATAAGTGTGATATATGTCAACGTAGCTTTCCTCGCAAGGTTGATCTAACGAGACATTCGTATACACGCTGGTGGCAAAAAACGAAAATTCTAAACCAACACTGACTTCCTAAATTATAGTTATTTGTGCAACAAGAGATCAAAGTGGTTTTTTGGCGCGTGTACTTGGATTCGTACGAGATGCAGAATAACTTTGCTGCCGAGCGAATCACACAACTTTTCACCTCACTACGGCGAGGAAAATGCTAGGTGTCTCCATGCATTTAACAATTAATATTGTACGCTTTTATGTACTTTTCGCGCTTTATCTATTTGTTTTTTTTTATGTTTTTTTTTTTCACTTTTTATTTGCCCCACACAATTTCGAATACCACTACCTGTTGCGGACGGCAAGGTATTTACTACCAAGCAGCCCTGGGACGATCTCCCACGTTGTTTGACGTGTGTTGTTTAGATGCTGGTGCACACGCCACCACGCACCCATGAATGCGTACGTACTTCCTACAGCCACTAGGTGGACCCCGGGAGACTATGTGCGAGGAGGTTTCATAAATAACAACTCGTTCTTTTTTTGTTTGGTAGGTCATGCTTCCGAGGTGGTCCCATATAAATTTTATTAACTTTGGTTGCGTAATTTTTGAGTTAGCTTCAATATTACGTATTTTTCCCGCTTAGTTTATCTAGATGATATCCTGTTTGACTCCTTCACTGTTATTTACATAGCAGGTAGTGGTATTCGGATTTTTGTGGGGTAGGTACCACAACTAAAAAGTGAAAAATAAAAACTTTTTACAAAAGAAAAACAACCGACTTCCAAAAAAAACACTAAAAAAGTGAAAAATAACTTTAATTTCGGAAGTCGGTGTCTTTCCTTTTCAATTTCCGTTTTTTGCCACCGTCGGTTGTTTTTTTTTTGTAAAAAGTTTTTTGTTGTTGCCTCTTCAGTGGCTGAGCTGCGACTGAATCCTCGAGCTTTTTTTTTTTTTTTTTTTTTAACTAGGGCATCTCGTAGTTGGATTCTGAATCCGTGACTACTTAACCGGACTTTCCTGTGGCTGCCTTAAGCTCGGCGCGGACTGGCACTTCATCGGACAAGGGGCGGGGGGACGAATTTACACGGGGTCGCGGACGTGCTGGACCTCGGCGGCGAGGTCCAGCACTGGAGTGGCACAACAGAGGAATGACGGTAGGCGTCTGTGTTTGTGCACTGTACTGGTGGCCCTATTGCTCTCCTGTAAGAGGGTGATGGGGTCATCTGGCTCAAATCCTCGAGCGAAATTGCGCTCCTTTTATACTAAAATGCGTGACGTTTCTAAGAATTTCTAAGTACCTACGTTTCGCCAAACTCTCTAGAAGCCTTTTATTTATTATAGCTTTTGCCCGCGGCTTCGCCCGCGTGGATGTCGGAAATTATCCCACGGGAATGTGCTACCGGGATAAAAGTATCCTATGTCCCATAACCCACGTGGTCTGTCTAGGCGACCTAGGCGTTACGGTGTAAAAGTAACAGGCATGAGATAGCCAGTAACTTTATATAAACTCAAACTCAAACTCAAACTCAAACTCAAAGCATTTATTTCAATTAAACCATTTACAGGCACTTTTGAATTGTCAAGGAGTCAGTCAGTCAGAAATATGAAGCTAGTTGCCCATTCCAAAGCGTAGTAGGTACCTATGGAGAAGAACGGGCAAGAAACTCCATGGACACTCTTTTAAATCAAAATATTGTTACAATATAATGGTTACATTATTCATGTTGAAATTATACATGTGAGAACAATGTAGAAAGCACGTTAAAAGCGTCCGCAATTACAAAATAAGCACAATTCAAAAATTAAAATAAGCCATGGCAGCTAAGAAATGACCAGTCACAACTGACGGCGCCCGTTCACGAACATGACGCATGGATCAGCACCATTCAGCTCAACCATTTTGAAGGGAGCTAAATGATCCAACACATACGCCACCACCAGCGAGACATTTGAGTGAGCATGACATTCCCAGCCGCCAGGGCACATTCAAGTCAATGAAAGACAAAATACCCGGTAAATGGTAGCTCTATAGTACATAGTACTCACACCTGTGCAATTATATAATACAAAGGAGAGATTGAGTTTATACAATGCAAAGATAGTCTTACAATCTTCAGCAGCTCCAACAGCATTTTCGAATGTTAATTAGTTAGTTGTGGTTGTGGAGCAGGACCAGCATTAAGCCAAGCATTTTTATCAGAGATGTAATCCTCCAACTTATAATATGCCTGCCTACATAGTGTGCGTTTTATACAAGTTTTGAATTTCGTCTCATTCAGTTGAAGTATGTGGGGAGGGATTTTATTGTAACATTTTAAACAGTACCCCATGAAAGATGAGTCTACTTTAGCCAGTCTGAAACCTGGTTGAACTAATAAGTCCCTATTTCTAGTACTATAATTATGTCTATCGCCTCTTTTACTAAAAAGATGTAAATTTTTTCTTACGTGCAAGATGTTTTCATATATATATTGACAAGGTACCGTCATGATGTTAATATCCTTAAACAGTTCCCTTAAAGAATCGCGCCTGCGTAGATTATAAATGGCTCTGATCGCTCTTTTCTGCAGAATAAAGATAGACTCGATGTCTGCAGCCCGTCCCCATAGTAAAATACCGTAAGACATTATGCTATGAAAGTAACTAAAATAGACTAGCCTCGCGGTATCTACATCAGTAAATTGACGGATTTTTCTGACAGCATATGCTGCTGAACTCAGCCGTCCTGCAAGAGATGTTAAATGAGGACCCCATTGTAGCCTTGAGTCGAGCGTGATCCCCAGGAAAACAGTTTTATCGACGAATTCTAGTTTCTCTTGATTCAATATAATCTCACAATCCCTACTTTTGACATTTGGTAAAGAAAATTTTATGCACTTAGTCTTTTTTCCATTTAATACTAAATTATTAGCAGTGAACCAATTTTGGACCTGCAGTAGGGCGTTATTTACTTCGTCAAAATTTGTAGCACGTCTATCTACCTTAAAAATTAAGGAAGTATCGTCAGCAAATAACACCATGTGTGGCTGATTTTTTAATAAATGGAGTAGATCATTAATGTACACTAAAAAGAGGAAAGGACCCAAAATCGAGCCTTGTGGAACACCCATTTTTACTTTTAAACCTAGTGAGTTGATACCGTTTATTTGAACTTGCTGTTGTTACCGTTTATTTATATTAGTGGTAGTCCATATCTATATTGTGGTGATAGTGTGGATAGTATGGACAGCAGTATGAAACTGTCGGAAAGATTAATGAAAAAACTATGGCATATTGCATGGACGATGGAAACTAAGGCGAAAGCTTTGGGGGAGCCTGCGATATTCAAAATTTCTTATGTTTTTTGCTTTTTACAGGTCAGTATCAAGTTTTATGTTGATCTAAATAATGAGTCGCAGTTGTTTCAAATATTTATTTATCTAATCTAACTAATATTGCAGGAGTTGCATTCCTGTATCTAATGGTTATTATTCTGTAAAGCTACTATTTGCTACGATCGCGAATCATATTTTAATCGTATTGACATTCGATACTTACCCATTAAACGATTTAAAAGCTGTATTAAAACCAAACTTTGTAAAAAAGGGTACTATACAATTTCAGATTATTCAGAAGACAAAAGCATGGGATTGAGCTGCTCGCTCTGCTAACATTTTGTCATTTTGGCATTGTGACATTTTGAATAAGTACTATGGAAAATCATCAAAATATACCTACCAGTTTTATATACAAATTCACATTATTGAATATTATATGTAGGATATTGACAAAATGACATGATTGCTTTGTAAAGTATTGTATTATCGTGAATGTGAGGACTATGTGGATGTTTATTTTGTTTTTATTCTTATATTTTTTCGTTCTCAGTTAGTTTTAACAATGGTCTGGCAATTTGGGAACTTTATGCGGCCTACACAAATGTCCTTTCTTTGGTATTGTTCGTCGAGTCGTTGAGCTCCTTAAGTTCTGAGCTGACCTCCACTATTACTGACAAATGCTTGCAGGGACAGGACAGGTTCACTCAAATCTGTGTGGTTCATTCCTCAAAAGACCATTTCAGACTCTAATCTACATGGCCCTCATAGGGCCTGACCAATATGCCAATATCTGACCTAGGTATGTCCGGACTTTAAAAGAGACTGAGTTTGTTTCAGCCTTTCTTCTCAGAGTAGTCAGATAGGAAACGCCGACCTCATCTAGCTTAATTTTACAATTTTTTGATATTATTACGACGTGTTAAAGTGATTCCAATAACCTATTTACAGAATAAATAATTTCATTTTAACATACAACCTGCCTGACACTGACTTGCAAATTGCAAAAAACTTAAGATTTGAATTTCGCGGGCTACCGGCGCATCCCCCTTAAGAAAATCGCATCATTTGCACAACGCCATCTATCGAGTAAGTATTCACTGGTAAACTCAAACTCTTCGTTCCAAGCCAAGAGCCAAGTAGTAATAACTTTTGATTGAGTGGACAGATTCTCAATATAAGGGATTGAGAATATAGTCATAGTCCGATACGGACTATGACTATATTCTCAATCCCTTAACGCTCTTGAAGAGAGTCCCGCAAAAATGTCAATAATAAGTACTTACATGTGAATTTGAAAATCAAGAGAGTAAAGAAGGGTTTTTACCCTCATGAGGGATGATTTTAGAAAAACGAAACTCTTTGTTAGTTACAAAAAGCATAAATTTTCACAGGCCTAAGTTAAAAAAAAACCGGCCAAGTGCGTGTCGAACCATGCACAATGAAGGGTTCCGTAGTTGGGATGAATTATTTTATCAAACAAACTTTCGCAAAGTTTTATTGTTATTACGTCTATGGGCGTTTACTGTCCCTCAAAGTGTTAAAAACTTGTTCTCGCATACAGAATGTTTGGGTTTTTGCAACTGCACATGTAAGTTGGTCGATTAAAAGTTTTTGAGCTAAGTCGCGGACAGACAGACAGACAGACGGACATGGCGAAACTATAAAGCTTCCTTGTTGACTGCGGAACTCTAAAAATGATAGGTTTCCCATAAAAACTTTCATCCCCTATATCCCCCCCCCCCCCCCTTAAATTTGTTTTTGAGAAAATAATTGCCTATGTTCTTCGCCGGGATGCCATCTATCTCTTTACCAAATTTTATCGAGATCCGTTCAGTGAATCAGGCGTGAAAAGGTAACATACAGAATTACAGACGGACAGACAGACAGAGTTACCATCGAATTTATGCTTTTAAGCATCGATTAGTATGGATTATGTGTTCAATTCGAAATGAGCCATATGCTCGATAATTATGAATTCGGCGAAAGTCATTCTTCTACGGAGACTCTTAACACCGCGATTCAGAAAATGACGTTAAATGAACCACGCCATCTATCGAGCACGAAGTGATACTGTCAAAATATATGGGAAAACGTTCGAACACTGTAAGCTATGTAGTAAAGACGTAGGGTTCCATGATGACTTGACCTGACTTGACTTGACTTGACTTGACCTGACTTGACCTGACTTAACCTAACTTGATTTGGATTGAGTTGAGTTAACCTTGAGCAGGTATATTTTATCGCAGCAGGTACATTGGTAGTTGAAAGAAAAGTAGATTACGTACCTTGCTAAAGTGAGTAATTAATGCACTCGTGTTTATTTAGTAAGCGCATTCGTGCCTTAATTACTCACTTTTTGCTCGATGCAACAATCTACAATTTAAAGAAATTAAAATTTATCACCATTTTTTCATGATTAATATTTTTATCATGATTTAAAAGATAGATAGCGCCACCTAGTGCACTACTACCAAACAATGGATTTGGAAAACTTGAATTAACTATACTTTAGATTTGGTAAATTCACAATGTATCGCGTTATGTTTCCGCGCGAAGTATGTGAACATAATCATCATAAAACAACTGTTGTTTTATGATGATTATGATCGTGTGTTACACACGTTCTCACAAACCTACCTGATTTTACGCTAGTGTCATTTTACGTCAATAGATGTTGTTACGTGTATCTACATTACGCACCTAATGAAAATTTCTTCTTGAATACTTTAAACTCTTATGTCTTTTGATATTTTGAAGCGATTGCGATGAAACAAAGACTAAATGAAACATCGAGTTACATACAATATTTGAGTGTATAAGTTAACCATATTGATTTCGTACTTTTTACGTGATACTGGAACAATCAAACAAACGAACAGACAAACAGACATACAGACAAACAGACAAAAATTCCAAAAATGGTAGAAATGGCATCTGTTGGTTATTCTTGGACACTCCACCTACGTTTTTTTTTTTTTTCATTGTACAGAAATGCCTCGTCTACAGATTTATTATATGTATAGATTTCTTATCAGATTCTTACAAGTTCTTATAACATTAATATTCCTTATGTATAAAGACAGTCCTTTTGCATAACTAAACCTTTTAAAATTAATTATATACTTTATTAATTACAACTTAAATTTACATTTCTTTAAATGCTTATAACTTTTTAACGGATTGTTCAAATTCAATCATTTCAACGTTGAAAATGGTTTTAAGACAATATCTAGGTAATCCAACACAGAAATTACATATCTTAATAAACAAAAAAGTACATTATCAACTTTACGTAATTTTTCTAAGAAAAATTATGTTCCAAAATTTTACGATTTTACTATTGCAGCCTTACAAGATGTATTTATATAGTCTAAAATAGAATCTACTTAGTCTTTAAGAGATCAAACGTTACAATTGTCTTTGACTAGATATAGAAAATATTGCCAAGAGCTATTTTATGAAAATTACTTCACATACTAATTTAAACTAAAGTTATCCTTACAAAATCTAATACGAATCTATCATCAGGCCGTTTACATTAAGAAATTGTTCAAATGATAATCTTATTGGATTTAAAAATACTCACAATCTTACGTTTTTCCACTGAGAATTTTACACTTTCTCACTGCAATCCCTCCGCTACTTGCGCTAACGTGCCCTGACAGGGTCCTTACACTGCACATTTTTAGTCACTTTTCACTTGATTTAAGATTAAAGATTTTTGCACTATGAACACTTGATTTCTTTATGAAGTAGCTCCGCTACTTGCGCCCAGGTGACCGGGTGGGGTCTCGTCGCCGACACTACCTGCTAATAATATATCGTCTACATAGAATAAGTGGGAAAAAATAAGAAATATTGAAGCTAGCTCAAAAACCACGGAAGGGAAGTTATTAAAATTTATATGGGACCACCTCGGAAGCATGACCTACCAAACAAAAAAAGAATCATCAAAATCGATTCATAATTAGCGGAGTAATCGCGAGTTGAGAACCTCCTCCTTTTTGAAGAAGTTGGTTAAAAACTTACTTAGTTTGACACCCCGTTATAAAAACCCTTTCTTAGTGGATGCCTACGTCATAATAACTGTCTGTGTGCCAAATTCAATCCGTTCAGTGGTTTGAGCTGTGCGTTGATAGATGAATTAGTCACCCTTTAGGCTCAAGTCCTGAGTGACGGCGCACCGCGCAGGCGGATTGCGGAGCGGATTTATCCGACGGGGCGTCCTGACTACCGGAGCACCGCCGTTGTACTGTGGCCCTAGTGAAAAGGGATCTAAGTCCAAAAATGCAACTTTACAGGAAACGCAAAAACACTCAGCGCGCTTCAAATTGCGTGTTTGACCTCGTGTGACATATAAACCGCTATCAAATGAAATACATGTGATGTTTTTTATAGGTAAACAATGTATGCTCTTTATTATTATTGAGTTATTTTTATGTAAAGTTATTAGTTTTTAAGTTAGCAACTAATACTAACCACAAAATGAATTCCTTGAGGTTAAATAAGTTATACCCCTTCTCCCATAATATGTTAAATGTTAATTCACACAAGTGAAAAGGAATACGCATTTGGAATGATTATGACAATACTAATCTCAACAGAGTTATTTTTGATTTTTCCCTTTATTTTGGTGAAAACGAATTTATGTCTAATAATATCAATACCCACTAAACCATTTTTAAGAACCAGGTGTTGTAGTATTGGTAAACACCAACAAAATTAAAATGTGGGTAATTTATGTTAATTTAGATTAAAAAACACAAAATATTTTTTTATTTTTCCGTTTAAAAGAATACAGAAGTACTTGAAACCGACTTTTGTAGTTTTTTTTGGTGTCAGTTGGACCCTGACACAGTAACAGTTAACATAAGTTAACTTTTTTATTTTTAGAGATAGCTTATACACCAAACGATACAGCATTTTTAACTCAATTCCCACAAAATCGGACTTATACCCCTTTTCAGTTTTTATTTTAACTCCTTGTCGAATATGTTGACCAATCAAATCGGAGTTTATATCGAGTATTTTTTGCCAAGGAAAGGAGGTTTCGAAGATATTGGCGTTCGAATATATTGGTGTGTTCTAAATTCAGACACCAAATGAAATACGTGAATAAAATACGGTTTTTAGAGGGGGAATGGTATAAAGTAAAAAGCACGCTTACTTAATACACTGCATTATGAACTTAAAGGCGGTTTAATAAGAGCCACTTTACGAGGGAGTGTGTTGAAAATAATATTCTGTCCTCTCTGCATTTTCATTTATTATTTGACAGCGGGGATCATTTCGTACTGGGATCGGTTTATAAAATTTCTCCACATACCTAATACCACAAAGTAGATCGGATTGTGGATTGTGGGATCCGATCGGAATAAGTCTAGTTAGCGCGCCCTATGACGCCTCACGCCATAGAACCCCCGTGAGGCTCGATTATACCCAAGAACGCTGAACGCTAGTGAGGTGGCTGTGGAGTTGGACCATAGAGTCGTATAGTCGTCCAAAAGTATCTCATGAATGTGTAAAAAAATAGATCAGACAACGTACCTGTGGTGTGGATGCACAATTTGTGGTGCCACTTACAAATTGAGTGCTTTTAATTAGATTATTTGACTACTTTTACCTGAAATTCTAATTTTAAATCATCTCAAAAGATGTTTTCTATTTTGAGAATATCTTTTATATGTATACCTCAATTTTCGTAGCTGATGTTTCAATTTCAATTGAAGTACTTCCTTTTATTTTTTCTACCATAAGTAATTCATACTTATGGTAGAAAAAATAAAATTAAGTACTTACGCAATAATAATTCAATTCAATTCTTTATTGAATTCCACAATTTATTTGCTAAGGTGGTAAACATTAGCGTATGTACAATCGTGGCCCCTGTCGGGCACAGCAAAAGAAGTATAGGTAGAGAGGACTTATTGTTCATCTTATAATCTAACATAATAATAATAGGTCTTTACCTATGAAATTGCCGTTTTGTATGAAAAAATTTAAACGAATTTTTTTCATGAATTTTTTATTTGTATTAATCGAAGTAATCACCCATGCAATCAATGCATCTTTGCCATCGCAGTGGCAGTTTATTGATGCCCTTCTTAAAGAAATCAGCTGGACGGGAAGCAACAAATTCTTCAAAGGCATTTTGTACTGCCTCTCGGGTATTGATTTTTTTTCCCGCCAAGAAGTTATCCAAATTCTGGAAAAAGTAGTAGTCTGTAGGCGCAAGGTCTGGTGAGTAGAGCGGATGACGGAGAGCTTCCAACCCCAGTTCTTGCAACTTGGAGACCGTCTGCTGTGCAGTATGAGGTCGCGCGTTGTCGTGCAGGAGCAGCGGAGACGAGCGATTGACCAATGCTGGTTGGAGATGCGCCAGCTTCTCCATCATTGTGTTCAGTTCTTCACAGTACACATCTGCAGTAATGCTCACCCCGTTTGGTAAGAAGCTGTGATGAATCACACCGGCGCTAGACCACCAAACAGTGACCATCACTTTTCTAGGGGTAAGTTTTCGTTTAGGGCATTGTTTAGGTGCTGAACCAGGATCCAACCAACTTGCTGAGCGCTTGCGGTTATCAAACAGAATCCATTTTTCATCGCAGGTAACAATGCGGTTCAAAATTCCTTCATTTGTGTGTCTGTTGAGCAGTGCAAGGCACGTCTCGACGCGTACTTCGCGCTGGCGATCATTGAGTTCGTGGGGCACCCATTTGTCAAGCTTTTTTACCTTGCCAATTTGACGCAAATGGACCAATATTGTTTTGACGCTTACGTCGAAAGCTGCTGCTAATTCAGCCGTAGATTGTGTATCATCAGCTTCATTAATTCGTCATTGTCGACCAAAGTCTTCGGACGACCGCGAGGTTCATTTTTCAGGTCGAAATTTCCAGAACGGAAGCGAGCAAACCAATAACAGGTGGTGCGTTGGTTTGTAGTGTTAGCTCCGTAAACGTCGTTGATGTTGCGTGCCGCTTGTGCCGCGTTGCTGCCACGACGGTACTCATATTCCATAATTACTCGAATTTTTAACGTATCCATGATGACGAAAAAGATTGAAATGCGATGAAAATGTAACACTAATCAATAAAGAAATGACTACTTTTGGAAAAAAAAAACCATGTTTTTAAAATAAAATTAATTTGAAATTAGAATTCTTAGCCAAACAAAAAATATTTTGATTTGAAATGGCCAGTACTGCAGAACGGCAATTTCATAGGTAAAGACCTAATATCAAAACAATGATACAACAATGAATAACATTATTAATTGACAGTTTTTCGTGAGATGTAAAGTTGAAACCTTCTAAATACGGATAAATGTGTTATTAATTCCCTTGATCAAGGTTTGTTTAAACCTTGAACAGAACATTATGTCGACGTTAGTACAATTTTGTACTTCATATCTCTGGTGATGAAGTGTATTATTGAGTGTCACCAGAAATTCCTCCTTTTCGGTCCTAGTTTGAATCATGCAAAGCGCTATTATTATGATACGTGTGCATGTCAATCTCCTTCCAACATTGTACTTACCAGATTTATAATCACAGGGGCGACCGTTGCGAAGAAACCGAAACTAGACACTCGAAGAACAACACTAGAAGATGCAATAACAGCCGAGCAAACGAACAAGGAAAAATCAGACTCGAAAGTTATTCGGACAACTCCAAAACGTACGTCCAAACCTGGACCTTATTTAAAAAAAATGATACATACTCGAACACAAATTGGTGAAAAACCCAAATGTGATGTATGTCAACGTAGTTTTAGTAAAAATTCTGATTTAACAACACATATTCGTATACACACTGGCGAAAAACCTTATAAGTGTGATGTATGTCAACATAGTTTTAATCGTAAATGTAATTTAACTGATCATATCCGTATACACACTGGCGAAAAACCTTATAAGTGTGATGTATGTCAGCGTAGTTTTAGTCGGAATAGTCATTTGACACAACATATTCGAATACACACTAGTGGAAAACCTTATAAGTGTGATGTATGTCAACGTAGTTTCAGTTACAAGAGTGATTTAACAAAACATATTCGTAGACACACTGGCGAAAAACCTTATAAGTGTGATGTATGTCAGCGCAGTTTTAGTATAAAGAGTCATTTAACAAAACATAATCGTATACACACTGGCGCAAAACCTTATAATTGTGAGGTATGTCAGCGTAGTTTTAGTCAAACGAGTCATTTGACAAGACATATTCGAATACACACTAGTGAAAAACCTTATATGTGTGATGTATGTCAACATAGTTTTAATCAAAAATGTAATTTAATAGATCATATTCGTAAACACACTGGTGAAAAACCTTATAAGTGTGATGTATGTCAGCGTAGTTTTATTAGAAAGCCTCTTTTGACACAACATATTCGTATACACACTGGTGAAAAACCTTATAAATGTGATGTATGTCAGCGTAGTTTTAGTCAAAAAGGTCATTTGACAAATCATATTCGTATACACACTGGCGAAAAACCTTATAAGTGTGATGTATGTCAGCGTAGTTTTAATCTAAAATCTACTTTAACAGATCATATTCGAATACACACTGGTGAAAAACCTTATAAATGTGATATATGTCAGCGTAGTTTTAGTGTAAAGATTCATTTAACACATCATATTCGTATACACACTGGCGAAAAACCTTACAAGTGTGATGTATGTCAGCGTAGTTTTACTGAAAAGAATTCTTTAACACAACATATTCGTATACACACTGGCGAAAAACCTTATAAGTGTGATGTATGTCAGCGTAGTTTTAGTCGAAGTAGTCATTTGACACAACATATTCGTATACACACTGGTTAAAAGGGGTGTACTATGCCAAATCGAATGCCAAATAATCGAATATCAATTGATCGACCACTATAAATCGAACATTCCATACATCGTACACTCAATACATCGAATGTTTGTTTGATAGAGCGTTCCACGTATCGGATAACCATTTCTTTTTTTTTGTATAAATAAAGATGTATTATTATTCGTTTATTTATTTTACCTATCTTCTTACTTATTTACAATTCTAAATACTTCTTACGAAAAAAAAAATATTAAAAAAATATTTAATAGTACATTGTGATACGAGTGTGCTCTTTTGGCTACTACAGTCGAGGAGGTATTATGCGCGCGAGCCGCAGGCGAGCGCGATAAGGTAGCCGAGAGTGTAACAATCAATGCACACGCGTTTCATACGACGTTTTTCAACAAACTTGCGAGGGAAAAAAACAGACTTGTTGTAAGAACTTAAACTCAAACTCAAAGCATTTATTTCAATTAAACCATTTACAGGCACTTTTGAATTGTCAAAGAGTCGGTCAGTTAGTCAGAGAGTTGAAGCTAGTTGCCCATTCCAAAACGTAGATCTCTATGGAGAAGAACGGGCAAGAAACTCCAAGGACACTCTTTTAAAAAATGGATATAGATATTACAAAATCCTGGGTACAGTATTCATGTTGCTTCTATATGTGAGAACAATGTAAAACAAAAAAAGAATCAAAAGCAATTCAAAATTTAAGATTAAAAATAAGCTCTGGCAAATAAGAGGTGACCAGTCTCAACTGACGGCGCCCGTTCACGAACATGACATGTGGCTTAAGCTACAATAACGTAACTATAGAGATGATAGATTTATAAAGTTTAACTGACCTTTGTTGCCAGGTACTGACTATCCGGAGTTTTTTTTTAAACTTCTATTTAGGTTGGTGACTATACTTTATTTTTTTTGTATTTTTTATAATAATTATCCACACAACGAAAACGATAATAATATTTATGGAAGATGGCAGCCTAGTTTTGTTTTTCTATAGGTGTAAATAAAGGCTCTGTCAAAACCGTTAGACAGCCTATACAAAAAAATATAACTTAAAAGAAAAAAAAATATATATATTTTTACTTTAACTAAACGTACCATGGCGGAGTCAAATCTATTTATTATTATTTACACTCTTCTTCCCTACGTGAAATCGAAATTTTTAATAATGATTTTAACCACATAACAAAAAAGTTAACAAATATTTATGGAAAATGGCGGCTGTTTTGGTTTTTTTCCGCTAGAGATGCGCGCGCGGGTGTTAAGGCACTGGTAATACCGCTGAACAGACTATATAAAAATATAATAATGTTTATGATACATAATACGCGGGGTTAGGGTAGTGAACAATACATAATTTGATGATATTTTAATAATACCTATATATTTACGAGGGTTCTCCGAGTCCGCCAGCTTTTCATTCTATCTGCCTGTACCAAAACTCATAAAACTTAAAAGCAGACCCGACTACACATCAATCATAAGCAAAAGGAACTATAGAATCCCAACACCGGACACCACCTCTTTACTAGCTAGACGCTCCCCAGCCTATTCTCTCATTAATACGTACAATAAAGTCTGCAAGCTCTGTGAAATCAAAAATACTACCTCGTTCAGTTGTAAAAAAATAATAAAGAAAATGTTGCAAAACTCTGGTTATGACGACTCGGAACAATTAATATAAATGCCCTGACCTGACACTATATCACACTATGGGAACAAACACGCAAACATAAACATACACTCACATACAAACATACACCACACACCACACTCACATCACATATACACAAACAAAATACTATACAACACCTGAAATCACCTATCTAGTCTCCACTCTGTAAGTCGTACCCCGAGCCCCAAGATACAGACTAACTGTCTAGTTTGGGGCTCACTGGTAAATAACTTGTGTAACCTAACTATAGGTAATATTGTAACCTGCAAACCTGTTTTTGTAACCTGTAAACGTGCTTACTGTAATATTACCTGGACAATAAACGATTTCTATTCTATTTCTATTTTATTTATTTACACAGTAGGCATAATAAAACGGCATGAAGTTTCTTTGATGAGATTTTTAAAAAAGCGCAAGTCTCTACCCGGGTGTAAATAGAGAATGCTCATTGAATAGTAGGATAGTTCATACTAATTCAATATATATATTCTTACCAACGAAAGCTGTCGAAGCAAAAAGGCGGCAATTAAAAAACATATCAAGAGCTGTCAACCCACTTCATAAACGGAGTCGATACTATAATTATATTATTCTAGTCATAATATGCGATATTTACATCAGTATTTCATATTTTTATAATAATGAGATATGATAAATGAAATGTAATAAATGTATGTATTTAGAAGTGAAACAAAATATTCAACAGATAATAATTCGTGGTTAGCTTTCGTGTTGAATAATTAAATTTAAAGGTGTCTTTATACTAACCCTGGAGGTATATTTGTAAACGCATCGGTTAGTTTCGTTTTTAGCCGTGGGTGGCGTTGTTTTGTTCTCTTTGAATGTCAACGTAAAACTAATAAGCCATGTTATATAGGAATAAAATTTTATTTTTTCATTTTCAAGAATTCATACGTCTTTTTACTGAAATATCGCCAAATTCCAATATTTCGTTTGTCAGACTCAAGTATCCCACCGACTTTTAGTTAAAAAAATCCAATGGGATTTACTATGGGAACTAATCGACCTTCGTGAAGTTAGCCGTACGATTTCATTATTATGAAATTTTGATAATGCTAATCGTTAGAGAGTGTTAGAGAGAAAAGAAAAATTATTAGAGAGTTATTAGTTTTTATGTAAAAGCAATTTTAATTTTTCGTGTGAAGTTGGCCCCCCTGCCCGCAAAAATGGACTTAGACTTTTTTTTTTTTTTATCATTTGAGAATCGTTAGAGAGAGATTGAGAGATACACAAAATCGTTAGAGAGTTAATATTTTATTAGTTATTAAAGCATTTTTAAGAGCGTGAAGTTAGCCCACCTCTGTGAATTTAGCCCCTGATTTAATTATTCTGAATTTTTGTTAATGCTAATCGTTAGAGAGAAAAGAAAAATCGTTAGAGAGTAATTAGTTTTATTTATCAAAGATTTTTTATTTTTTTGTGAAGTTGGCCCCCATTCCCGCAAAAATGAACTAAGACGTAATTTTTTTAAATATAGTTTGAGAATCGTTAGAGAGAGATTGAGAGTTTAAAAAAATCATTGGAGAATTAATATTTTAATTTATAAATATAAATTAAAAAAATGTTTTTAGAATACTTATTAATTAGGTAACCATTTCTCTAAATATTTATATTCCTCGGGACCTCCCCACAAAATCTTGGGCTGCGACCGCACCTGCCCGGTAGGATGTTGCGCTAGCTCTCAAATGTGGACTATAGAAGCCTTGCGGTAGGCGGCTAGGCAAGTGACCAGTGGACGGCATAATGTTGTTGTACCTACATGTATGCAGACTTATGTAGTTGTAAGTACGGCGTGCGGTACGGCGGCGGCGGGCAGTACATTTTTAGCGTTTCGTAGTCAACAAGGAACCCTTATAGTTTCCCATGTCTGTCTGTCCGCGGCTTAGGGTAGGGCACGGGTCGATCAATCAGGTTAAGCTACGCTTGTCGCGGTTGGTCCGTGGATGGGTGACCATCTTTACATACCAAGACCCCTCGGTGGAAAGCACGTTAAGCCGTTGGTCTCGGCTGTCATTTATAGATCTTTGACAGTGGTCTTCAGAAGCCCAAAAGTCTGACAACCAGTCTTATCAAGGGGTATTGTGTTAGGGGTGTTGTGTTGTGTTATAGGGGTGTTGTTGTGGAGGTCAAATAGGCAGTCGCTCCATGTAAAATACTGGTATTCATCTGCATCCGGTTAGACTGGAAGCCGACCCCAACATAGTTGGGAAAAGACTAGTCAGATGATGGTGAGTCGTAAGTATGAACGCTTTTTCGCGTGACTAGTTCTATCAGTTTACTTCTAGAGCAAGCCGCGTTTAAAGAATTTCGTTCCAAAAATATTATAAAACAATTAAAAATAAATTTGAGACCGTCTCAACAAACCCTTTCATTTGATACGTCACACGGTATAGTTTGAAAAACAATTTTTTTTCAATATTCTAATTTGGCCCCCCAAAAGTGATTATGAAATATAATCACTTTTTTAATCAAAATGTCATTTATTTATTCACTTCCGTGTTTGGATCACAGAAATTCATATAATCGGTCCAGTACATTCGAGGCAAATTGGATGTGACAGACCGACAGACAGACTCGGGTTCCGTTTTTTCATTCGGACGTACGGAACCCTAAAACCCTATATCCACATTGTAGGTGTATGGAAGTATTCATAAAATTAATTTCAAAAATAAAATAATTCGTGAAAAATATACCAAACAGTTTTAATACAGTTTTTGACTAATTTTTTTTAAGATTGATTTTATTGCGAGTATCGATTAGACGGAATGCAACTTTTGTATCGAAATAAAAAAATTGGGTGAACGCTCAGCACTAAGAAGTGTCACTTAGCACCACAATTTTTAGTAATTTTTGTTTATATTTGATCGTGGTTATAAATAGTTTATGTACCTATGAAAAATGCTAAAAGTAAGAATGCAGAGAGAATGATAATATATTTATTTGGTCCTTTTGCATATTTTCAGCAAGAGAGAAGATTGTTTATGTACATATTTTCAGAGAATCTAAGTTGTCCACCTTTTGGATAGGTGTATTAATACCTATAATATACAACTTTCGGAGTAGACTGACTCGGTTTGGCCGACCTCAACTTAAAATTAATGATATTTTCCACAAACTTATTGTATAAAATAGCTGCGGTAACATATTTTTTTTAATAAATTCGTATGCCGAAAGTTCATGAAAATTCCTGATTTTCATGAAGGAATTCGCCACACCCCGTCGAGTTAGCTGATGTGTCACGTGTCAAAATCTTGTCGAGCAGAGAGGTTAATAATAATAATAATATTTATTTATTTCAGACAAAGTCCATTCCATTTCATTACGATTAAAAATATACTCAAAATATTAAATTCATTAATTACATGTCATTCAAACAAATAAATAAAATAAAATATAAAATAAAATAAATTTGAACTACATACACATGTCAACCAAAATGAATACAATAAAATTAAAACACAACACAAATTAATACATCATACGAGGGGATGCGCTACTATGAAGCTGCATCAGGGGTAGATCCCACCGCTCGGACAATACCTGCAGACGACTTAGTAGCGAAGCGTTCCGTTTCCTTATGATCGCGAAAAAATCATCAGTTCGCGCCTCAGCAAACATACTCGAGGCACTACAACACCGCAGAAACCCTAACAGCATCCTGAAAGCATTGTTATACTGCACGCGCAGTGCGCTGTGCGCCCGTTGCGTAAACTTGGTCCACAGGCTGCACGTGTAAAACGACTGACAATATGCCTTAAATAAAGTCACCTTTACTGGTCTAGTACAACGCGCGAACCTGCGAGCCAACATATTATACCGGACAGACAGCGCCCTGCGCTCCCTCTCAATATCCTGATTGTCACAGAGGTCATCAGAGACCCAGTGGCCCAAATACTTGAAATGCTTTACCCTGTTTAAAGGAATGCCGCAAAGAGTGACAGGAGGTACAGAAGAGTAGCATTTGGTACCGGCTTTAAAAATCATAAATTCACTCTTCTTAGCATTGTATTTGAGCCCATGGGCCTCCGCATATGACTCACATAAGCACAGAAGTTTACGTAACGCACCGATCGATGGGCTCAGCAACACCATATCATCCGCGTAGCTAATGTTGTTTATGCAAACCCCATCTATGGAACACCCAATATTAGTGCTGCTGAGCTCACCGATCAGCCGGTTCATATACAGGTTAAAGAGGCGAGGAGAAAATATACCCCCTTGCGTCACTCCGCAATCCTGTACGCCTGTACACGTCTGACCGCGCACCAGCCCATCTGACGCTATTCAGCTGTTTATTGTACCAGTACCTGAATAAAGATACAATCTCATGTGGCAGATCCGTTTCACATTGTAGCTTCTGCCACAGCTTGTCATAACACACCAGATCAAAAGCTTTTGACAAATCTAAATAGCATGCATATACTGGTGTGCTTCTGTCTGTGTAGTACTGAACAGTTTGCTTAAGACAGAGGATAGCACTCTCAGTTGACAAACCGGATCTAAACCCAAACTGCGCGTCATGCAATTGGAGGTGCTTCTCTAACTGTCGGTCAAGCAAACTGTCCAGCACCTTAGCTATGACAGTCGCAAGCGAGATCGGTCTGTAATTCGCAAGATCAGAGGAGTCACCAGTCTTATCCTTAACGATTGGCACTACAACCGTGTACATTAAATCATCGGGCAAATAACTATGACTAATACACAAGTTAAAAAACAATGCAAGGACTCTTGGCAGGTGTACGCCCGCGTACTTCAAATGCTCGATGCTCAGACTGTCATGACCCGGGGACTTACCTCTCACCATGTTCTTTATCACGCTAGCCACATCCTTGGCAGAGAATCTGACGTTAATATCCCCAGGGCGATCCTCAGCAGCGAGCATCTGAGACGCAGACCCGAGCGGTGACACCACATTAAAATGACGCTGAAAAGCGCAGGCTATGTCCCGCGGCTCATTCGCGCCGCCGACACTCACCGGTGAGCCCGACCTTAGATTCAGTTTATGAGTGTTTTTCCAAAAGTCACCAAATTTTTTATTCGCATGATGTTCAGCAATAATATCCATCTTTATCTGAGTTTCATTATCTTGACAGTACTTTAATTTAGCTTTAAATAATTTCCTACATTCACACATTTTAATATACCCATAACCAGATCTAGGTCGCCCATAAGACACCCAAGTCTGATAACTAAGTCTCGCCCTCCGGTGAGCATCACTGACATGCCTGTTGCACCCTGTTACATATTTAAAATTGTTTCGTTTAGGTACAGTGCAGCTACCTACTTTTAGCGGCTTCAGTCAAAATATTTACAAGCTTGTCATACATTGAATTTATTGTCATTTTGTGGCTCTGATCACTACCCATTCCATCTGCGCAATAACTACACTCTGATGGACAGTCAATCTGCTTGAGTTACAATAATTAGTATAATTTCGTGTTTGATCATGATCTTTAATTCCCCATTTGACATCACTGACAGGGTTAGCATTGGTTGTAGTTTTGTGTAAGTGTCTTGGTAAAATAATATTCAAATTACATTCAATCAATAACGGATAGTGATCAGACCAGTATGTATCGTACAGTACGCGCGCATCGACAACCATGCGCCGCGCCGCATTTGTCACTACGCAGTGATCGAGCCATCGCCGGCACCCGTGTGCCTCACTCACAAACGTATAGATATCGCGAGGCAGCCGCTCAATGTCTAGACACGACCACGATTGTTCCGTACAAAAAGTAAACAACTCGTTAGAAAACAGCTCACCTGGGTGCGCGTTGAAATCCCCGAGAATGAATACCGATTCCACATCATTATTCTCAATGATCGCGTATATCTCACTGAGGCACTCTGTAAACTCGGTTAGGTTTTCGTTCGAATCGGTAGGCATGTACACTGATATCACCAGCAAAAGCCGGTCATGAAGCACCAACTTTATCGCTGCGAGACGCACACTAGTACACGCGATCACTGAGACCGTTGGAAACACCGCTTTCCTCAACAGCAAAGCGACACCCCCGTACGGCCTTCCTCTAAGCACTCCAGCGGAAGTATCAACAGCAGATTTCCCAGTAAAGGAAAATGCGTCATCAATGCCACCCAAGAACTGTATATCGTGAGGCAGAAGCCAAGTCTCCTGTAGTGCCACAATGTCTGCCGCACGGCAGAGTCCTCTTATACACTCAACTGACCTAGTGATTAAATTACTTATTACATTTAAAACCTGTATGTGTATCCGAACGTTTAATTGTTTGTTTCTTTTTTGGGCCTACTAGATATCGAAATTAAAATCGAACTTCGAATCGACTTGTTCCTATCTGTCGCTTTTTTCGTATCGAAGTAAAAGTAACAGAACAAAGTGAAATTCAAATATTTCGAATTTTGTGAGTAGACCCATGACATGTTCTCGGAATTTAGAAAAAAAATAATTAAAAAGTTACATTGTCTCACGCTCGCACCAAAATTGAATTTTGCACACTGTCTGTAGAATGACAAAACCTGCTTGTTTGAGGTGCCGAGGTGAAAATTAAATTCTATTAGATGTCTAATAGTACGTTTTTATACGCGAATGTGTTACTTGGGGAACTAATAAAAGATATAAATATAATGATTTTTGATTCTTAAAGAACTCGTCAAGCAGAGTATGATTGGTATATTTAATGCAGTTAATGACTTCTTATAGTTAATGACTTTCTGCATTAAGAGGCGTTTCTGTATGTATAATTAACAGATGCCATTTCTACCATTTTTGGATTTTTTGTCTGTTTGTCTGTTTCCTCTGTTTGGATGTTTGTTTGTTTGATTTTTCCAGTATCAATCACGTAAAAAGTACGAAATCAATATGGTTAACTTTACACTCAAATATTGTGTGTAACTCGATGTTTCATTTAGTTTTTGTTTCATCGCCATCGCTACAAAATATCAAAATATATATGAATTTGTAGTGTTGAAGATGAAATTTTCATTACGTAATGTTACATAAACGTAACGACATCTATTGACGAAATGACACTAGCGTAAAATCAGTTAAGTTTGTGAGATCGTGACTGACTGACGGACCGACCGACCGACCGACCGACCGACCGGTACCTATGGAATGCAGGTATGGGATTTGTCTATTAAACAAACCAGTGAAATGTAAAAAAATTATTAAAAAAATAATGGTTAATTAATCATATTCAGGACCGACTGAAATTTTTTGGACAAGCCATTTGCAATATATTTATTGACATACTAGCTACGCCCCGCGGTTTCAGCCGCGTAAGTCTCGATCCCGTGGGAATATCGGGATAAAAAGTATCATAAGTGTTAATCTAGGTTATAAACTATCTTTTCGCCAAATTTCATCCAAATCCATTCAATAGTTTTTACATGAAACAGTAACAAACATCCATCCATCCATACTTAGGTACCTACAAACTTTCGCGTTTATAAATTTAATTAAAGAAGTTAGATTTAATTGAACATAAAATACTTTTCATCCATTAACCAGCTCGGTGAAGGTCGTTGTATGGTGCGATCCTATACTAATCGATATTGCTATCAGTTCGGAGTTCGGAGTCAGTAATGTTTTCGAGATATCACATTTCCTGCTGGGGTAACGTTTTGCAGAATCTTATTACTCGGAAACCAAAGATTTGGGGGCACGGGAATGCCCGCACGGGAATGGAAACGGTGGAGGAAACATAATAAATGGAAATGTTTTTGGTGAGATTTGAATTTCGCGGGCTGGTTTAGCGCATCCAAAGGACTTGGTAGAGAATAAATTTCCAAAAAAAACAGTCTTTATCTGTTCCTGTCATTCCTGTCAATGTCAAATTGCCAAACTGACGAGTAAATACAATAGCTTTTGTTTATTATTTTTGTTTCTATTTTGTAAAGTTTTGATAAATGGTCTCATGCCTCTTCCACAATATAAATAAAACCTTATCTTTCCATGGGGGTAACCATAGTCTGTGAGGGTAACTACAGAACGCCATCTGCCACGATCCTTACCCGTCCGGTTTTTGTGAAGTATTAGGTATCGAAATATACGTGAAATAGCGTTATTTATTAGGCATTGAATACAAAACTCTTAGTGTCGCCTCAGACCAATAAAAAGTTTTTTGTCTATGTACAAAATTGATCTAAACTGTTAACGGATACAAGATGGAAAAACTGCCAATTTGTAGGATATGTTTAGCGGAGAATGTCCGTATGTATGTAGTGGTCAACAGGCACTTACATGAACTGTATGAGAAGCTGACTGATACTCCAGTAAGTTGATACTTTTAATAAGGATTAAGTAAATATCCTATTGAAGAGCAGTGGTGGCCTGGTGGCCCAGTGGTAACGGTCGTGGGTTCGAACCCTGACAGGCGTTTTACTTTGTGTAAATTACTTCATCACCACTGCTCTCAAAACGAGCACAGCAACGTGATGGAAAACATCGTGAGGAAACCGGTATATCCTAGACTAGAACCAAAAATTCAAAGGCATGTGACATCTACCAACCCGCACTGGGCTCGCGTGGTGTATCACAGCCCACTCCCTCTCACAGAGAGGAGGCCTGTGTCCCAGCAGTGGGAACATTATGCCTATGCTAAATAACCTATTTGGTTTTAAGTGCCTCTAGGCCTCACTACACAAAGATTAAGGCTCCAATGATTCTGTAAAACAGCATGAGGAAACTTAAAATAAATATGTGATGCACACAAAAAGCATTAAGGACCACCAACTGTTGGCTTGGGCAGCTTTTTGTAGAATAGAAGTATTTTCTTCATAAAAACAAAATAATGCAAGACAAATTTTGTTTCAGTTTGTAACTGAAGACAGTAGACCGATGCTCGCCTGTTTCTTCTGCTGCGCTAAACTAAAGCAATGCTACCGATTACTGAGACAATGTCTGCAAGCCGAAGAGCTGTTCGCACAGATGATGAATGAGGATTACGAGGTGAGGTATTCTTCTTTATTTTTATAATTTCTAATTTCAGTAAGTATATTGTGGAAGTGATTCCTCTCAAGTTCATATCTATTGTGTCTGGTTTTCCCGCCAAGCATACCATTAAGTGTTGAATGGTGAGGTATACTTTTAACCAACTTCAAAAAAGGGGGTGGTTCTATGTTTGACTTTATGTATGTTTTTTTTTCATGTATGTTCATCGATATTTTCATCAATTTTGGACCGATTTAAAAATTCTTTTTCATTTGGTAGAAAAAACTTGCACAATGGTTCCATATAAATTTTATTTACTTTGCTTGGGTACTTTTTGAGTTAGCTTCAATAATACGTATTTTTCCCACTTGGTCTATATGGATGATGTTTTAAGTTTCTGTCACTAGTATCCGAATTTGTGTGGGGTAGGCGCCACAACTGAAAAGTGAAAAAAAACAATGGACTTCCTTTTTTTTTTGTAAAAAGTTTTTTGACAAATGTTTACATGTATATGTTAAATACTCCACGTAATACTGCTACAACTTCTGTATGAAACTTGTATGTGGCAATTTGATAGCGGTCCTCTATCATGTCAGAATAGCTTGTGCGGTGGTCAGTGAGGTTACATTGGACCAACTTAAGTATCCTCACTTGTGGAGGCTCTTTTGAGTGACTTTAGTATCATGAGAGAAGGTTGGTGCTCGTGGGGCTGTGATCACCAACATATTTTCCTAATACTATAATCATCTTTTTACAGGCCAATCCTTTAATAAACCGGGATCACTTGGAGTTTTGCATTGGGTTTACTAAATCTCCAATAGAGTACTTAATTATAGATGATGAATGTCAAACAGATAGCATTGCTATCAAAGAAGAACTACCAGCTGTTTGTGCGGGACTAGATGATATTATTGAGCCAAAGGAGGAACATCAAAGTGATGGTATGTTTTTAAAAGTTTACTAATGCTTGCCATAATTTCATATACCATAATTTCATTAGACATAATGCTTCAGTTGCCATAATCGTCAAATGACATAAAATCATATTCCATAATTTCATTGGTCATAATCAAGTGTCATAATATTGATTATATTATATTTTTCCTGAAAAATGCTTTATGCTGCAAGAACAAAATGCAGCAGCCATGGTTTCTGCCACGGCTCCCGCGCTGCGTGGCTCCAGCGGTCCCACGCGAGCTTATCGTTGCAGATGGTTTAACGCTCACCACCGCAAATTCGTCTCAGCCTCAGCTGCTGCGGCGAGCGTTACAACCACCTGCTCCTCAAATCCCGGGCCGCATCGCCCCTTCGCGCCTGCGCGATTTTAAATTACACTTTAGGGGTAGGGCATACAAGTCTGCGTGGAGTCGGACTTACAGCGATGCGTTTCTGTCACTAAACCTATTTTTTTGCAAATTAGGTTACTTAGGTGACTAACAATCTATACATAGCTAGGGCTATAAAAAAAATAGGTACTCCCTACCAATTTTTTGTACAAAACAATAAACGCTTGAAAGTAATGATTATGACACATGATAATATGGCAACTAATTTTATGGCTAGTAAATATTATGACTGATGACGATTATGGAAAACAATATTATGGCAAATGAAAATATGGCTAACAAGACAATACCGTTTTTAAGAATATAATAGTTATTTGTTATGCAAGGCTGCAAAGTTGTTTTTGGAATAAGAGCGAAGCGAATGGTTCAAATATAGAATCCTGAGCGTTGCGAGGGTTTCAAAGGTACGAGACTCTGAAAAACTTTGCTGCCGAGCGAAACACACAACTTTTCACCTCACTACAGCGAGGAAAATGCTAGGTGTCTCCATGCATTGAACAAAAATATTGTAAGCTTTTGTGTGTACTTTTCGCGCAATTTTTCCGGAAGAAAGCTCAATTCGGAATTATGTATCGCTTGCACTAACTCTGCACTGCTAAACAAACCCAAATGGTGGAAAGTGAATTGAATATACAGAAGAAAATTTTAAAAAGTTTTTTGAAGTGTAAACTTCTTTAGGTGCGTTGAGCGATTTTTTTTCGTGCTGGCCAGTGTGATTATTCTAAAAATGAGGTTGGCACACTGACATGAAATAAGTATTGATGCATTATCAGTGGACCCGGCGTTATAGAATAACATCTTGAAACAAATTCAGATATAATCTATTTATTTCATAATTGATCAAGACATTTTTGAACTATCTCAGACTTTTGGCATTGATCAGTTTAATTCAACTTACCTAACTTATTTTGTTTATCTACAGGGCTAGAACTGGAAAATTCGGACAATAGCTGTTTAGATGTAGCAGATATAGCACCACACTGCTCTGAATCTGATTTAGAAGATGATTTGCTTTTAATGGAGTTCAAAACTGAAGTGGAAGAAGAAGTACCTAACAAGAAACGAAGAGCCAGCGAGACGAGAAGTAAGTGTTAGTTAGTGAATGTATAGGTAAGCAAACAGACCCCAGTACGAAATGATCGCTGCTGAGAAACGATAAACGGGAATAAAAATCAAGAGTAGGTACAGATTATCGACATAATATCGTAAAGTAAGAGATACGGGTAAACTCAAACAATATTCTAAAGCCGGCGCCAGACACCATCACATAGGTATTTAAACACTTGTGAGGTACAGTAATAAATGTGCGATCAAACTTTGATCCCATGCCTCACATTGTTTTCAAACAAATCATGAGTCATTTATTCATTTACAATAATTTGTGTCTGAAATTACATTGTTTTTTAAATAAAATAACTGGCAAAATAGTATATTGTTGCATCGAGCGAAAAGTGAGTTATTAATGCACGAGGGTATTGCATGGTGCGTAATCTACTTTTCTTTCAACTACCAATGTACCTACACCGTTATAAAATTAATATACCTGCTCAAGGTTAACTCAACTCAAGTCAAGTCAGGTCAAGTAAGGTCAAGTCAAGTCAATTCAGACAGACAGAACCGGAAAAAAGAGCCTTAGTAACAGGGTCCCGTTTTACCCTTTGGGTATGGATCGGTTTTGTAGTGATTAATGATAACATTACTACGTAGTTGAAAGAAAACACGTGAAATATTAAAACAATGCATAAATACAACATATTTTAAAGGAATTTCGTTTAATCAACAGAATAATAGTATATTATGCAATTAGTGAATAAAACGGATTTATATCGAGGGCCATGAATCACTCGCGTCGCTCAGGATTCTAACACTTGAATCACGACCGTAGGGAGTGATTCATGATGATTGAATCACGAGCATAGCGAGTGGAGGTGGTAGGCGTGCGCGGCGGGCTGCTGATCTCGTCAACATGATGTTTTGAAGTCCATACCAATGTTATAATTATCTGTAATTTATTTGCGTGAAGGGCCCTTGACAGCGTCATTCTTGATTTTTGTATGATTTTCTGGTTTTTTCATTTTAATGATGTTTATTGTTACTGAGTTTATTTATTATTTAATAAAAGAGGTTTTGTTCTGATTTTTGTATATAGGCGGCTTATGGAGATAATCGAGAATCCCCTTGGGTCGGTTCTGATGTACTCTTTCGGCATACTCAAATGGACTCAGACCGAACTCGACGCCCTGGATAGGAGGGTCCGTACACTGTTGACCGCAAACCGGATGCATCACCCACGATCATCGGTGATGAGATTGTACATCCCGCGGAAGTGCGGAGGTCGAGGCTTTTTAAATGCAAAGACCCTCCACAATCGCGAGGTGTGCAATCTCAGAGAATTTTTTTTTAAAGCCGAAATGGTTATGCACCGCGATGTGGTGGCAGTGGACAAAGGACTCACCCCGCTCTCCATGGCTAATGAGAACTGGCGCAAACCTGTAGTACTTACTACAGAAGACCGCAAGGAGGTATGGCAAAGCAAGGAGCTTCATGGACGCTTCTATCGGGCTCTTCATGAGCCCGATGTAGACTTCTCAGCGTCCGTATCCTGGCTACGTTTCGGTGACCTTTTCGGGGAAACTGAAGGTTTCGTCTGTGCAATTATGGACGAAGTTATCTTGACGAATAACTACCGGAGACATATTATGAAGGACGGGACGGTTGACGTGTGTCGGGCATGCTACCGTCCGGGTGAGTCCATCAGACATATTATCTCTGGTTGTTCTCGTCTAGCTAACGGCGAGTACTTGCACAGGCATAACCAAGAGGCCAGGATAATTCACCAGCAACTTGCCTTGAAATATAAACTTGTGGACTCTGAGGTACCGTACTACAAGTATGTGCCCGACCCAGTTCTCGAAAATGACCATGTCACGTTGTACTGGGATCGGTCTATCATTACTGACAGGACTATTGTTGCCAATAAACCTGATATAGTAGTGATAGACCGATTAGCGCGCCGCGCAATGATAGTCGATGTTACCATCCCACATGACGTGAACCTCGTGAAAGCCGAGAAAGAGAAACAAATAAAATATCTCGACTTAGCACACGAGGTTGTCGACATGTGGAATGTGAGCTCGGCTATCATTGTGCCGATTGTCGTAACGGCCAATGGCCTGATAGCCGAAAGCCTCGACCAACATCTCTCGAGGCTCTCGTAAGGCGGTTGGATCAAGGGCTTGATTCAGAAGGCAGTACTCCTTGATACGGTTCGCATTGTGAGGAGGTTCCTGTCTCTGCAGCCCTAACCACCAGTAGCTTGGACCCTGCTCCCGACACCGGCGGATTTCTATTTTTTATATTTTTGAATGTTTTCCCTCATGTTTCTTTTTTATAAAAATATTTAAAAATGTAAATAAATAAGAAAGAAAATAAATAAACGAATCATAATAATAAATTGTCTAAGGGGCCTCTGCGAGTTGGCTTCGGCCCCTAGTACGCTTTCCAAAAGACCGGGACCCCATGGTCCCGAGATATGTAAACATATTTATACAAAATAATAATAATAATAATTTATTTGTCAGAATATTGTTTTACAAGGTGTTACAAATTATAATATGATGTCCATAATATTCTGCTGTTTCCAGCGTACAAATATTGAACATAATTTAAATGATAAGGATTAGAAGACAATGTCAAAATTAAACATTAACAAATAAACAAATGTGAAGACAAAGGGAAAAAATATTTACCGTTACATGCACGCTCAGGAGTTATTAGTAATCATAATGTCAAGAATGAAATACAATAATAAAAATAATAAAAAAGATATACAATGTCAAATAAATAATAAAATTGTATTCAATTCAATTCGCACAAATGTCAGTAGTCATCTAATTTAAATTTAGAATCAAATCTTTCATTTAAAAACTCAGTCGTTGAGTAGTAACACTTTTGTAATAGGAAGTTAAATAATTTCTTTTTAAATGTCATAAAGTTAAGAATCTTAAATGCATTGGGTAATTTATTATATATTTTAATTGCCATGCAGTAAACATTATTAGAAAATAGTTGAATTCTTTGTTGAGGTGCACAAATTTTATAAGTATTTCTGCTTTTTCTTACAAAAACATCATTATATACTTGAAATAAAGGTATGTTTTTACGTACAAAGATACACAGCTCAAATATATATAAAGATGGGAGTGGTAATATTTTGAGCTTTTTAAAGATTGGGACACAGCTTTGTAATGGTTGTGCTTTAGTCATTGAACGAATACATTTTTTTGGGCTCGGAACGCTTTAATAGTATCAACAGAATTTCCCCATATAATTATGCCGTATCGAAGAATTGATGCTACGTAACCATGATACGCATTAAGTGTTGCGCTGATACCAGCCACGCGAGTTATTCTATTTAAACCAAAAACTAATCTTTGTACCTTAGCGCATAGCTTTTCTATATGCACTTTCCAGTTACAATATTTATCCAATGTTATACCCAAGAAAGTCGCACTTTCAACCTCTTCTACAGCATTATCTGCATATTTTATTTCCAATTGGTGACGTGTGCTATTATAAGCTTGGAATTGTATTAGTTTCGTTTTACTTATATTTACATGTAAATTGTTGTCTTTAAGCCATTCAATTATTTTGTTTAATGTGTCGCTAATTTCTTTTACGTAATTGATGATATTACCATCGGTGAGTTTAATGCTAAGAGTAGTGTCGTGGACTGTATGTTGATGTTGATTGTGTTCTTTGAAATAAAAAGACTTCTTAATTTTCTTGATTTATTCCGGGAGATGTTGCTTGGTTGAGCGCTGGCGTCCGAATGCCGCTCTGAGCAAAACAGCGCTCCTTTTATACAATTTTCCTTAAGATTCTAAGTACCTACTTACTAACACTTATTAATATTTTCTTATTAGAATATCACAACTGTCCTATATTTATGTTCCTTGTACATAAATATCCCTTATTAGGTACCTTACATCATTATTTACTTATTTACTTACTTATTTAAGTACACTTTATGCTTTCATATTTAAAACGCTTACAACTTTGCAATAGGTGGGCCGATTCTAGTTATTTAAACGGGACAAATGTTTTTAGGCTCCCCCCTGTCTATTGAAACAAAAAGCAAATGATTTGCTTCATAAACAAAAAAGTGCATTTTCAACTTACGTAATTTTAAAATGTTCTACGTGTTCACAACTTCGAAATTTACTTTTACCAATCTAATTAGAATACTATATCGACTAACATGAGATTATACATACTCTTATTGGTATCCGACTAGACATAGAACTACTTATAAGATCTAGACTACTTACAAGATTCACTTTAGTTTTTGAAAATCACTTCACAAAATCACCTTAGGGTGTCCGCTACTTGCGCTATAGTGCCCTGACGGGGTCTTAACTTTACACCGTTTACTATTTTCACTGATTCTAATTCAATGTCTAACACTTGTAACGCACGAATACACTGTCACTTATTGTTCGGTTTCGCCGCTACTTGTGCCACGGTGCACCAGATAGGGTCTCACTGACGTTTTTCTTTCAGCACGCTCGGCGTCCACTACAAGTAGTATCGTTAGCGTACAGAATGCAAGAGTGTGGGGTTACGTTGGGCAAATCATTGATATACAATAAGAACAAAAAGGGACCTAAAATACTGCCCTGGGGAACACCACATGAGTTTAGACGATAAGTGGATCTATATATTTTCTTCACTGATAATGTGTGCCTAGATATTTCTACGCATTGTTGGCGATTATTTAAATAAGTTTCTATCCATTGTAGTGCGGTTCCTCTAATCCCATAACGATTTAGTTTCAAAAGACGCAGTTTATGATTTACGAAGTCAAATGCTTTTGACATATCGAGAAATATCGATGCTATTGGTTTTTTATCGTTCAGACTAGAGGTAATCAGTTTCATAAGAGAAAAACATGCAAGAGTTGTAGATTTATTTTTTCTGAAACCGAACTGTTCTTCTTTCAAAATGGAGTGTTTTATTATAAAGGAGTGTAGTTTATCGTACATGACTCTTTCAAAAATCTTGGAAATTACGGGTATTAGAGTAATCGGTCGATAATTATTCATGTCATTTTTATCCCCTATTTTGTATAATGGTTTGACTACAGAAAATTTTAGTCTGGTGGGGAATAAGCCTTGAAATAACGATAGATTGATAATATGGGTGAGTGGAGGTGATAGATATTTAGAGCAACGTTTAATTATTTTCGTATTAATATCGTCATAACCGGTTGAGTTAGTTGAATTTAAAGAATTTATTATTTTATGAACCGAGTCTTCATTAGTTGGAGTCAAGTAAATGCTATCTGATATGTCAGTGATGGTATGATTGTAGTTGATAGGGGTTTCAGAATCAGGGGTTTTAGGTTTGTTTGTCATGTTTATAAAAAAATCATTAAATTTATTGGCAATTATATCGGCGTGAGTGATTAATTTTGATACAGTTTATTTCAGCGTTATCATCCATATCTGTACTATTCTTTTTAATAATGTCCCAGGCAGCTTTACATTTGTTGTTCGACTGTAGTATATAGCGCGTATTATCAATTTTCTGTGCATGTAATATACACAGTCTTAGTATGCTTGTGTACTTTTTGTAGTTTTTTAGGTTGTGATTTTTATTGGAGTTAAATAATTTGTATTTAAGGTACATACTTCGTTTCTTGACACAACATCGTTTAATTCCTTTTGTTATCCATTTACTTTTCGGCGGCTTGTTTGTAATTTTTACTTTTAGTATGGGAAAACAGAGATTATAAAAAAGGGACAGTGTATCATGAAAGTGATTGAATGCTATGTCAGTATCATCTGAGTCGTATGTTTCTGAAAATGAAAGAGACGATATGCATGATATAAACTTTGCTATGTTGTTTTGACATAAATCTCTTTTATTTTGGAACCAAAATTGTTTCCTGCATCTTGCAGTTTCTACATACGCATTGAAACAAATGGACTGACCGGTCTCATGATCTGATAATCCAAGGGTATGTATTTGAGGCTGAACGTTTGATATGTCGCTTGCGATAAGATCTATGCATGATGATTGTCTAGTGGGTTTAATAATGTGGTTAGATATGTTATAGTTCCGTAAAATACATTCTAATTCTTTAAAATTATTATTACGCTTTAATGCGTCAATGTTCCAATCTCCACACAGTATTATATTATTATTATTTCGTTTTGTTTTTTCTTTAAAATAGCCTCTAGGTTTTTTAAGAACAAACTAAAATTTGAATTTGGTGTACGGTAGATACAGATGACAAAGTTCTTTTTTTGAAAATTCTTTTTTAGGGTTCCGTAGTCAATAAGGATCCCTTATAGTTTCGCCATGTCCGTCTGTCCGTCTGTCCGCGGCTTAGCTCAGAGACAATTGGTACTAGAAAGCTGTAATTTGGTATGGATATACATAGAAACGACGCCGACAAAGTGGTAAAAAATATTTTTTTTAGGGTACCTCCCCTACACGTAAAGTGGGGATGGTTTTTTTTTTCTCGTCAATCCCATCGTGTGGGGTATCGTTGGAAAGGTCGTTTGAAAATAATGAGAGTTTGTGTAAACCATTTTTGGATTAAGGGATCCGTTTGCGGAATATTAAGCTTTAAAGTGCTAATTTTTGTTAGAGCCAAGTGTCCCCCCCCCCCCTGCCAGTTAAATGGTTGGGTTTGGATATGTGAAAAAATTCACGGCAGTATTATATGTAACGAAATTAAAAGGAAAACTATCACCGCTACGTAGGCTCCATAAGTTACCGAGTAATAATCGACCAACTTAAATTTGCAGTTGTAAAAACATGTTCTCCCATACATTCTGTATCGGAGAACAAGTTTTTCAACTACAATGTTAAGTTTGTTTTATAAATTCATCCCAACTAACGGAACCCTTCATTGTGCGTGGGACGTCATGCACTTGGCCGTTTTTTTTTTAAACAAAAACTTGCTTTTGAGCGCTTGTCTTTGGCAAAAAGCTTTACCAAAAACAATTTCTAGTGGATACAAATTCCATGCTGCCAGGATAGTACTTACTTATTTATTTATTTTATTTCTAAAACACTTAACCTACAACATTTTGGTTTTAGCCTCACAACGAAAACCTCTCAGGGTTTACTAATTCCATACTGCCATGTCATAACTCCGACTAGTAAATAGTAATCTGTGGCGCACTTTACCGCACTAGTGCGGTAACATAAAGTAAAAAGCACGCTACACTGCATTATGAATCTAAAAGCGGTTCAATAAGAGCCACTATACGAGCAAGTGTGTTGAAAATATTGTTGCTATGTCTGACGCCGCCCCGGCTTGAGAAACAGAGACTCTAGACAAAGTGACATTCTATCAGCGATAACGAAGATGGAAACGGCAAAAATGTATAGGACTGACATAAACTATCGAAAAGCTTATGTCAATTCTGTTGAAAGTCGTTGTAGAAATACGAAACGCTTTCGAAGCGATTGTCACTTGTCTAGGCCCTCGATTCAACAGACCGACAGACCACTCGATTCGATACGGCGCTGCGTCGTCATCCTAGCTGAGTTTGTTACGTTTTCACGCTAAATGGCAGGTCGCGGATGTTTCAATTTCAATTTAATTATGGTAGAATTATAATTACTTACGCAATAATAATGATAGCTTGTATAACATTATTAAATGGCCAGTTGTTCGTGAGATATCAAGTTGAAACCTTATAGATTCAGATGCATGTGTTATAGTGGAGTGCCTGGGGGCTTTGACCTCGGACGTTTGTAACAACGAATGAATTTAGATGAGTTGTAAATTTTAAGGGGAGGTTGTTTCGAAAAAAATTCAGCCCCTGCAGCTAGGGTTACGGCCCCAAAGGGGGCTGTGAGGCTGCTGTACACGCTTTGTCGACCTACCTAAATTCTGAAAAAGAAGAGGTCATCGTGGACCTTTCTGTCAAGAAACTAAAAAGGCGCCCAAATCTATAGTTTTTTGTTTTAGGTTATAAGGTTAGCCATTCACCCAATTATTCGACAGCTAAATTCCAAATTTAATGTTTGGTACCTAGATGATGAAACTGTTTTAAATGACCTTCAATTCTCAAAACATGAACTTCATTCCATTGGCCTTGATCTCAACCTTTCCAAATGTGAACGACAGCGGACAGTACCGACAGACATCTGACATTTCCCAAATTTAACGCAATAGCCCCAGAAATCAAAATTATCGAAAAAAGCTATCTTCGTCTCCTTGGGTCACCAATCATCGAGGATGCCTTCCCCATTTTTATTGAGGAAAAAATTCAAAATTTGAATGACGTTTCGGAAAGATTGGTCCAAAGTAACATGCACTCGGCCTTTAACCTTTTTTTCTTGCTTCGCATTTATGGAAACACACTCAACTTTAAGACAAAATGGACCAAATCATCTTTAAGACAAAATGGACTGACTGGATTATACGGCATACATTAACTTTGATCTTAAATGTGGCCATGGACGACCGAGCTTGGGCACAAGCTACTCTTCCCATTCGTACGGGAGGCCTCGGCGTTCCAACTAACTCCACTATAATAATTCCTTTGAACAAGGTTTGTATAAACTTGGAACATACCGTTATGTCGACGTTATTACAATTTTGTACTTCATCTCTGGTGATTAAGTGTATTATGTAATGTCACAAGAAATTCCTGCTTTTCGTTCATAGTTTGAATGATGCAAAGTGATCAATCTCCTTCCAACATTGTACTTACCAGATTTATAATCACAGGGGCGACCGTTGCGAAGAAACCAAAACTAGACACTCGAGGAACAACACTGCAAGATGCAATAACAGCCGAGCAAACGAACAAGGAAAAATCAGACCCGAAAGTTATTCGGACAACTCCAAAACATACGTCCAAACCTGGTAATTATTTTAAAAAAATGGTACATACTCGAACACAAATTGGTGAAAAATTCAAGTGTGATGTATGTCAACGTAATTTTAGTAAAAATTCTGATTTAACAAAACATATTCGTATACACACTAGTGAAAAACCTTATAAGTGTGATGTATGTCAACGTAGTTTTACTCAAAAATGTAATTTAACAAATCATATTCGTATACACACTGGCGCAAAACCTTATAAGTGTGATGTATGTCAGCGTAGTTTTAGTTACAAGAGTAATTTGACAAACCATATTCGAATACACACAAGTGAAAACCCTTATAAGTGTGATGTATGTCAACGTAGTTTTACAAAAAAATGTAATTTAACATATCATATTCGTATACACACTGGCGCAAAACCTTATAAGTGTGATGTATGTCAGCGTAGTTTTAGTTACAAGAGTAATTTAACTAAGCATATTCGTATACACACTGGCGCAAAACCTTATAAGTGTGATGTATGTCAGCGTAGTTTTAGTTACAAGAGTAATTTGACAAACCATATTCGAATACACACAAGTGAAAACCCTTATAAGTGTGATGTATGTCAACGTAGTTTTACAAAAAAATGTAATTTAACATATCATATTCGTATACACACTGGCGCAAAACCTTATAAGTGTGATGTATGTCAGCGTAGTTTTAGTTACAAGAGTAATTTAACTAAGCATATTCGTATACACACTGGCGTAAAACCTTATAAGTGTGATGTATGTCAGCGTAGTTTTACTCAAAAATGTAAGTTAACAGATCATGTTCGTATACACACTGGCGCAAAACCTTATAAGTGTGATGTATGTCAACGTAATTTTAGTTACAAGAGTGATTTGACAAACCATATTCGAATACACACAAATGAAAAACCTTATAAGTGTGATGTATGTCAACGTAGTTTTACAAAAAAATGTAATTTAATATATCATATTCGTATACACACTGGCGAAAAACCTTATAAGTGTGATGTATGTCAGCGTAGTTTTAGTAACAAGAGTGATTTAACTAAGCATATTCGTATACACACTGGCGCAAAACCTTATAAGTGTGATGTATGTCAGCGTAGTTTTAGTGCAAAGAGTCATTTAACAAAACATATTCGTATACATACTGGCGCAAAACCTTATAAGTGTGATGTATGTCAGCGTAGTTTTAGTCAAAAGAGTCATTTGACAAAACATATTCGTATACACACTAGTGAAAATCCTTATAAGTGTGATGTATGTCAACGTAGTTTTACTCAAAAAGGTTATTTAACATATCATATTCGTATACACACTGGCGAAAAACCTTATAAGTGTGATGTATGTCAGCGTAGTTTTAGTGACAAGCGTAATTTAACAAGACATATTCGTATACACACTGGCGAAAAACCTTATAAGTGTGATGTATGTCCAAGTAGTTTTAGTCAAAAGAGTCATTTGACAAAACATATTCGAATACACACTGGTGAAAAACCTTATAAGTGTGATGTTTGTCCAAGTAGTTTTACTCGAAAATGTAGTTTATCAGATCACATTCGTAAACACTCTGGCGAAAAACCCTATATGTGTGATGTATGTCAGCGTAGTTTTAGTGTAAAGAGTAATTTAACACAACATATTAGTATACACACTGGCGCAAAACCTTATAGTCGTGTTGTATGTCTGCGTAGTTTTAGACACAAGAGTACTTTAACAGCACACTATCGTATACACTCTGGTGAAAAACCTTGATAAGTGTGATGTATGTCAACGTAGCTTTCCTCGCAAGGTAACCAGACATATTCGTATACACGCGGGTGGCAAAAAACGAAAATTCAAAACCAAAGACACTGACTTCCTAAATTATACTTATTTGTGCAACAAGAGAGCAAAATTTTTGGTGCGTGTACTTGGATTGAAACTTGAGCATGCGAAGGATTTTCGCCCATGGTTCAAATATAGAATCATAAGCGTTGCCAGGGTTTCAAAGGTACGAGACGCAGAAAAACTTTGCTGCCGAGCGAAACACACAACTTTTCACCTCACTACAGCGAGGAAAATGCTAGGTGTCTCCATGAAATTTTAGGGGTATGAGGAACAGGGTGTAAAGTTCACTCATACTCCATAGAAAAGGGAGGATCCTCCGACCAGACAGGTGTTGTTGTTGACCACAGGTGTTGTGTCTGGCGGGCAACTGCTTAACGATTGATGTTGGGTTCTCGTATATATGTCCACTGCACGGTAAACTTTAATTGCGCGATGCAGGATTCTGACGTCAGGTCTTTGTTGCGTAGTTCGCATGTGGCGATGTAGATAACTTCACACATTTAAATATTGTACGCTTTTATGTACTTTTCGCGCTTTATATATTTGTTTTTTTTTCACTTTTTATTTGTGGTACCTACCCCACACAAATTCGAATACCACTACCTGCTATGTAAATAACAATGACGGAGTCTAATCATATATCGTCTACATAGACTAAGCGGGAAAAAATACGAAATATTGAAGCTAACTCAAAAACTACGCAAGGAAAGTTAATAAAATTTATATGGAACCACCTCGGAAGCATGACCTACAAAACAAAAAAGAATCATCAAAATCGATTCATAATTGGCGGAATAATAGCGGAAGATACCCCAAAAAAAAAAACATACAGACGAGTTGAGAACCTCCTCCTTTTTGAAGAACACACCCCACTTTACACCCCGTTCGGGGTAGATTTTCGAAAAACCCTGATACACATTATTCTTTATATTTGGCTTTCAGTAAAAATACTGAGTTTCGAGTTAATCGGAATGCGCGTTAAAATTCTTTTATACAAACTTTGACATCCCCCCCCCCCAATCCCCGTGTAGGGGGTAGTCTAGAAAAACTAAGGATTATAAACTTTATAATTTACTTTACGTATCTACGTATTCGTGCCAAGTTTCAAGTCTCAAGGAATAAGATTTTTCATACAAATTAGATCCCCCCTTTTTACCCCCTTAAGGGCGAATTTCCAAAAACCCCATCTTAGTGCACACCTACGTCATAATAACTATCTGTGTGCCAAATTTCAGCCTAATCCGTTCAGTGGTTTGGGCTGGGCGTTGATAGATGAATTAGTCACCCTTTAGGCTCGAGTCCTGAGTGACGGGGCACCGCGCGGGCGGATTGCGGAGCGGATTTATCCGACGGGGCGTCCTGAGTGTCGGCTCACCGCCGTTGTACTGTGGCCCTAGTGAAAAGGGATTTAAGTCCAAAAATTCAACTTTACAGGAAACGCAAAAAACACTGCGCGCTTCAAATTGCGTGTTTGACCTCGTGTGACGTATAAACCGCTATCAAATGAAATACATGTGCTGTTTTTTATAGGTTTATTTATTTTCTTTCTTATCTATGTACATTTTTAAATATTTTTATTAAAAAAAAAACATGAGGAAAAACATTTAAAAATATGAAAAATAGAAGTCCGCCGGTGTCGGGAGCAGGGTCCAAGCTACCGGTGGTTAGGGTTGCAGAGACAGGAACCTCCTCACAATGCGAGCCTTATCAAGGAGTACTTCATCTGAAACAGTTCGGGTTTACAAAGGGTCGTTCAACTACAGACGCGGGCTTGGAATTACTGAAGAGCATATTCGAGGCCTGGGAGGAGTCGCAGGATGCTCTTGGCATTTTCTGCGACTTGTCCAAGGCTTTCGATTGCGTACATCATGATACTCTCATCAGGAAACTGTACCACTATGGTATGAGGGACAAGGCTCTCGACCTTCTGACTTCTTATCTGAACAACAGAATTCAGAGGGTCGATGTTAATGGCAAGAGATCTGCAGGATCTTCGGTCACCATGGGCGTTCCGCAGGGTTCAATTCTAGATCCTTTCTTATTTCTCATTTATATTAATGACTTGCCTTACCACATAAGGGATAATCACAAGATCGTGTTATTCGCAGATGATACTTCCCTCATTTTTAAAATAAAACGTCAGTTAGTCAACTTTGAACAAGTTAGGCGGGTTTTAGAGTCACGCTTAGTGACGCTGAGCGTCGGCGCTGACCGCCCAATATGTATGATTATCCTGCTCAGCGCTGACGTGTGACGAGTGCGATAATCATACATATTGGGCCGTCAGCGCCGACGCTCAGCGTGACTCAGCGTGACTCTAAAACCCGCCTTAACGATGCACTCTCTAAAGTGGTGCATTGGTTTAATGTAAAGAATTTGTTTCGGCCTTTCTTCTCAGAGTAGTCAGATAGGAAACGCCGACCTCATCTAGCTTATTTTTAATATTTTTTAATATGACGTGTAAAAGTGATTCCAATATCCTATTTACAGAATAAACAATTTCATTTCATTTCATTTCACTGTCTTCTGAATCAGGCCCTTGATCCAACCGCCTAACGAGAGCCTCGAGAGATGTTGGTCGAGGCTTTCGGCTATTAGGCCATTGGCCGTTACGACAATCGGCACAATGATAGCCGAGCTCACATTCCACATGTCGACAACCTCGTGTGCTAAGTCGAGATATTTTATTTGTTTCTCTTTCTCGGCTTTCACGAGGTTCACGTCATGTGGGATGGTAACATCGACTATCATTGCGCGGCGCGCTAATCGGTCTATCACTTCTATATCAGGTTTATTGGCAATAATAGTCCTGTCAGTAATGATAGACCGATCCCAGTACAACGTGACATGGTCATTTTCGAGAACTGGGTCGGGCACATACTTGTAGTACGGTACTTCAGAGTCCACAAGTTTATATTTCAAGGCAAGTTGCTGGTGAATTATCCTGGCCACTTGGTTATGCCTGTGCAAGTACTCGCCGTTAGCTAGACGAGAACAACCAGAGATAATATGTCTGATGGACTCACCCGGACGGTAGCATGCCCGACACACGTCAACCGTCCCGTCCTTCATAATATGTCTCCGGTAGTTATTCGTCAAGATAACTTCGTCCATAATTGCACAGACGAAACCTTCAGTTTCCCCGAAAAGGTCACCGAAACGTAGCGCTAAGAAATCTGCACCGGGTTCATGAAGAGCCCGATAGAAGCGCCCGTGAAGCTCCTTGCTTTGCCATACCTCCTTGCGGTCTTCTGTAGTAAGTACTACAGGTTTGCACCAGTTCTCTTTAGCCATGGAGAGCGGGGTGAGTCCCTTGTCCACTGCCACAACATCGCGGTGCATCACTTGGCTTTAAAAAAATATTCTCTGAGATTGCACACCTCGCGATTGTGGAGGGTCTTCGCATTTAAAAAGCCTCGACCCCCGCACTTCCGCGGGATGTACAATCTCATCACCGATGATCGTGGGTGATGCATCCGGTTTGCGGTTAACAGTGTACGGACCCTCCTATCCAGGGCGTCGAGTTCTCATCTCTCATCACTCTGGAACATGCGATTCTGCATGTATCGGTCAACCCGCCGCTTATACCGTCGAATACGGCTCGCCCATGCACAGACTTTTTGCTTCAGGAAGTCGATGCGCTCTGTGACACGGGACATGTATTCTGGAGGACTGATTCCTGTCCCCGAGAATGCCCGTCTCACAAAGCGCATCACTCGTGGTCGTGTATTGCCCTCCCTGAAGCTGTATAGTTTGCCGATGAGTACCCTGGCCCCATCGATACGGCGCTCGATCCTACACTGCCAGGCTGGTACGGCTGGTTTTGGTCGTGTAGCTCTGTCACAGTTTGGGAACTTGACGTTAGCTAAACGACATGCCGCAACAGCCGTGCAATACAGGATCGAGTGTGTATCAACGAGATCCTCGCTGCTCTCGAACAAGCGCCAGCGCCTTATTTTTCTTGTGCATAGGTAAGCGTGGTAGTCGGGGTCTAAGTTCGGTCGGGACGTGCCTATAATCGCGAAACGCATCCTCCAGAGCGCTCCTCAATCGGGCGTTGCACTGGCTACTTACTATGACAACCCTATAATTCTCTTCAACATGATTGGACCGCGGCGGGATTGGGTCAGGAATTGACGGTTGTGCCGCGGTTTGTGCCGGAGTCGAGACGATACGGTTGCTCAGTACCTCTACGCGCAGCCTATCAAGTGCAGCATCGTCCAACCTGTGATTACGTTGGATGACCCGCACCTGATCCGACAGTCGTTGGGCCGAGACGTTGACGGTTGGTTCTAGTTCCTGGAACAGAGACAGCATCCTATCGCGGTATGCAGTGAGGTTAGTTCCCCCCTCTGTAGACCCGTAGTATGCGCGCATGACGTTCTCGTTCATAGACTGAGTCCATCTCATGCGCTGCACACAACCACCGGCAGCGGGGATCCGACTCTCAAGCTCCTCGGTGGCCGGCCTCTCCCCTGCCGACGTACGGGTGTGCTCTTTATTATTATTGAGTTATTTTTTATGTAAAGTTATTAGTTTTTAAGATAGCGACTAATACTAACCACAAAATGAATTCCTTGAGGTTAAATAAGTTATACTCCTTCTTCCATTATGTTAAATGTTAATTCACACAAGTGAAGGGATACGCATTTGGAATGATTATGACAATACTAATCTCCACAGAGTTATTTTTCCCTTTATTTTGGTGAAAACGGATTTATGTCTAATAATATCAATACCCACTAAACCATTTTTAAGAACCAGGTGTTGTAGTATTGGTAAACACCAACCAAATTAAAACGTGGGTAATTTTTGTTATTTTAGATTAAAAAACACATTTTTTTTTTTCCGTTTAAAAGAATACAGAAGTACTTGAAACCGACTTTTGTAGTTTTTTTTGGTGTCAGTTGGACCCTGACACAGTATCTCCTTGTCGAATATGTTGACCAATCAAATCGGATTTTGTATCTTGTAATTGTGTAATTTTTCTCAAGGAAACGAGGTTTCGAAGATATTAGCGTTCGGATATATTGGTGTGTTCTAAATTCAAACACCAAAACAGTGATTAAAAGTGCTTTTTATTCACTATTTTCAGTGAATAAAATACGCTTTTTAGAGGGAATGGGGAATGGTATAAAGTAAAAAGCACCCTTACTTAATACACTGCATTATTAACTTAAAGGCGGTTTAATAAGAGCCACTTGACGAGGAAGTGTGTTGAAAAATAATATTCTGTCCTCTCTGCATTTTCATTTATTAGGTATTTGACAGCGGGGATCATTTCGTACTGGGATCGGTTTATAAAATTTCTCCACATACCTAATACCACAAAGTAGATCGGATTGTGGATTGTGGGATCCGATCGGAATGAAACTCGTTAGCGCGCCCTATGACGCCTCACGCCATAGAACCCCCGGGACGCTCGATGATACCCAAGAACGCTGAACGCTAGTGAGGTGGCAGTGGACCATAGAGTCGTCGTATAGTCGTCCAAAAGTATCTCATGAATCTGTAAATAAATAGATCAGACAACGTACATTTGGTGTGGATGCACAATTTGTGGTGCTACTTACATATTGAGTGCTTTTAATTAGATTATTTGAATACTTTTACCTGCAGGGCTAACATGACAAGCGCGAGAACGCTCTTTTTCTCGTTTTGTCGAAATTTGTCGTCGATTTTGACGTCATTCTAAACCCTAACATGACCGTTACGCACGAGTAAGCTCGAAAAGGGCACTTTGACACTTCTCTATCTCGTGACGAGAATCCGATGTAGCAAATTATTAAAAACAAATCATTTTTATGATAGCAACATCAGCTTGAGGTTCGGTTTCATTCATTCGATTTTACGCATGGAATTAGTATGTACTATATTAATTTTACGTCCACCTATTTTGTAACCGACTCTTTTGAATAAAATTAAATATTTTCCTTTGGCATACCGAAATTAAAATAAAAAATGACGGAAGTGGAACAATATAATTTTAAACATCATTTCTTTTTCGATAAGTATTGAGATCCTAAATGAAGAAGTATAGAATACGATACGATTAGAATACGTGGATAATAATGCCAATTAATTAAATTTCATCCTGTATACTCACTAAATAATCACCACAAATAACAAAGGGGCCGGTGATCGCAATTTGATAAAGCGAAGGTTGATATTGTAACAATCACCATTAAAGCCGTGTTATTGCAAATTTTGTCACCACACTTGCCAAAAGGACTGACCGTTAGTTAAATATGCAGCTGGAGTTGATTTCGCTATTATAACCACAAAACACGAAACGTAGTTAATCACCATCCCATAAAGAATGAACTGGTGATTTTAGTAATTATGTTGCGAAGGTATGATACTGCCGTATAGCCATAATCCCTATACTTCATTAATCACCATAATTGGCAAAGTGACTGGTTATTACTGAAAGTGATGTATTGAGTGTATTGAGTGATGCTCATCTACTTAATAGTGCTCCCCTCCGCCATAGTTTCTCTCGCGGCTGCCGAAAGGAACTTTCGTTAAACTCAAACTCAGACTCAAAGCATTTATTTCAATTAAACCATTTACAGGCACTTTTGAATTGTCAAAGAGTCGGTCAGTTAGTCAGAGAGTTGAAGCTAGTTGCCCATTCCAAAACGTAGATCTCTATGGAGAAGAACGGGCAAGAAACTCCAAGGACACTCTTTTAAAAATGGATATAGATATTACAAAATCCTGGGTACAGTATTCATGTTGCTTCTATATGTGAGAACAAAGTAAAACAAAAAAAGAATCAAAAGCAATTCAAAATTTAAGATTAAAAATAAGCTCTGGCAAATAAGAGGTGACCAGTCTCAACTGACGGCGCCCGTTCACGAACATGACATGTGGATCAGCACCATCCAGCTCAACCATTTTGTAGGGAACCGAATGATCCAACACACGTGCCACCATCAGCGAGACATTTAAGTGAGCATGACATACTCTCATCTGCCATGCTATTTCAAGTCAACATTACATACATCATACTATACTAAAAGGCTCCATGGTACTAACATTTACAATAATTGAAAAAATGTTTCTATATTATACAAAACTAGTTTGCAAAGAAATTGAGCAATTAATATAATATTATTTTCAGGTAAGTTAAATAAGAATAAACAATAAGTTCGTAATGTCAGGAAAAAAATAAAAAATAGTAAAAAGGGGGAAGCAACACTTCCAATTATGAAATTTTAACTAGTGAGCCCAAGTGCCTGTGGAGTAGGACCAGCGTTAAGCCAAGCATTTTTATCTACGATATAATCATCCAACTTATAATATGCTTGTCTACATAGTGTGCGTTTAATGCATGTTTTAAATTTCTTCTCATTAAGTTGAAGAATATCGAGTGGAATTTTATTATAACATGTCACACAGTACCCCATAAAAGAAGTATGTACTTTAGACAATCTGAAACGTGGTTGATCTAATTTGTTACTATTTCTAGTGTTAAAATTATGCCTGTCACTTATTTTATTAAAAAGATGTAGATTTTTCCGTTCCAATATAAATAGTAGTTTAAAACTAAGTTTTTTCATTAATATATATTATATTGCAAAATAAAATTATAACTAAATAAGTACAATTTAAGAAACTGCCATGTTGTTATGGACTTTTTTTTTTTTGTGTACTAATTTTGTCTACTCATCTCGTCGTGAAAGTCGACGACGAATAAATGACAGAAAAATAAGAGATATCTCGTGTTGAACTGTTAAAAGTCGAGATATCTCAGGTGCCATATTAGGGTTTGTAGAGAAAACATCAAGTTTGACAGAACGAGTCGAGTATTTTGTAAGGCAGCGCTGTCAGAAAACGAGAAAAGTGACGAAATAGACAAAAATTACTTACTCTCGCGTGAGTAATTTTCGCGTGTGTCATGTTAGGCCTGCTGAAATTCTAATTTTAAATCATCTCAAAAGATTTTTTTATTTTGATAATATCTTTTATATGTATTATAACCTTAGTTTTCGTCGCTGATGTATCAATTTCAATTGAATGAATTAATTGGTAGAAAAAAATTAATTAAGTACTTACGCAATAATAATTCAATTCAATTCTTTATTGCATTCCACAATTTATTTGCTTATGTGGTATACATTTGCATATGTACAATCGTGGCCCCTGTCGGGCACAGCAAAAGAAGTATAGGTAGAGAGGACTTATTAATCATCTTATAATCTAATATAATCATATTAAAACAATGATAGCTTGAATAACATTATTAATTGCCAGTTTTTCGTGAGATATAAAGTTGAAACCTTCAAAATACGGAATTATAATTCCCTTGATGAAGGTTTGTTTAAACCTTGAACAGAACATTATGTCAACGTTAGTACAGTTTTATACTTAATATCTCTGGTGATTAAGTGTATTATTCAATGTTACCAGAAATGCCTCCTTTGCGGTCCTAGTTTGAATCATGCAAAGCGCTATTATTTTGATCGTGTGATGTCAATCTCCTTCCAACATTGTACTTACCAGATTTATAATCACAGGGGCGACCGTGGCGAAGAAGCCGAAACTAGACACTCGAAGAACAACACTAGAAGATGCAATAACAGCCGAGCAAACGAACAAGGAAAAATCAGACTCGAAAGTTATTCGGACAACTCCAAAACGTACGTCCAACCCTGGCACTTATTTAAAAAAAATGATACATACTCGAACACAAATTGGTGAAAAATTCAAGTGTTATGTATGTCAACGTAGTTTTAGTAAAAATTGTGATTTAACAAAACATATTCGTAAACACACTGGCGAAAAACCTTATAAGTGTGATGTATGTCAACATAGTTTTAATCGTAAATGTAATTTAACTGATCATATCCGTATACACACTGGCGAAAAACCTTATAAGTGTGATGTATGTCAGCGTTGTTTTAGTCAAAAGATTAATTTGATACAACATATTCGAATACACACCAGTGAAAAACCTTATAAGTGTGATGTATGTCAGCGTAGTTTTACTCAAAAGACTAATTTGATACAACATATTCGAATACACACTAGTGAAAAACCTTACAAGTGTGATGTATGTCAGCGTAGTTTTACTCAAAAGACTAATTTGACACAACATATTCGAATACACACACGTGAAAAACCTTATAAGTGTGATGTATGTCAGCGTAGTTTTACTCAAAAGACTAATTTGACACAACATATTCGAATACACACTAGTGAAAAACCTTATAAGGCTGAGTCCTGAGTGAACGCGCACCGCGCAGGCGGATTGCGGAGCGGATTTATCCGACGGGGCGTCCTGACTGCCGGCGCACCTCCGTTGTACTGTGGCCCTAGTGAAAAGGGATCTAAGTCCAAAAATGCAACTTTACAGGAGACGCAAAAAACACTCTGCGCGCTTCAAATTGCGTGTTTGACCTCGTGTGACTTATAAACCGCTATCAAATGAAATACATGTGATGTTTTTTATAGGTTAACAATTTATGGTGTTTATTATTATTGAGTTATTTTTTATGTAAAGTTATTAGTTTTTAAGATAGCGACTTATACTAACTACAAAATGAATTCCTTGAGGTTAAATAAGTTATACCCCTTCTCCCATAATATGTTAAATGTTAATTCACACTAGTGAAAATGGATACGTATTTGGAATGATCATGGCAATACTAATCTCAACAGAGTTATTTTTGATTTTTCCCTTTATTTTGGTGAAAACGGATTTATGTCTAATAATATCAATACCCACTAAACCATTTTTAAGAACCAGGTGTTGTAGTATTGGTAAACACCAACCAAATTAAAATGTGGGTAATTTATGTTAATTTAGATTAAAAAACACTTTTTTTTTTCCTTTTAAAAGAATACAGAAGTACCTGAAACCGACTTTTGTCGTTTTTTTTTTGTGTCAGTTGGACCCTTATACAGTAACAGTTAACATATGTTAACTTCTTTATTTTTAGAGATAGCTTATACACCAAACGATAGAGCATTTTTAACTCAATTCCCACAAAATCGGACTTATACCCCTTTTGAGTTTTTATTCTAATGCTAAAGTTCTTGTCGAAAATGTTGACCAATCAAATCGGAGTTTGTATCGAGTAATTTTTCCCAAGGAAAGGAGGTTTCGAATATATTGGCGTTCGAATATATTGGTGTGTTCTAAATTCAGACACCAAAACAGTGATAAAAAGCTTTTTATTCACTATTTTCAGTGACTAAAATACGCTTTTTAGAGGGGGAATGGTATAAAGTAAAAAGCACGCTTACTTAATACACTGCATTATGAACTTAAAACCGGTTTAATAAGAGCCACTTTACGAGGAAGTGTGTTGAAAATAATATTCTGTCCTCTCTGCATTTTCATTTATTATTTGACAGCGGGGATCATTTCGTACTGGGATCGGTTTATACAATTTCTCCACATACCTAATACCACAAAGTAGACCGGACTGTGGTGTGTGGGATCCGATCGGAATAAGCCTCGTGAGTGCGCCCTATGACGCCTCACGCCATAGAACCCCCGGGACGCGGGGGGGGTGTGTTGGGTTCCAACCCCCCCGAAATCTGAAAAACCAAAATCTCAATCCAGAAATCGACCTAGATCTAGGGTACCTCTGTACTCTAATCCACAAAAGCAGTAAAAGTGGGTATGCTTAAATACTTGCTGTGTTTTTATCGACTTTGTATTGAATAAATTACTGCAACTTCAGCATTCTCTGAGATGATCTAACGCGGTTGAATACCAGGCGGGTTGCTATAAGTTTCGAGCTCGCTTCGCTTGCTCTTGCATCCTACTGATCCTATATTCACTTGATTGATTCTCAAACTTTTCTACATAATTCGATAAGACTTACTTCTATTCATTCTGTATGAACGGTCAAAGAGAAAGGAAACCTGACTTATTCGAAGCGGGATGCAAAAAATTTCGAGCTCGCTTCGCTCGCTCTTACATCCAATATTCTCCATACATACCCCGTTTGTTAAAGTGGTCTAAAGGGTTAAAGATGCCCTGTTTTAGGTCATATTTGCAAAGAGGCGGGTAGATAGAAACAGAGCTTTATTGAAATTGATAATCCTCTTCATCAAATGAATTCTCACTTTTTTTTTAATGATTTTCCGCAAAAATATCAAAAAATGATTTAAAAATAAATCCTCATTTTTATACTTAACTGTAATCTTTATTAAACACACTGGTGAAAAACCTTATAAGTGTGATGTATGTCAGCGTAGTTTTATTAGAAAGCCTCTTTTGACACAACATATTCGTATACACACTGGTGAAAAACCTTATAAATTTGATGTATGTCAGCGTAGTTTTAGTCAAAAGGGTCATTTGACAAATCATATTCGTATACACACTGGCGAAAAACCTTATAAGCGTGATGTATGTCAGCGTAGTTTTAATCTAAAATCTTCTTTAACAGATCATATTCGAATACACACTGGTGAAAAACCTTACAAATGTGATATATGTCAGCGTAGTTTTAGTGTAAAGATTCATTTAACAGATCATATTCGTATACACACTGGCGAAAAACCTTACAAGTTTGATGTATGTCAGCGTAGTTTTACTGAAAAGAATTCTTTAACACAACATATTCGTATACACAGTGGCGAAAAACCTTATAAGTGTGATGTATGTCTGTGTAGTTTTAGTCGAAGGAGTCATTTGACACAACATATTCGTATACACACTGGCTAAAAGGGGTGTACTATGCCAAATCGAATGCCAAATAATCGAATATCAATTGATCGACCACTATAAATCGAACGTTCATAATATCGAATGTTTATTAGATCGAACATTCCATACATCGTACACTCAATACATCGAATGTTCAAAATATCTAATGTTTGTTTGATAGAGCGTTCGCATCGGATAACCATTTCTTTTTTTTTTGTATAAATAAAGATTTATTATTATTCGTTTTATCTTCTTACTTATTTACACTTTTAAATTCTTCTTGCGGATTTTTTTTATTAAAAACATAAAAAAGTAGAGGTCCGCCGGTATCGGGAGCAAGGTCCAAGCTACCGGCGGTTAGGGTTGCAGAGACAGGAACCTCCTCACTGCGAGCCGTATCAAATACTGCCCTCTGAATCAGGCTCGTGATCCAACCGCCTAACGAGAGCCTCGAGAGATGTTGGTCGAGGCTTTCGGCCGTTACGACAATCGGCACAATGACAGCCGAGCTCACATTCCATATGTCGACAACCTCGTGTGCTAAGTCGAGATATTTTATTTGTTTCCCTTTCTCAGCTTTCACGAGGTTCTCGTCATGTGGGATGGTAACATCGACTATCATTGCGCGGCGCGCTAATCGGTCTATCACTACTATATCAGGCTTATTGGCAATAATAGTCCGGTCAGTAATGATAGACCGATCCCATTACAACGTGACATGGTCATTTTCGAGAACTGGGTCGGGCACATACTTGTAATACGGTACCTCAGAGATCACAAGTTTATATTTCAAGGCAAGTTGCTGGTGAATAATCCTGGCCACTTGGTTATGCATGTGCAAGTACTCGCCGTTAGCTAGACGAGAACAACCAGAGATAATATGTCTGATGGACTCACCCGAACGGTGGCATGCCCGACACACGTCAACTGTCCCGTCCTTCACAATATGCCTCCGGTAGTTATTCGTCAAGTTAACTTCATAATTCCACAGACGAAACCTTCAGTTTCCCCGAAAAGGTCACCGAAACGTAGCGCTAAGAAATCTGCACCGGGTTCATGAAGAGCCCGATAGAAGCGCCCGTGAAGCTCCTTGCTTTGCCATACCTCCTTGCGGTCTTCTGTAGTAAGTACTACAGGTTTGCACCAGTTCTCTTTAGCCATGGAGAGCGGGGTGAGTCCCTTGTCCACTGCCACAACATCGCGGTGCATCACTTGGCTTTAAAAAAATATTCTCTGAGATTGCACACCTCGCGATTGTGGAGGGTCTTCGCATTTAAAAAGCCTCGACCCCCGCACTTCCGCGGGATGTACAATCTCATCACCGATGATCGTGGGTGATGCATTCGGTTTGCGGTCAGCAGTGTACGGACCCTCCTATCCAGGGCGTCGAGTTCGGTCTGAGTCCATTTGAGTATGCCGATAGAGTACATCAGAACCGGCATGACCCAACCGTTGAAGTCGCGCACCTTGTTTCCGCCTGAAAGAAGACTAATTATTAGTTTCTTCAGGCGACTAAAGAAGCGCTCCTTCAACGATTGCTTCATGTCAGCACAGCAACGTTGATGCCTAACGCTTCCGACATACCCAAATACTTAACCCGTCGTATGCCGTAATTACAGACACAATTAAAAATCCATTGTTTCTCAACGGGATCCACGTTCTACCAAAGGTTAATAGCTTTCAGATGAGGCGAGGGACCTGAGGTATATGGAATCAGAGAGTTGAATTCCTTCAGCAGGCGTAGCATGACGGTTTCTATCTCTACGAAGAATAGACATAGCTTTTTCTATACAAACTGACATTTCGTTTCTTCATTTTTGACATCGCACCGTAGAAATCTTTCTACAATCTGTCATTTTGCCTTTCTTTTCTAACGATCTTTGTCTAGGTCTTTTTACATGTAGACTATTTCGGAAGAAAGTTTTCTACTCAAACTGTCAAAATCACACTGACAACTGACATTTGTCTATGGTAGTGAAGACAATTTGATTTTGGAATCGCCAGTAGAAAACTTTCTACTCGACGGCCACAAAGTATATACGGTTATCTACAAAATCATGATTTTACAAGGGAGCGTTTTGAACGCAAAATTGTGATAATTAATAGAAGGACAGATTTTTTACAGATATGACCAAAGCATTTGATTACGTGAACCATGAAACACTTTTGGTCAAACTTGATGCTTACGGTATACGAGGGAATGCTCTACGTCTAATAAAATCGTATCTAAGTGGGCGGCTTCAATATACAGAAATCTCTAAAATATGCGTCAAATCAAAACGTGAGGTTAAATATTTATCTGGTCCTAGGGAAATTAAATATGGCGTTCCGCAGGGCAGCGTTCTAGGGCCGTTACTATTCTTGCTGTATATAAATGATCTACCCCGACACGTCTCATACCCTTGTGTGTTATTTGCCGATGACAGTACTATCCTTATAGACTGCCTCACTAAAGAGCTTTATGAAGACGAAATAAATAATTCTCTAAAATTAATAATAAACTGACTCAACGATAATAATCTTATAATAAACCTTAATAAAACAAATATAATGCATTTCTATCAAAAAATTCTTCCCTTAAACCTAAAAATTAATTATAAAGGACAAACTATTGATAGCGTTAATGTGGCAAAATTTTTGGGTATATTGATCGACGGTCAATTAACTTGGAAACCGCAGGCTGAAGAAGTTTGCAAAAGATTAAGTACGTCTGCGTATGCTCTCTATCGTTGCATATCATGGTTTGGTGGTCTCTATTCTAAGGTTTGGTGTAGTATTCTGGGGTAATTGCTCCGAAAGGGAGTCTATATTTAAAGCCCAAAAACGGTGCATAAGATCTATTTTTAATCTCAAGGCTACAGATAGTTGCATTCCTTTTTTCAAGAAATACAAAATACTAACTTTTCCTAGTATATACATTCTCGAAGTAGCTATATTCGTTAAAACTAACAAGCATCTATTTCCGACCTTAAATGATACGAGGATGCGAACTACTGCCATGAGATCAAAATATCAGAGTCTATAGTGTACTGGTAGATATAACACTGCTTTGCTTAAAAAAAATATTATTGGTATGGCACCTATTATATTTAACAAACTGCCAAGTTGTATTAAGGATCAGCCCTTAGTAAAATTCAAGAAACTCCTGTCTTCGTTGCTGACAGAGAAATGTTATTACTCTGTTACCGATTTTATAAATGATGAATTGTAATTATTTGATTCACTTTGTCTCATTTATTGTGCTTATAGATCTAATTTTGAATTTTGTACCTAGTTTCTAAATTTATCCACTATATTTTTGTATGCTAACAGGCAGAATGTACTGGGAATATATTTTTAACTAACACCATTATTGTAACACCTGCATTCTATACAAATAAAGAAATTATTATTATTATTATTAAGGACAAAGCTATCTTCTCGTATTTTACATCATTTTGTTAATAATAAGTAGTTATAAGTACTAAGAAAATAGTTAAGGCCAATATTACTGTGAAATTGTTTGATCCAAAATACGGTACTTCGACACTTAGAGAAAATATTTTGTAGTTGACTTAATCAGTAAAAATTGAGAATCAAACAGAAAAAAAAATCCTATGACAAAACAAAGAATTCTGAGTCGAATTATGTAAAAGAGTGAATTTCGTAAAAAGTGCAGTTGACCCTTACTACTTTGCTGCCGTCGTACTGTCTACACGAAACGTAATTTTTGTCTACTCTTCCGTCGACAAAACGGTGCTCATGCTACGCCTGCTGATCCCATATTCTCCCCTCGCTTTACATGCATGACTGCACATTTGTCCACACCAAATTCCATCCTGATGGCGTTACTGAAGGTTTCAGTAATCTTCAGTAGCTCCTCCATCAGTCGTAACTCGTTGGGGGCAATGAGTTTCAGGTCATCCATGTAGAGGAGGTGAGATATCACCTGACTACCTCTCCTCAACCGATAGCCTAGACCTGAATCCTCCAGCAGTGGGGTTAGACGATTCAGGGCTAAGCAGAACCAAAGCGGACTCAAACTGTCGCCCTTTACCTAATATTCCCCGTTTAATCCATACAGGTTCGTCATTCCCCCGGGTAGCGAAGAACCCTCCTCCATTGCCCCATACACGACTTAAGGAAGGTGCGTAGAGTTGCATAAATCTTGTACAACTCCAGCACCCTCATGAGCCATGTATGTATAGTCGTAGGCCTTCTTATAGTCTATCCAGCATGTTGACAGGTCGACGAACCTGTTGGCTTATGGCCATGTCGATGAGGAGTAGCTCCTTAGTACCGCGGGACCCGTTCCTACATCCATTATGAGAGGCAGATATTATAAAGGTACCTACAATTCCGAATGTAAAACATCAAGCGGTAGGGCAACCGCAATAATAGACCGCAGCGACACTACTGGTTTCTATGTAACTCTATGAAAATGCGTCTTGACGGCGACAGTGGACGACTGCAGACGGCATACCTACCAGTAGTTGTGCTGTCAGTGGCTGCCACTAGCAGAGCGACATAAACGTCGAAGTTGTAATGTCGCATTTGGAATTGAAACAGCAGCGGCACTGCGGTTGCGGTTATTGTCAACCGTAACTTCGCTGCCGTCGTTGTTAACTCTTTTTAACCGACTTCAAAAAAAGGTTATCATTTCGTCTGTATTAGGGTTCTGTAGTCAACAAGGAACCCTTATAGTTTCGCCATGTCCGTCTGTCCGCGGCTTAGCTCAGAGACCGTTGGTACTAGAAAGCTGTAATTTGGTATGGATATTCATATAAACAACGCCAACAAAGTGGTAAAAAAAATCTTAATAAAGATTTTTTATTACTGTACCTCCCCTTCACGTAAAGTGGGGTTGGTTTTTTTTTTCCTCGTCAATCCCATGGTTTGGGGTATCATTGGAAAGGTCGTTTAAAGATAATGTGAGTTTGTTAAAACCATTTTTGGATTCAGTAATCCATTTGCGGAATATTAAGCTTTAAAGTGCTAATTTTTGTTAGAGCCAAGTGTCCCCCCCCCCCCTGCGAGGTAAATGGTTGGGTTTGGATATGTGAAAAAATTCACGGCAGTAGTATATATAACGAAATTAAAAAGAAAACTATCACCGCTACGTAGGCTCCACAAGTTACCGAGTAATAATCTACCAACATACATTTGCAGTTGTAAAAACATGTTCTCCCATACATTTTGTATCGGAGAACAAGTTTTTAAACTACAATGCTAAGTTTGTTTTATAAATTCATCCCAACTACGGAACCCTTTTTTAATAATGTTAGTTACCTCAGAACTTTCGACTGGGTGAATTTGATGATTCTTTTTTTATTTGAAAGCTGGTTCTTCCCTTGTGGTCCCATATTAATTTTATTAACTTTTCTTGAGTCGTTTTTGAGTTATCTTCAATAATTACGTATTTTTCCCACTTAGTCTATACAGGATGAAATTGAATAGACGCGACAAATTTAAATATATCATTCAACGTGCTACAAAGAAAATATAGAGCATGTCATTATGGAAAATGATTAAAAAATAAAAAAGTTGTTAAAACCATGAAAACAATAAAAGTATCAACTAAATAATTCCTCGTATTACCGCTATCGTAAATTTCGCATAGTAGTACCTAACCTACGTAGGGACAAAGTATCTATGAATCAACCGCTCCGCGTGCCCCCCCGCACCCGCGTTGCCGCGCGCCCCGGACCCGTGCCGAGCTGCCGCGCTTTTGATTACCGCGACCCCTCGTGCGCATGAAAACATTGTAAAACCAACTTTCCCCACATACTCTAATCGACTTAGGACGATCAAAATACAATAAACTAAGACAAATTAAAGATCCGGAGTCACACGTGTTATAAATCAACCAGATTACGTGTGACTCCGGATCTTTAATTTGTCTGTCCGTGGTGTCTTGTTTATACCTTTTTAGTCGTAGTTGGGTTTTAGTTCTTATTATTATTATTATTTTTAATTCTTTTGGGGTTATAATTTTTTTTTATATGTGCGCATTAAGCCCTTTCATTTGATACCGAACATGGTACGATTAAACAATTTATTTTTTAGTTCCTGACTTTATTTCCTTTAGAGGGCGCCATTTTTAATTTAATGTGAAGTCACATAGCCTATAACCAGCGGACGTTCAAGACGCTTCCAACGATACCTTGTCGAATTGTTCAATTCAGTGAAATCTTTAACACTATAGAAACTATTAACACATAACCATCCGTAAACTTTATTTTTAAATAATCTAGTATATAAATTTTTGAGATCATTTGGTAACTTATTATATAAACGTACACACATTGCAAGGCAGCTTTTATTATATTTAGTTAGTCTTGGAATCTCGCTTAGTACGAGCCTGTAGGGGTCTCGTCGGTTTCGGATATTATCATCATCTGCTTTAAGAAATAAATCCTGATTTTTCCTTACAAACATACATATCTCATAGATATAAAGACACGGTAGCGGTAACAAACCAAGTTTTTTGAATATAGGTCTACATGATTCGTCTGGTTGGAGCCCGTAAATTGCTCTAATGCACTTTTTTTGAGCGACGAATGCTCTGTAATGATCGGTGCTGTTACCCCACATGATCAAGCCATATCGTAACAACGACTCGACCTAAGCGTGGTATGATGTTATTGCCGTTTTGATGTTAGTGATGTTTCTGACTTTGAAGTCGCGGTGTTAGTTTGAATTTTAGTTCATAACATCTAATTTTATTCCACACATTTTTAATTGCGATTAAATAGTCAGATTTAGTTAGAGGATTTTAGATATAGGACAAAATTTTAGGTTAAATCGTCAAATTCAGTATAGCATTTTCACTAAACAGATATCTCAGTGCCATCTTAGTGCTGTCAAACTAAACTATAGTTAAGTTGTGTCAATACAGTCTATTTCAGAATGAGTTTGATCGTTTGACAGGACTAAACTAAATTTTAGTGATTTTTAGTTTAGTTTAGAGAATTTTGTGAAAAGAGAATCGGCACCAATGTCTTTGTTCTTTATATCATCAATTTTCGTCGCTGATGTTTCAATTTCAATTGAATTACTTATGGTAGAAAAAATAAAATTAAGTACGCAATAACAATGATAGCTTGAATAACATTATTAATTGCCAATTTTTCGTGAGATATAAAGTTGAAACCTTCTAAATACAGATAAATGTGTTATTAATTCCCTTGATCAAGGTTTGTTTAAACCTTGAACAGACCATTATGTCAACGTTAGTACAATTTTGTACTTCATATCTCTGGTTGTGATTGAGTGTATTATTTATTCAATGTCACCAGAAATTCCTCCTTTTCGGTCCTAGTTTGAATCATGCAAAGTGTTATTATTATGATTCGTCTGCATGTCAATCTCCTTCCAATATTGTACTTACCAGATTTATAATCACAGGGGCGACTGTTGCGAAGAAACCGAAACTAGACACTCGAAGAACAAAACTAGAAGATGCAATAACAGCCGAGCAAACGAACAAGGAAAACTCAGACTCGAAAGTTATTCGGACAACTCCAAAACGTACGTCCAAACCTGGACCTTATTTAAAAAAAAAAAAACATACTCGAACACAAATTGGTGAAAAATTCAAGTGTGATGTATGTCAACGTAGTTTTAGTAAAAATTGTGATTTAACAAAACATATTCGTATACACACTGGCGAAAAACCTTTTAAGTGTGATATATGTCAACATAGTTTTAATCGTAAATGTAATTTAACTGATCATATCCGTATACACACTGGCGAAAAACCTTATAAGTGTGATGTATGTCAGCGTAGTTTTAGTCATAAGACTAATTTGATACAACATATTCGAATACACACTAGTGAAAAACCGTTTAAGTGTGATGTATGTCAGCGTAGTTTTACTCAAAAGACTAATTTGACACAACATATTCGAATACACACATGTGAAAAACCTTATAAGTGTGATGTATGTCAGCGTAGTTTTACTCAAAAGTCTAATTTGACACAACATATTCGAATACACAGTAGTGAAAAACCTTATAAGGCTGAGTCCTGAGTGAACGCGCACTGCGCAGGTGGATTGCGGAGCGGATTTATCCGACGGGGCGTCTTGACTGCCGGCGCACCGCCGTTGTACTGTGGCCCTAGTGAAAAGTTGCATTTTTGGACTTAGATTCCAAAAATGCAACTTTACAGGAGACGCAAAAACACTCTGCGCGCTTCAAATTAGTTTTTAAGATAGCGGCTTATACTAACTACAAAATGAATTCCTTGAGGTTAATTAAGTTATACTCCTTCTCCCATAATATGTTAAAAGTTAATTTACCATTAATTCACACTAGTGAAAATGGATACGCATTTGGAATGTTTTTTTGTTTTTCTCATCTTTTTTTTTAAGTAAACGGGGTTTTTGTCCTGTAAGGATATGCCAACCCCATCATACCTTATAACAATGGAAGTACACTTATATATGATACTAAAAAGCTGACTGATTATGACAATACTAATTTCAACAGAGTTATTTTTCTCTTTATTTTGGTGAAAACGGATTTATGTCTAATAATATCAATACCCACTAAACCATTTTTAAGAACCAGGTGTTGTAGTATTTGTAAACACCAACCAAATTAAAACGTGGGTAATTTATGTTAATTTAGATTTAAAAACACATTTTTTTTTTCAACGTTTAAAAGAATACTTTTACTTGAAACCGACTTTTGTAGTTTTTTTTTTGGTGTCAGTTGGACCCTTATAAATAAGTTAACTTGTTTATTTTTAGAAATAGCTTAGATCCGTTTACGCCCAACATGACATTGTAAAAACGTGCATTTTTCCAATATAAAGTGAAACTTGGTGCTTTCGAATGATACTCATTGTTATAATGTATGGATAAAATAGTAATTCATGAAGATTATGAATTTGATTTTTCGATCTCATACGTATACGTTCATACAAAGTTATCGCGGCATGTATAATGAGAAACGTCAAATGCGCCGTGAAATGCGCGCGCCAGCTCGCACTCCGGACAAGTTCGAATATCTCGAACATTGGTTTATCCGCCGTTCATTCCGCCTGCGCGGTGCGCGTTCACTCAGGACTCAGCCATAAGTGAGATTTATGTCAACATAGTTTTAATCATAAATGTAATTTGACAAATCATATTCGTATACACACTGGCGAAAAACCTTAAGTGTGATGTATGTCAGCGTAGTTTTAGTCAAAAGATTAATTTGATACAACATATTCGAATACACACACGTGGAAAACCTTATAAGTGTGATTTATGTCAGCGTAGTTTTAGTGAAAATGGTAATTTAACTAAACATATTCGTATACATACTGGTGAAAAGCCTTTGTGAAACGGTCACGGTCAGGATGGTCATAAGTTCACAACAAACGATGTATTTGCACTATAATTAATTTATTATTTTACAATCGGACAGTTTTCACTAACGGCTTTTGCACTTTGTGACTTTTACAAAAGGACTGACTCAAAATACCTAACACATTGGCATTTATAGATTTCACTAATAACATACTATTTAAATTGTCATTTTTCTTTTGTCCATAGAAAAAAAATATATGACAACGTCGCATTTTCTTAGCTTCGAATGAACGCGAGAGCGTACGCCACGCTCGCGAAACGCTCGCAATAGTTTTCAAGTAAACCATTGTTTTCACCTGTTTGTGCCATTTAACCGTGTTACTGAACCTCATTATATCTATTCTCACTGGGTCTTAAATGAGTTCTAACGCACGTTGCGTTAGAACTCATTTAAGACCCAACATACACACCCCTGAGAAGAAATCTCTAAAATCTAAATTTTGTATTTTTGATAATAACCACACAACGAAAACGATATTAATATTTATGGAAAATGGCGTGCTGGGTTTATTTTTCCATAGGTGTAAATAAAGGCACTGGTAAAACCGTTAGACAAGACAAGGTCCCGAGGAATATATTTAGAGAAATGGTTACCTAATTGATAAGTACTCTAAAAACATTTTTTTTATGCTAACATGTCCATCGGGGTCACTGTGGCTCAAGTACCTACAGTTTTTAATAAGTAAAGCACGTAAATCATTCAGTCTCTCGACAGCTTGAATGATTTGGGACTTGGACCGATTAAGTTGAAATTCGGTAATTAGATACACTTGCTTATGTATTACTGTGACCCAAACATGGATCGTAAAACGTAAATAAATACATTCTGAAATTCATTCGGCATGTATTTATTTACGTTTTTTGTGGGAAAAAACTTTTTTTTTCCCGCAAAAAACTTAAATAAATACCTATAAATTATTTAACTTTAACCGCGAGAGTGAGTGTGACATATCAAATGGAAGGGCTTCCCATGTAGTGATGATCTTATTTTTTTTTCTTTGAACTTACGATAAATTTACTTTTATTTAGTTCCGTAATTAGCCTTTTATGCGCCCGGTGCGGGCTGCTGTATCCACGCCCTTGAAATATTTTCTAATCATAACCGGTTTTGACAATAAAATGGATTGTCTATAAAAATAAATCTATCATCCAAAAACGTAAGTTTTTGTAAACTTAATTTTAAGTACTTGGTAAAGTTTTGAATAAGGAAGTTCAAAGAAAAAACGTTTATCGCACCCGCGGACGCCTATCCGCAGTAGCCGTGCCCCGCCGCAACCACCCGGACCGAACGCCGTCCGCAGTCCGTCCGGCCGGTCGTAACGCGTAACATCGACATTCACGATTATTATTACGATCTCATCGTCTAATAATATTATTTATTTGTAAGAAGAATATACGCGGAGAACGCAACTCCACACGTATAAATAAATAAATAAATAATAGGTATTGTTAGTGGCCCTGGTCTGGTCATTTAGTATCAAGTTCAGTTCAGAACTTCGAGAAGCTCAATGGATTTCTCATTAGTCCATTCCATTCCATAATGGGCTGATCGGCTCTGCTAAATAATTATGTACCCGTGAGATCCCATTGCGCTTACGGTGCACAATGAGAAACCTAATCAAACTTACGTTTCTCATTGTGCACCGCTTCACTCAATGCAATAATTCTCGCGGTAAATCTCTTTGATCTGCCTAAAATACCGCCACCAGAGTTGTCGCCCAACGTTAAACGCCAATGTGAATGCCGTTGACAAATACTCGAGGTAAGTTGTGGCTACACCAACGGTTGACGTCCATTATCGCGATAATCAACGGCGTTTCCCGTTGGTGTGGCCCCAACATATGAGATTTGTCATATTTAAAAATCATTTAATAAAAACTTTGTATCTCCGGCGGGAGTGGGGGGATCTACTAACCCTTGTCCCTCTCCTCCCTCCCCTATCGAAGCGGCACGTTTCTAAACTTAATTCTGATCAGGTCCTAGGGTTAAACGCGTTCACAGAAATAATTTAATATCAATTAAAATATTAATTCTCTAATGATTTTTTTTAACTCTCAATCTCTCTCTAACGATTCTCAAACTATATTTAAAAAAAAAATACGTCTTATTCCATTTTTGCAGGAATGGGGGCCAACTTCACAAAAAAATAGAAAATCTTTAATAAATAAAACTAATTACCTACTCTCTAACGATTTTTCTTTTCTCTCTAACTCTCTCTAACGATTAGCATTAACAAAAATTCAGAATAATTAAATCAGGGGCTAAATTCACAGAGGTGGGCTAACTTCACGCTCTTAGTAATTATTTAATAACAAATAAAATATTAACTCTCTAACGATTTTGTGTATCTCTCAATCTTTCTCTAACGATTCTAAAACGATTTAAAAAAAAATTACGTCTAAGTCCATTTTTGCGGGCAGGGGAGCCAACTTCACACGAAAAATTAAAATTGCTTTTACATAAAAGCTAATTACTCTCTAACGATTTTTCTTCTCTCTCTAACATTCTCTAACGATTAGCATTATCAAAATTTCATAATAATGAAATCGTGCGGCTAACTTCACGGAGGTAATGAAATCGTGCGGCTAACTTCACCGAGGTTAACTAAACGCCACTGGTTTGCTTATGGTTCTTTTGTTTTTGTAAAAACTTCCTTTTGAGCGCTTGTCTTTGGTAAAAAGCTTAACCAGAAACAATTTCTATTGGACACAAATTTGATGCTGCTATGATAGTACTTACTAATTCCTTAATGCCATGTCATTACTCCGACTGGTAAATAGTAATCTGTGGCGCACATTACCGCACTGTGCGGTAATATACAGTAAAAAGCACGCTTCCATAATACACTGCATTATGAACCTAAAAGCGGTTCAATAAGAGCCACTTTACGAGCAAGTGTGTTAAAAATGTCAATTTTCGATATTATTTTGCTGGGGTGACGCACACGTTTTTAATTTGATAATGCCTTTTATATTATAACCTCAACTTTCGTCGGTGATGTTTCAATTTCAATTGAATTATAGTAGAAAATTAAAAATAAATATACATGTATATGATAGCTTGAATAACATTTTTAAATTGCCAGTTTTGCGTGAGATATAAAGTTGAAACCTGCTGAATACAGATGAATGTGTTATTAATTCCCTTGATCAAGGTTTGTTACCTTGAACAGACCATTATGACGACGTTAGTACAAATTAGTACTTCATATTTCTGGTGATTAAGTGTATTATTCAATGTCACCAGAAATTCCTCCTTTTCGGTCCTAGTTTGAATCATGCAAAGCGCTATTATTTTGATATTAGTGCATCTGTGCATGTCATTACTTCATTGTACATAACTATCTGATTTATAATCACAGGGATGACCGTAGCGAGGAAACCGAAACTAGACACTCGAAGAACAAAACTAGAAGATGCAAAAACAGCCGAGCAAACGATTCGGACAACTCCAAAAAGTACGTCCAAAACTGGCACTTATTTAAAAAAAATAATACATACTCGAACACAAATTGCTGAAAAACCCAAATGTGATGTATGTCAACGTAGTTTTATAATAAAATCTGATTTAACAAAACATATTCTTATACACATTGGCGAAAAACCTTATAAGTGTGATGTATGTCAACATGATTTTAATCTAAAAAGTAATTTAATCAAACACATTCGTATACACTCTGGCGCAAAATCATATAGGTAAGTGTGATGTATGTCAGCGTAGTTTTAATCAAAAGAGTAATTTAACAAAACACATTGGTATACACACTAGTGATAAACCTTTTAAGTGTGATGTATGTCAGCGTAGTTTTTGTTACAAGAGTGATTTTACAAAACATATTCTTGTATACACTGGTGCAAAACCTTTTAAGTGTGATGTATGTCAGCGTAGTTTTAATCAAAAGAGTAATTTAACAAAACACATTCGTATACACTCAGTACACACTGGTCAACAACCTTATAAGTGTGATGTATGTCAGCGTAGTTTTAGTTACAAGAATGATTTTACAAAACATATTCTTATACACACTGGTGAAAAACCTTTTAAGTGTGATGTATGTCAGCGTAGTTTTAATCAAAAGAGTAATATAACAAAACACATTCGTATACACTCTGGCGCAAAATCATGTAAGTGTGATGTATGTCAACATAGTTTTAATCATAAATTTAATTAAAAAAAACATATTCGTATACACACTGGCGAAAAACCTTATAAGTGTGATGTATGTCAGCGTAGTTTTAATCAAAAGACTTATTTGATACAACATATTCGAATACACACTAGTGAAAAACCGTATAAGTGTGATGTATGTCAGCGTAGTTTTACTCAAAAGACTCATTGGACACGACATATTACGGATGGACACGACGATATTCGAATACACACTAGTGAAAAACCTGATTAGTGTTATGTATTTCAACATTTCTGGACAAAAACAAACTGTTTGCTAATCTAGTTGTATAATTTACTTTATTTGTATATCATAGATTTTTACACATTTTGTGATTACTTAACTCACACACTGTCTTATTAGTATTATTTGTAAAGTAAAAATGTTAGGAATATTGTGATATTGTATAGGTACCTACTTTTACAATATTTGTAAATGTGTGAGCACCATGTATCTATCACATAATTTTATTAATAAATTTATTTGTCATTGCTCCATTTTTAATTCTTTTTACAATTTGTGGTAAAGTAATCGTATTCTAGGTGCATTGTATTCACATGTAATTATAATTGATGTATACAATATATTGTAAACCATTTTTTTAAAGAGTAACGGTGGAGTTTCTTGCCCATTCTTCTCCATACGAAAACTATCTTTTGGAAGGGGCAACTAGAATCTGTTCTATTTCTTAGTTATTTTTTACCTTCAAAAGTGTATTGAATGAAAATTTCATGAAATCGTCAGTCAATACACTTACATTAACTTAGAGAGTTGTATTGCTGATTCTAATGTTTATAATTCTGTAAATCCATATTTGTTACGGCCGCTAATAATATTTAGATCAACATACAATACAACTTGATACTGACCTGCAAATTGCAAAAAACGTAAGAAAATTTGAATTTCGCGGGCCACCCTAGCGCATCAACCTTAAAGCAATAATAATTATGAAATTGCCGTTTAAACGTACTGGCCACTTCGAATTAAAATTAAACTTGCATCACGGTGTGAGATTCCAGAGTGAAACTTTTTTCACAAGATTCGATTTTTGTTTTTGCATTCAGCTTTTAACAGTAAAGATAACTACAGTACGACTCAACTTAGATGTAGCATAAATGTGAAAATTTGCATTAATTAATTTAAATTTTACGTATATATCTATCTTTACATATAATAAATCTGTAGACGAGGCGTTTCTGTACAATGAAAAAAAAAAAAAAAACGTAGGTGGAGTGTCCAAGAATAACCAACAGATGCCATTTCTACCATTTTTGGAATTTTTGTCTGTTTGTCTGTTCGTTTGTTTGATTGTTCCAGTATCACGTAAAAAGTACGAAATCAATATGGTTAACTTATACACTCAAATATTGTGTGTAACTCGATGTTTCATTTAGTCTTTGTTTCATCGCAATCGCTTCAAAATATCAAAAGATATAAGAGTTTAAAGTATTCAAGAAGAAATTTTCATTAGGTACGTAATGTAGATACACGTAACGACATCTATTGTCGTAAAATGACACTAGCGTAAAATCAGGTAGGTTTGTGAGAACGTGTGTAACACACGATCATAATCATCATATGTTCACATACTTCGCGCGGAAACATAACGCGATACATTGTGAATTTACCCAATCTAAAGTTTGGTTAATTCAAGTTTTCCAAATCCATTGTTTGGTAGTAGTGCCATAGGTGGCGCTATCTATCTTTTAAATCATGATACAAATATTAATCATGAAAAAATGGTGATAAATTTTAATTTCTTAATAATTGTAGATTGTTACATCGAGCAAAAAGTGAGTAATTAAGGCACGAATGCGCTTACTAAATAAACACGAGTGCATTAATTACTCACTTTAGCAAGGTACGTAATCTACTTTTCTTTCAACTACCAATGTACCTGCTGCGATAAAATATACCTGCTCAAGGTTAACTCAAATCAATCCAAATCAAGTTAGGTCAAGTTAGGTCAAGTCAGGTCAAGTCAGGTCAAGTCAGGTCAAGTCAGGTCAAGTCAAGTCAAGTCAAGTCAAGTCAGGTCAAGTCAGTCATGGAACCCTACGTCTTTTCTACATAGCTTACAGAGTGTTCGAACGTTTTCCCATATATTTTGACAGTATCACTTCGTGCTCGATAGATGGCGTTGTTCATTTAACGTCATTTTCTGAATAGCGGTGTGAGTCTCCGTATAAGAATGACTTTCGCCGAATTCATAATTATCGAGCATTTGGCTCATTTTGAATTGAACACATAATCCATACTAATCGATGCTTCAAAGTATAAATTCGATAGTAACTCTGTCTGTCTGTCCGTCTGTAATTCTGTATGTTACCTTTTCACGCCTGATCCACTGAACGGATCTCGATAAAATTTGGTAAAGAGATAAATGGCATCCCGGCGAAGAACATAGGCAATTATTTTCTCAAAAACAAATTTAAGGGGGGGGGGGGATATAGGGGATGAAATTTTTTATGGGAAACCTATCATTTTTAGAGTTCCGTAGTCAACAAGGAAGCTTTGTAGTTTCGCCATGTCCGTCTGTCTGTCTGTCTGTCCGCGACTTAGCTCAAAAACTTTTAATCGACCAACTGACATGTGCAGTTGCAAAAACCCAATCATTCTGTATGCGAGAAAAAGTTTTTTAACACTTTGAGGGACAGTAAACGCCCATAGACGTAATAACAATAAAACTCTGCGAAAGTTTGTTTGATAAAATAATTCATCCCAACTACGGAACCCTTCATTGTGCATGGTTCGACACGCACTTGGCCGGTTTTTTTTTTTAACTTAGGGCTGTGAAAATGTGTGCTTACTGTAACTAACAAAGAGTTACGTTTTTCTAAAATCATCCCTCTTGATTTTAAAATTCACATTTAAGTAGGTACTTATTATTGACATTTTTGCGGGACTCTCTTCAAGAGCGTTAAGGGATTGAGAATATAGTCATAGTCGGTATCTTGAGAATCTGTCCACTCAATCAAAAGTTATTACTACTTGGCTCTTGGCTTGGAACGAAGAGTTTGAGTTTACCAGTGAGTACTTACTCGATAGATGGCGTTGTGCAAATGATGCGATTTTCTTAAGGGGGATGCGCCGGTAGCCCGCGAAATTCAAATCTTAAGTTTTTTGCAATTTGCGAGTCAGTGTCAGGCAGGTTGTATGTTGAAATGAAATGAAATGAAATTGTTTATTCTGTAAATAGGTTATTGGAATCACTTTTATACGTCGTAATAATATCAAAAAATTGTAAAATTAAGCTAGATGAGGTCGGCGTTTCCTATCTGACTACTCTGAGAAGAAAGGCCGAAACAAACTCAGTCTCTTTTAAAGTCCGGACATACCTAGGTCAGATATTGGCATATTGGTCAGGCCCTATGAGGGCCATGTAGATTAGAGTCTGAAATGGTCTTTTGAGGAATGAACCACACAGATTTGAGTGAACCTGTCCTGTCACTGCAAGCATTTGTCAGTAATAGTGGAGCTCAGCTCAGAACTTAAGGAGCTCAACGACTCGACGAACAATACCAAAGAAAGGACATTTGTGTAGGCCGCATAAAATTCTCAAATTGCCAGACCATTGTTATAACTAACTGAGAACGAAAAAATATAATAATAAAAACAAAATAAACATCCACATAGTCCTCACATTCACAATAATACAATACTTTACAAAGTAATCATGTCATTCTGTCAATATCCTACATATAATATTCAATAATGTGAATTTGTATATAAAACTGGTAGGTATATTTTGATGATTTTCACTTATTCAAAATGTCACAATGACAAAATGACAAAATGTTAGCAGAGCGAGCAGCTCAATCCCATGCTTTTTGTCTTCTAAATAATCTGAAATTGTATAGTACCCTTTTTTACAAAGTTTGGTTTCAATACAGCTTTTAAATCGTTTAATGGGTAAGTTTCGAATGTCAATATGATTAAAATATGATTCGCGATCGTAGCAAATAGTAGCTTTACAGAATAATAACCATTAGATACAGGAATACAACTCCTGCTATATTAGTTAGATTAGATAAATAAATATTTGAAACAACTGCGACTCATTATTTAGATCAACATAAAACTTGATACTGACCTGCAAAAGCAAAAAACATAAGAAAATTTGAATATCGCAGGCTCCCCCAAAGCTTTCGCCTTAGTTTCCATCGTCCATACAATATGCCATAGTTTTTTCATTAATCTTTATACAATATTTTTTCATTAATCTTTCCGACAGTTTCATACTGCTGTCCATACTATCCACACTATCACCACAATATAGATATGGACTACCACTAATAATAGGTCTTTACCTATGAAATTGCCGTTTTGTATGAAAAAATTTGCACGAATTTTTTTCATGAATTTTTTATTTGTATTAATCGAAGTAATCACCCATGCAATCAATGCATCTTTGCCATCGCAGTGGCAGTTTATTGATGCCCTTCTTAAAGAAATCAGCTGGACGGGAGGCAACAAATTCTTCAAAGGCATTTTGTACTGCCTGTCGGGTATTGAATTTTTTTCCCGCCAAGAAGTTATCCAAATTCTGGAAAAAGTAGTAGTCTGTAGGCGCAAGGTCTGGTGAGTAGGGCGGATGACGGAGAGCTTCCAACCCCAGTTCTTGCAACTTGGAGACCGTCTGCTGTGCAGTATGAGGTCGCGCGTTGTCGTGCAGGAGCAGCGGAGACGAGCGATTGACCAATGCTGGTTGGAGATGCGCCAGCTTCTCCATCATTGTGTTCAGTTCTTCACAGTACACATCTGCAGTAATGCTCACCCCGTTTGGTAAGAAGCTGTGATGAATCACACCGGCGCTAGACCACCAAACAGTGACCATCACTTTTCTAGGGGTAAGTTTTCGTTTAGGGCATTGTTTAGGTGCTGAACCAGGATCCAACCAACTTGCTGAGCGCTTGCGGTTATCAAACAGAATCCATTTTTCATCGCAGGTAACAATGCGGTTCAAAATTCCTTCATTTGTGTGTCTGTTGAGCAGTGCAAGGCACGTCTCGACGCGTACTTCGCGCTGGCGATCATTGAGTTCGTGGGGCACCCATTTGTCAAGCTTTTTTACCTTGCCAATTTGACGCAAATGGACCAATATTGTTTTGACGCTAACGTCGAAAGCTGCTGCTAATTCAGCCGTAGATTGTGTATTATCAGCTTCCACAATCGCCTTTAATTCGTCATTGTCGACCAAAGTCTTCGGACGACCGCGAGGTTCATTTTTCAGGTCGAAATTTCCAGAACGGAAGCGAGCAAACCAATAACAGGTGGTGCGTTGGTTTGTAGTGTTAGCTCCGTAAACGTCGTTGAAGTTGCGTGCCGCTTGTGCCGCGTTGCTGCCACGACGGTACTCGTATTCCATAATTACTCGAATTTTTAACGTATCCATGATGACGAAAAAGATTGAAATGCGATGAAAATGTAACACTAATCAATAAAGAAATGACTACTTTTGGAAAAAAAAAACCATGTTTTTAAAATAATATTAATTTGAAATTAGAATTCTTAGCCAAACAAAAATTATTTTGATTTGAAATGGCCAGTACTGCAGAACGGCAATTTCATAGGTAAAGACCTAATATATAAAGTTACTGGCTGTCTCATGTCTGTTACTTTTACGCCGTAACGCCTAGGTTGCCCAGACAGACCACGTGGGTTATGGGACATAGGATACTTTTATCCCGGTAGCACGTTCCCGTGGGATAATTTCCGACATCCACGCGGGCGAAGCCGCGGGCAAAAGCTAGTTTGGTTATATAACTTTACAAGTTATTGCGTTTGCATAAAGATCATTTTCACCTAAAGCAGTAATAAATATTGGTGATTTGAAGGCGCATTCAGTTCGGATTGTGATCGGTTTTACGAATTTTGCCGATGTTACATGTGAGTTGTGTCGTACTGTACTTATATTGAAAATTAGAGTAATTTTTGAATACGAGTTCCGACGTGCAACTAACGCAGCGGAAACAGCTCGCAATATCAATGTTGTGTTTGGAGAGGATAAGGCTAATGAACGCACCGTGCGTTTTTGGTTTAATCGCTTTCGTAGTAGAAACTTCGATTTGAAGAATGAACCCCAGAAAAGACCAGCCTCTAAGGTAAATAACGATGAATTAGATGCGATGGTAGAAGCAGCTCCATATCAAACTACCAAGGAACTAGCGGCGCGGTTTGATGTTAGCTTAAGCATATCCAAAATAATGACCAATTTGCATCAATCTGTGAGACAAAAAGCTTGCCCCATGATTTGACTAATCTGCAGAGAGAACCGCGTGTTGAAGCTTGCTTTACCTACCTTGTTGAACCTGTAGAAATGAAGGGGTTTCAATACAAAATGCCTTCACTCAGTTTGTTGAGTCCAGGTCCCCAGAGTTCTACCGCAAAGGCATGAATGACCTTCCCAGGAGATGGCAGAAATGTGTAGACAATGGGGAAAATACTTTGATTAAATAAATATATTTTACATCAGAAAAAAAAAGGTTTCCGTTCTTCAGTACAAAAAGGCAAATTCATATTTAAACCCCTAATTTGTTCCCCTAATATGTTCTAATATTTTCGGAGGAGATCTGCATATTAATTTTATTGCACGTTTGACACGGGACTTGGGCCACAAACACTAGACAGTTTGGAACTAAACTGTTCGGCTCCAGACTTGCATTTGGTGTGCGGCCTGGAAGATAAGCTGTAGATCAATGTTGCAGATAGACAACCTTAATAAATCTATTCTGATGATGCTGTAATATTATTTTTAACAAATTCCTTCTGTTTTTTGATAGCAAAATTGAAATGCGCCAGTGTTCGCCCGGATTGCCGAAGAGATGCTGGTTAACATCTTATCCAGGATTGTCGATTTTTTTAATTTTTCGTGTCGATTTATAAAAATATTAGATAAATCAGTTTTTAGATATTCATCTGAACAAACCTGGCAGAGCCCTGATGGTGCAACTAAAAATGAGATTGTCTTCATTTTGTCGACGAAGAAGAATAAGCATATAGTCTCTGTGATCAACGCGGTGAAAACCGGAAGTGATCACCGTATGGTAAGAGGCACATTGAATTTAAATATTAAGCTGGAAAGATCTCGACTGATGAAGTCTACGCTCCGTCCAGCACCGATCGAACTCCAAAAGCTTTCAGCCCTTCCCCGAAACCTTTCAGCTCGAACTTCAGAATCGTTTCGAGTGCCTGGGAAGCACGGAGCTTCCCAGGCACTCGAAACGATTCTGAAGTAAGACGATTATAATGACGGGTTCGTGAAAACTGACTTACGGTTGGGTCTAAGATTTTCAAGACTCGTACAAACTTAAACAAGAAGCTCTCTGATGCTACTTTACAGCTCATGGTATAGTATTTTATTATCACATTACAGTTAATTAACCATATTCAGGACCGACTGAAATTTTTTGAACAACTCATTTGCAATATATTTATTGACATACTAGCTGCGCCCCGCGGTTTCATCTGCGTAAGTCTCGATCCCGTGGGAATATCGGGATAAAAAGTATCATAAGTGTTAATCCAGGTTATAAACTATCTGTTTGCCAAATTTCATCCAAATCCATTCAGTAGTTTTTACATGAAAGAGTAACAAACATCCATCCATCCATCCATACTTAGGTACAAACTTTCGCGTTTATAATATTAGTTAGAAGTTAGATTTAATTGAACATAAAATAGTTTTCATCCATTAACCAGCTCGGTGAAGGTCGTTGTATGGTGCGATCCTATACTAATCGATATTGTTGTCAGTTCGGAGTTCGGAGTCAGTAATGTTTTCGAGATATCAAATTTCCTGCTGGGGTAACGTTTTGCAGAATCTTATTTCTCGGAAACCAAAGATTTGGGGGCACGGGAATGCCCGCACGGGAATGGAAACGGTGGAGGAAACATAATAAATGGACATGTTTTTGGTGAGATTTGAATTTCGCGGGCTGGTTTAGCGCATCCAAAGAACTTGGTAGACAATAAATTTCCAAAAAAAGTCCAAATCAGTCTTTATCTGTTCCTGTCATTCCTGTCAATGCCAAATTGCCAAACTGACGAGTAAATACAATAGCTTTTGTTTATTATTTTTGTTTCTATTTTGTAAAGTTCTGATAAATGGTCTCATGCCTCTTCCACAATATAAATAAAACCTTTTCTTTCCATGGGGGTAACCATAGTCTGTGAGGGTAACTACAGAACGCCATCTGCCACGATCCTTACCCGTCCGGTTTTTGTGAAGTATTATCGAAATATTCGTGAAATAGCGCTATTTATTAGGTATTGAATACAATACTCTTATTGTCGCCTCAGACCAATAAAAAAGTTTTTTATCTATTTACAAAGTTGATCTAATTAACACGAATTAACATAGGTAACTGTTAACGGATACAAGATGGAAAAACTGCCAATTTGTAGGATATGTTTAGTGCAGAATGTCCGTATGTATGTAGTGGTCAACAGGCACTTACATAAACTGTATGAGAAGCTGACTGATATTCCAGTAAGTTGATATTTTTAATAAGAATTAAGTAAATATCCTATTGAAGAGCAGTGGTGGCCTGGTGGCCCAGTGGTAACGGTCATGGGTTGAACCCTGACAGGCGTTTTACTTTGTGTAAATTACTTCATCACCACTGCTCTCAAAACGAGCATAGCACTGTGATGGAAAACATTGTGAGGAAACCGGTATGTCCTAGAACCAAAAATTCAAAGGCATGTGATCTACCAACCCGCACTGGGCCCGCGTGGTGGATAAGACCCACTCCCTCTCACAGAGAGGAGGCCTGTGTCCCAGCAGTGGGAACATTGTGCCTATGCTAAATAACCTATTAGGTTTTAACTGCCTCTAGGCCTCACTACACAAAGATTAAGGCTCCAATGATTCTGTAAAACAGCATGAGGAAACTTAAAATAAATATATGATACACACTGAAAGCATTAAGGACTACCAACTATTGGCTTGGGCAGCTTTTTGTAGAATAGAAGTATTTTCTTCTTAAAAACAAAATAGTGCAAGACAAATTTTGTTGCAGTTTGTAACTGAAGACAGTAGACCGATGCTCGCCTGTTTCTTCTGCTGCGCTAAACTAAAGCAATGCTACCGATTACTGAGACAATGTCTGCAAGCTGAAGAGCTGTTCGCTCAGATGATGAATGAGGATTATGAGGTGAGGTATTCTTCTTTATTCTTATAATTATTACTTTCAGTATTTGTGGAAGTGATTCCTCTCAAGTTCATATCTATTATGTCTTGTTTTTCCTGCCAAGCATACCTGTAAGCTGTGTTGTCAGTGATATGTATACTTTTTAACTGACTTCCAAGAAGGAGGAAGTTCTATGTTCGACTTTATGAACTTAAGTTTTTTTTTATATGTTCATCAATATTTTCTTCAATTTTATTGTGGACCGATATTGAAAATTCTTTATACCATTCCCACTCTAAAAAGCTTATTTTATTCAATGAAAACAGTGAATAAAAAGCACTTATAGTCACTGTTTTGGTGTTTGAATTTAGAACACATCAATATATTCGAACTCCATCTCAATGCTATACAACCTCCTTGCGAAAAAATACTCGATACAAACTTCGATCTGATTGGTGCACATTTTCGACAAGGAGTTTAGCATTAGAATAACGTTTTGTGTTCTTTGCTGCCATTAGTAAATTGGCGCTATTTTAAATACTTTAAGTACGAACACAACGTTTAGTGTTACATAATAATAAATCGATTGAAAATGCATTCAAGTGATGAAGATGTGCTAACACCTGAGTTTATGAAAGAGAGGGCGGCCGACATAGTAGAAAACTTGCTACCCAACAAATCACGGCTGGTTTACATCAAAGCCTACTATGAGTTTTGCAAATAGAAAAATGAAAATCAAGCTTCTGGCACATTTTCAGAGTCTGTTTTCCTAACATATTTTAATGAGTTGTCGAAGAAAAAGAAGTGATCGACATTATGGAGAATGTACCTATTATCTATGCTACGATGTACTACAACGAGGCTTAACCTTGACATAATAACATACTCGAAGTTGCAAGTTATTTTTCTCGTAGTCAAGGTATTAAGTATAGTATGCAACTCTTGAATAAAACGGATTTATGTCGAGGGCCATGAATCACTCGCGTCGCTCAGGATTCTATCACTTGAATCACTCGCTATGCTCGTGATTCAATCATCATGAATCACTCCCTACGGTCGTGATTCAGTCGTTAGAATCCTTCACTTGCTCGTGATTCACCTATGGCCCTCGCTTTAAATCCGTCCTTTATTCATTAATTGCATAATATACTATTATACCATTACCCCTCTAAAAAGCTTATTTTATTCACTGAAAACAGTGAATAAAAAGCACTTTTAATCACTGTTTTGGTGTTTGAATATAGAACACATCAATATATTCGAACTCCATCTCAATGCTGTTATGCTGTACAACCTCCTTGCGAAAAAATACTCGTTACAAACTCCGATGTGATTGGTTGACATTTTCGTCAATGAGTTTATTATTAGAATAAAAACTGTTTTGTGTTCTTTGCTGTCATTAGTAAATTGGCGCTATTTTAAATACTGTAAGTGAACACAAAGTTTAGTGTTACTTCATAATAAATCGATTGAAAATGCATTCAAGTGATGAAGAAGATGTGTTAACACCTGAGTTTATGAAAGAGAGGGCGGCCGATATAGTAGAAAACTTGACCCTACAAATCACGGCTGGTTTACACGGCCTACGATGAGTTTTGCAAATGGAAAAATGAAAATCAAGCTTCTGGAACATTTTCAGAGTCTGTTTTCCTAACTTATTTTAATGAGTTGTTGAAGAAAAAGAAGTCATCGACATTTTGGACTACGTATTCTATGCTACGGTGTAGTATAAAAACCAGGCACAACATTGACATAATAACATACTAGAAGTTGCAAGTCATGGTATAAAGTATAGTATGTTACTCTTGAATAAAACGGATTTATATCAGGGGCCACGAATCACTCGCCTCGCTCAGGATTCTAACACTTGAATCACTCGCTATGCTCGTGATTCAATCGTCATGAATCACTCCCTATTAGAATCCTTCACATGCTCGTGATTTACCTATGGCCCTCGCTTTAAATCCGTCCTTTATTCACTAATTGCATAATATACTATTTTCATTTGGTAGAAAAAGCTTGCGCGGTTGTTCCATATTTTTATTTGCTTGGGTACTTTTTGAGTTAGCTTCAATAATACGTATTTTTCCCACTTAGTCTATATGGATGATGTTTTAAGTTTCTGTCACTGGTATCCGAATTTGTGTGGGGTAGGCGCCACAACACAAAGTGAAAAATTAAAACTAACAAACAACGGACTTCCTTTTTTTGTTTGTAGTTTTTGTCAAAAATGTGTTCATGTATATGTTAAATACTCCATATAATACTACTACAACTTCTGTATGAAACATGTATGTGGCAGATTGATAACGGTTCTCTCTCATGTCAGCGCAAGCTATGCAACAATAACTTGTGCGGTGGTCAGTGAGGTTACATTGGACCAACTTAAGTATCCTCACTTGTGGAGGCTCTTTTGAGTGACTTTAGTATCATGAGAGAAGGTTGGTGCTCGTGGGACTGTGATCACCAACATATTTTCCTAATACTATAATCATCTTTTTACAGCCCAATCCTTTAATAAATCAAGACCACTTAGAGTTCTGCAGTGGGTTTACTAAATCTCCAATAGAGCACTTATGCATAGATGATGAATGTCAAACAGAAAGCATTGCTATCAAAGAAGAATTACCAGCTGTTTGTGAGGGACTAGATGATATTATTGAGCCAAAGGAGGAAAATCAAAGCGATGGTATGTTTTTAAGAATATTTTCAATAAATAATATCTTGAAGCAAATTCAGTTATACCAAATCTATTTATTTTATATTGATTGTTTACGTACAGAGCTAGAACTGGAAAATTTAGACAATAGCTGTCTAGATGTAGCAGATATACCACCTCACTGCTCTGAATCTGATTTCGAATATGATGTCCCTATAATGGAATTTAAAACTGAAGTGGAAGAAGAAGTACCTAACAAGAAACGAAGAGCCAGCGAGACGAGAAGTAAGTGTTAGTTAGTTAATGTATAGGTAAGCAAACAGACCCCAGTACGAAATGATCGCTGCTGTGAAACGATAAACGGGAATAAAAATAAAGAGTAGGTACAGATTACCAAATTATTAACGTAAAGTAACAGTTGGTGCCACTCCAACAATATTCTCACGAGACAGACCACTCGGTACGATGCCAGTGACTGCGTTGCCGGCCGGGGCGGGGACGTCATCTTAACTATAAATGGGATAAAAACTTTTTACAAAAAAAAAACAACCGACTTCCAAAAAAGTGAAAAAATACTTTAATTTCGGAAGTCGGTGTCATTGCTTTTCAATTTTCGTTTTTTGCCACCGACTTCCGAAATTAAAGTTATTTATACCATTCCCCCTCTAAAAAGCTTATTTTATTCACTGAAAACAGTGAATAAAAAGAACTTTTAGTCACTGTTTTGTTGTTTGAATTTAGAACACATCAATATATTCGAACTCCATCTCAATGCTGTACAACCTCCTTGCGAAAATATACTCGATACAAATTCCGATGTGATTGGTTGACATTTTCGACAAGAAGTTTAGCATTAGAATAAAAACTGTTTTGTGTTTTTTGCTGCCATTAGTAAATTGGCGTTATTTTAAATACTGTAAGTTGAACACAAAGTTTAGTGTTACTTCATAATAAATCGATTGAAAATGCATTCAAGTGATGAAGAAGATGTGTTAACACCCGAGTTTATGAAAGAGAGGGCGGCCGATATAGTAGAAAACTTACTAGCCAAAAAATCATGGCTGGTTTACATCAAAGCCTACGATGAGTTTTGCAAATGGAAAAATGAAAATCAAGCTTCTGGAACATTTTAAGAATCTGTTTTCCTAACGTATTTTAATGAGTTGTCGAAGAAAAAGAAGTCATCGACATTTTGGAGGAGGTACGTATTCTATGCCTCGGTGTACTATATAAACAAGGCATTACATTGACATAATAACATACTTGAAGTTGCAAGTTCTTTTTCTCGTAGTCATGGTATAAAGAATAGTATGCAAATCTTGAATAAAACGGATTTATATCGAGGGCCATGAATCACTCGCGTCGCTCAGGATTCTAAATTTTGAATCACTCGCTATGCTCGTGATACAATCATCATGAATCACTCCCTACGATTGAATCGTTAGAATCCTACGTCGTGATTCAATCGTTAGAATGCTTCACTTGCTCGTGATGCATCTATGGCCCTCGCTTTAAATCTTTAGGGGTATGAGGAACAGGGTGTAAAGTTCACTCATACTCCATAGAAAAGGGAGAATCCTCCTACCAGACAGGTGTTGTGTCTGGCGGGCAACTGCCCAACGATTGATCTTGTATATATGTCCACTGCACGGTAAACTTTAATTGCGCGATGCAGGATTTTATGTGACGTCTATCTGACGTCAGGACTTCGATGCGTAGTTCGCATGTGGCGATGTAGATACCGCCACATCGCTCCCCTCCGGAGACCGGAGGTCGATAGTGGGCTGAGTCTTGTATCTTGCGATGCTTGCCAGTGCCAGTTTTGGTTCCAGTGTGTCGGAACCGGGTGCCTCATTGTTCGCGTTGGGACGGAACTGTTTGCGGCGGTTGTGGTAATTGAGGTGATTGCGGTGATTCCCCAGTGGGTCGGGGTGATGAGGTGATTGCGGTCATTCCCCAGTGGGTCGGGGTGATGAGGTGATTCCCCAGTGGGTCGGGGTGATGACCAGGAATGCGCGTTTGCTGCATACTGGTGGTCAGGATACCCGTTGACGCCTCGGGTGTTGGCTTGGCTGTGTGACTCGCCTCACTGAAAGCTTGCGGGAGTGATGATGATGACGTCACACTGGAGTAGTTGCACGAAGGCTGCGCTGACATTCATATTCGGGGTCACCAATTTAGGGGCATAAGGAACAGGGTGTAAAGTTCACTCATACTCCATAGAAAAGGGAGGATCCTCCTACCAGACGGGTGTTGTGTCTGGCGGGCAACTGCCCAACGATTGATCTTGGGTTCTTGTATATATGCCCACTGCACGGTAAACTTTAATTGCGCGATGCAGGATTTTATGTGACGTCTGTCTGACGTCAGGTCTTCGATGCGTTTTAGTTGTGTACATACCCCACACAAATTCGACTACCACTACCTGCTATGCAAATAACAGTGACGGAGTCAAACAATATAATTATCGTCTACATAGACTAAGTGGGCAAAAATACGTAATATTGAAGCTAACTCAAAAACTACTCAAGCAAAGTTAATAAAATTTAAATGGGACCACCTCTGAAGCATGACCTACCAAACAAAAAGAGAATAATCAAAATCGATTCATAAATGGCGGAGTAATCGCGTAACATACACACAAAACAACAAAAAACATACAGACGAATTGAGAACCTCCTCCTTTTTGAAGAAGTCGGTTAAAAATGAGTTTGTTATGCTTTCATGCTAAAACGGCAGGTCGCGGATGTTTCATCATCATCATCAGCCTATAGCAGTCCACTGCTGGACATAGGCCTCTCCAATTGCACGCCACTCAGCTCGATTCTCGGCAACTCTCATCCAGCTGCTACCAGCCACCCAGATCGTCGCTCCACCTAGCCTGAGGGCGTCCTACCTTACGTTTGCCGATTCGCGGTCTCCACTCAAGAACTCGGCTGCCCAGCCCAGCTGAATTCTTCTGTTAGCTTCCTTCTCAAAGTTGTTCTTACCAAACTGCAGAGTTTGCCAGAGGTAAACGTATTCACGAACAACTTCGAGAGGACCACCATTGACAGCAATCGGCCCCGGACTAACGTGGTCGTTGAACATAACTTGGGTTTTTTCCAAGTTCATCCGGAGACCAATGCGTACAGAAGAATCAACTAGGCCGTTCAGCATCTGTTGCACGTCATGCAGCGACTCAGCCATTATGACGATGTCATCTGCAAATCTCAAGTTTGAGATGTACTCGCCGTTGATGTTAATGCCGCTTCCTTCCCAGTTAAGCGTCTTATACACAGCCTCCAATGCGTTAGAGAACAATTTCGGGGAAATTACGTCCCGTTGTCTCACACGTCGACGCAGGGGGATATGTTCAGTTTGCTGGTTCTGAGTTTGGACGGTCATTGTCGCGTTTTCATAAAGACATCTCAGCACTTGGATGTATCGCCAGTCAACTTGGCATCGCTGCGGATGTTTCAAGTCCAATTTAATTATGGTAGAAATGTAATTACTTACGCAATAATAATGATAGCTTGTATAACATTATTAAATGGCCAGTTTTTCGTGAGATATAGGTAAAGTTGAAACCTTCAGAGTGCCTGGGATTTTACTTCGGAATTTTGAACAGTGAATGAAAATTATATGATCGAGGTGGGATTTTGTTTTTTTAATACTATAATAGAATAGAATAGAATACTCTTTATTATGTACAACATAAAAAATACAGATATAAATGTAGAAATTTAAGAAAAAAACAAAACAACAATTTATAAATTGAAAACTTTACCAAATGTTTTTTTTGTGCTTTTGTTTTTTAGCATTGCAAATTAGTTTTCGATTACTGTACTTGTCAAAACGAATCTTTAGCCCAAACTCGAGGGGTTTACGAGTAGCCACTGAAGAGTTCTACTATCCAACTCCTGGCTCCATCATCAGACCCTCGACACCACGTAAAATATAATGGACTCATAAAACGGATCATATGAGCCCAAACTCGATGTTTACTAGTACTAAAAAATGCTTGGCTTTATGCTGGTCCTGCTCCACAAACACAACTAACTAATTAACATTTCGAAATACTGTTGGAGCTGCTGAAGATTGTAAGACCATCTTTGCATTGTATAAACTAAATCTCTTTTTAACCGACTTCTTCAAAAAGGAGGAGGTTCTCAATTCGCCCATAATTTTTTTTTTTTTTGTTTATATTACGCGATTCCGCCAATTATGAATTGATTTTGATGATTCTTTTTTTGTTTGGTAGGTCATGCTTCAGAGGTGGCCCCATATAAATTTTATTAACTTTGCTTGCGTAGTTTTTGAGTTAGCTTCAATAATTATGTATTTTTCCCACTTAGTGTATGTAGATGATATATTGTTTCACTCACTAGCAGGTAGTGGTATTCGTATTTGTGCGGGGTAGGTACCACAACTAAAAAGTGAAAAATAAAAACTTTTTACAAAAAAAAAATCAACCGACTTCCAAAAAAAACACTAAAAACGTGAAAAATAACTTTAATTTCGGAAGTCGACGAAAATTGAAAAGCAAAGATACCGACTTTTTACAAAAAAAAAAAACAACCGACTTCGAAAAAAACACTAAAAACGTGAAAAATAACTTTAATTTCGGAAGTCGGTGGCAATAAACGAAAATTGAAAAGCAAAGACACCGACTTCCGAAATTAAAGTTATTTTTCACGTATTTAGTGTTTTTTTCGAAGTCGGTTGTTTTTTTTTTGTAAATTGTTTTTTATTGTTTAGCACAGGTGCACGGTGGTACCGCCTTAAGTCATTAATGCAAAAATATCATCATCAATTACCCTCACTTTAATTATTTCTAACGATTTACCGATAAAGAAGCTACCCAAAAATATAAATATGTCACCCATTTTACCTAATTATCACTTATTTTGCGACCTCCGAGGTGAACAAATCATTACGTTACGCTCGCCTTATGAGTAACTCATTAGCACATATTGTTTGTGTAACGGTGAATTCTCAGAATTGCATTGTTTTTGAGTAGTGTTTGTGACATGGATTTCCAAGATCAAGGTATGTTCTTACTATTTAGTTATATTTTTTAAATTTTATTTGACTTATTATGACGTGTTTTTACGTGCTACGCCACACAGGATTTCTACCAAATATTTAACTTATTGTTGACTTCACATAGACTTACAACTAATTTCAATCATAATCAAATACTCTCACATATCTTAAATTAAAGATTGAACTGTCTTTTTTTTAAATATAAAAGGATTTTTTGCGTCCTTTTGCAACTTTAGTTGCTATATAGCCTCTACGACTGCGTAGGCTCCGGCGTAGCAGGGTCTACGAAACAAAGGTAATTTTTTTTTTTCTTTTTTCAGATATTTTGTTTAAATGTACTTTCTCAAGGATGCATTTCTTTGAGATTTGGTCTGCCGTAACTGGAAGTGTTCTTACGAAACATCAACACGTGTTGGAAACTATTCTAGCTTCACTGGATAAGGTGGAGAATCTAGACATTAAGAACTTAGATAGTAAGATACTCAGTTTATGTAAAAGTCTTGATAGATTTTGGAAAATTGTCTCTAGAAATAAATCAAAATTTTTGCATAAGTACTCAGATTGGTTAAAAGAAATTGAATGTGTCGAATTAGTAAGAAGTAATGTGCAGTGCATTCAAGAAAACGCGAACCAGCCCGGGCCATCTTGCGAACGCGGACGCCCGAGGAAAGATTAATCAGAATTGTCTAAGCGCTCGAAACGTAGAAGATTGGCAGAATTATCTCAAGTAGATGACTCTGCTGTGAATGCACTACTCAATACTTCTGATACGTCTAATACTAGCTTAAGAGTGAATATAAATGCGGACGAGGTCTTATCCCTTTTTGTTGAGGCTACGTTGACGAAGCATCAATATTTATTAATTAAGAATTTCATTAACAATAAAACTGCATGTGACATTTTACCATCTTACCAAAGTGTACTGACTGCTAAAAAGAAGTGCTATCCTGAAAACTTATCCGTTTCAGAATCTAAAGCAGAAGTAGAATTGCAAAGTTTATTAGATCACACAACTTCTAGAATAGTCGAGTCGCAAAAAGAAATTTTAGATAGAGTACCAACAGATTCCACTCATAATTTGACTTTGATTGGAAAGTGGGGATTTGATGGTAGTACAGGCCAAAGTGAATACAAACAGTCTTTTTCAGATCCCTCTTGTACAGATGACAGTAGTTTATTTATGACGTCTTATGTCCCACTTAAGTTAATAGTAAATTGCCCTTCAGATAGTAGTACAGTTTGGAAAAATCCTCGACCCTCTTCCACTAGATACTGCAGACCTATTCGCTTTCAATTTTTGAAAGAAACCTCCGAATTATCTAAGGAAGAGGAAGCCTACATCCGACAAAAGATAAGAAATTTGACTGCAATAACTTTTAGTTATAATAACCGCGATTTCAGAATTCAGCACTCTTTACAGTTAACTATGGTGGATGGTAAAGTGTGTACTGCTTTGAGTGACTCATCATCCTGTAAGTGTTATATTTGTGGAGCAACTCCCAAAGAAATGAACAAAATAGACGTTTGCTTACAGAAACAACCTGATGAAAGTAGGTTTGAGTTTGGCCTATCTTCTTTACATTCTTGGATTCGCTTTTTCGAATATTTTGTTCATCTTGCTTACAGGATGGATGTTAAGAAGTGGCAGGTTAGGTCGGATGATGAGAAATGACAAGTAGCAGATAGGAAATCGTATGTACAGAATGAGTTTAGGCGTAGATTAGGTTTAATAGTAGACAAACCATGAAGTGGCGGAAGCGGGACATCGAACGGTGGAAATACGGCACGAATTTTTTTCTCTAATTCTGCAGTTTCAGCTGAAATTACTGGCTTAAATAAAGATTTGAGTGATCGTTGTTCCACAATTTTACAAGCCTTGTCCTCGGGTTTTAATATTGATTCCGATATAAATTTAATGAATATGCTTTGGAAACCGCGCGACTTTTAATTCAAGAATATCCGGGGTATAATCTCCCAGCTTCCGTTCACAAAGTCCTCATCCATGGTGCTGAAGTGGCACAGTACCCTCTATTATCTATCGGGGAATTATCCGAAGAGGCAGCAGAATCTAACAACAAACATTATAAGGCCTTCAGGCGGGATCACACGACAAAAATGTCGCGAGAACTTACGAATACGGACTTACTTAACAGACTTTTACTCAGAGGGCCTAGTACGAGTTTCTTTTAACTATCTCGACTGTACGCATCGAACGCGTTCGGCACTCTGATTGGCCCTTCCCCAGTGAAGGCCAGTGAAGGGCCAATCGGAGCGCCGAACGCGTTCGATGCGTTAAAAGTCGAGATGGTTAAAAGAAAGTCGCACTAGGCCCTCAGATAGTCTTCGGAAACTTCCCCGTAAGAAAAAGAGCGTTATGTCGAGGTAGGTTTTAGATTTATTACGAATTTAGTTTAAAATGAAATTAGGGTGGTTGTTCTGGTTATTTTAACTTAGTTGTGGTTATGATTACATTTGTAAATAAATTGTAGTTTTATTTTTCTTGATTTTTGTTGTATATAATATATAAAAGAATACATATTTAATTATATCCCCTTTATGAATAGCATTAATATCATATTCAGTTGTATTTATATATAAATCTCAAATACTGACTATGCAAAATTATATAAACAGTACATATTGTACAGTTTATTGTATATTATGTATTAAATTATGTAAATAAAGCATTAATGTACATTTGTGAAGTATTTTTTATTATTTACCCTTCATAAAAATCTCATTTAATAAAGTAAGGTATTTTTGACCGTGATGTAGGGCGCTTGGACCACCGTGAGGTGTGAGTACTATGTACTATAGAGCTATCATTTACCGGGTAATATGTCTTTCATTGACTTGAATGTGCCTTATTGGTGGCTGGGTATATGTCATGCTCACTCAAATGTCTCGCTGATGGTGGCGCGTGTCTTGGATCATTTAGCTCCCTTCAAAATGGTTGAGCTGAATGGAGCTGATTCATGCGTCATGTTCGTGAACGGGCGCCGTCAGTCGTGACTGGTCATCTCTTAGCTGCCATGGCTTATTTTAATTTTTGAATTGTTCTTATTTTATAATTGCGGACGCTTCTAACGTGCTTTCTACATTGTTCTCATATGTATAATTTCAACATGAATGATGTACTTAACCATTATATTGTAACAATATTTTGATTTAAAAGAGTGACCATGGAGTTTCTTGCCCGTTCTTCTCCATAGGTACCTACTACGCTTTGGAATAGGCAACTAGCTTCATATTTCTGACTGACTGACTCCTTGACAATTCAAAAGTGCCTGTAAATGGTTTAATTGAAATAAATATTTTGAGTTTGAGTTTGACTACCTCCTGGCTCAATTATTTAACAATACTGTTACCCAAACAAACTACATAATGCAAAGTTTCATTTCCATACGACAATTAGAAGTTGATGAATTACGTTGAAGGATTCCGTTACATAGATGTGAAGAATGTGATTCTAGAACCCCGAGATCTTCTGGGACTTAGAAACGTGTTGATGCGTATGGTGATGGTGTTACATTGAAAAACATTTATTTCATGCTCTCGAGTTTGAGTTAAGTGTTGTATGTGATTGAAAACCAACTGTATCTACCATCAACGAAGACACCGGAGACTGATCACACACGGCAGAGGGTGGACTCCCCTCCGTGTTGTGTTTATTATTAGCTAAACATTCCATTTTGAATTTTTAAATTTCATTCACTGTCTCAAACATCCGAGGTTTTCATGTTTTTAACGCTCCAGGCACTCCACTATATTAATTTCTTTGAACAAGGTTTGTTTTATTTTACCCATATTCAAGCAAATAAATGATTTGATTTAATTTGATTTAATAAACATTGAACAGACCATTATGTCGGCGTTAGTACAATTTTGTACCTACTTCATGTCTGAGGTTATTAAGGGGGATGCGCTAAGGTAGCCCGCGAATTTCAATGAAATTCAAATTCAGTTTCGTTTTTGTATGGGACTCCGGCCATAACATGTACACTTTAGAAAACCTAGGAAACGAACCCCTGAATTTTTTTAAAGGCATTTTTTTCTTATAATTTATTTATTTAAACTTACACACAAAAAAAAAAAAGGTACAAAGGCGGACTTAATGCCTTAGGCATTCTCTACCAGTCAACCAAGGGTGGTGAAGAGATTAGATGGCGGGTGCTCTGTGTGAGAGGAACAAAGACAAAAAAAAAAAAAATGAAAAAAAAAAATATCATAATGCATTATAGATAAAGCAGTTTTTACAGTACATAAATACGCAATCAACTTATGATACATAATTACTTACATACATATTTACTATAATATATATATATACTTAATATACAAATTCAAGGCAGAGAGGTGTATATGACTCTACTCTATTTATTTTGAAAACATCTCTGCAATTTCCGCTTACATGCATACCGACTGGTGGCCGTCCTGATATCAAGAGGAAGCGCATTCCAAAGAAGAATGGACTGAATATGAAAAGAAGATTGAACAAAGTCAGAAGTATGAGAAGGGCAGAGTAGGAGAAGATTGTTAGAAGAACGCAGATTCTTAGTGTGTGAAGAACATAGATATTGGAAGTAGGAGTGGGCGTTGCGACGACGAACCGTTTCCAAAGACCGTTTTATGTTCTGCGACGATGGAACCGTTTTACGTCCTGGGTTCAAACAGTCTTCGTTGCACAAACCAGTCTTCGAATTATTCAGTGCGATTCTTTATTTTACGTCGTTGAAAATACAGTCGAGAACGCAATGATAAATGATTCAACGAACGGAACAACACGAGTAGACGAGTCGTCGTCTTCGAACGACCGAACGGAACGCGACAAGTAGTAGACGGACGGACGACGAGTCACTCGTCGTTCGTCGTCGTCGTTTACAAAACAGTCCTTGCAATAAAAAGTGAACTTTATACCAATGATATAGATTCGATAATATATTACCAGTTGTCAATGCGTCTCGTTCCGTTTGTTTGCAAAACAGTCCTTACAATAAAAAGTGAACTTTATATCACTGATATAAAGTTCACTTTTTACATACAGTCGATAATGCTATTTCTTGGAATTCGAGCCGATATGAACGTCTCGTCGCGACGACGGCAACGCAATTATTCTTCGTCTTCAAACCAGTTGCAACGACGACCGTTTCTTGCAACCGTTTTCGTCGTCTCGAAAACGGTTGCGTTTCGTCCGCGAAAAATTCGACAACGACCCACCACTAATGGGAAGTGAGATACAAGATAAGAAGGAGGAGTGGGAGAGTTGAGAACGGAGAAAAGCGTGGTCCGAGCACGCACACTTCTTCTTTGGCGAATGGACATCCATTTGAGCTCAGACCTATAGCTCGAAACATGGTCATATTTCCTCAGGTTGAAAATGAACCGAATACAGTTGTTGAGTAGTCTGTCAAGCTTATCCAAAAAAACTGCATTCAATTCAAAGTAGCACACGTCACCATAGTCGATGATGGGGAAAATTAAAGTCTGCACAAGCATAGTTTTTGTCTTAGCGGGCAAAAAGTTCCTCAGACGATACAGGGATCGCAGAGTATCGCTGACCCGTTGACTAACACTAGAGACCTGGCGTTGCCAGCTAAGTGTCGAGTCCAGATGCAAACCGAGATCCTTCACAGTAGAAGTAATGGGGATGACGGTGCCATTGAAAATTTGTGGAGGAAGAGAGCTGAGCGTCACCCTACCCATCATGCGTGAGCTCCCAATTACAATGGCCTGACACTTTGAGGGGTTTACTGACACCCCAAAACTATCAGACCACTTTTTGATGGCATCTAAATCTCGGTTTACATCCGCTATAGCGTCTGATAAACCTTCAACCCGCCCGGCTAATTATATATAATTGAAGATCATCGGCATAAAGATGATACGAACACCGAAGACAGTGAGTTACAAAATTAATGAAGATGGAAAATAACAATGGAGAAAGAATACCGCCTTGCGGAACACCAGCATCCAGGTCGCGCCAACTCGAAGAGCTCTCATCAACGCGAACCGACTGCTGACGTCCCCGAAGATAAGAAGAGAACCATTCCATGGCCTCGGGTGAAACCATAAGATGAGAGAGGATAGAAAGGAGAATATCGTAGCTGACGGCGTTAAAGACATTGGAAAAATCAATTAATACCAGAACGGTAACCTTGGTATCCTCCATCGCTTCTCTAACGTCGCCAGTCACTTTAAGGAGAGCGGAGGCTGTACTGTGCCCAGGCCTGAATCCAGACTGAAAAGAGCTAACAAGGTTGTTCCGGTGAATAAACCCCGCAAACTGCTTGTGTACGCAGGCCTCAAGCACTTTAGACAGGAACGGGAGAATGGAAATGGGGCGGAAGTGACTGGGTAAGGAGGGTTTTGAAATTTTAGGGAGTGGGCGTACAAACGCCGTACGCCACAAGGATGGGAAATGCCCGGAATTAAGAGAAAAGTTGATGATGTGAGTAATCGGAGGGAGAATGGTATCAAGGATCCAAACGACCATACTACGACTGATACCGTCACAGCCCACAGCCTTGGATTTTATGGACAGGATGATCTTTTTAATTTCGTCCAAGGTGACCGGAGAGAGGTTGAATGGTTCTATGATTGGACTGGCTAGGCCAGTAATGTAATCGATCGTCTGGGACAACATTTGGGTATCCAAATGACAGGTGGTTGTGAAGTGACGGTTGATATCATCAAGGCCAATTGTATTAGGAAAATCCACATGACGTGGTCTACCGATACCAAGAGTACCAAGGAACTTCCAGATATCAGCAGGTGAAGAAGAAATGTTCTCGAGAATATGGCGGCGTTTAGCGTTGCGTATCATCTGATTATACCGATTTCTAGCAGCTTTGTAAAAGATCCGATTTTCATCACTGCGATCCCTTCTAAATTTACGGAAGGCCCGATCTCTGCGCCTCATCGCCATTCGAACCCCTGTCGTCATCCAAGGAGCAGGTGGACGACGTAGTTTCACCCTCTTGACAGGAGAGCGTTTGTCGTAGAGAGCAAGGACCGTCCGACCGTAATATCTAATATTTTTTAGGCACTAAATAAAAACTGAAAATGTTTGACGTTTGTCAGGAGAAATACGAATATCGACAGCCAGCCATGGCATGACAGGTTGGACAGATGACATTTACATTACTTATCCTAGAACTGTCAAAACTGTTGTTTGCGAAAAACTTTTCCGAATGAGCGCTAGGGCCGCTCTCTGCCTAATCCTTCGGGGAATACACGCATGATGTTATGTTCTTCTTGTCTGTTTATATATATGTACATCAGTGGTTAAATAAATAGCGTCCTACGTGTAAATAAATGAAACTACAATTCAGATTTAAAATATTTATTCTTCTTCTCTTTTTGGATGCTGAAGATGCTGGTGCCACAACATTCGTTTGATATCGAGCCCAGCCAAGGTACCAGACTATTGTCATTACATGTGCGCAACAACCAACAGTTTGCATGCCACTTAAAAGCAACTGCAATAATAGCCATCTAAGCTATTTTCCCAATTACTTTGTGTGGTAGATATTAATATGTATGAGTAATATATTTTACTACTGCGGTGCCGAGACCTAATTCTTATAAAAATACTTTCCTGTAATGACAGTGTGCCTGGCACCATGGTTTCACTGCATAGTTCTACCACAAATGATCCATTCTGCCTTATATGTTCACCAAAATAACTCCGTGCTTGTTTAATTATGTATAACCCCAAAGCAAATAATATAATGTCAGACAAGGTCATTTGTGGGAAAACTTCTAGCAGCGGGTTATCTATCGTTAGCTATTTGCGTTTATACATGAAAAATTAGCTCTTCGTCCATCGTATTATTTTCAACAATGAAATCTAATGCATTGGGCAAATTCACCCGCTGCTGGGCTCGATTCAATATTGCCTCAGCATCTGGACGGTCTACCAGGGGAGAATGGAAGGCATTTAAAATAGCAGCACATATCTTCCATTATATGGGAAGATGCTACATTGAAATATTCTTGTCGAAATAACTTAAGTTGTAGTTTAAAGCGACCGTTTACAACCTCCACAACCCACCTACAGAGTTACAAGCCTACTTTTATTTGCTTTGATTTTTGATAGTTGGGTCACAAGACTAAATAAGGATAACTCTTATTTATTTATTCTGTGGTTGGGTTTCCCCCGTCTCTTTAGATTCAGGTTTGCAAACATTATATACAGAGTGTAAGGGTAAACACCGTTGTCATTGTCAAACCATGGATAGTTGACTTAAATATTTAAAAAAGACCGAACACAACAAAAAAATAACGTTCAATTTCATTAAAAGATTTTTTAAAGTTTCTATCCGACACCGTGCTTGCTAGCGAAACAGCTGACTGACTGAGGGAGGGGTCGCCAGGCCTAAAATATTGCCTGTACGGGCCATTTTCATTATGAAATAATAATTTCATGATGTCTGCATCAGACATAGTTGCTGGATATGTTCCGCACACAACTATTATGTGTCCCTCACTTGCCACTAAAAGTCATTTTTTGATATAAAGTCAAAGTCAAATCATTTATTTCAAATAGGCACATTAAAGGCACTTTTGAACGTCAAAAAAACTAAGAAATAGAACTGATTCTAGTTGCCCCTTCCAAAAGGTAGTTTTCGTATGGAGAAGAATGGGAAAGAAACACCAACGTTACTCTTTTAAAAAAAATGGTTTACAATATTTTGTATATATTATGGACCAAGTGATAAATACGGGCATTTTTCATAATGCCCGCGCATTATGAATAATGACAAGCTACTTAGGGCAAAATAATAAATTATAATTTGAACTTCCTAATTTATCACATTGCCTCGTCATTATAAATATTGCCCTGTGGTCTTTGGGCAATCTGATAATACACAGGTATTTTGCACGGGGTGCGGGTATCGCGCGGGGTGGGGGCTCGCATTTCGGAGCCGCGCCCGCAGGCTCCAGTCCGACCAGTCAGTTTTAACAACAGTTTAACATTTAATTATGGTAAAGTCATCATAGGTCAGCAGAGTGTCTATGAATGGAAATATTTTATTTGGCGACGGCCGCCACGATCTCAGCCGGAGTCGTCGAGTCGTCCAACCCGTCAACGCGCAATTCAGCGGTCTTCTTTGGCCTGGACACCCGAACGTCCTCCGGATTGAGGACCTCCCTCAACTTGGCGGCCAGCACGTCCGCTCTTTCGCCGCTAGAGGCGCCCGACAACTCAAGCAGTCGCGCCCCCGTAATCGCCTGCCTCATTCTGAGGCCGGTCGGTATGCCAAGGTCGGGGAACGCGACTTTGGCTTTTGCCTCCGTGAGGACCGCCTTATAGGAGACGCCCCTTTCGACGGCTCCGGGCTGCAGCGTAATCACTACAGCCGCAGAGCATGGGGTTCTGACCTTAGGCGGCCCTTGAGCTTTCTTTAGTGCCAGTGCCGGTGCTCCAGAGGGTACCGGTGGTGGCGGCGCCGTCTTCTTTTTTTCCGACGGCCCCTCTTGACGACCGTCGCCCAGGCCTCAGCGGTAGGCCCGGGCGCGGCCGCTGGCGGTGCAGCCGGTGGCGCAGCCGCCGGGGAGGCAGGCACGGACGTACCCTCCGCGGGCTTTTTGGCCCCTCTTACGGACCGGCTCGACTCAGCCGCCGCGCTTGTTGTTGGCTGCCCCTCCTTCTTCCACTTGTCCGCAGCGAGCGGTGGGCGGAGGTTTTGAGCTGGGAGGAGCCTGGCCTCTATCGCCTCCAGTCGGGCACTCACCATCTTCCCACACTGCACCATGCAGATGCGCGCGATCTTTTCAACCTCCGCATCCGCAGGTGCAGGCGCCGAATATGGGACAGGCGATGGCAGCGCCACTGTAGTAATGGAGCCGGCAGCCGCGGGAGCTGCCCTCTGGGCGGCAAACTGCCGCTTGAGGTCCTCCAACTCGGATCGGAGACGGCCATTCTCCTCCCATAGCTTCGCCGTCTCCTCCGTGCTAGTGCGACTAAGGAGGACCTCAACCGCCTCCTTAATCCCGTACGCCGCGTCTTTAAGAGCACGCGTGAATGTGCCCTTCAGATTGCCCGACTTGGTGGCAACCTTCAGGACGAAATCCACGCCGTCCAGCACTTGACGACTGAGCGCCACCGCCGTTACGCTCCCGCCGTCAGCCATGCCAGCATAGCGCCGCTCTCGGGCCTGTCGGGCCAACTCGCTGACTTCGTCAGCCGCGACAGTCCTTTGCTGCGACCGTTTGGCAGCATTGGCCTCTGCTCTGTTGGCTTCCAGCATGGAGCCTCCCACAAGGTCCGCCACCGTGGGCTCGAGGGCCACTTGCCTGGACCCCGAGTCATTCCCTGCGCTGGGAACCGGCGTTTCGGGGCGCTTAAGAAAGCGCCCTAGAGAGTCGCGCGACCCCGCTCCACCAGCTGCACGACCCCGTCCTCTCCTGCCCTTCAGCACCTTGGCCGGTACGTTCTCTTCGCTGGAAGAGAACCCCACATGCTCCTCATCCTCCTTGCGTGCGTGCTTCTTCCAAAACTTGGACGCACGCTCAGCCCCCTCCCCTTTCGTCCGCGAGCGCTTTGAGCTTACGCTCGCCACGCTCGCCACACTCATCCTATCAGATGTGGTGTCAGAATCTGACACCACACCCACACCCATCTGCTCGACCAACACGATCGGCACCTTCTCTATTGCTTGTTCTTTATTTTTATTATAATTTTTTTCCATTTTTAATCCCACGAGTAGATATAGGAACAAAATGTCCGCCTGGCAGAGCCTAGATACCAGGTAAGCCTATATACTGTAGAGTGCGGCAGGTATCTGCGGGGAAGCGCTAGCGACTGGTGCCCCACCAGCTACTCATCCTCTCGCCGCGCTTCAAAGCTTAGGATTAGGTTGTTTTTTTATCTTAGAGGTAGCCTTCCTCTGAGCCAGGCAATTAAGCCAAGCCCCCGACGGCGGCATTAGACATGCCTCCGTTCGCTGTCCGGCCAACCCGACTCAGCGAACCCGCCGAAGTTTCTCTCGTTGAAGACAACTCCTCAACGAGAGAAACGCGCCGCTTTGGTGCGCCTGCACCGCAGCGGCATGGTCACATCAAATGTCGATCGACTGTCGTCGATCGATCAGGAGCGACCCCGTCCCGGTGTCTCTCTTAGTCCTAGTACTTCCCGCATGAACTAACTCTACCGGCAGAGCCCCAAGATCATTGAGACGCGCAAGCCCCACCACGACGACAACGTGGAGACACCCTCGGTGGGGGTCATACTCTAACCTAACCTAACATATCGTAACCTAAGTTTGAAATGTTTGACAAATGATAAATGTCCCAAACATTTTGTGTTATTATAATAATCAGCATTACAATAATTCTACCAAATGAAACGTTGTCATACAAAAATTTGCTAATCGTTAGTTGTCAAAGTGAAACATCGGCGAAACGTTGGTTGGCAAGTGATAATCTGCCAAAAAATTTTTGGCAAAAAGGCAGGATACCAGGCCTATGTCCAGCAGTGGACGTCTTTCGGCTGAAATGATAATTGATTCTACGTATGAAATTAAAATAATAGTATTTATATTATACTGCCCCATAGGTGACTAGCATTATAAAAAATGCCCGGTCAATTTGATTATTTCAATAGTTGTTATCACATTGCCCTCTCATATTGGGCATTTTTCAAACTGCCCGGGCATTTTTCATAATGTCCTAATAATCACTTGGTCCATAACATATACATCAACATGTGAATACGATGCAACTAGAATACGATTACTGTATCACAAAGAATGACAAAGAAATCCTACTAATATTATAAATGTGAAAGTTTGTGTGTTTGGATGTTTGTTACTCAATCACGCAAAAACGGCTGAATGGATTTGGATGAAATTTGGCAAACAGATAGTTTATAACCTGGATTAACACATAGGATACTTTTTATCCCGATATTCTCACGGGATCGAGACTTACGCGGCCGCGGGGCGCGGTGCTCGCACATTTACAAACATTGTAAAAGTAGGTATACAATATCACAATATTCCTATCATTTTTACATTACAAATCACAAAATGTGTAAAAAATTGGTTGCCTGTAAAGTCGGTATACGGGCGAAAGTTTTACGTGACAACGACTTTGAGTGGTAAAATAATTTTAATGTGAATATTCATTCGTATGATAAAAGCGCAATTATATAAGCGCAAGACATGAACCGGTGTGTATGCCTATCTCTCTCACTCTCTCTCTCTCGCTCTCTCGCTCTTAGGCGGGCTAACTGTGCTCGAGTGGAAGGGACGCGTGCCTTTCACTTTTTATGTCTGTCTCTCTCGCTCTTAGGCGGGCTAACCATGCCCGAGTGGAAGGGACGCGTGCCTCTCACTCGCTCTCATTGTGAGCGCATAACGTGAGCGGAGCGTAACGCAGTTTCTTGAAGTGTCACCCGGCAAACCAATTTATAAGACGTTGTCACGTCAAAATCTATGATATACAAATAACCAGCATGTATCCATGCATTCTTATCCTGGATATAATCCTCTAATTTGTAATAGGCTTGTTTACAAAGTATACTTTTAATATGGGTTTTAAATTTTCTTTCATTTAATTGCAATATATCACAAGGTATTTTGTTATAGCATTTAACGCAGTACCCCATAAAAGATGTTTGTACTTTAGCTAATCTGAAAAATGGTTGATCTTCTCAATGGTTGGTCTTTATTTCTAGTATTAAAATTATGTCTATCACTTATTTTATTAAAAAGATTAGGTTTTTTCTAACATACAAAATATTCTCATAAATGAATTGGCAAGGTACCGTCATAATATTAATCCTTTTAAATAGTTCCCTGAGAGATTCGCGGCGACATAGATAATATGGACGACTTTTGAATATTATATGTAATTGTCATCGAAAATGAGTATTAGTTTCCTTTCTTCCCTATTACCAAATAAGCCCTCAGGTATTAATTATATTTTCAAGGCTTATGTGTCCTAATGCTATCAAAGCTTCTCGAGCCTTATTTAGTAGACGCGTGACTTTTACTTTACTCATTCTAAATAAAGTCCCAAGCCTCTCGTGAGAATCTCCTGTACGTGCTTTTACAAAAAATAATCCGAGGGCTGTTTTTGGCATTTTACAATTTTCTATTAAATGGGGGACTTCATTAAAAACACTTAAAAACTGGTCTTTGGATAAGCCAGTCCAATAATTAAACATAGCATCATCAATATTTTCTAGATTTGAAAAATTAAGGTGTACAGTTTGGGAATCATTATTTACTTCCATCATTTTTTCGATGTCCTCGGCACTGAATACATTATTTAACATCTCCAAATTCAAAATATGGTCCCAATCATAAGTGGTCTTGTGAATCATGCAAACTCTTGCATTTTCAGCTATATATATTTTATGATTTGTAAGAATATTTTTTCTCAAGTAACTAGGTACTATGTGACGCTCTGTATTTGTACACCCGGGTACAAAACAACGAGAACTGGACATACCTATTTTTTTGTATGAGTTTAATTGAATAGAGTGAGGCATATCCAAAGCTTGCTGAGGCTCTTCTTGTTTAAGTTTAATAGGTTGTTCATTTGCTTGATGAACAGCATCTTGAGCCCAAATCCAACAGTCATTGCACACCAGTGAATGATTAGTAATCTGTAAAAAAAAGTATGAAATAAACTAACACATTCATAGATAAATATATATTTCTTAGATTGACACTTGAGTATTTTACACACCTGTCGAGGATTTATTCTTCTTGAAATAACGTCCCTTACTGGACCATCTCGTAATAGATGTGTTCGCCTTCGTACTGTTGATGTTGAACACACAATACAAACATTTCTGCTATTTAGGTGAGTACTGGTCGCTCGCTGAACATTTCTTCGAGCAGATACCCAGCATGCGTAACACACTCTATCTCCAGGGAGTATCTAAAAATAATACATTGTCTATGATTTTTAGTAGTAACCAAGCTTGGTAGTATATTTTTATTTATATCAAATCAATTAGTCTATTGTAGGACAACTGTTAGTTCAATCAGAATAGTTATGAATGAGGAAGTTATTTAACAGACCTGTCGTGGAGCGATTTGTGCTATGATTTCATCTCTCTCAGGACCATGAGAAATAATGTGTGTTCTTCTTCGAGAGAGAGATAATCTACACCAAACACAAATATTTTGTGATTGTCCGGAGTTAGATGCTGATACACCAAGCATCCTGCAGGCACGTGTCCAGCATCGGTGGCAAACAAGGCCACCATCCGGTACCTGCATTTATTATTTTGAAGTTGTTACTGAACATTGTAGTAAGGTAAAATAATGTGAGCAAAGAATGAATTACATGAAAATAAAGGTTACCTGTCTTGGAGCAATTATATTGGATATTGCATCTCTTTGAGGCCCACTTGATAAACAATGGGATCTCCTTGTTAATAAAGGTGCAAGGCACCACACACATTCATTTCTTTCAGTTCCACTGAGAGGATCCTGGCTATTATCAGTGCTTTCAAGAATATTAGGCACAGAAATAAAACATGCCTGGCATAGTGCAGCATCAGCAGCAATCTGAAACATGTCTCATGTTACAATTACATAGATATACTCTGAAAACAAAAAAAAATCTTTAGTGCCCGCCGCCTCCGGTCGCGTCATCATGTGGCCGTGCACTTATACTTATTAAAAACACTGTTCAATTATTAGTTGGGAGGAGACCAGATGGCATGACGTTGTTGCCTTGAAAGGTGGGTGTGGGACGCAACATGTGTCGACACCCTTGCTCCATCCCATGTTCCTAGCACGGCGGGCTGTGTTAGCGCCGCTGTTACGGCTGCTGAGACCCTCAAGCGGCGCAATTATTGTAATTCTTACCTCATGACCCATGTCTTGTTCAATATTAAACAAAATCTCTGGACCCAAATCTGATGCAATATAGTGGTTTTCACCACTGAGTATACTTCTGCTGCACTTAATACAAGCCATTTTGTTACAAGCCAAGATATCGAAGTCGAGACCGAAACGAGACTACCCTGACAGATCAAAAATCTGCAATCTTGCGACAATCTAAAGCCCGATTTGACACCTATCAAAATACTGTTAGTAGTGATGGGAAAAAAATCGGTTGTTTTGAAAACCGATTCACGAGAAATATCGATTTATCATACTTAGAAATTGTAATTGACAATAATTTATCTACATTACTTCAAACTGATTCTCGAGTCATATCGTTTTATTACACTTCATTATCATCATCATCAGCCTACAGGAGTCTACTACTGGACCTCTCCAATTGCACGGCAGTCAGCTCAATTCTCGGTAACTCATCCAGCTGCTACCAAACACCCTACGAAGATCGTCGCTCCTCTTTAAGACATATTGACGAGCTTATACGATAATCACATAATAGCCGAGTCAGAAAATATAACAATTACCTTTAACCATTTCCTTTAATGACAAAAGAAAGCTAAAAATATATGTGATGAGATTTTATTTATTGTGTTACTCTCTTTTCTAAATGTAATGTTTGTAAAAGTATCGATTTTTCAGAACTTCGATTTTATTCGATCAAAAAACTGGTTAAAATCTTTACAACACTACCGTTGCAATAGCAACGAACCCAAAGACATGACATTGTATTAATGTCCTGTCAGAATATTAATCAACGAGTACTTCGTGTTTTTGAGTGCATTTTTCCAATATAAAGTGAAACTTGGTGCTTTCGAATGATACTCATTGTTATAGTGTATGGATAACATAGTAATTAATTAGGATTATGAATTTGATTTTTCGTTCTCATATGTACCTAGACGTTCATACAAAGTTATCGCGGCATGTATGATGAGAAACGTCAAAACGGGCTTCTTAGATTGTCGCAAGTTTAGCCTTTTCCCAAATATATTGGGGTCGGCTCTTCCAGTCTAACCGGATGCAGCTGGATACCAGTATTTTACATGGAGCGACTGCACCTGACCTCCACAACTCAGTGACTGGGTAATACGATACCCCTTGGTAAGACTGGTCGTCAGACTTTCGGGCTTCTGACGACCCTTTGAAATGAAATGAAATTGTTTATTCTGTAAATAGGATACCTATGGGAATCACTTTTACACGTCATATTAAAAAATTTAAAAAAAAGCTAGATGAGGTCGGCGTTTCCTATCTGACTACTCTGAAAAGAAAGGCCGAAACATACTCAGAGGTCACAGTCTCTTTTAAAGTCCAGACATAATCTTGGTCAAGCCATATGAGGACCATGTAAATTCGAGTCTGAAATGGTCTTTTGAGGAAAGAACCACACAGATTTGAGTGGACCTGTCCAGTCAGTGCAAGCATTTGTCAGTAATGGCGGAGCTCAACTCAGAACTTAAGGAGCTCAGCGACTCGACGAACAATACCAAAGAAAGGACATTTGGGTAGGCCGCATAAAATTCTCAAATTGCCAGACCATCGATAAAATTAACTGAAACGAAAAAATATAAAAATTCACATAGTCCTCACATTCACAATAATACAATACTTTACAAAGTAATCATGACATTTTGTATAGAATATTCAATAATGTCAATTTGAGGCGGAACGCGTGAGGGAGAGGCTAAGCCTGCGCCCTCACGCCCCTAACCGCCGCCGCTGGAGACACCCTGGGCGTCGGGAATCCCAGGCGGATTCCCGGCCACCATAGGCGCGGGCTTGCGGACGGCGAGCAATGGGTAGCTCGCCGTCCGATAAGGACCAGGCCCGGGTCGATGGCGCGTCGTGTTCCACGCGCGCCTCAAAGAGATGTCAGCACACCTGACGGGGTCCGTTGGGACCGATGAATGCCAGGGTTGCGGAATAGTCCGAAAGGGATACCGGGACCCTGGCAACAGGCAACTGAAGGAACACGGGTAGGTTTTAGTCAGTAAGAGTCTGACACGACCTTCCGCTCCGCCCAGAGGGAGAGAAGTCATTATGATGATTTCCCAACCAAAAAAAAAAAAAAAAAAAGGCAGTGGTATTCGAATTTGTGTGGGGTATGTACACAACTAAAAAGTGAAAATAGTATAATAGGTCTTTACCTATGGAATTGCCGTTTTGTATGAAAAAATTTAAACGAATTTTTTTCATGAATTTTTTATTTGTATTAATCGAAGTAATCACCCATGCAATCAATGCATCTTTGCCATCGCAGTGGCAGTTTATTGATGCCCTTCTTAAAGAAATCAGCTGGACGGGAGGCAACAAATTCTTCAAAGGCATTTTGTACTGCCTCTCGGGTATTGAATTTTTTTCCCGCCAAGAAGTTATCCAAATTCTGGAAAAAGTAGTAGTCTGTAGGCGCAAGGTCTGGTGAGTAGGGCGGATGACGGAGAGCTTCCAACCCCAGTTCTTGCAACTTGGAGACCGTCTGCTGTGCAGTATGAGGTCGCGCGTTGTCGTGCAGGAGCAGCGGAGACGAGCGATTGACCAATGCTGGTTGGAGATGCGCCAGCTTCTCCATCATTGTGTTCAGTTCTTCACAGTACACATCTGCAGTAATGCTCACCCCGTTTGGTAAGAAGCTGTGATGAATCACACCGGCGCTAGACCACCAAACAGTGACCATCACTTTTCTAGGGGTAAGTTTTCGTTTAGGGCATTGTTTAGGTGCTGAACCAGGATCCAACCAACTTGCTGAGCGCTTGCGGTTATCAAACAGAATCCATTTTTCATCGCAGGTAACAATGCGGTTCAAAATTCCTTCATTTGTGTGTCTGTTGAGCAGTGCAAGGCACGTCTCGACGCGTACTTCGCGCTGGCGATCATTGAGTTCGTGGGGCACCCATTTGTCAAGCTTTTTTACCTTGCCAATTTGACGCAAATGGACCAATATTGTTTTGACGCTAACGTCGAAAGCTGCTGCTAATTCAGCCGTAGATTGTGTATCATCAGCTTCCACAATCGCCTTTAATTCGTCATTGTCGACCAAAGTCTTCGGACGACCGCGGGGTTCATTTTTCAGGTCGAAATTTCCAGAACGGAAGCGAGCAAACCAATAACAGGTGGTGCGTTGGTTTGTAGTGTTAGCTCCGTAAACGTCGTTGATGTTGCGTGCCGCTTGTGCCGCGTTGCTGCCACGACGGTACTCATATTCCATAATTACTCGAATTTTTTACGTATCCATGATGACGAAAAAGATTGAAATGCGATGAAAATGTAACACTAATCAATAAAGAAATGACTACTTTTGGAAAAAAAAATCCATGTTTTTAAAATAAATTTAATTTGAAATTAGAATTCTTTGCCAAACAAAAATTATTTTGATTTGAAATGGCCAGTACTGCAGAACGGCAATTTCATAGGTAAAGACCTAATATTATGCCATTAGTGAATAAAGGACGGATTTGTGGCGGTATCTACATCGCCCCATGCGAACTAGGTACGCATCAAAGACCTGACGTCAGACAGACGTCACGTCACGTTGTGTGGGGTAGGTACCACAACTAAAAAGTGAAAAATAAAGAAAAATAACTTTAATTTCGGAAGTCGGTGGCAAAATCGAAAATTGAAAAGCAAAGACACCGACTTCCTAAATTAAAGATACTTTTCACTTTTTTTGTGTTTTTTTTTAAAGTCGGTTTTTTTTTTTTGTAAAAAGTTTTTTTGTCTTCTAAATAATCTGAAAACCAAACTTTGTAGAAAAAGGTACTAAGTATAAAAAGTACCTTTTTCTACAAAGTTTGGTTTTAATACAGTTTTTAAATCGCTTAATGGGTAAGTTTTGAATGTCAATGGGAAGTTTGTTATCTATGCTTATACATTGACCCATGAACAAGTTGCCTACTCTGTGGAGACGAGTGCGATGTACAGCAAGATTGTGTTTATTCCTGGTATTTAAACTATGAATATCGGACATTTTCTTAAAATTTCATATATTTTTGTGTACATACAATAGGTTTTCAAATATATATTGTGAGGCTACAGTCAGAATATCTATTTCTTTGAATTTTTCTCGAAGGGAATCTCTCGGACCTAGGTTGTAAATGGCTCGAATAGCCCTTTTCTGTAAAACAAAGATAGCATTAATGTCCGCACAGGCTCCCCAGAGAAGAATCCCATAAGACAGAAGACTATGAAAATAACTAAAATAAACAATTCTGGCTGTATCTACGTCAGTTATCTGTCTAATTTTTTTAACGGCGTAGGCGGCCGAACTAAGCCTTCCTGACAATTTTTCTATGTGTGAGCCCCATTGTAATTTACCGTCAATGGTTATTCAAAGAAAAACTGTCGACTCAACGGGGTCCAACTCTATTCCATTAACTTTAACATTGGTAGATAGCTGCCTGACATTTGGCGTTGAAAAGGGGTTCGGGCAAGTTGGTCCTTATGACCAATGGACTCGAATCGTACATCGATGGATAGGTATTTTAAAGAGAACAAAATGTTATTATGGGGTTACATTTGGATTCGTTGTCCGATTCGAGATATCGGCTTAGAAAATATGTGTTTACAGTATCTCGGATAGTACACAAAAAACAATAAAATACGTATTGTGTAGTGATTACTAAGCTGGAATGAATATGTGAACTCATTCCACATCAGCAGAAACTACATAAAAATATTTATATATTTGACATTTGGCGTTGAAAAGGGGTTCGGGCAAGTTGGTCCCTATGACCAATGGACTCGAATCGTACATCGATGGATAGGTATTTTAAAGAGAAAAAAAACGTTATTATGGGGTTACATTTGGATTCGTTGTCCGATTCGAGATATCGGCTTAGAAAAGACGTGTTTTCAGTATCTGGGATAAAACGCTAAAATACGTATTGTGTAGTGATTACTAAGCAGGAATGAATATGTGAACTCAGTCCACATCAGCAGAAACTACATAAAAATATTTATATAGGTACGCACCCAGTTTTTAAATATAATATTCTTCTTCTTAATATTCTTTCATACATTATCTATGAACGAAAGAATCGCCACTTGTCACTAAAACTGACAAGTAGGGATTTTTTAATTCTTGGATTCTCTCATTCAGTTTACAACGATTTTGACCCCTGCATTCTTTTGAACTCTGTTTTCTGCATCTTACGTTGACCCTGGCTTGAACTATTACTACCGAAGTGCTTTACGGTTGGACTATTTAACATAATGGAAACCTTCGAGCCAGATATCAAGAACATATTTTATCTGAAAATCTGCCGAGAACTCGTCCAGAATTAGTAGCATTCATACTCAGACGAAGTAAAAAAATCTAGACAGAGCGCTGTCAACAGTGACATGAAGCCGGTTTCGTAAACATGTGTGCAACTGTGCAATTAGTGAGTTGCTGCTCAGTAAAAACTCATTACCCTAATATTTTGTCTTAAGTACTGGAGGGGGACTGGACGAGTAAATAGATAGGTTAGCGTTACCTATATATTTATTAAATTGTTTATAGGTACCTCGCTTTATTCCGACAAGAAAATAAAACAATAGTTAAAAGTAACTACATTTTTATTATTACATGACTGCAAAAAGGAGTGTCATGTTTTCAGGATTAATGTACCTATGTATGTATGTATGTGAGTTTCTTTAGTCCACCATTACTTTTAAATGCCTGAACGGATTTGGATGTATGGGGTATCGATAGAATCCTTAGATCATCCCGAGTGACATAGGCTTTAAAAAAAAAAGCAATATTGCGGCAGTATGGCTCCATTTCGAAATGTGAAAAGTGAACCTGTAATGTTACGTTTCGCATCACATGAATTATTTACCCAATAAACAGGGAAAATTGTGACGCATACTAGTGACAACACTTGGTTAAGATTTTGTGTTCCAAGCTGTCATATTTTGATTTATTAAAATTATGGATTTTCATCTAGTTTTTATGTTTACTTCGTATGAAATGTGATGCCATCTGGCTTTTTATTTTTTTAAGAATAGTTTTCCACCCTTTCACCGCACAAATCGGCATTTTCGCGATAAAATAATTTAATTTGTTTCAGCGTGACGCTTCATTGCCAGACTAGTTGTAAATAATCGATTTGGTGTAGTTTGGGTGTAATTGTGTGCGTTCGAGAGTGTATGCACAGAGCTTGGTGTAGTTTTGCATGCTTCACTTTATTGTTCGCAGCGCTCTGTCTTGGTTTTTTATTTGGTCTGAGGTCTGGATATGTAAAAATCGTCACCCATCCACGGACCAACCCAGGCAAGCGTAGCTTAACCTGATGGATCGACCCGTGCGGCTGTTATTACTTAGCCACGAGCTCGGTCAGTGGGTCGTCTTGCTCCTCCACGAGACTGACCTCGCCCTATGTGAGTTTAAGTTCCTTGAGAAGTTGAGACTGACAGAAGTGACAGACGTCAGACGTGATGTCAAATATCAATACAAACATTATGTTTGAATTTTTCGTCCAGAAGTAGGTACCTACAAATCGATAATCCTCAAAAGTAGTTTTTAAAAAAATGATGAATCACACTTTTTAATTAATCAAAAAGTTATTTATGGTAGCTATCTTTAAAAAAAAATAAAGTAATAGACTCCGGATTTTTAATTTGTCTGTCTGTGGTGTCTTGTTTATACCTTTGTGACGTCACATAGCATATAACCAGCGGACGATCAAGACGCTTCCAACGATACCTCATTTGTCAAATTATGATGAGTCGTTTAGAAGATATGAGGGATCAGATGAACATACATACATACATACATACATACATACATACATACATACATACATACATACATACATACATACCGGTCAAAATCATAACCCTCCTTTTTTCTTCGCCGTAGTCGGGTAAAAATAGCGCCCTCTAGAGGACATAAAGTAAGGAACTAAAAAAAAAAATTGTTTAATCGTACCATGTTGGGTATAAAATGAAAGGGCTTTTAATGAGCACATTTCAAAAATATATACAGGGCGGCCGGAACATTGACGTCCAAAAATAAAATTCAGGTCCCTCGTATCGTGGGGTATCCGAATCACCCCCATGTATGTTCCGCGATTTTTTATAGCTTTCGAGTCACGAATTTTTTTCAGTTTTTTTGAGAATTTTCGACCTGACCAATAATCAAATGACAAATAATCTAATAAAAAGAAAAGTAGAAGGTTTTGTCCAACATTTTTTTTTGCAAGTGAATCTTCATGAGTTGTGCTTTTATGCATAAAATAATCAGCTTCGTAACTGTGATGAAAGTTATGAAAATGTTAGTCTTAAGTGAAAAATGTACGTTCGGTAAATTATGACTCTAATTTTCATCTTCAAATTAAAAATCTAAATAGTTGACTTCATAGTTCATATGAAGGCTTCAAGAATGTGCCAGACTCTCAGCTTTTATAATCAAATAAAAAAGTAGTGCTTAATAGGGCTACTTTGTACATTTTATGGCCGAAAATGAACCATGTCCTTTTCTTACGTTTTTTGCAATTTGCAGATCAGTACCAGGTTGTATGTTGATCTAATGACTATTTCATGAATTCGTCGTTCAATGCACTTACATGAACTTAGAGAGTTGTATTGCTGATTCTAATGTTTATAATTGTAAATCCATATTTGTTACGGTCGCCAATAATATTTAGATCAACATAAAACCTCATACTGACCTGCAAATTGCAAAAAAACGTAAGAAAATTTGAATTTTCGGGCCACCTTAGCGCATCAACCTTAAGTGTAAGTAAGGAACTAAAAAAAAAAGAGAGTGTAACCAGAAATTCCTCTTTTTCGGTCTTAGTTTGAATCATGCAAAGCGCTTTTATTTTGACTCGTGTGCATGTCAATCTCCTTCCAACGTTGTACTTACCAGATTTATAATCACAGGGGCGACCGTTGCGAAGAAACCGAAACTAGACACTCGAAGAACAACACTAGAAGATGCAATAACAGCCGAGCAAACGAACAAGGAAAAATCAGACTCGAAAGTTATTTGGAAAACTCCAAATAGTACGTCCAAACCTGGCCCATATTTAAAAAAAATTAAAGATACTCGAACACAAATTGCTGAAAAACCCAAATGTGATGTATGTCAACGTAGTTTTAGTAAAAATTCTGATTTAACAAAACATATTCGTATACACACTGGCGAAAAACCTTATAAGTGTGATGTATGTCAGCGTAGTTTTAGTCAAAATAGTCATTTGACACAACATATTCGAATACACACTAGTGGGAAACCTTATAAGTGTGATGTATGTCAACATAGTTTCAGTTACAAGAGTGATTTAACAAAACATATTCGTATACACACTGGCGAAAAACCTTATAGGTGTGATGTATGTCAGCGTAGATTTAGTGTAAAAAGTGATTTAACTAAACATATTCGTATACACACTGGCGAAAAACCTTATAAGTGTGATGTATGTCAGCGTAGTTTTAGTGTAAAGGGTCATTTAACAAAACATATTCGTATACACACTGGCGAAAAACCTTATAAGTGTGATGTGTGTCAGCGTAGTTTTACTCAAAAGACTCATTTGACACAACATATTCGAATACACACTAGTGAAAAACCTTATTAGTGTTATGTATTTCAACATAGTTTTAATCATACATGGAATATAACAATATTTCTTTGTTATACAAGGCTGCAAAGTTGTTTTTTGGCGCGAGTACTTGTATTGAAAACTGAGCAAGCGTCACAAATGACTTCTCCCGCTCTGGGCGGAGCGGGAAGGCGTGTCACACTTTTACTGATTAAAACCCACCCGTGTTCCTTTAGTTGCCCATTACCCGGTATTATCCCTTTCGGACTTTCCCGCAACCCTGGCAGGCATCGGTCCTAACGGACCCCGTCAAGTGTGCTGACATCTCTTTGAGGCGCGCGTGGAACACGACGCGCCGACGGCGAGCTACCCATTGCTCGCCGTCCGCAAGCGGGCAAGCCCGCGCCTACGGTGGCCGGGAATCCGCATGGGATTCCCGACGCCCAGGGCGTCTCCTGCGGGCGGCGCTTAGGGGCGTGAAGTCTTTCAACATGTTTTATTTTACTTATAGCTTAGTATACGTTACATCAGCAAGAAAATCTCTTCTCTCTTCTAAATGTGCGCCAAGTAAAAAAATTGTGCGTAAAAGTGCGTTTAAAAGTGTGTCGTATTAGAAAAGAAACGGAAAAATGAATATTATAGGAGTAAAGTTATTCCAGCAAGATTTAAAACGAATGACCGGAGAGAGAAACAATGTGCATGGTCGGATAACTTCGTACAATGTGCGCCGAAAGTGTGTGTCTAGGTTTTCGAGATATCTAATTTCCTGCTGGGGTTAGGTTTTGCAGAATCTTATTTCTCAGAAACTAAAGATTATGCGCCTGTAATTTAAACGTATATCAGTAGTTCTGCTGCCGTGTGTACGAAACAAAAACAAAACTAACTTTTAATCTATACTTCTATACTAATATTATAAAGAGGAAAGATTTGATTGTTTGTTTGTTTGTTTGTTTGCATTGAATAGGCTCCGAAACTACCGAAGCGATTTGAAAAATTCTTTCACTGTTGGGAAGCTACACTATCCCCGGGTGACATAGGCTATAATAAATTAAAAAAAAAAATAGGGCTCCTTACCAAATCTCCAATAATGTAATCCAAGGTGTACAAAAATTACCTAAAATAGCCGTAGATAAGTACTTAGTGCTACCCGTGCGAAGCTGGGGCGAGCAGATAGTTAATAATAAAATAAAAAAGACGACTTAAAAGCCTCATTATCGTCACATGAAATTCCCACAGAAAAAACCACTATCTCATTCTGTCAATGTCAAGCAAGCTGTCAAGTGAAGTAGCTAAAATACCACAGCCAGAGTTACCAACTTAGTGGATTTTTCACAAAAACTGGCGGTTTAGACCCCCCTTTTAGTGGCGAAATATTGCTTTTATGGCTGGTGGTTTTTTCTAGTGGTTTAGTAGAATTCAGTTTTAAATAACTGAAAATGCTCTCACTCAACCACTAAGCCACTAAAACGGAAACGAAATAAGTACTTATTATTTTTACTTCAATTAATTTTCAGGAGTAGTTATTTACTTTTACTGTATGAATGTAATAAAAAACAAGCAGAGGAACAGAATGAAGTTGATTTTAAAAACAAATTGGTGGGTACCAAAGTAACCAACGATAATGGTGCAGACAAAAAAAAAACATCTGAATGTTAGAATATCTGTATTTTTTTATTATTTGTTGTTATTGTACCTAAATATTTTTATGTTCCTTACTTTGACATGTTGATTTACTAATAATATTGTATGTGTTTTTTATTTGTGACAAGATTATTATAACACACGAAATAAAGTGCTGTGACAACATCGAAAGTTGTTTTTATTCCTTTCTCGTCTCCCTCCAATGTACTGCATCAGGATAATGCTCAACCAAATAATAATCTCAATGTTATTTGGAGCTGTTGGAAACAAAATAGATTATTTCCCCCCCTTTTTATATACTTGTATACTCGGGTTTTAGGTTTTTTAAATAATTTGTTTTTTTAAGTAAGAGAATTGGCCTTCACTCAGGTGGTTGTAGAAGTTGAATCTGGTGGAGAGCTAGTTTACCTGTTGGCAACACTGGCCACCACAGAGTACATTTGGCCGATTGGCCACAGCCAACACAGTCACACTTACACAGTGCTTAGTGGTGGTGCAGTGGTGGAGTGACGGTGATCGTTCGTTACAGATCATTATTATTTTTCAATAGCTTTAGCTTTTGTAGCTTGGGTGCTATTTTGTGACGTACATAAATAATCTCACGCTTCTTTCCATTAGGGTAGGCTGGAAGGCAGAAACTACAGAACGCCACTTATAACAATTCAATTCTTCGATCCATATATAACAATTCTTTTTTTTGTGACATATTTACGAAATAAACGTAAACTACCGGTATAGTTAATTGATTCAGGCGTGACTTTGCGGAAATCCATTATAAAATACAATAGACGTAGATATATTTAGTAACCTATTCCGCTTGACTATTCTTCAAGAGTCCTAAAAAACCCTGTAAGAAATCGACACGTGTTTCACCTCTCAACGAGGCATCCTCAGGATGACGATTGACCAATTGCAAACCAGAATGCGACGTGTTACCACACCGAGCGCTGGACGCAAAGTGAATCAAATCGCCCGTCACCCCCACTTATATAGGATCGCTGCTCGGCGCCGACCGGCTAGAATCGTTATCAGTGCGATAAGCGCGATAAGGGGCGAACAATCGCAACAAAGGCGACCTTGGCATACTGGTATTTAATTCGTTCAACAGTGTAACGTTCGCTGTATTATTTTTAATAATTTCTAAACTCTCTAATACTGAAATTTTAAATCCTTTATCACAAGTATGTAAAATTTTGAAATTGTTATTATTATTTAATGAATGACCTGAATCTATTAAGTGTTGAGCAAAATGAGATTTTTCTGGACAACTATTCCTATAAGCTGCAATATGTTCCTTATATCTTGTTTGGAAATTACGACTAGTCTGACCTATGTAAATACCATTACAATCATCGCAATTTAATTTGTAAACACCTGATTTTTTATGGTTTTCTAAACGATCTTTTCCGTTACAGATCCGCCTTAAAGAATTATCTGTTTTAAAAGCTACCCTTATTTCATTTCTAAACAAAGTTTTTTAAACCCTATCACTAATAGACCCTAAGTATGTCAAACTACCTATATATTGATTACGACGGGCGATTTGATTCACTTTGCGTCTAGCGCTCGGTGTGGTAACACGTCGCATTCTGGTTTGCAATTGGTCAATGGTCATCCTGAGGATGCCCCGTTGAGAGGTGAAACACGTGTCGATTTCTTACAGGGTTTTTTAGGACTCTTGAAGAATAGTCAAGCGGAATAGGTTACTAAATATATCTACGTCTATTGTATTTTTTAACTACCGGTATGTTAAAGGTGTCGCAAGTCCCAACGCAACAGTGTATTATTATTCTATAAGGAATTAAAAAAATATATATATCTTAGTGTTACTGAGGTAAGATGGAAAAACTGCTAATATGTAGGATATGTTTAGTGCAGAATGTCCGTATGTATGTAGTGGTCAACAGGCACTTACATGAACTGTATGAGAAGCTGACTGATATTCCAGTAAGTTGATATTATTATTAATAAGTAAATTAGGTACCTACTTAGTTAAACGCCTCTTCTACCAGAAAAGGACATCATTAATTTTTGGCTAAATTATGATAGTGCCGGGCAAAAAAATAAACAATTCCGTTAGAACATGTTATTCTCTTCACTTCTCACTATCAGACCAAATTGTAGGGCAATTCCCTGTGCTATTATACGATTTTGAAAAATACTGTTTTCAGTATGTTTTAGTTAAAATAATTAATAGTCATATAATAAAAGTAATAGGTTGTAGTTATAAAAAATGAAGAGAAAAACATACTCTTTCGGAATATATGTTTTTTTTGTTTGGCCAGTACTTTCAGAAATAGCAGAGCTAGCTAGAATGATCTCCTTTAGGGTTCAGTGCTTCCTCCCTTCCTTTTAATCAATACCTAACAGCTACATGAGTCGATTGACTAGGTTAAGGTACGCTTGCTGGGGTTAGCCCTTGAATGTGTGACCATCTTTACATTTCGAGACTCCTCTGTGTTTTGGAAAGCATGTTTAGCCATTAGTCCTGGATGTCATTCGTGGATCTTTGGTTAAGACTAATTAATTGGGTAATATGATACCCCTTGGTACGCCAAGGGGTATCATATTACCTAATTACTGGGTTGTGGAGGTCAGATAGGCTAGCTTCCATAATACAAATAAATTAAATTCATGTACCTACCTACATTAAATCGCCAATCTGCCATATTTGAGCAGGAGTGGCGTTCAATGCACTTGCCTTCTTTGTAAGATACGCACAGAGTCAAAAAGCAATAAGGACCATGAACTGTTCGCTTGGATAGCATTACTAGGTAGATAGAATAGAAGTATTTTTTTCTAATGCAGGTGCCTATTTCAGTAGAAAGAATCTTGAAATGGAAAATAATATAATATGTATGAAAGTCGTAAACAGAGTAGGTACAAAAGAATTAGAGAATACAACTTGACGGTTTCTCTTGACAAACCACACACTGACATAATGTTTATTATTAACTATATGTCACTGCAGCTGTAACATGCCAACTTGCCAAAGAGGCTTTAATAGTTTCCCTCAGCTGCTAGTCGACCTCATCCTTCAGACCTAAGCTGTGACAAAGTTCCAGTAGTCTGGGTCTTTTTTTTTTTTTTTTTTTAAACGTTGCCCCACACTACGAATTTTCTTCCTGTATCGTGGGTGCGTTTACAAACATAGAAACTCACATATACTAACACCCAGACCCGGAACAACTACTTGCAGATCATACAAATATTTGTTCCGTGCGGGGATCGAACCCGCGACACGTTGCGCAGCCGTCCGTCGCTCAGCCACTGCGCCAACCGTGTCGTCGGTCTGGGCAGGGCCTTTGTCAGCAGATCTGCCAGCTGTGTAGCAGAGCTAGTCCTTTCGACCACAATATCGTTTTGAAGAACCAGTTCTCTAACAAAAAAGTGTCTCACTCGAACATGTTTGGTTCTTCAGTGAAATTCGGGATTATGCGCTAGTTTCACCGCAGCTTCGTTATCCACGAATAGTACAGGAATTTCTTGTTGACCATTCATGTCTTTAAACAGTCTTTTTAGCCAAAACAATTCTCTGGCGGCCTCGCTTGCTGCCACAATCTCGGCTTCTGTGGTGCTAAAGGCAACTGAAGCTTGTCGTTGAGCGTACTGCTTCTCTGGAAGGAAATGACTCTCGACTCATTCTCAGCTTTCCCTTTTTTAATAATTCCTTCTTTCTGTAAAGGAGTCGACACTGGATTGCAGTCTCTCATATTGAATCGCTCCAAGATCTTTCTTGCGTAAGCTTCTTGCTTTACGAAAATCGAGCCATCTTCCATTTGTACTACTCGATACTGCTTCTTTATACGTTTAAGGTTCTCTTTCTAAAATAGAATCGACCAAGAACAATTTAAAGTCATCCAATTTTTGTGAAGGTAGAGTACTTCTGTCTCTGAGATTATACCTTGGAACGTCCGGCATAGAAATATCGTTCTCGGAATTCATCGGCATCTCATCATCAGGAGGAACAGCATCTACGAACTCTTCAGTTTCACTTTCTATGATCTCACTTTCTCCCTCTAATTGGACTAACTCTCTTATAGGAGAAGCTACATTGTGCGGAAAAACATCTTCCGGAAAGATCACTCCCTCTGTCTCCTGTCCTATCATAACAGAATCTCCCTCTATCTCACCGCTTACTGGTAAATTCATATCTTCCTGAGGACCTGGTCCCAAGGCTGTTGGGATTCTCAATTACATGTTTGTACAAAAGGTGACATTCCTCGATCTTTCGGTCTGTTTTCCATTCCAGATGCGATATCCGTCGTCGTTATCGTATCCAATAAGTCTACCTTTGACAGCCTTCTTATGTAGCTTCTTCCTTTTCTGTTTAGGAATGTGAAAGAAACATTCACTCCCTATCACACGCAAATGTGAAATCTTAGGCTTCTTCTTATGCCACAGCTCATACGGTACTTTCCCTTCTTCTCTTGTGGGTCCCGTGCGATTGAGAACGTATGCAGCTGTATTGATAAGCTCTGCCCACAGGGCCTGTGGAAATTCGTCTTCTGCGTGCATGTATGAACGAGCTGTTTCCACGAGAGTCCTGTTCTCTCATTCTGCGCACCCATTTTGCTCGGGCATGTATGGCATCTTGAGCCGCTGGATTATTCCCTGCCTATTAAGTACCTTCCGAACCGCTTTATTATTAAATTCCCCGCCATTGTCACTCAATAGTGTTTTGACAGTGTGTCCGGCATTTTTGGCTTCTTTAAGAAATTGAATAATCTTGTCCTTTACTTCATTTTTGTTTCGAATGAAATAAACATGGCGAAACGCGGAGAAGTCATCCTTTAAAAGAACAAAGTAGCGACATTTCGAGTAACTTTCAGGGAATGATCCACATACATCGGCGTGAACCAGCTCTCCAGGCATACTAGCTCTTTCTCTTTTGCCAAATTTAAGACGCTGTGCCTTTCCATAAATGCAGCCTTGCACTGTATATCATCTTTATCATTTAGATTAATCCCCAGTTCCCTCTTGACAAGATCTTTGATATATTTCTTGTTCTGGTGACCAAATCGTTCGTGACATAACTGGAGTAAGCTCGATGGATTAACAGCATTAATCTCTACAGGTTTGCTTGGTAGACCTGTCTTCATTTGTAACTTATACAGTCCTCCACTCTGGTTCCTGTTTCCAACCGCTAAAATCTGACCATTTAATTCCAGCCTGCACTCTTTCTTGGTGGAAATAAATGTGCTATTTTGCAGTTTATCTTGTGCAGCTAACATGGATAGCAAATTCTTGGTAAGCTTCGGTACATACCAGACATCACTCAGAGTTAAATTCAGTGTTTTGCCGTTAACTTTGGTTTGAACTGCCACAGACACTTTCCCTTTTGCAGGAACTACAGTCCCATCTGCCTTTGTAACGGTGTGGTTCGATCCAAAGTCCTCAAAATATGTGAATATGTCTCCCCTATTGGTGACGTGAGTCGTAGCACCATTATCTACATACCAATTTTCTGTATCACTTTCTTCAGAGCAAGTGTAAATCATCAACGTTATATTCTGCACTTGCTGCTGCTTGGACGAAGACTGTGTAGGTTTCTTCGGTCTGCCATCATTAATCCACTCCTTGCCATTTTTAATGCGGTGGCCTATTTTTGAGCAGTACCTGCATCTTATGTTCTCGTCTCTCAACTGCGATTTATGCTGCATCTTTGAGGTAGAGGCGAGCACTTCCTGATTCTCATTAATATGACCACCTAGCGCTCTCTCATACCCGCACAGTTGTGCTGTCAGTGATTCAATTGTCCTCTCTTGTTTGTTTAGCAGCATCCAACTTGATTTGAAACTGAAAAATTTTTCATTGAGGGAATCTAAAATTTTACAGATCAAGAACATTTCCGGCAACTTCATGTTAGGATCGGTCTTCAAAATCTCAGCATTCAAATTGTTCCAAATGTTTTTAAGTTTCGACATCATGGTTGATGCATCATCAGCGGTATTATTTTTGAAACTAAAGAATTGCATGCATAATGTGTATGCTCTGTCTTCTGATTGACCGTCAAACAAGCGGTGAAGTTCCTGCCATACTTCGTTTGCTGTTTCAAATTGTTGCTTTCATTAGATTCTCTTCGGTCATGTTGCTTGTTATGATAAGTAGAGCGTTGCTGTCTGCCTTCCTATATTTTAATAATTCTGCATTATAGGCCATCAGAGCACCATCGCCTGTTCCTAAAATTGGCTTTCTAAGTTTTCCTTCCGCCGCCTCCATGGCACCTTCTGTACCCCGCAGCATGATGGACACCTTATATTTCCATGTAGCCCAATTCTGACTACCTATTAGCTGACCGATCTGAATCTTGGTGGTGGTAAAATATACCATTTTGACAGCACCGATTTTTTTTTGTTTTTTTTTTCGTTTTTTCCTGGTCTTATCTTGGGTAACCTGGGTATAATATAAATAATATAATATGTATGAAAGTCGTAAACAGAGTAGGTACAAAAGAATTAGAGAATACAACTTGACGGTTTCTCTTGATATACCACACACTGACATAATGTTTATTAACTATATGTCACTGCAGCTGTAACAGGCCAACTTGTCAAAGAGGCTTTAATATTTTCCTAAAAACAAAATTGTGCAAGACAAGTTTTGTTGCAGTTTGTAACTGAAGACAGAAGACCGATGCTCGCTTGTTTCTTCTGCTGCGCTAAACTAAAACAATGCTACCAATTACTGAGACAATGTCTGCAAGCTGAAGAGCTGTTTGCTCAGATGATGAATGAGGATTATGAGGTGAGGTACACTTCTTTATTCTTGTCATTTCTAATTTCAGTATGTGGAAGTGATTCCTCTTTCCTCTCAAGTTCTATTGTGTCTGGTTTCATCATGAGAGAAGGTTGGTGCTCGTGGGACTGTGGTCACCAAAATATTTTCCAAATACTATAATCATCTTTTTATAATACTATAATCAAATTTCAATAGCTGTCTCCAAAAGGGTGTCTTTCCTGATGCACTTATGTGCTATTCTACATCCAATCCATAAGGCGGGGAGCAGAGGCTGTGTCAACAACTTTCTTGAAGAAGTGAAATGAAATGAAATGAAATGAAATTGTTTATTCTGTAAATAGGATATCAGAATCACTTTTACACGTCATATTTAAAAAAATAAAATAAGCTCGATGAGGTCGGCGTTTCCTATCTGACTACTCTGAGAAGAAAGGCCGAAACAAACTCAGAGGTCGCAGTCTCTTTTAAGGTCCAGACATAATCTTGGTCAGGCCATATGAGGACCATGTAGATTAGTGTCTGAAATGGTATTTTGAGGAAAGAACCACACAGATTTGAGTGGACCTGTCCAGTCAGTGCAAGCATTTGTCAGTAACCGAGGAGCTCAACTCAGAGCTTAAGGAGCTCAACGACTCGACGAACAATACCAAAGAAAGGACATTTGGGTAGGCCGCTAAAAGTACTCAAACTGCCAGATTAAAACTAAAGAAAGAGAGAAAAGAGATAATAAAAATGATCCACATAGTCCTCACATTCACAATAATTAAAATAAAATAATACTTTACAAAGTAATAATGTCATTTTGTATAAAATATTTAACAATGTCAATTTGTAGGTTTATAAAACTGGTATATTGTAATGATTTTAGATAATAATTAAAATGTCAAGTTCTAAGGTTTTAGCAGAGCGAGCAGCTCAATCCCATGCTTTTTTGTCTTCTAAATAATCCGCAATTTTATAGTACCCTTTTACAAAATGTGGTTTTAATACAGCCTTTAAATCGTTTAATGGGTAAATTTCTAATATCAATGGGAAGTTTGTTGTAAAAGCGTATACATTGACCCATGAATGAGTTGCCTACTCTGTGGAGACGAGTGCCAGCTCATAGCCAATAACCAATATGGTTTTCGTGCTGGAGTCTCGAAAGGAGACGCGGTTCTTGATTTTACACGGTTGCTTGCTGGGAACCTGAACAAAAAAGACTAAATGTCTTGGAATATACCGAGACCTTTCGAAGGCATTCGACGCAGTATTTGTTCCCTTACTTTTCGCTAAATTGGAACTGCTTGGTATAAGAGGCGTCACTCTTCAAATCTTTAAGGATTACCTCACCAATCGTACCCAAATGACAAATATATGTTACCTGCTTAGAGATGAGGAACCCATCTCTCACGGAGTGTCACAGGGTAGCATCCTGGATCCCATTTCATTTCTAATAATATATGTAAATGACTTGTGCAGTATCATCCTCCCTGATACCAATTTTTTTGCATATGCTGGTGATACCGCTATTATAGTTGAAAGGACAACGTGGGATAGCGTTAAAAATAGCGCAGAATCAGCGCTAACAGAAGTAATCAAATGGCTCAATCTAAATCTGCTTAGTCCTTTCTCTATTCGCCAAAATACGTCACCAGACCCTACATTCGCGATAACAGCTCACGGCGGTCATCTCCGTGTCAATGTCGAATACTTACATGAACCGAGAATGTAAAAAACCGACTTCCAAAAAAACACTCAAAACTGAATGAAAACTTTTTACAAGAAATATTTTTTTTTTTTTGTAAAAAGTTTTTATTTTTCACTTTTTAGTTGTTGTACCTACCCCACACAATTTCGAATACCACTACCTGCTATGTAAATAACAGTGACGGAGTCAAACAATATATCGTCTACATCATAGATATAAGAAAGAAGGAGATATGCCCGGTAGTTGAAAATGTATTAGAACCCACTGTCTCCAAAACATCCCCACTCCGCGCCAACTACTACACATGCAGTTCAGTAAGAGCAATAGATACGCAGTCGCGCACACACCCACTTTTCATAAATCAGAACGTACTACACAATCAATTATAGACCTTATAACATCCAACACAGCGCGCATTTAACGTGCACCGTACAACTTACTCACACAAAAGCAATGGTCGCTATCGATGTGCTGTGCAAAAGCCATTTATTTTCCATATACGCTAGTGATTGACTAAATCGGAAAGTTATCGATTTTTTGATTGTACTAAAATATTTTTGGGGTCCTGAAAATAAAATAAATAAAAAACGATAAGTCCAGAGAATATTAAGTATAATAAAAATAACAATTAGTAGCTAAAAAAATAAAATAAAAAAAAACAACGAAAAAATCCGGTTAAGTTGGTTTAAGCTTAATCTCTTACTTTTTTATGGTTTTGGTATTTTACTTCCGTTAAAGTTTTCAAAAGCTTCGAATGTGTAATCTGCATGGTTAAGATAATAATATTAGTGACTTTTGATAAAATAAGTCAAAATATTCATACTAAGTATTTATTTGTTATGCATGGGTGTGTGTTTGTTTTCATATACATATTTGCTATTTCTCTATTAACTAGGCATTTTTTAATAACAAATGCATATTGCCTGCCATGCATAGTGCATAGTGGTGAGGTATCGATGTAACTGCTTAGGATAATATTTAAATGATAAATACGCTGTTATTGTACCTACCTTTCAGCTTCCCAAAAGATGCGAATTTTAAGAAGGAATGGATTGATGCCACAGGCAGGCCACCTAACTGGCTCCCTCATCTTAACAGGTTTCAACAATATCTACCGTTTCAATAGGCTATGACAAGTTAAGATACGATAATTCAAACCCACACACTCCGCCGACATTATCATAAAATTTTATTAACTTACTTTACGATTGTTGTTTATGCATTTGTCTACTACGCTGTAAAATAATCAAAATAAATAAAAATCATTATTTCACATCGATTTTCCAACCACGTAAAAAGATTTACAGATTGAAGAATTTATTCGCTAATCGACATCGATTGTTGTCGATAGCCTACGTTAGTGTATCTGCACAAGCACATCACTAGCTCGGCGCAAGACACAGCGGCCGTACCACCGATGCATTCGTACAGTTGTAATATCGTTTTGTGATTTTTACATTGCTTGTCCAGTCACAGCGAGATAATATTTAGGTAGTGGTTAAGGAGCAATGTATTTAGTGCAAAAATAATACAGTCACTGTGATATTTGAAAACAAAACTATCATAGTAAAACCAAGAAATACTTTTCGATTTGTTGTTTTTCATGATTTTAAAGAAAAATACTGAGAAATACTTGTTCTTACATATGGCAAGTGATTCCTTTATTCACAAAGTTTTTAATTTGGCTTCGGTTTTTGCAAGAAACCACATAACAACTCGGCATTCTTATAAGTTTTCACGATCACGGTCGAAAGCGCACTAGTTCGCGGAGACGGCCATTTGCCAAGTGCATGAGCATTTCGGACATGCGGCGCCGACACAGACACGCCCCCATGCCACTTCTCCTGTTTTTTATATTTCTATGGTCTACATACACTAAGTGGAAAAAATACGTAATTATTGAAGCTAACTCAAAAACTACGCAAGCAAATTTAATAAAAAAATTATGGGACCACCTCTGAAGCATGACCTACTAAACAAAAAAATAATCATCAAAATCGATTCATAATTGGCGGAGTAACATACAGGCGAATTGAGAACCTCCTCCTTTTTGAAGAAGTCTGTTAAAAAAAACTTTAATTTCGGAACTCGGTGTCTTTGCTTTTCAATTTTCGTTTTTTGCGACCGACTTCCGAAATTAAAGTTATTTTTCAGTTTTGAGTGTTTTTTTTTTGAAGTCGGTTTTTTTTTTTGTAATTTTTTTTATTTTCACTTTTTAGTTGTGGTGGTACCTACCCCACACAAATTCTAATACCAATAGCTGATGTAAATAACAGTGAAGAAGTAAATGAAAACATCGTCTAGATAAACTAAGTGGGAAAAATACGTAATATTGAAGCTAACTCAAAAACTACACAAGCAAAGTTAATAAAATTTATATGGGACCACCTCGGAAGCATACCATATAAAAAAAGAATAATCAAAATCGATTCATAATTGGCGGAGAAATCGAATTGAGAACCTCCTCCTTTTTGAAGAAGTCGGTTAAAAATATATTGTGTACAAATAGATGCAGGATTACGATCGGATCAGCAGCTTATTGCCCTGACCTCTAGGACTATGAGATTTTTAAGTCTCTTATGTCTCACTGCACACCCATAATAATTACACTCACACATTCTCCATATACACATATACAAATGGGTGTGCAGTTGCAGTTGCATACGCTTACACACACTCTCCCCCATTCTTGAGTTGCACTCTCTTCTCCCCCTTTTTTCCCATAACAATGTTTAGGAAAATACATACTATATATACAAAAAACATTTTATACTAGGTGTTAGGGTAGACACCGTTATTCTTGAAACTAGTGGTTTGGTGTGAAACGCGAAAAAAAATCAGCTGTTCCATACATTTGTGTTCACTTAAATCGACAAAATGTATGGAACAGCTGATATATTTTTGCGATTTCAATGTTGGTCCCATAGAAAAAGTATATTATAGATGAAACCAAACCACTAGTATCAAGGATAACGGTGTCTACCGTAACACCCTGTATAAACACTTACATGGCAACTGACCCATTTGACAAGGTTTTGTTTATTTTGTAAGATACCTTAGGCTGCCATCAGACGGACTGCATCGCAGCAACCGCGTGCAGTCGATATATTCAACCGCGTGCAGTCGATATATTCAACCGCGTGCAGTCGATATATTCAACCGCGTGCAGTCGATATATTCAACCGCGTGCAGTCGATATATTCAACCGCGTGCAGTCGATATATTCAACCGCGTGCAGTCGATATATTCAACCGCGTGCAGTCGATATATTCAACCGCGTGCAGTCGATATATTCAACCGCGTGCAGTCGATATATTCAACTGCGTGCAGTCGATATATTCAACCGTTCAGTCATGATATCAACTTTACGCAGTCGGCTGCAGTCGTGTGAAGTCAATATTAACTGCATACAGTCGTGACTTCAACTTCCTACAGTCCTTCTGATGGCAGCATTATAGCTGATCACAGTCTCTTAAGATACAAGTCAACCTAATTTAAGGGGCAGGGCTCAATCAATTCATGTACAGGGGGCTTAAAACGGTCACTTTAGCAGAATCATAATATAGAAATATTTTAAATCATCGTAAAATGTCACAAACTGACAATTCATAATAATGATCTGCGTGTAATTCATATTACGAAATAATTCATCTGCTTGACAATTTTCTATGGAGATTCGTAAAATGGTCCACAAATTATGAATTGCTTTTATGTCAAATTAGAGGAATTGCTAATGACAGCTGGGATTCAGGAAATGAACTGCTTTTAGAGGAATTGCTAATGTGACCGGCTTAGGCCCCCTAACCTTGCGGTTACTGCATAATTATTTAATACCTGTCTTTACTCTTATGCCAACCATTTGTAATTCATTTAACCTAATTGTAACCAACCAAATATGTCTTTTCGTCTGTAACTTACTTGAAATAAATAAATAATTTATTATTTATTTATCTTTTTACAGCCCAATCCTTTTATAAACCAAAACCATTTAGAGTTCTGCAGTGGGTTTACTAAATCTCCAATAGAGCACTTATGCATAGATGATGAATGTCAAACAGATAGCATTGCTATCAAAGAAGAATTACCAGCTGTTTGTGAGGGACTAGATGATATTATTGAGCCAAAGGAGGAACATCATAGTGATGGTATGTTTTTAAGAATATAAATAATATTTTCAATAAATAACATCTTGAAACAAATTCAGATATAATCTATTTATTTCATATTGATGAAGACATTTTTTGAACTATCTCGAATTTTTGGCAGTGTTCAGTTTAATTCAATTTACCTACATAAATAGTGTTTACCTACAGACCTAGAACTGGAAAATTCGGACAATACCTATCTAGATGTAGCAGATATACCACCACACTGTTCTGAACCTGATTTAGAATGGGATGTGCCTTTAATGGAGTTTAAAACTGAAGTGGAAGAAGAAGTACCTAACAAGAAACGAAGAGCCAGCGAGACGAGAAGTAAGTGTTAGTTAGTTAATGTATAGGTAAGCAAACAGACCCCAGTACGAAATGATCGCTGCTGTGAAACGATAAACGGGAATAAAAATAAGGAGTAGGTACAGATTATCGACATAATATCGTAAATTAACAGTTATGGGTAATGTTACGGCTCGTGGCTGAGTAATAACAGCCGCACGGGTCAATCCATCAGGTTAAGCTACGCTTGCCTGGTTGTCCCGTGGATGGGTGACCCTCTCTCTTTAGGTAAAAAAAATAACTTCTCGTAACGTATTATTCTTGGTCTAAAGGACAAATGCGCCGTTGGTATTGACGGTATCTTCGCTTCTGTTGTGAAAGCAACTAGACATACTATCATACCGGGTCCACGTTTTTAATTTGTGCCTTTCCTTAGGCACCTTTCCTGACATCTTCAAAACCGCGATTGTCCACCCAATTTATAAATCTGGTGACAAAGGCAATTTATAAATCTAGTCACAAATTACAGACCCATATCGGTACTTACGACTCTCTCAAAAATCTTCGAAATTGTTATTATCATTAGGTTAACAAAATTTCTTACAAAATTTGACATTTTAGCTAATAACCAATTTGGCTTCAGAAGTGATAAAACCACCGATGAAGCTGTATATAAACAAAATAGAACTTACAGATACTATTATTAATAATATTGATAGCAAAAGGAAAACACTGGCTATCTTTTTAGACCTATCCAAGGCTTTCGACACTGTCTCTGTCCCCATATTACTCTCGAAGCTGGAAAAAGTTGGTATCCGCGGTACTGCCCAAGACATCTTCAGAAGTTACCTAATAGGTCGTGGACAGTACGTAAAAATTGATAACCATCTAAGCAGAAAGGAGTTGATTACCTTTGGGGTGCCACAGGGCAGTGTGCTTGGGCCGAGCCTCTTCTTATTATATGTAAATGAGCTGTGTCGCTTGTCTCTCCCTAACTGTAAAATAGTAACTTACGCGGACGATACGGCTCTAATAATTCAAGGCCGCGATTGGAGTGAAACTCGTAAAAACGCCACAAATTTTCTTACTCTGAATGTCAATAAAACTAAGTTCAACTGTTTTTCCTTAAATAAGTCAGGTCAACCCCCAACACCAATTGCCCTTCACGCTCACTCTTATATAAATACTAGTTCTGCCTCAAACTCTGACTGCCCTCAACTAGAAGTCTCCCAGACTATTAAATATAAAAAAAAAACAACCGACTTCCAAAAAAAACACTAAAAAGTGAAAAATAACTTTAATTTCGGAAGTCGGTGTCTTTGCTTTTCAATTTCCGTTTTTTGTCACCGACTTCCGAAATTAAAGCTATTTTTTTTATTATTGTTTCTTATATTCTTGTTTAAATACCTCTGTTATTTATTAGTCTTGGACTCTTGGAACAACCTACCCTCTCACTAAGGGGTGTCGGGCGTTGGCAGCTGCGCCAGTGTTTTTAACTTTTGCTGCTATCATCGTTTAACATTTTTTGTCTTTGTATGTTTATGTTTTTTGTTCCCAATAAACGATAATTATTTTCTACTTTTTTACGTGACGTGTTTTTTTTTTACGTGATTATTATTTTCTACTTTTTTACATCGATTTTCAATATTTTACTTATATAAAATAAAAAGTGGAATAGAGGGCTATAATTTAAAATTGATTTGGTTTTTGTAAGCAGATCTTATTTTATTCGAATATCAATCAGTAAAATATAGTTTTAGGTTATCTTCGATTTTATAAAATTACTTTGGAACCCGGATTTTGTTTCCAAAAAGAACATTTGTAGGAGTTAATATGTTATTTATGTAGTCTATAAAAAAGAAATTTTTATTTTGATGCAACTTGGTACGGAATTCCATACATCAATCGGCATTGTCCTTTGAAAGCAGAGACACCGACTTCCGAAATAAAAGTTATTTTTCATTTTTTAGTGTCTTTTTTGGAAGTCGGTGTTTTTTTTTTGTAAAAAGTTTTTATGTTGAAAGAAGTAATAAGATTTTGTATTGATATACGCGGTATGTCCGCCCACTCAGAGAGAGGAGTCGCGCGATCGCAATAGCGGTGTATAGCGAGAGTATTTTATCTATGCGTGGGGAGCCGAAATGAAACAGAAAAGTTGTGTTAGAAAGGATTGAAATTGTAATTGTCAAACAAGTAAAGTCTGTAAGTAACAGAATGTTTGATTTAAAAGAGTGTTCACGGAATGTCTTGCTCGTTCTTCTCCGTAAGGAACCTACTTCGTTTTAGCATGGGCGACTAGCTTCACGAACTTACTCCTTGCTAAGTGATAATTCAAAAGTGCCCGTAAATGTTCTTATTGAAATAAACGCTTTGAGTTAAATGTTGTGTGTCATTGAAAACCAACTAACTGTATCTACCATCAACGAAGACACCGGAGACTGATCACACACGGCAGAGGGTGGACTCCCCTCCGTGTTGTGTATATTATTAGCTAAACATTCCATTTTGATTTTTTTAAATGTCATTTACTGTCTCAAAAATCCGAGGTTTTCATGTTTTTAACGCTCCAGGCACTCCACTATAATAATTCCTTTGAACAAGGTTTGCCTTAACTTTGAACAGACCATTATGTCGACGTTATTACAATTTAGTAGGTACTTCATGTGTGCTGTCTGGTGATTCAATGTCAACAGAAATTCCTCCTTATCGATCCTAGTTTGAATCGTGCAAAGCGCTATTATTTTGATTCGTGTGCATTTCAATCTTCTTCCAACATTGTACTTACCAGATTTATAATCATAGGGGCGACCGTTGCGAAGAAACCAAAACTAGACACTCGAGGAACAACTCTAGAAGGTGCAATAACAGCCGAGCAAACGAACAAGGAAAAATCAGACTCAAAAGTTATTCGGGCAAGTCCAAAACGTACGTCCATACCAGGCACTTATTTAAAAAAAAAATTAGATACTAGAACACAAATTGGTGAAAAACCCAAATGTGATGTATGTTAACGTAGTTTTAGTAAAAATTCTGGTTTAACAAAACATATTCGTATACACACTGGCGAAAAGCCTGATAAGTGTGATGTATGTCAGCGTAGTTTTAGTAAAATATGTGATTTATCAAATCATATTCATATACATACTGGCGAAAAACCTTATAAGTGTGATGTATGTCAGCGTAGTTTCAGTAAAAATTGTGATTTAACAAAACATATTCGTATTCACACTGGCGAAAAACTTTATAAGTGTGATGTATGTCAGCGTAGTTTTAGTAAAAATTGGGATGTATTATGATGTATGTCAGCGTAGTTATTGTGGAAAGAGTAATTTTGCAAAACATATTCGTATACACACTAGTGAAAAACCTTATCAGTGTGATGTTTGTCAACGTAGTTTTACTGAAAAGACTCATTTGACACATTACATTCGAACCCACAGTGGCGAAAAACCTTATAAGTTTGATGTATGTCAGAGTAAGTCTACTAAAAAGACTCAATTGACTCAACATATTCGAGTACACACTCGTGAAAAACCTTATAAGTGTAATATATGTCAGCGTAGTTTTAGTGTGAAGATTCATTTAACAACACATATTCGTATACACACTAGTGAAATACCTTTGTGACGTATATCAACGTAGTTTTACTCAAAAATTTAGTTTAACAGATCATATTCGTATACACACTGGCGAAAAACCTTATAAGTGTGATTTATGTCAGCGTAGTTAAAGTGGAAAGAGTAATTTTGCAAAACATATTGGTAATACACACTAATGAAAAACCTTATAAGTGTGATGTATGTCAGCGTAGTTTTACCGAAAAGACTCATTTGACGCGACATATTCGAATACACACACGTGATAATCCTTATAAGTGTGATGTAAGCCCTAATAATAAATAAATAAATGTATGTCAACGTAGTTTTAGAAAAAAATGTGATTTAACAAAACATATTCGTTTACAGACTGGCGAAAAGCCTTATAAGTGTGATGTATGTCAGCTTCATTTAATTCAAAAGACTCATTTGACACAACATATTCATGTACGTACTGGGGAAAAACCTTGTAAGTGTGATGTATATCAGCATAGTTTTATTCAAAAGATTCATTTGACACAACATATTCGAATACACACACTTGAAAAACCTTATAGGTGTGATATATGTCAACGTAGTTTTTGTCAAAAGAGTGTTTTAACAAAAGACATTCGTATACACACTGGCGAAAAACCTTATAAGTGTGATGTATATCTGCGTAGTTTTACTCAAAAATGTTATTTAACAGGTAATTTTCGTATACATGATTTTATGTGGTAGGTACCTATCAATGTTGTCGTTAAGCGATATTTCGTACTGTACGTTCACATTCGTCCGGCAGCGTAGGTCGAAACTATGATTTTAGTGACTTAGGGACCGACTTCGTTTTTTTACTTGTTTTTTTTTATGCGGATGGATAGATCTCATTAATCTCAATAATAATTGTTCTGATGTATTTTTACCTAAACTTTATACTTCGGGCAGAAAAATGTGTTTTGTTATTTTAATACACACTTTTTGATTCGTGTGCATGTAAATTTTTTATCCAACATTCTATTTATCAGATTTATAATGTTGTTCATTATATCAATCAGGGCGACTGTTGCGAAGAAACCGAAACTAGACACTCGAACAACAAAGCTAGAAGACGCAATATCAGCCGAGCAGACGAACAAGGAAAAATCAGACCCTGGCACTTATTTAAAAAAAATGATACATACACGAACACAAATTGCTGAAAAACCCAAATGTGATGTATGTCAACGTAGTTTTAAAACAAGTTTTAATTTAAAAAAACATATTCTTTTACACACTGGCGAAAAACCTTATAAGTGTGATGTATGCCAGCGTTGTTTTAGTTACAAAAGTGATTTAACAATACATATTCGTATACACACTGGTGAAAAACCTTATACATGTGATGTATGTCAGCATAGCTTTAATCAAAAGAAGGATTTAACAAAACACATTCGTATACACACCGGCGAAAAATCTTATAAGTGTGATGTATGTCAGCGTAGTTTTAGTCAAAAGATTAATTTGACACAACATATTCGAATACACACTAGTAAAAAACCTTATAAGTGTGATGTGTGTCAGCATAGTTTTAATCGAAAGAGTGATTTAACAAAACATATTCGTATACACACTGGCGCAAAACCTTATAAGTGTGATGTATGTCAGCTTAGTTTTAGTCGTATGGATCATTTGTCAACACATATTCGAATACACACTGGTGAAAAACCTTATGAGTGTGATGTATGTCAGCTTAGTTTTAGTCGTATGGATCATTTGTCAACACATATTCGAATACACACTGGTGAAAAACCTTATAAGTGTGATGTGTGCCATCATAGTTTTAGTAAAAAGGGTAATTTGACACAACATATTCGAATACACACTAGTGAAACACCTTATAAGTGTGATGTATGTCAGCCTAGTTTTAGTCAAAAGACTAATTGACACAACATATTCGTATACACAGTAGGGAAAAACCTTATAAGTGTGATGTATGACCACATAGTTTTAATCCTAAATGTAATTTAATAGATCATATTCTTAAACACACTGGCAAAAAATCTTATATGTGTGATGTATGTCAGCGTAGTGCAGTTTTGGCTCTAACAGAACATGCTATTCGGAACATAGATAAAAAGCAAAAATGCCTTGGACTGTTTCTAAATCTGGCGAAAGCTTTTGACACTGTCCCTATCCTTATAATTAAGCGGGGACGCGCAGGAGTTCAAGGTATCTCCTTAAAAATCTTTGCCGACTATCTACAGGATCGTGTACAAGTGGTGAAAATTGGGAATCATGTTAGTAATAAAGAGCCTATCAATTGCGGCGTTCCTCAGGGAAGCATCCTGGGCCCGACACTGTTTACTATATTTATAAATATAGTGCATTTACTATTTACTATATTTATAAATATTGTGTTGCAATATGTGGTTAACTAGCGACCTCGACAATTGATAATTATTATATTTGCCTGAGCGACCGGCAGCAGGTTCGTCATATAAAGGAAACGTCCTAGTTGGGTGTCAGGAGTTTAACGGAGTTTAACTAAATCAAGCATGTAGGTACTTAGTCTAATTATTGTATATGGACCTAAGCTACCTACTTTAAGAAATTCATTGTAACCCCTTTTCACTCCTTATGTATTAGGCTTATGTAATAAATAATTTAAAAAAATTTTTACTCAAAAGACTCATTTGACTCAACATATTCGAATACACACTAATGAAAAACGTAACCGTGCGTTTGCACTGGCGAAACATTTACGACAAAATATGTTGAAATCTCTATCTTCTGTCAATGTTCCATACAATTTTTGACAAGAACTAGAGATTTAACAACCTCGGTGAAGTTAGCCGCACGACTTCATTAATATGAAATTTTGATAATGCTAATCGTTAGAGAGAAAAGAAAAATCGTTAGAGAGTAATTAGTTTTTTTGGAAAAGCAATTTTAATTTTTCGTGTGAAGTTGACCCCCCCTGCCCGCAAAAATGGACTTTTAGGGGTATGAGGAACAGGGTGTAAAGTTCCCTTTTCTATGGAGTATGTCCATAGAAAAGGGAGGATCCTCCGACCAGACGGGTGTTGTGTCTGGCGGGCAACTGCCCAACGGTTGATGTTGGGTTTTTGTATATATGTCCACTGCACGGTAAACTTTAATTGCGCGATGCACGATTTATGTGACGTCAGGATGACGTCAGGTCTTTGATGCGTGGTTCGCATGAGGCGATGTAGATACCGCCACATCACTCCCCTCCGGAGACCGGAGGTCGATAGTGGGCTGAGTCTTGCATCTTCCGATGCTTGCCAGTGCCAGTTGTGGTTCCAGTGAGTCGGAACCGGGTGCTGCATTGTTCGCGGTGGGTTGGAACTGTTTGCGGCGGTTGTGGTGATTGAGGTGATTGCGGTGATTCCCCAGTGGGTCGGGGTGATGAGGTGATTGCGGTCATTCCCAGTGGGTCGGGGTGATGAGGTGACTGCGGTGTTTCCCCAGTGGGTCGGGGTGATGAGGCTGAGGGTGATGACCAGGAATGCGCGTTCGCTGCATGCTGGTGGTCAGGATACCCGTTGACGCCTCGGGTGTTGCTTGGCTGTGTGACTCGCCTCACTGAAAGCTTGCGGGAGTTATGATGATGACGTCACGCTGGAGTAGTTGCACGAAGGCTGCGTTGACGTTCATATTCGGGGTCACCAATTTAGGGGCATGAGGAACAGGGTGTAACGTTCACCCATACTCCATAGAAAAGGGAGGATCCTCCGACCAGACGGGTGTTGTGTCTGGCGGGCAACTGCCCAACGGTTGATGTTGGGTTTTTGTATATATGTCCACTGCACGGTAAACTTTAATTGCGCGATGCAGGATTTATGTTACGTCAGGATGACGTCAGGTCTTTGATGCGTAGTTCGCATGAGGCGATGTAGATACCGCCACAGACTTATACGTTTTTTTTTTTTTTATCGTTTGCTATTCGTTAGAGAGAGATTGAGAGATACACAAAATCGTTACGAGAGTTAATATTTTATTTGTTATTAAATCATTTCTAAGAGCGTGAAGTTAGCCCACCTCTGTGAATTTAGCCCCTGATTTAATTATTCTGAACTTTAGTTAATGCTAATCGTTAGAGAGAGTTAGAGAGAAAAGAAAAATCATTAGAGAGTAATTAGTTTTTTTTAACAAAGTTTTTTTTTTTTTAACTGAGCTGTTTAATGTTTAGAAACGTACCGCCTCGATAGGGGAGGGAAGAGAAGGGGAAGGGTTAGTAGATCCCCCCACTCCCCCTTCCGGAGATACAAAGTTTTTATTAAATGATTTTTAAATATGACGAATCTCATAATATGCTGGGGCCATACCAACGGGAACCGCCGTTGATTATCACTATATCCATTAACCGTTGGTGTAGCCACAACTTACCTCGAGTATTTGCCAACGGCATTCACATTGGCGTTTAACGTTGGGTGATAACTCCGGTGGCGGTATTTTAGGCAGATCAAAGAGATTTACCGCGAGAATTATTGCATTGAGTGAAGCGGCCAGACTTAAGTTTCCCATTGTGCACCGTGAACGCGACGGGATCTTACGGGTACATAATTATTTAGCGGAGCCGATCAGCCCATTATGGAATAGAATGGACTAACGAGAAAGCCATTGAACTTCTCGAAGTTCTGAACTGTACTTGAAACTAAATAACCAGACCAGGGCCAGTAACAATACCTATTATTTATTTATTTATACTTGTGGAGTCGCGTCGTCCGCGTATATTCTTCTTACAAATAAATAATATTATTAGACGATACGATCGTAATAATAATCGTGAATGTCGATGTTACGCGTTATGACTCTCTCTAACGATTTTCTAACGATTAGCATTAACAAAAGTTCAGAATAATTAAATCAGGGGCTAAATTCACAGAGGTTAGCTAACTTCACACTTTTAGAAATGATTTAATAACAAATAAAATATTGGTGCCGATTCTCTTGTACACCGAACTAAACTAACTAAACTATCACTAAAATTCCTTACTTTTGACTATGGGAATCTTGGAGCTATTCTGCCAAATAATTTCTCTAAATTTAAAACTTATTTTGACACAGCTAAAATCGAATTTGACAACCGCGCGCCTCCACTGGGTACTTGTTTTCCCTACCCCGTGTTTTTTTTTTAGAGCCAGAGGCGCGCATGCACGGCATCCTCGACGTGTTTTTAATGGAATTTTTCAGTTTTTGTATGAAAAATAACGAAAAAAAAAAAATTACCAACATGTTGAGAATTAGGGGTAAAAGGGTATCCTGAAGGTGGTCAAAATTTTCATTATTTTTGCGATAGGACACACCGTTTTCGAGATAAAAGCAAAAGAAAATAAAAAAATACAGTACTGTTTTTTGTAACTGAAGTCGAGGTGTTGGTTTGAATGTTAGTTCATGACATCTAATTTTATACCACACATTTTTAATCGCGATTAAATATAGTCAGATTTAGTTAGAGGATTTTAGATATAGGACAAAATTTTAGGTTAAATCGTCAAATTCGGAAAAGCATTTTCACTAAACTAATCTCAGTGCCATCTTAGTGCTGTCAAACTAAATTATACTTAAGTTGTGTTTTTTAAAAGTCTATTTCAGAATGAGTTTGATCGTTTGACAGGACTAAACTAAATTTTAGTGATTTTTAGTTTAGTTTAGAGAATTTTGTGACAAGAGAATCGGCACCACTAACTCTCTAACGATTTTGTGTATCTCTCAATCTCTCTCTAACGAATCGCAAACGAAAAAATAAAAAATTACGTCTAAGTCCATTAATTCTTCACACGAAAAATTAAAATTGCTTTTACATAAAAATTAATTACTCTCTAACGATTTTTCTGTTCTCTCTAACTATCTCTAACGATTAGCATTATCAAAATTTCATAATAATGAAATCGTACGACCTTCGAACTTCACGGAGTTTAATTTACATAACTTTTTAAAATCTACCGTATTTTTATAATTTAAACTGTGAACACCGTAATCCATTTTTTGGAGTTGGCAACGCTGACAGCACTTATACTTTACACCATAGAGGAAAGTAATATATTGCTATACACACTCAACTCAGTATTAGACTAGGTACTTAGAGAACTAACATTGTATTATTGATTGAGTATGAGTATTTAAAAAGTGCTCTGTGCCAGACTGTGCCTAGATAGATAGATACACACTGCACTGCTACGCTACGATTCTACTATTCCTTACCGATCCTGTTTTTGGTCTGAGAATTATTACCAGTATTATAAAGTGTATTTATGTGAAGTATTATCGAAATATACGTGAACTACCGCTATGTATTGAGTATTTATTGTGTCGCCTCAGAACAATAAAAAAGTTTTTTTGTTAGTCTGAGGGTGTCGCAACGCCAGCAGTGTTTTGTTTTTTATTTAATTTAAGTAAAAAGTTCAGACCAAATAAAAGTTGATCCATCATCTGTTAACGGTTTTAAGATGGAAAAACGGCCGATATGTAGGATATGTTTAGTGCAGAATGTTCGTATGTATGTAGTGGTCAACAGGCACTTACATGAACTGTATGAGAAGCTGACTGATATTCCAGTAAGTTGATATTTTTAATAAGAATTTAGTAAATAACTATGAATTTAGTGGTGTCCCAGTGGTAACGGCCGTGACTTGAGAGTTGTCGGTCGTGGGCTCGAACCCTGACAGGCGTTTTACTTTGTGTAAATTACTTCATCACCACTGCTCTCGAAACGAGCAGAGCAACATGATGGAAAACATCGTGACGACATACCGGTTATGTCCTAGAACCAAAAATTCAAACACATGTCACATCTACCAACCCGCGCTGGGCCTGCGTGGTGGATTATTTCCCATTCCCTCTTAGAGTAGGCTGCCTCTCTTCAGAGAGGAGGCCTGTGTCCCAGCAGTGGGACCATTGTGCCTATGCTAAATAATCTATTTGGTTGCGCCTCTAGTACATGAAGATTAAGGCTCCAGTGTTTCTGTAAAACAGCATGAGCAAACTACTAAAATAAATATGTGCACATAGTACCAATCTGTTTGAGCAAGAGTGGCGATCAATGATCATGCATTCTCTGTAAGATGCACACACAAAGCATTAAGGACCACCAACTGTTAGCTTGGACAGCTTAGAATAGAAGTATTTTCTTCATAAAAACAAAATGGTGCAAGACAAGTTTTGTTGCAGTTTGTAACTGAAGACAGTAGACCGATGCTCGCCTGTTTCTTCTGCTGCGCTAAACTAAAGCAATGCTACCGATTACTGAGACAATGTCTGCAAGCCGAAGAGCAGTTCGCTCAGATGATGAATGAGGATTATGAGGTGAGGTATTCTTCTTTATTCTTATAATTTCTAATTTCAGTAAATTTTATTAACTTTCCTTGGGTACTTTTTGAATTAGCTTCAATATTATGTATTTTTCCCACTTGGTATAAACCAAGTGGATGATGTTTTATGTTTCTGCCACTGGTATCCGAATTTGTGTGGCGTACCACAACTAAAAAGTGAAAAATAAAAACTGTTTAAAAAAATAAACTATGGATCTTTTTTTTTTGTAAGTAGTTTTTTGTCAAATATGTATCTATATGTTACATACTCCATACAATACCTTTATTACTACTGTATGACACTTGTATGTGGCAGATTGATAGCGGTCCTCTCTCATATCAGCGCAAGCTATGCAACAATAGTTTGTGCAGTGGTCAGTGAGATTACACATTCGAAACTTACCATTGACATTCGAAACCCACCCATTAAACAATTCAAAAGCTGTATTAATACCAAACTTTGTAGAAAAGGGTACTATAAAATTTCAGATTATTTAGAAGACAAAAAAGCTTGGGATTAAGCTGCTTGCTCTGCTTAACTTGTGGCATTTTGTTTATTATGGAAAATCATCACCAGTTTTTACATACAAATTGACATTATTTGAATATTACATACAAAATGACATGATTACTTTGTAAAGTATTGTATTATTTTAATTATTGTAAATGACTGTGGATTTTTCTTTTGTTTTATTTTTTTTCGTTCTCAGTTAGTATCAACGCTGGTCTGACGATTTGAGTATGTTATGCGACCTACCCAAATGTCCTTTCTTTGGTATTGTTCATTGAGTCTTAGAGCTGAGTTGAGCTCCACTATTACTGACAAATGCTTGCACCGACTGGACAGGACGTCCACTCAAATCGTTGTGGTTCTTTCCTCAAAAGACCATTTTAGACGCTAATCTACATGGTCCTCATATGGCTTGACCAAGATTATGTCTGGACATTAAAAGAGACTGTGACCTCTGAGTTTGTTTCAACCTCATCTAGCTTATTTTTAATATGAAGTGTGAAAGTGATTCCAATATCCTATTTACAGAATAAACAATTTCATTTCATTTCCTCACTTGTGGAGGCTCTTTTGAGTGACTTTAGTATCATGAGAGAAGGTTGGTGCTCGTGGGACTGTCATCACCAAAATATTTTCCTAATACTATAATCATCTTTTTACAGGCCAATCCTTTAATAATCAAAAACCATTCAGAGATTTGCAGTGGGTTTACTAAATCTCCAATACAGCACTTATGCATAGATTATGCATGTCAAACAGATAAAATTGCTATCAAAGAAGAATTACCAGCTGTTTGTGAGGGACTAGATGATATGATTGTGCCAAAGGAGGAACATCAAAGTGATGGTATGTTTTTAAGAATATAAATAATATTTTCAATAAATAATATCTTAAAACGAATTCAGATATAATTTATTTATTACATATTGATCAATACATTTTCTGAACTATCTCAAACTTCTGGCATTGTTCAGTTTAATTCAACTTAACTTATTTTGTTTACTTACAGAGCTAGAAACGGAAAATTTAGATAATAGCTGTCTAGATGTAGCAGATATACCTCCCCACTGTTCTGAATCTGATTTAGAATATGATGTGCCTTTAATAAATCAAGACCACTTAGAGTTTTGCAGTGGGCTTACTAAATCTCCAATAGAGTACTTTGGCATAGATGATGAATGTCAAACAGATAGCATTGCTATCAAAGAAGAATTACCAGCTGTTTGTGAGGGACTAGATGATATTATTGTGCCAAAGGAGGAACATCATAGTGATGGTATGTTTTTAACCGACTTCTTCAAAAAGGAGGAGTTTCTCAATTCGTCTGTATGTTTTTTTTTATGTTTGTTACGCGATTACTCCACCAATTATGAATCAATTTTGATCATTCTTTTTTTGTTTGGTAGGTCATGCTTCCGAGGTGGTTCCATATAAATTTTATTAACTTTGCTTGCGTAGTTTTTGAGTTAGCTTCAATATTACGTATTTTTTCCCACTTAGTCTATGTAGACGATATACTATTTGACTCCGTCACTGTTATTTACATAGCAGGTACTGGTATTCGAATTTGTGAGCGATAGGCAAAACGAAAAAGTGAAAAATATAAAGTTTAACAAATTAAAAAAAATTGAAAAAGCAAAGACAGACTTCCGAAATTAAAGTTATTTTTCACTTTTCAGTGTTTTTTTTTGGAAGTCGGTTTTTTTTTTTGTAAAATGTCTTTTCAGGTTTCGTTGTTTGCCACCGACTTCCGGAATTAAAGTTATTTTTCACTTTTTTAGTGTTTTTTTTTGCGTCTTTTTGTAAAAAGTTGTTAAGAATATAAATAATATTTTCAATAAATAACATCTTGAAACAAATTCAGATATAATCTTTTTATTTCATATTGATCAATACATTTTTTGAACTACTTATTTCAAACTTTTGGCATTCTTCAGTTTAATTCAACTTAACTTATTTTGTTTATCTACAGAGCTTGAACTGGAATCTGATTTAGAATATGATGTGCCTTTAATGGAGTTTAAAACTGAAGTGGAAGAAGAAGAAGTACCTAACAAGAAACGAAGAGCCAGCGAGACGAGAAGTAAGTGTTAGTTAGTTAATGTATAGGTAAGCAAACAGACCCCAGTACGAAATGATCGCTGCTGAGAAACAATAAACGGGAATAAAAATAAAGAGTAGGTACAGATTACCAACTTATTAACGTAAAGTAATAGTTGGTGCCACTTCAACAATATTCTCAGAGACAGACCACTCGATACGATGCCGGGGCGGTGGCGGGCGCTGTTTCGCCATCCCAACTATAAATGCAAAAATGAGTTTGTTACGTTTTCACGCTAAAACGGCTGGTCGCGGATGTTTCAATTTACCTAAGGTAGAAATATAATTACTTACGCAATAATAATGATAGCTTTTATAACATTATGTAATGGTAAGTTGTTCGTGAGATAAAAAGTTGAAACCTTATGAATTCAGATGCATGTGTTATAGTGGAGTGCCTGGGGGCGTTGACCTCGGACTTTTGTTAACAGCGAATGAATTTTATTTTACCATTTTTTCAATATCTTTATTAAATTTTCCACAATTTTTTTCTTTTTCCCGATTACTATAGAAATAGATATGTTAACTTAATTTTTACGAAATGCCTCCGCTGCCGGCGCCGAAATTAAAGTTTATTTTTCACTTTGCGTGTTTTTTTTTTTGGAAGTCGATTGTTTTTTTTTTTATGTAAAAAGTTTTTATAAATCAAGAACTTCTGTTACAGCGTTTACTTGTTCGACAATTACAATTCCAGTCCTTTCTAACACAACGTTTCTATTTCTTTTTAACCGACTTCTTCAAAAAGGAGGAGGTTCTCAATTCGTCTGTATGTTTAATTTCGCAAGTCGGTGGCAAAAAACGAAAATTGAAAAGCAAAGACACCGACTTCCGAAATTAAAGTTATTTTTCACGTTTTTAGTGTTTTTTTGGAAGTCGGTTGTTTTTTTTTTTTTGTAAATAGTTTTTCACTTTTTAGTTGTGGTACCTACCCCACACAAATTCGAATACCAACCTGCTATGTAAATAACAGTGACGGAGTCAAATTATATATCGTCTACATAGAGCAAGTGGGAAAAAATACGTAATATTGAAGCTAACTCAAAAACTACGCAAATTAATATAATTTATTTGGTACCACCTCTGATGCATGACCTACCAAACAAAAAAAGAATCATCAAAATCGATTCATAATTGGCGGAGTAATCGCGTAACATACATGTAGTGTGGGAATCTCCAGGAAAACTAACAAATCGTTTTATACAACGTTTATTGAAATTAAAACACCTTAAGCTTAGCAACACGTCTTTCACTAAAACTCTCTCTCGCCATCTTTTTTTCTTACTTCTCCTTTTCACTTGTTTCATTCACTCGTTCAGAAACATATTCTGTTATCGTTTAGAAATGCTTAGTTATACAGCCTATTTATTATGTTTGCAAATCTTAATTATTCATCCTACAGGCTCGGCCATTCTACACATATTTCTGGCCTCAGAAATGATAAAATTAACTTAAAGTTACAATTCAAACTTTTAGAAATAATAGAGTACTGACTTAATAGATGTAAACATTAGAATACAAAGTTATGTTTACACAGACACAAACATAAGAAAATATTAGAATACAACTTACAGTTAAGGTTTACAGATAAACATAGTAAGGTTCAGTCATCATTGGGCTACCTCTTCATGAAATCAGCCACGGTGGACGTCTTACCTGGTCCTTCTGCTGTAGGGTCCACCTTCTGAACGTCGTAACGGTCGTTTCCTTTGACCTTCGTAATTTTATATGGCCCAAGGTACTTCGGTTTTAATTTCATGCCTGAGCCAAATTGGGTGCGCTTGATGGCCACTAGTTCCCCTTCTTGATACTTTGAACTTTGCTTGCGCTTCTTGTTAAATGTTCTAATGTTTTCTTTTTGTATTTTCAAAATATGTTGCTTTGCCTCCTTTCGTCTTTTTTCTCTGTCTTCCGTGAAGATGTCCCTTCCCTCCGGCATAATTAAATCATATAGTTTAATTTCTTCTTTAGTATTCATTTTTAACCGACTTCTTCAAAAAGGAGGAGGTTCTCAATTCGTCTGTATGGTTTTTTTTTTTTTTTTTGTATGTTTGTTACGCGATTACTCCGCCATTTATGAGTCGATTTTGATGATTCTTTTTTTGTTTGCTAGGTCATGCTTCCGAGGTGGTCCCATATAAATTTTATTAACTTTGCTTGCGTAATTTTTGAGTTAGCTTCAATATTACGTATTTTTCCTACTTAGTTTATCTAGACGATATCCTGATTGACTCCTTCACTGTTATTTACATAGCAGGTAGTGGTATTCGGATTTGTGTGGGGTAGGTACCACAACTAAAAAGTGAAAAATAAAAACTTTTTACAAAAAAAAAATCAACCGACTTCCAAAAAAAACACAAAAAAAAAGTGAAAAATAACTTTAATTTCGGAAGTCGGTGGCAAAAAACGGAAATTGAAAAGCAAAGACACCGACTTCCGAAATTAAAGTTATTTTTCACTTTTTTTTTGTGTTTTTTTTGGAAGTCGGTTGATTTTTTTTGTAAAAAGTTTTTATTGTTCCAGTCAGTAGTTCATATGGGGTACAATTGATACTCCTTTGCCAAGTACTATTCAATGCCCTCTGTACAAGACTTATATGTTTGTACCACTGGGTGGGGTCCTCTATGCACAGTTTTGTAAGAACTGAAATCATAGTCCGATGTATTCTTTCTACTTGCCCATTTCCCCTAGGCACACCTGTTGTGATTTTAACATGTTTGATTCCTTCTTCTTCACAATATTGTTGAAATTCTTGACTGGTAAATGCTGTTCCGCGGTCACTTATAATTCTAGTGGGATTTCCAAAGTGTTGCTGATGGATTCTTATCTTCTCAATAGTCTCCTTGCTCGTCGTACTCTTGGCGGGAAATATTCACACAAACTTGGTGAATGCATCTACCATTGTAAGCAGATGATTGTACAGCTTTTTCGTTTCCGTCATGGGTCCTAGGTGATCAATGTGGATAGTATGCAGGGGTGTATCCTCTTTCTCTAATAAGTGCAGAAATCCTTCCTGCTTACCTTCTTTACGGCTACCCAGTATACATGGAATGCATGTAATTATAAAATCTTCAAGTTTATTCAATAAATCTTTAATGTAATAATCTTTACCGATAAGTTCTGTCATCTTCTTCTTGGAAAAATGTCCATTCGAGTGTACTCTTTTTATAACTTCCATCTCCATGCTCTTAGGTACTACCAGTCTTCTCTCCAATCCCTTATACAGCAGACCACCTTCCAAATAGTAATCGAGGTATGGTTTGTCATCAAGTACTTCCATAATAGCCTTCAATCCTTCATCTTGCTCTTGTGCCTTCTTTATTCGATCATGTAGGCTATTTGTGGTCACGCCTATGTACGGGTTGCGGCTCAGCGCGTCGACATGCTTCATTCTCGTACCAGATCTGTGTTCTACCTGAAAATCAAATTCTTGTAATAATAATGCCCATCTGGCTACTCTGGTTGACAGATCTTTCTTTTGTAATGTCATCTGAAATGCTTGGCAGTCTGTTACAATTTTAAATGGAATACCATACAAATAATGGCGAAACTTCTTGACACCTCCTATAATAGCAAGAGCCTCCAGCTCATAGCTAGAATATTTCCTTTCCGCCCCACTTGTCTTCCGGCTCATATAATACACGGGATGTAATCCATTGTCTTCACATCGCTGCATTAATACTGCCACAAAAGCCAAACTGCACGCATCTGTGTGTAGTTCTGTAGGTCGTTTTGGACTGAAAATAATAAGCACTGGACCACTTCCTAGTCTCTCTTTTAAAAAATTAAAGGCATACCTCTGTTCCTCTTCAAATGTGAAACTTTGATCCTTCCTGAGCAGGTTCGTCAATGGACTTGCTATTTGGGCAAAATTTGGTATGTACTTCCTGAAATATGATGCTAGCCCCATGAAGCTTTGTAATTGTTTCACTGTTTTGGGCTCCGGGAACTTCATAACTGCTTCTGTTTTTTTGTAGTGGGTCTCACTTCACCACCTTCCACGATGTGACCCAAATACTCAACCTTTGTTATCAATACTTCACTCTTCTTCCAGTTAATGTTGAGCCCATAGTCAGATGCTACCTCTAGTGTTTCATGTAACCTTTCAACTGCTTCTTGATAATCGTTTGCTGGAATTATGGCATCATCAATAAATATAAGAATGTGACCTTTGGCAATGAGGTCTCTAAAGATAATTGTTATAAATCTTGTGAAATATTTTGGACAAATTGACAATCCAAATGGTGCTCTGAGAAATTCGAACTGACCGTGATATGTGACAAACGATGTATACTTTACAGAATCTTCCTCTATTCTCAAGTGAAAGAACGCATCTTTCAGATCTAATTTGCTGAAAACTTTGGCCTCTGACAACTTGTCAATATGATCTTCGATAACCGGAAGTGGAAATTCATCCTTGACCATCTTTCGGTTAATTAATCTGTAATCCACACATACTCTTGTTGAACCATCCTTCTTTTTAACCAGCACAAGTGGGCTTGCATATTCAGAAAAACTAGTTCTAATAATACCATCTTTTAACCACTCATCCACCTCCCTCTCCACTTCTTTTTGCTCCACAAAGGACAACCTTCTTGGCCGTTGCGCTACAGGGATTTCATCTTTTAGTATGATTTTCATATTTATCGGCGCCTCCTTATTTTGTCTGGGTTGGTAATTATCTACCAATCTCTGAGCTGCTTCTCGTATCTGTGGGTCAGAAACAAAACACACGGGTTCTGGAACCTCAACAAGCATACACTGCGACAAAACATCATTATAATCAGGCACAATACTGACTGAACCCTTATCAATTACAACTGTAACATTGGCTAAAAATGGTTGACCCAAGATGACATCTAAATCCGAAGATATTAAATTTAAGTCACTACCTGAATCTATTAAACTATTAACTTCTTTATCACCAATCTTAATGTTCCTAATTGATTTATTGCTCACAATGTCTTTGTTTACATTCAACACGGTTTCCGTATGACACTTTTGACGTTGACACGATTGACAGGAGTCTGCCGTTGACCGATGCTCATCCATTCCTGTTCCTGTCATTCGTTCGCTCTCTTGTCGTTCATCTTCATCTCCGCCGTGTTTTCCCCGCAGATCAGAAGAGGCGCCCTCTTCCTGCGAAATCTTTGTGCACATCGTTCTTCGAGAACTTTCGCCGCCATCTTTATGCTTATCATGCGGCTTCTCGTTTGAATTTAGCGCTTTACATTCCGTCCCGATATGACCAAATGAGTTGCATCGGAAGCATTTTACACCTTTTGTGCACGTGCTGGCGATATGGTCGACTGCACCACACTTATAACATCGACGTGATGATTTTTCTGGATGACTTTTTGTTTTCAGCTCGGACTGCTTCGTTGCATTTGTATCATCGTGGTGTTTCTTACTTTTTAACCGACTTCTTCAAAAGTGAGGAGGTTCTCAATTCGTCTGTATCTTTTTTTTTTTTCTTTTTTTTTGTGTTTATGTTACGCGATTACTCCGCCAATTATGGATCGATTTTGATGATTATTTTTTTGTTTGGTAGGTCATGCTTCAGAGGTGGTCCCATATAAATTTTATTAACTTTGCTTGCGTAGTTTTTGAGTTAGCTTCAATAATTATATATTTTTCCCACTTAGTGTATGTAGACGATATATTGTTTGACTCCTTCACTGTTATTTACATACCAGGTAGTGGTATTCGAATTTGTGTGGAGTAGGTACCACAACTAAAAAGTGAAAAATAAAAACTTTTTACAAAAAAAAAAACAACCGACTTCCAAAAAAACACAAAAAACGTGAAAAATAACTTTAATTTCGGAAGTCGGTGGCAAAACACGAAAATTGAAAAGCAAAGACACCGACTTCCGAAATTAAAGTTATTTTTCACGTTTTTAGTGTTTTTTTGGAAGTCGGTTGTTTTTTTTTTGTAAAAAGTTTTTTACTATTCATTTTCTCGTACAACGTTATTTTCTCTTTCAGCACAGGGTACGTAGTCGCGCCGTACAGGATCATCTTGTTCGATTCGTAATCGTGTATGCCATCAATGATATACTGTATGGCCACGTAGTCCGGAAACTTAGCACGTTTTCCTAACTCCTTCATCGTTAGCAAGTACTCGTAATATGTTTCATTACTCCTTTGCTTACGAGCTGCCATGAGTTCGTGCATCTCTTTACTATTGATTGACTCGGGAAATTCTTTCAACAGCGCCGACCGTAAGTCCTCGTATGACTTGAAGGCTTTTTCAGATTTTAACCACAACTCCGCTGTGCCGGTTAGTGATCGACGCGCCAGTATGAGCGTCTCTTGCGCCGACCATCCGAATATTTCGGCGTTATCTTCTACGTTTTGCGTCCATTTTGCCGACGAATAAGTTCTGTCGGTGCCATTGAATTTTGGTATAATATCGGAAAAATTCAATGATGGTGTCGTCGTATTCTTATCGTCACCCATCTTAGTCTGCTCCTTGCCCATCTATGTTGAATTGAATCTTCTTAATTTAAACTCGTAACGGTAATGGCCGCGTGGGTCGCGTCGCGGTTCACCTTGCCGCAAAACGCACCACGGCACCAGTATTCTTCTTTGTTTTTTCCTGGATATCCCGGATGAGCCCCCAAAATGTAGTGTGGGAATCTCCAGGAAAACTAACAAATTGTTTTATACAACGTTTATTGAAATTAAAACACCTTAAGCTTAGCAACACGTCTTTCACTAAAACTCTCTCTCGCCATCTTTTTTTCTTACTTCTCCTTTTCACTTGTTTCATTCACTCGTTCAGAAACATATTCTGTTATCGTTTAGAAATGCTTAGTTATACAGCCTATTATGTTTGCAAATCTTAATTATTCATCCTACATACATACACACAAAAAAACATACAGACGAATTAAGAACCTCCTCCTTTTTGAAGAAGTCGGTTAAAAAGAGTGTCCACGGAGTTTCTTGCTCGTTCTTCTCCGTAAGGAACCTACTTCGTTTTGGAATGGGCGACTAACGTCACCAGCTAAGTCAAACTGAAGGACTCCTTGATAAGTGATAATTCAGAAGTGCCTGTAAATGTTCTAATTGAAATAAATGCTTTGAGTTTGAGTTAAGTGTTGTGTGTCATTGAAAACCAACTAACAGCATCTACCATCAACGAAGACACCGGAGACCGATCACACACGGCAGAGGGTGGATTCCCCTCCGTGTTGTGTATATTATTAGCTAAACATTCCTTTTGATTTTTTAGATTTCATTCACTGTCTCAAACATCCGAGGTTTTCATGTTTTTAACGCTCTAGGCACTCCACTATAATAATTCGATTATGACGACGTTATTACAATTTTGTACTTCATGTCTGGTGATTAAATGTATTATTCAATGTCGCCAGAAATTCCTCCTTTTCGTCCATAGTTTAAGTGTTTAAATCATGCAAAGCGCTTTTATTTTGATTCATGTGCATTTCAGTATCCTTCCAACATTGTACTTACCAGATTTATAATCATAGGGGCGACCGTTGCGAAGAAACCGAAACTAGACACCCGAGAAACAACACTACAAGATGCAGTAACAGCCAAGGAAACGAAGAAGGAAAAATCAGACTCGAAAGTTATTCGGACAACTCCAAATTGTACGTCCAACCCCGGCACGTATTTAAAAAAAATGTTAGATACTCGAACACAAATTGGTGAAAAACCCAAATGTTATGTATGTCAACGTATTTTTAGTACAAATTCTGATTTAAAAATACATATTCGTGTACACACCGGCGAAAAACCTTATAAGTGTGATGTATGTCAGCGTAGTTTTAGTCGAAAGACTAATTTGACACAACATATTCGAATACACACTGGTGAAAAACCTTATAAGTGTGATGTTTGTCTGCGTAGTTTTAGACATATGGGTGATTTAACAAAACATATTCGTATACATACTGGTGAAAAACCTCATAATTGTGATGTATGTCAGCGTAGTTTTAGACACAAGGGTGATTTAACTAAACATTTTCGTATACATACTGGTGAAAAACCTTATAATTGTGATGTATGTCCGCGTAGTTTTAGACACAAGGGTGATTTAAAAGATCATATTCGAATACACACAGGCGAAAAACCTTATAAGTGTGATGTATGTCAGCGTAGTTTTAGTCAAAAGCCTCATTTGAAACAACATATTCGAACACACACTAGTGAAAAACCTCATACGTGTAATTTATGTCAAGGTATTTTTACTAACAAGAGTAGTTTAACAAAACATATTCGTATACACTCCGGTGAAAAACCTTATAAGTGTGATTTATGTCAACATAGTTTTAGTCAAAAGGCTCATTTGACACAACATATTCGAATACACACTGGAGAAAAACCTTATAAATGTGATGTATGTCAACAGTGTTTTAATAAAAAATCTACTTTAACAGATCATACTCGTAAACACACCGGCGAAAAACCTTATAAGTGTGATGTATGTCAGCGTAGTTTTAGTAAAAAGAGTGGTTTAACAGCACACTATCGTATACACCCTGGTGAAAAACCTAACGAGTGATGTATGTCAGCATAGTTTTAGTGAAAAGAGTAATTTAACAAAACAGTCGATTATACACTGGTCAAAACCCGTATAAGTGTGATGTATGTCAGCGTTTTTTAACCGACTTCAAAAAGGAGGAGGTTCTCAATTCGTCTGCATGTTTTTTTTTTTTATTTTTTTTAATTCAAAAGAGTAAAGGATAAATCATCCTTTTCTCTTTTGAACACCAAACGGCTCGCATCGCATCGGAGCGGAAAGGATACGAACGGATGCAGCGACAGCCGATCGCGTCCGGCATGATGTCGACGCATACAATCGGCTCTGTCGTGTTGGCGTGTGGTAATACGACGTCAGGCGAACGAAGTTCACACACTGGTTATTAGTCTTATAAGTGCGATGTTTGTCAGCGTAGTTTTTATTATAGATTTGCACACCTGTTTAGCTATGATATGGCTTAAAGACATTTTGCTGTATGTATCATCTCATGTACCCATATTCAGGTAATTAAATTTGATTTGAGTAAAATAAAATAAAAACAATTATTGACAATTAAATAAATGAATATAAATAATAATCAGCAATCATTCATTTAAACTTAATGGCCTACCCAACGTCACATTTTCTTCGTAATTAAATGTCTGATTCGAACTAATAAAAAGTATTTTATTGCTACATAAATACCATTGATGTTAAAACTATGTTAAGGTTGATGCGCTAGGGTGGCCTGCGAAATTCAAATTTTCTTACGTTTTTTTTCAATTTGCAGGTCAGTATCAGGTTGTATGTTGATCTAAATATTATTAGCGGCCGTAACAAATATGGATTTACAGAATTATAAACATCAAATGAAAATTTCATGAAATCGTCAGTCAATACACTTACATGAACTTAGAGAGTTGTATTGCTGATTCAAATGTTTATACACAGAGCGCATCAACCTTAAGGGAGCCCAAGCGGGGATTTCGGGATTTACTCTAGCGCGGCAGAATAACATAAGGGGGCAACCTTGTACCTTGTGAAGTACCTACTCCCACCATACCTGAGCCCTGTACATAGGGTCGAACGTCTAGGGCAGCTGACAATCGATCGTTATAAAAACTCGAGCGCGTCAGATTAAGGTAAGGTAAGTTAGTTACACGCAGAAAAGTGTGCATTTCAATAATCTGACAATTTAAGCGTGACTTAACAATGTGTGACTGGCTCGTTTTTTGTTTTCCTATTTTCTACCCCTTCGTACGGCGACCCCCACCATGCAAACCGGCAGATTAATATTGTTCTTCTCTCAGAAAGAAGTGTTTACTCTCAGAAAGAAGTGTTACTATTTATTTGAATAAGAATGAATACTACGATACGAATGTAACCAATTTTTGTTTCTACCGGCAATCTACAAATTTTTTTGAACACAAAAGCTGCATTTGTGACTTATCTATGATAGTTTTATGTATCATCAATCGTTTTCTCAGCGCACGCCATAAAAATGAATTTTATATGCAAAATTTTGCTACTTGAGGATACATTATTGCAATTTTTGGATCTCTAATTTTTTTGAAAATAAATGAAACTAAATAGCCTTTGTTACTTCCTGATAATTTAGCTTTCTATTGGTGAAACCGGAAAGCCATAAAAAATCCAACAAAGAGATAATAACTCAACAAAATGTAGTAGATTTTTATTAAAACTGCCGAATAAAATAATAGGAAAATGTAGATATATGGACAAGATCGGCCGCACGTCGAGCACGCCCCCCACCTCCGGACTCTTCGCTCAGCTCCGCCACCGGTACCCAGCCCCACTGTGACGACACCGGCCGCAGTAGTAGCATCGAGCTCAAGCGAAGAGTATTTCTCCCCGCCCACGACGCCCCCACCACCAGCTCGTCGACGGGGAGGACGCCGGCCGCCGGATGGCTTAGAACCTCGAGGCCCACCGGCCTCAGATACGGTCACGGCGGCGTGTGCAGCGCATGAGATGGACAAGATCCATCAATGAGAATGTCATGGGGCTACAGAGGGGGAAACAATCTGACCGCGTACCGTGGTCAGATGCTCCCTCTTAGTCAGGTGCTTGAACCACCTGTCAAGGTGTCGGCACAACGACTGTCGGATCAGGTGCTCACTACACACTACTTGATCGCCTGCGAACTGAAATACAGAGTAGCCATGTCATCGCCCCGCCATCGCAGTCTGTTTTAGTACCACCATGACAGGTCACTATAAGTCAAACTAACGAGGGGATTGATGACAGGGCTACAAACGCAGGGACCCAGTGCTATGAGGAGTTGAGGAGTGCTTTGGAGGGTGCGATTCGGGAATATCGGTTTATGTCGCCCGAACTTAGGCCACGCTTACTTCGTTCGCCCATGCATAACAAAAATAGGGCGTTGGTGGCGGTTCTGGATTCGCAGTTGTCAAGCTATTTAGAGGACTGCGAAGACCTCACCGATGCTCACTCGATACTGTACTGCGCGGCTGTAGCGGCATGTCGTGTAGCTCGCGTCAAATTTGCTAATGAGTCTAGAGCTACACGACCCAAATCAGCCGCACCAGCTTGGCAGAGCAGAATTGAGCGCCGTATTGGTGGGGCCAGAGCGCTCATCGGCAAACTAATCTGCTTCGGGTAGGGCAATACTCGCCATAGAATGATGCGCTTTGTGAGGCGGGAGTTCTCAGGTACTGATATCAGTCCTCAGGACTACATAATTCGTGACACAGAGCGCATAGACTTCCTGAAGCAGAAAGTGTATGCCTGGGCAAACCGTATCCGTAGGTATAAGCGGCGAGCGGACCGATACAATCAGAACCGCACCTTCCAGAGTGATGAAGAGTGGGTTTATAGGGCTTGGGAGCAGCCGGACCAAGGCTGACGCGCGCCTGCCGGATGATGATGCCATGTGCTCTTTCTGGCGCGGTATCTGGTCAGTGCCTGTCAGTCACACTGAAGGGGATTGGACTCGGGAAATGGAGCGAGCCTGCGATCCAATACCGGAAATGGGGGCTATTACCATCTGCCCCCAAGATGTAGCTCGCGCAGTCCGCCAGTTGCCTATCTAGAAGATTTTGGCGATGAAGGTCAGATTCCAAGTAAGTCTGATTCCAACTAGGTCAGATTCCAACTATGTCAGAATTTGAGTTGGTAATCATTTTTAAATTTAATTAAAATGTAAAAAAAAAAAACGACTGCCCTACTAAAAAACGAACTAAAAAGTAAATTACACTCCTTTTTGGGCAGTCGTGTAAAAACTAAATTAATCTAAGAGGTCCCCGACTGCAGTGACAATTTTATAAACTTGTTTTAGTTCGTTTGGCAGTCGTGTTTTGTAATTTTTTAATTATTTATTTTTATTTTATACATTTTAGTGACAAGTTAGTTTTGGAATGTGCTCATCAAGGCAATTCAATTGGATACCCATATTGTAAATAAATGAAGTTTTTTTCACATTGAAAATGAAGCCATATTGCCGCCATATTGATTTTTTCATGGCCTATGTCACTCGGGATAATGTAAGGATTATAACGATACCCTTTATATCCAAATCCGTTCAGTCATTTTAAGTTATGGTGGAATAAAGAAACTCACATACATACATACATGAACCCTGAAAACATTACACTCCTTTTTGGGCAGTCGTGTAAAATAATATAATATAAAGTTTTGGTTAGACAGATGGACAAACAGACAGGCAAACGGACATGTATCAAATATTTATAATCATAAAAACATCAATACAACTTGGGTGGTGGGGTTGATGATTAACAGTGAATTTCCTAAGTTCATCTAATCCTATGATATTTCATGAAATTCTGAGGTTTGAGGATTATTCTAACTTATGGAGTTGTATTGCTGTTTCCAATGATTATAATTCAGTAAATCCATATTTGTTACGATCGCGAATCATAATTATTTTAATTAACACTAGCTGATGCCCGCGGCTTCGCCCGCGTGGATGTCAGTTATCTATACATATAATAAATCTGTAGACGAGGCGTTTCTGTACAATGAAAAAAAAAAAAAAAAACCTGGCTGGAGTGTCCAAGAATAACCAACAGATGCCATTTCTACCATTTTTGGAATTTTTGTCTGTTTGTCTGTTTATCTGTTTGTCTGTTTGTCTGTTTGTCTGTTCGTTTGTTTGATTGTTCCAGTATCACGTAAAAAGTACGAAATCAATATGGTTAACTTATAAACTCAAATATTGTGTGTAACTCGATGTTTCATTTAGTTTTTGTTTCATCGCAATCGCTTCAAAATATCAAAAGATATAAGAGTTTAAAGTATTCAAGAAGAAATTTTCATTAGGTACGTAATGTAGATACACGTAACGACATCTATTGTCGTAAAATGACACTAGCGTAAAATCAGGTAGGTGTGTGAGAACGTGTGTAACACACGATCATAATCATCATATGTTCACATACTTCGCGCGGAAACATAACGCGATCCATTGTGAATTTACCCAATCTAAAGTTTGGTTAATTCAAGTTTTCCAAATCCATTGTTTGGTAGTAGTGCCATAGGTGGCGCTATCTATCTTTTAAATCATGATACAAATATTAATCATGAAAAAATGGTGATAAATTTTAATTTCTTAAAAATTGTAGATTCTTACATCGAGCAAAAAGTGAGTAATTAAGGCACGAACGCGCTTACTAAATAAACACGAGTGCATTAATTACTCACTTTAGCAAGGTACGTAATCTACTTTTCTTTCAACTACCAATGTACCTGCTGCGATAAAATATACCTGCTCAAGGTTAACTCAACTCAATCCAAATCAAGTTAGGTCAAGTTAGGTCAAGTCAGGTCAAGTCAGGTCAAGTCAGGTCAAGTCAAGTCAAGTCAAGTCAGGTCAAGTCAGTCATGGAACCCTACATCTTTTCAACATACCTTACAGAGTGTTCGAACGTTTTCCCATATATTTTGACAGTATCACTTCGTGCTCGATAGATGGCGTTGTTCATTTAACGTCATTTTCTGAATCGCGGTGTTAAGAGTCTCCGTAGAAGAATGACTTTCGCCGAATTCATAATTATCGAGTGTTTGGCTCATTTTGAATTGAACACATAATCCATACTAATCGATGCTTAAAAGTATAAATTCGATAGTAACTCTGTCTGTCTGTCCGTCTGTAATTCTGTATGTTACCTTTTCACGCCTGATCCACTGAACGGATCTCGATAAAATTTGGTAAAGAGATAGATGGCATCCCGGCGAAGAACATAGGCAATTATTTTCTCAAAAACAAATTTAAGGGGGGGGGGGATATAGGGGATGAAAGTTTTTATGGGCAACCTATCATTTTTAGAGTTCCGCAGTCAACAAGGAAGCTTTATAGTTTCGCCATGTCCGTCTGTCTGTCTGTCTGTCCGCGACTTAGCTCAAAAACTTTTAATCGACCAACTTACATGTGCAGTTGCAAAAACCCAAACATTCTGTATGCGAGAACAAGTTTTTTAACTACAATGTTTTTTTAACTACACTTTGAGGGACAGTAAACGCCCATAGAGGTAATGACAATAAAACTTTGCGAAAGTTTGTTTGATAAATTAATTCATCCCAACTACGGAACCCTTCATTGTGCATGGTTCGACACGCACTTGGCCAGTTTTTTTTTAACTTAGGGCTGTGAAAATTTATGCTTTTTGTAACTAACAAAGAGTTATGTTCTTCTAAAATCATCCCTCATGAGGGTAAAAACCCTTCTTTACCCTCTTGATTTTAAAATTCAAATGTAAGTACTTATTATTGACATTTTTGCGGGACTCTCTTCAAGAGCGTTAAGGGATTGAGAATATAGTCATAGTCCGTATCTTGAGAATCTGTCCACTCAATCAAAAGTAATTACTACTTGGCTCTTGGCTTGGAACGAAGAGTTTGAGTTTACCAGTGAGTACTTACTCGATAGATGGCGTTGTGCAAATGATGCGATTTTCTTAAGGGGCATGCGCCGGTAGCCCGCGTAATTCAAATCTTAAGTTGTTTGCCATTTGCAAGTCAGTGTCAGACAGGTTGTATGTTAAAATGAAATTGTTTATTCTGTAAATAGGTTATTGGAATCACTTTTACACGTCGTAATAATATCAAAAAATGTAAAATTAAGCTAGATGAGGTCGGCGTTTCCTATCTGACTACTCTGAGAAGAAAGGCCGAAACAAACTCAGTCTCTTTTAAAGTCCGGACATACCTAGGTCAGATATTGGCATATTGGTCAGGCCCTATGAGGGCCATGTAGATTAGAGTCTGAAATAGTCTTTTGAGGAATGAACCACACAGATTTGAGTGAACCTGTCCTGTCACTGCAAGCATTTGTCAGTAATAGTGGAGCTCAGCTCAGAACTTAAGGAGCTCAACGACTCGACGAACAATACCAAAGAAAGGACATTTGTGTAGGCCGCATAAAGTTCTCAAATTGCCAGACCATTGTTAAAACTAACTGAGAACGAAAATTCACATTCATCCTCACATTCACAATAATTCAATACTTAACAAAGTAATCATTTGTCAATATCCTACATATAATATTCAATAATGTGAATTTGTATATAAAACTGGTAGGTATATTTTGATGATTTTCCATAGTACTTATTCAAAATGTCACAATGCCAAAATGACAAAATGTTAGCAGAGCGAGCAGCTCAATCCCATGCTTTTTGTCTTCTAAATAATCTGAAATTGTATAGTACCCTTTTTTACAAAGTTTGGTTTTAATACAGCTTTTAAATCGTTTAATGGGTAAGTTTCGAATGTCAATATGAATAAAATATGATTCGCGATCGTAGCAAATAGTAGCTTTACAGAATAATAACCATTAGATACAGGAATACAACTCCTGCAATATTAGTTAGATTAGATAAATAAATATTTAAAACAACTGCGACTCATTATTTAGAAAACTTGATACTGACCTGTAAAAAGCAAAAAACATAAGATAATTTGAATTTCGCAGGCTCCCGCAAAGCTTTCGCCTTAGTTTCCATCGTCCATACAATATGCCATAGTTTTTTCATTAATCTTTATACAATATTTTTTCATTAATCTTTCCGACAGTTTCATACTGCTGTCCATACTATCCACACTATCACCACAATATAGATATGGACTATCACTAATATATAAAGTTACTGGCTGTCTCATGTCTGTTACTTTTACGCCGTAACGCCTAGGTCGCCTAGACAGACCACGTGGGTTATGGGACATAGGATACTTTTATCCCGGTAGCACATTCCCGTGGGATAATTTCCGACATCCACGCGGGCGAAGCCGCGGGCAAAAGCTAGTTATATACTAAAACCTTACTCGAGAACCTCTCTATCCGTTGGTGAAAACAGCATGAACATCGGTGCAGTAAGTTATGAGTTTATCGCGAACATGACGACAGACTGACGCGGCGGAGGACTTTGTTTTATAATATATATATTTAAAATATAATAATATGTGAGGATACAACCTGACACTGCTCTGGAAATAGCAAAATCGTAAGATTTGAATTTCGCGGGCTACCTTAGCGCATCCTAAAGGCCTCAGTAGCCAGACAATACATTTCCAAAAAAAAACCTATCATTACCTATCATTCCTGTCAAACTGTCAATGTCAAATAGCTTTTGGCTTTGTTTTGTATTTTGTTTGGTTTGGTAATCTGATCTCATAAAGTACATTTTTGATAGTCTCATGTGTGAAGTGGTCTCATGCCTCTTCCACATTAAATAATAAGAACCTCTTCTTTCCATGTGGGTAACCCTAATCGTAGTGTGTGAGGGTAACTATAGGACACGCCATCTGCTACGATCCTTACCCATCCTGTTTTTGTGAAGTAAGAAATTTATGTGAACTACCGCTGAAGTTGATCTAATTGTCTGTTAACGGTTATACGATGGAAAAACTGCCGAGGTGTAGGATATGTTTAGTGCAGAATGTCCGTATGTATGTAGTGGTCAACAGGCACTTACATGAACTGTATGAGAAGCTGACTGATATTCCAGTAAGTTGATATTTTTAATAAGAATTAAGTAAATATCCTATTAAAGAGAAGTGGTGGCCTGGTGGCCCAGTGGTAATGGTCATGGGTTCGAACCCTGACAGGCGTTTTACTTTGTGTAAATTACTCTTATTAATCATCACCACTGCTCTGAAATTGGGCAGAGCAACGTGAGGAAACCGGTATGTCCTAGAACCAAATTTCAAAGACATGTCACATCTACCAAACCGAACTGGGCCCGCATGGTGGATTATTGCCCACTGCCTCTCACAGAGAGGAGGCCTGTGTCCCAGCAGTGGCGACATTGTGCTTATGCTAAATAACCTATTTGGTTTTTAAATACCTCTACTACACGGCGATTAAGGCTCTAGTGCTTATGTAACACAGCATGAGGAAACTTAAATTAAATATGTAATATATACAGGGTGTTTGGCAGAACGTTGAACATACGAAAATGGTGGATAGGTGGGGTCATCTGCTACTTACTCAGCCCTAATTTATTAGACCCTGGCCCCCTGGATATTTAAAAAAAATTGTTTTTGCTTTCTTCTAGTTTCACCAGTTTCTCAACTTTAAAGGGTAATTAAAAAAAATATATATAAAAATATAAAAAAAATCTTGCCTGTTTTACCCATTTTTAATAAAAATTACACTTTAAAGTTAAGAAAGTGGTGAAAATAGAAAAAGAAAAAAAAAATATCCAGGGGAGCAGGGCCAAATAAATTAGGGCTGAATAAGTAGCAGATGACCCCACCTATCCACCATTTTCGTATGTTCAACGTTCTGCCAAACACCCTGTATATGTGTATGTGTATAGTGTGCCTTGAGCAAGAGTGGCGATCAATGATCATGCATACTCTGTAAGATGCACACAGAAAGCATTAAGCAACTGTTGCCTTGGACAGCTTTATTATATAGAATAGAAGTATTTTCTTCATAAAAACAAAATAGTGCAAGACAAATTTTGTTGCAGTTTGTAACTGAAGACAGTAGACCGATGCTCGCCTGTTTCTTCTGCTGCGCTAAACTAAAGCAATGCTACCGATTACTGAGACAATGTCTGCAAGCCGAAAAGCTGTTCGCTCAGATGATGAATGAGGATTATGAGGTGAGGTATTCTTTTTTATTCTTACAATTTCAGTATTTCAAGTTCATATCTATTGTGTCAGATTTTCCCGCCAAGCATACCATTGAGTGTGGTACATATATGTTCATCTATATTTTCGTCATTGTGAAAATTCTTTTTTCATTTGGGAGAAAAAGCTTGCTTGGGTACTAAAAGATACAACAGGGTTCCGGTTGGAAGCAAAACTATATATTATTCTCTCGAAATGACAGTTCACATATTGACAGATCATGAAGACATTGACACTTAATTAAACATAACATACCTTCCCTTCATCATCTTGAGAAGGTCTCCTAACTACTTTTATAATTAAATCTATTAATCAAAACTACACAACCTCAAATTCTTTAAACATTAACTGGGAATCAACCCTTATCTAATCAGTCTCTACTTCCTTATAAATCTATTAATCAATACTCAACAAACATCACTTATTTAATATGAACTGGTTATTAACATGTCAGTCAGTATTTGGAATGCCAATTATGTCAGGCCATAATTCAGGGGGCGGGGCGGTATAAGTATGGGTGGTTCCGAAGAACAAGAGCTTGACTGTGACAGTCTCCTATGCTCTGTTGCTAGTGGGTGTTCTTCTGGTTGAGCTCCTCCGCGAGCAAGTATTTGGTCTGCGTGACATCGCTGTAGTTCCCCATTCTCCGTTCTTACTATGTATGAACTAGGGCCTTCTACCACCTCTATGAAAGCTCTACTCCATTTTTCCCCTGCCCCATAATTGCGCACCAATACCGGTTGGTCCACAATAAATTTCCTAACAGGCTGTAGCTGTGCTCTTTCCTCTAACTGTTTTTCTTGTGAGCCTGTTAAATTATCTGGATGTAAGCTCGATACAGCTGTTCTGTATTTCCTTCCATTTAAAATCTCTGCTGGAGTTTTACTCTGGTCGCTGATAGGCACTGTGCGTAATGAATACAAAACTTTTGGTAGCTTCTCCTTCCATGGTGTTTGTATTGAGGACATTTTCTTAACTTTATTCTTGAATGTTTGTATCGCGCGTTCAATCTGCCCATTAGTCGCTGGATGGTAGGGCGGCGAATACAGATGCTTTATACCATTCTTCTGTAGAAATAGATTAAATTCATTTGAACTAAATGCCTTACCATTATCGGAAACAATTGCATCAGGTAGGCCCTGTGAAGCGAATATTTTTAGGCACGTCATAATTACTGCCTCACTCGACATGGATGCCATTATCTCCGCTTCAAACCATTTACTAAAGCTATCTACCAACACAAGGAACGTTTTCCCTTGAAATGGGCCTGCAAAATCTATATGTACTCGACTCCATGGTTTCTCAGTAACAATCCAAGCTTGCGGGTCTCTAGGCGGGTTGTTGCGGACTGCTTGACATGACTCACAACTGCCTACTACATCTTCAATCTGTGTATCCATTCCGGGCCACCACACATATCCTCTTGCATAAGCCTTTGTTTGGACTATCCCAGCATGCGGTGCATGCAGTATTTTTAGTACTTCTGGTTGTATACTAGAAGGCACAATGACTCTATTGCTCCACAATAAACACCCTTTATTATGTGAAAGAGCCTCTCTTCGGTTCCAAAATGGTTGTAGTGTGGTGTCAGGAGCTTTATTTGGCCACCCATGAAGTATGTAGAATAAAACTCTCTTCAAAACCTGATCTTTCTTAGTTTCTATGGCTATTTTTGATGCATCCAAGTTCCAGCCAACTGGTTGTTCCTCCAATAGTAACACATCTCTCAGCGGTTTCTCAGATATTTCTGAAGTCTCTGGCTCTGTCCATCTACTCAGTGCATCCGCGTGTCCAATCTTTTTTCCAGGTCGATACATGATCTTATAGTTATAACAAGCTAGCTTTAGAGACCATCGCAGCATTCGCGGAGATATTTGGTCTGGAATCGGTTTGCTTGGATTGAACAGACCCACCAATGGTTTGTGGTCTGTGATAATACAAAATTGACGGCTGCCACAAATTCATGAAACTTCAGCAACCCAAACATAATAGCCAGGGCCTCCTTATCGATTTGGCCATATCTCCTTTCATGAGGCTGCAAAGTTCTTGATGCCATCATCACAGGTTTCTTACAACCATCATCCATTACATGGGCAATTACTGCGCCCAGCCCATAGTCTGATGAATCACAAATCAGCAATAATTCTCGTTCAATTTCATACCCAACTAATGTTAAATCTGAAGACAGCAGATCTTTAGCCTTCTCAAATGCAGTCTGCTCCATCTCGCCCCAATACCAAGGTTTCCTTGTCTCCAAAAGGCGGTATAAGGGCTCCAGCAATGTTGCTTTATCCGGTAAAAACTTTTCATAAAAATTATACAAGCCTAGGAAGGCCCGTAGAGCCTGCTTGTTTGTTGGTGCTGCTTTTTCCTTGATTTCTTTGACTTTATTGGGAGATGGGTGTAGTCCCTCACCATCAATCATATGTCCCAAAAAGTTAATACTGTTGGAAGCGAACACACATTTCTCTAATTTCAGTCTGAGACCCATATCATTTAACTTTCGCAGCACTGCATGTAGCCTACTATTGTGTTCCTCAATAGTACTTCCAGTCACAGCAATATCATCTAATAGACAAGCAACGCCGTCCATACCTGCCAGTGCGGTTGACATAACTCTCTGGAAAATTCCCGGCGCTGCATTAACACCAAATGCCAATCTATTCATCCTCATAAGTCCCAGAGGTTAAGGTTAAGGTTAACAACATTGATGTATCACTATCCACCTTCAATTGCATATATGCTTGTTTTAAATCCAGTTTACTAAAGATACGCCCCCCACTTAGTTTCACAAAACTTTCAGTTGCTGCTGGCAAGGGATATTTATCAACATCAATCGCTACATTCACTGTTGATCGGTAATCTCCACAAATTCACAAAGAACCATCATCTTTCTTAACTATCCTTAGTGGTGTAGCCCAGTCGGAGTATCTAACCGGAGTTAATATTCCTGCCTTAATCATTTGGTTTAATTCCACTTCAACTTGTTTTTTCAAAGGAAATGGTACCGGGCGAGCCTTGAGGAACCGTGGTACTGCCTCCGCACGCACATGTAATGAAACTTCTGGTCCATTATATTCCCCAAGGGTTTCCTTAAATAACTCGGGGAACAAATTAAGTAAGTCATGGGTAATTTCTGCAAGTGTCCAACAAATCCCTGCAACTTGCAATTCTAAACCCTTAAACCAACTTCGACCAAGGAGGCTAGGGCCCTCCCCCGATATCACAAACAGCTCACACTGAGCCTCTTTGTTGCCCAACTTGACATGTACATGAGTGATACCCAAAACTTGCAAGGGTTCACGTGAATACGTTACTAATTTCACATTGGTAGGTTTCAGCTGTGGAGGTGTGTTCCACAAGCGTCGATAAGTCGTTTCAGATATTATTGTACGAGAAGCCCCTGAGTCAACCTCCATTGTGACACTGGAACCATTTATTATTACATCTGCCTTAATTGGGGGTGAATAGCTCTCGGAACATGTATAAATCCCCATCATATCTTCCTTATTCTTTTCGTTGATAACTTTGTCTTCTGTTTCATCCGCCACCTTATGTTACTTCTTACTACTTTTCTTACAAGCCGCTGTAATATGCCCCACACGTTTACAATAAAAACATTTAGCCTTAGCAAAAGGGCATCGTTCTCCTTCTCTGTGGCGTCGGGCACAATGTCGGCATTCCACGGCACTAATCCTACCAATATCCATAGGTTCGGCAACATCCAAATGAGTTTGCTTCTTCTCCAGTTTTGTGTCTGGGTATATGTTTTCCACAATTGCCTGATGGTTAAGACATAGTTGCACCGCTGTTTCATATGTTAGCTTTTTAGTCTTCAACAGCTCGCGACGCAAGCGCTCATCGCGCATACCCAACACTAGCCGGTCCCGTAATTGACGTTTTAAGTCTGTAAATTTAGCTTTTGCACCAAGTACACCAATGGCGGCCACAAAGTCTTGCACGTGTTCTTTGTCCATTTGTACACGTGTGTGAAACTTCCCGGCTTGAAGTATTTCATTCAATTCTGGTTCATAAAATTGGTCTAACACTGCAAGAATGTCTTTGAATGACACTTCTGTGGGTCGCTGCGGCACCAACAGGGAAACAATTAAGGAATATGTTTCTTTCCCACACTGCGATAAAAATATAGATCGCGCCCTTTCTAGGTTCTCGTTAGACACGCCAGCCACATCCAACGAAAACAACAATCGCTCCCTGTACTCGCTCCACTTATCACTTGCAGGGTCAAATCGTCCGGGAAACACCACGTTTGATAAGTTACACTCCATATTGTCAGAGATTTTTATTTAATTTTAGTCTAGGTTGGAAGTAAAACTATATATTATTCCCCCGAAATGACAGTTCACATATTGACAGATCATGAAGAAATTGACACTTAATTAAACATAACAGGTACTTTTTGAGTTAGCTTTAATCATGTGTCAAATGTGTTCATGTATATGTTAAATACTCCACATAATACTGCTACAACTTCTCTGTGACACTTGTATGTGGCAGTTTGATAGCGGTCCTCTCTCATGTTAGCGCAACCTATACTCCATTTGAAATAAGATTAGACGTATAGATAAGCCTTTTTTACATTCCGCTCAACCGATTTTGAATTCTATTGCGTTGGTGGCATGACAAATGGCAGCCGCAGTAGATAGTTGGTATTGTGTAACTTTTTTTGCTTTTAATGCTATCCTTATGCCTACGGTATAGAAGTCAAAATCGGTTGAACGGACTGTAAAAGGGTTTGTTTTAATGTCTAATCTTATTTCAAATGGGGTATATGCAACAATAGCTTGTGCGGTGGTCAGTGAGGTTACATTGGACCTACTTTAGTATCTTCACTTGTGGAGGCTCTTTTGAGTGACTTTAGTATCATGAGAGAAGACTACTAATAAGAATACTATAATCATCTTTTTACAGGCCAATCCTTTAATAAATCAAGAACACTTAGAGTTTTGCATTGGGTTTACTAAATCTCCAATAGAGCACTTATGCATAGATGATGAATGTCAAACAGAAAACATTGCTATCAAAGAAGAATTACCAGCTGTTTGTGAGGTACTAGAGGATATTATTGAGCCAAAGGAGGAACATCATAGTGATGGTATGTTTTTATATAAATATAATATTTTATATAAATATCTTGAAACAAATTCAGATATAATCTATTTATTTCATATTGATCAATACATTTTTTTAACTATCTCAAACTTTTGGCATTGTTCAGTTTAATTCAACTTAATCTATTTTGTTTACCTACAGAGCTTGAACTGGAAAATTCAGATAATAGCTGTCTAGATGTAGCAGATATTCCACCACACTGTTCTGAACCTGATTTCGAATATGATGTGCCTTTAATGGAGTTTAAAATTGAAGTGGAAGAAGAAGTACCTAACAAGAAACGAAGAGCCAGCGAGACGAGAAGTAAGTGTTAGATAGTTAATGTATAGGTTTTTGTGTAGAAGTAAGTGTTAGTTAGCTGGACTTTTGAGCATGTAGCAGTAGCATCAAATGTGTTACGCATATTTTATTGTGTGCGCGCGGAAAAAGCATCATGTGTGCCGTATCTATTTCGATGTTTAAGTGCGAGTATGTACGGTGCATGGTAAATGCACGCTGTGCTTGATGGGTTAAATGTTGTGTGTGATTAAAAACCAACTAACTATATCTACCATCAACGAAGAATTACACCGCAGACTGATGACACACGGCAGAGGGTGGATTCTCCTCCATGCTATGTATATTATTAGCTAAACATTCCATTTTGATTTTTTAAATTTCATTCACTGTCTCAAACATCCGAGGTTTTCATGTTTTTAACGCTCCAGTTACCCACTCCACTATAATAATTCCGTTGAACGAGGTTTGCTTAAACTTTGAACAGATCATTATGTCGACGTTATTACAATTTCGTACTTCATGTCTGGTGATTAAGTGTATTATTTAATGGCACCAGAAATTCCTCCTTTTCATCCATAGTTTGAATCATGCAAAGCGCTTTTATATTGATTCGTGTGCATTTCAATCTCTTTCCAATATTGTACTTACCAGATTTATAATCACAGGGGCGACCGTTGCGAAGAAACCAAAACTAGACACTCGAGGAACAACACTAGAAGATGCAATAATAGCCGAGGAAACGAACAAGGAAAAATCAGACTCGAAAGTTATTCGGAAAACTCCAAATTGTACGTCCAAACCTGGCACTTATTTAAAAAAATATATACATACTGGAACACACACTGGCGAAAAACCTTTTACGTGTGATGTATGTCAGCGTAGTTTTAGTCGAAAGACTAATTTGACACAACATATTCGAATACACACTGGTGAAAAACCTTATAAGTGTGATGTTTGTCTGCGTAGTTTCAGACATATGGGTGATTTAACAAAACATATTCGTATACATACTGGTGAAAAACCATATAATTGTGATGTATGTCTGCATAGTTTTAGAAACAAGGGTGATTTAACTAAACATAATCGTATACACACTGGTGAAAAACCTTACAATTGTGATGTATGTCTGCGTAGTTTTAGATATAAGGGTGATTTAACAGATCATATTCGTATACACACTGGCGAAAAACCTTATAAGTGTAATGTATGTCCGCGTAGTTTTAGACAAAAGGGTGATCTAACAGATCATATTCGTATACACACTGGCGAAAAACCTTATAAGTGTGATGTATGTCAGCGTAGTTTTAGTCAAAAGACTAATTTGACACAACATATTCGAATACACACTAGTGAAAAACCTTATACGTGTGATGTATGTCAACGTAGTTATAGTGGAAAGAGTAATTTAACCAAACATATTCGTATACACTCCGGTGAAAAACCTTATAAGTGTGATGTATGTCAGCGTAGTTTTAGTAAAAGTTCTGATTTAACAAAACATATTCGTATACACTCCGGTGAAAAACCTTATAAGTGTGATGTATGTCAACATAGTTTTAGTCAAAAAGCTCATTTGACACAACATATTCGAATACACACTGGAGAAAAACCTTATAAGTGTGATGTATGTCAACATAGTTTTAGTAAAAAGAGTGGTTTAACAGCACACTATCGTATACACCCTAGTGAAAAACCTAACGAGTGATGTATGTCAGCATAGTTTTAGTGAAAAAGAGTAATTTAACAAAACAGTCGAATCAACACTGGTGACAACCCGTATAAGTGTGATGTATGTCAGCGTAGTTTAAGTCACTAAACCACCCGTCGAGCCTGTATAGATTTCATTATACCCCATTTGAAATAAGATTAGACATTAAAACAAACCCTTTTACAGTGCGTTCAACCGATTTTGACTTCTATACCGTAGGCATAAGGATAGCATTAAAAACAACAAAAAGTTACACATTGGTGCCGATTCTCTTGTCACAAAATTCTCTAAACTAAACTAAAAATCACTAAAATTTAGTTTAGTCCTGTCAAACGATCAAACTCATTCTGAAATTGACTTTAAATGACACAACTTAACTATAGTTTAGTTTGACAGCACTAAGATGGCACTGAGATTACTTTAGTGAAAATGCTATTCTGAATTTGACGATTTAACCTAAAATTTTGTCCTTTATTTAAAATCCTCTAACTAAAACTGACTATAATTAATCGCGATTAAAAGTGTGTGGAATAAAATTAGATGTCATGAACTAAACCAACACTTCGACTTCAGTTACAAAAAACAGTACTGTATTTTTTTATTTTCTTTTGCTTATATCTCGAAAACGGTGTGTCCTATCGCAAAAATAATGAAAATTTCAACTCCCTGTAGAAAACCCTTTATCTCCTAAGTCTCAACATGTTGGATTTTTTTTTTTTTTTTCGTTATTTTCCATACTGAAACTGAAAAATTCCATTAAAAACACGTCGAGGCTGCCGTGCATGCGCGCCTCTGGCTCTAAAAAAAAACACGGGGTAGGGAAAACAAGTACCAAGTGGAGGCGCGCGGTTGTCAAATTCGATTTTATTTGTGTCAAAATAAGTTTTAAATTTAGAGAATTTATTTGGCAGAATAGCTCAAGATTCCCATAGTCAAAAGTAAGGAATTTTAGTGATAATTTAGTTAGTTTAGTTCGGTGTACAAGAGAATCGGCACCAATACCAACTATCTACTGCGGCTGCCATTTGTCATGCCACCAACGCAATAGAATTCAAAATCGGTTGAACGGAATGTAAAAAAGACTTATCTATACGTCTATTCTTATTTCAAATGGAGTATAGTTACTTATTGAATTACGTTATAGTACCTAATTAGTAAAAAAAAAAACAATTATTAACAATTAAATGAATGAATATAAATTAATAATCTTAGTTAAAAGTATTTTATTGCTACCTATATACCCTTGATGATAAAACTATGGTAGCCTAAGCGGGGATTTCGGGATTTACTTGAGCGCCGCAGAAAGACATAAGGGGGGGGGGGCAACCTTATACCTTATCAAGTACCTACTCCCACCATACCTGAGCCCTGTACATAGGATCGAACGTCTAGGGCAGCCGACAATCGATCGTTAGAAAAACTCGAGCGCGTCAGATTAAGGTAAGTTAGTTGCAGAAAAGTGTGCATTTCAATAATCTGACAATTTAAGCGTAACTTATGGAAACGGGAGAGTTGCAAAAAAAAAAACTTAACCTGAAAATTCTCGAGCGCAATTTTTTTATTTTTTATTAAATTAGTTACGAATCACGGAAATAATGTAATCTGCGGATTGCCACAAGCCGAAGTAGTTAAAATCTATACATATAATAAATCTGTAGACGAGGCGTTTCTGTACAATGCAAAAAAAAAAAAAACTTAGGTGGAGTGTCCAAGAATAACCAACAGATGCCATTTCTACCATTTTTGGAATTTTTGTCTGTTTGTCTGTTCGTTTGTTTGATTGTTCCAGTATCACGTAAAAAGATTCATGAAGACACTCAAATATTGTATGTAACTCGATGTTTCATTTAGTCTTTGTTTCATCGCAATCGCTTCAAAATATCAAAAGATATAAGAGTTTAAAGTATTCAAGAAGAAATTTTCATTAGGTGCGTAATGTAGATACACGTAACGACATCTATTGACGTAAAATGACACTAGCGTAAAATCCGGTAGGTTTGTGAGAACGTGTGTAACACACGATCATAATCATCATAAAACAACAGTTGTTTTATGATGATTATGTTCACATACTTCGCGCGGAAACATAACGCGATACATTGTGGATTTACCCAATCTAAAGTTTGGTTAATTCAAGTTTTCCAAATCCATTGTTTGGTAGTAGTGCCATAGGTGGCGCTATCTATCTTTTAAATCATGATACAAATTAATCATGAAAAAATGGTGGTAAATGTTAATTTCTTAAAAATTGTAGATTGTTACATCGAGCAAAAAGTGAGTAATTAAGGCACGAATGCGCTTACTAAATTAACACGACTGCATTAATTACTCACTTTAGCAAGGTACGTAATCTACTTTTCTTTCAACTACCAATGTACCTGCCGCGAGAAAATATACCTGCTCAAGGATAACTCAACTCAATCCAAATCAAGTTAGGTCAAGTCAGGTCAAGTCAAGTCAAGTCAAGTCGGGTCAAGTCAGTCATGGAACCCTAAAAACAGTATTTTCTACGTAGGTTACAGAGTGTTCGAACGTTTTCCCCATATATTTTGACAGTATCACTTCGTGCTCGATAGATGGCGTTGTTCATTTAACGTCATTTTCTGAATCGCGGTGTTAAGAGTCTCCGTAGAAGAATGACTTTCGCCGAATTCATAATTTGCTCATCTGAATTGCACACATAATCCATACAAATCGATGCTTATATAAATTATAAAATCGATAGTATCTCTGTCTGTCTGTCCGTCTGTAAATTCTGTATGTTACCTTTTCACGCCTGATCCACTGAACGGATCTCGATAAAATTTGGTAAAGAGATAGATGGCATGCCGGGGAAGAGCATAGGCAATTATTTTCTCAAAACAAATTTAAGGGGGGGGGGGGGGGGGGGATATAGGGGATGAAAGTTTTATGGGAAACCTGTCATTTTTAGAGTTCCGTAGTCAACAAGGAAGCTTTATAGTTTCGCCATGTCCGTCTGTCTGTCTGTCTGTCCGCGACTTGGCTCAAAAACTTTTAATAGACCAACTCACATGTGCAGTTGCAAAAACCCAATCATTCTGTATACAAGAACAAGTTTTTTAACTACAATGTTAACACTTTGAGGGACAGTAAACGCCCATAGACGTAATAACAATAAAACTTTGCGAAAGTTTGTTTGATAAATTAATTCATCCCAACTACGGAACCCTTCATTGTGCATGGTTCGACACGCACTTGGCCGGTTTAAGTTAGGGCTGTGAAAATGTATGCTTTTTGTAACTAATAAAGAGTTACGTTTTTCTAAAATTATCCCTCATGAGGGTAAAAACCCTTCTTTACCCTCTTGATTTTAAAATTCACATGTAAGTACTTATTATTGACATTTTTGCGTGACTCTCTTCAAGAGCGTTAAGGGATTGAGAATATAGTCATAGTCCGTATCTTGAGAATCTTTCCATTCAATCAAAAGTTATTACTACTTGGCTCTTGGCTTGGAACGAAGAGTTTGAGTTTACCAGTGAGTACTTACTCGATAGATGGCGTTGTGCAAATGATGCGATTTTCTTAAGGGGGATGCGCCGGTAGCTCGCGAAATTCAAATTTTAAGTTTTTTGCAATTTGCAAGTCAGTGTCAGGCAGGTTGTATGTTGAAATGAAATGAAATGAAATTATTTATTCTGTAAATAGGTTATTGGAATCACTCCATTTACACGTCATAATAATATCAATAAATTGTAAAATTAAGCTAGATGAGGTCGTCGTTTCCTATCTGACTACTCTGAGAAGAAAGGCCGAAACAAACTCACAGTCTCTTTTAAAGTCCGGACATACCTAGGTCAGATATTGGCATATTGGTCAGGCCCTATGTCCCCTATGAGGACCATGTAGATTAGAGTCTGAAATGGTCTTTTGAGGAATGAACCACACAGATTTGAGTGAACCTGTCCTGTCAGTGCAAGCATTTGTCAGTAATAGTGGAGCTCAGCTCAGAACTTAAGGAGCTCAACAACTCGACGAACAATACCAAAGAAAGGATATTTGTGTAGGCCGCATAAAGTTCTCAAATTGTTAAAACTAACTGAGAACGAAAAAATATAATAATAAAAACAAAATAAACATCCACATAGTCCTCACATTCACAATAATACAATAGGTACTTTACAAAGTAATCATGTCATTTTGTCAATATCCTACATATAATATTCAATAATGTGAATTTGTATATAAAACTGGTAGGTATATTTTGATGATTTTCACTTATTCAAAATGTCACAATGCCAAAATGACAAAATGTTAGCAGAGCGAGCAGCTCAATCCCATGCTTTTTGTCTTCTAAATAATCTGAAATTGTATAGTACCCTTTTTAACAAAGTTTGGTTTTCATACAGCTTTTAAATCGTTTAATGGGTAAGTTTCGAATGTCAATATGATTAAAATATTATTCGCGACCGTAGCAAATAGTAGCTTTACATAATAATAACCATTAGATACAGGAATACAACTCCTGCAATATTAGTTAGATTAGATAAATAAATATTTGATACAACTGCGACTCATTATTTAGATCAACATAAAACTTGATACTGACCTGTAAAAAGCAAAAAACATAAGAAAATTTGAATTTCGCTGACTCCCCCAAAGCTTTCGCCTTAGTTTCCATCGTCCATACAATATGCCATAGTTTTTTCATTAATCTTTATACAATATTTTTTCATTAATCTTTCCGACAGTTTCATACTGCTGTCCATACTATCCACACAATCACCACACTATAGATATGGACTACCACTAATATATAAAGTTACTGGTCATATCTGTTACTTTTACGCCGTAACGCCTAGGTCGCCTAGACAGACCACGTGGGTTATGGGACATAGGATACTTTTTATCCCGGTAGCACATTCCCGTGGGATAATTTCCGACATCCACGCGAGCGAAGCCGCGGGCAAAAGCTAGTCATTAATAAAGTGTGGTGCATTCAGTCGCTGAGAACTATCTATACCCCATTTGAAATAAGATTACACATTAAAACAAACCCTTTTACAGTCCGTTCAACCGATTTTGACTTCTATACCGTAGGCATAAGGATAGCATTAAAAGCAAAAAAAGTTACACAATACCAACTATCTACTGCGGCTGCCATTTGTCATGCCACCAACGCAATAGAATTCAAAATCGGTTGAACGGAATGTAAAAAAGGCTTATCTATACGTCTAATCTTATTTCAAGTGGAGTATAGGTATTTCCCACTTCGCGCCACTCTGCCCTTCTCACTCTTTCTCTATATCTCAATCTCTCGTATCTTTCAGTTCATGTAATCATATGGAATTTCATGAAATTATGAGGTTTGAGGATTATTCTAACTTATGGAGTAGTATTGCTGATTCTAATGATTATAATTCAGTAAAGCCATATTTGTTACGGTCGAGAATCATTTTTTTTTTTATCAACACTAGCTGATGCCCGCGGCTTCGCCCGCGTGGATGTCAGTTATTATATACTAAAACCTTACTCGAGAACCACTCTATCCATTGGTGAAAACAGCATGAACATCGGTGCATCGGTAGTTTTTGAGTTTATCGCGAACAGGACGACAGACAGACGCAGCGGAGGATTTTGTTTTATAATATGTAAGGAATAATATTTATGTAAGGATACCACCCGACACTGCCCTGCAAATAGCAAAAACGTAAGATTTGAATTTCGCGGACTACCTTAGCGCATCCTAAAGGCCTCAGACACACAATAAATAAAAAAAAGCAGTCTTTATCTATACCTATCATTCCTTGATTCCTGTCTATGTCAAAATGTCAAACGTGTGTCAAGCTGTCCTGTCAAATAGCTTTTGTTTTTGTTTGATAATCTCTCAAAGTACATTTTTGATAGTCTCATGTGTGAAGTCTGAAGTGGTCTCATGCCTCTTCCACATCCACACTATATAATAAAAACCTCTTCTATCCATGTGGGTAAACCTAACCGTAGTGTGTGACGGTAACTATTGTATAGAAAACGCCATCTGCTACGATCCTTACCCATCCTGTTTTTTGTGAAGTAATTAACGTGAACTACCGCTATTTATTATTGTGTCGCCTGAGGGTGTCGCAACGCCAGCAGTGTTTTATTAAGTAAAAAGTTGATCTAATTATCTTATCTGTTAACGGTTATACGATGGAAAAATTGCCGATGTGTAGGATATGTTTAGTGCAGAATGTCAGTATGTATGTAGTGGTCAACAGGCACTTACATGAACTGTATGAGAAGCTGACTGATACTCCAGTAAGTTCATGTTTTTAATAAGAATTAAATAAATAACCTATTGAAGAGCAGTGGTGGCCCAGTGGTAACGGCCGTGACATAGAGTTGTCGTTCGTGGGTTCCAACCCTGACAGGGGTTTTACTTTGTGTAAATTACTTCGTCCCAGCAGTCAGTAGTGGGAACATTGTGCCTATGCTAAACCTATTTGGTTATGCCTCTACTACACGAAGATTAAGTGTCCAGTGCTTCTGTAAAACAGCATGAGGAAACTTATTATAAATATGTGCACATAATGCCAATCTGTGGCGATCAATGATCATGCATACTCTGTAAGATGCACGCAGAAAGCATTAAGGACCACCATCTGTTAGCTTGGACAGCTTATAATAGAAGTATTTTCTTCATAAAAACAAAATAGTGCAAGACAAATATTGTTGCAGTTTGTAACTGAAGACAGTAGACCGATGCTCGCCTGTTTCTTCTGCTGCGCTAAACTAAAGCAATGCTACCGATTACTGAGACAATGTCTGCAAGCCGAAGAGCAGTTCGCTCAGATGATGAATGAGGATTGTGAGGTGAGGTATTCCTGTTTATTCTTATAATTTCTAACTTCAGTAAGTATATTGTGGAAGTGATTCCTCTCAAGTTCATATCTATTGTGTCTGGTTTTCCCGCCAAGCATACCATTGAGTGTTGAATGGTGATAATTATGTACACTTTTTAACTGACTTCCAAAAAGTTGAAGGTTATATGTTCGACTTTATGTATGTTCTTTTTTTTAAGAATGTTATTAAATATTTTCGTCAATTGTGGATAGATTTTGAAAATTCTGTTTTCATATGGTAGAAGCTTGCGCGGTGGTTCCATATAAATTTTATTAACTTTGCTTGCTTGAGCACTTTTTGAGTAAGCTTCAATAATACATTTTTTTCTCACTTGGTTTATATGGATGATGTTTTAAGTTTCTGTCACTGGTATCTGAATTTGTGTGGGGAAGGAACCACAACTAAAAAGTGTTTTTTTTTTGTCAAATGTGTTCAAGTATATGTTAAATACTCCATATAATACTGCTACAACTTCTGTATGACACTTGTATGTGGCAGTTTGATAGCGGTCCTCTCTCATGTCAGCGCAAGCTACACAACAATAGCTTGTGCAGTGGTCAGTGAGGTTATATTGGACCAACTTAAGTATCCTCACTTGTGGAGGTTCTTTTGAGTGACTTTAGTATCATGACAGAAGGTTGGTGCTCGTGGGACTGTGATCACCAACATATTTTCCTAATACTATAATCATCTTTTAACAGCCCAATCCTTTAATAAATCAAGACCACTTAGAGTTTTGCAGTGGGTTTACTAAATCTCCAATAGAGCACTTATGCATAGATAATGAATATCAAACAGAAAGCATTGCTATCAAAGAAGAATTACCAGCTGTTTGTGAGGGACTAGATGATGTTATTGAGCCAAAGGAGGAATATCAAAGCGATGGTAGGTTTTTAAGAATATAAATAATATTTTCAATAAATAATATCTTGAAACAAATTCAGTTATAATATATTTATGTATTTCATATTGGTCATGACATTTTTTTAACTATTTCAAACTTTTGGCAGTGTTCAGTTTTAATTCAACTTAACTTATTTTGTTTACCTACAGAGCTAGAACTGGAAAATTCCGACAATAGCTGTCTAGATGTAGCAGATATAGCACCACACTGTTCTGAATCTGATTTAGAAGATGATGTGCCTTTAATGGAGTTCAAAACTGAAGTGGAAGAAGAAGAAGTACCCAACAAGAAACGAAGAGCCAGCGAGACGAGAAGTAAGTGTTAGTTAGTTAATGTATAAGGTCAGCAAACAGACCCCAGTACGAAATGATTGCTGCACGGTGGTCACGTAGTAGGTCATAGGCTTCCAATGGCAATGATTGAGCTAAGCCATGATATCTGGTTCAGTTACCAACTAATTGTCATACTACCTGAGGGTATAAAAGGTTTGCAATCTATTGTTCGCAACATTCCTTTTTTGGCATCGGAAGTAAACACATGTAATTAGTTATCAACCGTGTTATCACCAAGCGCTAATTAGCCTAAGACGCGACTCGTGTTTTTAAGTTGGAATTATTTGTTTGTTACCTGTTATTTTGCAATGGACATTCAAGTTACAGGTATGTATTATTAATTTACTTTACTATTTTGCATTTTCAATCCACCATTTTTTTTTTATAGAGTGCTACGCCGCAACATTTCTTACGTATTTATTTCTGTTTTATGTTGAAGCTTTTACTTGTGTTTGTATCTACTTGTACCATTGAGTTAGGTATAAAAATGTCGCTTACAGTCTCTTATACTAGACTAAAAAAAAAACATTTGCGGCATGCTGCGTCTGAGGTGCAGCCAGGGTCTACGCTGAGCGCCTGTTCGCGTAGCACTTGCTACGAAATATGTATTATTTTTGATCCCCATTTAACTGTTTTTTGTTTTGTTTTAGGTACTAGTATTGAGTGTTCTTTCAAAAGAATGCTTGTTCTAGATACTTGGCTGTCTATTAAGGACAGCGATTCCGAACTGCAACGGTGGCGACGAGTTTTTCAAGCCCTGATACAGTTGCTGCCTGATGTTAAGAATTTGATTGTTGATGACTTAGAAAAAAGAGTTGCTAATCTTTGTACTAGATTTGTAGCTATTTGGAAGCAAGTCTCTCGCAATCATTCTCGCATGGTTTCTAAGTACGGAGACTGGCTGAACGAAATTGAAGTTTGCGTTCTGCCAACTTGTGCAGCAGAAGGAAGCCACGACACTCAATGGCCAACAGCAGAGGCATCAACGAGCACTCAAAAGATAGATATATGCTGTCGCGGACTTTTTTTTAGAACTTTTAAAGAGGAACAACTCCATCATAGAAAATTATTATGAGCAACGTTATTTCTAATGAAATTATGGCAAATACAAGTATGATATATAAGACTAGCCGAGCCCCGCGGTATCACCCGCGTAAGGCATGATCCCGTGGGAATATCGGGATAAAAAGTATCCTATGTGTTGATCCAGGTTATAAACGATGTGTTTGCCAAATTTCATTCAAATCCATTCAGCCGTTTTTGCGTGATTGAGTAACAAACATCCAAACACACAAACACAAACTTTCACATTTGTAATATTAGTAGGATTATGGCATTTGAATGGCAAACATTAGTAAACCCTGCAGACGGCATACCTACCAGCAGTTGTGCTGTCAATGGGTACCACTCCTGCTTGGCAAGATTTTTATGACTGGCCAAAACATCCATATTTCTTCATCATCATCATCATCAGCCTATAGCAGTCCGCTGCTGGACATAGGCCTCTCCAATTGCACGCCATTCAGCTCGATTCTCAGCAGCTCTCATCCAGCTGCTACCAGCCACCCTGCGAAGATCGTCGCTCCACCTAGCCTGAGGGCGTCCTACCTTACGTTTGCCGATTCGCGGTCTCCACTCAAGAACACGTCTACCCCAACGGTCATCGGTTCTACGGCTAATATGGCCGGCCCATTGCCACTTCAGCTTGCTTATTCTATGAGCTATGTCAACAACTTTGGTTCTCTGCCGGATTACCTCATTCCGGATTCTATCTTTCAGAGATACTCCAAGCATAGCTCGTTCCAAAGCTCGCTGAGCGACCTTGAATGAATGGACCAGGCGTACCGTGAGTGTCCACGTTTCGGCTCCGTTGGTCATAACAGGCAGGACGCACTGGTTGAAGACTTTAGTCTTTAGGCTCTGCGGAATACTCGACGAGAAGAATCGACGGAGCTTCCCAAAAGCTGCCCAGCCCAGCTGAATTCTTCTGTTAGCTTCCTTCTCAAAGCTATTATTTTAGCCATATTTCTTAGTTATACCTAGTATATATAACTTTAATACTTACGTATTTTACACAAAAACCTTCCGGAATAAATTCTCTAAACGATGCGATGGTGAAAACCCCATGAAGATCTGTTGCGTGGTTCTTAAAGTTTCGCTTATTGTAAGAAAAAATTAATTAAGTAGTTATAATAACAATAATTCAAATAATATTCTGTCCTCTCTGCATTTTTATTTATTGTTTGAAAGCGGGGATCACTTCGTACTGGGATCGGTTTATAAAATGTATCCACGTTCCTAACGAATCCCACAAAGTAGATCGGATTGTGGATTGTGGGATCCGATCCGAATAAGCCTCGTTAGCGCACCCTATGACGCCTCACGCCATAGAACCCCCGGGACGCTCGATGATACCCAAGAACGCTGAACGCTAGTGAGGTGGCAGTGGACCATAGAGTCGTATAGTCGTCCAAAAGTATCTCATGAATCTGTAAACAAATAGATCAGACAACGTACCTGTGGTGTGGATGCCCAATTTGTGGTGCTACTTACAAATTGAGTGCTTTTAATTCGATTATTTGAATACTTTTATCTGAAATTCTAATTTAAAATCATCTAAAAAGATGTTTTTTTATTTTGATAATGTCTTTTATACAGGGTATAAGCGACAGCCCTCCGCAAATTAACAGGGGGCATTCAGCTCCTTATTTTTAATCATATTCCACCCGAAATTGTCTCAATTTTTTTTCTCTGGTGATTAAGTATAATAATGAGTTTCCCACCAGAAATTCCTCCTTTTCCAGAAATTCCTCCTTTTCGGTCCTAGTTTGAATCATGCAAAGTGTTATTATTTTGATTCGTGTGATATCAATCTCCTTCCAACATTGTACTTACCAGATTTATAATCACAGGGGCGACCGTTGTGAAGAAACCAAAACTAGACACTCGAAGAACAAAACTAGAAGACGCAATCACAGCCGAGCAAACGAACAAGGAAAAATCAGACTCGAAAGTTATTCGGACAACTCCAAAACGTACGTCCAACGCTGGCACTTACTTAAAAAAATATATAAATACTCGAACACAAATTGCTGAAAAACCCAAATGTGATGTATGTCAACGTAGTTTTAGTAAAAATTGTGATTTAACAAAACATATTCGTATGCACACTGGCGAAAAACCTTATAAGTGTGATGTATGTCAACGTAGTTTTAGTAAAAATTGTGATTTAACAAAACATATTCGTATGCACACTGGCGAAAAACCTTATAAGTGTGATGTATGTCAACGTAGTTTTAGTAAAAATTGTGATTTTACGAATCATATTCGTATACACACTGGCGAAAAACCTTATAAGTGTGATATATGTCAGCGTAGTTTTACTGAAAAAACTCATTTGACAAAACACATTCGTATACACACTGGCGAAAAACCTTATAAGCGTGATGTATGTCAGCGTAGTTTTCATCAAAACAGTAGTTTAGCACAACATCTTCGACTACACACTAGTGAAAAACGTTTTATGTGTGATGTATGTCAGCGTTGTTTTAGTTACAAGTGTGAGTTAACAAAACATATTCGTATACACACTGGCGAAAAACCTAATAAGTGTGATTTATGTCAGCGTAGTTTTAGTGGAAAGAGTAATTTAGCACGGCATCAACATACTTTTAATCATAAATTTAATTTAACACAACATATTCTCATACACACTGGCGAAAGACCTTATAAGTGTGATGTATGTCAGCGTAGTTTTATTTACAAGAGTGATTTATCAAAACACATTCGTATACACACTGGCGAAAAACCTAATAAGTGTGATTTATGTCAGCGTAGTTTTAGTGGAAAGAGTAATTTAGCACGACATATTCGGATACACACTGGCGAAAAACCGTATAAGTGTGATGCATGTCAACATAGTTCCACTCATAAATTTAATTTAACGCAACATATTCTCATACACACTGGCGAAAGACCTTATAAGTGTGATGTATGTCAGCGTAGTTTTATTTACAAGAGTGATTTAACAAAACATATTCGTAAACACACGCGAAAAGCCTTATAAGTGTGATTTATGTCAGCATAGTTTTAGTAAAAAGAGTGGTTTAACAGCACACTATTGTGTTTGAAAGGACTGAAATTGTAATTGTCGAACAAGTAAACTCTGTAACAGAATGTATTGATTTAAAAGAGTGTTCACGGACTTTCTTGCTCGTTCTTTTCCGTAAGGAACCTACATCTCAAACTGAATGACTCCTTGCTAAGTGTTAATTCTAATTGAAATAAATGCTTTGAGTTTGAGTAGTGTTGTGTGTCATTGAAAACCAACTAACAGTATCTACCATCAACGAAGAATTACACCGGAGACTGATCACACACGGCAGAGGGTGGTTCCCTTTCCGTGTTATGTATATTATTAGCTAAACATTGCATTTTGATTTTTTTAATTTCATTCACTGTCTCAAAAATCCGAGGTTTTCATGTTTTTAACGCTCCAGGCACTCCACTATAATAATTCGATTATGTCGACGTTATTACAATTTTGTACTTCATGTCTGGTGATTAAGTGTATTATTCAATGTCACCAGAAATTCCTCCTTTTCAGTCAATTATTTTGATTCGTGTGCATGTCAATCTCCTTCCAACATTGTACTTACCAGATTTATAATCACAGGGGCGACCGTTGCGAAGAATCCAAAACTAGACACTCGAGGAACAAAACTAGAAGATGCAATAACAGCCGACCAAACGAACAAGGAAAAATCTGATTCGAAAGTTATTCGGTCAACTCCAAAACGTACGTCCAAACCTGGCACTTGTTTAAAAAAAATGATACATACTCGAACACAAATTGATGAAAAACCCAAATGTGATGTATGTCAACGTAGTTTTCGTAAAAATTCTGATTTAACAAAACATATTCGTATACACACTTGTGAAAAACCTTATAAGTGTGATGTATGTCAACGTAGTTTTACTCAAAAATATAATTTAACACATCATATTCGTATACACACTGGCGAAAAACCTTATAAGTGTGATGTATGTCAGCGTAGTTTTAGTCATAAGACTAATTTGACAAAACATTCGAATACACACTGGTGAAAAACCTTATAGGTGTGATGTATGTCAGCGTAGTTTTAATCAAAACAATAGTTTAACGAAACACATATTTTGTATACACACTGGCGCAAAACCTTATAAGTGTGATGTATGTCAACGTAGATTTAATCAAAAGAGTAATTTAACAAAACACATTCGTATACACACTGCCGTAAAACCTTAAGGTGCTCCCTCACCGGGAGCACCTGTAATGTATCGTAACAGATTCGATTTAGAGCATTACCTTACAATCTGCCTTCCTGACTAACGAGCATTCGCCTGTAATGTAACGAGTGGTGCGCATTGATGATACAAGTTGTATCAAAATATTACGTCATTGCGCACTGTAATGCTCAGTTCTCCTCCCTCACTGATGTAATGCTCGAATTGTATCAGTACAGGTTGCGCACTGTAATGCTCGGTTTTCCTCCCTCACTGATGTAATGCTCGAATTGTATCATTACAGGTTGCGCACTGTAATGCTCGGTTCTCCTCCCTCACTGATGTAACTCTCTTCTCTGTAATGTTACATTACGGGCGGAGCGCCTTTATAGGTGTGATGTATATGTTATGGACCAAGTGATTATTAGGACATTATGAAAAATGCCCGGGCAGTTTGAAAAATGCCCAATATGAGAGGGCAATGTGATAACAACTATTGAAATAATCAAATTGACCGGGCATTTTTTATAATGCTAGTCACCTATGGGGCAGTATAATTAAAACCAGATTTTAAAATAATAGTATTAATTTCAAACGTAGAATCAATCATCATTTCAGCCGAAAGACGTCCACTGCTGGACATAGGCTTGGTATCCTGCCTTTTTGCCAAATTTTTTTGGCAGATTATCACTTGCCAACCAACGTTTCGCCGATGTTTCACTTTGACAACTAACGATTAGCAAATTTTTGTATGACAACGTTTCATTTGGTAGAATTATTGTAATGCTGATTATTATAATAACACAAAACGTTTGGGATATTTATCATTTGTCAAACATTTCAATGTTAGGTTAGAGTATGACAACATTTATCATTTGTCAAACATTTCAATCTTAGGTTACGATAGGTTTCCTCGTGGAGGCGATTGGCGGCACTGACCTCTCGCGTCCGGCCCTGGTCCAAGCCATGGTACGGAGCGAGAAGGCATGGGAGGCGGTCACCTCCTTTTGCGAAGCAGTGATGCACGCGAAGGAGGAGGCGGAACGCGTGAGGGAGAGGCAAAGCTTGCGCCCTCACGCCCCTAGCCGCCGCCGCTGGAGACACCCTGGGCGTCGGGAATCCCAGGCGGATTCCCGGCCACCATAGGCGCGGGCTTGCGGACGGCGAGCAATGGGAAGCTCGCCGTCCGATAAGGACCAGGCCCGGGTCGATGGCGCGTCGTGTTCCACGCGCGCCTCACAGAGATGTCAGCACACCTGACGGGGTCCGTTAGGACCGATGCCTGCCAGGGTTGCGGAATGGCAACTGAAGGAACACGGGTGGGTTTTAGTCAGTAAGAGTCTGACACGCCCTTCCGCTCCGCCCAGAGCGGGAGAAGTCATATGATGATTTCCCACCCAAAAAAATAAAAATAAAAAAAGGTTACGATAGGTTAGGTTAGGTTAGTTAGAGTATGACTAACAACGCACGAGCCGAGTGAGCGAAGCGAGCGTGCCGCGGCAGCGAACGGCGATGTGCCAGAAGCGAATCGCTTTTGTAAAAGGAAACTTAAGTTAGGTTACATCACATTAAAGATAAAGTTAAAAAACACTCACTCACTGAGCACTCTTCAATACACTCACTCATTTTAATTCAACTCTACTTGAAAGTTGGCATTCTGCCACTTAAGTTTGGCAATACTTCAGGCTATGTCGGACATGTCGGTTACCTTGGTTCTCCTACGGATCTCTTCATTTCAGAATCAATATTTAAAATCAAATAAAATATTTCTTTTTCATAATGCGCGGGCATTATGAAAAATGCCCGTATTTATCACTTGGTCCATAACATATATATACATCGTTTTAGTCAAAAGACTAATTTGACACAACATATTAGAATACACACTGGTGAAAAACCTTATAAGGCTGAGTCCTGAGTGAACGCGCACCGCGCAGGCGGATTGCGGAGCGGATTTATCCGACGGGGCGTCCTGACTGCCGTCGCACCGCCGTTGTACTGTGGCCGTAGTGAAAAGGGATCTAATGTATAAATGTATGTCTGCGTAGTTTTAGAAATATGGGTGATTTAACAAAACATGTTCGTAGACACACTGGTGAAAAACCTTATAAGTGTGATGTATTTCAGCGTAGTTTTAATCAAAACAGTAGTTTAACGTAACACATTCGTATACACACTGGCGCAAAACCTTATAAGTGTGATGTATGTGAACATACGAATATGATCAGTTAAATTAGATTTATGATTAAAAAATCATAAATCTAATTTAACTGATCATATTCGTAAACACACGCGAAAAGCCTTATAAGTGTGACTTATGTCAACTATGTCAGCGTAGTTTTAGTAAAAAAAGTGGTTTAATAGCATACTATCGTATACACCCTTGTGAAAAACCTAATGAGTGATGTATCCCAGCATAGTTTTAGTGAAAAGAGTAATTTAACAAAACAGTCGATTATACACATAAGTCTGATGTATGTCAGCGTTTTTTAAGTAAAAAGAGTAAAGCATAAATCATTATTTACTCTTTTGACCATCAAACGGCTTGCATCGCATCGGATCGGAAAGGATACGAACGGATGCAGCGACAGCCGATCGCGTCCGGCCACTCAGAGAGGAGCCGCGCACGCAATGGCAGTGTATAGCGTGTATGGGTATTTTATATATGATGAAACAGAAAAGTTGTGTTTGAAAGGACTGAAATTGTAATTGTCGAACAAGTAAACTCTGTAACAGAATGTATTGATTTAAAAGAGTGTTCACGGAGTTTCTTGCTCGTTCTTTTCCGTAAGGAACCTACATCTCAAACTGAATGACTCCTTGCTAAGTGTTAATTCTAATTGAAATAAATGCTTTGAGTTTGAGTAGTGTTGTGTGTCATTGAAAACCAACTAACTGTATCTACCATCAACGAAGAATTACACCGGAGACTGATCACACACGGCAGAGGGTGGTTCCCTTTCCGTGTTATGCATATTATTAGCTAAACATTGCATTTTGATTTTTTTAATTTCATTCACTGTCTCAAAAATCCGAGTTTTTCATGTTTTTAACGCTCCAGGCACTCCACTATAATAATTCAATTATGTCGACCTTATTACAATTTTGTACTTCATGTCTGGTGACTAAATGTATTATTCAATGTCGCCAGAAATTCCTCCTTTTCGTCCATAGTTTGAATCATGCAAAGCCCTTTTATTTTGATTCGTGTGCATTTCAATCTCCTTCCAACATTGTACTTACCAGATTTATAATCACAGGGGCGACCGTTGCGAAGAAACCGAAACTAGACACTCGAGGAACAAAACTAGAAGATGCAATAACAGCCGAGCAAACGAACAAGGAAAAATCAGACTCGAAAGTTATTCGGACAACTCCAAAACGGTCCAAAGCTAGCACTTGTTTAAAAAAAATGATACATACTCGAACACAAATTGGTTAAAAACCCAAATGTGATGTATGTCAACGTAGTTTTCGTAAAAATTCTGATTTAACAAAACATGTTCGTATTCACACTGGTAAAAACCTTATAAGTGTGATGTATGTCAACGTAGTTTTACTCAAAAATATAATTTAACACATCATATTCGTATACACACTGGCGAAAAACCTTATAAGTGTGATGTATGTCAGCGTGGTTTTAGTCAAAAGACTCATTTGACACAACTTAATCGAATACACAGTAAACTTGCGACAATGTAAGATGCCCGTTTTGAAGTTTCTCATTATACATGCCGCGATAACTTTGTATAAAGTTTTATTATCTATGTAGTATGTATGTATATGGGCTCACTTGAATGTGCTTGTGAACACCTGTCTGGGGTTTAATATTACACAATGAGACGGTATTCTCTGATATAAATATTTTTAGGGTTCCGTATCCAAAGGGTAAAACGGGACTCTGGCCGCTATAACAAAAAAAAACAAAAAACCGGTGTCGTTAGGTTTGTCTTAACTGTGGGAGTGACATAGGCTATATTTTTTAAATATATGTAATCAGCAAATATAAAAAAAGAGAGGAAGGTTTTTTTTTAAATAAATTACAACAATATTGGTATCAAATAAAAGCTAGTAATGAATTTATTCCAAATATATATATTAATAGAACTAAAAAGCTTGTATTAAAACAAATTATTTAAAAAACAATAACCCGACTGCAAAAACTTATAACCAAAAAGAGAAAAACAAGCATTGATCTTTGTTTTTAACGACTTCTTCAAAAAGGAGGAGGTTCTCAATTCGTCTGTAAAATTTTTTTTTGTATGTTTTTTACTCGATTTCTCCGCCAATTATGAATCGATTTTGATGATTCTTTTTTTGTATGGTAGGGCATGCTTCCGAGGTGGTCCCATACAAATTTTATTAACTTTGCTTGTGTAGTTTTTGAGTTAGCTTCAATATTGCGTATTGTTCCCACTTAGTTTATCTAGACGATGTTTTCATTTACTCCTTCACTGTTATTTACATCAGCTAGTGGTATTAGAATTTTTGTGGGGTAGGTACCACAACTAAAAAGTGAAAAATAAAAACCGTTTTCCAAAAAAAAACACTCAAAACTGAAAAATAACTTTAATTTTGGAAGTCGGTGGCAAAAAACGAAAATTGAAAAGCAAAGACACCGACTTCCGAAATTAAAGTTATTTTTCAGTTTTGAGTGTTTTTTTTTGGAAGTCGGTTTTTTTTTGTTGTAATTTGTAAGGTATTGCAGGCAGGCTTATAAGGCAGGTTACTTATAAGTTTTTGCAGTCGGGTTTTTGTTTTTTAAATAATTTGTTTTAATACAAGCTTTTTAGTTCTATTAATATATATATTTGGAATAAATTCATTACTAGCTTTTATTTGATACCGATATTGTTGTAATTTATTTAAAAAAAAACCTTCCTCTCTTTTTTTTGTATTTGCTGATTACATATATTTAAAAAATATAGCCTATGTCACTCCCACATTTAAGACGAACCTAACGACACCTCATATGTTATAATCCATCAAGCCGTTTAGACTACAGAGCGTGCCAAAGAAATAGATATACATACATACATACCCTCGAAAAATATTACCCTCTTTCTGGGGCAGTCAGGTAAAAACAGAATAAAGTAGATATTTAAGGGGGCCCCCATACAACAAAACGCGATTTTTTTGCCGTTTTTATTGATAACTAGCTGATGCTCGCGGCTTCACCCGCGTGGAGTTCGGTTATTATATACTAAAACTTTCCTCGAGAACTATCCATTGGTGAAAACAGCATGACAATCGTGCAGTAGTTTTTGAGTTTATCTCGAACAGGACGACAGACAGAGGCGGCGGAGGACTTTGTTTTATAATATGTAAGGATGGTACGGAACCCTCCGTGCGCGAGTCCGACCCGCACTTGACCGGTTTTACTTTATAACTTTACTTTTTATTTTCACACCTTGTGTGTTGTCAAATAATAAATTGTCTTATTTTGAATTTTTAGTTCCGTCAGCCTCTATAGATGGTGTTGTATAATTTTGTATTTTTTTGCATGTTGTAAATAAAATCTTGATTTGAGCTCGGTGTTTTCTTTGGCCAAGCCATAAATACCTTATTGGATCATTTAGCTCCCTTCAAAATGGTTGAGCTGAATGGTGCTGATCCATGCGTCATATTCGTGAACGGGCGCCGTCAGTCGTGACTGGTCATCTCTTAGCTGCCATGGGTTATTTTAATTTTTGAATTGTATTTATTTTATAATTGCGGACGCTTTTAACGTACTTTCTACATTGTTCTCACATGTATAATTTCAACATGAATAATGTAACCAATATATTGTAACAATATTTTGATTTAAAAGAGTGTCCATGGAGTTTGTTGCCCGTTCTTCTCCATAGGTACCTACTACGCTTTGGAATGGGCAACTAGCTTCATATTTCTGACTGACGGACTCCTTGACAATTCAAAAGTGCCTGTAAATGGTTTAATTGAAATAAATGCTTTGAGACTTTCGTGGGTAGTGGTGAAGGCTTAACAAGTGCTTTTGTCTGTGTTACGAATTTTTTCGATTTTAGTGGCTTTTATTATTGTTAACTTCAATCGAGAATATTCTTTGTGTTTGTTTTTTAGCGAAAGGTTTGTTTTAACATTTTAATTTCGTTTATTTTTAAAGATATTACCCGACATCCACTATGGATAACAAAAAACCCCCTGACCCTCCGGATTCCTTTGAATACACTCCGGTGTTAACTGTTACCCTCCCCGACGACAATGTGCAAGTAGATAATATGGACTCCGAATCTGCAAACAGGAAAAGATCGGCCGTTTCCCCCCCGCCTACATTAATCAACCCTCCTAAGCTAGCTAAAAACACAATTGGAAGACAGATATATACGATGAGAGATTACCCCCCGTATATAGTTCACGCATCTTTGAAAGAAGGTCAGACTCCAGGTACTGTTCTACACCCTGTCAAATTTGGCATGTTCTTGACTCAAAATAATTTCAGCAACATACTCCTAGGCAGTGTAAAACGCTTAGGAAGAAACCGAATTTCAGTTGAGTTCAAGTCTCACCAGGATGCTAATAGTTTTTTAATCAGCCCCATCTTAGACAAAAATAATTTTGTTGCCTCAATTCCTCAATTCAACATCACTCGCTTAGGTCTCGTCAGAGATGTACCTACTGAATGGACTGAGGAAGAAGTTATAAAGAACATCAAGGTTCCCACTGAATGCGGTCCTGTAATTAAGGCTAGGAGAATGAGCCGTAAGGTGACTTCTCTGGGTGTTACCGAATGGAAACCCGCTCAAACGGTTGTTCTAACCTTTGACGGCCAAATTTTACCGAAGCGCGTTTTTTGCTTTTATTCAGCTCTTTCCGTCGAGAGGTACATGTACCCAAGCATTCAATGCTATAATTGTTGTCGGTATGGTCATACACGCACAGTATGTCGCTCGAAACCCCGCTGTTTTAAATGTGGTCAAGACCACCCAGGAGATGGATGCCAAGTTTCTCTTGATTGTGCCTTTTGTATTTCCTGTTCTGGTAATCATTATGCTAACGATAAGGCTTGTCCTGAATTGGGTCGTCAGAAGGGCATAAAAGCGCTTATGGCAGAGAAGTCGGTCTCATATGCGGAGGCAAGTCAAGTCTTTCCTCCGGTTTCAAGATCATATGCTGAAGTGTCGAGAGGCTCCATAAAACCAGTAACCAGTCCATCTCATTCTCCTAGTCCACTTCCCCAAAATCAAAAATCATACCGTAAAACGGTCTTCCTTAAACCAAAATCCCACGCCCCACTTTCACCTAGCTATGACAAACAGGCTCATCAAGCCCTCACTCAGAACTACTCCTGCTCTCCTTCCCAAAATGGTTTTGCTTACCCTATGGAAGGTGCAGCCAGTCCTGACAACTCAGAAAATATCCTGAATATCATATCTAGTATGCTAATGACTGTATTAGCAAATCCAAAACAATCCCTACCTGACCACGTTGCCAACAAACTGACATCCATTGTTAATTACATTCACAATGTACCTTCCCCTGACATTCCTTCAATGGAACGTGAGGAGTGTTTCTCCCAGGAAATCTGACCTACTCTTTCTAATTAATAAGTTTAAACCACTGATCTGTGGCATTGCTGAGACGTGGCTTCATTCTGAAAGTAATTTTAGGATACCATGTTTCAGTAGTGTACGCCATGATAGATCAGATGGATACGGGGGATGTGCTTTGCTCATTAGTAACAAAGTACCATTCTCCCCAATTCCTCTACCCTTTGTTGGTGATAACATCAATGTTGTTGCTGTTAAGGCTGAGGATATAAATATATTTAGTTTTTATATTGCACACCCACAAATGGAAGACCTTATTACAATAAAAAGTTTGCTGAGTAATGTACAAGGTCCATTACTAATTATGGGTGATTTTAATGGCCATCATTATAGATGGGGATCTGAAAACTGTGACAACTTTGGTATAGGCTTAGTGGATATATTAGATGAACTTAACCTATGTGTAATTAATGATGGCAGTCCCACACGTAGGTCTGTGCCAGGACAGAACAGCAGCTGTGTTGATTTAACATTCTGTTCACCTAATATAGCCAGCCTTCTTAATTGGAGTCGCTTGAATATGACTTATGGGAGTGATCACTATCCTATCATGGTTGAAATCCCTTCCAAGACTATCCCTGACAAAATTTCCCCTCCTTTGTTGAAATACCAGTTAAATTCAGTGGATTGGGACCTCTATTCCAAAATCCTAGACTTACGAGTCTCATCCCTCCCATCCATTAGTCCTGAGTCTGCTCAGGAATGCTTTCCCTCATTTTCCAACACGATATCCTCTACAGCTGATGATTGCTTCCCACCAAAAAAACCGCCAACGGGCAAAATTCCATCCCCGCCATGGTGGGATAAGGACTGCTCTGCTGTGATCAGGGCCAGAAATGAGGCCGAATTGAATTTCAACTCTGATATGAACCTGGATAACATCATTGCTTTTCAACATATTTTGGCTAAGTCCAAGAAATTACTCAAAAATAAGAAGAGAGAAGGTTGGCGGAAGTATTGCGGCTCACTGAGTCCATCCACTCCAGCGTCAGCAGTGTGGCATAAATTGAAATGTTTCAGAAGTAGTTTGAAGCCTCCCTCCGGGAGCATACTATCTGCGGAACTGGGTAACCAGTTTATTTCTAAGCTCGCTCCAGTGTATGTTCCCGGTATGGACGAGTGTGCCGCTGTGGACTCCGAGCTGATTTCAGATGATCCTTTGGATGGGCCGTTTACTATTGGTGAACTTAAATCGGTCCTCGCCCATGTAAAGGATTCTGCTCCTGGAGTTGATGGATTCCCTTACTCCTTCATTACTAAAGCTGGTGATAAGACCCATCAATATTATCTGGACTTAGTCAATTATTGTTTTACTTCCGGTTATATTCCTCCTGATTGGAAGGTTCAAGTCGTAATCCCTATATTAAAACCTGGTAAAGATCCTAGTGATCATTGTTCTTACAGACCAATTGCTCTATCGTCCATACTTATTAAACTCTTAGAACATTTGATTAAAAACAGACTAGAATGGTTTGTAGAAAACAGGAAACTGCTCCCAACGACTCAATTCGGCTTTAGGAAAGGTCTAGGTACTGCTGATAGTGTGGGTATCCTCACATCAGAGATCCGGCTGGCCCTTAGTAGGAATGAGTCTGTGGTAGCCGTTTTCTTAGACATTTCTGCTGCCTATGATTCTGTACTCCTACCTCTTCTCAGGCAGAAAATGCAAGAGCTGAGAATCCCGGCTAGGATTCGTCAAATCATTTGCAGCATTTTTTCAGATCGCAGTGTTCGTCTCAGAATCCCCGGGGAAAGCTTTGAACCGAGGTCGGTTTGGAGAGGTCTACCTCAGGGATCCGTACTTAGTCCTCCTTTATATAATATTTATACCTCTGATCTTCCATCTTGTCTAAATTTTAACTGTAAAGTACTTCAGTATGCTGACGATATTGCACTATTGGTCTGTCACAGCTCCATTGAAGTTGCTGCTCAATCCATCAATATCTCTCTGTCCTCATTAAACCAATGGCTCCTAGATCACGGGTTATCTTTAAGTGCTCCAAAGAGTACCGCAGTTGTCTTTACTCGTAGACGCCTTATCCCGCAGATTGAAATTAATATTGACGGTCAAACCATCCCCATTAACGAGAAGGCTAGATTTCTTGGGGTTACCCTGGATTACAAATTGTCTGGAGTGGATCACATTGATAACATAGTCAAAAAATGTGAGCGCTCAGTTTCGGTCCTCAAGGCTTTGGCAGGTGTCTGGTGGGGAGCACACCCATACACCTTAAAGCTAATATACAACGCGCTGGTCAGAAGCGTGATGGATTACTGCAGTTACCTAATTGAGCCATGTAACAAGGAAGCTCTACGTAGACTGGATTCTATCCAGTCCAAATGTCTAAGGATCATAATTGGTGCCATGAAATCCTCCCCCATAAATGCTCTCCAGGTTGAATGTGCAGAACCTCCCCTTAACCTTCGAAGACAATACTTAGCAGATCGTTTCTTGTCAAAAGTTTTCTCCCTTTCGTCCCATCCTTTACTCCCCATTTTGGAACAAATCTATCTCTCTCTTAACGCGTCTTCCTACTGGAATAATAAATCTATTCCATTGATGAATAGGTACAGAGAGCTCAAACACCTCTCCTCACCTGTTTGTCAATACCCCTCTCTTCCTGTCTTTTCTTCCGCCTATGAGGTGGTCCATTTTAGGCCAAAGGTTGTTTTGGGACTGGGTATTTCGAAAAAATCCCAAGACGCAAAAGGAGACTTTGATCGGGCCATTAAGAGATACTGGGAGGGTTGGAATTTATTTTATACGGACGCATCAAAATTATCATCAACTGGATGCACAGGTGTTTCAACATACTTCCAGAACTCTAGAATAGCCCTTCTATTCCAATGCCCACCAGAGGCTTCAGTATTTACTGGCGAATGCATTGGTATCTTAGAAGCTATTAATTTCATTTTAACACACAATATTCAAAATTCGGTCATCTTTACAGATTCCCGCAGTAGCGTTCAAGCCTTAGGTCAATGTCAACTTAAATCCAAAATTCACAGTAGAATCATTTTCGACATCCTAAATTTACTATTCACTTGCTCGAACAACGGTTTAAGCATTGAAATAGCTTGGGTTCCCAGCCACTCGGGAATAGTTGGCAACGAGTGCGCCGACACACTGGCTAAATTTGCCTCATCTAACCCGGTGGATCGGAAGCACTACATGGTTCAAAGTTACGACTTACGTACTGACACCAAACACAAGCTGTTCAACTCATGGTCAGCAGTTTGGCAGGTAAGTTCGAAACTTAAGGGAGCATATTACGCCAGTGTTCAACCTGACATCCAGCGGAAACCTTGGTTTTTTAAATGCCCCAAACTATCTAAAAGAACTGTTTCATCCTTGTGCAGACTGAGACTTGGTCACTGCTCCAGTCCGGTATTCTTGAACAAGATTCGGGTTCGGGACAGTTCCTTGTGTGAATGCGGCCTTGATGATGGTACTCTGGACCATATCTTCTTCTCATGTCCTTTGAATTCCCAATCCTTTAACTTGTATCATAAGATTTCCAAAATTAAAATCCCTCTTCCCACTAACTTCCATTCCCTCTTGACTAACTTTTCTCCCAAACTAATCCAAGTCCTATCAAAATTTTTAAATGTAAATAGTATTAAAATGTAGTCTGGTGGGTAGTTATAATAACTTTTTGTAAATATATATATCGATTTGTAGTGTTATTTAAATATTTTTTAATTTTTATTTTTTGTTAGCTAGTCTTACTAACTAAAACTGTGTTGTCGTTCCAGCTACTAACATAATAACTAGATACCTACCACAAAGTGCAAAGTTCGACGACTCAACTTGCTACGTTGCCGTCACCACCTGACGCTGGCAGAATAGTCGACATCGGCTCAGTTGCCAAAAAGGAAAAAAAAAAAAAAAAAAATGCTTTGAGTTTGAGTTTGGCAGGCTCCTCAGAAGTTAGTGGGAATTGTACATGGACCTCACGAGTCGAACGATGTATTGGTAGGAATGGTAGGTGAGTAAGTGGTAAGGCACACAAACTAACATATCCCATGCACAACCGTACATTGTGACATTAGGCATACAAGTAGTTGATAACTTATTGTTGAAAATGATTTTTTGAATTATTCATTCATTTCAAAAGCTATTTAAATGGAAAACATATTTTACTTTGCAAGAAGATACAAAAGTTCAAAAAGCTAGAGTTCTTTTTCAAAAATCACAAAAGGAAAGAATAACACAATCCTTTATGGAAATTCGGCTTGAAACAAATACATTTGCTAACAGCAGTGGGTAATCGGGCTGTGAATGTGACGAAAAAAATAAAAAATTATAAGTACCAGAAGTCCAAACTCAAGGTCTGCCAACGAGCAATGGAGCGCAGTATACTAGGTGTTAAATTAACGGATCGTGTTCGTAACATAATACTGCGCTCCAAAACAAAGATAGCTGACGTGGCTCATAAAGCTGCCCAACTTAAATGGGACTGGGCAGGACACGTCTGCCGCATGCCGGACAAACTGTGCTCCCAAATAGCACAGAACTGGTGCCCTGAGACAGAGAGACGGGGTCGCGGCAGACCACGTAGGAGATGGCGGGACGAGTTGGATAGGTTCCATCAAAACTGGAAAGAGGACGCGCGGGCTCGCGAAAGATGGCAGGAGTGGAGGGAGGCCTTTGCCTAGGAGTGGGACAGAGTAGGCTAGGAAAAAAAAAAGTACCTAATTAAATAAATTGTGTATTTTATCCGCCATGTAACGTTGATATAAACATTATCGTATCTCTGTTCTGTAACTCATACTCTAGTTCCCCGCACAATTCCCAGTCCGCATCATTGATAAGAACCAGAATACCTGGTCTGACTGATTCACCCTGAAACAAATAATATATCTAAAATTATGTTTTGGAACCACAAACTCTGTGTATACTTTTCCCTATCCCTATGAATCGACACCCTATCGAGCGTCGGTCACGGCGCGCGCCTCCTACCCACAGCTCATTGGTCAACGCTGCCGGCCTCGCCGCGCATTCCTTAGGCGCGGAACAGCGGTCAACAGAAGAGATTTCTTTAGAAATAAGCATCCCCTTTATACGTATTTTTTTACAGACTTCAAAAAGGAGCAGGTTCTCAATAGAACTGTCTGGTTTTTTTTGTAAGTTTGTTTGATTACTCCGCCAATTATGAATTGATTTTGATTCTTTTTTTGTTTGGTAGGTCATGCTTCAGAGGTGGTCCATATAAATTTTACAAACTTTGCTTGCATAGTTTTTGAGTATAGGTACCACAAATAAAAAGTGGAAAAAATAAAAAATAACTAATTACCAAAAAAATATTGGATAATTAGTTTAATTTCGGAAGTCGGTGGCAAAAAACTAAAACTCCAAAACAAAGACTTCCGAAATTAAAGTTATTTTTCACTTTTTTGTTTTTTTGGAAGTCGGTATTTGTTTTTTTTTTCGATATGATGGTCACCCATCCACGGACCAACCCCGGCCACCGTAGCTTAACCTGATGGATAGACCCGTGCGGCTGTTATTATTTAACCACAAGCACTATTAAAGATCTAAAAACAATAAATTACCTGTAAAAACAATTCCTCTCTCTCCCGCAATAAGTTTTCTTTAATCCACAATAACAATTCTCTGATGGTCCATTTTACATGTTGGCAATCTGGTAAGTATTTTTTTAATGCTGGCAACTCAATTTCTCGTTTCTTTATTTTGTCAAACAGTAGTTCTGCTCCACCCCCAAAGTGTATGTTGAGAATAAGAGGCTCTGTCATTTTGTAACTGGAAATAATAATATTTATTAATACAAATAGATATGATGATTGGGCTTGTCAAATCACTTCTCCCACTCTGGGCGGAGCGGAAGGGCATGTCAGACTTTTACTGACAAAAACCCACCCGTGTTCCTTCAATTGCCTGTTGCCAAGGTCCCGGTATCCCTTTCGGACTTTCCCGCAAATGATGATTGGGCTGGCCACACTGTCAGGGGAGAAGAGAAATGCAACAAAAAAGTGTCCATATGGTAGGTACCCTGGAAACAATGGCAGGATTACTTGGTGAGGACTGCTGGAAAGACAGGCAAGGAACTGGGAGAATTGGAAGGGGTTGGAGGGAAGCCTTTGCCAAAGGGCTCACAGAGACTCAGAATTGATACTAAACAAAGTTTTCAGCTAAATTAATCTGCCTAGCCTTTTTCCAACTATGTTTTTTTTTAAGAGTAACGGTGGAGTTTCCCATTCTTCTCCATACGAAAACTACCTTTTGGAAGGGGCAACTAGAATCAGTTCTATTTCTTTGAAGTGACTATTTGAAATAAATTATTTGACTTTGGGATCGACTTCCATTCAAACCGGATGGAGCTGAATACCAGTATTTTACATAGAGCGACTGCATAACTGACCTACACAACCCAGTACCTAGTTAATATGATACGCTTGGCCTTGGTAAGACTGGTTGTCAGACTTTGGGCTGTCTTCTGCCCTCTGCCTGTCTGTTTATAACAACATAGTACGCCAAATACGCGCTTGGACGTGTAATTGTAGATATCAGCCCGTAATACTATATTATAGCTAGTAATATAAATATTATAATAACAACATACTGCGCTAATAGTGATGAATGCTGATTTCCGCAATTCTGTCGCAGTCATTGGCATCTCCATGATGAATTTGCATCTACTATTAAGTATTAACCTATTTACAGCGATTATCGTGAGTTCGTGACTCACAAAGACTTGTAATTCGTTTTTAAGCAAGCAAGAAAGAAAACAGAGCCTGCTTCATACAAATAAATCTAAAATATGGCCAAATATGGAGGCTTTTACGTACCTTACAATTAGCTTTGTGCAGTTAAACACGTAATTACGAAGATATTTTATTTAGCGTACTTATTTCGGTAATTTATAATCACAATGAACCACAACAACAACACACGACCGTTTTTAGGTTATTTTTTGCTGTCACTGTCAAAATGAGTTGTTAACTTAGAACAACGTTTAGTTCTTTCATCGTTAAAAAAACTATGTCTATTTAGTTCACAAAAAAATATCACAGCACAGAGACACTTCTGTGGATCAAAATGGTCTAAGCTCGAAATTCTGGGTGCCGGTTTCCTCACCACGTTTTCCTTCACCGTTTTAGTGTGCATTTGCACTGGCGAAACATTCACAACAAAACATGTTGAAATCTCTATTTTCTGTCAATTTTCCATAATACAATGTTTGACAGGAACTGGAGATTTCAACATGTTTTGTTATGAATGTTTTGCCAATGCAAAGGCACGGTTATAGAACTTATAGAGCAGTGAAAGTAAAGCGCCGTCAGGGTTCGAACCTACAACTCGGTGAGTCGCAGCCGATACATTGCTCTCACAACAGTTAGTTTGATTTTCTGGTAATCGAGACCTGAACGTGTAGTGTTCGTTGCCATAAACTTATGTGCTCGTAGTGGGTATTAAGACAACATAACTTACTACATAATATTCATTCCTGTACTCAAAAAAATAAAACAATTCCATACCAAATAGTAACATTTTATTATTTCGTTATTAAAAAATAAGACATCGTTATCAATGTGCACAGCACATGTTATGTCGATAAACAAAATTCATACCTAATTTAGCGACAGTTCACGTGGAATGAACCAAACACGATTATCAAATTATTATATACAATGAGGTGAAAGAATCGTTAGTGAAGCCGCAGGCGAAAGCTAGTTCAGTGGGTCTAAAACGCTCACATTAGCAATTCCTCTAAAAGTATTTCATTTCCTGAATTTCCAGCTGTCATTAGCAATTCCTCTAATTTGACTCAAAAGCAATTCATATTAACGAATCTCCATAGAAAACTGTCAAACAGATGAATTATTTCGTACTAAGAATCGCACGCAGATCATACTATGAATTGTCAGTTTGTGACATTTTACGATGATTCACAATGGTGCCAATTCTGTTGTTCACAAACTAAACTAAATTTAAGTTCAGTGCATCTTTTTCTTTCTATTTCATTAAGAAAAAGACAGAAGATAAATTTTAGTTTTAGAGCTGTCAAAACGGACTTCTTAGATTGTCGCGAGTATAGTCCTGTCAAACTGTCACTACTCCATACAACTTTAGACGCGATTAAAAACTTGCCTACAAAAATTACGTCAGGCGCTGAATAATTTGACAGGACTAAACTAAAATTTATCTTCTGTCCTTTTCATAATGAAATAGAAAGAAAAAGATGCACTGAACTTAAATTTAGTTTAGTTTGTGAACAACAGAATCGGCACCATTATTTTCCTATTATGATTCTGCCAAAGTGACTGTTTTAAACCCCTGAACAATGCTGATTCATGCGTGTAAGTGTGATTTCACACTTAATTTTCTATTGATTGATATTTGATTACACAGTTTTTAATTGAATAATTGGTAATTTTAAGCGAACTATGGGTAAATGAAATAAATTATTATGTATAGTAAGTGCGAGTGGGTTCAATTCCATACAATATAGCCTAAATTGGCTGTGTACCTATTATACGATTATAAAAAGTGGAAATAATAACAGTGATTTAAATACAGGGTGTAAGGGTAAACACCGTTGTGAATCAAATTATGGGTAGTTGACTTAAATATAAAAATAAATGACCGAGTAACAACACAAAAATAACGTTATTTTCATTAATAGATATAAAATGCTCGCTAGCGAAACAGCTGACTGACTGAGGGAGAGATCGCGGTCGCGGCCGGTCAGGTCACGTCCCGCGCGCCCCGCCCGTTTTGAGACGCAAGTTCGTTGCCCTAGTAGGGTGAAATACTCTTGTGGTAAAATGTAATTAAAAAAAAAAAAAAAAAAGTCTTAGTTTTCCATTGATTTTACGTTCTATAATTGACACCAAACCACTGGTTTCAAGGATAACGGTGTTTACTCTAACATCCTGTATAAGGTGTATCTATTCATACACGAAATATTTTAAGAGGTCATTGTACTCAACATTATGAAAAAAAAAAAAACGATGGGAGAAAAATTAAATCGCGGAAAAAAATCAGCAGTTTCCTACATTCAACATAATTGAATGTTGTGTACCTCGTGTGTTCGTGCTCGTTTCCACGTACTGACTGCACGAAAGCTCGCTTTGTAACATGTTACATTACACCCCGTAACACCGGTCAGTACACGGTTTTACATGTAACATTACAACCCGTAACACCGGTCAGTACACGGCTTTAAAATATTTCGTGTATGTAGATAGATACACTTTATAATTATTTTGATTACCAAACTGCCTATAGTAGTTAAGTTACCAGAACTATTGATGTTAGCACTAACATCCATCAAAGGAAATCGGTAAAACAAATTAAATCATTATTACTACTTACACTTTTTATGGTGCTATAAATCTAAATATTTTATCACTAACATAGTTAATCACTCATTAACCAAGTTAATGCCTCACAAACCAAGTTAATGGCCCATTAACTACAGTTAATTTCTCACTAACTACCGGCACAAGTTCGCGGCGAAAGGCAGGGAGTTCTTCTTGCTGCTCGCAAAGAAGCGTATTGTGTCTCTTAAGGCATTCGGGAAGTATGGCGCGTCGATGACTCGAGAGAGGGATGTGTAGCAGGGTCCTAATGCCCAGCGAATCTTACGGTTCTTGTCTTCTGACTGGAACAAAATGAGAAATAACATTTAATACAGGTTTTGCGTATGGAAATCATCATCTGCCTAGCCTTTTCCCAACTATGTTGGGGTCGGCTTCCAGTCTAAACGGATGCAGCTGAATACCAGTATTTTACATGGAGCGACTGCCTATCTGATCTACACAAACCAGTAACTGGGTGATACGATATCCCTTGGTAAGACTGGTTGTCAGACTTTCGGGCTTCTGACGACCCGTAACGACTGTCAAAGATACGAATGACAGCCGGGACCAACGGCTTTACGTGCTTTCCGAGGCACGGAGGAGTCTCGGGTGTGTAAAGATGGTCACCCATCCACGGACCAACCCCGGCAAGCGTAGCTTAACCTGATGGAGAGACCCGTGCGGCTCTTATTACTTAGCCACGAGCTCCTCTCAATAATACACGTGTTGCATATGGAAAAACATTTAATAATAAAAGTTCTAAGGCTCTGCCCCCTTTTTTTTTTTTAGGGTGGGATATCTTCAAATTGGCTTCTTTGATGTAAATTAAATAAAAATAAGAGCCAAAAGTAGTAGTCATGCTTTTTCTATTTATTTTTGACACACAAAAAATCAAAGACAATTCTGTAAATTAGATTAAGAAGAGTATAACAAAACAAATAAGTATTTACCATACCTTGAGTATTTACTACATTCTTCCGCTCTGGGCGGAGCGGGAGGGCGTGTCAGACTATTACTGACTAAAACCCACCCGTGTTCCTACAGTTGCCTGTTGCCAGGGTCCCGGTATCCCTTTCGGACTTTCCCGCAACCCTGTTAGAAGAGGCCCTATCCCTTCGACGTTCGTTACACGTTTGTAGAGTTCACATTTGCTCAGCAAATACAGCTCGCACGCGGTTTTTCCCGCAACGGCAGAGCTCAGTCCGCATTCAGCCATTGTACAGTGCGCATGCCATCCACGCGCTCCCGCGGGCGCGGTCTCCCGCAACCTATTCATATTGTCACCGCCACGGTAGGGAAGCAAGAAGTGTCATAAAGTAGCGATTTATATCGTATCGATATTTAAAAAATATATCTATATACCGAACTAGGAAAAAAAAGTATACTTTTTAGTAGTGTAGTCTTGATATTTTTTATCGATACATCGATATATCGAAATAATAAATATCGCCTAAAAATATTGACATATCGAAAAAATAAATCGATATTTCGATACATCGATATTTTTTCTGCAAGCCTACGCCACGGGGTCCAGACACGATAAAAACGCAAGTTAACTGTTTCATTTGTTACCCACTAATCACGTACTGCGTGCTGTTCGCAACAACAGGGTCAAATATACATATTTTATATTGGACCACCGCATACAAGGCCTCTAGACCAGAATGGACCATCGTGTGCAAGGTAACTGAGCCATACGGGCGATTGTGGACATGAGCACTGGGCCATCATGGGCCATCTTGTATAAGGATAATGGGTTAGCAGAGGCCATCTTTTTAGGGGTACCCAAAGGGTGAAACGGGACCCTATTTCAAAGACTCCGCTGTCTGTCTGTCCGTCCGTCAGCAGGCTGTATCTCAGATAGTTAATTGATTCAGGCGTGACTTTGCGGAAATCCATTATAAAATACAATAGACGTAGATATATTTAGTAACCTATTCCGCTTGACTATTCTTCAAGAGTCCTAAAAAACCCTGTAAGAAATCGACACGTGTTTCACCTCTCAACGAGGCATCCTCAGGATGACGATTGACCAATTGCAAACCAGAACGCGACGTGTTACCACACCGAGCGCTGGACGCAAAGTATCTCATGAACTGGCTTATGAAATGAACTGGGTCATGAAATGGCTGTATCTCATGAACCGTGATAGTTAGACAATGGAATTTTTCACAGATAATGTACCTCTGTTGCCGCTATAACAACAAATAATACTAAAAAACAGAATAAAATAAATATTTAAGGGGGGGCTTCCATACAACAATCGTGATTTTTTTGCCGTTTTTGTCGATAATGGTACTTCGTGCGCGAGTCCGACTCGCAATTGGCCGGTTTTTTTTTTTTAACAAATTTGAAATTTTGTCACCTTGATAAGTCCAAGCGCAGACAGCACCGTGTTGGCCAGTATCCAGGCGGCGGCCGGCTGCCGGCCCGCGCGCTGCAGCAGCAGCGGGTACATCTGCTCCGCGACGTCGCCCGCCTTCGGGTACTGCTCGGACAGCCCGGCCACGCAGAATGTGGCGTCTACGTACGCTTGGATCAGAACTGTCGGGTCTTTGATACCCTGGAAAGAATATTAAGACAATCATTATGACACTTTTCTCAACACTAACAAGAATCATTGAAATGTGTTTATCTCATAAATATTAAGAGTCGGCTCAGACCGCGATGTGAAGCGACGCGTCGCTGCGCGCACTTTTTAACAATTATCGAACTTATTTTCTTCACGACAAGGTATAATTTCAGTGCAAGGGTTGACACGTGTCAAAGTACGCCGAGATGCGCAGCGCGTGTACCTTATTGTGTAGTAAATAAATTCGATATTGTATCGGATCATGAAAAAGTGCGCGTCGCTCCGCGTCTCGGTGTGAACTAACTCTTATGTTCAAATTCATCCAGCGTTTTTTGCGTAATTGATTAACAAACAAACTCACTTTCGAATTTATAATATTAGCTACGATTCCACACGTGTAGCCGCCTTCGCTGGTTACATAAGGATGCGTACCTACCCCCTTAAGGGACGGGCCCGCAGAACTCGGCCCGGCACCAGTTCGGGGCAGCGGAACTGTCGCATTTGTTGAACCCGCAGCCCTCAGACGCAAGTGTGCGGGGGAACACAGGGGTGGTTGTAGTCAGTAAGAGTCTGACGGATCCCTCCACCCCCCAGGGCGGACGACATCCATGAGGATTTTCCAACACAGAACAAACTAAAACCCTAGTTGGGTTTTAGTTTAGGGGCGTAATTAGCACATTTCATTTAATTTTTAATAAAAATTTAAGTTATAAAAACTAAAATCCAACTACGAAAAAAATTATCAATTAAAAAGCTATAAACAAGATATCACAGACAGACAAATTAAAACTCCGGATTTTTAATTTGTCTATCTGTGATGTCTTGTTTATACCATTTTACTTGACTTTTTTTCGTAGTTGGATTTTAGTTTTTATAACTTAAATTTTTATTAAAAATTAAATGAAATGTGCTAATTACGCCCTTTCAAATCAAATCAAATCAAAATATTTTATTTCACATAAACCTACATGGGCACTTATGAAACGTCAGAAGCTAGGTGCACGGTTCCAATTGGTCGTTTCCTATGGAGAAGAGCCGGCAAGAAACTCCACAGTTACTCTTTTAAAAATAATTGGCTTTTACAATATTTTCAAATTACAGTATTAGTAGGCATGGGAGGACAATGTAGGCCTTTCAACAAGTAAGTACCAGGTACTTAACAAAATAGATGTTCAGTAAATCTACAGTCCAATAAGCCTACAAAGTTCTCACATTCACAAAATAGAAAATAATCTATATAAAAGACAAACAATAAAAAATAAAAATAAAAACCTATTTCAGCCAAATGACGTGATTGCTATTACAACTGTAACAAATTGAATAATTATCATGTCCACAAAAGCTACTAGGAGTTGAAATTAAATTGGAGGTATCTATAATAATAGGAATAATGTCAAATACAATGATTATGTCAAGGATGAATGTAAAGAGAATAAACATGGTAATTTGGGAGCAGTTAATAGACTCTTACATAATTATGCCGTTTATAAGGTACCAGGGAAGCCACATGTGCAGAAGGAATTATTGCCAAACTTCCTTGTCATCAACGTAGTCTTTAATCTTATAATATGCTTTTTTGATAAGGACACGTTTGATATGGGTTTTAAATTTTCCATCGCTAAGTTCTGTAACCGACTTTGGCAACTTGTTATAAAAGCGGATACTGTTTATAAGAAATGACTTGCTTGTTTTAGTTAATCTAAATTTGGGTATGACAATTTCGTGTCTACTACGTGTATTTATATTATGGAAATCGCTTCTTGTTTTGAAAAGTCCTAAGTTTTTGCGAACATACAAAATACTTTCAAAGATATAGAGAGAAGACAGAGTCAGTATATCAATTTCTTTGAATTTGTCTCTAAGACTCGCGAGGACTCATTTTATAGATCGCGCGGATTGCCCTCTTCTGTAAAATGAAAATTGAATCTACGTCAGCTGCCGATCCCCACAGCAGAACGCCATAAGACATAATACTGTGGAAATAAGCAAAGTATACTAACCTAGCTGTGGCTATATCAGTCAACTGCCTTATTTTTCTTACTGCATATGCAGCTGAACTTAGTCTACCTGAAAGAGTTCTGATGTGGGCGCCCCATTGTAATTTTGAATCTAAAGTAATTCCTAAAAATATTGTTTCTGTAATTGCATCTAGTTTCTTGCCATCAAGTTTTAGATTTAGACCCACTTGAGGTACATTTGGTAATGAGAACCTAATACATTTAGTTTTGTTCGCATTAAGTAAAAGATTATTAGCTGCGAACCATTCCGAAAGAGTAGCCAGACTATCGTTGACATGTGAGACATCTGTATCTTTTCTATCTATTTTAAAAATAAGAGAAGTGTCGTCAGCGAATAGTATTATATCCGACAAGTTTGCCATCATGTAAGGAAGGTCATTTATATAAACTAGAAATAAGAAAGGGCCGAGTATTGAACCTTGAGGCACGCCCATTTTAACTAGAGACCCCGAGGACGTCGCCCCGTTAACATTTACTTTTTGCTGCCTGTTTGATAGGTAAGAAAGAACAAGATCAGCAGCTTGTCCACGAATTCCGTAGTGGTGTAATTTACAGATCAGTGTATTGTGGTCGACGCAGTCAAATGCTTTTGAGAGGTCACAGAAAATGCCAATTGCATCCTGGGACTTCTCCCAGGATTCTAAAATGTGACTGATGAGTTTTACTCCCGCGTCTGTCGTCGACCTACCTTTCGTGAAACCAAACTGGTGACTATGTAAAATCTTATTTGAGTTAAAATGTGACAGCATCTGGTCTAGCATGATTTTTTCATAGATTTTGCTCAATGCTGGTAATACAGATATTGGTCTATAATTAGAGGGATCGCTTTTACTACCCGATTTGAAAATTGGTACAACTTTACTATGTTTCATTAAATCAGGAAACGTACCAGTGTCCAAACGTTGATTAAATATCCCTGTTAGGACAGGAGCAATAGTTTCAATGATATCTCCTAGAACCTTAACAGAGATGCCCCATAAATCTTCAGTGTTTTTTGAGTTAAGACTTATAAATGCTTTTTTAATTGTGGCAATAGAAATAGGCTTGAACTCAAAACTTGGAATGACTTTAGTAAAGTTTTCTTTGAGAAGAGAATCTGCTAATAAAGATGAAGAGGGGAGAGATTTCGTAACCTCTATTGGGATGTTGGTAAAGAAATTTTCTAGTGTCTCAGCAACTTTTAACTTATCTGAAATGGTTTCATCATTAATTTTTAGAGACAATTCATTCGGGTCACGTGGTTTTGTGTTTCCAGTTTCTTTGTTAATCACCTGCCACACAGTTTTTATTTTATTATTAGAATTATCAATTTTGTTACTTATTAATTTAGATTTAGCTTGTGCGCAGACTCTTTTAAATATCTTAGAATAATTCCTTACATAATTATGAACAACTTGATCAGAAGTCAATGATTTTTCGTAATATAAATTATATAAAATGTCTCTGCTTTTTCTAATGCCAGCAGTGGCCCATTCATTAAATTTTGGCTTAGTATTTATTGTTACTTTTTTTACAGGACATGCTTTATTGAATTCTTTACATACTGTAGAAAATAATGTACCATAGTTTATGTTGGGGTCTTGTGAATCAAAACTAGCGGTTACGAGATTGCTAAGAACATTATTATTAAACATTTTTAATTTATTTTTAGTAAGAGGTCTTAACTCAATGGTTTTATCTAAACATAACTTTTTATCTGATTCAAAGGATATAAGTTGACCTGTATGGTCAGACCTGATGCCACTAATTAGAGACGATTCTTTTATTTTACAATTAGCAAATACATTGTCTATGCATGTAGCTGAGGTTGCTGTTACTCGAGTTGCTTCATTAAATATACATTTTAAATTGAATGATTTAAACAGTGAGATAAGCTTACATTTTTCCGGTGAATTTACTAGTAGATCAATATTTAGGTCACCACAAACAAAAACTATTTTAGTATTTCTAAAAACTTTAGTTAGTATTTCTTCCATTACAATTAAAAATGAAGACAAGTTTGAGGCTGGTGGTCTATAAACACATAAGAAAGTATGGACTTCAACCTCTGCACATGCTACCTCACATAAGCGATCAACAGAGCAAGCTGTGATATCCTTCCTTTCCTTATATCTGAAGCTACTATTACATAATATTAAGGTACCACCCCCTATTGAAGACCTGTTGTACGCACTGGCAACTGAAAAGTGATTTACATTAAACAACATCCTATCTGGTTTTAACCAGGTTTCACAAAAACATAAGATGTCCATATGATATTTATCTATTAACATTTCCACGTCTAAGATTTTGCCAGAGAAGCGATTAATATTTTGGTGATACAGTAAAATATTCTTATTATGCTTCTCTTTTGTCGATTTCGAAATTAAAATATTCTTATTATGCTTCTCTTTTTTCGACTTTCATTCGATACGTAACATGGCTTCATTCATTTATTTTTATTTCATGACTTTATGTCCTCTAGAGGGCGCCATGTTCAAGCCTATAACCATCGGACGATCAAGAGGCTTCTAACAATACCTCATTTTTCAAATTGTGATGAGAAGTTTAGAAGATACGACGGAACACATGAACATACCGGTCAAAATCATAACCCTCCGTTTTGCTTCGCAGTAGTCGGGTAATAAAACAAAGGATGCTTACCTGTAAATGTACATCTATAACATCGGCCGCGTTCGCTCCCAGTCTGTTCAGGTTCTCAACTGTCGGCTGCGCCAGGAACCTACCCACGTCTGATTCTACTTCCTCCACTCCTGTAACAAATATAAACAGTAATTAGTAAAATAACATTCTCTCCCCCAGCGCCGCGTTTTTATCGCGCGATAATAACGCAAGCGTTATTGCGATAATGTGTCTCGATTCCTTGCACACAGCTGCGTATTATCGTGCGCTATTTCTAACGTATTCTCCACCATAGACGCGTTTTCATCGCGCGATAATAACGGAGGTGTGTGTAGGATCGCATGCGTCCTAATACAAAATGTTCTAAGAACACATATCGGAATATTTAATTTAATATTTTATATCTAATTATATTTAATTTAATTTATATTTGACTATTAGATTACTCCTATTGAGACGTTATTATCGCAGCAGCGTGTAACTTCGTGGCCGTCCTAATAAAAAATGTACTGGAAACAGATATCGCAATAACGCTAGCGTTATTACCGCGCGATAAATACGCGCCTGTGGGGAAGAGGCTTAAGTTCTTGTGCTCCGGTGGATCCGCAGTTCGCAAATTCAATGTTTTTTACGTTTTTTGCAATTGGCAGGTCAGGTTATATGTTGATTAAAATATGATTCGCGACCGTAACAAATATGTATTTACAGAAATGGAATCAATACATCTCTCTAAGTAAGATTTGTTATCAAATGTCACTTAGAGAGATGTATTAATGATTCAAAATAAACGCAATAAAAACTTTTTACAAAAATAAAAAACAACAGACTTCCAAAAAAAAAAACCTACAAAGTGAAAAATAATTTTAACTAGCTTCCGCCCGCGGATTTGCCCCCGTGGTATGTCGATAAAAAGTAGCCTATGTCCTTTTACAGGCTCTAGACTATCTGTGAACCGAATTTCATTTAAATCGGTTCAGTAGTTTTGGCGTGAAAGCGCGACAGACAGACAGAGTTACTTTCGCATTTATAATATTAGTAAGGAAGTAATGGATTTCGGAAGTCGGAACTTCCGAAATTAAAGTTATTTTTCACTTTGTAGTGTTTTTGTTTGGAAGTCGATTGTTTTTTTCATCAAGTTATTTCGGAACCGGCCCTACCTGATGTATCTAGCGTGACATCCTGCGCGAACTCAGTGACTGTGTCAAAGTGTTGCGCGTCTTCTGTCGCACTATCTTCTGAGTTCTGTCCGTCGTTCTCTTCTTGTTCCTCTTCTGAATTTGAGTTCTCTTCTTCCGAGTCTGTTACATCTGGGAAAGGAGGGTTTTGTTATAACTTATGAATCAATTTCGGTAATTTTCTCAAGGGAACGTACTACTGGGATCAAAATTATGCTTTGTCCAAACCATGGTCTAACCATGTGCCAAATTTCATCCAAATCCGTTCAGCCGTTTTAGCGTGAAAGCGTAACAAACAAACAAACTTACTTTCGCATTTATAATCTAACTTCTAACTATGGATGGATGTTTGTTACTTTTTCACGCAAAAACTACTGAACGGATTTGGATGAAATTTGGCACACAGGTAGTTTATAACCTGGATTATCACATAGGGTACTTTTTATCCCGATATTCCCACGGGATCGAGACTTACGCGGGTGAAACCGCGGGGCGCAGTTTGTAATACTATACTTGCGCCCCGCGGTTTAACCCGCATAAGTCAGTCCGCATTCAGTTTGAATGAAACTGTACTTTGGTACATTTCATACGAAATGTTGTTTCTGAGTATTTGATCAATTGAAATGAACATGTTATACTTACATTCGTCCTCACTGCCCTCACCGTCGCTGAGCTCGGCTGATGCGCCGAGTTTGTCCCTCATCGTCTTCTTGTTGTTAGCTCCACCAAGACTGTTGCCTGGAAAATACAAAATAATGTTGTGGTGTAACATATAAAAAAATATATATATAAAAAAGCAACCGACTTCCAAAAAACCGACTTCTAATAACTTTTTACAAAAAAACAACCGACTTCCAAAAAAAACACTAAGAACTGAAAAATAAGTTTAACTTCGGAAATCGGTGGCAAAAAAATTGTTATTTTTCCGTTCTTTGTGTTTTTTTTTGGAAGTCTGTTGTTTTTTTGTAAAAAGTTTTTATATTTTTACTTTCTAGTTGTGATACCTATTACCTACCCCACACAAATTCGCATACCACTACCTGCTATGTAAATAACAGTGACGGAGTAACTTAAAACATCGTCCATATAGAGTAAGTGGGAAAAATACGTAATATTGAAGCTTACTCCAAAACTACGCAAGCAAAGTTAATAAAATTTATATGGGACCAGCTCTGAAGCACGACCTACCAAAAAAAGAATCATCAAAATCAATTCATAATTGGCGGAGTAATTGCGTAACAAATACACAAAATAAAATAACAGTCGAATTGAGAACCTCCTCCTTTTAGAAGTCGGTAAAAAGACTCGTTGGTCTTTAGATTAGACATTAAAACAAACCCTTTTACAGTCCGTTCAACCGATTTTGACTTCTATACCGTAGGCATAAGGATAGCATTAAAAACAAAAACAGTTACACAATACCAACTATCTACTGCGGCTGCCATTTGTCATGCCACCAACGCAATAGAATTCAAAATCGGTTGAACGGAATGTAAAAAAGACTTATCTATACGTCTAATCTTATTTCAAACGGAGTATAGTGTTTGAGTGTTTGTCTCAACGACCGGTCTTGCGTTTTAAACCTTCAACTGTCATTAACGAGATACGATAGAAATTTAATTGTTATCGGTATTTAAAAGCCCGATTGACACATGATGGGTTAAGAGGTATAAGGAACAGAGGCCCTAGACAAAGTGACATTCTATCAGCGATAACGATGATAGAAAAGGCAAAAATGTATAGGACTGACATAAGCTATCGAAAAGCTTATGTCAATACTGTTGAAAGTCGTTGTAGAAATACGAAACGCTTTCGAAGCGATTGTCACTTGTCTAGGCCCTCAGTTCACTCATCCACCATAGAAAAGGGAGGATCCTCCGACCAGACGTGTGTCGTGTCTAGCGGGGAACTGCCCAACGATTGATGTCGGAATCTCGTTATACAACGTTATTTTTTCTTTATGCTAAACCCGAAAAGGGGTCATTGTACTCATCATTTTGAACAACTTTTACTATGGGACCAACATTGAAATCGCGAAAAAAAAATCTGCTGTTCCATGCATTTTGTCGATTTAAGTGAACACAAATGTAGGGAACAACTGATTTTTTTTCGCAGGTATATAATACCCACCTTAAAGGGAACGGTACGTAACACTGCCAAGTACATAGAAGGCATGCAAATTAGCATGCTACCATAAAATGTGTCTCATATATCTATAACAATCGATCAGTTGAGTCCATCGGCGCGCCGCCTATAGCTAAATATATAAACGACCCGCGAGGCGAGTTGTGGGCACGGAAACGAATTATCGTTGCACTCGTGAGTCTGGTTCTGGGCACTAAGTGTTAATAGGGGTGAGACTATTGCCAACAACCGGGCACAAATCCAGACTCCAGGCTGCCACTGAGAAATCACTGTTGGAAAAACCTAATAACACTTTCCCCGACCTGGGAATCGAGCCCAGGACTTCATGCTCAATAGTAGCGAGAGCGACCACTCGACCAACGAGGCACTCACTATGGAGAAGAATTCAGTTGACTCTTAATTTTAAGTATTAGCTATGTACAGTCGTGTTAATTTTAAGTATCAGCTATGTACAGTAGCTATGTACACGTGTTTCACCTCTCAACGAGGCATCCTCAGGATGACGATTGACCAATTGCAAACCAGAACGCGACGTGCTACCACACCGAGCGCTGGACGCAAAGACGACTTTGCGTCCAGCCGTCAATCGTCATCCTGAGGATGCCTCGTTGAGAGGTGAAACACGTGTCGATTTCTTACAGGGTTTTTTAGGACTCTTGAAGAATAGTCAAGCGGAATACGTTACTAAATATATCTACGTCTATTGTATTTTATAATGGATTTCCGCAAAGTCACGCCTGAATCAATTAACTATCTTGAATATGAATATGAAGAATGGGATAGGAACTTACCCGCTAAAACGACTCTGCTGAGCCTGTCGTAACTGTCTGGTAGCGCCGTGATAGCTTCTACTACCTCCATGCAAGCGTCGCGACCGATCTCATTGTGACTTAGGTCCAGAGACTGTGAACAGAAAGAAATATCCACTTTATCTATCTTTATATACAAAGTAGAGACGACAATACGACAAAAAACCTTTTTGATATGTCGATAAAAAATAACTTTAATTTCGGAAGTCGGTGTCTTTGCTTTTCAATTTTCGTTTTTTGCCACTGACTTCCGAAATTAATGTAATTTTTCAGGTTTTTAGTGTTTTTTTGGAAGTCGGTTGTTTTTTTTTTGTAAAATTTTATATTTCACTTTTTAGTTGTGGTACCTACCCCACACAAATTCGAATACCACTGCCTGCTATGTAAATACCAGTGACGGAGTCAAACAATATATCATCTACATACACTAAGTGGGAAAAATACGTAATTATTGAAGCTAACTCAAAAACTACGCAAGCAAAGTTAATAAAATTTATATGGGACCACCTCTGAAGCCTGACCAACCAAACAAAAAAAGAATCATCAAAATCGATTCATAATAGGCGGAGTATTCGCGTAACATACACACAAAAAAAAAAAAAAAAACTTGCAGACGAATTGAGAACCTCCTCCTTTTTGAAGAAGTCGGTTAAAAATTTATCAAATATATCAATAGTTTAGTTACGATAGCTAGTCAAAGATCGGCAAACCCCATAGTCGGCCCAGAACTACTATTTACTTTGTTTGAAGAAATGACTTTTTTAATATCCATGTTAGGATTTATTTGATAGTTCCAAAATACTCTTATGCATTAGTATTGCCAGTGTTTTCATTTATTGTTGTATTGTCGTCTCCACATTGTATACAACTAGCTTCCGCGCACGGCTTCGCCCGCGCGATATGTCGATAAAAAGTAGCCGATGTCTTTCCCCAGGATGCCATCTATCTCGTTGCCAAATTTTGTCGAAATCTGTTCAGTGGTTTAGGCGTGAAAAGGTAACATACAGACAGATAGAGTTACATTCGAATTTATAATATTAGTATGGAGTCTTCTGTACGGGTGTTGGTCACGTAACTCCTCCTAAACGGCTGGACCGATTTGGATGAAATTCTGTGTGTATATTTGAGTGGGTCCCTGGATGGTTTGAAAATACAATTGAACACGGTAGGTGGCGCTGTTCGGGCAAGACGTCTGCCGGGTCCGCTAGTTAAATATAAAAAATAAATATATAAAACACAACAAGTTAAAATTACAAACGATATAATTATATTTATACTAGCTGCGCCCTGCGGTTTCACCCGCATTACATAAGTCTCTATCCCGTGGGAATATCGGGATAAAAGTATCCTATGTCCTATTCCAGGTCATGGTCTACCATGTGCCAAATTTCATCCAAATCCGTTCAGCCGTTTTAGCGTGAAAGCGAAACAAACAAACTCACTTTCGCATTTATAATATTAGTGAGTTTGTTTGTAAAACGGCTGATATTAAAAAAATATGGCACAGAGGTAGACCATGACCTGGAGAAGGACATAGGGACATAGGCTACTTTTCATCCTGGATCGCAGACGAAGCCACGTATAATTTCTTACCTCCAAAAGCAATGAGTTGTCCTTGAAAGCCTTCGCCAGCGCACTGGCACCCTTACTTTTGAGCAGACAGTCGCCGAAGTTAATACTCCTCAAGTTTTTCAAACTGTAACAAATAGAAAATATGGTTTTTGAACTCGTGGCTAAGTAATAACAGCCGCACGGACCGATCCATGAGGTTAAGCTAGACGGGGTTCGTCCGTGGATGGGTGACCAACTTTACACACCGAGACTCCTCCCTGCCTCGGAAAGCATGGTAAGCCGTTGGTCCCGGCTGTCATTCCTGGATTTTTGACAGTCGTTACCGGTCGTCAGAAGCCCGAAAGTCTGACAACCAGTCTTACCAAGGGGTATCGTGTTACCCTCGTGTTGTGGAGGTCAGATAAGCAGTCGCTCCATGTAAAATACTGGTATTCAGCTGCATCCGGTTAGACTGGAAGCCGACTCCAACATAGTTGGGAAAAGGCTAGGCAGATGATAATGGTGGGAATGATATTAAACTGTATGGGACAGCTGGTTCTTTTTTCGCGATTTCAATCTCGGTCCCACAGTAAAAGTTTTTCATAGCATAATAACTTTTACTGCACAAATGTAGGGAATAACTGGTTTTTTTTGTTACGCTTTCATGCTAAAACGGCTGAAAGGATTTAGATGACATTTGGCACATGGGTAGACCATGACCTGGAATAGGACATAGGATACTTTTAATCGCGATATTCCCATAGGATCGAGACTTACGCGGGTGAAACCGCGGGGCGGAGCTAGTAACTATATAACTTACTTGGGCAACGCAGCAGCAATAGCTTGAGCTCCCTTAGCACCGACCGTATTGTCGTTTAGGTTGAGTCGAGCCAACTGAGCATTGTGTTTGAATGCTTCTGATAACGCTGATATGCCGATGTGGTAGATACCGTTCTGCGGCATGGCTAGCTCTTCTAACGTGCCCATGTTCTGTAACAAAAAGAAAAAACATGAAAACCTGAGGAAATCACTTGATAAAGTATTAAAAAGCAAGAAAGAAAAAAACTTTTACAAAAAAAATCAAACCGACTTCCAAAAAAAACACTAAAAAGAGAAAAATAACTTTAATTTCGGAAGTCGGTGGCATAAAACGAAAATTGGAAAGCAAAGACACTAACTTCCGAAATTAAAGTTATTTTTTTTGTAAAAAGTTTTTGTTTTTCACTTTTTAGTTGTGGTACCTACCCCACACAAATCCGAATAGCACTACCTGCTATGTAAATAACAGTGAAAGAGTAAATAAGGAAATCGTCTAGATAAACTAAGTGGGAAAAATACGTATTTATTGAAGCTAACTCAAAAACTACGCAAGCAAAGTTAATAAAATTTATATGGGACCACCTCGGAAGCATGACCTACCAAACGAAAAAAGAATCATCAAAATCGATTCACAATTGACGGAGTAATCGAGTAACAAACATAAAAAAAAAAAACATACAGGCGAATTGAGAACCTCCTCCTTTTTGAAGAAGTCGGTTAAAAAAATACGTTAAGAGCGTTTATTCTGAAAGTTGGCAATGTCAGAAATAACTGTTAAATATTTACCTGTTTTGATTATTTTAGCAATATTACTGTATAGAACTATGAAATATCGATAATTAACTTATTAGAATATTAATAACGAATTGCAAATAGCATAATATAGCATAGCATAATCAGCATATTATGTTCCCACTGCTGGGACACAGGCCTCATCCTCTCTGAGAGGGAGTGGGCCGTAATCCACCACGCGGGCCTAGTGCGGGTTGGTAGATGTCACATGTCTTCGACTTTTCGGTGCTAGGACATGCCGGTTTCCACACGATGTTTTTCTTCGCCGTTTTGAGAGCAGTGGCGATGAAATAATTTACACAAAGTAAAGCGTCTGTCGTGGTTCGAACCTACGACCTACAACTCGTAAGTGGTGGCCGTTACCACTGGGCCACCACTGCTCCTACATTCCAAATAAAACACTTACTTTACGTTGTAACCGGTTTTAGGTGTAAAAAAGGCATTTGGAAAATTACAAATTCTTTTTTTACAACTAAAACTAAATATTCGGTGTTACGATATTATTTATTACAATTCATTATTAATATTCTAGTAAGTTAGTTAGCAATATTTCATATTTCCATACAGTAATATTGCCAAAATAACCAAAACAGGTAAATATTGGCATCTGTTTGCGACGTTGCCAACTTTCAGAATAAACGTTCTTAATTTGCGGTAAAAATGACAAGTAAGAATAAATACACGAAAGGAACAATAGGGGGTAAATATGCGTCACATCCACGAAAAACGGCCATCGCTCAGCATAATGCTGCGACCCTATACGAGACAGCCCAGTGACTCGGGTCACTGGGCTGTCTCGTATAGGCAACTCCCGCCGAGAGACCAACCAAAGGTCGGCCTTTGGTTGGTCTCTCGGCGGGAGTTGTGACCGTCAAGCGAGCATCGCTGAGCAATTATCGCTGAGCGAGTATTATCCTTGATAACTCAGCGACAAATTAGTGGAGCTTTAAGGGTATGAGGAACAGGGTGTAAAGTTCACTCATCCACCATAGAAAAGGGAGGATCCTCCGACCAGACGGGTGTTGTGTCTGGCAGGCAACTGCTCGACGATTGATGTTAGGTTCTTGTATACAACGTGCCGCTACAATGGTGACATTAATTTAACACACGGGTAGGGCTAGTGTCCAGTAATCATAAAAATTATAATAAAATAAAATAATTCGTAAATAGAAAAATAATAATTTTCAAACAAACTAAATAATAAAAACATAACTAATATTGAGAGCACTCTGTGAAGGCTTACGTTCTATCGGTCCGATACCCTTTAATGCAGGAATGCCGCGCAATTTCTTAGAAATTATGCCAAAATTTTAAGAAATTGCGCGGCTTTCCTTCTATTCGCCTACTTATGATCCGTGACCCCGGCAAATGACCTCTGCGCTACAGTTCTATAAGTACTGGTTGCTCCAAGATGCTAGTTTAGATTTTTTTAAATAAATCAATAAATAATAACGTAACGTAAAATAAAATATTTTCCTATAACGAATACACGAAATTTTATACGTGTGTTAAATTAATGTCACGTGCACGGTAAACTTTAATTGCGCGATGCAGGATTTATGTGACGTCAGGATTTTTGTGTGACGTCAGGTCTTTGATGCGTAGTTCGCATGTAGCGATGTAGATACCGCCACAAAGCGAGTAATCGGAGCGCGGTGGCTCCGTCGTTCTCGAGCCTGTTCCGTGACGTGACGGGACGGGAGGTCAACGCTTTGGCGAGTAATCGACCGCCCGTAATGCCGAGACCGTTGCCTCTTGCCTTATACTTAAATCTCTTGTCTCATTCCTTGTGTCATGCCATATCTCTTTCCTCATACTTCGTCACTTGTCTAATACCTTGTCACTAGCCACTTGTGTCTTGTCTCATGTCTCATACCTCAGACCTGGTCCCTTGCCTCATTCCTTGTCTCTTAGCGGTCCTCATGGCTTGCCTCTTAGCCTGTCTCATGCCATATCACTTTCCTCATACCTCGTCACTAGCCTTTTGTCTCATGCCTCATACCTGACTCCTTGCCTCATGCCTTGTCTCATACCTAGTCACTTGCCTCATGACTTGTCTCATACCTAGTCACATACCTAGTCACTTGGCTCATGCCTTGTCTCATACCTAGACACTTGCCTCATGCCTTGTCTCATACCTAGACACTTGCCTCATGCCTTGTCTCACACCTAGACACTTGCCTCATGCGTTGTCTCACACCTAGACACTTGCCTCATGCCTTGTCTCACACCTAGACACTTGCCTCATGCCTTGTCTCATACCTAGACACTTGCCTCATGCGTTGTCTCACACCTAGACACTTGCCTCATGCGTTGTCTCACACCTAGACACTTGCCTCATGCCTTGTCTCACACCTAGACACTTGCCTCATGCGTTGTCTCACACCTAGACACTTGCCTCATGCGTTGTTTCACACCTAGACACTTGCCTCATGCGTTGTCTCACACCTAGACACTTGCCTCATGCCTTGTCTCACACCTAGACATTTGCCTCATGCCTTGTCTCATACCTAGACACTTGCCTCATGCGTTGTCTCACACCTAGACACTTGCCTCATGCGTTGTCTCACACCTAGACACTTGCCTCATGCCTTGTCTCACACCTAGACACTTGCCTCATGCCTTGTCTCACACCTAGACACTTGCCTCATGCGTTGTCTCACACCTAGACACTTGCCTCATGCCTTGTCTCACACCTAGACACTTGCCTCATGCCTTGTCTCATACCTAGACACTTGCCTCATGCCTTGTCTCATAACGCGCCTCTTGTCAGATGGTCTACTTACTTGGAACACCTTGGCGAGCGCGGTGGCTCCGTCGTTCTCGAGCCTGTTCCGGCCCGCTATGAAGATCTTCAGCTTGCGAGGTCGTGAGGACAACGCTTTGGCGAGAAGGCGGCCACCAGTGATGCCAAGACCGTTGTTGTTTAGACGCAGTTCCTGGTAGGAAAGGGTCGGTTAGTATTTTGAGGTAAAATAAGGACGACAAAAAAAAAAATGGAGATTGGGTGTCAATGCTATTTAGTTTGCTAGATAAAAACTTTTTACAAAAAAAAAAAACACTAAAAACGTGAAAAATAACTTTAATTTCGGAAGTCGGTATTTTTTGCTTTTCAGTTTTCGTTTTTTGCCACCGACTTCCGAAATTAAAGTTATTTTTCACGTTTTTAGTGTTTTTTTTTTTTGTAAAAAGTTTTTATTTTTCACTTTTTAGTTGCGGTACCTACCTCACACAAATTCGAATACACTACCTGCTATGTAAATAACAGTAACGGAGTCAAACAATATATCGTCTACATACACTAAGTGGGAAAAATACATAATTATTGAAGCTAACTCAAAAACTACGCAAGCAAAGTTAATAAAATTTATATGGGACCACCTCTGAAGCCTGACCTACCAAACAAAAAAAGAATCATCAAAATCGATTCTTAATTGGCGGAGTAATCGCGTAATACACACACACACAAAAAAAAAAAAATATACAGCCGAATTGAGAACCTCCTCCTTTTTGAAGAAGTCGGTTAAAAACCCACTTTAATACCCACAGATACAGTTCAGTTAGCGCTACGTACACGCCGCGGCGCGGCGCCGTGGTCGTGAAATGCGGTAATGGGGCGCATCATTTCAGAGTGGACCAGCTATACGCGCGAATCTATCTCGGACAATACTGAACGGTCCCGGGCTTTCCGCGCACAGAAACCATGTGCATCTAAAATACAATAGACGTAGATATAATATTTAGTTTACTGTTCCGCTTAAATATTCCTTAAGAGGCATAAAAAACCCTGTAAGAAATCGAAACGTGTTTCACCTCTCAAGGAGGCATCCTCAGGATGACGATTGACCAGTCACGAACCAGAACACGACGTGTTGCCAGGCCGAGCGCTGGACGCAGACTTTCTCTGCGTCCAGTGCTCGGCGTGGCATGACACGTGTCGATTTCTTACAGGTTTTTTTTATGACTCTTGAGGAATTGTTAAGCGGAATAGGTTATTAAATATATGTACGTCTATTGTAATGTATAATGGATTTTCGCAAAGTCACGCCTGAATCAATTAACCATGTGCATCTAATACACAACACTTAACTATACGAGCATACACGTGCGCCGAAAATGCGCCTAATTTGTAATGGTCAACAAAAGACAGGAAAACTGACTACAAATTACATTTTTTTAAATAAAACCTACTAAAACTACTCCAATTGAAATAAGATTACACATTTAAACAAACCGTTTTTACCGTCCGTTCAACCGATTTTGACTTCTATTGCGTTGGTGGCATGAAAAATGGTAGATGCAGTAAACAGTTGGTATGTCTTTATCTTTTTTGTTTTTAATGCCATCCTTATGACTACGGTTTATAAGTCAAAATCGGTTGAACGGACTGTAAAAAGGTTTGTTTAAATGTCTAATCTTATTTCAAATGGAGTATAGTCAGTATTTACCTCCAATTCACTGCACACGTCACTCTGCAGCAATTTGGCCAGCCCCTCTACTCCGATGGGTCCAAATGCGTTGTCACTGAGGTCGAGCACGCTGAGTCGAGCGCCTGCTGATATCATGCCATCTCCTAGAGCCGCCTGGAGCAAGGACAATAGAATATTATAGGTTGATACATATACAATGTGTTTTTAGGGTTCCGTAGTCAACAAGGAACCCTTATAGTTTCGCCATGTCCATCTGTCTCTCTGTCTGTCTGTCTGTCCGTCTGTCCGCGGCTTAGCTCAGAGACTTTTGGTACTAGAATTCTTTAATTTGGTATGGGTATACATATAAATCGCGCCGACAAAGTGGTAAAAGAAAATCGTTTTTTTTTTTTTTATGGTATATACCTCCCCTACACTTAAAGTGGGGGTGGTTTAAGGGGGCTGCAGTACAACAAACGTGATTTTTTTGCCGTTTTTATAGATAATGGTACGGAACCCTTCGTGCGCGAGTCCGACTCGCACTTGGCCGGTTTTTTTTTTATATCCCATAACTCTAGGGTATGATTGAGACCATATCAAAGAACCAACTGTCATATGAATTATTCTTCAATCATCATTTTTATTTTTTGTTTTCATTTTTCATACAAAATAATTCGACAAAGTGACGATTATTAATATAAAACACCCTTATGTGAAATATGACAACGTCACATTTTCTTAGCTTTAACTACGAATGATTGGTTTGAATAAAAATGAATTACTCTTATTACACGACCGCCCAGAAAGGAGTGTAATGTTTTCAGGGTTCATGTATGTATGTATGTTTGTATGTATGTGAGTTTCTTTATTCCACCATAACTTTAAAATTCCTGAACGGATTTGGATGTATGGGGTATCGTTAGAATCCTTACATTATCCCGAGTAACATGGGCGATGTTTTGAAAAAAAAAAAAAATGGCGGCTGTATGGTTCCATTTTCAAATGTGAAAAATAAAAAAAATCTTCAATTATTTACAATATGGGTATCTAATTGAAGGCCTTGATTAGCATATTCCAAACCTATATAATTTATTGGCATACATTTTACATAGGTAGGGTGTACATGCAAATAAAGAACATATCATCTTTGGCTGCAAACGATAATCAGACTTTAGTAACACTGCAAATGTCTAATTGAGTGAATGGTTTGGTAGATGATTGAGTTATTATTAGAATTCATTCATAATCACAAAGTAGGTACCAATACTTAGGCAAGTACCTAATTAAAAAAATTGTTAACGCCAACTATTCCATAGCGGTAAACAAAAATATACCTAAACAACAAAAAAATCATATATACTTGTCACTAAAATGTATAAAATAAAAATAATTAATTAAAAAATTAATTATTTATCAATGAAACTTAGATATCTATACACATCGAGAGTCTTAATTATGATTGATTATATCTTCGAAACTATGCATTTTGGACCACCTATTCTAGGAGTTTTAGTGTTCTTTTTACTTAAATAATATAACCCTAGAGTTATGGGATATCAAAAACAACACGTTGTATACATTAGGTTGGAGCGTAGCTAACTAATAACAGCCGCACGTGTCGATCCATCAGGTTAAGCTACTTTTGCCGAGGTTGGTCCGTAGATAAGTGACCATCTTTACACACCAAGACTCCTCTGTGCCTCTGAAAGCACATTAAGCCGTTGGTCCCGGCTGTCATTCGTGAATCTTTGACAGTCGTTACGGGTCGTCAGAAGCCCGAAAATCTGACAAGGGAATCTTAGCAAGGGGTATCGCATTACAGTTACTGGCTAGTGGAGGTCAGATAGGCAGTGGCCGGTTAGACTGGAAGCTGACCACAACATAGTTGGGAAACGCTGGACAGATTGATACATACATACATAAACTCACGGCCATGTGGGTAAGCAGAGACTAACAAGCAAAGACTAACAAACAAACACACTTTTGCATTTATAATATTAGTTAGGTATAGGATAGGATGGTTTATCTATGTGTAACCGGCCAAGTGCGAGTAGGATTCGCACACGAAGGGCGTACAATATTTTGCAAAAAAACGGCTTCTTTAATTTTATTTCTTATTATGGCGGCAATAGAAAAATACACAATTTGTGAAAATTTTAACAGTCTACCTACCTATTACGGTTTCTGAGATACAGCCTGCTGACAGAAGGACAGCGGAGGCTTAATGATAGGGTTCCGTTTGGCACCCTTTTACCTAAAGGGTGCCAAACGGAACCCTAAAACGGACCATTTAATAATTAAAACACTCACCAAAGCCGGCGGTATCTCCGTCTTCATTCTCCCTGTGAACATATCAGAGAACCTAGCCACCTTCAGCTCCGGGTGATGCTCCAGGGCCTTGGAGATAGCCTCTGCTGCGGACACCCCCAGGGTGTTGCCCGTGAGGGTGAGGTACTGAAGGTCGGGGCAGCCATTGATGGCGTCCACAATGGGTTGTGCTGGAGAAATGGATTTTATTTAATTCATTAATCAGTTTAGCAATTGTTATTTTTATAGGATACAGGAACATAAGAGTGGGTCCATGTGAAATACTGATATTCAGCTGCATCCGGTTACACAATATCATAGAATTATGACATATTTATATTTACTTTTGTTGTGTTGTGTTGAATATATGAGTGCTTTTCCTGTTACATTGATTCCTTTGCATAAATCAGTAGTAAGAAAGAAAAATATTTTATTCCGGGCCCACACAGGCACAAACAGTTTTTTTTTTTTTTTGTAAAGCTACCTACTTCCACATGTGTTTTTTTCTTTAGGAAGTCGGTTTTTTTTATTTTGTAAAAAGTTTTTGATTTTCAGTTTTTATAAAAAAACAAAAAAAAAACAGTTGAAGTGAGAATCTCCTCCTTTATGAAGGAGCGTTTAAAACGAATAACAACTATAATAACTATCCTACTTCCTACTAATCCTACTAATATTATAAATGTGAAAGTTTGTATGTTTGGATGTTTGTTATTCAATCACGCAAAAACGGCTGAACGCATTTGGATGAAATTTGGCAAACATAGGATACTTTTTATCCCGATATTCCCACGGGATCGAGACTTACGCGGGTGAAACCGCGGGGCGCAGCTAGTCTTAATATATTTTTAGAATAAAAAAACAAACTATGCGAGGCCAAAAAGGCTCCTCTCTAAGCATAATGCTGCAATATCAAAAAAAAAAAAACCGCAACATTGGTATTCTTATAGGGCCTGAATCGTAGAACAGTACTTGGTCGACCGAGTTCTGCCCAGGTGAAAATATAGAAAATGAATTTTCTTAGATATGAGACCTCAACTAAACAACTCAACCTATCGCAGTCCACTGCTGGACATAGGCTGCGCCACAACACCCTATCCTCAACCTTCTGCATCCAATCTGTCCCAAACACTTTTTTAAGAGAGATATGGGACCTAGCTACCTAGGACCTAGATCCAACTTTTGCCCCCATAAAAATCGAGTTATTTTTGATAGCAAATATACATTTTGCTCATTTAACAGTATAGGATACTGGCCTGTTGATATAATAGTATGCATATTTTATGGTGGATTTATGTGTGGCCTTAACCCATTGGGTCTGTCAACCGATACACAAATTCAAACTCAAACACAAAACATTTATTTCAATTAAAGCAATTGCAGGCACTTTTTAATTGTCAAGGGGTCGGTCGTTCAGAAATATAAAGATGAAGCTAGTTGCCCATTCCAAAGCGTAGTAGGTTCGTATGGAGAAGAACGGGCAAGAAAATCAAAATATCGTTACGCATTATTCCCCCTCTTAGGCCTTCCGCGCACTAGGTAGCCTGGCTCGGGAATTCGTGGTTGCCTAGTGCGCGGGCTCCTATACAACGTCATATGTTTTTGTTTTAATGGCTGCGGCCTAGTGCGCGGGGGGCCTTAGGGATACAAAGTCAACAACACCAAGTAAAAACGAGACTTTTAATGTGGTTGCTTTAACGACATGAACAGGAAAATAGATTTATCAATAGCAAATTTAATAAAACATGAACTTTGAGGTTATGTTTTGACAAACACTGAAAAAATACCATTATAAGCTTGGAATTTGCTTCAAAGGTACTACTTTTCACTATCAGTTTGTATTATGTACTTGTTTTTAACATAATCAATAGACAGAAATGTGAAAAAACACTTTTCCTACCATCGTTCGCAGTGTCCAATTTTAAAGATTTTCCAGAAAAATCCACGCCACTGGTCGGCCTGCCGGAATCAGATAGCGCTGAATTTATGGAGTTTAAATCGAAAGTCGACATTTTGGTGGTCACTTTACACGAATTATCAAATAAAAATGCAGTAAATTCACAAAACAATGACAGTCAACGAACTTTTTTCAATTTTTTGTCATGGAAACCGCGTTTGACAACTCTAGTTAAAAGCATCATGTTTGGTCTCTTTTTAGTGTACTGAGTTAGATGAGACAAAGATAAATAATAAGATAGACAAAGATAAACGAACGGAACGCGATTAATGCTTGGTTATAAAAAGCTGCATTCAAAATTAAATATTTTTTCTTGATTAGAAATTGTGGTTTTCCGTTTCCAACTTCATAACATTTAGAACATTAGAACCATCACATGGAGTGTTGTTCTTGATAATCATACTTCCATGTTCTCCTGAAATCCTTGAAATTATTACTAATACTACTAAATTGGTAATCCAGCTTGAAGTACAGAAACGTCTCACTCGTAATTGCATGATAAATTATTATTAGATAGATAGCAATACAAAATGGAATAAGAAAATAAATACTGACTGAAGTTTATTGGTACACTGGTTTATTGAACAAGAAAATTAGGTTAGAACTCTTATTTATTTATTTATTTATATATACTTTATTGTACACCAGAAAATACATAACGAAAATAAATAAATTTAACACTACAAACCATACAATGGGCGGCCTTATCGCTTTCTGCGATCTTTTCCAGGCAACCTTATAATGGACAGTGATTGCGGGGACACAAAAAATGGGGTTGTCATTGGTGCAAAATAATAAGTAGGTACTTAAACTTACCAATAGATACAATTTATACTATAATATTTATTTCACCCCTAACTTGAAACTATACACATAAAGAAAAACAAAGCAGCACGACCATTACCTTACAGTGCGTTTGCACTGGCGAAACATTTTCGACAAAACATGTTGAAATCTCTATTTTCTGTCAATGTTCCATACAATTTTTGACAGAAAATAGAGATGTTTTGTTGTAATGTTTCGCCAGTGCAAACGCACGGTAGTTAGTGTCATTGTTGAATAACTTCAATAGTTGTTCTGAATTTCAGAAATTTACATAGACGGTAGAGAATATAAATTGTCTAATCACAATGTATTGTGTAGTATAGGAGATGTACAATTCAGAACTCTAAAGTCCACTTGCCACTCGCCCTATAACACTAATATCTAACTTATCAAAAATCTTTGAGAAAGTCATGCATCGTAGACTCACAAATTATTTAGAAAAATTTCAGATTTTAAAAGAGGAACAGAACGGCTTTCAAAGGGGAAAATTAACAACTTTAGCAGCATTTCAACTAATAAAAAATGTAATTGAAAATTTAGATAAACGCATTCCAGTATCTGTCATCTTCTTTGACATGAGCAAAGCTTTCGACTTTGTCAACCACGATTTACTCATACAAAAATGCAATAACTACGGAATAAGAGGAATAGTAATTAATTGGATCACTAGCTATTTATTCAACCGTCAACAGAAAGTAGAAATAAACACAATAAACAACAATAACGAGTCCACATCATACAGTTCTGAATATAGTCAAACTAAATCAGGAGTACCCCAAGGAAGCATCCTTGGACCATTGCTTTTCCTCATTTACATCAATGATTTACCAACAGCTTTACAACAACAATGCATACTTTTTGCTGACGACATATCGGTAATTGTTACAAATGAAAGTAAATCAGAAACAAATCATGAAAAAAACCTTAATGAAACAGTAAACCAAGTTTTAAAATGGCTCGAAAACAATTATCTCTGTGCAAATCTAAATAAAACTAAATATATAAATTTTCAAAACTACAATTCTAAACAAAAAACATATAAAGTTAATTGTCAAGGACAACAAATTAATGAAGTTAGTGAATACAAATTTCTTGGACTTATTCTAGACCAACATTGTAACTGGAAATTACATATTGAGCATATCTGCAAGAAATTAAATCAATTTGTATTTGCTCTTAAACGTTTACGACGTACCGCGAGTGAAGCTGTTGCACTTACAGCTTACCACGGATATGTTTCCTCTTTACTTAGATATGGGCTCCTACTCTGGGGGAACTCGACGAATATCAATGATGCCTTCCTAGTGCAGAAAAAATGCCTACGAGCAATCTGCGGTATCAGTCCTTTAACATCCCTTTAACCGTAACAGGTCTTCTCATAATGCAAGCTGGTGTATTTGTAAAAGAACACTCTAAATTTTTTATAACATGCGACTTACATTCAAAATACACCCGTCGAGACCCAACACGGCTAAGAATTCCTTCACACCAAAGTACATTATGTCATAAAAATAGCTTTATCACAGCAATTAAAATCTTCAATAATATTCCAAAAGAAATAAGGGAACTCCCTCTAAAACACTTTAAATGCAAATTACACAAATGGCTTATTGGTAATTGTTTTTATAGTATAAAAGATTTTTTTGATAAAAAAGTAACAGATAAATATAAGATATTATGATACTGAGTTTTAATTAAGTAATTATAAATAAATATTATTGTTAAGTGTTCAAATAGATATGATGTTATAATTATAAGTTAAAATAAACGTGTTGTAAATAATTTATACTTGTATTAGATATTTGTATGCCAGTCCATGGCGAAACATGTAAGATCACCACCTTAAATGTATAACACCTTAAAAATGTACCATGTTTTATGCAAATAAATATAATATATTCTATTTTAGCAACCACAAATCACTAAATCCGAGTGTCGTAAATTGACAGATTGATGTATGAAATAGTAGTATTTCAGAAATTTTGCTGGTATCACAATTCTGACATTACGCAACCCGGGCCCCAGCTAGTGGCGACAGGTGATGTTCCAGTTCCATGAATCTTAAGTCAGTGTCAATTAATCAAACCGACTGTGTGTGGCGTTGATAATAATCGTGACGTAGATTTTGTATTTTTTCGTGCGTTTTCCCTTTTCTTAATCGGGATTCGGGAGTGTGCCTGTGCCTTTGCAAGTGCGCAAAAAAAGTTAACAACTAACATGGCGGGTAAGTGAAAATTTTGTTATGTTTGACAAACTTTACTTCATTATTCCACTATTAATTTTAATTGCCTATAAACTACTTGATAAGAGTTTTATCGTAACTTTTTTTATAAACTTATAACTATGTTTTAAAAGTTATATATAATCAGTACCTAGCAATGTATAGCCTGGACTGGATGAAAGTTTTAGTAAAGTGTATAAATAGTTGAAAAATTATCAGAACTAATATTGACAAAATAACCACAAAATGAATATTTATATTGCCATGAACGTCTAAATTGATGTTTACGTTAACTTTTTTTAGGTTACAACAGGTGCAAATGTGTAATTACTACTGTTGATATGTTTTTCGTCAATGCTAATGATTTGAATGTTCTTATCGAAATGTATAAACAAATATGTATATTATCTTATTAGAATTCACATGGTAATAGTTGAAAATTGCTTGGTCATCTATGCTTACTTTAAAAAGCACATCATTCACCGTCCAATCAAAAAAAAAGCTATATTCCAAAAGAGTACATTTTTCTCTTCATTTTTTATTACTACAACGTATTACATATTACTATTAATTATTTTAACTAAAACATACTGAAAACAGTATTTTTCAAAATCATATAACAGCGCAGGGAATTGCCCTACAGAATTGGTCCAATAGTGAAAAGTGAAGAGAATAACATGTTCTAATGGAATATATCTTTTTTATTGTTTGGCCAGCACTTTCATAATTCAGCCCAAAATTAATGATGTCCTTGACTTCATCAATAAAACATTCAGAATTCAGAATTAGAATCAGAAATTGATTTGCTATGAATGTAGGTGCAGGTATAAGATGTTGTGTTGTACATAAATTAATGAGATTGGCTACAGTCTACGTTATGGCATGCAATATTATTCCTTGTAATAGTTTTGCTATTTTTCAACTATGTTGAGACTAATCTCCTGTTCGAAGTTATCTTTTGCTCAATACTGATCCTGTACTTTACCTTTCATGGTTTTTGTTCTGTCTATTAGGGATGCAAGAAGTGTCAAAAAGTATTGGTATATATTGTATCAATATTTAAACAAAATATCAATATCTATTTCTATATATCAATAAAATTATATCTATATATTGGTGGAATTTTTGGAAAATATTTTTTCGCTATTATTCTTTAAAAAAAAAGTTATTTAATTATATAAATAACAAACTAGGAAAAAAAAGTATACTGTTGGCTCTGAATTCCAGCGCATTTATTTTGATAAGGATTAATACCAAGATACAAATAAAGAGCCTTTTCTAGCGGCGTCATTTCAATTAAATTTTCAAAATAAAATAACACTTATTGTGGCATAACTGTAATAGCTAGACATATGCTGTCGCGACACTTTTTGTAAATAATGAAGTGTTTTGCAAAGTCGTAGTACATTATTTTATTCTATCATCAATAGTTTTCGCAGCGCATGCGATTTAAAGAATATTTAAGGTAATTTTTTTACACCTTGGGTTACATTATTGGAGTTTTAGTAAGGATCCCTAATCTTTTCTAGCAATAAATATTAGCAACCTATGTTACTCAGGGTGAATGTAGCTTTCTAGTAGTGAAAGAATTTTATTCATTACAAACATACACACAAAAATACATACACACAAATATATAAATCTTTCCTCTTTATAATATTAGTGTAGATATGTCATTGCAACATTTTAAATTATTTTTACCTATTGTGGTACAGTAATTGTATTCTAGGTGTATCATAATCACATTTAATTGATGGATAAAAAATATTGTCAAACATTTTTTGTAAAGAGTAACAGTGGAGTTTCTTGCCCATTCTTCTCCATACGAAAACTACCTTTTGGAAGAGGCAACTAGAATCAGTTCTATTTCTTTGTTTTTAACATTCAAAAGTGCCTTTAATGTGCCTATTTGAAATAAATTATTTGACTTTGACTTTATAAATATGGTCGTCCAGTCCAGTGTACAAGCTTGTAAGTTTTGATAAAAAGGGCACTGGTCTTACACGCACGCCGATTGCGAGTACTACGCTCCTGACCTTTCTGAAGAACATCACCAATACGGTTGCTATAATTATGTCCTTCTAGGGCAGCCTTTCCCAAAGTGGGCGATAACGCCCCCTTGTGGGCGCTGTAGGCCTAAAGGGCGGTAAGAGAACCAGAAAAATAATGGGGGCGTTGTGTAGAGGCTTGCAGGCGATTTGTCATTTCATCTAGGAGGACTCTTAGACACCGACTGACCTCTCGAGTACTCTCTACTCTCGACTACAACTTGTGAACATCAACTAATATTAATAAATTAAGAGATTGCTCAAACTAACTCGGTTCGATATTTCTCTCTGCGTAGTTCATATATCTGTCCTGTTTTATTGAATAAATAAAATAAAAAAACATGTCAATCGGTCGCTCCGTTTCGAAATGAAAGTAGACACAAACAAACAAATAATAAAAACTTTTTACAAAAAAAAAAAAAGACTTCCAAAAAAAAAAACACTTTTTCCACTTAGTTTATCTAGACGATGTTTTCATTTACTCCTTCACTGTTATTTTCATCAGCTAGTGGTATTCGAATTTGTGTGGGGTAGGTACCACTACTAAAAAAAGCAAAGACACCGACTTCCGAAATTAAAGTTATTTTTCAGTATTGGGTGTTTTTTTTTTGGAAGTCGGTTTTATTTTTTGTAAAAAGTTTTTATTTTTCACTTTTTAGTAGTGGGACCTACCCCACACAAATTCGAATACCACTAGCTGATGAAAATAACAGTGAAGGAGTAAATGAAAACATCGTCTAGATAAACTAAGTGGAAAAAATACGTAATATTGACGCTAACTCAAAAACTACGCAAGCAAAGTTAATAAAATTTATATGGGACCACCTCGGAAGCATACCAAACAAAAAAAGAATCATCAAAATAGACCGCGGGCAATCATGTTTTAATAAGTTTACTTGAATACTTGTTCTTACTTGTTGAGTACAATTGAGCGTCGAATGAGATAAATCTCGGCTAATATAGCTCACAATAATTAATTTTATTTGAAGTTATACTGGTTTTTAAGTAAGTGAAAAAATGGGGGCGCCAAAAAATAATTTATTCTCAAAGTGGGCAGTAGACAAAATAAGTTTGGGAACCCCTGTTCTCGACGTTTCCCCACATCTGCCTTGTAAACCTTGTATAATTATTATGTAAAGTAACTTACAAATTGACTTTTGAACTTAGTGAAGTTGTGTTTACTTGAATCATGATGACGTACTTGTTAATTTATTCGTAAGCGTCGCGACACACCTCCGAGAAATTACGCCACGGAATTTCGGCGTTCTTACGCTTACAATTCTCGATCGTTATGAAACTCACATAGTTACCCATGGGTTGGTACTTGGTACCGTCTGACGGCCAGCTCTAGCACTTCTTTTAGACTACTAGGCTTCCTGTTACACACTTCCGTTCCCTTTTCACGAAATCACTCCCACAGATTACAGGAAAGTGTGAGGAAAGAAAACACATCGAAAATGACCGATGAATTTTCCATAAAAACGTAATACCTAAATCATTTGCAATTTGAGCATATTTCCACCATATTATGTTGATGTTCGGATTTAGACAGTATTTATCTAGGTTCGTACATCTTTTTTTTCCCAACAAACTTACCTAAAATGAAGTTTGCGTCACATTCACGCAAAACGGCTATCGCTCAGCATTGTGCTGCGACCCTATGCAAGACAGAGCCCCAGCGCTGGTTTTCAGCGTCGGCCGAAAAAAATAAGCGAATTGTTTTTCATCAAAAACAAAAAATACAAAAATACAAATCTTTCCTCTTTATAATATTAGTGTAAAATATCCAAAATCACAAATTTTTAATAGCTAGTAGTGGTATCGCGTCAAGCATATGTCATGTCAATGCCAAAGAGTGCGTGGTCGTACAGTTCACGGTAGCTGTGGGTATCGCTCCGACAGGCACATTAGCGCAACATTTGTAGCACTCGATTTGTTGTTGCGACCGATGCTCCGCCGGCCCCTTAATTTTCGGTTATAAAATTCAACAATGGCTGAATAATCTCCTTTCTCAAGAGTATCATCTACTTTTCATAGTCTATTTAGTACTTAGTTCAGTGTCAATTAAATTATTAATATAATATTATTATTTGTTCCAGCCGCCAACAACCCGTACAACTACCTCCTGAAGTCCATCAACATTGATGGAAAGGAATTCAAATATTATGACGTAACTGGACTAGGAGAGAAATATGGTGAGTTTATAACAAGCATAAATTAATAAAAAATCAGCCAAGTGCGAGTCGGTCTCGCGCACGAAGGGTTCCGTACCATTATTTATAAAAACGGCAAAAAAATCATGTCTGCTGTATGGGATCCCCTCTTAAATATTTGTTTTATTTTAATTTAATTATTTACTTTTAAAGTGAATATATAACTAAATATTCTGTGAATATTTCAAGCGTCGACCTGTTGCCGTTATCAATATCGAGCAAAAACGAGCAAAAAATCGTTTGTTGTATGGGAGCCCCCTTTATTTATTTTTTTGTGTTTGTTGTAATAGCGGCTACAGAAATACATCATCTGTGAACATTTCAACTATCTAACTATCAAGGTTCATGAGGTACAGCCTGGTGACAGACAGACAGACAGCGGAGCCTTAGTAATAGGGTCCCGTTTTACCCTTTGAGTACGGAACCCTAAAAATTTAAAAACCCCCGATATTTCCTCATTTCTCTTCCCTAGTCCTTCGCCAGACCCTGTTCACCATCTATCTATAACCGATTCATTGAGATCATTGCAATGAGCCCAAACACGATACCTGTGCTGTAAACTGGTTAGGGAGTGGGTATCCTCCAAATTCCAGGTGCTGCAGCATCAGTTCAAGGTTACTATATTCTTTTCATATCATTGATTTAACAGAATTCTAAATTTCGATTCGATTTGACCTGTAGAAGCTGCTCACATCCATTCATCAACTAGAAAAGCTGATAATCTTCAAAATCAAAATATTTTATTTCACATAAACCTACATGGGCACTTAAGAAACGTCAGAAGCTAGGTGCACGGCTCCAATTGGTCGTTTCTTATGGAGAAGAGCCGGCATGAAACTCCACGGTTACTCTTTAAAAAATCATTGGCTGTTACAATATTTTCGAATTACAGTGTTATTAGGTATGGGAGGACAGTGTAGGCCTTTCAACAAGTACCAGGTAAGTACTTAGCAAAATAGAAAATGTTCAACAAATCTACTACAGTCCACTAAGCCTACATCGTTCTCACATTCACAAGATGAAAAAGAATCTATACAAGAGATAAGTAAGATAATAAAAATAAAGACCTATTCAAACCAAATGACATGATTGCTATTACAACTGTAACAAATCTAAACAATTATCATGTTCACAAAAGCCACTATTATAGGTTACACTATATATATTTCAAACGGTTGAACCGATTTTCTTAAATTATAGCTAGGAACACTCTCGATCAAGTCACACTTAAAAAAAAACAAAAAAAAATCGGTTCAGCCGTTTGAAAGCTACGATGGCGCAGACAGACACACACATACACACGGGGCTTAAATACTGGTATTCAGGTTCAAAATATGCTGATTTTCAGCCTAGTTTATTTTACAACCAGTGCAGTTTATTTATCCATAAACCCAGTTCAAGGTAAGAAATATTGAGATAAATATTTACACAAAGATTTTGATAAGTTTGAATGACAGTACTTATCTCTGCCTACTGATAACGGGATGGAACCTCTGACGAAGATTGTATGCTCTAAATGTGGCTAACTGATTATTTATATATAATAATATATTCTATTTATCTTATATTATCTTAGGCCTATATTCTAGAAAAGTGCTCAATTTTATTTATACAGTATGTTATATAACGAAGGGCATTCCCGGTAACCTGCATTAAATAGTATAGCGTCTATACATGGTAAAAAAAAATATTACCATAAACAAAAGGAAACCATAATTTTAGTAAAATATTTAAAAAGAAAATTAAATTGATACGGAAAAGAAACACTCTGTACACACACACTTGTTAGACTTGTCTTTCTACGTTGAAATACAAGTGTGCGTGTACAGAGTGTTTCTTTTCCGTATCAGTTTAATTTTCTTTTTACCCGACTACAGCGAAGAAAATAGGAGGGTTATGATTTTAACCGGTATGTATGTATGTATGTTCATCCGTTCCTGTTCCCTCATATCTTCTAAACGACTCATCACAATTTGACAAATGAGGTATCGTTAAAAATAGCGCCCTCTAGAGGACATAAAGTCAGGAACAAAAAAAAAAATTGTTTTGTCGTACCATGTTGGGTATCAAATGAAAGGGCTTAATGAGCACATTTCAAAAAGATATATATTATAACCCCAAAAGAATTAAAAACAAATTAAAGTAATAAAAACTAAAACCCAACTACGGAGTCACACGTGTTAGGGCATAAATCGAACAGATTACGTGTGACTCCGGATTTTTAATTTGTCTGTCTGTGGTGTCTTGTTTATACCTTTTTAGTTGTAGTTGGGTTTTAGTTTTTATTACTTTTTTTTAATATTTTACTAAAATTATGTTTTGCTTTTTTATGGTGGCAAAATACGAAAATTGAAAAGCAAAGACACCGACTTCCGAAATTAAAGTTATTTTTCCATTTTTTAATTTTTTTTTGGAAGTCGGTTGTTTTTTTTTTTTAACCGACTTCTTCAAAAAGTAGGAGGTTCTCAATTCGTCTGTATGTTTATTTTTATTTTTATGTTTGTTACTCGATTTCTCCGCCAATTATGAATCGATTTTGATGATTCTTTTTTTGTATGGTAGGGCATGCTTCCGAGGTGGTCCCATATAAATTTTATTAACTTTGCTTGTGTAGTTTTTGAGTTAGCTTCAATATTACGTATTTTTCCCACTTAGTTTATCTAGACGATGTTTTCATTTACTCCTTCACTGTTATTTACATCAGCTAGTGGTATTAGAATTTGTGTGGGGTAGGTACCACAGCTAAGAAGTGAAAAATAAAAACATTTTACAAAAAAAAAACCGACTTCCAAAAAAAAAACACTCAAAACTGAAAAATAACTTTAATTTCGGAAGTCGGTGTCTTTGCTTTTCAATTTTTGTTTTTTGCCACCGACTTCCGACTTTTTTTTTGTAAAATGTTTTTATTGTAATACAGTCGGTATTACAATAAAAACTTTTTATAAATAAAAAAAACCCACGCGAGTTCCTTTAGTTGCTTGTTGCCAAGGTCCCGGTATCCCTTTCGGACTTTCCCGCAGTACTCAATTATGCTAAGGTCAAGTCAGTGTGGGCAGTGGTGGCCTAGTGGTAACTGTCCCGACTTACGAGTTGTAGATCGTGGGTTCGAACCCAGCCAGGCGCTTTACTTTGTGTGAACTATTTCATCACCAGTGCTCTCTAAACGGTGAAGGAGAGAATTTTTTAAAGATTTTTTTGTTCTGGGACATGTCGATTTTCTCATGATGTTTTCGTGAGGAAATCGACATGTCCTTGAACAAAAAATTCGAGGACATGTGACATCTAAACCCGCACTGGGCCCGCGTGGTGGATTACGGCCCGCTCCCTCTCATTGAGAGGAGGCCTGTGTCCCAGCAGTGGGAACATTATAGGCTGATTATGCTATGCTTATGCAAGTTCCAGTATAACCGGATGCAGCTAAATACAGAAACTCGAAAAACACCTTTATTATTAAATGAGAACCAGTTGTTTTGATAACTGTAGTGATTGACAATTCGGGTGGGGTCAGAAGTCATCTGGAATTAAAATTCATCGTTGTTATCGATGGGCACTCCGACTTTGTACGATACAATTTGGGTGTGTCTTATGTAATAACTGATAGTAAATTACATAACATAACATCACGCCTGTAATCCCCGAAGGGTTAGACAGAGGTGTACCTATAGTACACCCATATTTGGCCAGTTATGTTTGAGTCCCATATAATAGGGAGGGAGGGTAAGCCTTCAAGCATTCTTGCCGAGGTAAGTTCGTGGATGAGTAGCCTAATGTTCCCACTGCTGAGACATAGGCCTCCTCTCTGTGAGAGGGAGTGGGCCGCAATCCACCACGCGGGCCCAGTGCGGGGTGGTAGATGTCACATGTGTTAGATGTTATGATTGTAGCACATGCCGGTTTCCTCACGATGTTTTCCTTCACCGTTTTGAGAGTAGTCGTGAAGAAATAATTTACACAAAGTAAAGTGCCTGTCTGGGTACGAACCTACGACCTACAACTCGTAAGTCGCGGCCGTTAACACTGGGTCACCACTGCTCGTGGATGGGTGACCATCCATCTTTGGTTCCGGCTGTCATATGTGCATCTTTGACAGTCGTTCCGGGGGGTAGTCATCCCGAAAGTCTGACAACCAGTCTTACCAAGGGGTAATTCGTGGTACCCAGTAACTGGGTTGTTGAGTAGCTCCATGTAAAATACTGGTATTCAGCTGCATCCGGTTGGACTGGAAGCCGACTCAAGTATAGTTGGTAAAAGGGTAGGCAGATTGATGGAACCACGTGTTGTACCTACTGTACTGATTTCAAATTATCTGGCATCATGTAAACAGCACTAACGAGGCATTCGAAGCCAGCACCCGTAGCAGCATAGAAACGGGTTTTGTCGACGGAAGAATAGACGAAATGACAGATTCACATTCATAATCTGTCATTTTGTCTATTCTTCCGTCGACGAACCCGTTTCTATGGTGGTCATGATAAATGATTTATTTCTGTAAGTAGGTTTGTACGAACACGTTAACACGTCAATCACATTTTTAACCGACTTCTTCAAAAAGGAGGAGGTTCTCAATTCGTCTGTATGTTTTTTTTTTTGTGTGTTTGTTACGCTGTTGCTCCGCCAATTATGAATCGATTTTGATGATTCTTTTTTGTTTGGTAGGTCATGCTTCAGAGGTGGTCCCATATAATTTTTATTAACTTTGCTTGCGTAGTTTTTGAGTTAGCTTCAATAATTACGTATTTTTCCTACTTAGTGTATGTAGACGATATATTGTTTGACTCCGTCACTGTTATTTATTTACATAGCAGGTAGTGGTATTGGAATGTGTGTGGGGTAGGTACCACAACTAAAAAGTGAAAATAAAAACTTTTTCCAAAAAAACAACAACCGACTTCCAAAAAAACACTAAAAACGTGAAAAATAACTTTAATTTTGCCACCGACTTCCGAAATTAAAGTTATTTTTCACGTTCTTAGTGTTTTTTTGGAAGTCGGTTGTTCTTTTTTTAAACTACAGTCTCTTTTGAAGTCCAGACATAATCTTGGTCAGATCATGTAGATTGGTGTTTGAAATGGTTTTTTGAGAAAGAACCACACAGATTGAGTCCTTTCCAGTCAGTGCATGCATTTGTCAGAAATAGTGGTCAGGCTACGCGTTCAGAGATCGTCAGATACTCGCGAGTCGAATAGCTTCCTGCCCTTGACCACAAAGGTCAGATACCCTGCGCGGACGCGTGCGCAGTCACGTAAGCTAAACTCGATCAAGAAGACGGAATGTAGACGTATTGGCATCTATCACTATACCAATGTAATAAAACTGAAGTTTGTTTGTTCGTTTGATTGATCGCGCTACTTTTTTACCGACTTCTTAAAAAAGGAGGTGTTTCTCAATTCCACTGTATGTTTTTTAAGGTTCCGTACCCAAAGGGTAAAACGGGACCCTATTACTAAGGCTCCGCTGTCTGTCTGTCACCAGGCTGTATCTCATGAACCATGATAGTTAGACAGTTGACATTTTCACAGATGATGTATTTCTGTTGCCGCTATAACAAAAAATACTAAAAAACAATAAAATAAATATTTAAGGGGGCTCCCATACAACAAACGGATTTTTTTGTTCGTTTTTGCTCGATTTTGATAACGGCAACAGGTAGACGCTTGAAATATTCCCAGAATATTTAGTTATATATTCACTTTAAAAATAAATAATTAAATTAAAATAAAACAAATATTTAAGGGGGCTCCCATACAACAAACATGTTTTTTTTTTCCGTTTTATAGATAATGGTACGGAACCCTCCGTGCGCGAGTCCGACTTGCACTTGGCCGGTTTTTTTGTGTGTTTGTTACGCGATTACTCCGCCAATTATGAATTGATTTTGATGATTTTCTTGTTTGGTAGGTCATGGTTCAGAGGTCGTCCCATATCAATTTTATTAAGTTTTTATTATTTTTCCTCATTTAGTATATGTGGACGATGTTTTAAGTGACTCTGTCAATGTTATTTACATAGCAGGTAGTAGTATTTGAATTTTTGTGGCGTAGGTACCACAACTTAAAAGTAAAAAATAAAAACTTAAAAAAAAAACCGACTTCCAAAAAAAATGCAAAAAAAAAGCCTTTAAATTCGGAAGTCGGTGGCAAAATATTTCAAAACCATAAAACGATTTCCTATATCCCCACAAGGACGTAGTCGTGGGAAAAAGTACATAACTACAGAAATACTGCTAATGCGTCTATACCTACTACATGTCTACAGTACAACTATTTTCTGAATGACCCTCGGAAAACTTCGTGTTTCGTCAGTCGTCGGATTTCTATCAGTAGCCCTTTGCACTTGGTCCAGACCGGACGAAAGAACAACAAGTTAGTCGAGGAACATTAAGAAAATTAATGATATTATATTAACGGATATGTTATACACTCACAAAACAACCGAAAAAAGTGTTCCGCGCAGCAGCGGCAGCACACATACCCACATTTCAATAATTTTACATTTCACTACAAGTAAAAATGATAGAAAAGAGATGGCTTGATAAAAACAACAAAAAAAAAGAGACAGCTAGTGTTGCTGTTTCAAATAAGCGTATTACTCGTCGCCATGCGTGTCGCAAACTAAAGTCAATCTCAATTAGGACGTTTTCGAGTCTTCACGATTGCGCGCTCACAACATATCTGTTTAATATAATATCATTGAAGAAAATAGTTATACTGTACAATTGTACATGTCAGAATTCTATCAGTTGTCATTTGCACTTGGCGCAGACCGGGCGAAAGAGCGACACGAAGTTTGCCGAGGGACATTATGAAAATAGTTGTACTGTAGCTGTACGTATGTCATCGGCACGCAGCAATGTTTACGTCAGAGATGTTTGTAAACAAAGAGATGTCGATTAAAATACTCGGAATACATCACGGTTAGTGCTACCAGCTGAATTGTTTGACGATAGCGTCTCACGGTGCACGGTTTCATGTATTCACACACCCGTTACACAACCCAATGCACAATGTAGTTATAATTTACTAGCTTCCGCCCGCGGCTTCGCCCGTGTGGTATGTCGATAACAAGTAGCCTATGTCCTTTCTCAGGCTCTAGACTATCTGTGTACCAAATTTCATTTAAATCGGTTCAGTAGTTTTGGCGTGAAAGCGCGACAGACAGAGTTATTTTCGCATTTATAATATTAGTAAGGATTATACTGGGTGTTAGGGTAGACACCGTTATCCTTGAAACTTGAAAAAAAAAAAACAGCTGTTCCATACATTTTGTCGATTTAAGTGAACACAAATGTATGGAACAGCTGATTTTTTTTTCGCGATTTCCAGGTTGGTCCCATAGAAAAAGTATATTATAGATGACACCAAACCACTAGTTTCAAGGATAACGGTGTCTACCCTAACACCCTGTATGTAAAATACTGGTATTCAGCTGCATCCGGTTAGACTGGAAGCCGACCCCAACATAGTTGGGAAAGGCTAGGCAGATGAGTAAGGATTATGTTTTTTAATTAGGAATATTAAATTGGTTTAAAAAGTTTTTGATAGCGTAAAAATGGGCCATATTTGTGTCGGGCCTCGTAAATCACCTACGAAGCCTAGCACAAGCTAATCCTACTTTTACCGTTTGCCTGTTGTCAGCGCCTTAAGCTGCGCTTGCCGAGGTCGGTTCGTGGATGGGTGACCAAACATTAGGTACATATCGAGACCCCTCCGTACCTCGACAAGCACGTTATACTGTAGTAGCTTCCGCCCGCGGCTTAGGCCCGCGTGGTATGCCGATAAAAAGTAGCCTATGTTCTTCCCCGGGATGAATTTTCGAAAATCCCTGTTATATATTATTACCTGATACTAACATTGATTTTCGAGTTAATTAAACCATGTGCGTTAAAATTCTTCCATACAACCTTTGACACACCCCTATTCCCGTTTAGGGGGTAGTATCGAAAACTTAAAAATGACAAACTTTATCATTTACTTAGATAAGTATTTGTGCAAAGTTTCGAGTCTATTAACTCAAGGAATAAGATTTTTCATACAAACGAAATCCCCCCATTTCATCTTCTTAGGGGTGGAATTTCGAAAAATCGTTTCTTAGTGGAAACTTACTCTTCATAATGAACACACCCTCCAAATTTCATGTCTCTAGGACCAGCGGTTTAGGCTGTGCGTTGATATCTCAGTCACCCTAGCCTTTTATACAACCTTATTTTTTCTTTATGCTAAACCCGAAAAGGGGTCATTGTACTCATCATTTTGAACAACTTTTTCTATGGGACCAACATAGAAATCGCAAAAAAAAAAATCTGCTGTTCCATACATTTTGTCGATTTAAGTGAACACAAATGTAGGGAACAGCTGATTTTTTTTTCGCGATTTCAAAGTAACCTAAAGATCAAATAAGGTTGTATATATAGATTCGGTTAGAATGGACGACCCCAATTTAACTATGATCCCAACAAGGAAAGGGCCAGGCAGATCATGATTATTCAAACCAGCCATATTGTTTTTCAGATCGGCTGCCATACTCAGTGCGGGTACTCCTGGAGTCGTGTGTACGGAACTGTGACAACTTCCAAGTTCTGGAGAAAGATGTGCAGAACGTACTGCAGTGGGAGACCAACCAGGCGGGTGACGCCGTGGAGATCGCCTTCAAACCCGCCAGGGTTATACTGCAGGTGAGGAGTAGGAGACCAGGGCCTTGTTTATCAAAAGTTACAAGTCTACACGTTCACAAGTTACCTAGAATGTTAATTTTCGTTAAACTCTTAGCTCATCTCCATATTCATAATCAGCCTTAATGTTCCCACTGCTGGGATCGGGCACAAGCATCAGGCCATCTCTCTCTTTTGACCACATTAAAAAAAAGAAAATCGAATTAAACATTTATTGCAGTACTAAGCACGACACTTGTAAACTTGTAAAACGGAATACAGAGTCGCCGGACACTCTCAGGATTTGTTATGATTTTCTACAAGTTGTAAGTTACAAATAATTTTTTGATAAACAAAATCACGAATAAAAGTGACAAAATATAAGTACTTGTGAACTAAATAATGACATTTGGTAATACAAGGCTTGTAAGTATTGATAAACAGGGCACTGGTGGATGTAGTCACCAGGATCTGGCGGTGGAGAGCTGCTGGTAGATACAGCTGGAAAGAAAGGGAGACTACCATTAATGTCAATGAACTTGCCTGCCTTTTCCCAACTATGTTGGGGTCGGCTTCCAGTCTAACCGGATGCAGCTGAATACCAGTATTTTACATGGAGCGAGCTCTGAGTTTGTTTCGGCCTTTCTTCTCAGAGTAGTCAGATAGGAAACGCCGACCTCATCTAGGTTATTTTTAATATTTTTTAGTATGACGTGTAAAAGTGATTCCAATATCCTATTTACAGAATAAACAATTTCATTTCATTTCATTTCCCCTTGGTTAGACTGGTTGTCAGACTTTCGGGCTTCTGACGACCCGTAACGACTGTCAAAGATCCACAAATGACAGCCGGGACCAACGGCTTAACGTGCTTGGCACGGAGGAGTGTCGGTATGTAAACATAGTCACCCATCCACGGACCAACCTCGGCAAGCGTAGCTTAACCTGACGGATCGACCCATGCGGCTCACGAGCTAATTATTAACGAACTACCATTAATGTACTTATAACCTTAATATGAAAAGTGGGGGCAGGGGGAACTGATAAAGCCAAGAGTTTTACAGATAAGATGGAATTTTTATAAATATTCCCAATACATTTTACCTTACAGCGCGGCAGCGGCTTTTATATAATTTATCCATACTAATATTATAAATTCGAAAGTAACTCTGTCTGTTTGTTACCTTTTCACGCCTAAACCAATGAACGGATTTCGCTAAAATTTGGTAAGGAGATAGATGGCATCCCACGGAAGGACATAGGCTACTTTTTATCGACACACAACGCGGGCGAAGCCGCGGACGGAAGCTAGTAATAAATAATAGAATAGATTTTTTGAAAAACTACAGAATATCAATTATTTTTAATTATATTTATTTATTTACTAGCTGTGCCCCGCGGTATCACCCGCGTAGCACTCGATCCCGTGGGAATATAGGGATAAAACTTATCCTATGTTCTATTCCGGAAAATGGTCGTGCCCATCCTCTCTAGATTAGGGAACGTTGCACGTCGTGGCGGCGCGGCGCCGGCGTCGAACGGTTCGCGTATTGCATTTTTATACTCGCGATAACTTCGAAATTAAATGTCCGATTCGAATGAATTAAAAAGTATTTTACTGTTACATAAATACCCTTGATGTTAAAACTATTTATTTGAATAAGAATTAATATTATGTTGATAAAACTCCTTCGCAAAATAATGCATTAATTTCGTACAAATTAGATTACCATAAAAAAGGTTATAGTGAGTTAATCTTATAAGATAGACATATGCTGTCGTAAGCGTAACTTAAACCGTTTACGCAGCGCACGCAACGAAAGCTCTCAAAAAGGAATAATTCTTCCCGTTTTTGCAACATTATTCATTTATGTTCCGCTCCTGTTGGTCGTAGCGTGATGTTATATATTCATAGCCTTCCTCGATAAATGGACTATCCAACACAAAAAGAATTTTTCAATTCCAACCAATAGTTCCTGAGATTAGCGCGTTCAAACAAACAAACAAACTCTTCAGCTTTATAATATTAGTATAGATTTATTCACTCCAGACATTATAGTATATAGTACAGACAGTATAGTAAAATAGTATAGTATTATTAAATACTCTATTTTGCATTACAGGACTTGACAGGAGTACCAGCGGTGGTGGACTTCGCAGCCATGAGAGACGCCGTCAAGAACCTGGGCGGCGACCCTCAGAAGATCAACCCCATATGTCCAGCTGACCTGGTGATAGATCACTCGGTGCAGGTGGACTTTGCTCGTAGGTAGGTCTAAATATCAGCCTACCTCATTTATGAGGAAGTTCATCACTTGGGGTTGGGTTCAAAGTTCAAAATAATCCAAACTAACAAAAAATATTTTTCACTTTTTAACCGACTTCTTCAAAAAGGAGGAGGTTCTCAATTCGTCTGTATGTTTTTTTTTTGTTTTTGTGTGTTATGCGATTACTCCGTCAATTATGAATCGATTTTGTAGATTCTCTTTTGTTTGGTAGGTCATGCTTCCGAGGTGATCCCATATAAATTTTATTAACTTTGCTTGCGTAGTTTTTGAGTTAGCTTCAATATTGCGTATTCTTACACTTTTATTATTTGACTCCGTTACTGTTATTTACATAGCAGGTAAGTGGTATTCGAATTTGTATGGGGTAAGAACCACAACTAAAAAGTGAAAAATAAAAACTTATTACAAAAAAAAAAAACAACCGACTTCCAAAAAAAACACAAAAAAAAGTAAAAAATAACTTTAATTTCGGAAGCCGGTGGCAAAAAACGAAAATTGAAAAGTAAAGACGCCGACTTCCGAAATTAAAGTTATTTTTCACCATTTTTGTGTATTTTTTTTTTGGAAGTCTGTTGTTTTTGTTATGTAAACAGTTTTTGTATGTGTTATTTTCAGTCCAGATGCGTTAAACAAGAACCAGGAGCTAGAATTCGAGAGAAATAAGGAGCGGTTCCAGTTTCTGAAGTGGGGCGCGCAGGCCTTCGATAACATGCTCATCGTGCCGCCAGGATCCGGTATTGTGCACCAGGTAAGCAACCTGCATTTCGTACCCTTAGAGTGAATCATTCCAGCGCTAATTTGCTGGACTCGCTTTTTCTTGTAACTGTCGGTATTTCTCCTGACTAAGTTTATTTTACAAAATAATGATAGCTGACGTGGCTCAAAAGGCTGCCCAACTTAAATGGGACTGGGTAGGACACGTCTGCCGCATGCCCGACAAACTGTGGGCCCAAATAGAACAGAACTGGTGCCCTGAGACAGGGAGAGGGGGTCGTGGCAGACCACGTAGGAGATGGTGGGACGAGCTGGATAGGTTCCGTCAAAAATGGTAGGAGGACGCGCGGGCTTGCGAGAGATGGAAGGAGTGGAGGGAGTACTTTGCCCAGGAGTGGGAAAGCGAAGGCTAGGAAAAAAAAAAGTTTATTTTGTTTATATGTATCTCTGTATGTATTAATTAGTATTCATTATTTTCCAGTTATATGTATGTCAATTATGTTGCACCTGCCATGTTTGTCTCTGCATCACCCTAAGGTGACTGGTAGAAAATGCCTCAGGCATTAAGTCCGCCTTTGTACAGTATTTTTTTTTTCTTGTGCATAAAGTTTTAATAAATAAAATAATAAAACCTCGGGAATGCATTTTTGCTCAAAGGAGATCATTCACCGTCCATACATTTTTGGGCTATATTTGTGCCATGTGCCAAACAAAAAAAACCTGCCAAGTGCGAGTCGGACTCGCGCACGAAGGGTTCCGTACAAAATAAAAAAATCATGTCTGCTGTATCCCTTAAATATTTGTTTTATTTTTATTTAATTATTTATTTTTAAAGTGAATATATAACTAAATATTCTGTGAATATTTCAAGCGTCAACCTGTTGCCGTCATCAATATCGAGCAAAAAAATCACGTTTGTTGTATGGGAGCCCCCTTAAATATTTATTTTATTCTGTTTTTTAGTATGTGTTGTTATAGCGGCAACAGAAATACATCTTCCGGGAAAATTTCAACTGTCTAACTATCACGGATCATGATACAGCCTGGTGACAGACGGACAGACAGACACACACTGGCACTTTCATAAAATAGCTCAAAATGAATGATCTCCTTTATTTAATTGCGTTTCTAGGTAGAAAATGACTAATTTGTTCATAGCGCGATCTATGAACAAATTACAAAAACATGATGATACAAATAACTATAGACCAATAACAATACTATCATGTATAAATAAAATAATTGAAAAATATTTTGGTCATTTAATAAATAACTTCCTTACAAGTAACAACATTCTGCATGAAAAACAGTATGGATTTCAAAAAAATAAAAGTACTTCTCAGTTACTGGCAACTTTTTCAGATGAAATAAATAAGCATTTAGATAATAGAAACCATGTTTTAGCTGTTATGGTTGATTTTAGCAAAGCATTTGATACATTGAATTTTGAAACATTGTACCAAAAAATGGAACAAAATGGTATACAGGGACCAATGTTGGAACTGCTCAAAAATTATCACACAAATAGATATAATGCTGTAAGCATAGCTGGGGAGCAAAGTGACCAAATACGAACACAATTTGGCACGGCCCAAGGTTCGGTATTGGGACCGACAGAATATTTATTGTACGTAAATGATATGTGTAATATATTCCAACATGTCTCGGTGTACCAATTTGCCGATGATACGTGTTTGATCGCTGCTCATAAAGACATTATCAAGGCGCAAAGTATGATGCAGGAAGATTTTGATACATTGTGCAAATGGGCTCATGATCTAGGTTTATCAATTAACTATAACAAAACTAAATTAATGTACATACACTCGCCTTACAAAAAAGCTGTTTCGCTGCCGATGATCGTCGCCCATGAGCACAGTTGCATGCATCTAAACAATAACGCGTGTACATGTAAGCAGCTCGAAATCGTGAAAGAACACACCTACCTTGGCCTAAAAATAGATCATAAGTTTAATTGGGGATCACATGTTAACCTAATATGCAACAAGCTAAGAGCTATTTTGTCAAAACTATGTGTGCTCAAACATAAAGTGCCATATAGAACACTGAGACTTATGTATATGTCTTTAGCTGATTCTGTCATCAGTTATGGCTTATCTAGCTATGGAAGAACGTATAAAACGTATCTAAATGATATATATAATTTGCAGATTAGAATTTTAAAAACAATTGTTCCTTTAAAAGTCAAACTCATGAACAAAGATAATTACCACAACTTGTTTCATTATTGTAAGGTTTTGAGTATATTTGATAAGAGAGATTTAGCAATTGTAACTCAGTACAGTAGTGACATGTGTAAATTGAATAGGGCAAAAAGATTAATCACATTACGTAAACTAGACTACCTCCCGACCTTTGAAATACCAAAATGTCATAACGATTATGGTGAGAGAGTATGGAATGTCAGTCTCGCCCGAATACTAAACAAGTTGCCAAAACACATAGTTTGTAAACTGGAAAACAAAAATAAAAGGCAGACCTATAACATATTCAAGCGACATTTAATGAATTGTAAGCAAATAGCAACTCCTTAACTGTAAAATCTTTTCTATTTTTGTTTAAGATTAAGTTAAGAATTGTATAAACTGTATTTTAATTGAAATAAACAGCTTTTTTTTTTTTTTTTTTTTTATGACAGTAAATGAGAATCTCGTAAATACTCGCATCTGTCAGTTTGGCGTGAAAAAATCGTACAAAAATTTTAAAGCACGCAGTTTTCTTCCTCCTGAAAAGTACCTAAGTACCAGTAGTTACTGACTTAAATTAATAATAATAATTATGTACAAGTATATAACATTATTTTTGCTTTATGCTAAACCCGAAAAGGGTTCTCTTTTTTCTATGGGATCAACAAATAAATCGCGAAAAAAAATACAGCTGTTCCCTACATTTGTGTTCACTTAAATCGACAAAATGTATGGAACAGCAGATTTTTTTTCACGATTTCAATGTTGTTCCCATAGAAAAAGTTGTTCAAAATGATGACCCTTTTGACCCTAATGACCCCTTTTCGGGTTTAGCATAAAGAAAAAATAATGTTGTATAAAGAAAGGGGAAAACACACTTGCACACTTGTACACTTTTTTTGCACTTTGAAATGATCAAAGTGCATCAAAAAATTCGTCCGCATCGCTGTCAACAGGAAAAGTGCCCAAAAGGCTGGCAGTATTGCCATGTTGTATGGCAATGCTGATTCTTTGGCCAGCCCTCTTGTCACGTGAAGAGTCGACCAACCGCTTGGCGATGTCTTGAAAACCAAGTGGCCACTTGGACCCCATGGCCCTAGGGTTTCAACCACAAACGGCTCGAACATATACGTCCCGATAAGTTACTTCTTTTATACTTACGAGGTTTTCACTCTAAGGCGTCAATTTGCAACTGAGTTTGACAACATGTAAAACGGCCATATTAAGGGGTATGCGCCAAAGTAGCGAAATGAATTGCTTTTTAGAGGAATTGTGTCAGAAATTTACTTACGTTTTTGCAATTTGCAAATCAGAGTAAGGTTGCAATAGATTGCTTCGCACTTGACCGGTCAGGGACTGACTGGACAGGTCCACTCAAATCTGTGTGGTTCTTTCCTCAAAAGACCATTTCAGACTCTAATCTACATGGTCCTCATATGGCCTGACCAAGATTATGTCTGGACCTTAAAAGAGACTGCGACCTCTGAGTTTGTTTCGGCCTTTCTTCTCAGAGTAGTCAGATAGGAAACGCCGACCTCATCTAGCTTATTTAATTTTTTTAAATATGACGTGTAAAAGTGATTCTGATATCCTATTAACAGAATAAACAATTACATTTCATTTCACCGCTTTCTTTGAAAACTTTTTTTTGATACGTGATGACAAAATATGGTATTTTTTTCCAGGTGAACCTGGAGTACCTCGCGCGCGTCGTGTTCAGCGGAGAAGTGCTCCACCCGGACTCGGTGGTGGGCACCGACAGCCACACCACCATGATCAACGGGCTGGGCGTGGTGGGCTGGGGCGTGGGCGGTGAGTATACATGCTAAATGTATTTTAAACGTCTTAAACCATTTGGTTTAAAACTGTTTTTTTGGTTTAAAACGTTTTAAACCACACTTAGCGGTTTAATAATAATTTAAAATGTTTTTTTTTACACGACTGAGTGGAAACAAAAAGGAGTGTAATGTTTTCAGGGTTCATGTATGTATGTATGTATGTGAGTTTCTTTATTCCACCATAACTTTAAAATGCCTTAACGGATTTGGATGTATGGGGTATCGTTAGAATCCTTACATTATCCCGAGTGGCCATGACATAGGCCATATTTAGGGACCTCCTAGATTAAAAAGTGTTCCACAGAACGATCCCCCGACTGCAATGACAATTTTATCAACTTGTTTTTTATTTACTTTTTAGTTCGTTTTTAGCACGGCAGTCGTGTTTTTTAAATCATTTATTTTTATTAATAGAATCACTTGATTTGTCTATACTATTTTTTAAGCATATTTACAAGAAAATACTTTCTAAAAATATGCAGTAGCTGAGTAAAAACCTAATCAGACAATTTTTTTATTGATACAACTTATTTTTTTGAATATATATGTGAATAAATACGCATAACAAGATTGCTTTCAGTCTCTCTAATTATAAAAATGTAGTTCAAGTATGTTAAAATGACTCAAATAAATTAATAAAAATGGTAAAAGATTTCAATTTGGCTTTCTAACTTAATTTTTTATGTAATGCGTAATCAATGTACGGCCCTCGTGGTCGCGGTTTTAAACATATTTAAAACGGTTTTTAAAACACCGATTTTGGTTTAAAACGGTTTATTTACAACTATAGCGGTGAGGGAGATCACTATTATCTGACTCAAACTCAAAGCATTTATTTCAATTAAACCATTTACAGGCACTTTTGAATTGTCAAGGAGTCGGTCAGTTAGTCAGAGAGTTGAAGCTAGTTGCCCATTCTGAAATGTAGATCTCTATGGAGAAGAACGGGCAAGAAACTCCAAGGACACTCTTTTAAAAATGGATATAGATATTACAAAATCCTGGGTACAGTATTCTTGTTGCTTCTATATGTGAGGACAATTTAAAACAAAAAATAATCAAAAACAATTATAAGATTTAAAATAATTATTGACTTCCGCACTCACAAACATCTAAACTGACAAACTTACTAATTCATAACCAGTGTTCGGAAAAGGGTGAGCTAATCTACCTAAAGTTCAAAGAACAGAGACAAATAAAGTGGAGACTTCCTTACGACTAAAATATTTTTTCGGGAATAATGTCGGGGTTTCGGGACATCAGTTAACTTTTTAACGCCCGATGGAAAAAGAGGGGTGTTATATTTTTATAATATGTACTAGCTGTGCCCCGCGGTTTCACCCTCGTAAGTCTCAAACCCGGGTTGTAAAATAGATTACGACCGATTCTCAGACCTACCGATATACATATAAAATTTCATAAAAATCAGTCAAGCTGTTTTGGAGGAGCATTTAAACGAACACTGTGACACGAGAATTTTATACAGGGTGTAAGGGTAAACGCCGTTGTCACTCAAACCATGGGTAGTTGACTTAAATATAAAAATAAATGAACGAAAACAACAAGAAAGAAACGTTATTTTCATTAAAAGATTTAAAAAAGTTTATATCCGACACCGTACTCGCTAGCGAAATAGCTGACTGACTGAGGGAGGGGTCGCGTTCGCGACCGGTCAGGTCACGTCCCACACCCCCCGCCCGTGTTGAGACGCAAGTTCGTTGCTCTAGCACATAGTGCAACGAACTTGCGTCTCTTGTAATAAAAAGAAGATTAAAAAAAAAAAAAAGTTGTAATTTTCCATTGATTATACGTCCTATAAATGACACCAAACCACTGGTTGCAAGGATAACGGTGTTTACCCTAACACCCTGTATATCTTTACTAATATTATAAAGAGGAAAGATTTATTGTTTGTTTGTTTGTTTGCATTGAATAGGCTCCGAAACTACCGAACTGATTTGAAAAATTCTTTCACTGTTGGGAAGCTACACTATCCCCGGCTGACATAGGCTGTATTATATTTTCAAAAAAATGAGGACTCCTTACTAAAACTCCAATAATGTAACCCAAGGTGTAACAAATTACCTAAAATAGCCGTAGATAAGTACTTAGTGCTACCCGTGCGAAGCCGGGGCGAGCAGCTAGTTAGATATATAACACATTTATTTCTCTCCTTACAGGTATTGAAGCGGAAGCCGTGATGCTGGGGCAGGCCATCAGCATGTTGTTACCCAAAGTGGTTGGGTACAAGCTCGTCGGGGAATTGAACCCCCTCGTCACCTCCACTGACTTGGTGCTCACTATTACTAAGGTAAGCACCACTGCCTGCCAGGGTTGCGGGAAAGTCCGAAAGGGATACCGGGACCTGGGCAACAGGCAACTGAAGGAACACGGGTGGGTTTTAGTCAGTAAAACTCTGACACGCCCTACCGCTCCGCCCAGAGCTGGAGAAGTCATTTGATGATTGCCCACCCTCAAAAATAAAAAGTTAAGCATCACTTCACATAATCAGCCTATAATGTTCCCACTGTTGGGACACAGGCCTCCTCTCTGTGAGAGGGAGCGGGCCGTAACCCACCACGCGGGCCCAGTGCGGGTTGGTAGATGTCACATGTCTTCGAATTTTTGGTTCTAGGACATGTCGATTTCCTCACGATGTTTTCTTTGAGAGCAGTGGTGATGAAATAATTTACACAAAGTACAGTGCCTGTCAGTGTTCGAACGTACGACCTACGACTCGTAAGTCGATGCCAATACCACTGGGCTACTATACCATGGTGCTCTCATGTATGTTACAGAGATATGTTTAAATTGGCGAAAAGCGGTGGCAACAGTATAAGCGCAATCAGTCTAAATTCTACGAATTTGTCTCATTAATACACTAGAGCTATGGGATTTAAAAAAAACACGTTACATAATTTTCACCGTTATTTGACAGAAAGGGTCAAAAAACGCTCTTTTCAAGACGGCCGTAATTGTGCGGGTGTTATATGATGCCACCCACTTTTTTCTTAGGAAACCTAAGCCAATTTCTTTCACCGTTTTAATAGCAATGGCGTTGAAATATAACCCATTATTCTGCCTAACTATTTCCCAACTCTGTTGGCGTCGGCTTCCTATTTAACCCGCTGCAGCTGAATACCAGTATTTTACATGGAGCGACTGCCTATCTGACCTCCACAACCCAGTAACTGGGTAATACGATACCCCTTGGTAAGACTGGTTGTCAGACTTTCGGGTTTCTGACGACCCGTAACGACCGTCAAAGATCCACAATGACAGCCGGCACCAACGGCTTAACGTGCTTTCCGAGGCACGGAGGAGTCTCGGTGTGTAAAAATGGTCCATGGACCAACCCCGGCAAGCGTAGCTTAACCTGATGGATCGACCCGTGCGGCTGTTATTACTTTGCCATGGCGATGAAATCCTTACTAATATTATAACTGCGAAAGTCACTCTGTCTGTCTGTCGCGCTTTCACGTCAAAACTACTGAACCGATTTAAATGAAATTTGGCACACAGATAGTCTAGAGCCTGAGAAAGGACATAGGCTACTTTTTATCGACATACAACGCGGGTGAAGCCACGCGCGGCAGCTAGTATATGAAGCCTAAACAGTATTTTATTGTTCTCAGCACCTCCGCTCGCTCGGCGTGGTCGGTAAATTCGTGGAGTTCTACGGCCCCGGTGTGTCCGCTCTCAGCATAGCGGACAGAGCCACGGTCGCCAACATGTGTCCCGAGTTCGGTGCCACGGTGGCGCACTTCCCGGTCGACGAGCGCTCGCTGCAGTACCTGAGTCAGACTAGTGAGTCGGCTGAGTCATAATAGTACATTGTGGTACAAGGGTGTTGTATTAATTATTACAGTCGAGGCGGTATTATAAATTACCCGAGTGTGTAATGATCAATGCACACGCGTTTCATACGACGTTTTTCAACACACTTGCGAGGAAAAAAACAGACTCTTGTTGTAAAAACTTATGCTACAATAACGTAACTAAACTCCATTTGAAATAATGTTAGACGTATAGATAAGTCTTTTTTACATTCCGTTCAACCGATTTTGAATTCTATTGCGTTGGTGGCATGACAAATGGCAGCCGCAGTAGATAGTGGGTATTGTGTAACTTTTTTTGCTTTTAATGCTATCCTTATGCCTACGTTATAGAAGTCAAAATCGGTTGAACGGACTGTAAAAGGGTTTGTTTTAATGTCTAATCTTATTTCAAATGGGGTATAGGTATAGGGATGATAGATAAAGTTTAACTAACCTTTGTTGCCAGGCACTGACTACCCGGAGTTTCTTTTATTAAAAAAAACTTTTCTACGTCTGTTGTTGACAATACTTAAAATTTTGTATTTTTGGTAATAATTAATCACACAACGAAAACTATAAATATAATTATGGAAAATGGCGCGCTGGTTTTTCCACAGGTGTAAATAAAGGCATTGGGAAATCGGTTGTGCGGACGGTAAAAAGGTTTATTTAAATATCTAATCTTATTTCAAATGAAATATAGTTTCAAACAAAGTCAAATCGCATCTCCGCTCGAATAGTGTCGTAAGTCAAAAAATCAAACTTTCGAGAAAAAGGTGTTTGAAATTTAACTTTCCAAAGAAACATTCATTTAACATTATAATGACACTAGTGCCATCTAGGGATAAATATTTAAACCATAAGTATGATATTGTCGTAGATAAGATTTTGAAGTTTTCTGAAACTAATGGTACAGTCACGAGCAAAAATATGTATACACTCAGCAAAATTCAATAACGATTTTCTCGTGGAATAACGATTGTAACTTTGAGATGATACCTACTTCATAATAATAGGGGTTCTTAAATACTATGCTCGTAATATCATAAAATTACAATCATTGGAGTAGGAGAAAATCACTTTTAAAAGTTGCTAATGGTATACATATTAGTGCTCGTGACTGTACAATAAAAAAGATTTTACATTTTTTTGAGTTGTGACACTATTAGAGCGGAGGTGCGAAATGTTGATTAATCCAATTCTAATAAAATTCTCGTCTCGTCTCCAGACCGTTCCGTGGAAAAGATCTCCATCATCGAAGCTTACCTGCGCGCCACCAAGCAGTTCAGAGATTACAATAATCCTGATCAGGATCCCATCTTCTCTGAGGTAAGATTAAATACTTACTAAAATGTAATAAAGACTGTAACAAACATACAGCGCCATCTAGTGTAACTTATCCAAAGTACTACGATGAGCGGCTTCATAAACTAGAAGATAGTAATACAAACGATTACTGTAGACAAGTGACGCCATCTATAATCTTCGTGTACAACATTAATCTGCGCCAGCGCCGCCCCGCGAGTTATTTGCACCACAACTACGGACGACGACGCGACGTGTAGATATTGTGCACACATGTAAACTTTTGCGCCTTTAAAAGCAGAGCTGTCTTCGAACAAATCGTCATTCACTAGCTAGAGGTTCTGAGCTCGGTAGCCACGCAGCCAGCTCTGATCCTAAGTACGACTAGTTCCTGCTTCGATAGCCTAGCAGTCTTCAGGAACCTAGTTAGCTAGGGGAGGTCTGAACGACGATAGACACGCAGCCACCATCATCCCTCCACTTAGGGTTGCCACATGATAATAATAGGTCTTTACCTATGAAATTGCCGTTTTGTATGAAAAAATTTAAACGATTTTTTTTCATGAATTTTTTATTTGTTTTAATCGAAGTAATCACCCATGCAATCAATGCATCTTTGCCATCGCAGTGGCAGTTTATTGATGCCCCTCTTAAAGAAATCAGCTGGACGGGAGGCAACAAATTCTTCAAAGGCATTTTGTACTGCCTCTCGGGTATTGAATTTTTTTCCCGCCAAGAAGTTATCCAAATTCTGGAAAAAGTAGTAGTCTGTAGGCGCAAGGTCTGGTGAGTAGGGCGGATGACGGAGAGCTTCCAACCCCAGTTCTTGCAACTTGGAGACCGTCTGCTGTGCAGTATGAGGTCGCGCGTTGTCGTGCAGGAGCAGCGGAGACGAGCGATTGACCAATGCTGGTTGGAGATGCGCCAGCTTCTCCATCATTGTGTTCAGTTCTTCACAGTACACATCTGCAGTAATGCTCACCCCGTTTGGTAAGAAGCTGTGATGAATCACACCGGCGCTAGACCACCAAACAGTGACCATCACTTTTCTAGGGGTAAGTTTTCGTTTAGGGCATTGTTTAGGTGCTGAACCAGGATCCAACCAACTTGCTGAGCGCTTGCGGTTATCAAACAGAATCCATTTTTCATCGCAGGTAACAATGCGGTTCAAAATTCCTTCATTTGTGTGTCTGTTGAGCAGTGCAAGGCACGTCTCGACGCGTACTTCGCGCTGGCGATCATTGAGTTCGTGGGGCACCCATTTGTCAAGCTTTTTTACCTTGCCAATTTGACGCAAATGGACCAATATTGTTTTGACGCTAACGTCGAAAGCTGCTGCTAATTCAGCCGTAGATTGTGTATCATCAGCTTCCACAATCGCCTTTAATTCGTCATTGTCGACCAAAGTCTTCGGACGACCGCGAGGTTCATTTTTCAGGTCGAAATTTCCAGAACGGAAGCGAGCAAACCAATAACAGGTGGTGCGTTGGTTTCTAGTGTTAGCTCCGTAAACGTCGTTGATGTTGCGTGCCGCTTGTGCCGCGTTGCTGCCACGACGGTACTCATATTCCATAATTACTCGAATTTTTAACGTATCCATGATGACGAAAAAGATTTAAATGCAATGAAAATGTAACACTAATCAATAAAGAAATGACTACTTTTGGAAAAAAAAATCCATGTTTTTAAAATAAAATTAATTTGAAATTAGAATTCTTAGCCAAACAAAAATTATTTTTATTTGAAATGGCCAGTACTGCAGAACGGCAATTTCATAGGTAAAGACCTAATATTAATTATTGTAACGTGTCACGTAATAACAGTTAAGTTGCCAATAAATTATCATCAGTTCAACGGGGCTTTAATTTCACAACCAGCAACCCTACAAGACTCATATTCCATTTTTACCCGACTACGGCGAAGCAAAAAGGAGGGTTATGATTTTGACCTGTATGTATGTATGTATGTGCGTGTGTTCCCTCATATTACTCATCACAAATTGGACAAATGAGGTATCGTTGGAAGCATATTGACCGTCCGCTGGTACGTCATTTAATATGGCGCCCACCAGAGGACACAAACTCAATAACAAATAAATAAAAAAATACAAATAAAACATTGTCACATACAATTATTTTTAAAAGACCGCCGACGAAGTTACCGTGGAGTTTCTTGCCGGCTCTTCTCCGTAGGAAACGACCAACTGGAACCGTGCGCCTAGCTTCTGACGTTTCATAAGTGGTCACTTCACACCGAGACGCGACCGGACGCTGCGCGCACTTTTTAACAATTATCGAACTTATTTTCTTCACGAAAAGGTATAATTTCAGTGCGAGGGTTGACACGTGTCAAAGTACGCCGAGATGCGCGGTGTGCGTGTACCTTATTGTGTAGTAAATAAATTCGATATTGTATCACATCATGAAAAAGTGTGCGTCGCGTCGCGTCTCGGTGTGAACTGACGCTTACGTGAAAAAAAAAAATATTTTGAAATTTTGAATTGAATTGATAAACTTATTTTTCAGGTGGTAGAACTGGACCTGTCAACTGTAGTGACGTCAGTGAGTGGCCCAAAGAGGCCTCAGGACAGGGTGTCCGTGTCAGTCATGAAGAAAGACTTCCAGGACTGTCTGACTAATAAGGTTAGTTTTCACTGATGATGATTCTTCTTAGCGTGATGATGAATGATGATAGTATTACTCAGCAACAGTGATCACTACACCCAGTGACAGAATTATAAACATGTCGCCTGAGTGAGTGAAAACTGCTGCTGACGATACTTAATAAAATCTGAAATGTTTTAAGTAACAAATTATTGTTTATAATATTGGTATTTTACACTATGAATGTAATATTGTCTCGATGATTTGATGAGAATATCCTTTAGCGGCAATCATCACTACACCCAGTGACAGAATGTATTAACATGTCTACTGAGTGAGTGATAACTGCTACTAATAGATGAAGATCTGATATAACTAAACAAATTCTATTGATGTCATGATGATATAAATCTCTCCCAGCGGCAATCATCACTACACCCAGTGACAGAATGTATTAACATGTCTACTGAGTGAGTGACAACTACTACTGAGAGAGATAGACCAACGCCTTTTTTGTCACTGAAATATCATACCACTTTATGAATGACTTGGGGTACTTCACTTAAGTTGTTGCTCGCGGAAGTGCCCAACGAATACTGCTTAAATATAAAAAAACAAGTATTTATATGGCTAGTACTAATGAGATGTACCTGTTACGTTGAAAATGTGCTAATTACTGTCCTTTCTTGTCTTAATGAGTGTTTAACAAATAGAGTGGTGATTTATTAATTAGAAATATTTAAGAAGGCGATAACTAATAACAATTAGAAAAAATATTTTCAGAATTTAGGTTGATAAAACACAAAATCAACGGAAAAAACCCGCTGATATAACATATGCAATGATAATGATTCTTCTTAGCGTGATGATAATAAATGATGATAGTCACTCAGCAACAGTGATCACTACACCCAGTGACAGAATTATAAACATCTCTCCTGAGTGAGTGACTACTACTGCTTTTTTAAATTATTGATGATATATTCAGCGATGATGATTGTTCTTAGCGTGATGATGAATGATGATAGTATCACTCAGCAACAGTGATCACTACACCCAGTGACAGAATTATAAACATGTCTCCTGAGTGAGTGACTACTACTGCTTTTTAAATTAATTATTTGATCCAGTGATGATGATTCTTCTTAGCGTGATGATGAATGATGATAGTATCACTCAGCAATAGTGATCACTACACCCAGTGACAGAATTATAAACATGTCTCCTGAGTGAGTGACTATTACTGTTTTAAGATTTACCGATGACATATTCATTGATGATGATTAGTAGGATGATAAATGATGATAGTATCACTCAGCAACAGTGATCACTACACCCAGTGACAGAATTATAAACATGTCGCCTGAGTGAGTGAAAACTGCTGCTGACGATACTTAATAAAATCTGAAATGTTTTAAGTAACAAATTATTGTTTATAATATTGGTATGTTACATTATGAATGTAATATTGTCTCGATGATTTGATGAGAATATCCTTTAGCAGTAATCATCACTACACCCAGTGACAGAATTTATTAACATGTCTACTGAGTGAGTGACAACTACTACTGATAGATGAAGATCTGATATAACTACACAAATTGTATTGATGACATGATGATATAAGTCTCTCCCAGCGGCAATCATCACTACACCCAGTGACAGAATGTATTAACATGTCTACTGAGTGAGTGACAACTGTTAAACTGATAGATGAAGATCTGATATAACTACACAAATTGTATTGATGACATGATGATATAAGTCTCTCCCAGCGGCAATCATCACTACACCCAGTGACAGAATGTATTAACATGTCTACTGAATGAGTGACAACTGTTAAACTGATAGATGAAGATCTGATATAACTACACAAATTGTATTGATGACATGATGATATAAGTCTCTCCCAGTGGCAATCATCACTACACCCAGTGACAGAATGTATTAACATGTCTACTGAGTGAGTGACAACTACTACTGATAGATGATGATCAGATATAACTACACAAATTCTATTGATGACATGATGGTATAAGTCTCTCCCAGCGGCAATCATCACTACACCCAGTGACAGAATGTATTAACATGTCTACTGAATGAGTGACAACTGTTACTGATAGATGATGATGATCTGATATAACTAAACAAATTCTATGGATGACATGATGGTATAAGTCTCTCCCAGCGGCAATCATCACTACACCCAGTGACAGAATGTATTAACATGTCTACTGAATGAGTGACAACTGTTACTGATAGATGATGATGATCTGATATAACTACACAAATTCTATTGATGACATGATGGTATAAGTCTCTCCCAGCGGCAATCATCACTACACCCAGTGACAGAATGTATTAACATGTCTACTGAGTGAGTGACAACTGTTACTGATAGATGATGATGATCTGATATAACTACACAAATTCTATTGATGACATGATGGTATAAGTCTCTCCCAGTGGCAATCATCACTACACCCAGTGACAGAATGTATTAACATGTCTACTGAGTGAGTGACAACTACTACTGATAGATGATGATCAGATATAACTACACAAATTCTATTGATGACATGATGGTATAAGTCTCTCCCAGCGGCAATCATCACTACACCCAGTGACAGAATGTATTAACATGTCTACTGAATGAGTGACAACTGTTACTGATAGATGATGATGATCTGATATAACTACACAAATTCTATTGATGACATGATGGTATAAGTCTCTCCCAGTGGCAATCATCACTACACCCAGTGACAGAATGTATTAACATGTCTACTGAGTGAGTGACAACTACTACTGATAGATGATGATCAGATATAACTACACAAATTCTATTGATGACATGATGGTATAAGTCTCTCCCAGCGGCAATCATCACTACACCCAGTGACAGAATGTATTAACATGTCTACTGAATGAGTGACAACTGTTACTGATAGATGATGATGATCTGATATAACTACACAAATTCTATTGATGACATGATGGTATAAGTCTCTCCCAGTGGCAATCATCACTACACCCAGTGACAGAATGTATTAACATGTCTACTGAGTGAGTGACAACTACTACTGATAGATGATGATCAGATATAACTACACAAATTCTATTGATGACATGATGGTATAAGTCTCCCAGCGGCAATCATCACTACACCCAGTGACATAATGTATTAACATGTCTACTGAGTGAGTGACAACTACTACTGATAGATGATGATCAGATATAACTACACAAATTCTATTGATGACATGATGGTATAAGTCTCTCCCAGCGGCAATCATCACTACACCCAGTGACAGAATGTATTAACATGTCTACTGAATGAGTGACAACTGTTACTGATAGATGATGATGATCTGATATAACTACACAAATTCTATGGATGACATGATGATATAAATCTCTTCCAGCGGCAATCATCATTACACCCAGTGACAGAATGTATTAACATGTCTACTGAGTCAGTGACAACTGTTACTGATAGATGATAATCTGATAATGATAACTACACAAATTCTATTGATGACATGATGGTATAAGTCTCTCCCAGTGGCAATCATCACTACACCCAGTGACAGAATTTATTAACATGGCTACTGAGTGAGTGACAACTGCTACTGATAGATGAGGATCAGATATAACTACACAAATTCTATTGATGACATGATGGTATAAGTCTCTCCCAGTGGCAATCATCACTACACCCAGTGACAGAATTTATTAACATGGCTACTGAGTGAGTGTGTGCTACTGAGGGAGATAGACCAACGCCTTTTTTGTCACTGAGATATCATGCCACTTTATGAATGACTTGGGATACTTCACATAAGTTGTTGCTCGCGGAAGTGCCCAACGAATACTGCTTAAATATAAAAAAAACTAGTATTTATATGGCTAGTACTAATGAGATGTACCTGTTACGTTGAAAATGTGCTAATTACTGTCTTTTCTTGTCTTAATGAGTGTTTAACACATAGGGTGGTGATTTATTAATTAGAAATATTTAAGAAGGCGATAACTAATAACAATTAGAAAAAATATTTTCAGAATTTAGGTTGATAAAACACAAAATCAACGGAAAAACCCGCTGATATAACATATGCAATGATAATGATTCTTCTTAGCGTGATGATAATAAATGATGATAGTCACTCAGCAACAGTGATCACTACACCCAGTGACAGAATTATAAACATGTCTACTGAGTAAGTGACAACTACTACTGAGAGAAAATATTTGGCGGAAACAATTATTACAGCTACAAATGATGATGATAATATACTTCTACAGCAACCATCACGATCCCAGTAACAGAATTATTAACATGTCTGCTGGGAGAGTGGCAACTACCACTGAAATATTGCGATTCGAGGGAAAGTCGTGAAAATTATCTAAAAATAAAAAAAATATTGAATATAAACGTTACATAAGATGCTGATGATGAATGTTTGTATGCAGCATTCAATATTATTCAGCAGAAATTATCAAACTCCCAGTGACAGAATTATAAACATGTCTACTGAGTGAGTGACAACTATTGCTAAATAACAATTACATTTTTTGTTAAAGACGTTGATATTTCTTGCGTTTCTATTTACGTACAAAAACTCACAACACCAATATTGTTATAGTAAAATTGTCTTATCTTCTCGCCTTTCAACGGCAGTTATCACTACACCCAGTTACAGAATTATAAACATGTTTACTGAGTGAGTGATCACTACTTGTTTCTTTGCTTGACGAAGACTGTCATTCAGCAGCAGTCATCACGCTCCCAGTGACAGAATTTAAACATGTCTACTGAGTGAGTGAAAACTACTACTGAGTAACCGAGTGATAATAAAAACAGCTTTTACGATAAAATAAAATATAGTATAAAAAGTGTTCGATGAAGTGTTCGATCAGGTCATTGTCAGTCAGCGGTAGTTATCACTACACCCAGTGACAGAATAAACAACATGTTTACTGAGTGAGTGATTACTACAACAAAGATACCAAACAATGGTAGAAAGCCATGATGAAAGATAAATAAAAAATAAAGAAATGTTTTAATTTGCTACACTTGGCAGCATATATTACTACACCCAGTGACAGAATTATAATCATGTCTACTGAGTGAGTGATTACTATTGCGAAGAGAGTTGATTTATAACATTGTTGATTACTTAAAATTATATGCAAATAATGGTGAGAAGCTTCTCACAGCTGCAGTTATCATTACACCCAGTGACAGAATAAAAACATGACTACTGAGTGAGTGATTACTGCTGCTGAGAGAAAATGTAGGGCAGAAGAAATATTTACATGCATAGATGACGATGATCTCATTATATTTCTGCAGCAATCATCACGCTCCCAGTGACAGAATTATGAACATGTCTACTGAGTGAGTGAAAACTACCACTGAAATATTGTGAGTCGAGAAAAAGTCGTGATAGTTTTCTGAAAGTTCTAAATTATAAAATAAAAACGTTTCATAAGATGCTGATGATTGATATATCTTTGCAGCAATAATCACTACACCCAGTGACAGAATTATAAACATGTTTACTGAGTGAGTGATCACTACTTCCAAACGATACTCATAGTAACTGATTTAAGTTCAATAAGAATTCCAAAGATAAGAGTCACACTTCTCATAAAATAATAACAATTATTTTGTTCAATATTATTCAGCAGAAATTATCAAACTCCCAGTGACAGAATTATAAACATGTCTACTGAGTGAGTGACAACTATTGCTAAATAACAATTACAGTTTTTGTTAAAGACGTTGATATTTCTTGCGTTTCTATTTACGTACAAAAACTCACAACACCAATATTGTTATAGTAAAATTGTCTTATCTTCTCGCCTTTCAACGGCAGTTATCACTACACCCAGTTACAGAATTATAAACATGTTTACTGAGTGAGTGATCACTACTTGTTTCTTTGCTTGACGAAGACTGTCATTCAGCCGCAGTCATCACGCTCCCAGTGACAGAATTTAAACATGTCTACTGAGTGAGTGAAAACTACTACTGAGTAACCGAGTGATAATAAAAACAGCTTTTACGTTAAAATAAAATATAGTATAAAAAATGTTCGATGTAGTATCAGGTCATTGTCAGTCAGCGGTAGTTATCACTACACCCAGTGACAGAATAAACAACATGTTTACTGAGTGAGTGATTACTACAACAAAGAGACCAAATAATGGTAGAAAGCCATGATGAAAGATAAATAATAAAATGTTTTAATTTGCTATACTTGGCAGCATTTATTACTACACCCAGTGACAGAATTATAAACATGTCTACTGAGTGAGTGATTACTATTGCGAAGAGAGTTGATTTATAACATTGTTGATTACTTAAAATTATATGCAAATAATGGTGAGAAGCTTCTCACAGCTGCAGTTATCATTACACCCAGTGACAGAATAAAAACATGACTACTGAGTGAGTGATTACTGCTGCTGAGAGAAAATGTAGGGCAGAAGAAATATTTACATGCATAGATGACGATGATCTCATTATATTTCTGCAGCAATCATCACGCTCCCAGTGACAGAATTAAGAAACATGTCTACTGAGTGTGTGAAAACTACCACTGAAATATTGTGAGTCGAGAAAAAGTCGTGATAATTTTCTAAAAAATTATAGAAAAATAATACGTTTCACAAGATGCTGATGATGGATGTATCTTTGCAGCAATAATCACTACACCCAGTGACAGAATTATAAACATGTTTACTGAGTGAGTGATCACTACTTCCAAATGATACTCATAGTAACTGATTTAAGTTCAATAAGAATTCCAAAGATAAGAGTCACACTTCACATAAAATAATAACAATTATTTTGTTCAATATTATTCAGCAGAAATTATCAAACTCCCAGTGACAGAATTATAAACATGTCTACTGAGTGAGTGACAACTATTGCTAAATAACAATTACAGCTTTTGTTAAAGACGTTGATATTTCTTGCGTTTCTATTTACGTACAAAAACTCATAACACCAATATTGTTATAATAAAATTGTCTTATCTTCTCGCCTTTCAACGGCAGTTATCGCTACACCCAGTGACAGAATCATAAACATGTCTACTGAGTGAGTGATCACTACTACTGAGAGACAATAATAATGTTGTGATATAAAAAGGTGCTGATCAGCAACTATCAACAGCAATAATCACGCTCCCAGTGACAGAATGTCAAACATGTCTACTGAGTGAGTGACAACTACTACCAAGAGTTATATAGTACTAGCTGCGCCCCGCGGTTTCACCCGTGTAAGTCTCGATCCCGTGGGAATATCGGGATAAAAAGTATCCTATGTGTTAATCCAGGTTATAAACTGTTTGCCAAATTTCTTCCAAATCCATTCAGCCGTTTTTGCGTGATTGAGTAACATACATCCAAACACACAAACTTGGACATTTATATATATTAGTAGGATACCATGTATCTTCTATACCCATCGTCTATACATATTATGCCAAAAAAAGCATTATTTGAAGATAATAAAATAAAAATGAATAGACCTTACCAATTTCCTCCTTCGTTGAAATCATAAAGGCAGTCCCTGTAAAATACTGGTATTTTGCTGCATCCGGTTAGACTGGAAGCCGACCCTAGCATGATTGGAAAAAGCAGGCAGATTATGATGACCTGTTTCGTCCTTACTTCAAGCTTTCTCGCGGTTTACTATTGCAATCACAATTACAGGAATACACTTGACATAAAACATCACTACTCGATTGCACTAGTTACTAGTACAAGCTCCAAGTACGAACTGATTTAAATTCGGGATCACCATAGCTATTTATAATAAAAATACTAATGAGATCTGCCAATGCTAATTAGTTGACAATAAGTGATTAGTGAATACATTTTAATCTTCACATTAAACAATCAAGCGTCATTTTGTTGCAATTATTTTATTATTAGGCATGACACCAGAGCGCTTACCATCTAATCTCTTCACCACCCTTGGTTGACTGGTAGAGAATACCTAAGGCATTAAGTTCGCCTTAGTACCTTATTGTGTGCGCTAATTTTAAATAAAAAATAATAATAGTTAAAAAAATTATAAGCAAAGTACGAATTCACTCTAGTAAGTACACAACAAGTTCCAGTTGTATAAGGTTCGTGCAAGTAAAAGAACATGATATAATAATGTTGGTGAAATCACTTGAAGACAGTCATCACGCTCCCAGTGACAGAATGATAAGCATGTCTACTGAATGAGTGACAACTACCCGAAAGTGACAAAAAATCTCATTTAAAATTAACTGTAGTATGTAGGGTTAATTGCAAGATGGGTAATTATGATGACTAGTGGCATTCAGCTCCAGTATTCACTACACCCAGTGAATTATAAACGTGTCTTCTGAGTGAATGGTTACTAATATTGATAGACAAAATAATGAGGGTAAAACAGAGAATGATAGCATAGAGTGGTAAATACATAAAAATGCAATGATCAGCATTCAATAAGATAGTAATGAGGTGGTCAGTGTCACTCAGTGTTAGTTATCACTACACCCAGTGACAGAATTATTTAAACATGTCAACTGAGTGAGTGATTACTGCAACTGAAAGACGCATAAAGTGATATTAGTAAAAGAATTAAAAAGAATGTGATGATTCATGTCATCTGGCGACAGCCATCAAACTCCCAGTGACAGATTGATCAACATGTCTACTGAGTGACTGGCAACTGTCTTGAAATGATAAAATATTGGACTCGATGTGATGACAGTCGTTGCTCAGTAAGAGACACCACTGCACCCAGTGACAGAATATAAAAACATGATTACTGAGTGAGTGAAAACTGAAGCGAAGAGATCCAGTACATATGTTCCGCGTCATCAAACGCTGTTGTAATGTAAATAATTCAGTAGTAGTTATCACTACACCCAGTGACAGCTATGTCAACATGTCTACTTAGTGAGTGATCGCTACTACTTGGAGATAAATGCATAATAATGGTGCCGAAAATAAATAATAACAACGAACATGAGATGATTTGTGTCATTCAGCTGCAGTGTTCATTGTACCCAGTGACAGAATTATTTAAACATGTCTCTCGAGTGAGTGATCACTGCTACTGAAAGTTAATATACTGGAAACGTGACGGTAATTCGAAATAAGCATTACATCGAATGACGAAATGGTCAATCAACGGCAGTTTTCACTACACCCAGTGACAGAGTGAAAAACATGTCTACTGAGTGAGTGACTACTACTACTGAGAGACAAATACGATGATGCATAAAGATGATAGGTTGAAATAAACGACTTCAGAATGATGAAATGGTCAATCAACAGCAGTATTCACTACACCCAGTGACAGAATTATAAACAACTTGTCTACTGAGTGAGTGACTACTACTACTGAGAGACAAAATAATGATAAGTAGGGACTATTATTTTATTCAAAATGTGACGATCAGTATCGGATTTGTGTCATTCAGCGGCAGTTATCACTACACCCAGTGACAGAATTATAAACATGTCTACTGAGTGAGTGATCACTACTACTTACTACAGAGTGACAAATAATGTCAAGGGCAATATTAATTACAACAGAAATGAGATGATTGGTTTATAGCGTGGGATTTCAATATCACTCAGCTGCAGTTATCACAACACCCAGTGACAGAATTATTTAAACATGTCTACTGAGTGATTGATCACTACTACTGAATGTTAGGTGTACTGGAAACGTGATGGTATTTCGAAATAAGCATTACATAGAAAGATGAAATAGTCAATCAACGCCAGTATTCACTACACCAAGTGACAGAATTATGAACATGTCTACTGAGTGAGTGACTATTGCTACTGAAAGACATACAAAGTGATATTAGTAATACAATAAGAATGTAATGATTCGAATCATTTAGCTACAGTCATCAAACTCCCAGTGTCAGAATGATCAACATGTCCACTGACTAAGTGACAACTGTCTCGAAATGATAAAGAGAGAGACCAACTATGTTAACAAAAAAGAATTACTAGAGAATGAGATTATTAATGTCATTCTGCTGTAGTTATCACTAGACCCAGTGACAAAATGTAAATATGATGTAAAGCGTCAATCAGTGGCAGTTATCACTACACCCAGTGACAGAATGAAAAACATGTCTACTGAGTGAGTGACACTGACCCAAAGCGACAAAAAAATCAGTACAAATGTCGGCAAATGAAATCGCCTCATAAAATCTTTTGCTAGGTATGATGAATAGTCATACAGTGGTAGTTATCACTACACCCAGTGACAGAATGAAAAACATGTCTACTGAGTGAGTGACTACTACTACTGCGAGACAAATACGATGATGCATAAAGATGATAGGTTGAAATAAACGATTTTGGAATGATGTAAAGTGTCAATCGACGGCAGTATTCACTACACCCAGTGACAGAATTATAAACATGTCTACAGAGTGAGTGACTACTACTACTGAGAGACAAATACGATGATGCATAAAGATAATAGGTTGAAATAAACGATTTGTAGAATGATGTAAATTGACCATCAGCGGCAGTATTCACTACACCCAGTGACAGAATTATAAACATGTCTACTGAGTGAGTGACTACTACTACTGAGAGACAAATACGATGATGCCTAAAGATGATAGGTTGAAATAAACGATTATAGAATGATGTAAAGTGTCAATCAGCGGCAGTTATCACTACACCCAGTGACAGAATTATAAACATGTCTACTGAGTGAGTGACTACTAATGCTGAGAGATACAATGATAAGAAAGAACTATTATTGTGTTAAAAATGTGACGATCGGTATTACTCGGCAGCAGTCAGATCAGAGTTGATTACTGTCATTCGGCAGCAGTTATCACTACACCCAGTGACAGAATTATAAACATGTCTACTGAGTGAGTGATCACTACTACTAGGTGACAAAAAATCACTTGAAATGTCGGCAAATGAAATTGCCTGATAAAATCTAATGCTAGGTATGATGAATAGTCATACAGCGGCAGTATTCACTACACCCAGTGACAGAATTATAAACATGTCTACTGAGTGAGTGATCACTACTACTAGGTGACAAAAAATCACTTGAAATGTCGGCAAATGAAATTGCCTGATAAAATCTAATGCTAGGTATGATGAATAGTCATACAGCGGCAGTATTCACTACACCCAGTGACAGAATTATAAACATGTCTACTGAGTGAGTGACTACTACTACTGAGAGACAAATACGATGATGCCTAAAGATGATAGGTTGAAATAAACGATTATAGAATGATGTAAAGTGTCAATCAGCGGCAGTTATCACTACGCCCAGTGAAAGAATAAAAAAAATGTCTACTGAGTGAGTGATCACTGTTACTGAAAGTTAACATGCTGGAAAATTGATGATAATTCGAAATAAGCATTACATCGAATGACGAAATGGTCAATCAACGTCAGTATTCAGTACACCCAGTGACAGAATGAAAAACATGTCTACTGAGTGAGTGACTACTACTACTGAGAGACAAATACGATGATGCATAAAGATGATAGGTTGAAATAAACGATTTGTAGAATGATGTAAATTGACCATCAGCGGCAGTATTCACTACACCCAGTGACAGAATTATAAACATGACTACTGAGTGAGTGACTACTAATGCTGAGAGACAAATACGATGATGCATAAAGATGATAGGTTGAAATAAACGATTTTAGAATGGTGTAAAGTGTCAATCGACGGCAGTATTCACTACACCCAGTGACAGAATTATATACATGTCTACTGAGTGAGTGACTACTACTACTGAGAGACAAATACGATGATGCATAAAGATGATAGGTTGAAATAAACGATTTTAGAATGGTGTAAAGTGTCAATCGACGGCAGTATTCACTACACCCAGTGACAGAATGAAAAACATGTCTACTGAGTGAGTGACTACTAATGCTGAGAAACACAATGATATGGAAGAACTATTATTGTATTTAAAATGTGACGATCGGTATCACTCGGCATCAGTCAGATCAGAGATGATTACTGTCATTCAACTGCAGTTATCACTACACCCAGTGACAGGATGAAAAACATGTTTACTGAGTGAGTGATCACTACTGCTGAGCTGCATAATTTTTATAATCAGTCTTACCAAGGGGTATCGTGTTACCCAGTAACTGGGTTGTGTAGGTCGGATAGGCAGTCACTCCATGTAAAATACCTACTGGTATTCAGCTGCGTCCGGTTAGACTAGAAGCAGGCGACAACAGTTGGGAAAAGGCTAGGCAAACTCACAAATATGTCACTTCACAAAATTATCACTTATTATAAAACAGCTTTTTTTTAAGCTCACTTACTACATCTTACTTGTTCAAGTGACAAGGGAATACTGATTTAAATTTCGAAATGTCAAAGTATTTATATTAAAATCACTAATGAGATGTACCTGTCTTTAATTAGGAAACAGTTAGTAATTACCTAATTGAGAAAGATTAAATCGTTAGTGATTATTAGTGACACCTTAAAGTGTAAGTAATTTACCTGGGATTAGGGTTGAAAACAATTAGTGTTATTGATTAGAGGAACCTGTGAGTGTCAAAAATATGTTTTGTTAATTTGTAGTCGAAGTATAGTGACAATAACAAATGCTTGCACTGACTGGACAGGTCCACTCAAATCGTTGTGGTTCTTTCCTCAAAATACCATTTCAGACTCTAATATACATGGTCCACATATGGCTTGACCAAGATTATGTCTGGACTTTAAAAGAGACTGTGACCTCTGAATTTGTTTCGGCCTTTCTTCTCAGAGTAGTCAGATAGGAAACGCCGACCTCATCTAGCTTTTTTTTTTTAATATTCTTCAAAATTACGTGTAAATGGGATTCCGATATCCTATTTACAGAATAAACAATATCATTTCATTTCCCGGGCAAAGTGTTATAAAATTTTCTCAGTAGCAGCCCGTAGTCTAGATTTGTCCCCGGTTGATGGCAATAGGCTCGCCCCCTATTACATGGGACTTAAACATAACCAACGACATGTGTGTGTACTATAGGTACACCTCTGTCTAACCCTACGGGGATTACAGGCATCAAAACTGTAGGGTATTAATGAGACCATGTCAATGAATCAACTAGCATCAATCTGCCTAGCCTTTTCCCAACTATGTTGGGGTCGGCTTCCAGTTTAACCGGATGCACCTGAATACCAGTATTTTACATGGAGCGACTGCCTATCTGACCTCCACAACCCAGTAACTGGGTAATACGATACCCCTTGGTTAGACTGGTTGTCAGACTTTCAGGCTTCTGACGACTCGAAACGACTGTCAAAGATCCACAAATGACAGCCGGGACCAACGGCTTAACGTGCTTTCCGAGGCACAGAGGAGTCTAGATATGTGAAAATGGTCACCCATCCACGGACCAACCCCGGCAAGCGTAGCTTAACCTGATGGATCGACCCGAGCGGCTGTTATTACTTAGCTACGAGCTCCTCCAGAAAGAATCAACTAGCATATAAATAAATATTTTTTATATTTTTTTTTTCATTCAAAATAATTCGACAGACACTATTATTTATGTAGCCGTTTTGCGTGGATGTGACGCATGTTTCCCCAACATTTTCTTATTTTTTCTTTATGTTTATTTTCTTTTTTTGTAGAAGAAAAAAAAACATAATTCAGATTTTTTTTTGTCCATAAAAAAATCAGTTTCTCTTTAAAAAAATGTTATTTTATTATCTGTTCAAAACAGTTATGTTATTGTTTGCCAAGTTATTTTTAAGCAATCCCCATGTGTTATTGTTTTTAAATAATAAGAAAGGCAATGAAATAAACAACAATTAAGTGATAAACAAATATTTTGTTATGATAAGAGGAAGACAAATGAAACTGCTTATATATTTTAATAAAAAATAAATATATTGTTCCAACATGTAAAATACAAAATATTGGTTACTAAAATGCAGTTACACAAAATAATGGAAAAAAAAAACAACAAAATCTGACGTGTTACCCAGTAACTGGGTTGTGGAGTTCAGATAGGCAGTCGCTCCGTGTATTAAGTATTCAGCTGCATCCGGTTAGACTGGAAGCCGACCCCAACATAGTTGGCAACAGGCTAGGCAGTTTATCAAAGTTACACACAATCACTTTTCGTAAAACCAAATTTTGATCTTTTTACATTCCTTATCAAAATCCTCTAATGAGAGAGGGGAAAGAGATGGAGCTATACGTCCTGTAGAGCTTCATCTCTTTCCTACACTGAAGTAATATTCAAATAATACTGCTGTAAGCGGTGGTGGCCCCCTGTTCCTTGCCAGCATTAGATTATTTTCTTGGCTCAAAGTAGAAAGACCCAGTAATACTATTTAGTGATTTAGCTTTATGATAATATTCGTCACTTCATAAGCTAACTCACCAAATCGTACGAATGGGCGGTGTCAGCCATCTTGAAAATTTGCTGAAATCCTAAAAAAAAAAAGCATTAACAGCCTACAACGTTCCCACTGCTGGGACACAGGCCTGCTCTCTGTGAGAGGGAGCGGGCCGTATTTATTACGAAGTGGGCATGCTTTTAACCACGATCTTGACTGATGGAATGGACTGATCAGAGGCCCTAGACAAAGTGACATTCTATCAGCGATAACGATGATGGAAAAGGCAAAAATGTATAGGACTGACATAAGCTATCAAACTCAAACTCAAAGCATTTATTTCAAATAAACCAATTACAGGTACTTTTGAATTGTCAAGGGGTCGGTCAGTCAAAAAAAATGAAGCTAGTTGCCCATTCCAAGGCGTAGTAGGTTCCTATGGAGATGAACGGGCAAGAAACTCCACGGACACTCCTTTAAATCAAAATTTGTTACAATATATTGGTTACATCATTCATTTGAAATTAAACATGTGAGAACAATGTAAAAAAGAAAAAAAAAGAGACGTGCACGTTAAAAGCGTCCGTAAAGATAAAAAACAATTCAAAAATTAAAATTAATTAAAAATAAGCCGTGGCAGCTTAGAGATGACCAGTCCCTACTGGCGGCGCCCGTTCACGAACATGACGCATGGATCAGCACCATTCTGCTCAACCATTTTGAAGGGAACTTAATGATCCAACACACACGCCACCACCAGCGAGACATTTGAGTGAGCATGACATACTCTCAGCCGCCAGGGCACATTCAAGTCAATGAACGACGTACCTAGTAAATGGTAGCTTTAAGGTAGGTAAGTACATAGTGCTCACATATGTGCTATGAAATTATACAATACTAGGAGATCGAAAAGCTTATGTCAATCCTGTTGAAAGTCGTTGTAGAAATACGAAACGCTTTCGAAGCGATTTTCACTTGTCTATGCTCTCTGGTCTATGATCGAACGAGCGTGCCCAGAAGATGCCAGTATTCCACTATTTGGGCCCATTGGGGGTTGGTAGATGTCATATGTCTTCTTTTTTTTGGTTTGGTTTCCTCACGATGTTTTCCTTCACCGTTTTGAGAGCAGTGATGATGAAATAAATTACACAAAGACGGTTCGAACTCACGACCTACGGCTTGAATGTCTGGCTCAATAGCACACCACTGCTTCTAATAAGTATAAAATTACATATGGTATTCCCGGACAGTGTATAGTACACCCACATTTCGCCAGTTATGTTTAAGTCCCATGTAATAGGGGGCGAGCCTATTGCCATCAACCGGGGACAAATCTAGACTCCGGGCTGCTGCTGAGAAATTTCTGATGGGATTTTCGGGGATCGAACCGAGGACCTCATTCAATGGTCGCGTTGACAACTACTAGTCCAAAGCGGCAATAAAAAAAACATTATCGATACTAATATTATAAAGCTGAAGAGTTTGTTTGTTTGTTTGTTCGTTTGAACGCGCTAATCTCAGGAACTTCTTGGGAGGTTGGAATTGAAAAATTCTTTTTGTGTTTGATAGTCCATTTATCGAGGAAGGCTATATAAAATCACGCTACGACCATTAGGAGTGTGCCTAAATGAAAAATGTTGCAAAAACGGGAAAACTTATTCCTTTTTGAGAGCTTCCGTTGCGTGCGCTGCGTAAACGGTTTAAGTTACGCAAATATCATGTATGATGGAATTGACCTCTTTAAAAGTTCTAAAAAAAAGTCCGCGACAGCATATGTCTATCTTTTAAGATTGACTGACTATAACCTTTTTTATGGTAATCAAATTTTTTCGAAGTTAATGCATTATTTGCGAAGGAGTTTTATCGACATAATATTAATTCTTATTCAAATAAATAGTTTTAACATCATGGGTATTTATGTTGCAGTAATATACTTTTTAATTTATTCGAATCGGATATTTAATTTCGAAGATATCACGATATAAAAATGCAATACGCGAACCGTTCGACCCCGGCGCCGCGCCTCCGCGACGTTTCCTACTTTAGAGAGGAGAGGATGAGCACACGGGTAGACATGACCTGGAATAGGACATAGGATACGTTTTATCCCTATATTCCCACGGGATGGACATCTACGCGGGAGAAACCGCGGGGCACAGCTAGTACAAAATACATGTTTAAGCTCAACCAACAAGTCTGAGAACTAGTCTCACCAAGGGTTATTTGGTTACCCAGTAACTGGGTTGTGGAGGTCAGATTGACAGTCGCTCCATGTGAAACTGCTGCTGCATCTGGTAAGACTGGAAGCCGACCCGTAATTGGAAAAAAGCTAGGCAGAAGATGAGGTTTTATGGTAATTATGACAAAGTTAGAGATCTACTTACATAATCAGCCTATAAAGTTCCCACTGCTGGGACACAGGCCTCCTCTCTGTGAGAGGGAGTGAGCCGTAATACACCACGCGCGCCCAGTGCGGGTTGGTAGATGTCACATGTCTTCGAATTTTTGGTTCTAGGACATGCCGGTTTCCTCACGATGTTTTCCTTCACCGTTTTGAGAGCAGTGGTGATGAAATATATTACAAAAAGTAAAGCGCCTGACTGGGTTTGAACCCACGACGTACAACTCGTAAGTCGGGGGGTTACCACTGCTCCTCTGCCTCTCTACTTATGCCATTAAAATTAAATAGTATGATAATACTCACCACGTCAATAATTTTTGTAATAATAATGCTATTTGTGGTTACAACAAAATATATAGCGACTAAATATACCTTATCGTTTTTTGTGGTTTGGTTAATTGTTATAACATATAAAGCGTGTTTCAAAAAACAACCGAATTCCAAAAAAAACAGAAAAAAGTGAAAAATAACTTTAATTTCGGAAGTCGGTGTCTTTGCTTTTCAATTTCCGTTTTTTGCCACCGACTTCCGAAATTAAAGTTATTTTTCACTTTTTTCTGTTTTTTTTGGAAGTCGGTTGTTTTTTGTTGTAAAAAGATTTTATTTTTGGCTTTTTAGTTGTGGTACCTACTCCACACAAATTCGAATACGACTACCCGCTATGTAAATAACAGTGACGGAGTCAAATAATGTATTGTCTGCATAGACAAAGTGGGAAAAAATACGTAATATTGAAGCTAACTCAAAAACTATGCAAGCAAAGTTAATACAATTTATATGGGACCACCTCTGAAGCATGACCTACCAAACAAAAAAAGAATCATCAAAATCGAATCATAATTGGCGGAGTAATCGCGTAACAAACATAAAATCAAAAATGCCTGCCTCCTTCATCGTCGAGTCTTATAAAAACACAACCTGTGTATAAAATACCTCAAAGATTCCGGTATCTACATTGATAATTAAATCAATTTTAACGACGACCTACTTTTTTTGTGGTCAAATTGATATTATTATTCATATTTATTACCCGACTACGGCGAAACAAAAAGGAGGATTATGGTTTTGACCGGTCTGTCCGGATTTAAGGGGGGGCAACAGGGGCCATGGCCCCGGGCCTCCACAATATGATTTTTTTAAATAAAAAAGTATTAATTCACAAGGAACATTTTTAAATTTTCTTTTTATGTCTTGGGTTGATGGTCTTAAAAATGGTACGTTGAATTACTTTGATACCGAAAGCTGAATTACATTTTTTTTTTTCATCTATTCCATAAAATTTTCGGGGTCACCACTTATTGGTTGCCCCAGGGCCTCCACACTTTTAAATCCGGCCCTGGACCGACCCCTTGACAATTCAAAACTGCCTCTAAAGCGTTTATTTGAAATAAATGCTTTGAGTTTGAGTTTGTCCCCTCATTTCTTCTAAACTGCTCATAATAATTTGACAAATGAGGTATCGTTGGAAGCGTCTTGATCGTCCGCTAGTGACGTCACATTAAATTGAATGGCAGACAAATTCAAAATGCGTAGTCACACGTGTCAACATGTGACATGTACCAACCCAGCACTTGGCCTGCGTGGTGGATTCATCTGCCCAGAGCAGTGGGGACATTTTAGACTTAAAAATAAAAGTTATAAAACTAAAACCCAACTACGACAAAAAAGTCAACTAAAAAACTTTTTACAAAAAAAAAAACAACCGACTTCCAAAAAAAACACTAAAAAAGTGAAAAATAACTTTAATTTCGGAAGTCGGTGTCTTTGCTTTCCAATTTTCGCTTTATGCCACCGACTTCCGAAATTAAAGTTATTTTTCACTTTTTAGTTGTGGTACCTACCCCACACAAATCCGAATACCACTACCTGCTATGTAAATAACAGTGAAGGAGTCAAACAGGATATCGTCTAGATAAACTAAGTGGGAAAAATACGTAATATTGAAGCTAACTCAAAAATTACGCAAGCAAAGTTAATAAAATTTATATGGGTGGTCCCATATAATACTTTTTTTGTGTTTGTTATGGAAGACGGTTGTTTTTTGTTGTAAAAAGATTTTATTTTTCACTTTTTAGTTGTGGTACCTACTCCACACAAATTCGAATACGACTACCCGCTATGAAATAACAGTGACGGAGTCAAATAATGTATTGTCTGCATAGACAAAGTGGGAAAAAATACGTAATATTGAAGCTAACTCAAAAACTATGCAAGCAAAGTTAATACAATTTATATGGGACCACCTCAGAAGCATGACCTACCAAACAAAAAAAGAATCATCAAAATCGATTCATAATTGGCGGAGTAATCGCGTAACAAATATACAAAAAAAAAAAAAAACATACAGACGAATTGAGAACCTCCTCCTTTTTGAAGAAGTCGGTTAAAAAGGCATAAACAAGACATCACAGACAGACAAATTAAAAATCCGGAGTCACACGTGTTATATATATATATCAAACAGATTACGTGTGACTCCGGATTTTTAATTTGTTCGACTGTGATTTCTTGTTCATAGCTTACCAAAAATAAATAAAATATAAATGTGAGTTACTTTATGTCCTCTAGAGGGCGCCATATTCAATTTAGTGTGACGTCACATAGCCTAAAACCACGGACAAGTAGTTTAGAAGTTATAAGGGAACAGACGAACATACTGGTAAAAATCATAACCCACCTTTTTGCTTCGCTGTAGTCGGGTATGAGTAAACAAACCTGTCTTCATTGATTCATACAATGATTGCTACATAAACATTCATGAGGCTCCTTACCCAATAATATTATTATGAGTCAATTTAAGTCATTACTGTCTAATTGGGTCATTAATGACAGCTACGTAAGTGTGGTATGTGGTGCGAATATTATAATGATTAGAAATTACAACTTTCTTGTTAAATAATTAGGTATTATTGCGAATTCTTGCAATAAATTAACATTAAGAGGGATGCGCTAAGGTAGCCAACTCACAACTCTTCTAAGTTCATGTAAGTGCATTGAATGACTATTTCATGAAATCATGACATTTGGCACTTATATGAACTTAAGGAGTTGTATTGCTGATTCTAATGATTATAATTCTGTAAATCTTTATTTGTTACGGCTGCAAATCATATTTAAATCAACACACAACCTGATACTGACGTGCAAATTGCAAAAAACGTAAGATTATTTGAATTTCGCGAGCTGCCTTAGCGCATCCCCCTTAAGGAGCTGACAGTAGCTAAGCCGCGGTCACTGTCGGACTGCATAGAAAAGCAAGAAGCGCGATGACATTTAACTAGTTTTTTAATGAGACCGAAAAAATATATGCATCACTTACCTAAATCCATAGAAAACTCAGGACACTTAAGGGGGGGATGCGCTAAGGCCGCGAAATTCAAATTTTCTTACCTGCAAATTGCAAAAAAACGTAAGAAAATTTAAATTTCGCGGGCTATCTCAGCGCATCAACCTTAATATTCAATATCCACAAACACTAATATAAAAACATAAATTCTAAAAAACTCCATTTTAAGTCAAAAGTAACAAGAAACACCCTCAAAAAGAAAGCCACAATAACGAAATGTGCTAATAAAAGTACAATAGTTATGTTTTATTACGTAAAAAGTTTAAAGTCAGCATTTTCTTTCACACTTCCGTGTTTTAATTGTGTAGATAATAATATAATTTTGTTTGTCTGTGTGTCAATGTTTAGCATATTCAGCCTATACAGGGTGTTATGTCACCAAACCACTAGTTTCAAGGATAATGGTGTCTACCCTAACACCCTGTATACTTCAGACAAACTCCGAGTCATTTCAATAAACACCTCAATGTCATTTTGATTCGCATATTAATGTTTCAGATCAATTAAAAAGCAGGCAAATCCGTATCAAAATCGAGGTCTCAAACGATGCTTACTAAACAAGGTCGCTACTAAGAACTGACAATCAATATCGCTTACCAAGCGGAAGTGTGATTTGTTCTTATTAATATTTGTATTACATACATGCTTATGTGTACTTAAAATACACGTGTATTTTATTAACAGACTTCTTCAAAAAGGAGGAGGTTCTCAATTCGACTGTATGTTAAAACTACCTTTTGGAAGGGGCAACTAGAATCAGTTCTAGTAGTTTAGAATAAATAAATAAATAGATGAGAGCAGTGGTGGTCCAGTGGTAACGGCCACGACTTACGAGTTGTAGGTTGTAGGTTCGAACCCTGATAGGCGCTTTACTTTGTGTAAATTATTTCATCGCCACTGATCTCAAAACGGTGAAGGAAAACATCGCGAGGAAACCGGCATGTCCTAGAACCAAAAATTCGAAGACATGTGACATCTACCAACCCGCACTGGGCCCGCGTGGTGGGTTACGGCCCACTCCCTCTCACAGAGAGGAGGCCTGTGTCCCAGCAGTGGGAACATTATAGACTGACGTTCAAACGTGCCTTTTATGTGCCTATTTGAAATAAATTATTTGACTTTGACTTTGTTTTTTTTTATAGGTCATGCTGCAGTGTTGGTCCCATATAAATTTTAGAATAGAATAACATATATTTGCATAAAAACATGGTATAGAAGATGTTATAAGAATTACAAACATAGCATACATGTTTTTGCATATAACATTATAAGCGTGCAAACTTTTCGTGCATTCAATTAAATTATTTACATTTTTTTGTCTAAATACTCTTTACACTAGAAAAACTATTAGTGGACAGCCAATCATACAATTTATTAACTTTGCTTGCGTAGTTTTTGAGTTAGCTTCAATATTACGTATTTTGTCCCACTTAGTGTATGTAGACGATATATAATATTATTTGACTCCGTCACTGTTATTTACATAACAAGTAGTGGTATTCGAATTAGTGTGTGGCAACAAATAAAAAGCAAAAAACCGACTTCTTCAAAAAGGAGGAATAGGAGAATTTTATGGTTTTGAAATAACATGGTAAATCAATATTGTGCGTACAAACTTACATTTGCAGTTGGAACGTATGGGAGAACATGTTTTTCAACTACAATGTTAAGTTTGTTCTTTCGTCCTAACTACGGAACCCTTCATTGTGCGTGGTCCGACACGCACTTGGCCGGTTTTTTTTAATTTCTGTTTTCTCCTCTATTCTAATTCTATTGTCTCCTCCTTTCCCAGGTCGGCTTCAAAGGCTACGGCATTTCGCCCGCAAACCTGTCAACTACCGGTAGCTTCAGCTTTAGCGATGGCAAGACGTACTCGATCACACACGGTTCTGTCATCATCGCTGCGATAACCTCGTGCACCAATACTTCTAACCCTAGTGTGATGCTGGGAGCTGGTGAGTCACACACCCTATAAATATACACTACCAACAAGCACACACCCTCATGCCTCATTGCATACCTACACAGCTCACGCACGATAAAAAAAGAGACACAACTAACAAACAACACATATACAACCAACATACAACACATATACAACCAACAAACAACACATATACAACCAACAAACAACACATATACAACCAACAAACAACACATATACAACCAACAAACAACACATATACAACCAACAAACAACTTCATATACAACCAACATACAACTTCAAATACAACCAACCAACAAGTTCATATACTCAAACTCAAAGCATTTATAAAAATAAAAAAAAGTAATAAAACCTAAAACCCAACTACGACTAAAAAGGTATAAACAAGACACCACAGACGACAAATTAAAAATCCGGAGTCACACGTGTTAGGGCATAAATCGAACAGATTACGTGTGACTCCGGATTTTTTATTTGATATTTATATTTTAAATTTATATATTTTTTTTATTTTTTTTGGGGTTATAATATATATATATATATATATTTGAAATGTGCTCATTAACTCCTTTCATTTGATACCCAACACGGTACGATTAAACAATTTTTTTTTTAGTTCCTGCCTTTATATCCTCTAGAGGGCGCCATTTTTATAGCCTATAACCAGCGGACGATCAAGACGCTTCCAACGATACCTCATTTGTCAAATTGTGATGAGTCGTTTAGAAGATATGAGGGAACAGATGAACATACATAATAGGTCTTTACCTATGAAATTGCCGTTTTGTATGAAAAAATGTAAACGAATTTTTTTCATGAATTTTTTATTTGTATTAATCGAAGTAATCACCCATGCAATCAATGCATCTTTGCCATCGCAGTGGCAGTTTATTGATGCCCTTCTTAAAGAAATCAGCTGGACGGGAGGCAACAAATTCTTCAAAGGCATTTTGTACTGCCTCTCGGGTATTGAATTTTTTTCCCGCCAAGAAGTTATCCAAATTCTGGAAAAAGTAGTAGTCTGTAGGCGCAAGGTCTGGTGAGTAGGGCGGATGACGGAGAGCTTCCAACCCCAGTTCTTGCAACTTGGAGACCGTCTGCTGTGCAGTATGAGGTCGCGCGTTGTCGTGCAGGAGCAGCGGAGACGAGCGATTGACCAATGCTGGTTGGAGATGCGCCAGCTTCTCCATCATTGTGTTCAGTTCTTCACAGTACACATCTGCAGTAATGCTCACCCCGTTTGGTAAGAAGCTGTGATGAATCACACCGGCGCTAGACCACCAAACAGTGACCATCACTTTTCTAGGGGTAAGTTTTCGTTTAGGGCATTGTTTAGGTGCTGAACCAGGATCCAACCAACTTGCTGAGCGCTTGCGGTTATCAAACAGAATCCATTTTTCATCGCAGGTAACAATGCGGTTCAAAATTCCTTCATTTGTGTGTCTGTTGAGCAGTGCAAGGCACGTCTCGACGCGTACTTCGCGCTGGCGATCATTGAGTTCGTGGGGCACCCATTTGTCAAGCTTTTTTACCTTGCCAATTTGACGCAAATGGACCAATATTGTTTTGACGCTAACGTCGAAAGCTGCTGCTAATTCAGCCGTAGATTGTGTATCATCAGCTTCCACAATCGCCTTTAATTCGTCATTGTCGACCAAAGTCTTCGGACGACCGCGAGGTTCATTTTTCAGGTCGAAATTTCCAGAACGGAAGCGAGCAAACCAATAACAGGTGGTGCGTTGGTTTGTAGTGTTAGCTCCGTAAACGTCGTTGATGTTGCGTGCCGCTTGTGCCGCGTTGCTGCCACGACGGTACTCATATTCCATAATTACTCGAATTTTTAACGTATCCATGATGACGAAAAAGATTGAAATGCGATGAAAATGTAACACTAATCAATAAAGAAATGACTACTTTTGGAAAAAAAAAACAATGTTTTTAAAATAAAATTAATTTGAAATTAGAATTCTTAGCCAAACAAAAATTATTTTGATTTGAAATGGCCAGTACTGCAGAACGGCAATTTCATAGGTAAAGACCTAATACATACATACATACCGGTCAAAATCATAACCCTCCTTTTTCTTCGCCGTAGTCGGGTAATAAACCAATTACAGGCACTTTTGAATTGTCGGTCGGTCAGTCAGAAATATGAAGCTAGTTGCCCATTCCAAAGCGTAGTAGGTACCTATGGAGAAGAACGGGCAAGAAACTCCATGGACACTCTTTTAAATGGGAATATTGTTACAATATTGGTTACATCATATAACCAACGAACAACTTAATATACTACCAAGAAACAACTTCATATGCAACTAACAAACGATCTATACAACCAACAAACAACTTCATATACAACCAACAAACAACTTCATATACAACCAAAAAACAACTCCATTTACAACCAACAAACAACTTCATATACAACCAACAAACAACTTTATATACAACCAAAAAACAACTCCATTTACAACCAACAAACAACTTCATATACAACCAACAAACAACTTCATATACAACCAACAAACAACTTTATATACAACCAAAAAACAACTCCATTTACAACCAACAAACAACTTCATATACAACCAACAAACAACTTCATATACAACTAACAAACAACTTCATATACAACCAACAAACAACTTTATATACAACCAACAAACAACTTCATATACAACCAACAAACAACTTCATACACAACCAACAAACAACTTCATATACAACCAACAAACAACTTCATATACAACCAGCAATATCCCCAGAACTTGACACTAGTTATTACGCTCATTTTATTTTCAAAATATATTATTTTGAACTTTAATTTTATTTTCAGGTCTCTTAGCAAAGAAGGCGGTAGAGAATGGACTGAGTGTTCTTCCTTACATCAAGACTTCCTTGTCACCCGGGTCGGGCGTCGTTACCTACTATCTTAGGGTATGTTTCATTTAACATAGGCCTGCCAACATGGTTTTATTAATGTATCCTCACATACCCTATAACCAGCGGACGATCAAGACGCTTCCAACGACACCTCATTTGTCAAATTGTAATAAGTGGTTTAGAAGATATGAGGGAACAGATGAACAAACATACATACCGGTAAAAATCATAACCCTCCTTTTTGCTTCGCCGTAGTCGGGTAAAATGAAGAAAAAGCTTTTAATTTTTTTTAATTAAATTAATTTTATATTCTGTTTTTATTTTCAGGAATCCGGAGTAGTTCCATACCTAGAGAAGTTAGGTTTCGACATCGTCGGCTACGGGTGTATGACGTGCATCGGTAACTCGGGACCCATCGACGATAACATTGCTAACACTATCGAGAAGGTGAGTCCTTATCATTATGTGACCCTAATTTATATCTTCTATCATAAAAGAACCGAAAAATACGTATACATTTCTAAATAAACAAACAGACAAATGAACATCAAATACAAAAAAAATACCGACTTCCAAGAATAACACTAAAACATTGAAAAATAACTTTAATTTCGGAAGTCGGTGTCTTTGCTTTTCAATTTTCGATTTTTGCCACCGACTTCCGAAATTAAAGTTATTTTTCACTTTGTTAGTGATTTTTTTGGAAGTCAGTTTTTTTTTTTGTAAAATGTTTTTATTTTTCATTTAGTTGTGGTACCTACCCCCACATAAATTCGAATACCACTACCTGCTATGTAAATAACAGTCGCGGGCAACATCTAGTGTCTCATAAATGGTAGATGTAAGTAGATGAATAAATAAAATGTTTCTTTATTACAGAATGAGCTGGTCTGTTGCGGAGTACTGTCAGGCAACAGGAACTTCGAGGGCCGCATCCATCCCAACACTCGCGCCAACTACTTGGCGTCGCCACTGTTGGTCATAGCGTATGCTTTAGCTGGAACTGTGGATATTGATTTTGAGACGCAGCCATTAGGTAACTAGAATAAATGTTTATTGGAAGTCGGTAATTGCAATTTAAAAAAAAAAAATTACCGACTTCCAAAAACAAACACTAAAAAGAATTTCGGAAGTCAGTGTCAAAAAAAGAAAATCGTTTTTTTTTTTCACTTTTTAGTTGTGGTACCTACCCCACACAAATTCGAATATAAGTAATTAAATATAAGAATATAAATTAGGAAAATTTGTGAATTTCCGCCATTTTGCCGCCATTTTCTGTGCAGTAATTTCTTTGTGTCATGCTTTCATTTTGTTTCTGTGCAATGTTGGTAGCATGGCGTTTTTTATTGTTAGCTCTGTCTTTCGTGCTCACTATACCACAAGAATGAAAGAGATAGGGCGCTTAGTTTCACAGATAATTGCAAAAAAGTTGGACCATAGTTCAACTGCCATGGTACGAAAATCATCAGTAGATTATATTTGACAGCTGCCGTACCACGGCGAACACCAGTCGAAGGGATATTTCCCTATTGGATGAATATTACTTGAACTTAACTCCTACTCAATATTATTTCAGGTAACAGAGCTGATGGCACTCCCGTATACCTCCGCGAGATCTGGCCGACGAGGGCCGAGATACAGGAGGTTGAGAACAAGCATGTCATCCCCGGCATGTTTAAGGAGGTGAGTGAATAATCCTCTTTAGGGCTCCAGCAGAACTCGACGTGTTGCCACACCGAGTGCTGTTCGGTATGGCAACACGTCGTGTTCTGGTTCGCGACTGGTCAATCGTCATCCTGAGGATGCCTCGTTGAGAGGTGAAAATTTCTTACAGGGTTTTTATGACTCTTGCTGGATAGTTAAGCGGAATAGGTTACTAAATACAGGGTGTTAGGGTAAACACTTTTGCAATCAGTGGTTTGCTGTAATTTATAGAACGTAAAATCAATGGAAAATTACGACTTTATTTTTTTTAAATTATATTTTACCATTCGAGTATTTCACCCTTTCACCTATGCGGTAGGGCAACGAACTTGCGTCTCAACACGGGTGGGGGTCGCGGGACATGACCTGACCGGGCGCGAGCGCGACCCCTCAGTCAGTCAGCTGTTTCGGATAAAAACTTTTTAAAATCTTTTAATTAAAATAACGTTTTTTTTTGTTCATACTCGGTCATTTGTTTTAATATTCAAGTCAACTACCCATGGTTTGAGTGATAACGGTGTTCACCCTTACACCCTTACGTCTATTGTATTTTATAATGGATTTCCGCAAAGTAACACCTTAATCCATTAACTATCTTTATCTACACCCATGCTATAAATCCTCTATAATAGTTTCTGAAACAGTTAGCTTATTGCCAACATTAAAACACTGGTTGTTATAATGTTGTACTTTTCATAATGCAACTCATTTAAAAAAAAGAACTTTGTCATGCAGGCGCGTTTCACTAACAAAGCACCGTAATTTAAAACAAAAAAGCATCTATTACTCGAATTCGAAAAATTCGAATTCACGTGCGTCGTATCCCTCCATTTTTGTTCGATATTAGTATTGCAAAGTACCTTTTATAGAGGATTCATATCATGGGTGTAGATAAAGTCTTGTATGCAACTGCAAATAATTAGGTATTAAAACACTCATGTGATACTATTATCAACCCCACATTCGTGTTTTAATACCCCTTATTATATAACAGTTGCATAAATAACTATAATATTCTTGTATTTAAAATATCCAGGTGTACGCAAAGATCGAGCAAGGCTCCCCGTCGTGGCAGGCGCTCACAGTGCCGCAGGGCAAGCTGTACGGCTGGGACCTGAGCTCCACCTACATCAAGAGACCGCCATTCTTTGATGGCATGACCAGGGTAAGTGTCAACTGTAAATCAATCAATCTGCCTGCCTTTTCCCAACTATGTTGGGGTCGGCTTCCAGTCTAACCGGATGCAGCTGAATCTATACTAATATTATAAAGCTTAAGAGTTTGTTAATCTCAGGAACTACTGGTTGGAATTGAAAAATTATTTTTTTGTTGGAGAGTCCATTTATCGAGGAAGGTTATAGGCTATATAACATCACGCTACGACCAATAGGAGCGGAGCATAAATAAAAAATGTTGCAAAAACGGGAAAAAATATTCCTTTTTGAGAGCTTCCGTTGCGTGCGCTGCGTAAACGGTTTAAGTTACGCAAATATCATATATGATTGAAGTAAGTAGTATGTAACATGGAGCGACTGCCTATCTGACCTCCACAACCCAGTAACTGGGTAATACGATACCCCTTGGTTAGACTGGTTGTCAGACTTTCGGGCTTCTGACGACTCGTAACGACTGTCAAAGATCCACTAATGACATCCGGGACCAACGGCTTAACGTGCTTTCCGAGGCACGGTGGAGTCTCGATATGTGAAAATGGTCACCTATCCACGGACCAACTCCGGCAATCGTAGCTTACCCTGATGGATCGACCCGAGCGGCTGTTATTACTTAGCCACGAGCTCCTCAACTCTCTAAACATATAAGAAAAACATGCGGGGCAGTCTTTGGGGACTGCCGATAGAAGTGAAAACCAAGCAACAATGCGTAACTTCAACATAATTCAAACGGTAGACGGTAGATGGCGCTAAAAACATTTCTTCAAGCGTGACGATGACGCGAGTTCAACGCGCCTAAAGAAGATTTCACTTCAAAAATACAAGGACAAGAAAAAAATCTGCTGCTCCATACATTTTAGGCTGTAGTGTATATGTTTGATAGAGATTTCATCTCAATCCGTTTAGCCGTTTTGCCATGAAAGCAAAACAAACAAACTCACTTTCGCATTTATAATACTGCTAGTTAGGATTTAAGAAAAAAAAAACCTGCTACTCCATCTTAACTAATATTCACGCTAAAACAGCTGAACGGATTTGGATGAAATACTTTTTATCCCGGTAGTATGTTCCCATGGGATAATTTCCGAACTCCACGCGGGCGAAGCCGCGGGCAAAAGCTAGTACAATTATAATACCAGTCTATTACCGTCCTGCAGGGCAAAGGCCTGATCACACGATTGCTCAAGATGGGTAAGCGATTTCAGACATATATTGACTATTAGCTGCGCTTCGCGGTTTCACCCGCGTAAATCTCCATCCCGTGGGAATATCTGGATAAAAAGTATCCTATATGTTAATCCAGGTTATAAACTATCTGTTTGCCAAATTTCATCCAAATCCATTCAGCCGTTTTTGCGTGATTGAGTAACAAACATCCAAACACACAAACTTTCACATTTATAATATTAGTAGGATAAGGGATCTCGCGGACTAGACAGCCACGACGCCGGCCAGTCGTGGCCAAAAAATCAATAATCAAAATATTTTATTTCACATAAGCTTACACGGGCACTTATGAAACGTCAGAAGCTAGGTGCACGGTTCCAATTGGTCGTTTCCTATGGAGAAGAGCCGGCAAGAAACTGCACGGTACTGGCCGCATACCATACAATACCAGTGGTTCTAGTGGAGTACCACCACTGGTATCCGTACCGTCTAGTTCATGAGATCCCTTAGTCCAGATTTCCTAACGATGTATTCCTTCACCGTCTGACAACCAGTCTTACCAAGGGGTATCGTGTTACCCAGTAACTGGGTTGTGGAGGTCAGATAGGCAGTCGCTCCATGTAAAATACTGGTATTCAGTTGCATCTGGTTAGACTGGAAGCCGACCCAGTATCCCGACATAGTTGGGAAAAAGCAGGTAGATTGATTGACTCCATATTTGATTGGTTCATTAATTGATTCTCTCGATGTCAATAATATCCAAGATAAACTCGGAAAGCATTATAAATTTTATTTCTGTTTTCAGGAGCTGAAACCTAGTGTAGGAGTGAAGAACGCGCGTTGCCTGCTCCTGCTGGGCGACTCCGTCACCACGGACCACATCTCTCCCGCCGGCTCCATCGCCAGGAACTCCCCAGCCGCCAGGTTCCTAGCTGATCGAGGGTGAGTGTCTGAAAAATGTCTTGTTTACATCTTTTTCAAAAAGGAGGAGGTTCTCAATTCGTCTGTAAGTTTTTTTTTTTTTTATGTGTGTATTTTACGCGATTACTCCGCCAGTTATGAATCGATTTTGATGATTCTTTTTTCGTTTGGTAGGTCATGCTTCAGAGGTGGTCCCATATAAATTTTATCAACTTTGCTTGTGTAGTTTTTGAGTTAGCTTTAATAATTACGTATTTTTCCCACTTAGTGTATGTAGACGATATATTGTTTGACTCCGTCACTGTTATTTACATAGCAGGTAGTGATATTCGAATTTGTGTGGGGTATGTACACAACTAAAAGTGAAGAATAAAAACTTTTTACAAAAAAAAAAAACAAGTTTTTTGGAAGTCGGTTGTTTTTTTTTTGTAAAAAGTTTTTTAGTTGACTTTTTGTCGTAGTTGGGTTTTAGTTTTATAACTTTTATGTTTATTTAAGAAAAAATGGGGTATTCATATGTATTTTTGAAATCTGCTAATTAAGCCCCTTCATTTGATACCTTACATGAATCTTTCCTTTGGCGTCCTCTAGAGGGCGCCATATTCAATTTAATGTGAGATCACGTCACTTACCCTATAACCAGCGGACGATCAAGACGCTTCCAACGATACCTCTTTTTGTCAAATTCTGATGAGGAGTTTAGAAGTTATGAAGGAAAACTTGAATATAAATACATACCGGTCAAAATCATAATCCTCCTTTTTGCTTCGCCGTAGTCGGGTAAATTTATAAACTGTGTATCGGAAAGGTGTGGTCATATTTAAGGGTGTGGTACAGACCGTCAAACCGAACAACTTCCTCCATGCTGTCTACAATAGGGATGCAAAGTGCCAAAAAGTATCGATATATATCGTATATATCGAAAAATAATTATCGATATGTCGGTGAAATTTTCTTAAAAATATTTGTACTTTATGAAGTTCAAGATTTTTATTCATTTTTACCCGACTACGGCGAAGCAAAAAGGAGGGTTATGATTTTGACCGGTATGTATGTATGTATGTATGTATGTTCATCTGTTCCCTCATATCTTCTAAACGACTCATCACAATTAAAAATTGCGCCCTCTAAAGTACATAAAGTCAAGACCTAAAAAAAAAATTGTTTAATCGTACCATGTTGGGTATCAAATGAAAGGACTTAATGAGCACATTTCAAAAATATATATATTATAACCACAAAAAAAAAAAAAAAAAAAAGTAATAAAAACTAAAACCTAAAAAATCCGGAGTCACACGTAATCTGTTTGATTTATGCCCTAACACGTGTGACTCCGGATTTTTAATTTGTCTGTCTGTGGTGTCTTGTTTATACCTTTTTAGTCGTAGTTGGGTTTTAGTTTTTAACCGACTTCTTCAAAAAGGAGGAGGTTCTCAATTCGTCTGTATGTTTTTTTTTTTGCGTGTATGTTACGCGATTACTCCGCTAATTATGAATCGATTTTGATGATTCTTTTTTTGTTTGGTAGGTCATGCTTCAGAGGTGGTCCCATATAAATTTTATTAACTTTGCTTGCGTAGTTTTTGAGTTAGCTTCAATAATTATGTATTTTTCCCACTTAGTGTATGTAGACGACATATTGTTTGACTCCGTCACTGTTATTTACATAGCAGGTAGTGGTATTCGAATTTATGTGGGGTAGGTACCACAACTAAAAAATTAAAAATTAAAACTTTTTACAAAAAAAAAAACAAACGACTTCAAAAAAAAAACACTAAAAACGTGAAAAATAACTTTAATTTCGGAAGTCGGTGGCAAAAAACGAAAATTGAAAAGCAAAGACACCGACTTCCAATACCAAACTAGGAAAAAATGGTCTACTTTTTACGGCTCTGTATCCCAGCGGTTTTGGTTAGTGGCTACAACGCTGTTGCTTTTGGAAATTATTATCGTATTTGTTAAATTTCCAATACATGATATTTTTAACTGACTTCTAAAAGGAGGAGGTTCTATGTCTATTTCGATATATCGCCTAAAAATACCAATATTTCCATATATCGAAATTTTTTCTACAAACCTAGTCTACAGCTACAAATCTCAATTTTTATAGTTGAATTACATTTTCTCCTTTACAGACTTACTCCCAGAGAATTCAACTCCTACGGTTCCCGACGAGGCAACGATGATGTCATGTCGCGCGGAACGTTCGCGAACATTCGCCTAGTGAACAAAATGGCCGCCACCGCCGGTCCTAAGACCACGCACCATCCCAGTGGCGACGCTATGGACATATTTGATGCTGCAGACAGGTAGAGTATATTATAATCAGCGATCGGAAAAGGGTGAGCTAATGTACCTAAAGTTAGAGACAAAAAATGTGGAGACTTCCTTACGACTAAAATATTTTTTCGGGAATAATGTCGGGGTTTCGGGACATCACTTAAGTACAACCAAAATTAATAAAGTAAAACAACTATCGAATTCATTTCCTGTTTCTGTTTTAAAAAAAGAGTTTGCACGATTTATTGTTTTCAAAAAATAAAGTAAACCTCCTTATCTTCGTTTGAACGATGTAAGTAAGCGCGGAAGCTAATGTAATTTACATACCAGCTGGTATTAATAATTATATAACTTTTTTTCGGGACATTAGTCCCGAAAAAAAGGAGGAGCTCGTGACTAAATAATAACAGCCGCACGGGTCAATCCATCAGGTTAAGCTACGCTTACCGGGGTTGGTCCGTGTATGGGTGACCATCTTTACACTCTGAGACTCCTCCGTGCCTCGGAAAGCACGTTAAGCCGTTGGTCCCGGCTGTCATTTGTGGATCTTTGACAGTCGTTACGGGTCGTCAGAAGCCCGAAATTCTGACAACCAGTCTTACCAAGGGGTATCGTATTACCCAGTTACTGGGTTGTGGAGGTCAGATAGGCAGTCGCATCATGTAAAATACTGGTATTCAGCTGCATCCGGTTAGACTGGAAGCCGACCCCAACATAGTTGGGGAAACAGACAGATTGATTGACTCCATATTTGATTGGTTCATTAATTGACTTCTCTTCTTCAAAGATACGCATCTGAGAACGTGCCACTTATCGCCATTGTTGGTAAAGACTACGGATCTGGGTCCAGTCGGGACTGGGCGGCTAAAGGACCATATTTACTTGTGAGTACATACTTTCTTGCCCTTTTTTAGGGTTCCGTAGTCAACAAGGAACCCTATAGTTTCGCCATTTTTGCCTGTCAACGATATCACGGTCATGAGTGAACTTTACACCTTGTTACTCATACCCCTAAATCTTACTATTATAAATGCGAAAGTTTGTGAGGATGGATGGATGGATGGATGGATGGACGGATGAAAGAAAAAGAAAGAAAAATTGTTTATTCTGCACAAACTAAACGTACAATACAAAATGAAGAGTGACATTCACTATAGGTACAAATTAGCCAAAAGCCTCATATTTAAACCAAGAAATTATAAAAGTTTGAATTTTTTTGTCTATTGCTTGGTGAGAGCAATATACAGTTATCTGTGGATGAGAGGCCAAAGACAATTTACTTGCGTACTGGTTGCGACATTACCAAATGAAAACAAACAAAACAATCACAAATTAAACGAAATGTTGTTGATGTTTGTTACTCTTTTACACAAAAACTACTGAACAGATTTGGATGAAATTTGACACACAGATAGTTTATAACCTGGATGAATACATAGCATAGGACTTTTTATCTCGATATTCCCACGGGATCGAGACTTACGCGGGTGATACCGCGACGCGCCGCTAGTATTAAATAAGTTGTATATCGTCACCCGCAGGGCATCCGCGCAGTAATCGCGGAGTCGTTCGAGCGCATCCACCGCTCCAACCTGGTGGGCATGGGCATCGTACCGCTGCAGTTCCTGCAGGGACAGGGCGCCGACACCTTCGGGCTGGACGGCAGCGAGCAGTACGACATCGAGCTGGGCAGCGACGTCGCGCCCGGGCATGTTGTTACTGTCAAGGTATCCTGAATTATTATATACAAGGTGGAGACGACAATACGACAAAAAATAAAACTCCGTATATCTAATGACGTACTCGGTCTACATACAAAAACTTTATCAAATATATCCAATAGTTTAGTTACGATAACTAGTCAAAGATCGGCAAACCCCATAGTCGGTCAATCACTACTATTTAGTTTATTTGAAAGAATGACTTTTTTAATTTCTATGTAAGGAATTATTTGATGCATTAGTATTGCCAGTGTTTTCATTTATTGTAGTATTGTCGTCTCCACATTGTATAATAAGTAATTTAGCATTATAAATTAGCACCTTCCTTAAAATATCCCCTCCCCTATAATAATTAATTTAGATGTTAATTAATAGAGCCCCTCAGCATTTATAACTTATTCATGACCCCCCAACTTTTGTTACTTAGCCATGAGCCCCTCAACTTTTGTTACTTAGCCATGAGCCCCTCAACTTTTGTTTCGTTAGCTATAAGCCTCTCAACATTTGTAACTTATCCATGAGCCCCTCAATTTAAGTTACTTGGCCACGAGCCCCTCATCTTTTGTTACTTGGCCACGAGCCCCTCATCTTTTGTTACTTGGCCACGAGCCCCTCATCTTTTGTTACTTGACCACGAGCCCCTAATCTTTTGTTACTTAGCCATGAGCCCCTCAATTTCTGTTACTTAGCCATGAGCCCCTTAACTTCTGTTACTTAGCCATGAGTCCCTCAATTTTAGTTACTTGGCCACGAGCCCCTCATCTTTTGTTACTTGGCCACGAGCCCCTCATCTTTTGTTACTTGACCACGAGCCCCTCATCTTTTGTTATTTAGCCATAAGCCGCTCAACATTTGCTAATTATCCATGAGCCCCTCAACTTCTATTACTTAGCCATGAGCCCCTCAGTTTTAGTAACTTGGCCACGAGCCCCTCAACTTCTGTTACTTAGTCATAAGCCGCTCAACATTTGTTACTTAGCCACGAGCCCCTCATCTTTTGTTACTTGGCCACGAGCCCTTCAATTACCTACATTACTTAGCCATGAGCCCCTCAACTTCTGTTACTTAGTCATAAGCCGCTCAACATTTGCTACTTATTCATGAGCCCCTTAACATTTGTTACTTAGCCACGAGCACCTCAACATTTGTTACTTAGCCACGAGCCCGTCAATAACCTACATTACTTTTGCCCACAGGTGAGCAACGGCAAGTCATTCCAAGTCATAGTACGTTTCGATACAGAAGTCGATCTCACATACTTCAAGAACGGCGGAATTCTGAACTATATGATTAGAAAGATGTTGTAGACTGTAACGTACGTACGTACTGTACGTGGTGTGTGTGGGTCCAAGCATTGCGCGGCAATAGCGCGGCAGCAACACGCGGCGGTTGCGGGACACATTTCCGCCGCGCTCTAGTGTGGATTGAACCGACGAATGTTTGCGCGGCAGTACTGCGCGGCATATCCGAGACACGCCGCGCACTTCAGTTGGCATGAAAGCGGTTGCGTGTGTCGTAGCTCTGCTTATAATTCGTCTAAACACAATTACTGACGAATGTTCGCTACAAATGTTTGTGCGCGGCAGTCGTCCAAACACGGAATAGGTGCCGCGCGCGGCAGCCGCGCATTATTGACGCTCAATGTTTGGACACACCTTTACGAAGTGTGATGGTTGTTATATACTAATGTAATGTAATGGTGTGCTTGTTACATATCTGTTGCAAATGATAAAAGCTATAGCCATAGATTAGTAGAGATGGTTTACTCCGCAAAATCATTTAAATGAAAAATTGACCCTTGCTACGACACAATAAAGTGCAATTCAGATCGCACAGCGCTAATTACCTACACTTATATTCTTCTGTTCGTGTGGTTAATGACTAACTTGGTGTCAGAGTTAATTAACCTATACTCCATTTGAAATAAGATTAGACGTTTAAGCAAACCTTTTTACAGTCCGTTCAACCGATTTTGATTTCTATACCGTAGGCATAAGGATGGCATTGAAAGCAAAAAAGGTTACACAATACCATCTGACTACTGCAGCTGCCATTTGTCGTGCCACCAACGCAATAGAAGTCAAAATCGGTTGAACGGACTGTAAAAAGGTTTGTTTAAATGTCTAATCTTATTTCAAATGGAGTATAGTGTGAGAGCCGCCCATACATTGGCTATTTTTATTTAGAAAAAGAAAAAATTATAAGGGTCCACGCGGGTGAAGCCGCGGGCAATAGTTAGTTCTAACTATATTCCATAACTTATACAAGTTTTTTTTTGTAAGCAACAGATATGTAGATTTTTCTTCTAATATAAGCATTCGGTGTAAGGGTACTTTTTTTATTTATTTAAATTTATTATTTTAGTTGTAAAGGGAATATTTTTGTAAACTGTACTTTATTCTTACTGTATTTTTTTTAAATGGAGAAATGTTATAGTTTCTGATTAATGAAAACCGGCCACGTGTGAGTCGGACTCGCACACGAAGGGTTCCGTACCAACGTACAATAGTTAACAATATTTTCTAAAAACGCCGTAAAAAATATATGTACCGTATGTTTGTTGAACAAGTTTTTCAACTACAATGTTAAGTTTGTTGGATAAATTCATCTCAACTACGGAACCCTTCATTGTGCGTGGTTTGACATGCACTTGGCCGGTATTTTTTTTTAAGTATTTATTTTTAGTTCAAATTGACACTGAAGCTGTTAAAATCTCCCTAGCATCAGACATAGTATGTCTGAAAATATTTAAAATTCAACTAGAACAATTTATACTCAGTAATGTATTGCTCAAAGCTTGGACAATATTAAACAAAATATTTTCATTTATTTTTTTAATATTTTTCCCTTTTTTGAAAGTCTTTTTGTACCGTACCACGTCCATAAAATGTATGAAAATATGTGTTCGTTATAACTTTATTTCCATACATTACTTCGACGTGGTAATAGCATAATCAGCCTATAATGTTCCCACTGCTGGGACACAGGCCTCCTCTCTGTGAGAGGGAGCGGGCCGTAACCCACCACGCGGGCCCAGTGCGGGTTGGTAGATGTCACATGTCTTCGAATTTTTGTTTCTAGAACATGCCGGTTTCCTCACGATATGTTTTCCTGATTAAATTGTTTATACAAAGTAAAGTCCCTGTCAAGGTTCAAACCTACGACCTACAACTCGTAATTCGGGGCCGTTACCACTGGGCCATCACTGCTCTCCTATAACGTGATAAATATTGACATGTTAGAAATGATCAAAGCGCAGATTCGCAGCGCAGTTTGTTATTTCAGTCAACATAAGATTTGACAATAGAATTACTGATGAGAGATTTATGAGTCGTTTAAGGGGGATGCGCTAAGGTTGCCCGCGAAACTCAAATTTTCTTAGGCCGTATACAGAAAGAAATCTGGTAGCCGGCGCCCATCTACCAGCGCTTATAGGAACCGGTCCATGCAGGTAGCCGGTGTATATAAATATATGGACAAGCGCCGAACGTCGCCGACAAGTTCCGACAATCTATCGGCGCTTGTTCTTACGGTTTTTCAGGTTGTATGTTGATTAAAATATGATTCGCGACCGTAACAAATATGGCTTTACTGAATTATAATCATTAAAATCAGCAATACAATTGCTTAAGTTAGAATAATCCTCAAATGTTATGGTTTCATGAAATAGTAATTAAATAGGATTATATGAACTTAGATGATAGTGTTGATGATTTTTTAAATTACAATTCTATAAATAAATATTTGATACGTCCGCGAATCATATTTAGATCAACATACAAACTGATACTGACCTGCAAATTGCAAAAAAACGTAAGAAATTTTGAATTTCGCAGGATACCCTGACGTTTTCGCTTCGCCTTAAGGACTGGCGTCCGAATGTTCCCTATCTAAATGTGTAACTGAATTTGTTTAAAACTATCTGCTAGATAATTTAACCAAGACTTATCAGGAGCTGGTAAATTAAGCCCTAAAAATCTATTTTGTAACCATACATATATGTGTGTAAGAATGTGACAATTTTTTTGTTGAAACAATTGTGTATCTTCCGTATTAGTGAACTAATACAATAATTTAATAAATGTGAACAATAAATGTAATCATGTCTAGGATAGATTTAAGACTACAATTTACAAAAATACATTTGTTATATTTTGTTATTTTAGTGTTTTTATTTTTTACATACCTTTGACCTCGTGGAGCTCGTGGCTAAGTAATAACAGCCGCACGGTTCGATCCATGAGGTTAAGCTACGCATACCGGGGTTGGTCCGTGTATGGGTGACCATTTTTACACTCTGAGACTCCTCCGTGCCTCGGAAAGCACGTTAAGCCGTTGGTCCCGGCTGTCATTTGTGGATCTTTGACAGTCGTTACGGGTCGTCAGAAGCCCGAATTTCTGACAACCAGTCTTACCAAGGGGTATCGTGTTACCCAGCTCCTGGGTTGTGGAGGTCAGATAGGCAGTCGCTCCATGTAAAATAGTAGTATTCAGCTGCATCCGGTTAGACTGGAAGCCGACCCCAACATAGTTGGGGAAAGCAGACAGATTGATTGTGGAGTCAATTAATGAACCAATCATTATTTGATTGGTTCATTAATTGACTTCTCTTCTTCGAAGATACGCGTCTGAGAACGTGCCATTCATTTATCGCCATTGTTGGTAAAGACTACGGATCTGGGTCCAGTCGGGACTGGGCGGCTAAAGGACCATATTTACTTGTGAGTACATACTTTCTTCCCCTTTTTTAGGGTTCTGTAGTCAACAGGAACCCTATAGTTTCCAGCCATTTTTGCCTGTCAACGACATCACGGTCATGAGTGAACTTTACACCCTGTTCCTCATACCCCTAAATCTTACTATTATAAACGCGAAAGTTTGTGAGGATGGATGGATGGATGGATGGACCATGAGCCTCTCAACTTTTGTTAGGTACTTGGCCATGAGCCTGTCAACTTTTGTTAGGTACTTGGCCATGAGCCTCTCAACTTTTGTTAGGTACTTGGCCATGAGCCTCTCAACTTTTGTTAGGTTAGGTTAGGTTAGTTTAGTTTATTTGAAGAAATGACTTTTTTAATTTCCATGTTAGGATTTATTTGATAGTTCCGAAATACTCTTATGCATTAGTATTGCCAGTGTTTTCATTTATTGTTGTATTATCGTCTCCACATTGTATAATAAGTAATTTAGCATTATAAATTAGCACCTTCCTTAAAATATCCCCTCCCCTATAATAATTAATTTAGATGTTAATTCATAGAGCCCCTCAACATTTGTAACTTATTCATGAGCCTCTCAACTTTTGTTAGGTACTTGGCCATGAGCCTCTCAACTTTTGTTAGGTACTTGGCCATGAGCCTCTAAACTTTTGTTAGGTACTTGGCCATGAGCCTCTCAACTTTTGTTAGGTACTTGGCCATGAGCCTCTCAACTTTTGTTAGGTACTTGGCCATGAGTCCCTCAACTTTTGTTAGGTACTTGGCCATGAGCCCCTCAACATTTGTTAGGTACTTGGCCATGAGCCTCTCAACTTTTGTAAGGTACTTGGCCATGAGCCTCTCAACTTTTGTTAGGTACTTGGCCATGAGCCTCTCAACTTTTGTTAGGTACTTGGCCATGAGCCTCGCAACTATTGTTAGGTACTTGGCCATGAGCCCCTCAACTTTTGTTCGGTACTTGGCCATGAGCCCCTCAACATTTGTAACTTATCCATGAGCCTCTCAACTTTTGTTAGGTACTTGGCCATGAGCCTCTCAACTTTTGTTAGGTACTTGGCCATGAGCCTCTCAACTTTTGTTAGGAACTTGGCCATGAGCCTCTCAACTTTTGTTAGGTACTTGGCCATGAGCCGCTCAACTTTTGTTAGGTACTTGGCCACGAGCCTCTCAACTTTTGTTAGGTACTTGGCCATGAGCCGCTCAACTTTTGTTAGGTACTTGGCCATGAGCCTCTCAACTTTTGTTAGGTACTTGGCCATGAGTCCCTCAACTTTTGTTAGGTACTTGGCCATGAGCCCCTCAACATTTGTAAGGTACTTGGCCATGAGCCCCTCAACTTTTGTTAGGTACTTGGCCATGAGCCCCTCAACATTTGTAACTTATCCATGAGCCTCTCAACTTTTGTTAGGTACTTGGCCATGAGCCTCTCAACTTTTGTTAGGTACTTGGCCATGAGCCTCTCAACTTTTGTAAGGTACTTGGCCATGAGCCCCTCAACTTTTGTTCGGTACTTGGCCATGAGTCCCTCAACTTTTGTTAGGTACTTGGCCATGAGCCTCTCAACTTTTGTTAGGTACTTGGCCATGAGCCGCTCAACTTTTGTTAGGTACTTGGCCATGAGCCTCTCAACTTTTGTTAGGTACTTGGCCATGAGCCTCTCAACTTTTGTTAGGTACTTGGCCATGAGTCCCTCAACTTTTGTTAGGTACTTGGCCATGAGCCCCTCAACATTTGTAAGGTACTTGGCCATGAGCCCCTCAACTTTTGTTCGGTACTTGGCCATGAGCCCCTCAACATTTGTAACTTATCCATGAGCCTCTCAACTTTTGTTAGGTACTTGGCCATGAGCCTCTCAACTTTTGTTAGGTACTTGGCCATGGGCCCCTCAACATTTGTTAGGTACTTGGCCATGAGCCTCTCAACTTTTGTAACTTATTCATGAGCCCCTCAACTTTTGTTAGGTACTTGGCCATGAGCCTCTCAACTTTTGTAACTTATTCATGAGCCTCTCAACTTTTGTTAGGTACTTGGCCATGAGCCTCTCAACTTTTGTTAGGTACTTGGCCATGAGCCTCTCAACTTTTTTTAGGTACTTGGCCATGAGCCTCTCAACTTTTGTTAGGTACTTGGCCATGAGCCCCTCAACTTTTGTAACTTATTCATGAGCCTCTCAACTTTTGTTAGGTACTTGGCCATGAGCCCCTCAACTTTTGTTAGGTACTTGGCCATGAGCCTCTCAACTTTTGTTAGGTACTTGGCCATGAGCCTCTCAACTTTTGTTAGGTACTTGGCCATGAGCGTCTCAACTTTTGTAACTTATTCATGAGCCCCTCAACTTTTGTTAGGTACTTGGCCATGAGCCTCTCAACATTTGTGACGTAACCATGAGCCTCTCAACATTTGTAACGTAACCATGAGCCTCTCAACATTTGTAACTTATCCATGAGCCCCTCAACTTTTGTCACTTAGCCATCAGCCCCACAACTTTTTTACTAAGCCATGAGCCCCTCAACATTTGTAACATATCCATGAGCCCCTCAAATGTACTTAGCCATGAGCCCCTCAACTTCTGTTACTTAGCCATAAGCTGTTCAACATTTGTTACTTAGCCATGAGCCCCTCAATATTTGTTACTTAGCCATGAGTCCCTCAACTTTTGCTACTTAGCCACGAGCTCCTCAACTTTTGTTACTTAGCCACAAGCCGCTCAACATTTGTTACTGAGCCATGAGCCCCTCAACATTTGTTACTTAGCCACGAGCCCCTCAATAACCTATATTACTTTTGCCCACAGGTGAGCAACGGCAAGTCATTCCAAGTCATAGTACGTTTCGATACAGAAGTCGATCTCACATACTTCAAGAACGGCGGAATTCTGAACTATATGATTAGAAAGATGTTGTAGACTGTAACGTACGTACGTACTGTACGTGGTGTGTGTGGGTCCAAGCATTGCGCGGCAATAGCGCGGCAGCAACACGCGGCGGTTGCGGGACACATTTCCGCCGCGCTCTAGTGTGGATTGAACCGACGAATGTTTGCGCGGCAGTACTGCGCGGCATATCCGAGACACGCCGCGCACTTCAGTTGGCATGAAAGCGGTTGCGTGTGTCGTAGCTCTGCTTATAATTCGTCTAAACACAATTACTGACGAATGTTCGCTACAAATGTTTGTGCGCGGCAGTCGTCCAAACACGGAATAGGTGCCGCGCGCGGCAGCCGCGCATTATTGACGCTCAATGTTTGGACACACCTTTACGAAGTGTGATGGTTGTTATATACTAATGTAATGTAATGGTGTGCTTGTTACATATCTGTTGCAAATGATAAAAGCTATAGCCATAGATTAGTAGAGATGGTTTACTCCGCAAAATCATTTAAATGAAAAATTGACCCTTGCTACGACACAATAAAGTGCAATTCAGATCGCACAGCGCTAATTACCTACACTTATATTCTTCTGTTCGTGTGGTTAATGACTAACTTGGTGTCAGAGTTAATTAACCTATACTCCATTTGAAATAAGATTAGACGTTTAAGCAAACCTTTTTACAGTCCGTTCAACCGATTTTGATTTCTATACCGTAGGCATAAGGATGGCATTGAAAGCAAAAAAGGTTACACAATACCATCTGACTACTGCAGCTGCCATTTGTCGTGCCACCAACGCAATAGAAGTCAAAATCGGTTGAACGGACTGTAAAAAGGTTTGTTTAAATGTCTAATCTTATTTCAAATGGAGTATAGTGTGAGAGCCGCCCATACATAGGCTATTTTTATTTAGAAAAAGAAAAAATTATAAGGGTCCACGCGGGTGAAGCCGCGGGCAATAGTTAGTTCTAACTATATTCCATAACTTATACAAGTTTTTTTTTGTAAGCAACAGATATGTAGATTTTTCTTCTAATATAAGCATTCGGTGTAAGGGTACTTTTTTTATTTATTTAAATTTATTATTTTAGTTGTAAAGGGAATATTTTTGTAAACTGTACTTTATTCTTACTGTATTTTTTTTAAATGGAGAAATGTTATAGTTTCTGATTAATGAAAACCGGCCACGTGTGAGTCGGACTCGCACACGAAGGGTTCCGTACCAACGTACAATAGTTAACAATATTTTCTAAAAACGCCGTAAAAAATATATGTACCGTATGTTTGTTGAACAAGTTTTTCAACTACAATGTTAAGTTTGTTGGATAAATTCATCTCAACTACGGAACCCTTCATTGTGCGTGGTTTGACATGCACTTGGCCGGTATTTTTTTTTAAGTATTTATTTTTAGTTCAAATTGACACTGAAGCTGTTAAAATCTCCCTAGCATCAGACATAGTATGTCTGAAAATATTTAAAATTCAACTAGAACAATTTATACTCAGTAATGTATTGCTCAAAGCTTGGACAATATTAAACAAAATATTTTCATTTATTTTTTTAATATTTTTCCCTTTTTTGAAAGTCTTTTTGTACCGTACCACGTCCATAAAATGTATGAAAATATGTGTTCGTTATAACTTTATTTCCATACATTACTTCGACGTGGTAATAGCATAATCAGCCTATAATGTTCCCACTGCTGGGACACAGGCCTCCTCTCTGTGAGAGGGAGCGGGCCGTAACCCACCACGCGGGCCCAGTGCGGGTTGGTAGATGTCACATGTCTTCGAATTTTTGTTTCTAGAACATGCCGGTTTCCTCACGATATGTTTTCCTGATTAAATTGTTTATACAAAGTAAAGTCCCTGTCAAGGTTCAAACCTACGACCTACAACTCGTAATTCGGGGCCGTTACCACTGGGCCATCACTGCTCTCCTATAACGTGATAAATATTGACATGTTAGAAATGATCAAAGCGCAGATTCGCAGCGCAGTTTGTTATTTCAGTCAACATAAGATTTGACAATAGAATTACTGATGAGAGATTTATGAGTCGTTTAAGGGGGATGCGCTAAGGTTGCCCGCGAAACTCAAATTTTCTTAGGCCGTATACAGAAAGAAATCTGGTAGCCGGCGCCCATCTACCAGCGCTTATAGGAACCGGTCCATGCAGGTAGCCGGTGTATATAAATATATGGACAAGCGCCGAACGTCGCCGACAAGTTCCGACAATCTATCGGCGCTTGTTCTTACGGTTTTTCAGGTTGTATGTTGATTAAAATATGATTCGCGACCGTAACAAATATGGCTTTACTGAATTATAATCATTAAAATCAGCAATACAATTGCTTAAGTTAGAATAATCCTCAAATGTTATGGTTTCATGAAATAGTAATTAAATAGGATTATATGAACTTAGATGATAGTGTTGATGATTTTTTAAATTACAATTCTATAAATAAATATTTGATACGTCCGCGAATCATATTTAGATCAACATACAAACTGATACTGACCTGCAAATTGCAAAAAAACGTAAGAAATTTTGAATTTCGCAGGATACCCTGACGTTTTCGCTTCGCCTTAAGGACTGGCGTCCGAATGTTCCCTATCTAAATGTGTAACTGAATTTGTTTAAAACTATCTGCTAGATAATTTAACCAAGACTTATCAGGAGCTGGTAAATTAAGCCCTAAAAATCTATTTTGTAACCATACATATATGTGTGTAAGAATGTGACAATTTTTTTGTTGAAACAATTGTGTATCTTCCGTATTAGTGAACTAATACAATAATTTAATAAATGTGAACAATAAATGTAATCATGTCTAGGATAGATTTAAGACTACAATTTACAAAAATACATTTGTTATATTTTGTTATTTTAGTGTTTTTATTTTTTACATACCTTTGACCTCGTGGAGCTCGTGGCTAAGTAATAACAGCCGCACGGTTCGATCCATGAGGTTAAGCTACGCATACCGGGGTTGGTCCGTGTATGGGTGACCATTTTTACACTCTGAGACTCCTCCGTGCCTCGGAAAGCACGTTAAGCCGTTGGTCCCGGCTGTCATTTGTGGATCTTTGACAGTCGTTACGGGTCGTCAGAAGCCCGAATTTCTGACAACCAGTCTTACCAAGGGGTATCGTGTTACCCAGCTCCTGGGTTGTGGAGGTCAGATAGGCAGTCGCTCCATGTAAAATAGTAGTATTCAGCTGCATCCGGTTAGACTGGAAGCCGACCCCAACATAGTTGGGGAAAGCAGACAGATTGATTGTGGAGTCAATTAATGAACCAATCATTATTTGATTGGTTCATTAATTGACTTCTCTTCTTCGAAGATACGCGTCTGAGAACGTGCCATTCATTTATCGCCATTGTTGGTAAAGACTACGGATCTGGGTCCAGTCGGGACTGGGCGGCTAAAGGACCATATTTACTTGTGAGTACATACTTTCTTCCCCTTTTTTAGGGTTCTGTAGTCAACAGGAACCCTATAGTTTCCAGCCATTTTTGCCTGTCAACGACATCACGGTCATGAGTGAACTTTACACCCTGTTCCTCATACCCCTAAATCTTACTATTATAAACGCGAAAGTTTGTGAGGATGGATGGATGGATGGATGGACCATGAGCCTCTCAACTTTTGTTAGGTACTTGGCCATGAGCCTGTCAACTTTTGTTAGGTACTTGGCCATGAGCCTCTCAACTTTTGTTAGGTACTTGGCCATGAGCCTCTCAACTTTTGTTAGGTTAGGTTAGGTTAGTTTAGTTTATTTGAAGAAATGACTTTTTTAATTTCCATGTTAGGATTTATTTGATAGTTCCGAAATACTCTTATGCATTAGTATTGCCAGTGTTTTCATTTATTGTTGTATTATCGTCTCCACATTGTATAATAAGTAATTTAGCATTATAAATTAGCACCTTCCTTAAAATATCCCCTCCCCTATAATAATTAATTTAGATGTTAATTCATAGAGCCCCTCAACATTTGTAACTTATTCATGAGCCTCTCAACTTTTGTTAGGTACTTGGCCATGAGCCTCTCAACTTTTGTTAGGTACTTGGCCATGAGCCTCTCAACTTTTGTTAGGTACTTGGCCATGAGCCTCTAAACTTTTGTTAGGTACTTGGCCATGAGCCTCTCAACTTTTGTTAGGTACTTGGCCATGAGCCTCTCAACTTTTGTTAGGTACTTGGCCATGAGTCCCTCAACTTTTGTTAGGTACTTGGCCATGAGCCCCTCAACATTTGTTAGGTACTTGGCCATGAGCCTCTCAACTTTTGTAAGGTACTTGGCCATGAGCCTCTCAACTTTTGTTAGGTACTTGGCCATGAGCCTCTCAACTTTTGTTAGGTACTTGGCCATGAGCCTCGCAACTATTGTTAGGTACTTGGCCATGAGCCCCTCAACTTTTGTTCGGTACTTGGCCATGAGCCCCTCAACATTTGTAACTTATCCATGAGCCTCTCAACTTTTGTTAGGTACTTGGCCATGAGCCTCTCAACTTTTGTTAGGTACTTGGCCATGAGCCTCTCAACTTTTGTTAGGAACTTGGCCATGAGCCTCTCAACTTTTGTTAGGTACTTGGCCATGAGCCGCTCAACTTTTGTTAGGTACTTGGCCACGAGCCTCTCAACTTTTGTTAGGTACTTGGCCATGAGCCGCTCAACTTTTGTTAGGTACTTGGCCATGAGCCTCTCAACTTTTGTTAGGTACTTGGCCATGAGTCCCTCAACTTTTGTTAGGTACTTGGCCATGAGCCCCTCAACATTTGTAAGGTACTTGGCCATGAGCCCCTCAACTTTTGTTCGGTACTTGGCCATGAGCCCCTCAACATTTGTAACTTATCCATGAGCCTCTCAACTTTTGTTAGGTACTTGGCCATGAGCCTCTCAACTTTTGTTAGGTACTTGGCCATGAGCCTCTCAACTTTTGTAAGGTACTTGGCCATGAGCCCCTCAACTTTTGTTCGGTACTTGGCCATGAGTCCCTCAACTTTTGTTAGGTACTTGGCCATGAGCCTCTCAACTTTTGTTAGGTACTTGGCCATGAGCCGCTCAACTTTTGTTAGGTACTTGGCCATGAGCCTCTCAACTTTTGTTAGGTACTTGGCCATGAGCCTCTCAACTTTTGTTAGGTACTTGGCCATGAGTCCCTCAACTTTTGTTAGGTACTTGGCCATGAGCCCCTCAACATTTGTAAGGTACTTGGCCATGAGCCCCTCAACTTTTGTTCGGTACTTGGCCATGAGCCCCTCAACATTTGTAACTTATCCATGAGCCTCTCAACTTTTGTTAGGTACTTGGCCATGAGCCTCTCAACTTTTGTTAGGTACTTGGCCATGGGCCCCTCAACATTTGTTAGGTACTTGGCCATGAGCCTCTCAACTGTTGTAACTTATTCATGAGCCCCTCAACTTTTGTTAGGTACTTGGCCATGAGCCTCTCAACTTTTGTAACTTATTCATGAGCCTCTCAACTTTTGTTAGGTACTTGGCCATGAGCCTCTCAACTTTTGTTAGGTACTTGGCCATGAGCCTCTCAACTTTTTTTAGGTACTTGGCCATGAGCCTCTCAACTTTTGTTAGGTACTTGGCCATGAGCCCCTCAACTTTTGTAACTTATTCATGAGCCTCTCAACTTTTGTTAGGTACTTGGCCATGAGCCCCTCAACTTTTGTTAGGTACTTGGCCATGAGCCTCTCAACTTTTGTTAGGTACTTGGCCATGAGCCTCTCAACTTTTGTTAGGTACTTGGCCATGAGCGTCTCAACTTTTGTAACTTATTCATGAGCCCCTCAACTTTTGTTAGGTACTTGGCCATGAGCCTCTCAACATTTGTGACGTAACCATGAGCCTCTCAACATTTGTAACGTAACCATGAGCCTCTCAACATTTGTAACTTATCCATGAGCCCCTCAACTTTTGTCACTTAGCCATCAGCCCCACAACTTTTTTACTAAGCCATGAGCCCCTCAACATTTGTAACATATCCATGAGCCCCTCAAATGTACTTAGCCATGAGCCCCTCAACTTCTGTTACTTAGCCATAAGCTGTTCAACATTTGTTACTTAGCCATGAGCCCCTCAATATTTGTTACTTAGCCATGAGTCCCTCAACTTTTGCTACTTAGCCACGAGCTCCTCAACTTTTGTTACTTAGCCACAAGCCGCTCAACATTTGTTACTGAGCCATGAGCCCCTCAACATTTGTTACTTAGCCACGAGCCCCTCAATAACCTATATTACTTTTGCCCACAGGTGAGCAACGGCAAGTCATTCCAAGTCATAGTACGTTTCGATACAGAAGTCGATCTCACATACTTCAAGAACGGCGGAATTCTGAACTATATGATTAGAAAGATGTTGTAGACTGTAACGTACGTACGTACTGTACGTGGTGTGTGTGGGTCCAAGCATTGCGCGGCAATAGCGCGGCAGCAACACGCGGCGGTTGCGGGACACATTTCCGCCGCGCTCTAGTGTGGATTGAACCGACGAATGTTTGCGCGGCAGTACTGCGCGGCATATCCGAGACACGCCGCGCACTTCAGTTGGCATGAAAGCGGTTGCGTGTGTCGTAGCTCTGCTTATAATTCGTCTAAACACAATTACTGACGAATGTTCGCTACAAATGTTTGTGCGCGGCAGTCGTCCAAACACGGAATAGGTGCCGCGCGCGGCAGCCGCGCATTATTGACGCTCAATGTTTGGACACACCTTTACGAAGTGTGATGGTTGTTATATACTAATGTAATGTAATGGTGTGCTTGTTACATATCTGTTGCAAATGATAAAAGCTATAGCCATAGATTAGTAGAGATGGTTTACTCCGCAAAATCATTTAAATGAAAAATTGACCCTTGCTACGACACAATAAAGTGCAATTCAGATCGCACAGCGCTAATTACCTACACTTATATTCTTCTGTTCGTGTGGTTAATGACTAACTTGGTGTCAGAGTTAATTAACCTATACTCCATTTGAAATAAGATTAGACGTTTAAGCAAACCTTTTTACAGTCCGTTCAACCGATTTTGATTTCTATACCGTAGGCATAAGGATGGCATTGAAAGCAAAAAAGGTTACACAATACCATCTGACTACTGCAGCTGCCATTTGTCGTGCCACCAACGCAATAGAAGTCAAAATCGGTTGAACGGACTGTAAAAAGGTTTGTTTAAATGTCTAATCTTATTTCAAATGGAGTATAGTGTGAGAGCCGCCCATACATAGGCTATTTTTATTTAGAAAAAGAAAAAATTATAAGGGTCCACGCGGGTGAAGCCGCGGGCAATAGTTAGTTCTAACTATATTCCATAACTTATACAAGTTTTTTTTTGTAAGCAACAGATATGTAGATTTTTCTTCTAATATAAGCATTCGGTGTAAGGGTACTTTTTTTATTTATTTAAATTTATTATTTTAGTTGTAAAGGGAATATTTTTGTAAACTGTACTTTATTCTTACTGTATTTTTTTTAAATGGAGAAATGTTATAGTTTCTGATTAATGAAAACCGGCCACGTGTGAGTCGGACTCGCACACGAAGGGTTCCGTACCAACGTACAATAGTTAACAATATTTTCTAAAAACGCCGTAAAAAATATATGTACCGTATGTTTGTTGAACAAGTTTTTCAACTACAATGTTAAGTTTGTTGGATAAATTCATCTCAACTACGGAACCCTTCATTGTGCGTGGTTTGACATGCACTTGGCCGGTATTTTTTTTTAAGTATTTATTTTTAGTTCAAATTGACACTGAAGCTGTTAAAATCTCCCTAGCATCAGACATAGTATGTCTGAAAATATTTAAAATTCAACTAGAACAATTTATACTCAGTAATGTATTGCTCAAAGCTTGGACAATATTAAACAAAATATTTTCATTTATTTTTTTAATATTTTTCCCTTTTTTGAAAGTCTTTTTGTACCGTACCACGTCCATAAAATGTATGAAAATATGTGTTCGTTATAACTTTATTTCCATACATTACTTCGACGTGGTAATAGCATAATCAGCCTATAATGTTCCCACTGCTGGGACACAGGCCTCCTCTCTGTGAGAGGGAGCGGGCCGTAACCCACCACGCGGGCCCAGTGCGGGTTGGTAGATGTCACATGTCTTCGAATTTTTGTTTCTAGAACATGCCGGTTTCCTCACGATATGTTTTCCTGATTAAATTGTTTATACAAAGTAAAGTCCCTGTCAAGGTTCAAACCTACGACCTACAACTCGTAATTCGGGGCCGTTACCACTGGGCCATCACTGCTCTCCTATAACGTGATAAATATTGACATGTTAGAAATGATCAAAGCGCAGATTCGCAGCGCAGTTTGTTATTTCAGTCAACATAAGATTTGACAATAGAATTACTGATGAGAGATTTATGAGTCGTTTAAGGGGGATGCGCTAAGGTTGCCCGCGAAACTCAAATTTTCTTAGGCCGTATACAGAAAGAAATCTGGTAGCCGGCGCCCATCTACCAGCGCTTATAGGAACCGGTCCATGCAGGTAGCCGGTGTATATAAATATATGGACAAGCGCCGAACGTCGCCGACAAGTTCCGACAATCTATCGGCGCTTGTTCTTACGGTTTTTCAGGTTGTATGTTGATTAAAATATGATTCGCGACCGTAACAAATATGGCTTTACTGAATTATAATCATTAAAATCAGCAATACAATTGCTTAAGTTAGAATAATCCTCAAATGTTATGGTTTCATGAAATAGTAATTAAATAGGATTATATGAACTTAGATGATAGTGTTGATGATTTTTTAAATTACAATTCTATAAATAAATATTTGATACGTCCGCGAATCATATTTAGATCAACATACAAACTGATACTGACCTGCAAATTGCAAAAAAACGTAAGAAATTTTGAATTTCGCAGGATACCCTGACGTTTTCGCTTCGCCTTAAGGACTGGCGTCCGAATGTTCCCTATCTAAATGTGTAACTGAATTTGTTTAAAACTATCTGCTAGATAATTTAACCAAGACTTATCAGGAGCTGGTAAATTAAGCCCTAAAAATCTATTTTGTAACCATACATATATGTGTGTAAGAATGTGACAATTTTTTTGTTGAAACAATTGTGTATCTTCCGTATTAGTGAACTAATACAATAATTTAATAAATGTGAACAATAAATGTAATCATGTCTAGGATAGATTTAAGACTACAATTTACAAAAATACATTTGTTATATTTTGTTATTTTAGTGTTTTTATTTTTTACATACCTTTGACCTCGTGGAGCTCGTGGCTAAGTAATAACAGCCGCACGGTTCGATCCATGAGGTTAAGCTACGCATACCGGGGTTGGTCCGTGTATGGGTGACCATTTTTACACTCTGAGACTCCTCCGTGCCTCGGAAAGCACGTTAAGCCGTTGGTCCCGGCTGTCATTTGTGGATCTTTGACAGTCGTTACGGGTCGTCAGAAGCCCGAATTTCTGACAACCAGTCTTACCAAGGGGTATCGTGTTACCCAGCTCCTGGGTTGTGGAGGTCAGATAGGCAGTCGCTCCATGTAAAATACTAGTATTCAGCTGCATCCGGTTAGACTGGAAGCCGACCCCAACATAGTTGGGGAAAGCAGACAGATTGATTGTGGAGTCAATTAATGAACCAATCATTATTTGATTGGTTCATTAATTGACTTCTCTTCTTCGAAGATACGCGTCTGAGAACGTGCCATTCATTTATCGCCATTGTTGGTAAAGACTACGGATCTGGGTCCAGTCGGGACTGGGCGGCTAAAGGACCATATTTACTTGTGAGTACATACTTTCTTCCCCTTTTTTAGGGTTCTGTAGTCAACAGGAACCCTATAGTTTCCAGCCATTTTTGCCTGTCAACGACATCACGGTCATGAGTGAACTTTACACCCTGTTCCTCATACCCCTAAATCTTACTATTATAAACGCGAAAGTTTGTGAGGATGGATGGATGGATGGATGGACCATGAGCCTCTCAACTTTTGTTAGGTACTTGGCCATGAGCCTGTCAACTTTTGTTAGGTACTTGGCCATGAGCCTCTCAACTTTTGTTAGGTACTTGGCCATGAGCCTCTCAACTTTTGTTAGGTTAGGTTAGGTTAGTTTAGTTTATTTGAAGAAATGACTTTTTTAATTTCCATGTTAGGATTTATTTGATAGTTCCGAAATACTCTTATGCATTAGTATTGCCAGTGTTTTCATTTATTGTTGTATTGTCGTCTCCACATTGTATAATAAGTAATTTAGCATTATAAATTAGCACCTTCCTTAAAATATCCCCTCCCCTATAATAATTAATTTAGATGTTAATTCATAGAGCCCCTCAACATTTGTAACTTATTCATGAGCCTCTCAACTTTTGTTAGGTACTTGGCCATGAGCCTCTCAACTTTTGTTAGGTACTTGGCCATGAGCCTCTCAACTTTTGTTAGGTACTTGGCCATGAGCCTCTCAACTTTTGTTAGGTACTTGGCCATGAGCCTCTAAACTTTTGTTAGGTACTTGGCCATGAGCCTCTCAACTTTTGTTAGGTACTTGGCCATGAGCCTCTCAACTTTTGTTAGGTACTTGGCCATGAGTCCCTCAACTTTTGTTAGGTACTTGGCCATGAGCCCCTCAACATTTGTTAGGTACTTGGCCATGAGCCTCTCAACATTTGTAACTTATCCATGAGCCTCTCAACTTTTGTTAGGTACTTGGCCATGAGCCTCTCAACTTTTGTTAGGTACTTGGCCATGAGCCTCTCAACTTTTGTTAGGAACTTGGCCATGAGCCTCTCAACTTTTGTTAGGTACTTGGCCATGAGCCGCTCAACTTTTGTTAGGTACTTGGCCACGAGCCTCTCAACTTTTGTTAGGTACTTGGCCATGAGCCTCTCAACTTTTGTTAGGTACTGGGCCATGAGCCTCTCAACTTTTGTTAGGTACTTGGCCATGAGCCTCTCAACTTTTGTAACTTATTCATGAGCCCCTCAACTTTTGTTAGGTACTTGGCCATGAGCCCGTCAACTTTTGTTCGGTACTTGGCCATGAGCCCCTCAACATTTGTAACTTATCCATGAGCCTCTCAACTTTTGTTAGGTACTTGGCCATGAGCCTCTCAACTTTTGTTAGGTACTTGGCCATGAGCCTCTCAACTTTTGTTAGGAACTTGGCCATGAGCCTCTCAACTTTTGTTAGGTACTTGGCCATGAGCCGCTCAACTTTTGTTAGGTACTTGGCCACGAGCCTCTCAACTTTTGTTAGGTACTTGGCCATGAGCCGCTCAACTTTTGTTAGGTACTTGGCCATGAGCCTCTCAACTTTTGTTAGGTACTTGGCCATGAGCCTCTCAACTTTTGTTAGGTACTTTGCCATGAGCCTCTCAACTTTTGTAACTTATTCATGAGCCCCTCAACTTTTGTTAGGTACTTGGCCATGAGCCCCTCAACTTTTGTGGGTACTTGGCCATGAGCCTCTCAACTTTTGTTAGGTACTTGGCCATGAGCCCCTCAACATTTGTAACTTATTCATGAGCCGCTCAACTTTTGTTAGGTACTTGGCCATGAGCCTCTCAACTTTTGTTAGGTACTTGGCCATGAGCCTCTCAACTTTTGTTAGGTACTTGGCCATGAGTCCCTCAACTTTTGTTAGGTACTTGGCCATGAGCCCCTCAACATTTGTTAGGTACTTGGCCATGAGCCTCTCAACTTTTTCCATGTTACGATTTATTTGATAGTTCCAAAATACTCTTATGCATTAGTATTGCCAGTGTTTTCATTTATTATTGTATTGTCGTCTCCACATTGTATAATAAGTAATTTAGCATTATAAATTAGCCCCTTCCTTAAAATATCCCCTCCCCTATAATAATTAATTTAGATGTTAATTAATAGAGCCCCTCAATATTTGTAACTTATTCATGAGCCTCGCAACTTTTGTTAGGTACTTGGCCATGAGCCCCTCAACTTTTGTTAGGTACTTGGCCATGAGCCCCTAAACTTTTGTGGGTACTTGGCCATGAGCCTCTCAACTTTTGTTAGGTACTTGGCCATGAGCCCCTCAACATTTGTAACTTATTCATGAGCCGCTCAACTTTTGTTAGGTACTTGGCCATGAGCCTCTCAACTTTTGTTAGGTACTTGGCCATGAGCCTCTCAACTTTTGTTAGGTACTTGGCCATGAGTCCCTCAACTTTTGTTAGGTACTTGGCCATGAGCCCCTCAACATTTGTAAGGTACTTGGCCATGAGCCCCTCAACTTTTGTTCGGTACTTGGCCATGAGCCCCTCAACATTTGTAACTTATCCATGAGCCTCTCAACTTTTGTTAGGTACTTGGCCATGAGCCTCTCAACTTTTGTTAGGTACTTGGCCATGAGCCTCTCAACTTTTGTAAGGTACTTGGCCATGAGCCCCTCAACTTTTGTTCGGTACTTGGCCATGAGTCCCTCAACTTTTGTTAGGTACTTGGCCATGAGCCTCTCAACTTTTGTTAGGTACTTGGCCATGAGCCGCTCAACTTTTGTTAGGTACTTGGCCATGAGCCTCTCAACTTTTGTTAGGTACTTGGCCATGAGCCACTCAACTTTTGTTAGGTACTTGGCCATGAGTCCCTCAACTTTTGTTAGGTACTTGGCCATGAGCCCCTCAACATTTGTAAGGTACTTGGCCATGAGCCCCTCAACTTTTGTTCGGTACTTGGCCATGAGCCCCTCAACATTTGTAACTTATTCATGAGCCTCTCAACTTTTGTTAGGTACTTGGCCATGAGCCTCTCAACTTTTGTTAGGTACTTGGCCATGAGCCTCTCAACTTTTGTTAGGTACTTGGCCATGAGCCTCTAAACTTTTGTTAGGTACTTGGCCATGAGCCTCTCAACTTTTGTTAGGTACTTGGCCATGAGCCTCTCAACTTTTGTTAGGTACTTGGCCATGAGTCCCTCAACTTTTGTTAGGTACTTGGCCATGAGCCCCTCAACATTTGTTAGGTACTTGGCCATGAGCCTCTCAACTTTTGTAAGGTACTTGGCCATGAGCCTCTCAACTTTTGTTAGGTACTTGGCCATGAGCCTCTCAACTTTTGTTAGGTACTTGGCCATGAGCCTCGCAACTATTGTTAGGTACTTGGCCATGAGCCCCTCAACTTTTGTTCGGTACTTGGCCATGAGCCCCTCAACATTTGTAACTTATCCATGAGCCTCTCAACTTTTGTTAGGTACTTGGCCATGAGCCTCTCAACTTTTGTTAGGTACTTGGCCATGAGCCTCTCAACTTTTGTTAGGAACTTGGCCATGAGCCTCTCAACTTTTGTTAGGTACTTGGCCATGAGCCGCTCAACTTTTGTTAGGTACTTGGCCACGAGCCTCTCAACTTTTGTTAGGTACTTGGCCATGAGCCGCTCAACTTTTGTTAGGTACTTGGCCATGAGCCTCTCAACTTTTGTTAGGTACTTGGCCATGAGTCCCTCAACTTTTGTTAGGTACTTGGCCATGAGCCCCTCAACATTTGTAAGGTACTTGGCCATGAGCCCCTCAACTTTTGTTCGGTACTTGGCCATGAGCCCCTCAACATTTGTAACTTATCCATGAGCCTCTCAACTTTTGTTAGGTACTTGGCCATGAGCCTCTCAACTTTTGTTAGGTACTTGGCCATGAGCCTCTCAACTTTTGTAAGGTACTTGGCCATGAGCCCCTCAACTTTTGTTCGGTACTTGGCCATGAGTCCCTCAACTTTTGTTAGGTACTTGGCCATGAGCCTCTCAACTTTTGTTAGGTACTTGGCCATGAGCCGCTCAACTTTTGTTAGGTACTTGGCCATGAGCCTCTCAACTTTTGTTAGGTACTTGGCCATGAGCCTCTCAACTTTTGTTAGGTACTTGGCCATGAGTCCCTCAACTTTTGTTAGGTACTTGGCCATGAGCCCCTCAACATTTGTAAGGTACTTGGCCATGAGCCCCTCAACTTTTGTTCGGTACTTGGCCATGAGCCCCTCAACATTTGTAACTTATCCATGAGCCTCTCAACTTTTGTTAGGTACTTGGCCATGGGCCCCTCAACATTTGTTAGGTACTTGGCCATGAGCCTCTCAACTGTTGTAACTTATTCATGAGCCGCTCAACTTTTGTTAGGTACTTGGCCATGAGCCTCTCAACTTTTGTTAGGTACTTGGCCATGAGCCTCTCAACTTTTGTTAGGTACTTGGCCATGAGTCCCTCAACTTTTGTTAGGTACTTGGCCATGAGCCCCTCAACATTTGTAAGGTACTTGGCCATGAGCCCCTCAACTTTTGTTCGGTACTTGGCCATGAGCCCCTCAACATTTGTAACTTATCCATGAGCCTCTCAACTTTTGTTAGGTACTTGGCCATGAGCCTCTCAACTTTTGTTAGGTACTTGGCCATGAGCCTCTCAACTTTTGTAAGGTACTTGGCCATGAGCCCCTCAACTTTTGTTCGGTACTTGGCCATGAGTCCCTCAACTTTTGTTAGGTACTTGGCCATGAGCCTCTCAACTTTTGTTAGGTACTTGGCCATGAGCCGCTCAACTTTTGTTAGGTACTTGGCCATGAGCCTCTCAACTTTTGTTAGGTACTTGGCCATGAGCCTCTCAACTTTTGTTAGGTACTTGGCCATGAGTCCCTCAACTTTTGTTAGGTACTTGGCCATGAGCCCCTCAACATTTGTAAGGTACTTGGCCATGAGCCCCTCAACTTTTGTTCGGTACTTGGCCATGAGCCCCTCAACATTTGTAACTTATCCATGAGCCTCTCAACTTTTGTTAGGTACTTGGCCATGAGCCTCTCAACTTTTGTTAGGTACTTGGCCATGGGCCCCTCAACATTTGTTAGGTACTTGGCCATGAGCCTCTCAACTGTTGTAACTTATTCATGAGCCCCTCAACTTTTGTTAGGTACTTGGCCATGAGCCTCTCAACTTTTGTAACTTATTCATGAGCCTCTCAACTTTTGTTAGGTACTTGGCCATGAGCCTCTCAACTTTTGTTAGGTACTTGGCCATGAGCCTCTCAACTTTTTTTAGGTACTTGGCCATGAGCCTCTCAACTTTTGTTAGGTACTTGGCCATGAGCCCCTCAACTTTTGTAACTTATTCATGAGCCTCTCAACTTTTGTTAGGTACTTGGCCATGAGCCCCTCAACTTTTGTTAGGTACTTGGCCATGAGCCTCTCAACTTTTGTTAGGTACTTGGCCATGAGCCTCTCAACTTTTGTTAGGTACTTGGCCATGAGCGTCTCAACTTTTGTAACTTATTCATGAGCCCCTCAACTTTTGTTAGGTACTTGGCCATGAGCCTCTCAACATTTGTGACGTAACCATGAGCCTCTCAACATTTGTAACGTAACCATGAGCCTCTCAACATTTGTAACTTATCCATGAGCCCCTCAACTTTTGTCACTTAGCCATCAGCCCCACAACTTTTTTACTAAGCCATGAGCCCCTCAACATTTGTAACATATCCATGAGCCCCTCAAATGTACTTAGCCATGAGCCCCTCAACTTCTGTTACTTAGCCATAAGCTGTTCAACATTTGTTACTTAGCCATGAGCCCCTCAATATTTGTTACTTAGCCATGAGTCCCTCAACTTTTGCTACTTAGCCACGAGCTCCTCAACTTTTGTTACTTAGCCACAAGCCGCTCAACATTTGTTACTGAGCCATGAGCCCCTCAACATTTGTTACTTAGCCACGAGCCCCTCAATAACCTATATTACTTTTGCCCACAGGTGAGCAACGGCAAGTCATTCCAAGTCATAGTACGTTTCGATACAGAAGTCGATCTCACATACTTCAAGAACGGCGGAATTCTGAACTATATGATTAGAAAGATGTTGTAGACTGTAACGTACGTACGTACTGTACGTGGTGTGTGTGGGTCCAAGCATTGCGCGGCAATAGCGCGGCAGCAACACGCGGCGGTTGCGGGACACATTTCCGCCGCGCTCTAGTGTGGATTGAACCGACGAATGTTTGCGCGGCAGTACTGCGCGGCATATCCGAGACACGCCGCGCACTTCAGTTGGCATGAAAGCGGTTGCGTGTGTCGTAGCTCTGCTTATAATTCGTCTAAACACAATTACTGACGAATGTTCGCTACAAATGTTTGTGCGCGGCAGTCGTCCAAACACGGAATAGGTGCCGCGCGCGGCAGCCGCGCATTATTGACGCTCAATGTTTGGACACACCTTTACGAAGTGTGATGGTTGTTATATACTAATGTAATGTAATGGTGTGCTTGTTACATATCTGTTGCAAATGATAAAAGCTATAGCCATAGATTAGTAGAGATGGTTTACTCCGCAAAATCATTTAAATGAAAAATTGACCCTTGCTACGACACAATAAAGTGCAATTCAGATCGCACAGCGCTAATTACCTACACTTATATTCTTCTGTTCGTGTGGTTAATGACTAACTTGGTGTCAGAGTTAATTAACCTATACTCCATTTGAAATAAGATTAGACGTTTAAGCAAACCTTTTTACAGTCCGTTCAACCGATTTTGATTTCTATACCGTAGGCATAAGGATGGCATTGAAAGCAAAAAAGGTTACACAATACCATCTGACTACTGCAGCTGCCATTTGTCGTGCCACCAACGCAATAGAAGTCAAAATCGGTTGAACGGACTGTAAAAAGGTTTGTTTAAATGTCTAATCTTATTTCAAATGGAGTATAGTGTGAGAGCCGCCCATACATAGGCTATTTTTATTTAGAAAAAGAAAAAATTATAAGGGTCCACGCGGGTGAAGCCGCGGGCAATAGTTAGTTCTAACTATATTCCATAACTTATACAAGTTTTTTTTTGTAAGCAACAGATATGTAGATTTTTCTTCTAATATAAGCATTCGGTGTAAGGGTACTTTTTTTATTTATTTAAATTTATTATTTTAGTTGTAAAGGGAATATTTTTGTAAACTGTACTTTATTCTTACTGTATTTTTTTTAAATGGAGAAATGTTATAGTTTCTGATTAATGAAAACCGGCCACGTGTGAGTCGGACTCGCACACGAAGGGTTCCGTACCAACGTACAATAGTTAACAATATTTTCTAAAAACGCCGTAAAAAATATATGTACCGTATGTTTGTTGAACAAGTTTTTCAACTACAATGTTAAGTTTGTTGGATAAATTCATCTCAACTACGGAACCCTTCATTGTGCGTGGTTTGACATGCACTTGGCCGGTATTTTTTTTTAAGTATTTATTTTTAGTTCAAATTGACACTGAAGCTGTTAAAATCTCCCTAGCATCAGACATAGTATGTCTGAAAATATTTAAAATTCAACTAGAACAATTTATACTCAGTAATGTATTGCTCAAAGCTTGGACAATATTAAACAAAATATTTTCATTTATTTTTTTAATATTTTTCCCTTTTTTGAAAGTCTTTTTGTACCGTACCACGTCCATAAAATGTATGAAAATATGTGTTCGTTATAACTTTATTTCCATACATTACTTCGACGTGGTAATAGCATAATCAGCCTATAATGTTCCCACTGCTGGGACACAGGCCTCCTCTCTGTGAGAGGGAGCGGGCCGTAACCCACCACGCGGGCCCAGTGCGGGTTGGTAGATGTCACATGTCTTCGAATTTTTGTTTCTAGAACATGCCGGTTTCCTCACGATATGTTTTCCTGATTAAATTGTTTATACAAAGTAAAGTCCCTGTCAAGGTTCAAACCTACGACCTACAACTCGTAATTCGGGGCCGTTACCACTGGGCCATCACTGCTCTCCTATAACGTGATAAATATTGACATGTTAGAAATGATCAAAGCGCAGATTCGCAGCGCAGTTTGTTATTTCAGTCAACATAAGATTTGACAATAGAATTACTGATGAGAGATTTATGAGTCGTTTAAGGGGGATGCGCTAAGGTTGCCCGCGAAACTCAAATTTTCTTAGGCCGTATACAGAAAGAAATCTGGTAGCCGGCGCCCATCTACCAGCGCTTATAGGAACCGGTCCATGCAGGTAGCCGGTGTATATAAATATATGGACAAGCGCCGAACGTCGCCGACAAGTTCCGACAATCTATCGGCGCTTGTTCTTACGGTTTTTCAGGTTGTATGTTGATTAAAATATGATTCGCGACCGTAACAAATATGGCTTTACTGAATTATAATCATTAAAATCAGCAATACAATTGCTTAAGTTAGAATAATCCTCAAATGTTATGGTTTCATGAAATAGTAATTAAATAGGATTATATGAACTTAGATGATAGTGTTGATGATTTTTTAAATTACAATTCTATAAATAAATATTTGATACGTCCGCGAATCATATTTAGATCAACATACAAACTGATACTGACCTGCAAATTGCAAAAAAACGTAAGAAATTTTGAATTTCGCAGGATACCCTGACGTTTTCGCTTCGCCTTAAGGACTGGCGTCCGAATGTTCCCTATCTAAATGTGTAACTGAATTTGTTTAAAACTATCTGCTAGATAATTTAACCAAGACTTATCAGGAGCTGGTAAATTAAGCCCTAAAAATCTATTTTGTAACCATACATATATGTGTGTAAGAATGTGACAATTTTTTTGTTGAAACAATTGTGTATCTTCCGTATTAGTGAACTAATACAATAATTTAATAAATGTGAACAATAAATGTAATCATGTCTAGGATAGATTTAAGACTACAATTTACAAAAATACATTTGTTATATTTTGTTATTTTAGTGTTTTTATTTTTTACATACCTTTGACCTCGTGGAGCTCGTGGCTAAGTAATAACAGCCGCACGGTTCGATCCATGAGGTTAAGCTACGCATACCGGGGTTGGTCCGTGTATGGGTGACCATTTTTACACTCTGAGACTCCTCCGTGCCTCGGAAAGCACGTTAAGCCGTTGGTCCCGGCTGTCATTTGTGGATCTTTGACAGTCGTTACGGGTCGTCAGAAGCCCGAATTTCTGACAACCAGTCTTACCAAGGGGTATCGTGTTACCCAGCTCCTGGGTTGTGGAGGTCAGATAGGCAGTCGCTCCATGTAAAATAGTAGTATTCAGCTGCATCCGGTTAGACTGGAAGCCGACCCCAACATAGTTGGGGAAAGCAGACAGATTGATTGTGGAGTCAATTAATGAACCAATCATTATTTGATTGGTTCATTAATTGACTTCTCTTCTTCGAAGATACGCGTCTGAGAACGTGCCATTCATTTATCGCCATTGTTGGTAAAGACTACGGATCTGGGTCCAGTCGGGACTGGGCGGCTAAAGGACCATATTTACTTGTGAGTACATACTTTCTTCCCCTTTTTTAGGGTTCTGTAGTCAACAGGAACCCTATAGTTTCCAGCCATTTTTGCCTGTCAACGACATCACGGTCATGAGTGAACTTTACACCCTGTTCCTCATACCCCTAAATCTTACTATTATAAACGCGAAAGTTTGTGAGGATGGATGGATGGATGGATGGACCATGAGCCTCTCAACTTTTGTTAGGTACTTGGCCATGAGCCTGTCAACTTTTGTTAGGTACTTGGCCATGAGCCTCTCAACTTTTGTTAGGTACTTGGCCATGAGCCTCTCAACTTTTGTTAGGTTAGGTTAGGTTAGTTTAGTTTATTTGAAGAAATGACTTTTTTAATTTCCATGTTAGGATTTATTTGATAGTTCCGAAATACTCTTATGCATTAGTATTGCCAGTGTTTTCATTTATTGTTGTATTATCGTCTCCACATTGTATAATAAGTAATTTAGCATTATAAATTAGCACCTTCCTTAAAATATCCCCTCCCCTATAATAATTAATTTAGATGTTAATTCATAGAGCCCCTCAACATTTGTAACTTATTCATGAGCCTCTCAACTTTTGTTAGGTACTTGGCCATGAGCCTCTCAACTTTTGTTAGGTACTTGGCCATGAGCCTCTCAACTTTTGTTAGGTACTTGGCCATGAGCCTCTAAACTTTTGTTAGGTACTTGGCCATGAGCCTCTCAACTTTTGTTAGGTACTTGGCCATGAGCCTCTCAACTTTTGTTAGGTACTTGGCCATGAGTCCCTCAACTTTTGTTAGGTACTTGGCCATGAGCCCCTCAACATTTGTTAGGTACTTGGCCATGAGCCTCTCAACTTTTGTAAGGTACTTGGCCATGAGCCTCTCAACTTTTGTTAGGTACTTGGCCATGAGCCTCTCAACTTTTGTTAGGTACTTGGCCATGAGCCTCGCAACTATTGTTAGGTACTTGGCCATGAGCCCCTCAACTTTTGTTCGGTACTTGGCCATGAGCCCCTCAACATTTGTAACTTATCCATGAGCCTCTCAACTTTTGTTAGGTACTTGGCCATGAGCCTCTCAACTTTTGTTAGGTACTTGGCCATGAGCCTCTCAACTTTTGTTAGGAACTTGGCCATGAGCCTCTCAACTTTTGTTAGGTACTTGGCCATGAGCCGCTCAACTTTTGTTAGGTACTTGGCCACGAGCCTCTCAACTTTTGTTAGGTACTTGGCCATGAGCCGCTCAACTTTTGTTAGGTACTTGGCCATGAGCCTCTCAACTTTTGTTAGGTACTTGGCCATGAGTCCCTCAACTTTTGTTAGGTACTTGGCCATGAGCCCCTCAACATTTGTAAGGTACTTGGCCATGAGCCCCTCAACTTTTGTTCGGTACTTGGCCATGAGCCCCTCAACATTTGTAACTTATCCATGAGCCTCTCAACTTTTGTTAGGTACTTGGCCATGAGCCTCTCAACTTTTGTTAGGTACTTGGCCATGAGCCTCTCAACTTTTGTAAGGTACTTGGCCATGAGCCCCTCAACTTTTGTTCGGTACTTGGCCATGAGTCCCTCAACTTTTGTTAGGTACTTGGCCATGAGCCTCTCAACTTTTGTTAGGTACTTGGCCATGAGCCGCTCAACTTTTGTTAGGTACTTGGCCATGAGCCTCTCAACTTTTGTTAGGTACTTGGCCATGAGCCTCTCAACTTTTGTTAGGTACTTGGCCATGAGTCCCTCAACTTTTGTTAGGTACTTGGCCATGAGCCCCTCAACATTTGTAAGGTACTTGGCCATGAGCCCCTCAACTTTTGTTCGGTACTTGGCCATGAGCCCCTCAACATTTGTAACTTATCCATGAGCCTCTCAACTTTTGTTAGGTACTTGGCCATGAGCCTCTCAACTTTTGTTAGGTACTTGGCCATGGGCCCCTCAACATTTGTTAGGTACTTGGCCATGAGCCTCTCAACTGTTGTAACTTATTCATGAGCCCCTCAACTTTTGTTAGGTACTTGGCCATGAGCCTCTCAACTTTTGTAACTTATTCATGAGCCTCTCAACTTTTGTTAGGTACTTGGCCATGAGCCTCTCAACTTTTGTTAGGTACTTGGCCATGAGCCTCTCAACTTTTTTTAGGTACTTGGCCATGAGCCTCTCAACTTTTGTTAGGTACTTGGCCATGAGCCCCTCAACTTTTGTAACTTATTCATGAGCCTCTCAACTTTTGTTAGGTACTTGGCCATGAGCCCCTCAACTTTTGTTAGGTACTTGGCCATGAGCCTCTCAACTTTTGTTAGGTACTTGGCCATGAGCCTCTCAACTTTTGTTAGGTACTTGGCCATGAGCGTCTCAACTTTTGTAACTTATTCATGAGCCCCTCAACTTTTGTTAGGTACTTGGCCATGAGCCTCTCAACATTTGTGACGTAACCATGAGCCTCTCAACATTTGTAACGTAACCATGAGCCTCTCAACATTTGTAACTTATCCATGAGCCCCTCAACTTTTGTCACTTAGCCATCAGCCCCACAACTTTTTTACTAAGCCATGAGCCCCTCAACATTTGTAACATATCCATGAGCCCCTCAAATGTACTTAGCCATGAGCCCCTCAACTTCTGTTACTTAGCCATAAGCTGTTCAACATTTGTTACTTAGCCATGAGCCCCTCAATATTTGTTACTTAGCCATGAGTCCCTCAACTTTTGCTACTTAGCCACGAGCTCCTCAACTTTTGTTACTTAGCCACAAGCCGCTCAACATTTGTTACTGAGCCATGAGCCCCTCAACATTTGTTACTTAGCCACGAGCCCCTCAATAACCTATATTACTTTTGCCCACAGGTGAGCAACGGCAAGTCATTCCAAGTCATAGTACGTTTCGATACAGAAGTCGATCTCACATACTTCAAGAACGGCGGAATTCTGAACTATATGATTAGAAAGATGTTGTAGACTGTAACGTACGTACGTACTGTACGTGGTGTGTGTGGGTCCAAGCATTGCGCGGCAATAGCGCGGCAGCAACACGCGGCGGTTGCGGGACACATTTCCGCCGCGCTCTAGTGTGGATTGAACCGACGAATGTTTGCGCGGCAGTACTGCGCGGCATATCCGAGACACGCCGCGCACTTCAGTTGGCATGAAAGCGGTTGCGTGTGTCGTAGCTCTGCTTATAATTCGTCTAAACACAATTACTGACGAATGTTCGCTACAAATGTTTGTGCGCGGCAGTCGTCCAAACACGGAATAGGTGCCGCGCGCGGCAGCCGCGCATTATTGACGCTCAATGTTTGGACACACCTTTACGAAGTGTGATGGTTGTTATATACTAATGTAATGTAATGGTGTGCTTGTTACATATCTGTTGCAAATGATAAAAGCTATAGCCATAGATTAGTAGAGATGGTTTACTCCGCAAAATCATTTAAATGAAAAATTGACCCTTGCTACGACACAATAAAGTGCAATTCAGATCGCACAGCGCTAATTACCTACACTTATATTCTTCTGTTCGTGTGGTTAATGACTAACTTGGTGTCAGAGTTAATTAACCTATACTCCATTTGAAATAAGATTAGACGTTTAAGCAAACCTTTTTACAGTCCGTTCAACCGATTTTGATTTCTATACCGTAGGCATAAGGATGGCATTGAAAGCAAAAAAGGTTACACAATACCATCTGACTACTGCAGCTGCCATTTGTCGTGCCACCAACGCAATAGAAGTCAAAATCGGTTGAACGGACTGTAAAAAGGTTTGTTTAAATGTCTAATCTTATTTCAAATGGAGTATAGTGTGAGAGCCGCCCATACATAGGCTATTTTTATTTAGAAAAAGAAAAAATTATAAGGGTCCACGCGGGTGAAGCCGCGGGCAATAGTTAGTTCTAACTATATTCCATAACTTATACAAGTTTTTTTTTGTAAGCAACAGATATGTAGATTTTTCTTCTAATATAAGCATTCGGTGTAAGGGTACTTTTTTTATTTATTTAAATTTATTATTTTAGTTGTAAAGGGAATATTTTTGTAAACTGTACTTTATTCTTACTGTATTTTTTTTAAATGGAGAAATGTTATAGTTTCTGATTAATGAAAACCGGCCACGTGTGAGTCGGACTCGCACACGAAGGGTTCCGTACCAACGTACAATAGTTAACAATATTTTCTAAAAACGCCGTAAAAAATATATGTACCGTATGTTTGTTGAACAAGTTTTTCAACTACAATGTTAAGTTTGTTGGATAAATTCATCTCAACTACGGAACCCTTCATTGTGCGTGGTTTGACATGCACTTGGCCGGTATTTTTTTTTAAGTATTTATTTTTAGTTCAAATTGACACTGAAGCTGTTAAAATCTCCCTAGCATCAGACATAGTATGTCTGAAAATATTTAAAATTCAACTAGAACAATTTATACTCAGTAATGTATTGCTCAAAGCTTGGACAATATTAAACAAAATATTTTCATTTATTTTTTTAATATTTTTCCCTTTTTTGAAAGTCTTTTTGTACCGTACCACGTCCATAAAATGTATGAAAATATGTGTTCGTTATAACTTTATTTCCATACATTACTTCGACGTGGTAATAGCATAATCAGCCTATAATGTTCCCACTGCTGGGACACAGGCCTCCTCTCTGTGAGAGGGAGCGGGCCGTAACCCACCACGCGGGCCCAGTGCGGGTTGGTAGATGTCACATGTCTTCGAATTTTTGTTTCTAGAACATGCCGGTTTCCTCACGATATGTTTTCCTGATTAAATTGTTTATACAAAGTAAAGTCCCTGTCAAGGTTCAAACCTACGACCTACAACTCGTAATTCGGGGCCGTTACCACTGGGCCATCACTGCTCTCCTATAACGTGATAAATATTGACATGTTAGAAATGATCAAAGCGCAGATTCGCAGCGCAGTTTGTTATTTCAGTCAACATAAGATTTGACAATAGAATTACTGATGAGAGATTTATGAGTCGTTTAAGGGGGATGCGCTAAGGTTGCCCGCGAAACTCAAATTTTCTTAGGCCGTATACAGAAAGAAATCTGGTAGCCGGCGCCCATCTACCAGCGCTTATAGGAACCGGTCCATGCAGGTAGCCGGTGTATATAAATATATGGACAAGCGCCGAACGTCGCCGACAAGTTCCGACAATCTATCGGCGCTTGTTCTTACGGTTTTTCAGGTTGTATGTTGATTAAAATATGATTCGCGACCGTAACAAATATGGCTTTACTGAATTATAATCATTAAAATCAGCAATACAATTGCTTAAGTTAGAATAATCCTCAAATGTTATGGTTTCATGAAATAGTAATTAAATAGGATTATATGAACTTAGATGATAGTGTTGATGATTTTTTAAATTACAATTCTATAAATAAATATTTGATACGTCCGCGAATCATATTTAGATCAACATACAAACTGATACTGACCTGCAAATTGCAAAAAAACGTAAGAAATTTTGAATTTCGCAGGATACCCTGACGTTTTCGCTTCGCCTTAAGGACTGGCGTCCGAATGTTCCCTATCTAAATGTGTAACTGAATTTGTTTAAAACTATCTGCTAGATAATTTAACCAAGACTTATCAGGAGCTGGTAAATTAAGCCCTAAAAATCTATTTTGTAACCATACATATATGTGTGTAAGAATGTGACAATTTTTTTGTTGAAACAATTGTGTATCTTCCGTATTAGTGAACTAATACAATAATTTAATAAATGTGAACAATAAATGTAATCATGTCTAGGATAGATTTAAGACTACAATTTACAAAAATACATTTGTTATATTTTGTTATTTTAGTGTTTTTATTTTTTACATACCTTTGACCTCGTGGAGCTCGTGGCTAAGTAATAACAGCCGCACGGTTCGATCCATGAGGTTAAGCTACGCATACCGGGGTTGGTCCGTGTATGGGTGACCATTTTTACACTCTGAGACTCCTCCGTGCCTCGGAAAGCACGTTAAGCCGTTGGTCCCGGCTGTCATTTGTGGATCTTTGACAGTCGTTACGGGTCGTCAGAAGCCCGAATTTCTGACAACCAGTCTTACCAAGGGGTATCGTGTTACCCAGCTCCTGGGTTGTGGAGGTCAGATAGGCAGTCGCTCCATGTAAAATACTAGTATTCAGCTGCATCCGGTTAGACTGGAAGCCGACCCCAACATAGTTGGGGAAAGCAGACAGATTGATTGTGGAGTCAATTAATGAACCAATCATTATTTGATTGGTTCATTAATTGACTTCTCTTCTTCGAAGATACGCGTCTGAGAACGTGCCATTCATTTATCGCCATTGTTGGTAAAGACTACGGATCTGGGTCCAGTCGGGACTGGGCGGCTAAAGGACCATATTTACTTGTGAGTACATACTTTCTTCCCCTTTTTTAGGGTTCTGTAGTCAACAGGAACCCTATAGTTTCCAGCCATTTTTGCCTGTCAACGACATCACGGTCATGAGTGAACTTTACACCCTGTTCCTCATACCCCTAAATCTTACTATTATAAACGCGAAAGTTTGTGAGGATGGATGGATGGATGGATGGACCATGAGCCTCTCAACTTTTGTTAGGTACTTGGCCATGAGCCTGTCAACTTTTGTTAGGTACTTGGCCATGAGCCTCTCAACTTTTGTTAGGTACTTGGCCATGAGCCTCTCAACTTTTGTTAGGTTAGGTTAGGTTAGTTTAGTTTATTTGAAGAAATGACTTTTTTAATTTCCATGTTAGGATTTATTTGATAGTTCCGAAATACTCTTATGCATTAGTATTGCCAGTGTTTTCATTTATTGTTGTATTGTCGTCTCCACATTGTATAATAAGTAATTTAGCATTATAAATTAGCACCTTCCTTAAAATATCCCCTCCCCTATAATAATTAATTTAGATGTTAATTCATAGAGCCCCTCAACATTTGTAACTTATTCATGAGCCTCTCAACTTTTGTTAGGTACTTGGCCATGAGCCTCTCAACTTTTGTTAGGTACTTGGCCATGAGCCTCTCAACTTTTGTTAGGTACTTGGCCATGAGCCTCTCAACTTTTGTTAGGTACTTGGCCATGAGCCTCTAAACTTTTGTTAGGTACTTGGCCATGAGCCTCTCAACTTTTGTTAGGTACTTGGCCATGAGCCTCTCAACTTTTGTTAGGTACTTGGCCATGAGTCCCTCAACTTTTGTTAGGTACTTGGCCATGAGCCCCTCAACATTTGTTAGGTACTTGGCCATGAGCCTCTCAACTTTTGTAACTTATTCATGAGCCCCTCAACTTTTGTTAGGTACTTGGCCATGAGCCCGTCAACTTTTGTTCGGTACTTGGCCATGAGCCCCTCAACATTTGTAACTTATCCATGAGCCTCTCAACTTTTGTTAGGTACTTGGCCATGAGCCTCTCAACTTTTGTTAGGTACTTGGCCATGAGCCTCTCAACTTTTGTTAGGAACTTGGCCATGAGCCTCTCAACTTTTGTTAGGTACTTGGCCATGAGCCGCTCAACTTTTGTTAGGTACTTGGCCACGAGCCTCTCAACTTTTGTTAGGTACTTGGCCATGAGCCGCTCAACTTTTGTTAGGTACTTGGCCATGAGCCTCTCAACTTTTGTTAGGTACTTGGCCATGAGCCTCTCAACTTTTGTTAGGTACTTTGCCATGAGCCTCTCAACTTTTGTAACTTATTCATGAGCCCCTCAACTTTTGTTAGGTACTTGGCCATGAGCCCCTCAACTTTTGTGGGTACTTGGCCATGAGCCTCTCAACTTTTGTTAGGTACTTGGCCATGAGCCCCTCAACATTTGTAACTTATTCATGAGCCGCTCAACTTTTGTTAGGTACTTGGCCATGAGCCTCTCAACTTTTGTTAGGTACTTGGCCATGAGCCTCTCAACTTTTGTTAGGTACTTGGCCATGAGTCCCTCAACTTTTGTTAGGTACTTGGCCATGAGCCCCTCAACATTTGTTAGGTACTTGGCCATGAGCCTCTCAACTTTTTCCATGTTACGATTTATTTGATAGTTCCAAAATACTCTTATGCATTAGTATTGCCAGTGTTTTCATTTATTATTGTATTGTCGTCTCCACATTGTATAATAAGTAATTTAGCATTATAAATTAGCCCCTTCCTTAAAATATCCCCTCCCCTATAATAATTAATTTAGATGTTAATTAATAGAGCCCCTCAATATTTGTAACTTATTCATGAGCCTCGCAACTTTTGTTAGGTACTTGGCCATGAGCCCCTCAACTTTTGTTAGGTACTTGGCCATGAGCCCCTAAACTTTTGTGGGTACTTGGCCATGAGCCTCTCAACTTTTGTTAGGTACTTGGCCATGAGCCCCTCAACATTTGTAACTTATTCATGAGCCGCTCAACTTTTGTTAGGTACTTGGCCATGAGCCTCTCAACTTTTGTTAGGTACTTGGCCATGAGCCTCTCAACTTTTGTTAGGTACTTGGCCATGAGTCCCTCAACTTTTGTTAGGTACTTGGCCATGAGCCCCTCAACATTTGTAAGGTACTTGGCCATGAGCCCCTCAACTTTTGTTCGGTACTTGGCCATGAGCCCCTCAACATTTGTAACTTATCCATGAGCCTCTCAACTTTTGTTAGGTACTTGGCCATGAGCCTCTCAACTTTTGTTAGGTACTTGGCCATGAGCCTCTCAACTTTTGTAAGGTACTTGGCCATGAGCCCCTCAACTTTTGTTCGGTACTTGGCCATGAGTCCCTCAACTTTTGTTAGGTACTTGGCCATGAGCCTCTCAACTTTTGTTAGGTACTTGGCCATGAGCCGCTCAACTTTTGTTAGGTACTTGGCCATGAGCCTCTCAACTTTTGTTAGGTACTTGGCCATGAGCCACTCAACTTTTGTTAGGTACTTGGCCATGAGTCCCTCAACTTTTGTTAGGTACTTGGCCATGAGCCCCTCAACATTTGTAAGGTACTTGGCCATGAGCCCCTCAACTTTTGTTCGGTACTTGGCCATGAGCCCCTCAACATTTGTAACTTATTCATGAGCCTCTCAACTTTTGTTAGGTACTTGGCCATGAGCCTCTCAACTTTTGTTAGGTACTTGGCCATGAGCCTCTCAACTTTTGTTAGGTACTTGGCCATGAGCCTCTAAACTTTTGTTAGGTACTTGGCCATGAGCCTCTCAACTTTTGTTAGGTACTTGGCCATGAGCCTCTCAACTTTTGTTAGGTACTTGGCCATGAGTCCCTCAACTTTTGTTAGGTACTTGGCCATGAGCCCCTCAACATTTGTTAGGTACTTGGCCATGAGCCTCTCAACTTTTGTAAGGTACTTGGCCATGAGCCTCTCAACTTTTGTTAGGTACTTGGCCATGAGCCTCTCAACTTTTGTTAGGTACTTGGCCATGAGCCTCGCAACTATTGTTAGGTACTTGGCCATGAGCCCCTCAACTTTTGTTCGGTACTTGGCCATGAGCCCCTCAACATTTGTAACTTATCCATGAGCCTCTCAACTTTTGTTAGGTACTTGGCCATGAGCCTCTCAACTTTTGTTAGGTACTTGGCCATGAGCCTCTCAACTTTTGTTAGGAACTTGGCCATGAGCCTCTCAACTTTTGTTAGGTACTTGGCCATGAGCCGCTCAACTTTTGTTAGGTACTTGGCCACGAGCCTCTCAACTTTTGTTAGGTACTTGGCCATGAGCCGCTCAACTTTTGTTAGGTACTTGGCCATGAGCCTCTCAACTTTTGTTAGGTACTTGGCCATGAGTCCCTCAACTTTTGTTAGGTACTTGGCCATGAGCCCCTCAACATTTGTAAGGTACTTGGCCATGAGCCCCTCAACTTTTGTTCGGTACTTGGCCATGAGCCCCTCAACATTTGTAACTTATCCATGAGCCTCTCAACTTTTGTTAGGTACTTGGCCATGAGCCTCTCAACTTTTGTTAGGTACTTGGCCATGAGCCTCTCAACTTTTGTAAGGTACTTGGCCATGAGCCCCTCAACTTTTGTTCGGTACTTGGCCATGAGTCCCTCAACTTTTGTTAGGTACTTGGCCATGAGCCTCTCAACTTTTGTTAGGTACTTGGCCATGAGCCGCTCAACTTTTGTTAGGTACTTGGCCATGAGCCTCTCAACTTTTGTTAGGTACTTGGCCATGAGCCTCTCAACTTTTGTTAGGTACTTGGCCATGAGTCCCTCAACTTTTGTTAGGTACTTGGCCATGAGCCCCTCAACATTTGTAAGGTACTTGGCCATGAGCCCCTCAACTTTTGTTCGGTACTTGGCCATGAGCCCCTCAACATTTGTAACTTATCCATGAGCCTCTCAACTTTTGTTAGGTACTTGGCCATGGGCCCCTCAACATTTGTTAGGTACTTGGCCATGAGCCTCTCAACTGTTGTAACTTATTCATGAGCCGCTCAACTTTTGTTAGGTACTTGGCCATGAGCCTCTCAACTTTTGTTAGGTACTTGGCCATGAGCCTCTCAACTTTTGTTAGGTACTTGGCCATGAGTCCCTCAACTTTTGTTAGGTACTTGGCCATGAGCCCCTCAACATTTGTAAGGTACTTGGCCATGAGCCCCTCAACTTTTGTTCGGTACTTGGCCATGAGCCCCTCAACATTTGTAACTTATCCATGAGCCTCTCAACTTTTGTTAGGTACTTGGCCATGAGCCTCTCAACTTTTGTTAGGTACTTGGCCATGAGCCTCTCAACTTTTGTAAGGTACTTGGCCATGAGCCCCTCAACTTTTGTTCGGTACTTGGCCATGAGTCCCTCAACTTTTGTTAGGTACTTGGCCATGAGCCTCTCAACTTTTGTTAGGTACTTGGCCATGAGCCGCTCAACTTTTGTTAGGTACTTGGCCATGAGCCTCTCAACTTTTGTTAGGTACTTGGCCATGAGCCACTCAACTTTTGTTAGGTACTTGGCCATGAGCCCCTCAACATTTGTAAGGTACTTGGCCATGAGCCCCTAAACTTTTGTGGGTACTTGGCCATGAGCCTCTCAACTTTTGTTAGGTACTTGGCCATGAGCCCCTCAACTTTGTAACTTATTCATGAGCCGCTCATTTTTTGTTAGGTACTTGGCCATGAGCCTCTCAACTTTTGTTAGGTACTTGGCCATGAGTCCCTCAACTTTTGTTAGGTACTTGGCCATGAGCCCCTCAACATTTGTTAGGTACTTGGCCATGAGCCTCTCAACATTTGTAACTTATCCATGAGCCTCTCAACTTTTGTTAGGTACTTGGCCATGAGCCTCTCAACTTTTGTTAGGTACTTGGCCATGAGCCTCTCAACTTTTGTAAGGAACTTGGCCATGAGCCTCTCAACTTTTGTTAGGTACTTGGCCATGAGCCGCTCAACTTTTGTTAGGTACTTGGCCACGAGCCTCTCAACTTTTGTTAGGTACTGGGCCATGAGCCTCTCAACTTTTATTAGGTACTTGGCCATGAGCCTCTCAACTTTTGTAACTTATTCATGAGCCCCTCAACTTTTGTTAGGTACTTGGCCATGAGCCCGTCAACTTTTGTTCGGTACTTGGCCATGAGCCCCTCAACATTTGTAACTTATCCATGAGCCTCTCAACTTTTGTTAGGTACTTGGCCATGAGCCTCTCAACTTTTGTTAGGTACTTGGCCATGAGCCTCTCAACTTTTGTTAGGAACTTGGCCATGAGCCTCTCAACTTTTTTTAGGTACTTGGCCATGAGCCTCTCAACTTTTGTTAGGTACTTGGCCATGAGCCCCTCAACTTTTGTAACTTATTCATGAGCCTCTCAACTTTTGTTAGGTACTTGGCCATGAGCCCCTCAACTTTTGTTAGGTACTTGGCCATGAGCCTCTCAACTTTTGTTAGGTACTTGGCCATGAGCCTCTCAACTTTTGTTAGGTACTTGGCCATGAGCGTCTCAACTTTTGTAACTTATTCATGAGCCCCTCAACTTTTGTTAGGTACTTGGCCATGAGCCTCTCAACATTTGTGACGTAACCATGAGCCTCTCAACATTTGTAACGTAACCATGAGCCTCTCAACATTTGTAACTTATCCATGAGCCCCTCAACTTTTGTCACTTAGCCATCAGCCCCACAACTTTTTTACTAAGCCATGAGCCCCTCAACATTTGTAACATATCCATGAGCCCCTCAAATGTACTTAGCCATGAGCCCCTCAACTTCTGTTACTTAGCCATAAGCTGTTCAACATTTGTTACTTAGCCATGAGCCCCTCAATATTTGTTACTTAGCCATGAGTCCCTCAACTTTTGCTACTTAGCCACGAGCTCCTCAACTTTTGTTACTTAGCCACAAGCCGCTCAACATTTGTTACTGAGCCATGAGCCCCTCAACATTTGTTACTTAGCCACGAGCCCCTCAATAACCTATATTACTTTTGCCCACAGGTGAGCAACGGCAAGTCATTCCAAGTCATAGTACGTTTCGATACAGAAGTCGATCTCACATACTTCAAGAACGGCGGAATTCTGAACTATATGATTAGAAAGATGTTGTAGACTGTAACGTACGTACGTACTGTACGTGGTGTGTGTGGGTCCAAGCATTGCGCGGCAATAGCGCGGCAGCAACACGCGGCGGTTGCGGGACACATTTCCGCCGCGCTCTAGTGTGGATTGAACCGACGAATGTTTGCGCGGCAGTACTGCGCGGCATATCCGAGACACGCCGCGCACTTCAGTTGGCATGAAAGCGGTTGCGTGTGTCGTAGCTCTGCTTATAATTCGTCTAAACACAATTACTGACGAATGTTCGCTACAAATGTTTGTGCGCGGCAGTCGTCCAAACACGGAATAGGTGCCGCGCGCGGCAGCCGCGCATTATTGACGCTCAATGTTTGGACACACCTTTACGAAGTGTGATGGTTGTTATATACTAATGTAATGTAATGGTGTGCTTGTTACATATCTGTTGCAAATGATAAAAGCTATAGCCATAGATTAGTAGAGATGGTTTACTCCGCAAAATCATTTAAATGAAAAATTGACCCTTGCTACGACACAATAAAGTGCAATTCAGATCGCACAGCGCTAATTACCTACACTTATATTCTTCTGTTCGTGTGGTTAATGACTAACTTGGTGTCAGAGTTAATTAACCTATACTCCATTTGAAATAAGATTAGACGTTTAAGCAAACCTTTTTACAGTCCGTTCAACCGATTTTGATTTCTATACCGTAGGCATAAGGATGGCATTGAAAGCAAAAAAGGTTACACAATACCATCTGACTACTGCAGCTGCCATTTGTCGTGCCACCAACGCAATAGAAGTCAAAATCGGTTGAACGGACTGTAAAAAGGTTTGTTTAAATGTCTAATCTTATTTCAAATGGAGTATAGTGTGAGAGCCGCCCATACATAGGCTATTTTTATTTAGAAAAAGAAAAAATTATAAGGGTCCACGCGGGTGAAGCCGCGGGCAATAGTTAGTTCTAACTATATTCCATAACTTATACAAGTTTTTTTTTGTAAGCAACAGATATGTAGATTTTTCTTCTAATATAAGCATTCGGTGTAAGGGTACTTTTTTTATTTATTTAAATTTATTATTTTAGTTGTAAAGGGAATATTTTTGTAAACTGTACTTTATTCTTACTGTATTTTTTTTAAATGGAGAAATGTTATAGTTTCTGATTAATGAAAACCGGCCACGTGTGAGTCGGACTCGCACACGAAGGGTTCCGTACCAACGTACAATAGTTAACAATATTTTCTAAAAACGCCGTAAAAAATATATGTACCGTATGTTTGTTGAACAAGTTTTTCAACTACAATGTTAAGTTTGTTGGATAAATTCATCTCAACTACGGAACCCTTCATTGTGCGTGGTTTGACATGCACTTGGCCGGTATTTTTTTTTAAGTATTTATTTTTAGTTCAAATTGACACTGAAGCTGTTAAAATCTCCCTAGCATCAGACATAGTATGTCTGAAAATATTTAAAATTCAACTAGAACAATTTATACTCAGTAATGTATTGCTCAAAGCTTGGACAATATTAAACAAAATATTTTCATTTATTTTTTTAATATTTTTCCCTTTTTTGAAAGTCTTTTTGTACCGTACCACGTCCATAAAATGTATGAAAATATGTGTTCGTTATAACTTTATTTCCATACATTACTTCGACGTGGTAATAGCATAATCAGCCTATAATGTTCCCACTGCTGGGACACAGGCCTCCTCTCTGTGAGAGGGAGCGGGCCGTAACCCACCACGCGGGCCCAGTGCGGGTTGGTAGATGTCACATGTCTTCGAATTTTTGTTTCTAGAACATGCCGGTTTCCTCACGATATGTTTTCCTGATTAAATTGTTTATACAAAGTAAAGTCCCTGTCAAGGTTCAAACCTACGACCTACAACTCGTAATTCGGGGCCGTTACCACTGGGCCATCACTGCTCTCCTATAACGTGATAAATATTGACATGTTAGAAATGATCAAAGCGCAGATTCGCAGCGCAGTTTGTTATTTCAGTCAACATAAGATTTGACAATAGAATTACTGATGAGAGATTTATGAGTCGTTTAAGGGGGATGCGCTAAGGTTGCCCGCGAAACTCAAATTTTCTTAGGCCGTATACAGAAAGAAATCTGGTAGCCGGCGCCCATCTACCAGCGCTTATAGGAACCGGTCCATGCAGGTAGCCGGTGTATATAAATATATGGACAAGCGCCGAACGTCGCCGACAAGTTCCGACAATCTATCGGCGCTTGTTCTTACGGTTTTTCAGGTTGTATGTTGATTAAAATATGATTCGCGACCGTAACAAATATGGCTTTACTGAATTATAATCATTAAAATCAGCAATACAATTGCTTAAGTTAGAATAATCCTCAAATGTTATGGTTTCATGAAATAGTAATTAAATAGGATTATATGAACTTAGATGATAGTATTGATGATTTTTTAAATTACAATTCTATAAATAAATATTTGATACGTCCGCGAATCATATTTAGATCAACATACAAACTGATACTGACCTGCAAATTGCAAAAAAACGTAAGAAATTTTGAATTTCGCAGGATACCCTGACGTTTTCGCTTCGCCTTAAGGACTGGCGTCCGAATGTTCCCTATCTAAATGTGTAACTGAATTTGTTTAAAACTATCTGCTAGATAATTTAACCAAGACTTATCAGGAGCTGGTAAATTAAGCCCTAAAAATCTATTTTGTAACCATACATATATGTGTGTAAGAATGTGACAATTTTTTTGTTGAAACAATTGTGTATCTTCCGTATTAGTGAACTAATACAATAATTTAATAAATGTGAACAATAAATGTAATCATGTCTAGGATAGATTTAAGACTACAATTTACAAAAATACATTTGTTATATTTTGTTATTTTAGTGTTTTTATTTTTTACATACCTTTGACCTCGTGGAGCTCGTGGCTAAGTAATAACAGCCGCACGGTTCGATCCATGAGGTTAAGCTACGCATACCGGGGTTGGTCCGTGTATGGGTGACCATTTTTACACTCTGAGACTCCTCCGTGCCTCGGAAAGCACGTTAAGCCGTTGGTCCCGGCTGTCATTTGTGGATCTTTGACAGTCGTTACGGGTCGTCAGAAGCCCGAATTTCTGACAACCAGTCTTACCAAGGGGTATCGTGTTACCCAGCTCCTGGGTTGTGGAGGTCAGATAGGCAGTCGCTCCATGTAAAATACTAGTATTCAGCTGCATCCGGTTAGACTGGAAGCCGACCCCAACATAGTTGGGGAAAGCAGACAGATTGATTGTGGAGTCAATTAATGAACCAATCATTATTTGATTGGTTCATTAATTGACTTCTCTTCTTCGAAGATACGCGTCTGAGAACGTGCCATTCATTTATCGCCATTGTTGGTAAAGACTACGGATCTGGGTCCAGTCGGGACTGGGCGGCTAAAGGACCATATTTACTTGTGAGTACATACTTTCTTCCCCTTTTTTAGGGTTCTGTAGTCAACAGGAACCCTATAGTTTCCAGCCATTTTTGCCTGTCAACGACATCACGGTCATGAGTGAACTTTACACCCTGTTCCTCATACCCCTAAATCTTACTATTATAAACGCGAAAGTTTGTGAGGATGGATGGATGGATGGATGGACCATGAGCCTCTCAACTTTTGTTAGGTACTTGGCCATGAGCCTGTCAACTTTTGTTAGGTACTTGGCCATGAGCCTCTCAACTTTTGTTAGGTACTTGGCCATGAGCCTCTCAACTTTTGTTAGGTTAGGTTAGGTTAGTTTAGTTTATTTGAAGAAATGACTTTTTTAATTTCCATGTTAGGATTTATTTGATAGTTCCGAAATACTCTTATGCATTAGTATTGCCAGTGTTTTCATTTATTGTTGTATTGTCGTCTCCACATTGTATAATAAGTAATTTAGCATTATAAATTAGCACCTTCCTTAAAATATCCCCTCCCCTATAATAATTAATTTAGATGTTAATTCATAGAGCCCCTCAACATTTGTAACTTATTCATGAGCCTCTCAACTTTTGTTAGGTACTTGGCCATGAGCCTCTCAACTTTTGTTAGGTACTTGGCCATGAGCCTCTCAACTTTTGTTAGGTACTTGGCCATGAGCCTCTCAACTTTAGTTAGGTACTTGGCCATGAGCCTCTAAACTTTTGTTAGGTACTTGGCCATGAGCCTCTCAACTTTTGTTAGGTACTTGGCCATGAGCCTCTCAACTTTTGTTAGGTACTTGGCCATGAGTCCCTCAACTTTTGTTAGGTACTTGGCCATGAGCCCCTCAACATTTGTTAGGTACTTGGCCATGAGCCTCTCAACATTTGTAACTTATCCATGAGCCTCTCAACTTTTGTTAGGTACTTGGCCATGAGCCTCTCAACTTTTGTTAGGTACTTGGCCATGAGCCTCTCAACTTTTGTTAGGAACTTGGCCATGAGCCTCTCAACTTTTGTTAGGTACTTGGCCATGAGCCGCTCAACTTTTGTTAGGTACTTGGCCACGAGCCTCTCAACTTTTGTTAGGTACTTGGCCATGAGCCTCTCAACTTTTGTTAGGTACTGGGCCATGAGCCTCTCAACTTTTGTTAGGTACTTGGCCATGAGCCTCTCAACTTTTGTAACTTATTCATGAGCCCCTCAACTTTTGTTAGGTACTTGGCCATGAGCCCGTCAACTTTTGTTCGGTACTTGGCCATGAGCCCCTCAACATTTGTAACTTATCCATGAGCCTCTCAACTTTTGTTAGGTACTTGGCCATGAGCCTCTCAACTTTTGTTAGGTACTTGGCCATGAGCCTCTCAACTTTTGTTAGGAACTTGGCCATGAGCCTCTCAACTTTTGTTAGGTACTTGGCCATGAGCCGCTCAACTTTTGTTAGGTACTTGGCCACGAGCCTCTCAACTTTTGTTAGGTACTTGGCCATGAGCCGCTCAACTTTTGTTAGGTACTTGGCCATGAGCCTCTCAACTTTTGTTAGGTACTTGGCCATGAGCCTCTCAACTTTTGTTAGGTACTTTGCCATGAGCCTCTCAACTTTTGTAACTTATTCATGAGCCCCTCAACTTTTGTTAGGTACTTGGCCATGAGCCCCTCAACTTTTGTGGGTACTTGGCCATGAGCCTCTTAACTTTTGTTAGGTACTTGGCCATGAGCCCCTCAACATTTGTAACTTATTCATGAGCCGCTCAACTTTTGTTAGGTACTTGGCCATGAGCCTCTCAACTTTTGTTAGGTACTTGGCCATGAGCCTCTCAACTTTTGTTAGGTACTTGGCCATGAGTCCCTCAACTTTTGTTAGGTACTTGGCCATGAGCCCCTCAACATTTGTTAGGTACTTGGCCATGAGCCTCTCAACTTTTTCCATGTTACGATTTATTTGATAGTTCCAAAATACTCTTATGCATTAGTATTGCCAGTGTTTTCATTTATTATTGTATTGTCGTCTCCACATTGTATAATAAGTAATTTAGCATTATAAATTAGCCCCTTCCTTAAAATATCCCCTCCCCTATAATAATTAATTTAGATGTTAATTAATAGAGCCCCTCAATATTTGTAACTTATTCATGAGCCTCGCAACTTTTGTTAGGTACTTGGCCATGAGCCCCTCAACTTTTGTTAGGTACTTGGCCATGAGCCCCTAAACTTTTGTGGGTACTTGGCCATGAGCCTCTCAACTATTGTTAGGTACTTGGCCATGAGCCCCTCAACATTTGTAACTTATTCATGAGCCGCTCAACTTTTGTTAGGTACTTGGCCATGAGCCTCTCAACTTTTGTTAGGTACTTGGCCATGAGCCTCTCAACTTTTGTTAGGTACTTGGCCATGAGTCCCTCAACTTTTGTTAGGTACTTGGCCATGAGCCCCTCAACATTTGTAAGGTACTTGGCCATGAGCCCCTCAACTTTTGTTCGGTACTTGGCCATGAGCCCCTCAACATTTGTAACTTATCCATGAGCCTCTCAACTTTTGTTAGGTACTTGGCCATGAGCCTCTCAACTTTTGTTAGGTACTTGGCCATGAGCCTCTCAACTTTTGTAAGGTACTTGGCCATGAGCCCCTCAACTTTTGTTCGGTACTTGGCCATGAGTCCCTCAACTTTTGTTAGGTACTTGGCCATGAGCCTCTCAACTTTTGTTAGGTACTTGGCCATGAGCCGCTCAACTTTTGTTAGGTACTTGGCCATGAGCCTCTCAACTTTTGTTAGGTACTTGGCCATGAGCCACTCAACTTTTGTTAGGTACTTGGCCATGAGCCCCTCAACATTTGTAAGGTACTTGGCCATGAGCCCCTAAACTTTTGTGGGTACTTGGCCATGAGCCTCTCAACTTTTGTTAGGTACTTGGCCATGAGCCCCTCAACATTTGTAACTTATTCATGAGCCGCTCATTTTTTGTTAGGTACTTGGCCATGAGCCTCTCAACTTTTGTTAGGTACTTGGCCATGAGTCCCTCAACTTTTGTTAGGTACTTGGCCATGAGCCCCTCAACATTTGTTAGGTACTTGGCCATGAGCCTCTCAACATTTGTAACTTATCCATGAGCCTCTCAACTTTTGTTAGGTACTTGGCCATGAGCCTCTCAACTTTTGTTAGGTACTTGGCCATGAGCCTCTCAACTTTTGTAAGGAACTTGGCCATGAGCCTCTCAACTTTTGTTAGGTACTTGGCCATGAGCCGCTCAACTTTTGTTAGGTACTTGGCCACGAGCCTCTCAACTTTTGTTAGGTACTGGGCCATGAGCCTCTCAACTTTTATTAGGTACTTGGCCATGAGCCTCTCAACTTTTGTAACTTATTCATGAGCCCCTCAACTTTTGTTAGGTACTTGGCCATGAGCCCGTCAACTTTTGTTCGGTACTTGGCCATGAGCCCCTCAACATTTGTAACTTATCCATGAGCCTCTCAACTTTTGTTAGGTACTTGGCCATGAGCCTCTCAACTTTTGTTAGGTACTTGGCCATGAGCCTCTCAACTTTTGTTAGGAACTTGGCCATGAGCCTCTCAACTTTTGTTAGGTACTTGGCCATGAGCCGCTCAACTTTTGTTAGGTACTTGGCCACGAGCCTCTCAACTTTTGTTAGGTACTTGGCCATGAGCCGCTCAACTTTTGTTAGGTACTTGGCCATGAGCCCCTCAACTTTTGTTCGGTACTTGGCCATGAGCCCCTCAACATTTGTAACTTATCCATGAGCCTCTCAACTTTTGTTAGGTACTTGGCCATGAGCCTCTCAACTTTTGTTAGGTACTTGGCCATGAGCCTCTCAACTTTTGTAAGGTACTTGGCCATGAGCCCCTCAACTTTTGTTCGGTACTTGGCCATGAGTCCCTCAACTTTTGTTAGGTACTTGGCCATGAGCCTCTCAACTTTTGTTAGGTACTTGGCCATGAGCCGCTCAACTTTTGTTAGGTACTTGGCCATGAGCCTCTCAACTTTTGTTAGGTACTTGGCCATGAGCCTCTCAACTTTTGTTAGGTACTTGGCCATGAGTCCCTCAACTTTTGTTAGGTACTTGGCCATGAGCCCCTCAACATTTGTAAGGTACTTGGCCATGAGCCCCTCAACTTTTGTTCGGTACTTGGCCATGAGCCCCTCAACATTTGTAACTTATTCATTAGCCGCTCAACTTTTGTTAGGTACTTGGCCATGAGCCTCTCAACTTTTGTTAGGTACTTGGCCATGAGCCTCTCAACTTTTGTTAGGTACTTGGCCATGAGCCTCTCAACTTTTGTTAGGTACTTGGCCATGAGCCGCTCAACTTTTGTTAGGTACTTGGCCATGAGCCTCTCAAGTTTTGTTAGGTACTTGGCCATGAGCCTCTCAACTTTTGTAATTTATTCATGAGCCCCTATACATTTGTTAGGTACTTGGCCATGAGCCGCTCAACTTTTGTAACTTATTCATGAGCCCCTCAACTTTTGTTAGGTACTTGGCCATGAGCCCCTCAACATTTGTTAGGTACTTGGCCATGAGCCTCTCAACTTTTGTAACTTATTCATGAGCCCCTCAACTTTTGTTAGGTACTTGGCCATGAGCCCCTCAACTTTTGTGGGTACTTGGCCATGAGCCTCTCAACTTTTGTTAGGTACTTGGCCATGAGCCCCTCAACATTTGTAACTTATTCATGAGCCGCTCAACTTTTGTTAGGTACTTGGCCATGAGCCTCTCAACTTTTGTTAGGTACTTGGCCATGAGCCTCTCAACTTTTGTTAGGTACTTGGCCATGAGTCCCTCAACTTTTGTTAGGTACTTGGCCATGAGCCCCTCAACATTTGTAAGGTACTTGGCCATGAGCCCCTCAACTTTTGTTCGGTACTTGGCCATGAGCCCCTCAACATTTGTAACTTATCCATGAGCCTCTCAACTTTTGTTAGGTACTTGGCCATGAGCCTCTCAACTTTTGTTAGGTACTTGGCCATGAGCCTCTCAACTTTTGTAAGGTACTTGGCCATGAGCCCCTCAACTTTTGTTCGGTACTTGGCCATGAGTCCCTCAACTTTTGTTAGGTACTTGGCCATGAGCCTCTCAACTTTTGTTAGGTACTTGGCCATGAGCCGCTCAACTTTTGTTAGGTACTTGGCCATGAGCCTCTCAACTTTTGTTAGGTACTTGGCCATGAGCCTCTCAACTTTTGTTAGGTACTTGGCCATGAGTCCCTCAACTTTTGTTAGGTACTTGGCCATGAGCCCCTCAACATTTGTAAGGTACTTGGCCATGAGCCCCTCAACTTTTGTTCGGTACTTGGCCATGAGCCCCTCAACATTTGTAACTTATCCATGAGCCTCTCAACTTTTGTTAGGTACTTGGCCATGAGCCTCTCAACTTTTGTTAGGTACTTGGCCATGGGCCCCTCAACATTTGTTAGGTACTTGGCCATGAGCCTCTCAACTTTTGTAACTTATTCATGAGCCCCTCAACTTTTGTTAGGTACTTGGCCATGAGCCTCTCAACTTTTGTAACTTATTCATGAGCCTCTCAACTTTTGTTAGGTACTTGGCCATGAGCCTCTCAACTTTTGTTAGGTACTTGGCCATGAGCCTCTCAACTTTTTTTAGGTACTTGGCCATGAGCCTCTCAACTTTTGTTAGGTACCTGGCCATGAGCCCCTCAACTTTTGTAACTTATTCATGAGCCTCTCAACTTTTGTTAGGTACTTGGCCATGAGCCCCTCAACTTTTGTTAGGTACTTGGCCATGAGCCTCTCAACTTTTGTTAGGTACTTGGCCATGAGCCTCTCAACTTTTGTTAGGTACTTGGCCATGAGCGTCTCAACTTTTGTAACTTATTCATGAGCCCCTCAACTTTTGTTAGGTACTTGGCCATGAGCCTCTCAACATTTGTGACGTAACCATGAGCCTCTCAACATTTGTAACGTAACCATGAGCCTCTCAACATTTGTAACTTATCCATGAGCCCCTCAACTTTTGTCACTTAGCCATCAGCCCCACAACTTTTTTACTAAGCCATGAGCCCCTCAACATTTGTAACATATCCATGAGCCCCTCAAATGTACTTAGCCATGAGCCCCTCAACTTCTGTTACTTAGCCATAAGCTGTTCAACATTTGTTACTTAGCCATGAGCCCCTCAATATTTGTTACTTAGCCATGAGTCCCTCAACTTTTGCTACTTAGCCACGAGCTCCTCAACTTTTGTTACTTAGCCACAAGCCGCTCAACATTTGTTACTGAGCCATGAGCCCCTCAATATTTGTTACTTAGCCACGAGCCCCTCAATAACCTATATTACTTTTGCCCACAGGTGAGCAACGGCAAGTCATTCCAAGTCATAGTACGTTTCGATACAGAAGTCGATCTCACATACTTCAAGAACGGCGGAATTCTGAACTATATGATTAGAAAGATGTTGTAGACTGTAACGTACGTACGTACTGTACGTGGTGTGTGTGGGTCCAAGCATTGCGCGGCAATAGCGCGGCAGCAACACGCGGCGGTTGCGGGACACATTTCCGCCGCGCTCTAGTGTGGATTGAACCGACGAATGTTTGCGCGGCAGTACTGCGCGGCATATCCGAGACACGCCGCGCACTTCAGTTGGCATGAAAGCGGTTGCGTGTGTCGTAGCTCTGCTTATAATTCGTCTAAACACAATTACTGACGAATGTTCGCTACAAATGTTTGTGCGCGGCAGTCGTCCAAACACGGAATAGGTGCCGCGCGCGGCAGCCGCGCATTATTGACGCTCAATGTTTGGACACACCTTTACGAAGTGTGATGGTTGTTATATACTAATGTAATGTAATGGTGTGCTTGTTACATATCTGTTGCAAATGATAAAAGCTATAGCCATAGATTAGTAGAGATGGTTTACTCCGCAAAATCATTTAAATGAAAAATTGACCCTTGCTACGACACAATAAAGTGCAATTCAGATCGCACAGCGCTAATTACCTACACTTATATTCTTCTGTTCGTGTGGTTAATGACTAACTTGGTGTCAGAGTTAATTAACCTATACTCCATTTGAAATAAGATTAGACGTTTAAGCAAACCTTTTTACAGTCCGTTCAACCGATTTTGATTTCTATACCGTAGGCATAAGGATGGCATTGAAAGCAAAAAAGGTTACACAATACCATCTGACTACTGCAGCTGCCATTTGTCGTGCCACCAACGCAATAGAAGTCAAAATCGGTTGAACGGACTGTAAAAAGGTTTGTTTAAATGTCTAATCTTATTTCAAATGGAGTATAGTGTGAGAGCCGCCCATACATAGGCTATTTTTATTTAGAAAAAGAAAAAATTATAAGGGTCCACGCGGGTGAAGCCGCGGGCAATAGTTAGTTCTAACTATATTCCATAACTTATACAAGTTTTTTTTTGTAAGCAACAGATATGTAGATTTTTCTTCTAATATAAGCATTCGGTGTAAGGGTACTTTTTTTATTTATTTAAATTTATTATTTTAGTTGTAAAGGGAATATTTTTGTAAACTGTACTTTATTCTTACTGTATTTTTTTTAAATGGAGAAATGTTATAGTTTCTGATTAATGAAAACCGGCCACGTGTGAGTCGGACTCGCACACGAAGGGTTCCGTACCAACGTACAATAGTTAACAATATTTTCTAAAAACGCCGTAAAAAATATATGTACCGTATGTTTGTTGAACAAGTTTTTCAACTACAATGTTAAGTTTGTTGGATAAATTCATCTCAACTACGGAACCCTTCATTGTGCGTGGTTTGACATGCACTTGGCCGGTATTTTTTTCTAAGTATTTATTTTTAGTTCAAATTGACACTGAAGCTGTTAAAATCTCCCTAGCATCAGACATAGTATGTCTGAAAATATTTAAAATTCAACTAGAACAATTTATACTCAGTAATGTATTGCTCAAAGCTTGGACAATATTAAACAAAATATTTTCATTTATTTTTTTAATATTTTTCCCTTTTTTGAAAGTCTTTTTGTACCGTACCACGTCCATAAAATGTATGAAAATATGTGTTCGTTATAACTTTATTTCCATACATTACTTCGACGTGGTAATAGCATAATCAGCCTATAATGTTCCCACTGCTGGGACACAGGCCTCCTCTCTGTGAGAGGGAGCGGGCCGTAACCCACCACGCGGGCCCAGTGCGGGTTAGTAGATGTCACATGTCTTCGAATTTTTGTTTCTAGAACATGCCGGTTTCCTCACGATATGTTTTCCTGATTAAATTGTTTATACAAAGTAAAGTCCCTGTCAAGGTTCAAACCTACGACCTACAACTCGTAATTCGGGGCCGTTACCACTGGGCCATCACTGCTCTCCTATAACGTGATAAATATTGACATGTTAGAAATGATCAAAGCGCAGATTCGCAGCGCAGTTTGTTATTTCAGTCAACATAAGATTTGACAATAGAATTACTGATGAGAGATTTATGAGTCGTTTAAGGGGGATGCGCTAAGGTTGCCCGCGAAACTCAAATTTTCTTAGGCCGTATACAGAAAGAAATCTGGTAGCCGGCGCCCATCTACCAGCGCTTATAGGAACCGGTCCATGCAGGTAGCCGGTGTATATAAATATATGGACAAGCGCCGAACGTCGCCGACAAGTTCCGACAATCTATCGGCGCTTGTTCTTACGGTTTTTCAGGTTGTATGTTGATTAAAATATGATTCGCGACCGTAACAAATATGGCTTTACTGAATTATAATCATTAAAATCAGCAATACAATTGCTTAAGTTAGAATAATCCTCAAATGTTATGGTTTCATGAAATAGTAATTAAATAGGATTATATGAACTTAGATGATAGTATTGATGATTTTTTAAATTACAATTCTATAAATAAATATTTGATACGTCCGCGAATCATATTTAGATCAACATACAAACTGATACTGACCTGCAAATTGCAAAAAAACGTAAGAAATTTTGAATTTCGCAGGATACCCTGACGTTTTCGCTTCGCCTTAAGGACTGGCGTCCGAATGTTCCCTATCTAAATGTGTAACTGAATTTGTTTAAAACTATCTGCTAGATAATTTAACCAAGACTTATCAGGAGCTGGTAAATTAAGCCCTAAAAATCTATTTTGTAACCATACATATATGTGTGTAAGAATGTGACAATTTTTTTGTTGAAACAATTGTGTATCTTCCGTATTAGTGAACTAATACAATAATTTAATAAATGTGAACAATAAATGTAATCATGTCTAGGATAGATTTAAGACTACAATTTACAAAAATACATTTGTTATATTTTGTTATTTTAGTGTTTTTATTTTTTACATACCTTTGACCTCGTGGAGCTCGTGGCTAAGTAATAACAGCCGCACGGTTCGATCCATGAGGTTAAGCTACGCATACCGGGGTTGGTCCGTGTATGGGTGACCATTTTTACACTCTGAGACTCCTCCGTGCCTCGGAAAGCACGTTAAGCCGTTGGTCCCGGCTGTCATTTGTGGATCTTTGACAGTCGTTACGGGTCGTCAGAAGCCCGAATTTCTGACAACCAGTCTTACCAAGGGGTATCGTGTTACCCAGCTCCTGGGTTGTGGAGGTCAGATAGGCAGTCGCTCCATGTAAAATACTAGTATTCAGCTGCATCCGGTTAGACTGGAAGCCGACCCCAACATAGTTGGGGAAAGCAGACAGATTGATTGTGGAGTCAATTAATGAACCAATCATTATTTGATTGGTTCATTAATTGACTTCTCTTCTTCGAAGATACGCGTCTGAGAACGTGCCATTCATTTATCGCCATTGTTGGTAAAGACTACGGATCTGGGTCCAGTCGGGACTGGGCGGCTAAAGGACCATATTTACTTGTGAGTACATACTTTCTTCCCCTTTTTTAGGGTTCTGTAGTCAACAGGAACCCTATAGTTTCCAGCCATTTTTGCCTGTCAACGACATCACGGTCATGAGTGAACTTTACACCCTGTTCCTCATACCCCTAAATCTTACTATTATAAACGCGAAAGTTTGTGAGGATGGATGGATGGATGGATGGACCATGAGCCTCTCAACTTTTGTTAGGTACTTGGCCATGAGCCTGTCAACTTTTGTTAGGTACTTGGCCATGAGCCTCTCAACTTTTGTTAGGTACTTGGCCATGAGCCTCTCAACTTTTGTTAGGTTAGGTTAGGTTAGTTTAGTTTATTTGAAGAAATGACTTTTTTAATTTCCATGTTAGGATTTATTTGATAGTTCCGAAATACTCTTATGCATTAGTATTGCCAGTGTTTTCATTTATTGTTGTATTGTCGTCTCCACATTGTATAATAAGTAATTTAGCATTATAAATTAGCACCTTCCTTAAAATATCCCCTCCCCTATAATAATTAATTTAGATGTTAATTCATAGAGCCCCTCAACATTTGTAACTTATTCATGAGCCTCTAAACTTTTGTTAGGTACTTGGCCATGAGCCTCTCAACTTTTGTTAGGTACTTGGCCATGAGCCTCTCAACTTTTGTTAGGTACTTGGCCATGAGCCTCTCAACTTTTGTTAGGTACTTGGCCATGAGCCTCTAAACTTTTGTTAGGTACTTGGCCATGAGCCTCTCAACTTTTGTTAGGTACTTGGCCATGAGCCTCTCAACTTTTGTTAGGTACTTGGCCATGAGTCCCTCAACTTTTGTTAGGTACTTGGCCATGAGCCCCTCAACATTTGTTAGGTACTTGGCCATGAGCCTCTCAACATTTGTAACTTATCCATGAGCCTCTCAACTTTTGTTAGGTACTTGGCCATGAGCCTCTCAACTTTTGTTAGGTACTTGGCCATGAGCCTCTCAACTTTTGTTAGGAACTTGGCCATGAGCCTCTCAACTTTTGTTAGGTACTTGGCCATGAGCCGCTCAACTTTTGTTAGGTACTTGGCCACGAGCCTCTCAACTTTTGTTAGGTACTTGGCCATGAGCCGCTCAACTTTTGTTAGGTACTTGGCCATGAGCCTCTCAACTTTTGTTAGGTACTGGGCCATGAGCCTCTCAACTTTTGTTAGGTACTTGGCCATGAGCCTCTCAACTTTTGTAACTTATTCATGAGCCCCTCAACTTTTGTTAGGTACTTGGCCATGAGCCCGTCAACTTTTGTTCGGTACTTGGCCATGAGCCCCTCAACATTTGTAACTTATCCATGAGCCTCTCAACTTTTGTTAGGTACTTGGCCATGAGCCTCTCAACTTTTGTTAGGTACTTGGCCATGAGCCTCTCAACTTTTGTTAGGAACTTGGCCATGAGCCTCTCAACTTTTGTTAGGTACTTGGCCATGAGCCGCTCAACTTTTGTTAGGTACTTGGCCACGAGCCTCTCAACTTTTGTTAGGTACTTGGCCATGAGCCGCTCAACTTTTGTTAGGTACTTGGCCATGAGCCTCTCAACTTTTGTTAGGTACTTGGCCATGAGCCTCTCAACTTTTGTTAGGTACTTTGCCATGAGCCTCTCAACTTTTGTAACTTATTCATGAGCCCCTCAACTTTTGTTATTTACTTGGCCATGAGCCCCTCAACTTTTGTGGGTACTTGGCCATGAGCCTCTCAACTTTTGTTAGGTACTTGGCCATGAGCCCCTCAACATTTGTAACTTATTCATGAGCCGCTCAACTTTTGTTAGGTACTTGGCCATGAGCCCCTCAACATTTGTTAGGTACTTGGCCATGAGCCTCTCAACTTTTGTAACTTATTCATGAGCCCCTCAACTTTTGTTAGGTACTTGGCCATGAGCCCCTCAACATTTGTTAGGTACTTGGCCATGAGCCTCTAAACTTTTGTTAGGTACTTGGCCATGAGCCTCTCAACTTTTGTTAGGTACTTGGCCATGAGCCTCTCAACTTTTGTTAGGTACTTGGCCATGAGTCCCTCAACTTTTGTTAGGTACTTGGCCATGAGCCCCTCAACATTTGTTAGGTACTTGGCCATGAGCCTCTCAACTTTTGTTAGGTACTTGGCCATGAGCCCCTCAACATTTGTTAGGTACTTGGCCATGAGCCTCTCAACTTTTGTAACTTATTCATGAGCCCCTCAACTTTTGTTAGGTACTTGGCCATGAGCCCCTCAACATTTGTTAGGTACTTTGCCATGAGCCTCTCAACTTTTGTTAGGTACTTGGCCATGAGCCTCTCAACTTTTGTTAGGTACTTGGCCATGAGCCCCTCAACTTTTGTTAGGTACTTGGCCATGAGCCTCTCAACTTTTGTTAGGTACTTGGCCATGAGCCTCTCAACTTTTGTTAGGTACTTGGCCATGAGCCTCTCAACTTTTGTTAGGTACTTGGCCATGAGCCTCTCAACTTTTGTTAGGTACTAGGCAATGAGCCTCTCAACTTTTGTTAGGTACTTGGCCATGAGCCCCTCAACATTTGTTAGGTACTTGGCCATGAGCCTCTCAACTTTTGTAACTTATTCATGAGCCCCTCAACTTTTGTTAGGTACTTGGCCATGAGCCCCTCAACATTTGTTAGGTACTTGGCCATGAGCCTCTCAACTTTTGTTAGGTACTTGGCCATGAGCCTCTCAACTTTCGTTAGGTACTTGGCCATGAGCCTCTCAACTTTTGTTAGGTACTAGGCAATGAGCCTCTCAACTTTTGTTAGGTACTTGGCCATGAGCCCCTCAACATTTGTTAGGTACTTGGCCATGAGCCTCTCAACTTTTGTAACTTATTCATGAGCCCCTCAACTTTTGTTAGGTACTTGGCCATGAGCCCCTCAACATTTGTTAGGTACTTGGCCATGAGCCTCTCAACTTTTGTTAGGTACTTGGCCATGAGCCTCTCAACTTTCGTTAGGTACTTGGCCATGAGCCTCTCAACTTTTGTTAGGTTAGGTTAGGTTAGGTTAGGTTAGGTTAGGTTAGGTTAGGTTAGGTTAGGTAAGGTTAGTTTATTTGAAGAAATGACTTTTTTAATTTCCATGTTACGATTTATTTGATAGTTCCAAAATACTCTTATGCATTAGTATTGCCAGTGTTTTCATTTATTGTTGTATTATCGTCTCCACATTGTATAATAAGTAATTTAGCATTATAAATTAGCCCCTTCCTTAAAATATCCCCTCCCCTATAATAATTAATTTAGATGTTAATTAATAGAGCCCCTCAACATTTGTAACTTATTCATGAGCCTCTCAACTTTTGTTAGGTACTGGGCCATGAGCCTCTCAACTTTTGTTAGGTACTTGGCCATGAGCCTCTCAACTTTTGTAACTTATTCATGAGCCCCTCAACTTTTGTTAGGTACTTGGCCATGAGCCCGTCAACTTTTGTTCGGTACTTGGCCATGAGCCCCTCAACATTTGTAACTTATCCATGAGCCTCTCAACTTTTGTTAGGTACTTGGCCATGAGCCCCTCAACATTTGTTAGGTACTTGGCCATGAGCCTCTCAACTTTTGTTAGGTACTTGGCCATGAGCCTCTCAACTTTCGTTAGGTACTTGGCCATGAGCCTCTCAACTTTTGTTAGGTTAGGTTAGGTTAGGTTAGGTTAGGTTAGGTTAGGTTAGGTTAGGTTAGGTAAGGTTAGTTTATTTGAAGAAATGACTTTTTTAATTTCCATGTTACGATTTATTTGATAGTTCCAAAATACTCTTATGCATTAGTATTGCCAGTGTTTTCATTTATTGTTGTATTATCGTCTCCACATTGTATAATAAGTAATTTAGCATTATAAATTAGCCCCTTCCTTAAAATATCCCCTCCCCTATAATAATTAATTTAGATGTTAATTAATAGAGCCCCTCAACATTTGTAACTTATTCATGAGCCTCTCAACTTTTGTTAGGAACTTGGCCATGAGCCTCTCAACTTTTGTTAGGTACTTGGCCATGAGCCGCTCAACTTTTGTTAGGTACTTGGCCACGAGCCTCTCAACTTTTGTTAGGTACTTGGCCATGAGCCTCTCAACTTTTGTTAGGTACTTGGCCATGAGCCTCTCAACTTTTGTTAGGTACTTGGCCATGAGCCTCTAAACTTTTGTTAGGTACTTGGCCATGAGCCTCTCAACTTTTGTTAGGTACTTGGCCATGAGCCTCTCAACTTTTGTTAGGTACTTGGCCATGAGTCCCTCAACTTTTGTTAGGTACTTGGCCATGAGCCCCTCAACATTTGTTAGGTACTTGGCCATGAGCCTCTCAACTTTTGTAAGGTACTTGGCCATGAGCCTCTCAACTTTTGTTAGGTACTTGGCCATGAGCCTCTCAACTTTTGTTAGGTACTTGGCCATGAGCCTCGCAACTATTGTTAGGTACTTGGCCATGAGCCCCTCAACTTTTGTTCGGTACTTGGCCATGAGCCCCTCAACATTTGTAACTTATCCATGAGCCTCTCAACTTTTGTTAGGTACTTGGCCATGAGCCTCTCAACTTTTGTTAGGTACTTGGCCATGAGCCTCTCAACTTTTGTTAGGAACTTGGCCATGAGCCTCTCAACTTTTGTTAGGTACTTGGCCATGAGCCGCTCAACTTTTGTTAGGTACTTGGCCACGAGCCTCTCAACTTTTGTTAGGTACTTGGCCATGAGCCGCTCAACTTTTGTTAGGTACTTGGCCATGAGCCTCTCAACTTTTGTTAGGTACTTGGCCATGAGTCCCTCAACTTTTGTTAGGTACTTGGCCATGAGCCCCTCAACATTTGTAAGGTACTTGGCCATGAGCCCCTCAACTTTTGTTCGGTACTTGGCCATGAGCCCCTCAACATTTGTAACTTATCCATGAGCCTCTCAACTTTTGTTAGGTACTTGGCCATGAGCCTCTCAACTTTTGTTAGGTACTTGGCCATGAGCCTCTCAACTTTTGTAAGGTACTTGGCCATGAGCCCCTCAACTTTTGTTCGGTACTTGGCCATGAGTCCCTCAACTTTTGTTAGGTACTTGGCCATGAGCCTCTCAACTTTTGTTAGGTACTTGGCCATGAGCCGCTCAACTTTTGTTAGGTACTTGGCCATGAGCCTCTCAACTTTTGTTAGGTACTTGGCCATGAGCCTCTCAACTTTTGTTAGGTACTTGGCCATGAGTCCCTCAACTTTTGTTAGGTACTTGGCCATGAGCCCCTCAACATTTGTAAGGTACTTGGCCATGAGCCCCTCAACTTTTGTTCGGTACTTGGCCATGAGCCCCTCAACATTTGTAACTTATCCATGAGCCTCTCAACTTTTGTTAGGTACTTGGCCATGAGCCTCTCAACTTTTGTTAGGTACTTGGCCATGGGCCCCTCAACATTTGTTAGGTACTTGGCCATGAGCCTCTCAACTGTTGTAACTTATTCATGAGCCCCTCAACTTTTGTTAGGTACTTGGCCATGAGCCTCTCAACTTTTGTAACTTATTCATGAGCCTCTCAACTTTTGTTAGGTACTTGGCCATGAGCCTCTCAACTTTTGTTAGGTACTTGGCCATGAGCCTCTCAACTTTTTTTAGGTACTTGGCCATGAGCCTCTCAACTTTTGTTAGGTACTTGGCCATGAGCCCCTCAACTTTTGTAACTTATTCATGAGCCTCTCAACTTTTGTTAGGTACTTGGCCATGAGCCCCTCAACTTTTGTTAGGTACTTGGCCATGAGCCTCTCAACTTTTGTTAGGTACTTGGCCATGAGCCTCTCAACTTTTGTTAGGTACTTGGCCATGAGCGTCTCAACTTTTGTAACTTATTCATGAGCCCCTCAACTTTTGTTAGGTACTTGGCCATGAGCCTCTCAACATTTGTGACGTAACCATGAGCCTCTCAACATTTGTAACGTAACCATGAGCCTCTCAACATTTGTAACTTATCCATGAGCCCCTCAACTTTTGTCACTTAGCCATCAGCCCCACAACTTTTTTACTAAGCCATGAGCCCCTCAACATTTGTAACATATCCATGAGCCCCTCAAATGTACTTAGCCATGAGCCCCTCAACTTCTGTTACTTAGCCATAAGCTGTTCAACATTTGTTACTTAGCCATGAGCCCCTCAATATTTGTTACTTAGCCATGAGTCCCTCAACTTTTGCTACTTAGCCACGAGCTCCTCAACTTTTGTTACTTAGCCACAAGCCGCTCAACATTTGTTACTGAGCCATGAGCCCCTCAACATTTGTTACTTAGCCACGAGCCCCTCAATAACCTATATTACTTTTGCCCACAGGTGAGCAACGGCAAGTCATTCCAAGTCATAGTACGTTTCGATACAGAAGTCGATCTCACATACTTCAAGAACGGCGGAATTCTGAACTATATGATTAGAAAGATGTTGTAGACTGTAACGTACGTACGTACTGTACGTGGTGTGTGTGGGTCCAAGCATTGCGCGGCAATAGCGCGGCAGCAACACGCGGCGGTTGCGGGACACATTTCCGCCGCGCTCTAGTGTGGATTGAACCGACGAATGTTTGCGCGGCAGTACTGCGCGGCATATCCGAGACACGCCGCGCACTTCAGTTGGCATGAAAGCGGTTGCGTGTGTCGTAGCTCTGCTTATAATTCGTCTAAACACAATTACTGACGAATGTTCGCTACAAATGTTTGTGCGCGGCAGTCGTCCAAACACGGAATAGGTGCCGCGCGCGGCAGCCGCGCATTATTGACGCTCAATGTTTGGACACACCTTTACGAAGTGTGATGGTTGTTATATACTAATGTAATGTAATGGTGTGCTTGTTACATATCTGTTGCAAATGATAAAAGCTATAGCCATAGATTAGTAGAGATGGTTTACTCCGCAAAATCATTTAAATGAAAAATTGACCCTTGCTACGACACAATAAAGTGCAATTCAGATCGCACAGCGCTAATTACCTACACTTATATTCTTCTGTTCGTGTGGTTAATGACTAACTTGGTGTCAGAGTTAATTAACCTATACTCCATTTGAAATAAGATTAGACGTTTAAGCAAACCTTTTTACAGTCCGTTCAACCGATTTTGATTTCTATACCGTAGGCATAAGGATGGCATTGAAAGCAAAAAAGGTTACACAATACCATCTGACTACTGCAGCTGCCATTTGTCGTGCCACCAACGCAATAGAAGTCAAAATCGGTTGAACGGACTGTAAAAAGGTTTGTTTAAATGTCTAATCTTATTTCAAATGGAGTATAGTGTGAGAGCCGCCCATACATAGGCTATTTTTATTTAGAAAAAGAAAAAATTATAAGGGTCCACGCGGGTGAAGCCGCGGGCAATAGTTAGTTCTAACTATATTCCATAACTTATACAAGTTTTTTTTTGTAAGCAACAGATATGTAGATTTTTCTTCTAATATAAGCATTCGGTGTAAGGGTACTTTTTTTATTTATTTAAATTTATTATTTTAGTTGTAAAGGGAATATTTTTGTAAACTGTACTTTATTCTTACTGTATTTTTTTTAAATGGAGAAATGTTATAGTTTCTGATTAATGAAAACCGGCCACGTGTGAGTCGGACTCGCACACGAAGGGTTCCGTACCAACGTACAATAGTTAACAATATTTTCTAAAAACGCCGTAAAAAATATATGTACCGTATGTTTGTTGAACAAGTTTTTCAACTACAATGTTAAGTTTGTTGGATAAATTCATCTCAACTACGGAACCCTTCATTGTGCGTGGTTTGACATGCACTTGGCCGGTATTTTTTTTTAAGTATTTATTTTTAGTTCAAATTGACACTGAAGCTGTTAAAATCTCCCTAGCATCAGACATAGTATGTCTGAAAATATTTAAAATTCAACTAGAACAATTTATACTCAGTAATGTATTGCTCAAAGCTTGGACAATATTAAACAAAATATTTTCATTTATTTTTTTAATATTTTTCCCTTTTTTGAAAGTCTTTTTGTACCGTACCACGTCCATAAAATGTATGAAAATATGTGTTCGTTATAACTTTATTTCCATACATTACTTCGACGTGGTAATAGCATAATCAGCCTATAATGTTCCCACTGCTGGGACACAGGCCTCCTCTCTGTGAGAGGGAGCGGGCCGTAACCCACCACGCGGGCCCAGTGCGGGTTGGTAGATGTCACATGTCTTCGAATTTTTGTTTCTAGAACATGCCGGTTTCCTCACGATATGTTTTCCTGATTAAATTGTTTATACAAAGTAAAGTCCCTGTCAAGGTTCAAACCTACGACCTACAACTCGTAATTCGGGGCCGTTACCACTGGGCCATCACTGCTCTCCTATAACGTGATAAATATTGACATGTTAGAAATGATCAAAGCGCAGATTCGCAGCGCAGTTTGTTATTTCAGTCAACATAAGATTTGACAATAGAATTACTGATGAGAGATTTATGAGTCGTTTAAGGGGGATGCGCTAAGGTTGCCCGCGAAACTCAAATTTTCTTAGGCCGTATACAGAAAGAAATCTGGTAGCCGGCGCCCATCTACCAGCGCTTATAGGAACCGGTCCATGCAGGTAGCCGGTGTATATAAATATATGGACAAGCGCCGAACGTCGCCGACAAGTTCCGACAATCTATCGGCGCTTGTTCTTACGGTTTTTCAGGTTGTATGTTGATTAAAATATGATTCGCGACCGTAACAAATATGGCTTTACTGAATTATAATCATTAAAATCAGCAATACAATTGCTTAAGTTAGAATAATCCTCAAATGTTATGGTTTCATGAAATAGTAATTAAATAGGATTATATGAACTTAGATGATAGTGTTGATGATTTTTTAAATTACAATTCTATAAATAAATATTTGATACGTCCGCGAATCATATTTAGATCAACATACAAACTGATACTGACCTGCAAATTGCAAAAAAACGTAAGAAATTTTGAATTTCGCAGGATACCCTGACGTTTTCGCTTCGCCTTAAGGACTGGCGTCCGAATGTTCCCTATCTAAATGTGTAACTGAATTTGTTTAAAACTATCTGCTAGATAATTTAACCAAGACTTATCAGGAGCTGGTAAATTAAGCCCTAAAAATCTATTTTGTAACCATACATATATGTGTGTAAGAATGTGACAATTTTTTTGTTGAAACAATTGTGTATCTTCCGTATTAGTGAACTAATACAATAATTTAATAAATGTGAACAATAAATGTAATCATGTCTAGGATAGATTTAAGACTACAATTTACAAAAATACATTTGTTATATTTTGTTATTTTAGTGTTTTTATTTTTTACATACCTTTGACCTCGTGGAGCTCGTGGCTAAGTAATAACAGCCGCACGGTTCGATCCATGAGGTTAAGCTACGCATACCGGGGTTGGTCCGTGTATGGGTGACCATTTTTACACTCTGAGACTCCTCCGTGCCTCGGAAAGCACGTTAAGCCGTTGGTCCCGGCTGTCATTTGTGGATCTTTGACAGTCGTTACGGGTCGTCAGAAGCCCGAATTTCTGACAACCAGTCTTACCAAGGGGTATCGTGTTACCCAGCTCCTGGGTTGTGGAGGTCAGATAGGCAGTCGCTCCATGTAAAATACTAGTATTCAGCTGCATCCGGTTAGACTGGAAGCCGACCCCAACATAGTTGGGGAAAGCAGACAGATTGATTGTGGAGTCAATTAATGAACCAATCATTATTTGATTGGTTCATTAATTGACTTCTCTTCTTCGAAGATACGCGTCTGAGAACGTGCCATTCATTTATCGCCATTGTTGGTAAAGACTACGGATCTGGGTCCAGTCGGGACTGGGCGGCTAAAGGACCATATTTACTTGTGAGTACATACTTTCTTCCCCTTTTTTAGGGTTCTGTAGTCAACAGGAACCCTATAGTTTCCAGCCATTTTTGCCTGTCAACGACATCACGGTCATGAGTGAACTTTACACCCTGTTCCTCATACCCCTAAATCTTACTATTATAAACGCGAAAGTTTGTGAGGATGGATGGATGGATGGATGGACCATGAGCCTCTCAACTTTTGTTAGGTACTTGGCCATGAGCCTGTCAACTTTTGTTAGGTACTTGGCCATGAGCCTCTCAACTTTTGTTAGGTACTTGGCCATGAGCCTCTCAACTTTTGTTAGGTTAGGTTAGGTTAGTTTAGTTTATTTGAAGAAATGACTTTTTTAATTTCCATGTTAGGATTTATTTGATAGTTCCGAAATACTCTTATGCATTAGTATTGCCAGTGTTTTCATTTATTGTTGTATTGTCGTCTCCACATTGTATAATAAGTAATTTAGCATTATAAATTAGCACCTTCCTTAAAATATCCCCTCCCCTATAATAATTAATTTAGATGTTAATTCATAGAGCCCCTCAACATTTGTAACTTATTCATGAGCCTCTCAACTTTTGTTAGGTACTTGGCCATGAGCCTCTCAACTTTTGTTAGGTACTTGGCCATGAGCCTCTCAACTTTTGTTAGGTACTTGGCCATGAGCCTCTCAACTTTTGTTAGGTACTTGGCCATGAGCCTCTAAACTTTTGTTAGGTACTTGGCCATGAGCCTCTCAACTTTTGTTAGGTACTTGGCCATGAGCCTCTCAACTTTTGTTAGGTACTTGGCCATGAGTCCCTCAACTTTTGTTAGGTACTTGGCCATGAGCCCCTCAACATTTGTTAGGTACTTGGCCATGAGCCTCTCAACATTTGTAACTTATCCATGAGCCTCTCAACTTTTGTTAGGTACTTGGCCATGAGCCTCTCAACTTTTGTTAGGTACTTGGCCATGAGCCTCTCAACTTTTGTTAGGAACTTGGCCATGAGCCTCTCAACTTTTGTTAGGTACTTGGCCATGAGCCGCTCAACTTTTGTTAGGTACTTGGCCACGAGCCTCTCAACTTTTGTTAGGTACTTGGCCATGAGCCTCTCAACTTTTGTTAGGTACTGGGCCATGAGCCTCTCAACTTTTGTTAGGTACTTGGCCATGAGCCTCTCAACTTTTGTAACTTATTCATGAGCCCCTCAACTTTTGTTAGGTACTTGGCCATGAGCCCGTCAACTTTTGTTCGGTACTTGGCCATGAGCCCCTCAACATTTGTAACTTATCCATGAGCCTCTCAACTTTTGTTAGGTACTTGGCCATGAGCCTCTCAACTTTTGTTAGGTACTTGGCCATGAGCCTCTCAACTTTTGTTAGGAACTTGGCCATGAGCCTCTCAACTTTTGTTAGGTACTTGGCCATGAGCCGCTCAACTTTTGTTAGGTACTTGGCCACGAGCCTCTCAACTTTTGTTAGGTACTTGGCCATGAGCCGCTCAACTTTTGTTAGGTACTTGGCCATGAGCCTCTCAACTTTTGTTAGGTACTTGGCCATGAGCCTCTCAACTTTTGTTAGGTACTTTGCCATGAGCCTCTCAACTTTTGTAACTTATTCATGAGCCCCTCAACTTTTGTTAGGTACTTGGCCATGAGCCCCTCAACTTTTGTGGGTACTTGGCCATGAGCCTCTCAACTTTTGTTAGGTACTTGGCCATGAGCCCCTCAACATTTGTAACTTATTCATGAGCCGCTCAACTTTTGTTAGGTACTTGGCCATGAGCCTCTCAACTTTTGTTAGGTACTTGGCCATGAGCCTCTCAACTTTTGTTAGGTACTTGGCCATGAGTCCCTCAACTTTTGTTAGGTACTTGGCCATGAGCCCCTCAACATTTGTTAGGTACTTGGCCATGAGCCTCTCAACTTTTTCCATGTTACGATTTATTTGATAGTTCCAAAATACTCTTATGCATTAGTATTGCCAGTGTTTTCATTTATTATTGTATTGTCGTCTCCACATTGTATAATAAGTAATTTAGCATTATAAATTAGCCCCTTCCTTAAAATATCCCCTCCCCTATAATAATTAATTTAGATGTTAATTAATAGAGCCCCTCAATATTTGTAACTTATTCATGAGCCTCGCAACTTTTGTTAGGTACTTGGCCATGAGCCCCTCAACTTTTGTTAGGTACTTGGCCATGAGCCCCTAAACTTTTGTGGGTACTTGGCCATGAGCCTCTCAACTTTTGTTAGGTACTTGGCCATGAGCCCCTCAACATTTGTAACTTATTCATGAGCCGCTCAACTTTTGTTAGGTACTTGGCCATGAGCCTCTCAACTTTTGTTAGGTACTTGGCCATGAGCCTCTCAACTTTTGTTAGGTACTTGGCCATGAGTCCCTCAACTTTTGTTAGGTACTTGGCCATGAGCCCCTCAACATTTGTAAGGTACTTGGCCATGAGCCCCTCAACTTTTGTTCGGTACTTGGCCATGAGCCCCTCAACATTTGTAACTTATCCATGAGCCTCTCAACTTTTGTTAGGTACTTGGCCATGAGCCTCTCAACTTTTGTTAGGTACTTGGCCATGAGCCTCTCAACTTTTGTAAGGTACTTGGCCATGAGCCCCTCAACTTTTGTTCGGTACTTGGCCATGAGTCCCTCAACTTTTGTTAGGTACTTGGCCATGAGCCTCTCAACTTTTGTTAGGTACTTGGCCATGAGCCGCTCAACTTTTGTTAGGTACTTGGCCATGAGCCTCTCAACTTTTGTTAGGTACTTGGCCATGAGCCACTCAACTTTTGTTAGGTACTTGGCCATGAGTCCCTCAACTTTTGTTAGGTACTTGGCCATGAGCCCCTCAACATTTGTAAGGTACTTGGCCATGAGCCCCTCAACTTTTGTTCGGTACTTGGCCATGAGCCCCTCAACATTTGTAACTTATTCATGAGCCTCTCAACTTTTGTTAGGTACTTGGCCATGAGCCTCTCAACTTTTGTTAGGTACTTGGCCATGAGCCTCTCAACTTTTGTTAGGTACTTGGCCATGAGCCTCTAAACTTTTGTTAGGTACTTGGCCATGAGCCTCTCAACTTTTGTTAGGTACTTGGCCATGAGCCTCTCAACTTTTGTTAGGTACTTGGCCATGAGTCCCTCAACTTTTGTTAGGTACTTGGCCATGAGCCCCTCAACATTTGTTAGGTACTTGGCCATGAGCCTCTCAACTTTTGTAAGGTACTTGGCCATGAGCCTCTCAACTTTTGTTAGGTACTTGGCCATGAGCCTCTCAACTTTTGTTAGGTACTTGGCCATGAGCCTCGCAACTATTGTTAGGTACTTGGCCATGAGCCCCTCAACTTTTGTTCGGTACTTGGCCATGAGCCCCTCAACATTTGTAACTTATCCATGAGCCTCTCAACTTTTGTTAGGTACTTGGCCATGAGCCTCTCAACTTTTGTTAGGTACTTGGCCATGAGCCTCTCAACTTTTGTTAGGAACTTGGCCATGAGCCTCTCAACTTTTGTTAGGTACTTGGCCATGAGCCGCTCAACTTTTGTTAGGTACTTGGCCACGAGCCTCTCAACTTTTGTTAGGTACTTGGCCATGAGCCGCTCAACTTTTGTTAGGTACTTGGCCATGAGCCTCTCAACTTTTGTTAGGTACTTGGCCATGAGTCCCTCAACTTTTGTTAGGTACTTGGCCATGAGCCCCTCAACATTTGTAAGGTACTTGGCCATGAGCCCCTCAACTTTTGTTCGGTACTTGGCCATGAGCCCCTCAACATTTGTAACTTATCCATGAGCCTCTCAACTTTTGTTAGGTACTTGGCCATGAGCCTCTCAACTTTTGTTAGGTACTTGGCCATGAGCCTCTCAACTTTTGTAAGGTACTTGGCCATGAGCCCCTCAACTTTTGTTCGGTACTTGGCCATGAGTCCCTCAACTTTTGTTAGGTACTTGGCCATGAGCCTCTCAACTTTTGTTAGGTACTTGGCCATGAGCCGCTCAACTTTTGTTAGGTACTTGGCCATGAGCCTCTCAACTTTTGTTAGGTACTTGGCCATGAGCCTCTCAACTTTTGTTAGGTACTTGGCCATGAGTCCCTCAACTTTTGTTAGGTACTTGGCCATGAGCCCCTCAACATTTGTAAGGTACTTGGCCATGAGCCCCTCAACTTTTGTTCGGTACTTGGCCATGAGCCCCTCAACATTTGTAACTTATCCATGAGCCTCTCAACTTTTGTTAGGTACTTGGCCATGGGCCCCTCAACATTTGTTAGGTACTTGGCCATGAGCCTCTCAACTGTTGTAACTTATTCATGAGCCGCTCAACTTTTGTTAGGTACTTGGCCATGAGCCTCTCAACTTTTGTTAGGTACTTGGCCATGAGCCTCTCAACTTTTGTTAGGTACTTGGCCATGAGTCCCTCAACTTTTGTTAGGTACTTGGCCATGAGCCCCTCAACATTTGTAAGGTACTTGGCCATGAGCCCCTCAACTTTTGTTCGGTACTTGGCCATGAGCCCCTCAACATTTGTAACTTATCCATGAGCCTCTCAACTTTTGTTAGGTACTTGGCCATGAGCCTCTCAACTTTTGTTAGGTACTTGGCCATGAGCCTCTCAACTTTTGTAAGGTACTTGGCCATGAGCCCCTCAACTTTTGTTCGGTACTTGGCCATGAGTCCCTCAACTTTTGTTAGGTACTTGGCCATGAGCCTCTCAACTTTTGTTAGGTACTTGGCCATGAGCCGCTCAACTTTTGTTAGGTACTTGGCCATGAGCCTCTCAACTTTTGTTAGGTACTTGGCCATGAGCCACTCAACTTTTGTTAGGTACTTGGCCATGAGCCCCTCAACATTTGTAAGGTACTTGGCCATGAGCCCCTAAACTTTTGTGGGTACTTGGCCATGAGCCTCTCAACTTTTGTTAGGTACTTGGCCATGAGCCCCTCAACATTTGTAACTTATTCATGAGCCGCTCATTTTTTGTTAGGTACTTGGCCATGAGCCTCTCAACTTTTGTTAGGTACTTGGCCATGAGTCCCTCAACTTTTGTTAGGTACTTGGCCATGAGCCCCTCAACATTTGTTAGGTACTTGGCCATGAGCCTCTCAACATTTGTAACTTATCCATGAGCCTCTCAACTTTTGTTAGGTACTTGGCCATGAGCCTCTCAACTTTTGTTAGGTACTTGGCCATGAGCCTCTCAACTTTTGTAAGGAACTTGGCCATGAGCCTCTCAACTTTTGTTAGGTACTTGGCCATGAGCCGCTCAACTTTTGTTAGGTACTTGGCCACGAGCCTCTCAACTTTTGTTAGGTACTGGGCCATGAGCCTCTCAACTTTTATTAGGTACTTGGCCATGAGCCTCTCAACTTTTGTAACTTATTCATGAGCCCCTCAACTTTTGTTAGGTACTTGGCCATGAGCCCGTCAACTTTTGTTCGGTACTTGGCCATGAGCCCCTCAACATTTGTAACTTATCCATGAGCCTCTCAACTTTTGTTAGGTACTTGGCCATGAGCCTCTCAACTTTTGTTAGGTACTTGGCCATGAGCCTCTCAACTTTTGTTAGGAACTTGGCCATGAGCCTCTCAACTTTTTTTAGGTACTTGGCCATGAGCCTCTCAACTTTTGTTAGGTACTTGGCCATGAGCCCCTCAACTTTTGTAACTTATTCATGAGCCTCTCAACTTTTGTTAGGTACTTGGCCATGAGCCCCTCAACTTTTGTTAGGTACTTGGCCATGAGCCTCTCAACTTTTGTTAGGTACTTGGCCATGAGCCTCTCAACTTTTGTTAGGTACTTGGCCATGAGCGTCTCAACTTTTGTAACTTATTCATGAGCCCCTCAACTTTTGTTAGGTACTTGGCCATGAGCCTCTCAACATTTGTGACGTAACCATGAGCCTCTCAACATTTGTAACGTAACCATGAGCCTCTCAACATTTGTAACTTATCCATGAGCCCCTCAACTTTTGTCACTTAGCCATCAGCCCCACAACTTTTTTACTAAGCCATGAGCCCCTCAACATTTGTAACATATCCATGAGCCCCTCAAATGTACTTAGCCATGAGCCCCTCAACTTCTGTTACTTAGCCATAAGCTGTTCAACATTTGTTACTTAGCCATGAGCCCCTCAATATTTGTTACTTAGCCATGAGTCCCTCAACTTTTGCTACTTAGCCACGAGCTCCTCAACTTTTGTTACTTAGCCACAAGCCGCTCAACATTTGTTACTGAGCCATGAGCCCCTCAACATTTGTTACTTAGCCACGAGCCCCTCAATAACCTATATTACTTTTGCCCACAGGTGAGCAACGGCAAGTCATTCCAAGTCATAGTACGTTTCGATACAGAAGTCGATCTCACATACTTCAAGAACGGCGGAATTCTGAACTATATGATTAGAAAGATGTTGTAGACTGTAACGTACGTACGTACTGTACGTGGTGTGTGTGGGTCCAAGCATTGCGCGGCAATAGCGCGGCAGCAACACGCGGCGGTTGCGGGACACATTTCCGCCGCGCTCTAGTGTGGATTGAACCGACGAATGTTTGCGCGGCAGTACTGCGCGGCATATCCGAGACACGCCGCGCACTTCAGTTGGCATGAAAGCGGTTGCGTGTGTCGTAGCTCTGCTTATAATTCGTCTAAACACAATTACTGACGAATGTTCGCTACAAATGTTTGTGCGCGGCAGTCGTCCAAACACGGAATAGGTGCCGCGCGCGGCAGCCGCGCATTATTGACGCTCAATGTTTGGACACACCTTTACGAAGTGTGATGGTTGTTATATACTAATGTAATGTAATGGTGTGCTTGTTACATATCTGTTGCAAATGATAAAAGCTATAGCCATAGATTAGTAGAGATGGTTTACTCCGCAAAATCATTTAAATGAAAAATTGACCCTTGCTACGACACAATAAAGTGCAATTCAGATCGCACAGCGCTAATTACCTACACTTATATTCTTCTGTTCGTGTGGTTAATGACTAACTTGGTGTCAGAGTTAATTAACCTATACTCCATTTGAAATAAGATTAGACGTTTAAGCAAACCTTTTTACAGTCCGTTCAACCGATTTTGATTTCTATACCGTAGGCATAAGGATGGCATTGAAAGCAAAAAAGGTTACACAATACCATCTGACTACTGCAGCTGCCATTTGTCGTGCCACCAACGCAATAGAAGTCAAAATCGGTTGAACGGACTGTAAAAAGGTTTGTTTAAATGTCTAATCTTATTTCAAATGGAGTATAGTGTGAGAGCCGCCCATACATAGGCTATTTTTATTTAGAAAAAGAAAAAATTATAAGGGTCCACGCGGGTGAAGCCGCGGGCAATAGTTAGTTCTAACTATATTCCATAACTTATACAAGTTTTTTTTTGTAAGCAACAGATATGTAGATTTTTCTTCTAATATAAGCATTCGGTGTAAGGGTACTTTTTTTATTTATTTAAATTTATTATTTTAGTTGTAAAGGGAATATTTTTGTAAACTGTACTTTATTCTTACTGTATTTTTTTTAAATGGAGAAATGTTATAGTTTCTGATTAATGAAAACCGGCCACGTGTGAGTCGGACTCGCACACGAAGGGTTCCGTACCAACGTACAATAGTTAACAATATTTTCTAAAAACGCCGTAAAAAATATATGTACCGTATGTTTGTTGAACAAGTTTTTCAACTACAATGTTAAGTTTGTTGGATAAATTCATCTCAACTACGGAACCCTTCATTGTGCGTGGTTTGACATGCACTTGGCCGGTATTTTTTTTTAAGTATTTATTTTTAGTTCAAATTGACACTGAAGCTGTTAAAATCTCCCTAGCATCAGACATAGTATGTCTGAAAATATTTAAAATTCAACTAGAACAATTTATACTCAGTAATGTATTGCTCAAAGCTTGGACAATATTAAACAAAATATTTTCATTTATTTTTTTAATATTTTTCCCTTTTTTGAAAGTCTTTTTGTACCGTACCACGTCCATAAAATGTATGAAAATATGTGTTCGTTATAACTTTATTTCCATACATTACTTCGACGTGGTAATAGCATAATCAGCCTATAATGTTCCCACTGCTGGGACACAGGCCTCCTCTCTGTGAGAGGGAGCGGGCCGTAACCCACCACGCGGGCCCAGTGCGGGTTGGTAGATGTCACATGTCTTCGAATTTTTGTTTCTAGAACATGCCGGTTTCCTCACGATATGTTTTCCTGATTAAATTGTTTATACAAAGTAAAGTCCCTGTCAAGGTTCAAACCTACGACCTACAACTCGTAATTCGGGGCCGTTACCACTGGGCCATCACTGCTCTCCTATAACGTGATAAATATTGACATGTTAGAAATGATCAAAGCGCAGATTCGCAGCGCAGTTTGTTATTTCAGTCAACATAAGATTTGACAATAGAATTACTGATGAGAGATTTATGAGTCGTTTAAGGGGGATGCGCTAAGGTTGCCCGCGAAACTCAAATTTTCTTAGGCCGTATACAGAAAGAAATCTGGTAGCCGGCGCCCATCTACCAGCGCTTATAGGAACCGGTCCATGCAGGTAGCCGGTGTATATAAATATATGGACAAGCGCCGAACGTCGCCGACAAGTTCCGACAATCTATCGGCGCTTGTTCTTACGGTTTTTCAGGTTGTATGTTGATTAAAATATGATTCGCGACCGTAACAAATATGGCTTTACTGAATTATAATCATTAAAATCAGCAATACAATTGCTTAAGTTAGAATAATCCTCAAATGTTATGGTTTCATGAAATAGTAATTAAATAGGATTATATGAACTTAGATGATAGTATTGATGATTTTTTAAATTACAATTCTATAAATAAATATTTGATACGTCCGCGAATCATATTTAGATCAACATACAAACTGATACTGACCTGCAAATTGCAAAAAAACGTAAGAAATTTTGAATTTCGCAGGATACCCTGACGTTTTCGCTTCGCCTTAAGGACTGGCGTCCGAATGTTCCCTATCTAAATGTGTAACTGAATTTGTTTAAAACTATCTGCTAGATAATTTAACCAAGACTTATCAGGAGCTGGTAAATTAAGCCCTAAAAATCTATTTTGTAACCATACATATATGTGTGTAAGAATGTGACAATTTTTTTGTTGAAACAATTGTGTATCTTCCGTATTAGTGAACTAATACAATAATTTAATAAATGTGAACAATAAATGTAATCATGTCTAGGATAGATTTAAGACTACAATTTACAAAAATACATTTGTTATATTTTGTTATTTTAGTGTTTTTATTTTTTACATACCTTTGACCTCGTGGAGCTCGTGGCTAAGTAATAACAGCCGCACGGTTCGATCCATGAGGTTAAGCTACGCATACCGGGGTTGGTCCGTGTATGGGTGACCATTTTTACACTCTGAGACTCCTCCGTGCCTCGGAAAGCACGTTAAGCCGTTGGTCCCGGCTGTCATTTGTGGATCTTTGACAGTCGTTACGGGTCGTCAGAAGCCCGAATTTCTGACAACCAGTCTTACCAAGGGGTATCGTGTTACCCAGCTCCTGGGTTGTGGAGGTCAGATAGGCAGTCGCTCCATGTAAAATACTAGTATTCAGCTGCATCCGGTTAGACTGGAAGCCGACCCCAACATAGTTGGGGAAAGCAGACAGATTGATTGTGGAGTCAATTAATGAACCAATCATTATTTGATTGGTTCATTAATTGACTTCTCTTCTTCGAAGATACGCGTCTGAGAACGTGCCATTCATTTATCGCCATTGTTGGTAAAGACTACGGATCTGGGTCCAGTCGGGACTGGGCGGCTAAAGGACCATATTTACTTGTGAGTACATACTTTCTTCCCCTTTTTTAGGGTTCTGTAGTCAACAGGAACCCTATAGTTTCCAGCCATTTTTGCCTGTCAACGACATCACGGTCATGAGTGAACTTTACACCCTGTTCCTCATACCCCTAAATCTTACTATTATAAACGCGAAAGTTTGTGAGGATGGATGGATGGATGGATGGACCATGAGCCTCTCAACTTTTGTTAGGTACTTGGCCATGAGCCTGTCAACTTTTGTTAGGTACTTGGCCATGAGCCTCTCAACTTTTGTTAGGTACTTGGCCATGAGCCTCTCAACTTTTGTTAGGTTAGGTTAGGTTAGTTTAGTTTATTTGAAGAAATGACTTTTTTAATTTCCATGTTAGGATTTATTTGATAGTTCCGAAATACTCTTATGCATTAGTATTGCCAGTGTTTTCATTTATTGTTGTATTGTCGTCTCCACATTGTATAATAAGTAATTTAGCATTATAAATTAGCACCTTCCTTAAAATATCCCCTCCCCTATAATAATTAATTTAGATGTTAATTCATAGAGCCCCTCAACATTTGTAACTTATTCATGAGCCTCTAAACTTTTGTTAGGTACTTGGCCATGAGCCTCTCAACTTTTGTTAGGTACTTGGCCATGAGCCTCTCAACTTTTGTTAGGTACTTGGCCATGAGCCTCTAAACTTTTGTTAGGTACTTGGCCATGAGCCTCTCAACTTTTGTTAGGTACTTGGCCATGAGCCTCTCAACTTTTGTTAGGTACTTGGCCATGAGTCCCTCAACTTTTGTTAGGTACTTGGCCATGAGCCCCTCAACATTTGTTAGGTACTTGGCCATGAGCCTCTCAACATTTGTAACTTATCCATGAGCCTCTCAACTTTTGTTAGGTACTTGGCCATGAGCCTCTCAACTTTTGTTAGGTACTTGGCCATGAGCCTCTCAACTTTTGTTAGGAACTTGGCCATGAGCCTCTCAACTTTTGTTAGGTACTTGGCCATGAGCCGCTCAACTTTTGTTAGGTACTTGGCCACGAGCCTCTCAACTTTTGTTAGGTACTTGGCCATGAGCCGCTCAACTTTTGTTAGGTACTTGGCCATGAGCCTCTCAACTTTTGTTAGGTACTGGGCCATGAGCCTCTCAACTTTTGTTAGGTACTTGGCCATGAGCCTCTCAACTTTTGTAACTTATTCATGAGCCCCTCAACTTTTGTTAGGTACTTGGCCATGAGCCCGTCAACTTTTGTTCGGTACTTGGCCATGAGCCCCTCAACATTTGTAACTTATCCATGAGCCTCTCAACTTTTGTTAGGTACTTGGCCATGAGCCTCTCAACTTTTGTTAGGTACTTGGCCATGAGCCTCTCAACTTTTGTTAGGAACTTGGCCATGAGCCTCTCAACTTTTGTTAGGTACTTGGCCATGAGCCGCTCAACTTTTGTTAGGTACTTGGCCACGAGCCTCTCAACTTTTGTTAGGTACTTGGCCATGAGCCGCTCAACTTTTGTTAGGTACTTGGCCATGAGCCTCTCAACTTTTGTTAGGTACTTGGCCATGAGCCTCTCAACTTTTGTTAGGTACTTTGCCATGAGCCTCTCAACTTTTGTAACTTATTCATGAGCCCCTCAACTTTTGTTATTTACTTGGCCATGAGCCCCTCAACTTTTGTGGGTACTTGGCCATGAGCCTCTCAACTTTTGTTAGGTACTTGGCCATGAGCCCCTCAACATTTGTAACTTATTCATGAGCCGCTCAACTTTTGTTAGGTACTTGGCCATGAGCCCCTCAACATTTGTTAGGTACTTGGCCATGAGCCTCTCAACTTTTGTAACTTATTCATGAGCCCCTCAACTTTTGTTAGGTACTTGGCCATGAGCCCCTCAACATTTGTTAGGTACTTGGCCATGAGCCTCTAAACTTTTGTTAGGTACTTGGCCATGAGCCTCTCAACTTTTGTTAGGTACTTGGCCATGAGCCTCTCAACTTTTGTTAGGTACTTGGCCATGAGTCCCTCAACTTTTGTTAGGTACTTGGCCATGAGCCCCTCAACATTTGTTAGGTACTTGGCCATGAGCCTCTCAACTTTTGTTAGGTACTTGGCCATGAGCCCCTCAACATTTGTTAGGTACTTGGCCATGAGCCTCTCAACTTTTGTAACTTATTCATGAGCCCCTCAACTTTTGTTAGGTACTTGGCCATGAGCCCCTCAACATTTGTTAGGTACTTTGCCATGAGCCTCTCAACTTTTGTTAGGTACTTGGCCATGAGCCTCTCAACTTTTGTTAGGTACTTGGCCATGAGCCCCTCAACTTTTGTTAGGTACTTGGCCATGAGCCTCTCAACTTTTGTTAGGTACTTGGCCATGAGCCTCTCAACTTTTGTTAGGTACTTGGCCATGAGCCTCTCAACTTTTGTTAGGTACTTGGCCATGAGCCTCTCAACTTTTGTTAGGTACTAGGCAATGAGCCTCTCAACTTTTGTTAGGTACTTGGCCATGAGCCCCTCAACATTTGTTAGGTACTTGGCCATGAGCCTCTCAACTTTTGTAACTTATTCATGAGCCCCTCAACTTTTGTTAGGTACTTGGCCATGAGCCCCTCAACATTTGTTAGGTACTTGGCCATGAGCCTCTCAACTTTTGTTAGGTACTTGGCCATGAGCCTCTCAACTTTCGTTAGGTACTTGGCCATGAGCCTCTCAACTTTTGTTAGGTACTAGGCAATGAGCCTCTCAACTTTTGTTAGGTACTTGGCCATGAGCCCCTCAACATTTGTTAGGTACTTGGCCATGAGCCTCTCAACTTTTGTAACTTATTCATGAGCCCCTCAACTTTTGTTAGGTACTTGGCCATGAGCCCCTCAACATTTGTTAGGTACTTGGCCATGAGCCTCTCAACTTTTGTTAGGTACTTGGCCATGAGCCTCTCAACTTTCGTTAGGTACTTGGCCATGAGCCTCTCAACTTTTGTTAGGTTAGGTTAGGTTAGGTTAGGTTAGGTTAGGTTAGGTTAGGTTAGGTTAGGTAAGGTTAGTTTATTTGAAGAAATGACTTTTTTAATTTCCATGTTACGATTTATTTGATAGTTCCAAAATACTCTTATGCATTAGTATTGCCAGTGTTTTCATTTATTGTTGTATTATCGTCTCCACATTGTATAATAAGTAATTTAGCATTATAAATTAGCCCCTTCCTTAAAATATCCCCTCCCCTATAATAATTAATTTAGATGTTAATTAATAGAGCCCCTCAACATTTGTAACTTATTCATGAGCCTCTCAACTTTTGTTAGGTACTGGGCCATGAGCCTCTCAACTTTTGTTAGGTACTTGGCCATGAGCCTCTCAACTTTTGTAACTTATTCATGAGCCCCTCAACTTTTGTTAGGTACTTGGCCATGAGCCCGTCAACTTTTGTTCGGTACTTGGCCATGAGCCCCTCAACATTTGTAACTTATCCATGAGCCTCTCAACTTTTGTTAGGTACTTGGCCATGAGCCTCTCAACTTTTGTTAGGTACTTGGCCATGAGCCTCTCAACTTTTGTTAGGAACTTGGCCATGAGCCTCTCAACTTTTGTTAGGTACTTGGCCATGAGCCGCTCAACTTTTGTTAGGTACTTGGCCACGAGCCTCTCAACTTTTGTTAGGTACTTGGCCATGAGCCGCTCAACTTTTGTTAGGTACTTGGCCATGAGCCTCTCAACTTTTGTTAGGTACTTGGCCATGAGCCTCTCAACTTTTGTTAGGTACTTTGCCATGAGCCTCTCAACTTTTGTAACTTATTCATGAGCCCCTCAACTTTTGTTATTTACTTGGCCATGAGCCCCTCAACTTTTGTGGGTACTTGGCCATGAGCCTCTCAACTTTTGTTAGGTACTTGGCCATGAGCCCCTCAACATTTGTAACTTATTCATGAGCCGCTCAACTTTTGTTAGGTACTTGGCCATGAGCCCCTCAACATTTGTTAGGTACTTGGCCATGAGCCTCTCAACTTTTGTAACTTATTCATGAGCCCCTCAACTTTTGTTAGGTACTTGGCCATGAGCCCCTCAACATTTGTTAGGTACTTGGCCATGAGCCTCTCAACTTTTGTTAGGTACTTGGCCATGAGCCTCTCAACTTTTGTTAGGTACTTGGCCATGAGTCCCTCAACTTTTGTTAGGTACTTGGCCATGAGCCCCTCAACATTTGTTAGGTACTTGGCCATGAGCCTCTCAACTTTTGTTAGGTACTTGGCCATGAGCCCCTCAACATTTGTTAGGTACTTGGCCATGAGCCTCTCAACTTTTGTAACTTATTCATGAGCCCCTCAACTTTTGTTAGGTACTTGGCCATGAGCCCCTCAACATTTGTTAGGTACTTTGCCATGAGCCTCTCAACTTTTGTTAGGTACTTGGCCATGAGCCTCTCAACTTTTGTTAGGTACTTGGCCATGAGCCCCTCAACTTTTGTTAGGTACTTGGCCATGAGCCTCTCAACTTTTGTTAGGTACTTGGCCATGAGCCTCTCAACTTTTGTTAGGTACTTGGCCATGAGCCTCTCAACTTTTGTTAGGTACTTGGCCATGAGCCTCTCAACTTTTGTTAGGTACTTGGCCATGAGCCTCTCAACTTTTGTTAGGTACTAGGCAATGAGCCTCTCAACTTTTGTTAGGTACTTGGCCATGAGCCCCTCAACATTTGTTAGGTACTTGGCCATGAGCCTCTCAACTTTTGTAACTTATTCATGAGCCCCTCAACTTTTGTTAGGTACTTGGCCATGAGCCCCTCAACATTTGTTAGGTACTTGGCCATGAGCCTCTCAACTTTTGTTAGGTACTTGGCCATGAGCCTCTCAACTTTCGTTAGGTACTTGGCCATGAGCCTCTCAACTTTTGTTAGGTACTAGGCAATGAGCCTCTCAACTTTTGTTAGGTACTTGGCCATGAGCCCCTCAACATTTGTTAGGTACTTGGCCATGAGCCTCTCAACTTTTGTAACTTATTCATGAGCCCCTCAACTTTTGTTAGGTACTTGGCCATGAGCCCCTCAACATTTGTTAGGTACTTGGCCATGAGCCTCTCAACTTTTGTTAGGTACTTGGCCATGAGCCTCTCAACTTTCGTTAGGTACTTGGCCATGAGCCTCTCAACTTTTGTTAGGTTAGGTTAGGTTAGGTTAGGTTAGGTTAGGTTCGGTTAGGTTGGGGGATCCCCCACAGCACATACTTCCTCGTAGTTTCCCCCGGGCAACGCCGTGTCTGACCACCGTAACGGAGTGGCAGACCGGCGGCTAAAGTGCGCTGTGATTCGTAGACATTATTGCAGTCGTCCGCGAATATGTCGAACAAGCCAAGGCGAGACCCTTCGGGGCGTTTTATTTCGAATCGCTCCTCCCAGGACGATTCAAACGGCCCTTCTCAGGGCCAAACCAACGGCCCTTCTCAGGGCCAATCCAACGGCCCTTCTCAGGGCCCACCCAACGGCCCTTCTCAGGGCCACGCCGGCGGCGCTTTGGCGTCGGAAGCTGACCGCGCATCATCTGCGGCCAGCTTATTCAGAAGTCCATATGAGTTGTCGGACTCCGACGACTCCAATATGGACACGTCGGCTGTCGAAAGCGACCGCTTCAAGCGCCAAGCAGGCAAGAAGAGGTCCAAGGGCTCCTCGGAGTCGACCGGAAGCAGGGCGAGGAAGAGGTCGAAGTCTCAAAAGGCTTCAACTTCTACTGCGCCTTCTTCCCACAATGTGGGCTTGGTGGACGCCGAGCGCCAGCTAAATCTAGCGAAAAGGGCGCAATTAGAAATGGACCTGGAGGAGAGGGTCGCCGCCAAGGAGCAGCAGGCGCAAGTTGCCAGGTCGAGGGCTGGCTATGGTGCATCCAATGTACTATATGCCGACCACTCCCTGGCGGAACTGGAGCGCATGGCGCAGGAGGATCGGGAGGAGGTTCTGAAGGTCGCTTCTAAGTCGTCCAATTTGAAGGGGACCTTCCAGAAGGCTCTCAAATGCCGGGCCGCCAGCATGCACGGCATTATCGCGGAGCTGGTGAAGCGGACGGCCACGGACGAGACGCGGCAGCTGCAGGCGAAGGTGGATCGCCTGCAGGCGGAGGTCAGCCAACTACACCAGAAGCTGGCTGAGGCTACGGCCAGGCCTGCCCAATCTGCCCCAGTCTATCCGGTGGGAGGAGACTCCTCCTCCTCCCCTGCCAGTCTTGAGGCTATAATCCGCGGGGTGATCTTGGAGGAGAGGGCCTTCATCCGAGCCTGCTTCGCAGGCATCGAGGACCGGCTCTTGCCGGAAAGGCGGGTCCGCCCACCGCTAGCGGCGGATAAGAGTCCACCGCTGAGGGAGCCGGAACCTGCGCCTCTAGCAGGACCGGTATCGCAGCCCTCCAAGGGCAAAGGCAAGGGCAAGAGGACCAAGGCGGCTCCTGATACGCCCACCACAAGCGCGGAGGTGGCGTCTGGGTCGTCTGCCATTCCAGCAGCCCCCCAGATCTCGCAGGGGGAAGACGCCCTTCTTCCCTCCACCACCCCATCCAACCAGTCGTGGACGGAAGTGGTCAGGAGAGGAAAAGGGAAGAAGGGCAAAAAGTCGGCCCCCAAGTCTGCTGCAACTAGTTCTGCAGTCATCAAAAAGGCGGGGAGGAAGCTGGTTCCTCCCAAAACTGCGGCCGTCGTGGTGACCATCACTCCGGAGGCCGCGGAGCGGGGCGAGACGTACGAGTCCGTCCTAAGACGGGCTCGTACCAATGCTGATCCCTCCCAGCTGGGGATCGGCAACATCACGTGCCGCCGAACCCTAACTGGGGCTCGAATTTTCGAGTTCTCGGGGGAGCAGCGAGGCACAAATGCGGACCTCTTCGCAACAAAGTTGCAAGAGGTCATCGCGGATGCGGCAAGGGTCACCAGGCCTGTTAAGACCGCAGCCTTGGAGGTGGCCGATCTGGACGATTCGGTCACCAAAGAGGATGTGGTGGCGGCCGTCGCGGCGGCTGGAGGATGCGATGCTGGCGCGGTGAAGGGTGGAGCCATCAGGCCCGGCCGCCGCGGCTTGGGCATCATCCGCGTCGAGTGCCCAGTCGCCGCGGCTGGGGCCGTCCTTGCTGCGACCAAGGGACGAATGCAAGTGGGGTTCGGCTCGGCTGTGGTCCGGCCGCTTGAGGACCAGCCTGTCCGGTGCTTCAAGTGCTTCGCTGTCGGCCACACCCGGGCTACGTGTCCCTCCAAGTCCGACTGGGGAGACACGTGCTTCCAATGCGGACGGGAGGGACACGGGTGGGCCGCTTGCACTGCCACCGCGCCACACTGCGCGGCGTGTGCCGCCGGTGGCCGCCCCGCGGACCACAGGATGACGGGCAGGAGCTGCAAGCCCCCCGTGAGGAAAGGCGTGGTGCCGGCGCAGGTTCGCCCTGCTGCTAAAGCCGTCGCAGTCGTCGCCGCTGTTACTCCAGCGGCGGTAGCTGAGGAGGGGGGTGCGATGTCGGAATAATAATTTCCGACTACCGCATCCTCCAGGCGAACACCAACCACTGCAGAGCGGCGCAGGACCTGGTAGTGCAGGTCATGGCCGAGTGGTTGGTGAACGTAGCGGTGGTCGCCGAGCCCTACTCAATTCCCGGCAGCTGGCTGGGTGACGAGGATGACTTGGTGGCTCTAGCGGCGCGGTCTTCCACAGACTCCCCTCCCCTCTCGCTATTAGAGAGGGGACCGGGATACGTGGCCGCCGCGTGGGGAGACTTAGCCCTTGTGGGCGTCTATTTCTCCCCAAACCGCCCTCTTCAGGACTTCGAGAACTACCTTGGAGTCCTGGCCGCCGTGGTCGGCAGGGCGGCGCCGCGTCAGGTCTCCGTACTGGGAGACCTGAATGCCAAGTCGGTGACCTGGGGCAACATGGCCACCGACGCACGCGGGCGGGCAGTGGAGATGTGGGCAGCCTCGACTGGACTCTCCCTCTTGAACAGAGGAAGCGTCCAGACATGCGTGCGGCGGCAGGGTGGCTCAATAGTGGACGTCACTTTCGCCACCCCTGCGTTAGCCGCGCGCGTTTTGAACTGGCGGGTGGACCTGGTGGAGACTATGTCGGATCACCGCTACGTGCGGTTCGACATCTCCACCAGTGGCCCCGGAGAGACGCGGCCCCTCTCGGTGCGTTCACCGTTCCCACGGTGGGCTCTCGCCCGCCTGGACAGGGAAGCGGCGCGGGAGGCGGCGTTCGTCCAGGACTGGCTTTCGCCGCCTTCCGCCGGCCTAGATGTGGATACCGTGGCGGGGCACCTGAGGGAGTCTCTGACCGAGGTATGTAACTCCAGCATGCCTCGGTCTCGCCGACCGCCACCCAATCGCGCCGTGTACTGGTGGTCGGCGGAGCTGGCGAGGCTCCGAGCAGCGTGTGTGGAGGCAAGGAGGGCCTACGCGCGGAGTCGGCGGCGTCGTCGAAGGGACCAGGCCGTCGGGGACCACCTCTATGAGGTATACGTGGAGGCAAAAATGGTCCTCGACCGAGCCATCGCCACCGCCAGAGACTCGGCGAGAGCTGAGATGTTGGAGGGACTCGACAACGACCCCTACGGGAGACCATATAAGGCGGCGCGCAACAAATTGCGCCCGTTTGGTCCCCCGGTGGCCGAGACCCTGGAGCCCTCATTTCTTGATGGGGTGGTTCAGTCCCTGTTCCCGTGCAGGGACAACTTCACCCCACCAGTGATGGACCCACCGCAGACAGCTCCGCCAGCTGAGGAAGAAGAGGAGGCACCTCCTGTCACGGAGTCGGAACTTGGCGCGGCGATTCTCCATATCCGCGCCAAGAAGACAGCTCCAGGCCCCGACGGTGTTCCAGCAAGAGTGGTGGCGATCGCTGCCACTCAAATGGAGGAGAGGTTTCGGGACCTTTTCAGCGCATGCCTTGCGTCTGGAAGGTTCCCGAAACCGTGGAAGGAAGGGCAGCTGTGCCTCCTTCGCAAGGAGGGCCGGCCAGCAGACTCCCCCTCGGCATACCGGCCCATCGTTCTGCTCGATGAGGTCGGCAAAATGTTCGAGGGGATAATCGCTGCCCGCCTAAAGTGCCATCTGCGCACTATTGGGCCGGACTTGTCAGACGCTCAGTTCGGTTTTCGGGCTGAACGTTCGACGGTGGACGCGCTGGCCTGCCTTAAGGGCCAGGTGAAGGAGGCGATGGAGGCGGGGGACGGACTGTTGGCGGTGTCATTCGACATAGCCAACGCCTTCAACTCCGTTCCTCACTCCACCATCCTAGAGGCGCTCCGATTTCACGGGGTGCCTAGATACATGCGCAGGCTGCTGGCCGGCTACCTGGAGGATCGGGCGATCCTTCTGGTAAATAGGACTGGCCAAGTCCGGCGGTACGCCGTTGAGGCCGGCGTTCCACAGGGGTCAGTCTTAGGACCTCTCCTCTGGAACGTCGGCTATGATTGGCTCCTGCGGGGAACTCTCCTCCGAGGCACGAGTGTCGTCTGCTATGCGGATGACACTCTCCTCACCGCCCGGGGGGGGAGTTTCAGGGAGGCGGCCAACCTGGCCTCGGCGGGCGGATCCTTGGTCGCGGGGAGGATCCGCCGCCTAGGTTTAACGGTGGCGCTGCACAAGACCGAGGCCGTGTTCTTCCACGGCACTCGGCAGCGCCCCCCACCACCTGACGCTCACATCTTCGTGGAGAGCGTCAGAATTGAGGTGAAGGCCCAGATGAAATATCTGGGCCTTGTACTCGACAGCAGGTGGCGCTTCGGTCCACATTTTAGCGGGCTATCGTCGCGCCTGCTGAAGACCGCGGGCGCGCTCTCCTGGCTGCTTCCCAACCTGGGGGGGCCCAGCGCGCGATGTCGGCAACTTTACGCCGGCATCTTGAGGAGTATGGCCCTCTACGGGGCTCCTATCTGGGAGGACTCCCTCCAAAGGAGGGAGAATGCCGCCGCCTTACGGGCACCTCAGAGGGCCATAGCCCAGCGAGCGGCGCGGGCTTACCGCACGGTGAGCTTTGGGGCGGCATGTGCTCTGGCCGGCACCCCTCCTTGGGAACTCGAGGCGTGGGTGCTTGCCAGAGTATATGAATGGACGGCGGGGCGGAGGGCGAGAGGACAACGCTCAGCCCCGGAAGAGCGGGAAGCCGTCCGGCAGGAGGCGAGGGACGCCATCGTCGTCCATTGGACGAGGGACCTCACCACCGCAGCCTTCGGCCGCCGAACCCTCGACGCGATTGGGCCAGTCCTGCGAGACTGGCTCGAGCGGTCACATGGGTTCCTCTCCTTCCGTCTGGTGCAGGTGCTGTCCGGACACGGTTGTTTTGGATCGTACCTGCACCGAATCGGACGGGAGAGGACGCCGTCGTGCCTCGACTGTGGTGCGGCGGAGGACGCAGCGCAGCACACCCTCGAGGTGTGCCCGTCGTGGTCCGAGCCGCGCCGCAGTCTCATCGCCGTGATCGGACCGGACCTCTCGCTCCCCGGCTTGGTTAACGCCATGCTGAGGGATGAGAAGTCCTGGGCGGCAGTTGCCTCCTTCTGTGAACACGTCATGTCCCAGAAGGAGGCGGCGGAGCGCGCACGGGAGGACGATCCCGACGCAGCGCCGCTCCGAAGGCGGAGGAGGGGTCGAAGAAGACGTCAGTTCGATAGTCATCTCCGGCTCCTCCCAGGTGGAGACCAGCAAGCAATGGGTGCGGGGGCACCCTTGCCTGTATTGCACACGTCTCCACCAGTGTCGGACGGGAATGGCCAGGTGTTCCCGGCCATTCCCGTAGCCCCCCAACTTGGGAGGCATGCGGGGCCCGCCAGCTAGGCGGGCATGCGCCGGGAGGGTTGTGGATGTAAAGGCTGAGCCGGTTTCCCATGGCCCTCCCATCACGGCGATGTGGGAACACCGCTGTTTTTTAGTGGGTATACTGTCGCTAGCGACAGGAGTCCCACATACCCCACTCGTCCCCCACGAGCGGGGATGCGTAATGCATTTCTCAGCGATAAAAAAAAAAAAAAAAAAAAAAAAAAAAAAAAAAAAAAAAAAAAAAAAAAAAAAAAACAAAAAAGGTTCGGTTAGGTTAGGTTAGGTAAGGTTAGTTTATTTGAAGAAATGACTTTTTTAATTTCCATGTTACGATTTATTTGATAGTTCCAAAATACTCTTATGCATTAGTATTGCCAGTGTTTTCATTTATTGTTGTATTATCGTCTCCACATTGTATAATAAGTAATTTAGCATTATAAATTAGCCCCTTCCTTAAAATATCCCCTCCCCTATAATAATTAATTTAGATGTTAATTAATAGAGCCCCTCAACATTTGTAACTTATTCATGAGCCTCTCAACTTTTGTTAGGTACTGGGCCATGAGCCTCTCAACTTTTGTTAGGTACTTGGCCATGAGCCTCTCAACTTTTGTAACTTATTCATGAGCCCCTCAACTTTTGTTAGGTACTTGGCCATGAGCCCGTCAACTTTTGTTCGGTACTTGGCCATGAGCCCCTCAACATTTGTAACTTATCCATGAGCCTCTCAACTTTTGTTAGGTACTTGGCCATGAGCCTCTCAACTTTTGTTAGGTACTTGGCCATGAGCCTCTCAACTTTTGTTAGGAACTTGGCCATGAGCCTCTCAACTTTTGTTAGGTACTTGGCCATGAGCCGCTCAACTTTTGTTAGGTACTTGGCCACGAGCCTCTCAACTTTTGTTAGATACTTGGCCATGAGCCGCTCAACTTTTGTTAGGTACTTGGCCATGAGCCTCTCAACTTTTGTTAGGTACTTGGCCATGAGCCTCTCAACTTTTGTTAGGTACTTTGCCATGAGCCTCTCAACTTTTGTAACTTATTCATGAGCCCCTCAACTTTTGTTATTTACTTGGCCATGAGCCCCTCAACTTTTGTGGGTACTTGGCCATGAGCCTCTCAACTTTTGTTAGGTACTTGGCCATGAGCCCCTCAACATTTGTAACTTATTCATGAGCCGCTCAACTTTTGTTAGGTACTTGGCCATGAGCCCCTCAACATTTGTTAGGTACTTGGCCATGAGCCTCTCAACTTTTGTAACTTATTCATGAGCCCCTCAACTTTTGTTAGGTACTTGGCCATGAGCCCCTCAACATTTGTTAGGTACTTGGCCATGAGCCTCTAAACTTTTGTTAGGTACTTGGCCATGAGCCTCTCAACTTTTGTTAGGTACTTGGCCATGAGCCTCTCAACTTTTGTTAGGTACTTGGCCATGAGTCCCTCAACTTTTGTTAGGTACTTGGCCATGAGCCCCTCAACATTTGTTAGGTACTTGGCCATGAGCCTCTCAACTTTTGTTAGGTACTTGGCCATGAGCCCCTCAACATTTGTTAGGTACTTGGCCATGAGCCTCTCAACTTTTGTAACTTATTCATGAGCCCCTCAACTTTTGTTAGGTACTTGGCCATGAGCCCCTCAACATTTGTTAGGTACTTTGCCATGAGCCTCTCAACTTTTGTTAGGTACTTGGCCATGAGCCTCTCAACTTTTGTTAGGTACTTGGCCATGAGCCCCTCAACTTTTGTTAGGTACTTGGCCATGAGCCTCTCAACTTTTGTTAGGTACTTGGCCATGAGCCTCTCAACTTTTGTTAGGTACTTGGCCATGAGCCTCTCAACTTATGTTAGGTACTTGGCCATGAGCCTCTCAACTTTTGTTAGGTACTAGGCAATGAGCCTCTCAACTTTTGTTAGGTACTTGGCCATGAGCCCCTCAACATTTGTTAGGTACTTGGCCATGAGCCTCTCAACTTTTGTAACTTATTCATGAGCCCCTCAACTTTTGTTAGGTACTTGGCCATGAGCCCCTCAACATTTGTTAGGTACTTGGCCATGAGCCTCTCAACTTTTGTTAGGTACTTGGCCATGAGCCTCTCAACTTTCGTTAGGTACTTGGCCATGAGCCTCTCAACTTTTGTTAGGTTAGGTTAGGTTAGGTTAGGTTAGGTTAGGTTAGGTTAGGTTAGGTTAGGTAAGGTTAGTTTATTTGAAGAAATGACTTTTTTAATTTCCATGTTACGATTTATTTGATAGTTCCAAAATACTCTTATGCATTAGTATTGCCAGTGTTTTCATTTATTGTTGTATTATCGTCTCCACATTGTATAATAAGTAATTTAGCATTATAAATTAGCCCCTTCCTTAAAATATCCCCTCCCCTATAATAATTAATTTAGATGTTAATTAATAGAGCCCCTCAACATTTGTAACTTATTCATGAGCCTCGCAACTTTTGTTAGGTACTTGGCCATGAGCCCCTCAACATTTGTAAGGTACTTGGCCATGAGCCTCTCAACTTTTGTTAGGTACTTGGCCATGAGCCTCTCAACTTTCGTTAGGTACTTGGCCATGAGCCTCTCAACTTTTGTTAGGTTAGGTTAGGTTAGGTTAGGTTAGGTTAGGTTAGGTTAGGTTAGGTTAGGTTAGGTTAGGTTAGGTTAGGTTAGGTTAGGTAAGGTTAGTTTATTTGAAGAAATGACTTTTAATTTCCAAAATACTCTTAGATAGTTCCAAAATACTCTTATGCATTAGTATTGCCAGTGTTTTCATTTATTGTTGTATTATCGTCTCCACATTGTGTACTTGGCCATGAGCCCCTCAACTTTTGTGGGTACTTGGCCATGAGCCTCTCAACTTTTGTTAGGTACTTGGCCATGAGCCCCTCAACATTTGTAACTTATTCATTAGCCGCTCAACTTTTGTTAGGTACTTGGCCATGAGCCTCTCAACTTTTGTTAGGTACTTGGCCATGAGCCTCTCACCTTTTGTTAGGTACTTGGCCATGAGCCTCTCAACTTTTGTTAGGTACTTGGCCATGAGCCTCTCAACTTTTGTAACTTATTCATGAGCCCCTCAACTTTTGTTAGGTACTTGGCCATGAGCCCCTCAACATTTGTTAGGTACTTTGCCATGAGCCTCTCAACTTTTGTTAGGTACTTGGCCATGAGCCTCTCAACTTTTGTTAGGTACTTGGCCATGAGCCCCTCAACTTTTGTTAGGTACTTGGCCATGAGCCTCTCAACTTTTGTTAGGTACTTATTCATGAGCCCCTCAACTTTTGTTAGGTACTTGGCCATGAGCCCCTCAACATTTGTTAGGTACTTTGCCATGAGCCTCTCAACTTTTGTTAGGTACTTGGCCATGAGCCTCTCAACTTTTGTTAGGTACTTGGCCATGAGCCCCTCAACTTTTGTTAGGTACTTGGCCATGAGCCTCTCAACTTTTGTTAGGTACTTGGCCATGAGCCTCTCAACTTTTGTTAGGTACTTGGCCATGAGCCTCTCAACTTATGTTAGGTACTTGGCCATGAGCCTCTCAACTTTTGTTAGGTACTAGGCAATGAGCCTCTCAACTTTTGTTAGGTACTTGGCCATGAGCCCCTCAACATTTGTTAGGTACTTGGCCATGAGCCTCTCAACTTTTGTAACTTATTCATGAGCCCCTCAACTTTTGTTAGGTACTTGGCCATGAGCCCCTCAACATTTGTTAGGTACTTGGCCATGAGCCTCTCAACTTTTGTTAGGTACTTGGCCATGAGCCTCTCAACTTTCGTTAGGTACTTGGCCATGAGCCTCTCAACTTTTGTTAGGTTAGGTTAGGTTAGGTTAGGTTAGGTTAGGTTAGGTTAGGTTAGGTTAGGTAAGGTTAGTTTATTTGAAGAAATGACTTTTTTAATTTCCATGTTACGATTTATTTGATAGTTCCAAAATACTCTTATGCATTAGTATTGCCAGTGTTTTCATTTATTGTTGTATTATCGTCTCCACATTGTATAATAAGTAATTTAGCATTATAAATTAGCCCCTTCCTTAAAATATCCCCTCCCCTATAATAATTAATTTAGATGTTAATTAATAGAGCCCCTCAACATTTGTAACTTATTCATGAGCCTCGCAACTTTTGTTAGGTACTTGGCCATGAGCCCCTCAACATTTGTAAGGTACTTGGCCATGAGCCTCTCAACTTTTGTTAGGTACTTGGCCATGAGCCTCTCAACTTTCGTTAGGTACTTGGCCATGAGCCTCTCAACTTTTGTTAGGTTAGGTTAGGTTAGGTTAGGTTAGGTTAGGTTAGGTTAGGTTAGGTTAGGTTAGGTTAGGTTAGGTTAGGTTAGGTTAGGTAAGGTTAGTTTATTTGAAGAAATGACTTTTAATTTCCAAAATACTCTTAGATAGTTCCAAAATACTCTTATGCATTAGTATTGCCAGTGTTTTCATTTATTGTTGTATTATCGTCTCCACATTGTGTACTTGGCCATGAGCCCCTCAACTTTTGTGGGTACTTGGCCATGAGCCTCTCAACTTTTGTTAGGTACTTGGCCATGAGCCCCTCAACATTTGTAACTTATTCATTAGCCGCTCAACTTTTGTTAGGTACTTGGCCATGAGCCTCTCAACTTTTGTTAGGTACTTGGCCATGAGCCTCTCAACTTTTGTTAGGTACTTGGCCATGAGCCTCTCAACTTTTGTTAGGTACTTGGCGATGAGCCGCTCAACTTTTGTTAGGTACTTGGCCATGAGCCTCTCAAGTTTTGTTAGGTACTTGGCCATGAGCCTCTCAACTTTTGTAATTTATTCATGAGCCCCTATACATTTGTTAGGTACTTGGCCATGAGCCTCTCAACTTTTGTTAGGTACTAGGCCATGAGCCTCTCAACTTTTGTTAGGTACTTGGCCATGAGCCCCTCAACATTTGTTAGGTACTTGGCCATGAGCCTCTCAACTTTTGTAACTTATTCATGAGCCCCTCAACTTTTGTTAGGTACTTGGCCATGAGCCCCTCAACATTTGTTAGGTACTTGGCCATGAGCCTCTAAACTTTTGTTAGGTACTTGGCCATGAGCCTCTCAACTTTTGTTAGGTACTTGGCCATGAGCCTCTCAACTTTTGTTAGGTACTTGGCCATGAGTCCCTCAACTTTTGTTAGGTACTTGGCCATGAGCCCCTCAACATTTGTTAGGTACTTGGCCATGACCCTCTCAACTTTTGTAACTTATTCATGAGCCCCTCAACTTTTGTTAGGTACTTGGCCATGAGCCCCTCAACATTTGTTTGGTACTTGGCCATGAGCCTCTCAACTTTTGTAACTTATTCATGAGCCCCTCAACTTTTGTTAGGTACTTGGCCATGAGCCTCTCAACTTTTGTTAGGTACTTGGCCATGGGCCCCTCAACATTTGTTAGGTACTTGGCCATGAGCCTCTCATATTTTGTAACTTATTCATGAGCCCCTCAACTTTTGTTGAATACTTGGCCATGAGCCCCTCAACATTTGTTAGGTACTTGGCCATGAGCCCCTCAACATTTGTTAGGTACTTGGCCATGACCCTCTCAACTTTTGTTAGGTACTTGGCCATGAGCCCCTCAACATTTTTTGGGTACTTGGCCATGAGCCCTTCAACATTTGTAACTTATTCATGAGCCCCTCAACTTTTGTTAGGTACTTGGCCATGAGCCCCTCAACATTTGTTAGGTACTTGGCCATGAGCCTCTCAACCTTTGTAAGGTACTTGGCCATGAGCCTCTCAACTTTTGTTAGGTACTTGGCCATGAGCCTCTCAACTTTTGTTAGGTACTTGGCCATGAGCCTCTCAACTTTTGTTAGGAACTTGGCCATGAGCCTCTCAACTTTTGTTAGGTACTTGGCCATGAGCCGCTCAACTTTTGTTAGGTACTTGGCCACGAGCCTCTCAACTTTTGTTAGGTACTTGGCCATGAGCCGCTCAACTTTTGTTAGGTACTTGGCCATGAGCCTCTCAACTTTTGTTAGGTACTTGGCCATGAGCCTCTCAACTTTTGTTAGGTACTTTGCCATGAGCCTCTCAACTTTTGTAACTTATTCATGAGCCCCTCAACTTTTGTTATTTACTTTGCCATGAGCCCCTCAACTTTTGTGGGTACTTGGCCATGAGCCTCTCAACTTTTGTTAGGTACTTGGCCATGAGCCCCTCAACATTTGTAACTTATTCATGAGCCGCTCAACTTTTGTTAGGTACTTGGCCATGAGCCCCTCAACATTTGTTAGGTACTTGGCCATGAGCCTCTCAACTTTTGTAACTTATTCATGAGCCCCTCAACTTTTGTTAGGTACTTGGCCATGAGCCTCTCAACTTTTGTTAGGTACTTGGCCATGAGCCTCTCAACTTTTGTTAGGTACTTGGCCATGAGCCTCTAAACTTTTGTTAGGTACTTATTCATGAGCCCCTCAACTTTTGTTAGGTACTTGGCCATGAGCCTCTCAACATTTGTGACGTAACCATGAGCCTCTCAACATTTGTAACGTAACCATGAGCCTCTCAACATTTGTAACTTATCCATGAGCCCCTCAACTTTTGTCACTTAGCCATCAGCCCCACAACTTTTTTACTAAGCCATGAGCCCCTCAACATTTGTTCGGTACTTGGCCATGAGCCCCTCAACATTTGTAACTTATCCATGAGCCTCTCAACTTTTGTTAGGTACTTGGCCATGAGCCTCTCAACTTTTGTTAGGTACTTGGCCATGAGCCTCTCAACTTTTGTAAGGTACTTGGCCATGAGCCTCTCAACTTTTGTTAGGTACTTGGCCATGAGCCTCTCAACTTTTGTTAGGTACTTGGCCATGAGCCTCGCAACTATTGTTAGGTACTTGGCCATGAGCCCCTCAACTTTTGTTCGGTACTTGGCCATGAGCCCCTCAACATTTGTAACTTATCCATGAGCCTCTCAACTTTTGTTAGGTACTTGGCCATGAGCCTCTCAACTTTTGTTAGGTACTTGGCCATGAGCCTCTCAACTTTTGTTAGGAACTTGGCCATGAGCCTCTCAACTTTTGTTAGGTACTTGGCCATGAGCCGCTCAACTTTTGTTAGGTACTTGGCCACGAGCCTCTCAACTTTTGTTAGGTACTTGGCCATGAGCCGCTCAACTTTTGTTAGGTACTTGGCCATGAGCCTCTCAACTTTTGTTAGGTACTTGGCCATGAGTCCCTCAACTTTTGTTAGGTACTTGGCCATGAGCCCCTCAACATTTGTAAGGTACTTGGCCATGAGCCCCTCAACTTTTGTTCGGTACTTGGCCATGAGCCCCTCAACATTTGTAACTTATCCATGAGCCTCTCAACTTTTGTTAGGTACTTGGCCATGAGCCTCTCAACTTTTGTTAGGTACTTGGCCATGAGCCTCTCAACTTTTGTAAGGTACTTGGCCATGAGCCCCTCAACTTTTGTTCGGTACTTGGCCATGAGTCCCTCAACTTTTGTTAGGTACTTGGCCATGAGCCTCTCAACTTTTGTTAGGTACTTGGCCATGAGCCGCTCAACTTTTGTTAGGTACTTGGCCATGAGCCTCTCAACTTTTGTTAGGTACTTGGCCATGAGCCTCTCAACTTTTGTTAGGTACTTGGCCATGAGTCCCTCAACTTTTGTTAGGTACTTGGCCATGAGCCCCTCAACATTTGTAAGGTACTTGGCCATGAGCCCCTCAACTTTTGTTCGGTACTTGGCCATGAGCCCCTCAACATTTGTAACTTATCCATGAGCCTCTCAACTTTTGTTAGGTACTTGGCCATGAGCCTCTCAACTTTTGTTAGGTACTTGGCCATGGGCCCCTCAACATTTGTTAGGTACTTGGCCATGAGCCTCTCAACTTTTGTAACTTATTCATGAGCCCCTCAACTTTTGTTAGGTACTTGGCCATGAGCCTCTCAACTTTTGTAACTTATTCATGAGCCTCTCAACTTTTGTTAGGTACTTGGCCATGAGCCTCTCAACTTTTGTTAGGTACTTGGCCATGAGCCTCTCAACTTTTTTTAGGTACTTGGCCATGAGCCTCTCAACTTTTGTTAGGTACTTGGCCATGAGCCCCTCAACTTTTGTAACTTATTCATGAGCCTCTCAACTTTTGTTAGGTACTTGGCCATGAGCCCCTCAACTTTTGTTAGGTACTTGGCCATGAGCCTCTCAACTTTTGTTAGGTACTTGGCCATGAGCCTCTCAACTTTTGTTAGGTACTTGGCCATGAGCGTCTCAACTTTTGTAACTTATTCATGAGCCCCTCAACTTTTGTTAGGTACTTGGCCATGAGCCTCTCAACATTTGTGACGTAACCATGAGCCTCTCAACATTTGTAACGTAACCATGAGCCTCTCAACATTTGTAACTTATCCATGAGCCCCTCAACTTTTGTCACTTAGCCATCAGCCCCACAACTTTTTTACTAAGCCATGAGCCCCTCAACATTTGTAACATATCCATGAGCCCCTCAAATGTACTTAGCCATGAGCCCCTCAACTTCTGTTACTTAGCCATAAGCTGTTCAACATTTGTTACTTAGCCATGAGCCCCTCAATATTTGTTACTTAGCCATGAGTCCCTCAACTTTTGCTACTTAGCCACGAGCTCCTCAACTTTTGTTACTTAGCCACAAGCCGCTCAACATTTGTTACTGAGCCATGAGCCCCTCAACATTTGTTACTTAGCCACGAGCCCCTCAATAACCTATATTACTTTTGCCCACAGGTGAGCAACGGCAAGTCATTCCAAGTCATAGTACGTTTCGATACAGAAGTCGATCTCACATACTTCAAGAACGGCGGAATTCTGAACTATATGATTAGAAAGATGTTGTAGACTGTAACGTACGTACGTACTGTACGTGGTGTGTGTGGGTCCAAGCATTGCGCGGCAATAGCGCGGCAGCAACACGCGGCGGTTGCGGGACACATTTCCGCCGCGCTCTAGTGTGGATTGAACCGACGAATGTTTGCGCGGCAGTACTGCGCGGCATATCCGAGACACGCCGCGCACTTCAGTTGGCATGAAAGCGGTTGCGTGTGTCGTAGCTCTGCTTATAATTCGTCTAAACACAATTACTGACGAATGTTCGCTACAAATGTTTGTGCGCGGCAGTCGTCCAAACACGGAATAGGTGCCGCGCGCGGCAGCCGCGCATTATTGACGCTCAATGTTTGGACACACCTTTACGAAGTGTGATGGTTGTTATATACTAATGTAATGTAATGGTGTGCTTGTTACATATCTGTTGCAAATGATAAAAGCTATAGCCATAGATTAGTAGAGATGGTTTACTCCGCAAAATCATTTAAATGAAAAATTGACCCTTGCTACGACACAATAAAGTGCAATTCAGATCGCACAGCGCTAATTACCTACACTTATATTCTTCTGTTCGTGTGGTTAATGACTAACTTGGTGTCAGAGTTAATTAACCTATACTCCATTTGAAATAAGATTAGACGTTTAAGCAAACCTTTTTACAGTCCGTTCAACCGATTTTGATTTCTATACCGTAGGCATAAGGATGGCATTGAAAGCAAAAAAGGTTACACAATACCATCTGACTACTGCAGCTGCCATTTGTCGTGCCACCAACGCAATAGAAGTCAAAATCGGTTGAACGGACTGTAAAAAGGTTTGTTTAAATGTCTAATCTTATTTCAAATGGAGTATAGTGTGAGAGCCGCCCATACATAGGCTATTTTTATTTAGAAAAAGAAAAAATTATAAGGGTCCACGCGGGTGAAGCCGCGGGCAATAGTTAGTTCTAACTATATTCCATAACTTATACAAGTTTTTTTTTGTAAGCAACAGATATGTAGATTTTTCTTCTAATATAAGCATTCGGTGTAAGGGTACTTTTTTTATTTATTTAAATTTATTATTTTAGTTGTAAAGGGAATATTTTTGTAAACTGTACTTTATTCTTACTGTATTTTTTTTAAATGGAGAAATGTTATAGTTTCTGATTAATGAAAACCGGCCACGTGTGAGTCGGACTCGCACACGAAGGGTTCCGTACCAACGTACAATAGTTAACAATATTTTCTAAAAACGCCGTAAAAAATATATGTACCGTATGTTTGTTGAACAAGTTTTTCAACTACAATGTTAAGTTTGTTGGATAAATTCATCTCAACTACGGAACCCTTCATTGTGCGTGGTTTGACATGCACTTGGCCGGTATTTTTTTTTAAGTATTTATTTTTAGTTCAAATTGACACTGAAGCTGTTAAAATCTCCCTAGCATCAGACATAGTATGTCTGAAAATATTTAAAATTCAACTAGAACAATTTATACTCAGTAATGTATTGCTCAAAGCTTGGACAATATTAAACAAAATATTTTCATTTATTTTTTTAATATTTTTCCCTTTTTTGAAAGTCTTTTTGTACCGTACCACGTCCATAAAATGTATGAAAATATGTGTTCGTTATAACTTTATTTCCATACATTACTTCGACGTGGTAATAGCATAATCAGCCTATAATGTTCCCACTGCTGGGACACAGGCCTCCTCTCTGTGAGAGGGAGCGGGCCGTAACCCACCACGCGGGCCCAGTGCGGGTTGGTAGATGTCACATGTCTTCGAATTTTTGTTTCTAGAACATGCCGGTTTCCTCACGATATGTTTTCCTGATTAAATTGTTTATACAAAGTAAAGTCCCTGTCAAGGTTCAAACCTACGACCTACAACTCGTAATTCGGGGCCGTTACCACTGGGCCATCACTGCTCTCCTATAACGTGATAAATATTGACATGTTAGAAATGATCAAAGCGCAGATTCGCAGCGCAGTTTGTTATTTCAGTCAACATAAGATTTGACAATAGAATTACTGATGAGAGATTTATGAGTCGTTTAAGGGGGATGCGCTAAGGTTGCCCGCGAAACTCAAATTTTCTTAGGCCGTATACAGAAAGAAATCTGGTAGCCGGCGCCCATCTACCAGCGCTTATAGGAACCGGTCCATGCAGGTAGCCGGTGTATATAAATATATGGACAAGCGCCGAACGTCGCCGACAAGTTCCGACAATCTATCGGCGCTTGTTCTTACGGTTTTTCAGGTTGTATGTTGATTAAAATATGATTCGCGACCGTAACAAATATGGCTTTACTGAATTATAATCATTAAAATCAGCAATACAATTGCTTAAGTTAGAATAATCCTCAAATGTTATGGTTTCATGAAATAGTAATTAAATAGGATTATATGAACTTAGATGATAGTATTGATGATTTTTTAAATTACAATTCTATAAATAAATATTTGATACGTCCGCGAATCATATTTAGATCAACATACAAACTGATACTGACCTGCAAATTGCAAAAAAACGTAAGAAATTTTGAATTTCGCAGGATACCCTGACGTTTTCGCTTCGCCTTAAGGACTGGCGTCCGAATGTTCCCTATCTAAATGTGTAACTGAATTTGTTTAAAACTATCTGCTAGATAATTTAACCAAGACTTATCAGGAGCTGGTAAATTAAGCCCTAAAAATCTATTTTGTAACCATACATATATGTGTGTAAGAATGTGACAATTTTTTTGTTGAAACAATTGTGTATCTTCCGTATTAGTGAACTAATACAATAATTTAATAAATGTGAACAATAAATGTAATCATGTCTAGGATAGATTTAAGACTACAATTTACAAAAATACATTTGTTATATTTTGTTATTTTAGTGTTTTTATTTTTTACATACCTTTGACCTCGTGGAGCTCGTGGCTAAGTAATAACAGCCGCACGGTTCGATCCATGAGGTTAAGCTACGCATACCGGGGTTGGTCCGTGTATGGGTGACCATTTTTACACTCTGAGACTCCTCCGTGCCTCGGAAAGCACGTTAAGCCGTTGGTCCCGGCTGTCATTTGTGGATCTTTGACAGTCGTTACGGGTCGTCAGAAGCCCGAATTTCTGACAACCAGTCTTACCAAGGGGTATCGTGTTACCCAGCTCCTGGGTTGTGGAGGTCAGATAGGCAGTCGCTCCATGTAAAATACTAGTATTCAGCTGCATCCGGTTAGACTGGAAGCCGACCCCAACATAGTTGGGGAAAGCAGACAGATTGATTGTGGAGTCAATTAATGAACCAATCATTATTTGATTGGTTCATTAATTGACTTCTCTTCTTCGAAGATACGCGTCTGAGAACGTGCCATTCATTTATCGCCATTGTTGGTAAAGACTACGGATCTGGGTCCAGTCGGGACTGGGCGGCTAAAGGACCATATTTACTTGTGAGTACATACTTTCTTCCCCTTTTTTAGGGTTCTGTAGTCAACAGGAACCCTATAGTTTCCAGCCATTTTTGCCTGTCAACGACATCACGGTCATGAGTGAACTTTACACCCTGTTCCTCATACCCCTAAATCTTACTATTATAAACGCGAAAGTTTGTGAGGATGGATGGATGGATGGATGGACCATGAGCCTCTCAACTTTTGTTAGGTACTTGGCCATGAGCCTGTCAACTTTTGTTAGGTACTTGGCCATGAGCCTCTCAACTTTTGTTAGGTACTTGGCCATGAGCCTCTCAACTTTTGTTAGGTTAGGTTAGGTTAGTTTAGTTTATTTGAAGAAATGACTTTTTTAATTTCCATGTTAGGATTTATTTGATAGTTCCGAAATACTCTTATGCATTAGTATTGCCAGTGTTTTCATTTATTGTTGTATTGTCGTCTCCACATTGTATAATAAGTAATTTAGCATTATAAATTAGCACCTTCCTTAAAATATCCCCTCCCCTATAATAATTAATTTAGATGTTAATTCATAGAGCCCCTCAACATTTGTAACTTATTCATGAGCCTCTAAACTTTTGTTAGGTACTTGGCCATGAGCCTCTCAACTTTTGTTAGGTACTTGGCCATGAGCCTCTCAACTTTTGTTAGGTACTTGGCCATGAGCCTCTCAACTTTTGTTAGGTACTTGGCCATGAGCCTCTAAACTTTTGTTAGGTACTTGGCCATGAGCCTCTCAACTTTTGTTAGGTACTTGGCCATGAGCCTCTCAACTTTTGTTAGGTACTTGGCCATGAGTCCCTCAACTTTTGTTAGGTACTTGGCCATGAGCCCCTCAACATTTGTTAGGTACTTGGCCATGAGCCTCTCAACATTTGTAACTTATCCATGAGCCTCTCAACTTTTGTTAGGTACTTGGCCATGAGCCTCTCAACTTTTGTTAGGTACTTGGCCATGAGCCTCTCAACTTTTGTTAGGAACTTGGCCATGAGCCTCTCAACTTTTGTTAGGTACTTGGCCATGAGCCGCTCAACTTTTGTTAGGTACTTGGCCACGAGCCTCTCAACTTTTGTTAGGTACTTGGCCATGAGCCGCTCAACTTTTGTTAGGTACTTGGCCATGAGCCTCTCAACTTTTGTTAGGTACTGGGCCATGAGCCTCTCAACTTTTGTTAGGTACTTGGCCATGAGCCTCTCAACTTTTGTAACTTATTCATGAGCCCCTCAACTTTTGTTAGGTACTTGGCCATGAGCCCGTCAACTTTTGTTCGGTACTTGGCCATGAGCCCCTCAACATTTGTAACTTATCCATGAGCCTCTCAACTTTTGTTAGGTACTTGGCCATGAGCCTCTCAACTTTTGTTAGGTACTTGGCCATGAGCCTCTCAACTTTTGTTAGGAACTTGGCCATGAGCCTCTCAACTTTTGTTAGGTACTTGGCCATGAGCCGCTCAACTTTTGTTAGGTACTTGGCCACGAGCCTCTCAACTTTTGTTAGGTACTTGGCCATGAGCCGCTCAACTTTTGTTAGGTACTTGGCCATGAGCCTCTCAACTTTTGTTAGGTACTTGGCCATGAGCCTCTCAACTTTTGTTAGGTACTTTGCCATGAGCCTCTCAACTTTTGTAACTTATTCATGAGCCCCTCAACTTTTGTTATTTACTTGGCCATGAGCCCCTCAACTTTTGTGGGTACTTGGCCATGAGCCTCTCAACTTTTGTTAGGTACTTGGCCATGAGCCCCTCAACATTTGTAACTTATTCATGAGCCGCTCAACTTTTGTTAGGTACTTGGCCATGAGCCCCTCAACATTTGTTAGGTACTTGGCCATGAGCCTCTCAACTTTTGTAACTTATTCATGAGCCCCTCAACTTTTGTTAGGTACTTGGCCATGAGCCCCTCAACATTTGTTAGGTACTTGTCCATGAGCCTCTAAACTTTTGTTAGGTACTTGGCCATGAGCCTCTCAACTTTTGTTAGGTACTTGGCCATGAGCCTCTCAACTTTTGTTAGGTACTTGGCCATGAGTCCCTCAACTTTTGTTAGGTACTTGGCCATGAGCCCCTCAACATTTGTTAGGTACTTGGCCATGAGCCTCTCAACTTTTGTTAGGTACTTGGCCATGAGCCCCTCAACATTTGTTAGGTACTTGGCCATGAGCCTCTCAACTTTTGTAACTTATTCATGAGCCCCTCAACTTTTGTTAGGTACTTGGCCATGAGCCCCTCAACATTTGTTAGGTACTTTGCCATGAGCCTCTCAACTTTTGTTAGGTACTTGGCCATGAGCCTCTCAACTTTTGTTAGGTACTTGGCCATGAGCCCCTCAACTTTTGTTAGGTACTTGGCCATGAGCCTCTCAACTTTTGTTAGGTACTTGGCCATGAGCCTCTCAACTTTTGTTAGGTACTTGGCCATGAGCCTCTCAACTTTTGTTAGGTACTTGGCCATGAGCCTCTCAACTTTTGTTAGGTACTAGGCAATGAGCCTCTCAACTTTTGTTAGGTACTTGGCCATGAGCCCCTCAACATTTGTTAGGTACTTGGCCATGAGCCTCTCAACTTTTGTAACTTATTCATGAGCCCCTCAACTTTTGTTAGGTACTTGGCCATGAGCCCCTCAACATTTGTTAGGTACTTGGCCATGAGCCTCTCAACTTTTGTTAGGTACTTGGCCATGAGCCTCTCAACTTTCGTTAGGTACTTGGCCATGAGCCTCTCAACTTTTGTTAGGTACTAGGCAATGAGCCTCTCAACTTTTGTTAGGTACTTGGCCATGAGCCCCTCAACATTTGTTAGGTACTTGGCCATGAGCCTCTCAACTTTTGTAACTTATTCATGAGCCCCTCAACTTTTGTTAGGTACTTGGCCATGAGCCCCTCAACATTTGTTAGGTACTTGGCCATGAGCCTCTCAACTTTTGTTAGGTACTTGGCCATGAGCCTCTCAACTTTCGTTAGGTACTTGGCCATGAGCCTCTCAACTTTTGTTAGGTTAGGTTAGGTTAGGTTAGGTTAGGTTAGGTTAGGTTAGGTTAGGTTAGGTAAGGTTAGTTTATTTGAAGAAATGACTTTTTTAATTTCCATGTTACGATTTATTTGATAGTTCCAAAATACTCTTATGCATTAGTATTGCCAGTGTTTTCATTTATTGTTGTATTATCGTCTCCACATTGTATAATAAGTAATTTAGCATTATAAATTAGCCCCTTCCTTAAAATATCCCCTCCCCTATAATAATTAATTTAGATGTTAATTAATAGAGCCCCTCAACATTTGTAACTTATTCATGAGCCTCTCAACTTTTGTTAGGTACTGGGCCATGAGCCTCTCAACTTTTGTTAGGTACTTGGCCATGAGCCTCTCAACTTTTGTAACTTATTCATGAGCCCCTCAACTTTTGTTAGGTACTTGGCCATGAGCCCGTCAACTTTTGTTCGGTACTTGGCCATGAGCCCCTCAACATTTGTAACTTATCCATGAGCCTCTCAACTTTTGTTAGGTACTTGGCCATGAGCCTCTCAACTTTTGTTAGGTACTTGGCCATGAGCCTCTCAACTTTTGTTAGGAACTTGGCCATGAGCCTCTCAACTTTTGTTAGGTACTTGGCCATGAGCCGCTCAACTTTTGTTAGGTACTTGGCCACGAGCCTCTCAACTTTTGTTAGGTACTTGGCCATGAGCCGCTCAACTTTTGTTAGGTACTTGGCCATGAGCCTCTCAACTTTTGTTAGGTACTTGGCCATGAGCCTCTCAACTTTTGTTAGGTACTTTGCCATGAGCCTCTCAACTTTTGTAACTTATTCATGAGCCCCTCAACTTTTGTTATTTACTTGGCCATGAGCCCCTCAACTTTTGTGGGTACTTGGCCATGAGCCTCTCAACTTTTGTTAGGTACTTGGCCATGAGCCCCTCAACATTTGTAACTTATTCATGAGCCGCTCAACTTTTGTTAGGTACTTGGCCATGAGCCCCTCAACATTTGTTAGGTACTTGGCCATGAGCCTCTCAACTTTTGTAACTTATTCATGAGCCCCTCAACTTTTGTTAGGTACTTGGCCATGAGCCCCTCAACATTTGTTAGGTACTTGGCCATGAGCCTCTCAACTTTTGTTAGGTACTTGGCCATGAGCCTCTCAACTTTTGTTAGGTACTTGGCCATGAGTCCCTCAACTTTTGTTAGGTACTTGGCCATGAGCCCCTCAACATTTGTTAGGTACTTGGCCATGAGCCTCTCAACTTTTGTTAGGTACTTGGCCATGAGCCCCTCAACATTTGTTAGGTACTTGGCCATGAGCCTCTCAACTTTTGTAACTTATTCATGAGCCCCTCAACTTTTGTTAGGTACTTGGCCATGAGCCCCTCAACATTTGTTAGGTACTTTGCCATGAGCCTCTCAACTTTTGTTAGGTACTTGGCCATGAGCCTCTCAACTTTTGTTAGGTACTTGGCCATGAGCCCCTCAACTTTTGTTAGGTACTTGGCCATGAGCCTCTCAACTTTTGTTAGGTACTTGGCCATGAGCCTCTCAACTTTTGTTAGGTACTTGGCCATGAGCCTCTCAACTTTTGTTAGGTACTTGGCCATGAGCCTCTCAACTTTTGTTAGGTACTTGGCCATGAGCCTCTCAACTTTTGTTAGGTACTAGGCAATGAGCCTCTCAACTTTTGTTAGGTACTTGGCCATGAGCCCCTCAACATTTGTTAGGTACTTGGCCATGAGCCTCTCAACTTTTGTAACTTATTCATGAGCCCCTCAACTTTTGTTAGGTACTTGGCCATGAGCCCCTCAACATTTGTTAGGTACTTGGCCATGAGCCTCTCAACTTTTGTTAGGTACTTGGCCATGAGCCTCTCAACTTTCGTTAGGTACTTGGCCATGAGCCTCTCAACTTTTGTTAGGTACTAGGCAATGAGCCTCTCAACTTTTGTTAGGTACTTGGCCATGAGCCCCTCAACATTTGTTAGGTACTTGGCCATGAGCCTCTCAACTTTTGTAACTTATTCATGAGCCCCTCAACTTTTGTTAGGTACTTGGCCATGAGCCCCTCAACATTTGTTAGGTACTTGGCCATGAGCCTCTCAACTTTTGTTAGGTACTTGGCCATGAGCCTCTCAACTTTCGTTAGGTACTTGGCCATGAGCCTCTCAACTTTTGTTAGGTTAGGTTAGGTTAGGTTAGGTTAGGTTAGGTTCGGTTAGGTTGGGGGATCCCCCACAGCACATACTTCCTCGTAGTTTCCCCCGGGCAACGCCGTGTCTGACCACCGTAACGGAGTGGCAGACCGGCGGCTAAAGTGCGCTGTGATTCGTAGACATTATTGCAGTCGTCCGCGAATATGTCGAACAAGCCAAGGCGAGACCCTTCGGGGCGTTTTATTTCGAATCGCTCCTCCCAGGACGATTCAAACGGCCCTTCTCAGGGCCAAACCAACGGCCCTTCTCAGGGCCAATCCAACGGCCCTTCTCAGGGCCCACCCAACGGCCCTTCTCAGGGCCACGCCGGCGGCGCTTTGGCGTCGGAAGCTGACCGCGCATCATCTGCGGCCAGCTTATTCAGAAGTCCATATGAGTTGTCGGACTCCGACGACTCCAATATGGACACGTCGGCTGTCGAAAGCGACCGCTTCAAGCGCCAAGCAGGCAAGAAGAGGTCCAAGGGCTCCTCGGAGTCGACCGGAAGCAGGGCGAGGAAGAGGTCGAAGTCTCAAAAGGCTTCGACTTCTACTGCGCCTTCTTCCCACAATGTGGGCTTGGTGGACGCCGAGCGCCAGCTAAATCTAGCGAAAAGGGCGCAATTAGAAATGGACCTGGAGGAGAGGGTCGCCGCCAAGGAGCAGCAGGCGCAAGTTGCCAGGTCGAGGGCTGGCTATGGTGCATCCAATGTACTATATGCCGACCACTCCCTGGCGGAACTGGAGCGCATGGCGCAGGAGGATCGGGAGGAGGTTCTGAAGGTCGCTTCTAAGTCGTCCAATTTGAAGGGGACCTTCCAGAAGGCTCTCAAATGCCGGGCCGCCAGCATGCACGGCATTATCGCGGAGCTGGTGAAGCGGACGGCCACGGACGAGACGCGGCAGCTGCAGGCGAAGGTGGATCGCCTGCAGGCGGAGGTCAGCCAACTACACCAGAAGCTGGCTGAGGCTACGGCCAGGCCTGCCCAATCTGCCCCAGTCTATCCGGTGGGAGGAGACTCCTCCTCCTCCCCTGCCAGTCTTGAGGCTATAATCCGCGGGGTGATCTTGGAGGAGAGGGCCTTCATCCGAGCCTGCTTCGCAGGCATCGAGGACCGGCTCTTGCCGGAAAGGCGGGTCCGCCCACCGCTAGCGGCGGATAAGAGTCCACCGCTGAGGGAGCCGGAACCTGCGCCTCTAGCAGGACCGGTATCGCAGCCCTCCAAGGGCAAAGGCAAGGGCAAGAGGACCAAGGCGGCTCCTGATACGCCCACCACAAGCGCGGAGGTGGCGTCTGGGTCGTCTGCCATTCCAGCAGCCCCCCAGATCTCGCAGGGGGAAGACGCCCTTCTTCCCTCCACCACCCCATCCAACCAGTCGTGGACGGAAGTGGTCAGGAGAGGAAAAGGGAAGAAGGGCAAAAAGTCGGCCCCCAAGTCTGCTGCAACTAGTTCTGCAGTCATCAAAAAGGCGGGGAGGAAGCTGGTTCCTCCCAAAACTGCGGCCGTCGTGGTGACCATCACTCCGGAGGCCGCGGAGCGGGGCGAGACGTACGAGTCCGTCCTAAGACGGGCTCGTACCAATGCTGATCCCTCCCAGCTGGGGATCGGCAACATCACGTGCCGCCGAACCCTAACTGGGGCTCGAATTTTCGAGTTCTCGGGGGAGCAGCGAGGCACAAATGCGGACCTCTTCGCAACAAAGTTGCAAGAGGTCATCGCGGATGCGGCAAGGGTCACCAGGCCTGTTAAGACCGCAGCCTTGGAGGTGGCCGATCTGGACGATTCGGTCACCAAAGAGGATGTGGTGGCGGCCGTCGCGGCGGCTGGAGGATGCGATGCTGGCGCGGTGAAGGGTGGAGCCATCAGGCCCGGCCGCCGCGGCTTGGGCATCATCCGCGTCGAGTGCCCAGTCGCCGCGGCTGGGGCCGTCCTTGCTGCGACCAAGGGACGAATGCAAGTGGGGTTCGGCTCGGCTGTGGTCCGGCCGCTTGAGGACCAGCCTGTCCGGTGCTTCAAGTGCTTCGCTGTCGGCCACACCCGGGCTACGTGTCCCTCCAAGTCCGACTGGGGAGACACGTGCTTCCAATGCGGACGGGAGGGACACGGGTGGGCCGCTTGCACTGCCACCGCGCCACACTGCGCGGCGTGTGCCGCCGGTGGCCGCCCCGCGGACCACAGGATGACGGGCAGGAGCTGCAAGCCCCCCGTGAGGAAAGGCGTGGTGCCGGCGCAGGTTCGCCCTGCTGCTAAAGCCGTCGCAGTCGTCGCCGCTGTTACTCCAGCGGCGGTAGCTGAGGAGGGGGGTGCGATGTCGGAATAATAATTTCCGACTACCGCATCCTCCAGGCGAACACCAACCACTGCAGAGCGGCGCAGGACCTGGTAGTGCAGGTCATGGCCGAGTGGTTGGTGAACGTAGCGGTGGTCGCCGAGCCCTACTCAATTCCCGGCAGCTGGCTGGGTGACGAGGATGACTTGGTGGCTCTAGCGGCGCGGTCTTCCACAGACTCCCCTCCCCTCTCGCTATTAGAGAGGGGACCGGGATACGTGGCCGCCGCGTGGGGAGACTTAGCCCTTGTGGGCGTCTATTTCTCCCCAAACCGCCCTCTTCAGGACTTCGAGAACTACCTTGGAGTCCTGGCCGCCGTGGTCGGCAGGGCGGCGCCGCGTCAGGTCTCCGTACTGGGAGACCTGAATGCCAAGTCGGTGACCTGGGGCAACATGGCCACCGACGCACGCGGGCGGGCAGTGGAGATGTGGGCAGCCTCGACTGGACTCTCCCTCTTGAACAGAGGAAGCGTCCAGACATGCGTGCGGCGGCAGGGTGGCTCAATAGTGGACGTCACTTTCGCCACCCCTGCGTTAGCCGCGCGCGTTTTGAACTGGCGGGTGGACCTGGTGGAGACTATGTCGGATCACCGCTACGTGCGGTTCGACATCTCCACCAGTGGCCCCGGAGAGACGCGGCCCCTCTCGGTGCGTTCACCGTTCCCACGGTGGGCTCTCGCCCGCCTGGACAGGGAAGCGGCGCGGGAGGCGGCGTTCGTCCAGGACTGGCTTTCGCCGCCTTCCGCCGGCCTAGATGTGGATACCGTGGCGGGGCACCTGAGGGAGTCTCTGACCGAGGTATGTAACTCCAGCATGCCTCGGTCTCGCCGACCGCCACCCAATCGCGCCGTGTACTGGTGGTCGGCGGAGCTGGCGAGGCTCCGAGCAGCGTGTGTGGAGGCAAGGAGGGCCTACGCGCGGAGTCGGCGGCGTCGTCGAAGGGACCAGGCCGTCGGGGACCACCTCTATGAGGTATACGTGGAGGCAAAAATGGTCCTCGACCGAGCCATCGCCACCGCCAGAGACTCGGCGAGAGCTGAGATGTTGGAGGGACTCGACAACGACCCCTACGGGAGACCATATAAGGCGGCGCGCAACAAATTGCGCCCGTTTGGTCCCCCGGTGGCCGAGACCCTGGAGCCCTCATTTCTTGATGGGGTGGTTCAGTCCCTGTTCCCGTGCAGGGACAACTTCACCCCACCAGTGATGGACCCACCGCAGACAGCTCCGCCAGCTGAGGAAGAAGAGGAGGCACCTCCTGTCACGGAGTCGGAACTTGGCGCGGCGATTCTCCATATCCGCGCCAAGAAGACAGCTCCAGGCCCCGACGGTGTTCCAGCAAGAGTGGTGGCGATCGCTGCCACTCAAATGGAGGAGAGGTTTCGGGACCTTTTCAGCGCATGCCTTGCGTCTGGAAGGTTCCCGAAACCGTGGAAGGAAGGGCAGCTGTGCCTCCTTCGCAAGGAGGGCCGGCCAGCAGACTCCCCCTCGGCATACCGGCCCATCGTTCTGCTCGATGAGGTCGGCAAAATGTTCGAGGGGATAATCGCTGCCCGCCTAAAGTGCCATCTGCGCACTATTGGGCCGGACTTGTCAGACGCTCAGTTCGGTTTTCGGGCTGAACGTTCGACGGTGGACGCGCTGGCCTGCCTTAAGGGCCAGGTGAAGGAGGCGATGGAGGCGGGGGACGGACTGTTGGCGGTGTCATTCGACATAGCCAACGCCTTCAACTCCGTTCCCCACTCCACCATCCTAGAGGCGCTCCGATTTCACGGGGTGCCTAGATACATGCGCAGGCTGCTGGCCGGCTACCTGGAGGATCGGGCGATCCTTCTGGTAAATAGGACTGGCCAAGTCCGGCGGTACGCCGTTGAGGCCGGCGTTCCACAGGGGTCAGTCTTAGGACCTCTCCTCTGGAACGTCGGCTATGATTGGCTCCTGCGGGGAACTCTCCTCCGAGGCACGAGTGTCGTCTGCTATGCGGATGACACTCTCCTCACCGCCCGGGGGGGGAGTTTCAGGGAGGCGGCCAACCTGGCCTCGGCGGGCGGATCCTTGGTCGCGGGGAGGATCCGCCGCCTAGGTTTAACGGTGGCGCTGCACAAGACCGAGGCCGTGTTCTTCCACGGCACTCGGCAGCGCCCCCCACCACCTGACGCTCACATCTTCGTGGAGAGCGTCAGAATTGAGGTGAAGGCCCAGATGAAATATCTGGGCCTTGTACTCGACAGCAGGTGGCGCTTCGGTCCACATTTTAGCGGGCTATCGTCGCGCCTGCTGAAGACCGCGGGCGCGCTCTCCTGGCTGCTTCCCAACCTGGGGGGGCCCAGCGCGCGATGTCGGCAACTTTACGCCGGCATCTTGAGGAGTATGGCCCTCTACGGGGCTCCTATCTGGGAGGACTCCCTCCAAAGGAGGGAGAATGCCGCCGCCTTACGGGCACCTCAGAGGGCCATAGCCCAGCGAGCGGCGCGGGCTTACCGCACGGTGAGCTTTGGGGCGGCATGTGCTCTGGCCGGCACCCCTCCTTGGGAACTCGAGGCGTGGGTGCTTGCCAGAGTATATGAATGGACGGCGGGGCGGAGGGCGAGAGGACAACGCTCAGCCCCGGAAGAGCGGGAAGCCGTCCGGCAGGAGGCGAGGGACGCCATCGTCGTCCATTGGACGAGGGACCTCACCACCGCAGCCTTCGGCCGCCGAACCCTCGACGCGATTGGGCCAGTCCTGCGAGACTGGCTCGAGCGGTCACATGGGTTCCTCTCCTTCCGTCTGGTGCAGGTGCTGTCCGGACACGGTTGTTTTGGATCGTACCTGCACCGAATCGGACGGGAGAGGACGCCGTCGTGCCTCGACTGTGGTGCGGCGGAGGACGCAGCGCAGCACACCCTCGAGGTGTGCCCGTCGTGGTCCGAGCCGCGCCGCAGTCTCATCGCCGTGATCGGACCGGACCTCTCGCTCCCCGGCTTGGTTAACGCCATGCTGAGGGATGAGAAGTCCTGGGCGGCAGTTGCCTCCTTCTGTGAACACGTCATGTCCCAGAAGGAGGCGGCGGAGCGCGCACGGGAGGACGATCCCGACGCAGCGCCGCTCCGAAGGCGGAGGAGGGGTCGAAGAAGACGTCAGTTCGATAGTCATCTCCGGCTCCTCCCAGGTGGAGACCAGCAAGCAATGGGTGCGGGGGCACCCTTGGCTGTATTGCACACGTCTCCACCAGTGTCGGACGGGAATGGCCAGGTGTTCCCGGCCATTCCCGTAGCCCCCCAACTTGTGAGGCATGCGGGGCCCGCCAGCTAGGCGGGCATGCGCCGGGAGGGTTGTGGATGTAAAGGCTGAGCCGGTTTCCCATGGCCCTCCCATCACGGCGATGTGGGAACACCGCTGTTTTTTAGTGGGTATACTGTCGCTAGCGACAGGAGTCCCACATACCCCACTCGTCCCCCACGAGCGGGGATGCGTAATGCATTTCTCAGCGATAAAAAAAAAAAAAAAAAAAAAAAAAAAAAAAAAAAAAAAAAAAAAAAAAAAAAAAACAAAAAAGGTTCGGTTAGGTTAGGTTAGGTAAGGTTAGTTTATTTGAAGAAATGACTTTTTTAATTTCCATGTTACGATTTATTTGATAGTTCCAAAATACTCTTATGCATTAGTATTGCCAGTGTTTTCATTTATTGTTGTATTATCGTCTCCACATTGTATAATAAGTAATTTAGCATTATAAATTAGCCCCTTCCTTAAAATATCCCCTCCCCTATAATAATTAATTTAGATGTTAATTAATAGAGCCCCTCAACATTTGTAACTTATTCATGAGCCTCTCAACTTTTGTTAGGTACTGGGCCATGAGCCTCTCAACTTTTGTTAGGTACTTGGCCATGAGCCTCTCAACTTTTGTAACTTATTCATGAGCCCCTCAACTTTTGTTAGGTACTTGGCCATGAGCCCGTCAACTTTTGTTCGGTACTTGGCCATGAGCCCCTCAACATTTGTAACTTATCCATGAGCCTCTCAACTTTTGTTAGGTACTTGGCCATGAGCCTCTCAACTTTTGTTAGGTACTTGGCCATGAGCCTCTCAACTTTTGTTAGGAACTTGGCCATGAGCCTCTCAACTTTTGTTAGGTACTTGGCCATGAGCCGCTCAACTTTTGTTAGGTACTTGGCCACGAGCCTCTCAACTTTTGTTAGATACTTGGCCATGAGCCGCTCAACTTTTGTTAGGTACTTGGCCATGAGCCTCTCAACTTTTGTTAGGTACTTGGCCATGAGCCTCTCAACTTTTGTTAGGTACTTTGCCATGAGCCTCTCAACTTTTGTAACTTATTCATGAGCCCCTCAACTTTTGTTATTTACTTGGCCATGAGCCCCTCAACTTTTGTGGGTACTTGGCCATGAGCCTCTCAACTTTTGTTAGGTACTTGGCCATGAGCCCCTCAACATTTGTAACTTATTCATGAGCCGCTCAACTTTTGTTAGGTACTTGGCCATGAGCCCCTCAACATTTGTTAGGTACTTGGCCATGAGCCTCTCAACTTTTGTAACTTATTCATGAGCCCCTCAACTTTTGTTAGGTACTTGGCCATGAGCCCCTCAACATTTGTTAGGTACTTGGCCATGAGCCTCTAAACTTTTGTTAGGTACTTGGCCATGAGCCTCTCAACTTTTGTTAGGTACTTGGCCATGAGCCTCTCAACTTTTGTTAGGTACTTGGCCATGAGTCCCTCAACTTTTGTTAGGTACTTGGCCATGAGCCCCTCAACATTTGTTAGGTACTTGGCCATGAGCCTCTCAACTTTTGTTAGGTACTTGGCCATGAGCCCCTCAACATTTGTTAGGTACTTGGCCATGAGCCTCTCAACTTTTGTAACTTATTCATGAGCCCCTCAACTTTTGTTAGGTACTTGGCCATGAGCCCCTCAACATTTGTTAGGTACTTTGCCATGAGCCTCTCAACTTTTGTTAGGTACTTGGCCATGAGCCTCTCAACTTTTGTTAGGTACTTGGCCATGAGCCCCTCAACTTTTGTTAGGTACTTGGCCATGAGCCTCTCAACTTTTGTTAGGTACTTGGCCATGAGCCTCTCAACTTTTGTTAGGTACTTGGCCATGAGCCTCTCAACTTATGTTAGGTACTTGGCCATGAGCCTCTCAACTTTTGTTAGGTACTAGGCAATGAGCCTCTCAACTTTTGTTAGGTACTTGGCCATGAGCCCCTCAACATTTGTTAGGTACTTGGCCATGAGCCTCTCAACTTTTGTAACTTATTCATGAGCCCCTCAACTTTTGTTAGGTACTTGGCCATGAGCCCCTCAACATTTGTTAGGTACTTGGCCATGAGCCTCTCAACTTTTGTTAGGTACTTGGCCATGAGCCTCTCAACTTTCGTTAGGTACTTGGCCATGAGCCTCTCAACTTTTGTTAGGTTAGGTTAGGTTAGGTTAGGTTAGGTTAGGTTAGGTTAGGTTAGGTTAGGTAAGGTTAGTTTATTTGAAGAAATGACTTTTTTAATTTCCATGTTACGATTTATTTGATAGTTCCAAAATACTCTTATGCATTAGTATTGCCAGTGTTTTCATTTATTGTTGTATTATCGTCTCCACATTGTATAATAAGTAATTTAGCATTATAAATTAGCCCCTTCCTTAAAATATCCCCTCCCCTATAATAATTAATTTAGATGTTAATTAATAGAGCCCCTCAACATTTGTAACTTATTCATGAGCCTCGCAACTTTTGTTAGGTACTTGGCCATGAGCCCCTCAACATTTGTAAGGTACTTGGCCATGAGCCTCTCAACTTTTGTTAGGTACTTGGCCATGAGCCTCTCAACTTTCGTTAGGTACTTGGCCATGAGCCTCTCAACTTTTGTTAGGTTAGGTTAGGTTAGGTTAGGTTAGGTTAGGTTAGGTTAGGTTAGGTTAGGTTAGGTTAGGTTAGGTTAGGTTAGGTAAGGTTAGTTTATTTGAAGAAATGACTTTTAATTTCCAAAATACTCTTAGATAGTTCCAAAATACTCTTATGCATTAGTATTGCCAGTGTTTTCATTTATTGTTGTATTATCGTCTCCACATTGTGTACTTGGCCATGAGCCCCTCAACTTTTGTGGGTACTTGGCCATGAGCCTCTCAACTTTTGTTAGGTACTTGGCCATGAGCCCCTCAACATTTGTAACTTATTCATTAGCCGCTCAACTTTTGTTAGGTACTTGGCCATGAGCCTCTCAACTTTTGTTAGGTACTTGGCCATGAGCCTCTCACCTTTTGTTAGGTACTTGGCCATGAGCCTCTCAACTTTTGTTAGGTACTTGGCCATGAGCCTCTCAACTTTTGTAACTTATTCATGAGCCCCTCAACTTTTGTTAGGTACTTGGCCATGAGCCCCTCAACATTTGTTAGGTACTTTGCCATGAGCCTCTCAACTTTTGTTAGGTACTTGGCCATGAGCCTCTCAACTTTTGTTAGGTACTTGGCCATGAGCCCCTCAACTTTTGTTAGGTACTTGGCCATGAGCCTCTCAACTTTTGTTAGGTACTTATTCATGAGCCCCTCAACTTTTGTTAGGTACTTGGCCATGAGCCCCTCAACATTTGTTAGGTACTTTGCCATGAGCCTCTCAACTTTTGTTAGGTACTTGGCCATGAGCCTCTCAACTTTTGTTAGGTACTTGGCCATGAGCCCCTCAACTTTTGTTAGGTACTTGGCCATGAGCCTCTCAACTTTTGTTAGGTACTTGGCCATGAGCCTCTCAACTTTTGTTAGGTACTTGGCCATGAGCCTCTCAACTTATGTTAGGTACTTGGCCATGAGCCTCTCAACTTTTGTTAGGTACTAGGCAATGAGCCTCTCAACTTTTGTTAGGTACTTGGCCATGAGCCCCTCAACATTTGTTAGGTACTTGGCCATGAGCCTCTCAACTTTTGTAACTTATTCATGAGCCCCTCAACTTTTGTTAGGTACTTGGCCATGAGCCCCTCAACATTTGTTAGGTACTTGGCCATGAGCCTCTCAACTTTTGTTAGGTACTTGGCCATGAGCCTCTCAACTTTCGTTAGGTACTTGGCCATGAGCCTCTCAACTTTTGTTAGGTTAGGTTAGGTTAGGTTAGGTTAGGTTAGGTTAGGTTAGGTTAGGTTAGGTAAGGTTAGTTTATTTGAAGAAATGACTTTTTTAATTTCCATGTTACGATTTATTTGATAGTTCCAAAATACTCTTATGCATTAGTATTGCCAGTGTTTTCATTTATTGTTGTATTATCGTCTCCACATTGTATAATAAGTAATTTAGCATTATAAATTAGCCCCTTCCTTAAAATATCCCCTCCCCTATAATAATTAATTTAGATGTTAATTAATAGAGCCCCTCAACATTTGTAACTTATTCATGAGCCTCGCAACTTTTGTTAGGTACTTGGCCATGAGCCCCTCAACATTTGTAAGGTACTTGGCCATGAGCCTCTCAACTTTTGTTAGGTACTTGGCCATGAGCCTCTCAACTTTCGTTAGGTACTTGGCCATGAGCCTCTCAACTTTTGTTAGGTTAGGTTAGGTTAGGTTAGGTTAGGTTAGGTTAGGTTAGGTTAGGTTAGGTTAGGTTAGGTTAGGTTAGGTTAGGTAAGGTTAGTTTATTTGAAGAAATGACTTTTAATTTCCAAAATACTCTTAGATAGTTCCAAAATACTCTTATGCATTAGTATTGCCAGTGTTTTCATTTATTGTTGTATTATCGTCTCCACATTGTGTACTTGGCCATGAGCCCCTCAACTTTTGTGGGTACTTGGCCATGAGCCTCTCAACTTTTGTTAGGTACTTGGCCATGAGCCCCTCAACATTTGTAACTTATTCATTAGCCGCTCAACTTTTGTTAGGTACTTGGCCATGAGCCTCTCAACTTTTGTTAGGTACTTGGCCATGAGCCTCTCACCTTTTGTTAGGTACTTGGCCATGAGCCTCTCAACTTTTGTTAGGTACTTGGCCATGAGCCTCTCAACTTTTGTAACTTATTCATGAGCCCCTCAACTTTTGTTAGGTACTTGGCCATGAGCCCCTCAACATTTGTTAGGTACTTTGCCATGAGCCTCTCAACTTTTGTTAGGTACTTGGCCATGAGCCTCTCAACTTTTGTTAGGTACTTGGCCATGAGCCCCTCAACTTTTGTTAGGTACTTGGCCATGAGCCTCTCAACTTTTGTTAGGTACTTATTCATGAGCCCCTCAACTTTTGTTAGGTACTTGGCCATGAGCCCCTCAACATTTGTTAGGTACTTTGCCATGAGCCTCTCAACTTTTGTTAGGTACTTGGCCATGAGCCTCTCAACTTTTGTTAGGTACTTGGCCATGAGCCCCTCAACTTTTGTTAGGTACTTGGCCATGAGCCTCTCAACTTTTGTTAGGTACTTGGCCATGAGCCTCTCAACTTTTGTTAGGTACTTGGCCATGAGCCTCTCAACTTATGTTAGGTACTTGGCCATGAGCCTCTCAACTTTTGTTAGGTACTAGGCAATGAGCCTCTCAACTTTTGTTAGGTACTTGGCCATGAGCCCCTCAACATTTGTTAGGTACTTGGCCATGAGCCTCTCAACTTTTGTAACTTATTCATGAGCCCCTCAACTTTTGTTAGGTACTTGGCCATGAGCCCCTCAACATTTGTTAGGTACTTGGCCATGAGCCTCTCAACTTTTGTTAGGTACTTGGCCATGAGCCTCTCAACTTTCGTTAGGTACTTGGCCATGAGCCTCTCAACTTTTGTTAGGTTAGGTTAGGTTAGGTTAGGTTAGGTTAGGTTAGGTTAGGTTAGGTTAGGTAAGGTTAGTTTATTTGAAGAAATGACTTTTTTAATTTCCATGTTACGATTTATTTGATAGTTCCAAAATACTCTTATGCATTAGTATTGCCAGTGTTTTCATTTATTGTTGTATTATCGTCTCCACATTGTATAATAAGTAATTTAGCATTATAAATTAGCCCCTTCCTTAAAATATCCCCTCCCCTATAATAATTAATTTAGATGTTAATTAATAGAGCCCCTCAACATTTGTAACTTATTCATGAGCCTCGCAACTTTTGTTAGGTACTTGGCCATGAGCCCCTCAACATTTGTAAGGTACTTGGCCATGAGCCTCTCAACTTTTGTTAGGTACTTGGCCATGAGCCTCTCAACTTTCGTTAGGTACTTGGCCATGAGCCTCTCAACTTTTGTTAGGTTAGGTTAGGTTAGGTTAGGTTAGGTTAGGTTAGGTTAGGTTAGGTTAGGTTAGGTTAGGTTAGGTTAGGTTAGGTTAGGTAAGGTTAGTTTATTTGAAGAAATGACTTTTAATTTCCAAAATACTCTTAGATAGTTCCAAAATACTCTTATGCATTAGTATTGCCAGTGTTTTCATTTATTGTTGTATTATCGTCTCCACATTGTGTACTTGGCCATGAGCCCCTCAACTTTTGTGGGTACTTGGCCATGAGCCTCTCAACTTTTGTTAGGTACTTGGCCATGAGCCCCTCAACATTTGTAACTTATTCATTAGCCGCTCAACTTTTGTTAGGTACTTGGCCATGAGCCTCTCAACTTTTGTTAGGTACTTGGCCATGAGCCTCTCAACTTTTGTTAGGTACTTGGCCATGAGCCTCTCAACTTTTGTTAGGTACTTGGCGATGAGCCGCTCAACTTTTGTTAGGTACTTGGCCATGAGCCTCTCAAGTTTTGTTAGGTACTTGGCCATGAGCCTCTCAACTTTTGTAATTTATTCATGAGCCCCTATACATTTGTTAGGTACTTGGCCATGAGCCTCTCAACTTTTGTTAGGTACTAGGCCATGAGCCTCTCAACTTTTGTTAGGTACTTGGCCATGAGCCCCTCAACATTTGTTAGGTACTTGGCCATGAGCCTCTCAACTTTTGTAACTTATTCATGAGCCCCTCAACTTTTGTTAGGTACTTGGCCATGAGCCCCTCAACATTTGTTAGGTACTTGGCCATGAGCCTCTAAACTTTTGTTAGGTACTTGGCCATGAGCCTCTCAACTTTTGTTAGGTACTTGGCCATGAGCCTCTCAACTTTTGTTAGGTACTTGGCCATGAGTCCCTCAACTTTTGTTAGGTACTTGGCCATGAGCCCCTCAACATTTGTTAGGTACTTGGCCATGACCCTCTCAACTTTTGTAACTTATTCATGAGCCCCTCAACTTTTGTTAGGTACTTGGCCATGAGCCCCTCAACATTTGTTTGGTACTTGGCCATGAGCCTCTCAACTTTTGTAACTTATTCATGAGCCCCTCAACTTTTGTTAGGTACTTGGCCATGAGCCTCTCAACTTTTGTTAGGTACTTGGCCATGGGCCCCTCAACATTTGTTAGGTACTTGGCCATGAGCCTCTCATATTTTGTAACTTATTCATGAGCCCCTCAACTTTTGTTGAATACTTGGCCATGAGCCCCTCAACATTTGTTAGGTACTTGGCCATGAGCCCCTCAACATTTGTTAGGTACTTGGCCATGACCCTCTCAACTTTTGTTAGGTACTTGGCCATGAGCCCCTCAACATTTTTTGGGTACTTGGCCATGAGCCCTTCAACATTTGTAACTTATTCATGAGCCCCTCAACTTTTGTTAGGTACTTGGCCATGAGCCCCTCAACATTTGTTAGGTACTTGGCCATGAGCCTCTCAACCTTTGTAAGGTACTTGGCCATGAGCCTCTCAACTTTTGTTAGGTACTTGGCCATGAGCCTCTCAACTTTTGTTAGGTACTTGGCCATGAGCCTCTCAACTTTTGTTAGGAACTTGGCCATGAGCCTCTCAACTTTTGTTAGGTACTTGGCCATGAGCCGCTCAACTTTTGTTAGGTACTTGGCCACGAGCCTCTCAACTTTTGTTAGGTACTTGGCCATGAGCCGCTCAACTTTTGTTAGGTACTTGGCCATGAGCCTCTCAACTTTTGTTAGGTACTTGGCCATGAGCCTCTCAACTTTTGTTAGGTACTTTGCCATGAGCCTCTCAACTTTTGTAACTTATTCATGAGCCCCTCAACTTTTGTTATTTACTTTGCCATGAGCCCCTCAACTTTTGTGGGTACTTGGCCATGAGCCTCTCAACTTTTGTTAGGTACTTGGCCATGAGCCCCTCAACATTTGTAACTTATTCATGAGCCGCTCAACTTTTGTTAGGTACTTGGCCATGAGCCCCTCAACATTTGTTAGGTACTTGGCCATGAGCCTCTCAACTTTTGTAACTTATTCATGAGCCCCTCAACTTTTGTTAGGTACTTGGCCATGAGCCTCTCAACTTTTGTTAGGTACTTGGCCATGAGCCTCTCAACTTTTGTTAGGTACTTGGCCATGAGCCTCTAAACTTTTGTTAGGTACTTATTCATGAGCCCCTCAACTTTTGTTAGGTACTTGGCCATGAGCCTCTCAACATTTGTGACGTAACCATGAGCCTCTCAACATTTGTAACGTAACCATGAGCCTCTCAACATTTGTAACTTATCCATGAGCCCCTCAACTTTTGTCACTTAGCCATCAGCCCCACAACTTTTTTACTAAGCCATGAGCCCCTCAACATTTGTAACATATCCATGAGCCCCTCAAATGTACTTAGCCATGAGCCCCTTAACTTCTGTTACTTAGCCATAAGCTGTTCAACATTTGTTACTTAGCCATGAGCCCCTCAATATTTGTTACTTAGCCATGAGTCCCTCAACTTTTGCTACTTAGCCACGAGCTCCTCAACTTTTGTTACTTAGCCACAAGCCGCTCAACATTTGTTACTGAGCCATGAGCCCCTCAATATTTGTTACTTAGCCACGAGCCCCTCAATAACCTATATTACTTTTGCCCACAGGTGAGCAACGGCAAGTCATTCCAAGTCATAGTACGTTTCGATACAGAAGTCGATCTCACATACTTCAAGAACGGCGGAATTCTGAACTATATGATTAGAAAGATGTTGTAGACTGTAACGTACGTACGTACTGTACGTGGTGTGTGTGGGTCCAAGCATTGCGCGGCAATAGCGCGGCAGCAACACGCGGCGGTTGCGGGACACATTTCCGCCGCGCTCTAGTGTGGATTGAACCGACGAATGTTTGCGCGGCAGTACTGCGCGGCATATCCGAGACACGCCGCGCACTTCAGTTGGCATGAAAGCGGTTGCGTGTGTCGTAGCTCTGCTTATAATTCGTCTAAACACAATTACTGACGAATGTTCGCTACAAATGTTTGTGCGCGGCAGTCGTCCAAACACGGAATAGGTGCCGCGCGCGGCAGCCGCGCATTATTGACGCTCAATGTTTGGACACACCTTTACGAAGTGTGATGGTTGTTATATACTAATGTAATGTAATGGTGTGCTTGTTACATATCTGTTGCAAATGATAAAAGCTATAGCCATAGATTAGTAGAGATGGTTTACTCCGCAAAATCATTTAAATGAAAAATTGACCCTTGCTACGACACAATAAAGTGCAATTCAGATCGCACAGCGCTAATTACCTACACTTATATTCTTCTGTTCGTGTGGTTAATGACTAACTTGGTGTCAGAGTTAATTAACCTATACTCCATTTGAAATAAGATTAGACGTTTAAGCAAACCTTTTTACAGTCCGTTCAACCGATTTTGATTTCTATACCGTAGGCATAAGGATGGCATTGAAAGCAAAAAAGGTTACACAATACCATCTGACTACTGCAGCTGCCATTTGTCGTGCCACCAACGCAATAGAAGTCAAAATCGGTTGAACGGACTGTAAAAAGGTTTGTTTAAATGTCTAATCTTATTTCAAATGGAGTATAGTGTGAGAGCCGCCCATACATAGGCTATTTTTATTTAGAAAAAGAAAAAATTATAAGGGTCCACGCGGGTGAAGCCGCGGGCAATAGTTAGTTCTAACTATATTCCATAACTTATACAAGTTTTTTTTTGTAAGCAACAGATATGTAGATTTTTCTTCTAATATAAGCATTCGGTGTAAGGGTACTTTTTTTATTTATTTAAATTTATTATTTTAGTTGTAAAGGGAATATTTTTGTAAACTGTACTTTATTCTTACTGTATTTTTTTTAAATGGAGAAATGTTATAGTTTCTGATTAATGAAAACCGGCCACGTGTGAGTCGGACTCGCACACGAAGGGTTCCGTACCAACGTACAATAGTTAACAATATTTTCTAAAAACGCCGTAAAAAATATATGTACCGTATGTTTGTTGAACAAGTTTTTCAACTACAATGTTAAGTTTGTTGGATAAATTCATCTCAACTACGGAACCCTTCATTGTGCGTGGTTTGACATGCACTTGGCCGGTATTTTTTTCTAAGTATTTATTTTTAGTTCAAATTGACACTGAAGCTGTTAAAATCTCCCTAGCATCAGACATAGTATGTCTGAAAATATTTAAAATTCAACTAGAACAATTTATACTCAGTAATGTATTGCTCAAAGCTTGGACAATATTAAACAAAATATTTTCATTTATTTTTTTAATATTTTTCCCTTTTTTGAAAGTCTTTTTGTACCGTACCACGTCCATAAAATGTATGAAAATATGTGTTCGTTATAACTTTATTTCCATACATTACTTCGACGTGGTAATAGCATAATCAGCCTATAATGTTCCCACTGCTGGGACACAGGCCTCCTCTCTGTGAGAGGGAGCGGGCCGTAACCCACCACGCGGGCCCAGTGCGGGTTAGTAGATGTCACATGTCTTCGAATTTTTGTTTCTAGAACATGCCGGTTTCCTCACGATATGTTTTCCTGATTAAATTGTTTATACAAAGTAAAGTCCCTGTCAAGGTTCAAACCTACGACCTACAACTCGTAATTCGGGGCCGTTACCACTGGGCCATCACTGCTCTCCTATAACGTGATAAATATTGACATGTTAGAAATGATCAAAGCGCAGATTCGCAGCGCAGTTTGTTATTTCAGTCAACATAAGATTTGACAATAGAATTACTGATGAGAGATTTATGAGTCGTTTAAGGGGGATGCGCTAAGGTTGCCCGCGAAACTCAAATTTTCTTAGGCCGTATACAGAAAGAAATCTGGTAGCCGGCGCCCATCTACCAGCGCTTATAGGAACCGGTCCATGCAGGTAGCCGGTGTATATAAATATATGGACAAGCGCCGAACGTCGCCGACAAGTTCCGACAATCTATCGGCGCTTGTTCTTACGGTTTTTCAGGTTGTATGTTGATTAAAATATGATTCGCGACCGTAACAAATATGGCTTTACTGAATTATAATCATTAAAATCAGCAATACAATTGCTTAAGTTAGAATAATCCTCAAATGTTATGGTTTCATGAAATAGTAATTAAATAGGATTATATGAACTTAGATGATAGTATTGATGATTTTTTAAATTACAATTCTATAAATAAATATTTGATACGTCCGCGAATCATATTTAGATCAACATACAAACTGATACTGACCTGCAAATTGCAAAAAAACGTAAGAAATTTTGAATTTCGCAGGATACCCTGACGTTTTCGCTTCGCCTTAAGGACTGGCGTCCGAATGTTCCCTATCTAAATGTGTAACTGAATTTGTTTAAAACTATCTGCTAGATAATTTAACCAAGACTTATCAGGAGCTGGTAAATTAAGCCCTAAAAATCTATTTTGTAACCATACATATATGTGTGTAAGAATGTGACAATTTTTTTGTTGAAACAATTGTGTATCTTCCGTATTAGTGAACTAATACAATAATTTAATAAATGTGAACAATAAATGTAATCATGTCTAGGATAGATTTAAGACTACAATTTACAAAAATACATTTGTTATATTTTGTTATTTTAGTGTTTTTATTTTTTACATACCTTTGACCTCGTGGAGCTCGTGGCTAAGTAATAACAGCCGCACGGTTCGATCCATGAGGTTAAGCTACGCATACCGGGGTTGGTCCGTGTATGGGTGACCATTTTTACACTCTGAGACTCCTCCGTGCCTCGGAAAGCACGTTAAGCCGTTGGTCCCGGCTGTCATTTGTGGATCTTTGACAGTCGTTACGGGTCGTCAGAAGCCCGAATTTCTGACAACCAGTCTTACCAAGGGGTATCGTGTTACCCAGCTCCTGGGTTGTGGAGGTCAGATAGGCAGTCGCTCCATGTAAAATACTAGTATTCAGCTGCATCCGGTTAGACTGGAAGCCGACCCCAACATAGTTGGGGAAAGCAGACAGATTGATTGTGGAGTCAATTAATGAACCAATCATTATTTGATTGGTTCATTAATTGACTTCTCTTCTTCGAAGATACGCGTCTGAGAACGTGCCATTCATTTATCGCCATTGTTGGTAAAGACTACGGATCTGGGTCCAGTCGGGACTGGGCGGCTAAAGGACCATATTTACTTGTGAGTACATACTTTCTTCCCCTTTTTTAGGGTTCTGTAGTCAACAGGAACCCTATAGTTTCCAGCCATTTTTGCCTGTCAACGACATCACGGTCATGAGTGAACTTTACACCCTGTTCCTCATACCCCTAAATCTTACTATTATAAACGCGAAAGTTTGTGAGGATGGATGGATGGATGGATGGACCATGAGCCTCTCAACTTTTGTTAGGTACTTGGCCATGAGCCTGTCAACTTTTGTTAGGTACTTGGCCATGAGCCTCTCAACTTTTGTTAGGTACTTGGCCATGAGCCTCTCAACTTTTGTTAGGTTAGGTTAGGTTAGTTTAGTTTATTTGAAGAAATGACTTTTTTAATTTCCATGTTAGGATTTATTTGATAGTTCCGAAATACTCTTATGCATTAGTATTGCCAGTGTTTTCATTTATTGTTGTATTATCGTCTCCACATTGTATAATAAGTAATTTAGCATTATAAATTAGCACCTTCCTTAAAATATCCCCTCCCCTATAATAATTAATTTAGATGTTAATTCATAGAGCCCCTCAACATTTGTAACTTATTCATGAGCCTCTCAACTTTTGTTAGGTACTTGGCCATGAGCCTCTCAACTTTTGTTAGGTACTTGGCCATGAGCCTCTCAACTTTTGTTAGGTACTTGGCCATGAGCCTCTAAACTTTTGTTAGGTACTTGGCCATGAGCCTCTCAACTTTTGTTAGGTACTTGGCCATGAGCCTCTCAACTTTTGTTAGGTACTTGGCCATGAGTCCCTCAACTTTTGTTAGGTACTTGGCCATGAGCCCCTCAACATTTGTTAGGTACTTGGCCATGAGCCTCTCAACTTTTGTAAGGTACTTGGCCATGAGCCTCTCAACTTTTGTTAGGTACTTGGCCATGAGCCTCTCAACTTTTGTTAGGTACTTGGCCATGAGCCTCGCAACTATTGTTAGGTACTTGGCCATGAGCCCCTCAACTTTTGTTCGGTACTTGGCCATGAGCCCCTCAACATTTGTAACTTATCCATGAGCCTCTCAACTTTTGTTAGGTACTTGGCCATGAGCCTCTCAACTTTTGTTAGGTACTTGGCCATGAGCCTCTCAACTTTTGTTAGGAACTTGGCCATGAGCCTCTCAACTTTTGTTAGGTACTTGGCCATGAGCCGCTCAACTTTTGTTAGGTACTTGGCCACGAGCCTCTCAACTTTTGTTAGGTACTTGGCCATGAGCCGCTCAACTTTTGTTAGGTACTTGGCCATGAGCCTCTCAACTTTTGTTAGGTACTTGGCCATGAGTCCCTCAACTTTTGTTAGGTACTTGGCCATGAGCCCCTCAACATTTGTAAGGTACTTGGCCATGAGCCCCTCAACTTTTGTTCGGTACTTGGCCATGAGCCCCTCAACATTTGTAACTTATCCATGAGCCTCTCAACTTTTGTTAGGTACTTGGCCATGAGCCTCTCAACTTTTGTTAGGTACTTGGCCATGAGCCTCTCAACTTTTGTAAGGTACTTGGCCATGAGCCCCTCAACTTTTGTTCGGTACTTGGCCATGAGTCCCTCAACTTTTGTTAGGTACTTGGCCATGAGCCTCTCAACTTTTGTTAGGTACTTGGCCATGAGCCGCTCAACTTTTGTTAGGTACTTGGCCATGAGCCTCTCAACTTTTGTTAGGTACTTGGCCATGAGCCTCTCAACTTTTGTTAGGTACTTGGCCATGAGTCCCTCAACTTTTGTTAGGTACTTGGCCATGAGCCCCTCAACATTTGTAAGGTACTTGGCCATGAGCCCCTCAACTTTTGTTCGGTACTTGGCCATGAGCCCCTCAACATTTGTAACTTATCCATGAGCCTCTCAACTTTTGTTAGGTACTTGGCCATGAGCCTCTCAACTTTTGTTAGGTACTTGGCCATGGGCCCCTCAACATTTGTTAGGTACTTGGCCATGAGCCTCTCAACTTTTGTAACTTATTCATGAGCCCCTCAACTTTTGTTAGGTACTTGGCCATGAGCCTCTCAACTTTTTTTAGGTACTTGGCCATGAGCCTCTCAACTTTTGTTAGGTACTTGGCCATGAGCCCCTCAACTTTTGTAACTTATTCATGAGCCTCTCAACTTTTGTTAGGTACTTGGCCATGAGCCCCTCAACTTTTGTTAGGTACTTGGCCATGAGCCTCTCAACTTTTGTTAGGTACTTGGCCATGAGCCTCTCAACTTTTGTTAGGTACTTGGCCATGAGCGTCTCAACTTTTGTAACTTATTCATGAGCCCCTCAACTTTTGTTAGGTACTTGGCCATGAGCCTCTCAACATTTGTGACGTAACCATGAGCCTCTCAACATTTGTAACGTAACCATGAGCCTCTCAACATTTGTAACTTATCCATGAGCCCCTCAACTTTTGTCACTTAGCCATCAGCCCCACAACTTTTTTACTAAGCCATGAGCCCCTCAACATTTGTAACATATCCATGAGCCCCTCAAATGTACTTAGCCATGAGCCCCTCAACTTCTGTTACTTAGCCATAAGCTGTTCAACATTTGTTACTTAGCCATGAGCCCCTCAATATTTGTTACTTAGCCATGAGTCCCTCAACTTTTGCTACTTAGCCACGAGCTCCTCAACTTTTGTTACTTAGCCACAAGCCGCTCAACATTTGTTACTGAGCCATGAGCCCCTCAACATTTGTTACTTAGCCACGAGCCCCTCAATAACCTATATTACTTTTGCCCACAGGTGAGCAACGGCAAGTCATTCCAAGTCATAGTACGTTTCGATACAGAAGTCGATCTCACATACTTCAAGAACGGCGGAATTCTGAACTATATGATTAGAAAGATGTTGTAGACTGTAACGTACGTACGTACTGTACGTGGTGTGTGTGGGTCCAAGCATTGCGCGGCAATAGCGCGGCAGCAACACGCGGCGGTTGCGGGACACATTTCCGCCGCGCTCTAGTGTGGATTGAACCGACGAATGTTTGCGCGGCAGTACTGCGCGGCATATCCGAGACACGCCGCGCACTTCAGTTGGCATGAAAGCGGTTGCGTGTGTCGTAGCTCTGCTTATAATTCGTCTAAACACAATTACTGACGAATGTTCGCTACAAATGTTTGTGCGCGGCAGTCGTCCAAACACGGAATAGGTGCCGCGCGCGGCAGCCGCGCATTATTGACGCTCAATGTTTGGACACACCTTTACGAAGTGTGATGGTTGTTATATACTAATGTAATGTAATGGTGTGCTTGTTACATATCTGTTGCAAATGATAAAAGCTATAGCCATAGATTAGTAGAGATGGTTTACTCCGCAAAATCATTTAAATGAAAAATTGACCCTTGCTACGACACAATAAAGTGCAATTCAGATCGCACAGCGCTAATTACCTACACTTATATTCTTCTGTTCGTGTGGTTAATGACTAACTTGGTGTCAGAGTTAATTAACCTATACTCCATTTGAAATAAGATTAGACGTTTAAGCAAACCTTTTTACAGTCCGTTCAACCGATTTTGATTTCTATACCGTAGGCATAAGGATGGCATTGAAAGCAAAAAAGGTTACACAATACCATCTGACTACTGCAGCTGCCATTTGTCGTGCCACCAACGCAATAGAAGTCAAAATCGGTTGAACGGACTGTAAAAAGGTTTGTTTAAATGTCTAATCTTATTTCAAATGGAGTATAGTGTGAGAGCCGCCCATACATAGGCTATTTTTATTTAGAAAAAGAAAAAATTATAAGGGTCCACGCGGGTGAAGCCGCGGGCAATAGTTAGTTCTAACTATATTCCATAACTTATACAAGTTTTTTTTTGTAAGCAACAGATATGTAGATTTTTCTTCTAATATAAGCATTCGGTGTAAGGGTACTTTTTTTATTTATTTAAATTTATTATTTTAGTTGTAAAGGGAATATTTTTGTAAACTGTACTTTATTCTTACTGTATTTTTTTTAAATGGAGAAATGTTATAGTTTCTGATTAATGAAAACCGGCCACGTGTGAGTCGGACTCGCACACGAAGGGTTCCGTACCAACGTACAATAGTTAACAATATTTTCTAAAAACGCCGTAAAAAATATATGTACCGTATGTTTGTTGAACAAGTTTTTCAACTACAATGTTAAGTTTGTTGGATAAATTCATCTCAACTACGGAACCCTTCATTGTGCGTGGTTTGACATGCACTTGGCCGGTATTTTTTTTTAAGTATTTATTTTTAGTTCAAATTGACACTGAAGCTGTTAAAATCTCCCTAGCATCAGACATAGTATGTCTGAAAATATTTAAAATTCAACTAGAACAATTTATACTCAGTAATGTATTGCTCAAAGCTTGGACAATATTAAACAAAATATTTTCATTTATTTTTTTAATATTTTTCCCTTTTTTGAAAGTCTTTTTGTACCGTACCACGTCCATAAAATGTATGAAAATATGTGTTCGTTATAACTTTATTTCCATACATTACTTCGACGTGGTAATAGCATAATCAGCCTATAATGTTCCCACTGCTGGGACACAGGCCTCCTCTCTGTGAGAGGGAGCGGGCCGTAACCCACCACGCGGGCCCAGTGCGGGTTGGTAGATGTCACATGTCTTCGAATTTTTGTTTCTAGAACATGCCGGTTTCCTCACGATATGTTTTCCTGATTAAATTGTTTATACAAAGTAAAGTCCCTGTCAAGGTTCAAACCTACGACCTACAACTCGTAATTCGGGGCCGTTACCACTGGGCCATCACTGCTCTCCTATAACGTGATAAATATTGACATGTTAGAAATGATCAAAGCGCAGATTCGCAGCGCAGTTTGTTATTTCAGTCAACATAAGATTTGACAATAGAATTACTGATGAGAGATTTATGAGTCGTTTAAGGGGGATGCGCTAAGGTTGCCCGCGAAACTCAAATTTTCTTAGGCCGTATACAGAAAGAAATCTGGTAGCCGGCGCCCATCTACCAGCGCTTATAGGAACCGGTCCATGCAGGTAGCCGGTGTATATAAATATATGGACAAGCGCCGAACGTCGCCGACAAGTTCCGACAATCTATCGGCGCTTGTTCTTACGGTTTTTCAGGTTGTATGTTGATTAAAATATGATTCGCGACCGTAACAAATATGGCTTTACTGAATTATAATCATTAAAATCAGCAATACAATTGCTTAAGTTAGAATAATCCTCAAATGTTATGGTTTCATGAAATAGTAATTAAATAGGATTATATGAACTTAGATGATAGTATTGATGATTTTTTAAATTACAATTCTATAAATAAATATTTGATACGTCCGCGAATCATATTTAGATCAACATACAAACTGATACTGACCTGCAAATTGCAAAAAAACGTAAGAAATTTTGAATTTCGCAGGATACCCTGACGTTTTCGCTTCGCCTTAAGGACTGGCGTCCGAATGTTCCCTATCTAAATGTGTAACTGAATTTGTTTAAAACTATCTGCTAGATAATTTAACCAAGACTTATCAGGAGCTGGTAAATTAAGCCCTAAAAATCTATTTTGTAACCATACATATATGTGTGTAAGAATGTGACAATTTTTTTGTTGAAACAATTGTGTATCTTCCGTATTAGTGAACTAATACAATAATTTAATAAATGTGAACAATAAATGTAATCATGTCTAGGATAGATTTAAGACTACAATTTACAAAAATACATTTGTTATATTTTGTTATTTTAGTGTTTTTATTTTTTACATACCTTTGACCTCGTGGAGCTCGTGGCTAAGTAATAACAGCCGCACGGTTCGATCCATGAGGTTAAGCTACGCATACCGGGGTTGGTCCGTGTATGGGTGACCATTTTTACACTCTGAGACTCCTCCGTGCCTCGGAAAGCACGTTAAGCCGTTGGTCCCGGCTGTCATTTGTGGATCTTTGACAGTCGTTACGGGTCGTCAGAAGCCCGAATTTCTGACAACCAGTCTTACCAAGGGGTATCGTGTTACCCAGCTCCTGGGTTGTGGAGGTCAGATAGGCAGTCGCTCCATGTAAAATACTAGTATTCAGCTGCATCCGGTTAGACTGGAAGCCGACCCCAACATAGTTGGGGAAAGCAGACAGATTGATTGTGGAGTCAATTAATGAACCAATCATTATTTGATTGGTTCATTAATTGACTTCTCTTCTTCGAAGATACGCGTCTGAGAACGTGCCATTCATTTATCGCCATTGTTGGTAAAGACTACGGATCTGGGTCCAGTCGGGACTGGGCGGCTAAAGGACCATATTTACTTGTGAGTACATACTTTCTTCCCCTTTTTTAGGGTTCTGTAGTCAACAGGAACCCTATAGTTTCCAGCCATTTTTGCCTGTCAACGACATCACGGTCATGAGTGAACTTTACACCCTGTTCCTCATACCCCTAAATCTTACTATTATAAACGCGAAAGTTTGTGAGGATGGATGGATGGATGGATGGACCATGAGCCTCTCAACTTTTGTTAGGTACTTGGCCATGAGCCTGTCAACTTTTGTTAGGTACTTGGCCATGAGCCTCTCAACTTTTGTTAGGTACTTGGCCATGAGCCTCTCAACTTTTGTTAGGTTAGGTTAGGTTAGTTTAGTTTATTTGAAGAAATGACTTTTTTAATTTCCATGTTAGGATTTATTTGATAGTTCCGAAATACTCTTATGCATTAGTATTGCCAGTGTTTTCATTTATTGTTGTATTGTCGTCTCCACATTGTATAATAAGTAATTTAGCATTATAAATTAGCACCTTCCTTAAAATATCCCCTCCCCTATAATAATTAATTTAGATGTTAATTCATAGAGCCCCTCAACATTTGTAACTTATTCATGAGCCTCTAAACTTTTGTTAGGTACTTGGCCATGAGCCTCTCAACTTTTGTTAGGTACTTGGCCATGAGCCTCTCAACTTTTGTTAGGTACTTGGCCATGAGCCTCTCAACTTTTGTTAGGTACTTGGCCATGAGCCTCTAAACTTTTGTTAGGTACTTGGCCATGAGCCTCTCAACTTTTGTTAGGTACTTGGCCATGAGCCTCTCAACTTTTGTTAGGTACTTGGCCATGAGTCCCTCAACTTTTGTTAGGTACTTGGCCATGAGCCCCTCAACATTTGTTAGGTACTTGGCCATGAGCCTCTCAACATTTGTAACTTATCCATGAGCCTCTCAACTTTTGTTAGGTACTTGGCCATGAGCCTCTCAACTTTTGTTAGGTACTTGGCCATGAGCCTCTCAACTTTTGTTAGGAACTTGGCCATGAGCCTCTCAACTTTTGTTAGGTACTTGGCCATGAGCCGCTCAACTTTTGTTAGGTACTTGGCCACGAGCCTCTCAACTTTTGTTAGGTACTTGGCCATGAGCCGCTCAACTTTTGTTAGGTACTTGGCCATGAGCCTCTCAACTTTTGTTAGGTACTGGGCCATGAGCCTCTCAACTTTTGTTAGGTACTTGGCCATGAGCCTCTCAACTTTTGTAACTTATTCATGAGCCCCTCAACTTTTGTTAGGTACTTGGCCATGAGCCCGTCAACTTTTGTTCGGTACTTGGCCATGAGCCCCTCAACATTTGTAACTTATCCATGAGCCTCTCAACTTTTGTTAGGTACTTGGCCATGAGCCTCTCAACTTTTGTTAGGTACTTGGCCATGAGCCTCTCAACTTTTGTTAGGAACTTGGCCATGAGCCTCTCAACTTTTGTTAGGTACTTGGCCATGAGCCGCTCAACTTTTGTTAGGTACTTGGCCACGAGCCTCTCAACTTTTGTTAGGTACTTGGCCATGAGCCGCTCAACTTTTGTTAGGTACTTGGCCATGAGCCTCTCAACTTTTGTTAGGTACTTGGCCATGAGCCTCTCAACTTTTGTTAGGTACTTTGCCATGAGCCTCTCAACTTTTGTAACTTATTCATGAGCCCCTCAACTTTTGTTATTTACTTGGCCATGAGCCCCTCAACTTTTGTGGGTACTTGGCCATGAGCCTCTCAACTTTTGTTAGGTACTTGGCCATGAGCCCCTCAACATTTGTAACTTATTCATGAGCCGCTCAACTTGTGTTAGGTACTTGGCCATGAGCCCCTCAACATTTGTTAGGTACTTGGCCATGAGCCTCTCAACTTTTGTAACTTATTCATGAGCCCCTCAACTTTTGTTAGGTACTTGGCCATGAGCCCCTCAACATTTGTTAGGTACTTGACCATGAGCCTCTAAACTTTTGTTAGGTACTTGGCCATGAGCCTCTCAACTTTTGTTAGGTACTTGGCCATGAGCCTCTCAACTTTTGTTAGGTACTTGGCCATGAGTCCCTCAACTTTTGTTAGGTACTTGGCCATGAGCCCCTCAACATTTGTTAGGTACTTGGCCATGAGCCTCTCAACTTTTGTTAGGTACTTGGCCATGAGCCCCTCAACATTTGTTAGGTACTTGGCCATGAGCCTCTCAACTTTTGTAACTTATTCATGAGCCCCTCAACTTTTGTTAGGTACTTGGCCATGAGCCCCTCAACATTTGTTAGGTACTTTGCCATGAGCCTCTCAACTTTTGTTAGGTACTTGGCCATGAGCCTCTCAACTTTTGTTAGGTACTTGGCCATGAGCCCCTCAACTTTTGTTAGGTACTTGGCCATGAGCCTCTCAACTTTTGTTAGGTACTTGGCCATGAGCCTCTCAACTTTTGTTAGGTACTTGGCCATGAGCCTCTCAACTTTTGTTAGGTACTTGGCCATGAGCCTCTCAACTTTTGTTAGGTACTAGGCAATGAGCCTCTCAACTTTTGTTAGGTACTTGGCCATGAGCCCCTCAACATTTGTTAGGTACTTGGCCATGAGCCTATCAACTTTTGTAACTTATTCATGAGCCCCTCAACTTTTGTTAGGTACTTGGCCATGAGCCCCTCAACATTTGTTAGGTACTTGGCCATGAGCCTCTCAACTTTTGTTAGGTACTTGGCCATGAGCCTCTCAACTTTCGTTAGGTACTTGGCCATGAGCCTCTCAACTTTTGTTAGGTACTAGGCAATGAGCCTCTCAACTTTTGTTAGGTACTTGGCCATGAGCCCCTCAACATTTATTAGGTACTTGGCCATGAGCCTCTCAACTTTTGTAACTTATTCATGAGCCCCTCAACTTTTGTTAGGTACTTGGCCATGAGCCCCTCAACATTTGTTAGGTACTTGGCCATGAGCCTCTCAACTTTTGTTAGGTACTTGGCCATGAGCCTCTCAACTTTCGTTAGGTACTTGGCCATGAGCCTCTCAACTTTTGTTAGGTTAGGTTAGGTTAGGTTAGGTTAGGTTAGGTTAGGTTAGGTTAGGTTAGGTAAGGTTAGTTTATTTGAAGAAATGACTTTTTTAATTTCCATGTTACGATTTATTTGATAGTTCCAAAATACTCTTATGCATTAGTATTGCCAGTGTTTTCATTTATTGTTGTATTATCGTCTCCACATTGTATAATAAGTAATTTAGCATTATAAATTAGCCCCTTCCTTAAAATATCCCCTCCCCTATAATAATTAATTTAGATGTTAATTAATAGAGCCCCTCAACATTTGTAACTTATTCATGAGCCTCTCAACTTTTGTTAGGTACTGGGCCATGAGCCTCTCAACTTTTGTTAGGTACTTGGCCATGAGCCTCTCAACTTTTGTAACTTATTCATGAGCCCCTCAACTTTTGTTAGGTACTTGGCCATGAGCCCGTCAACTTTTGTTCGGTACTTGGCCATGAGCCCCTCAACATTTGTAACTTATCCATGAGCCTCTCAACTTTTGTTAGGTACTTGGCCATGAGCCTCTCAACTTTTGTTAGGTACTTGGCCATGAGCCTCTCAACTTTTGTTAGGAACTTGGCCATGAGCCTCTCAACTTTTGTTAGGTACTTGGCCATGAGCCGCTCAACTTTTGTTAGGTACTTGGCCACGAGCCTCTCAACTTTTGTTAGGTACTTGGCCATGAGCCGCTCAACTTTTGTTAGGTACTTGGCCATGAGCCTCTCAACTTTTGTTAGGTACTTGGCCATGAGCCTCTCAACTTTTGTTAGGTACTTTGCCATGAGCCTCTCAACTTTTGTAACTTATTCATGAGCCCCTCAACTTTTTTTATTTACTTGGCCATGAGCCCCTCAACATTTGTAACTTATTCATGAGCCGCTCAACTTTTGTTAGGTACTTGGCCATGAGCCCCTCAACATTTGTTAGGTACTTGGCCATGAGCCTCTCAACTTTTGTAACTTATTCATGAGCCCCTCAACTTTTGTTAGGTACTTGGCCATGAGCCCCTCAACATTTGTTAGGTACTTGGCCATGAGCCTCTAAACTTTTGTTAGGTACTTGGCCATGAGCCTCTCAACTTTTGTTAGGTACTTGGCCATGAGCCTCTCAACTTTTGTTAGGTACTTGGCCATGAGTCCCTCAACTTTTGTTAGGTACTTGGCCATGAGCCCCTCAACATTTGTTAGGTACTTGGCCATGAGCCTCTCAACTTTTGTTAGGTACTTGGCCATGAGCCCCTCAACATTTGTTAGGTACTTGGCCATGAGCCTCTCAACTTTTGTAACTTATTCATGAGCCCCTCAACTTTTGTTAGGTACTTGGCCATGAGCCCCTCAACATTTGTTAGGTACTTTGCCATGAGCCTCTCAACTTTTGTTAGGTACTTGGCCATGAGCCTCTCAACTTTTGTTAGGTACTTGGCCATGAGCCCCTCAACTTTTGTTAGGTACTTGGCCATGAGCCTCTCAACTTTTGTTAGGTACTTGGCCATGAGCCTCTCAACTTTTGTTAGGTACTTGGCCATGAGCCTCTCAACTTTTGTTAGGTACTTGGCCATGAGCCTCTCAACTTTTGTTAGGTACTAGGCAATGAGCCTCTCAACTTTTGTTAGGTACTTGGCCATGAGCCCCTCAACATTTGTTAGGTACTTGGCCATGAGCCTCTCAACTTTTGTAACTTATTCATGAGCCCCTCAACTTTTGTTAGGTACTCGGCCATGAGCCCCTCAACATTTGTTAGGTACTTGGCCATGAGCCTCTCAACTTTTGTTAGGTACTTGGCCATGAGCCTCTCAACTTTCGTTAGGTACTTGGCCATGAGCCTCTCAACTTTTGTTAGGTTAGGTTAGGTTAGGTTAGGTTAGGTTAGGTTAGGTTAGGTTAGGTTGGGGGATCCCCCACAGCGCATACTTCCTCGTAGTTTCCCCCGGGCAACGCCGTGTCTGACCACCGTAACGGAGTGGCAGACCGGCGGCTAAAGTGCGCTGTGATTCGTAGACATTATTGCAGTCGTCCGCGAATATGTCGAACAAGCCAAGGCGAGACCCTTCGGGGCGTTTTATTTCGAATCGCTCCTCCCAGGACGATTCAAACGGCCCTTCTCAGGGCCAATCCAACGGCCCTTCTCAGGGCCAATCCAACGGCCCTTCTCAGGGCCCACCCAACGGCCCTTCTCAGGGCCACGCCGGCGGCGCTTTGGCGTCGGAAGCTGACCGCGCATCATCTGCGGCCAGCTTATTCAGAAGTCCATATGAGATGTCGGACTCCGACGACTCCAATATGGACACGTCGGCTGTCGAAAGCGACCGCTTCAAGCGCCAAGCAGGCAAGAAGAGGTCCAAGGGCTCCTCGGAGTCGACCGGAAGCAGGGCGAAGAAGAGGTCGAAGTCTAAAAAGGCTTCGACTTCTACTGCGCCTTCTTCCCACAATGTGGGCTTGGTGGACGCCGAGCGCCAGCTAAATCTAGCGAAAAGGGCGCAATTAGAAATGGACCTGGAGGAGAGGGTCGCCGCCAAGGAGCAGCAGGCGCAAGTTGCCAGGTCGAGGGCTGGCTATGGTGCATCCAATGTACTATATGCCGACCACTCCCTGGCGGAACTGGAGCGCATGGCGCAGGAGGATCGGGAGGAGGTTCTGAAGGTCGCTTCTAAGTCGTCCAATTTGAAGGGGACCTTCCAGAAGGCCCTCAAATGCCGGGCCGCCAGCATGCACGGCATTATCGCGGAGCTGGTGAAGCGGACGGCCACGGACGAGACGCGGCAGCTGCAGGCGAAGGTGGATCGCCTGCAGGTGGAGGTCAGCCAACTACACCAGAAGCTGGCTGAGGCTACGGCCAGGCCTGCCCAATCTGCCCCAGTCTATCCGGTGGGAGGAGACTCCTCCTCCTCCCCTGCCAGTCTTGAGGCAATAATCCGCGGGGTGATCTTGGAGGAGAGGGCCTTCATCCGAGCCTGCTTCGCAGGCATCGAGGACCGGCTCTTGCCGGAAAGGCGGGTCCGCCCACCGCTAGCGGCGGATAAGAGTCCACCGCTGAGGGAGCCGGAACCTGCGCCTCTAGCAGGACCGGTATCGCAGCCCTCCAAGGGCAAAGGCAAGGGCAAGAGGACCAAGGCGGCTCCTGATACGCCCACCACAAGCGCGGAGGTGGCGTCTGGGTCGTCTGCCATTCCAGCAGCCCCCCAGATCTCGCAGGGGGAAGACGCCCTTCTTCCCTCCACCACCCCATCCAACCAGTCGTGGACGGAAGTGGTCAGGAGAGGAAAAGGGAAGAAGGGCAAAAAGTCGGCCCCCAAGTCTGCTGCAACTAGTTCTGCAGTCATCAAAAAGGCGGGGAGGAAGCTGGTTCCTCCCAAAACTGCGGCCGTCGTGGTGACCATCACTCCGGAGGCCGCGGAGCGGGGCGAGACGTACGAGTCCGTCCTAAGACGGGCTCGTACCAATGCTGATCCCTCCCAGCTGGGGATCGGCAACATCACGTGCCGCCGAACCCTAACTGGGGCTCGAATTTTCGAGTTCTCGGGGGAGCAGCGAGGCACAAATGCGGACCTCTTCGCAACAAAGTTGCAAGAGGTCATCGCGGATGCGGCAAGGGTCACCAGGCCTGTTAAGACCGCAGCCTTGGAGGTGGCCGATCTGGACGATTCGGTCACCAAAGAGGATGTGGTGGCGGCCGTCGCGGTGGCTGGAGGATGCGATGCTGGCGCGGTGAAGGGTGGAGCCATCAGGCCCGGCCGCCGCGGCTTGGGCATCATCCGCGTCGAGTGCCCAGTCGCCGCGGCTGGGGCCGTCCTTGCTGCGACCAAGGGACGAATGCAAGTGGGGTTCGGCTCGGCTGTGGTCCGGCCGCTTGAGGACCAGCCTGTCCGGTGCTTCAAGTGCTTCGCTGTCGGCCACACCCGGGCTACGTGTCCCTCCAAGTCCGACTGGGGAGACACGTGCTTCCAATGCGGACGGGAGGGACACGGGTGGGCCGCTTGCACTGCCATCGCGCCACACTGCGCGGCGTGTGCCGCCGGTGGCCGCCCCGCGGACCACAGGATGACGGGCAGGAGCTGCAAGCCCCCCGTGAGGAAAGGCGTGGTGCCGGCGCAGGTTCGCCCTGCTGCTAAAGCCGTCGCAGTCGTCGCCGCTGTTACTCCAGCGGCGGTAGCTGAGGAGGGGGGTGCGATGTCGGAATAATAATTTCCGACTACCGCATCCTCCAGGCGAACACCAACCACTGCAGAGCGGCGCAGGACCTGGTAGTGCAGGTCATGGCCGAGTGGTTGGTGAACGTAGCGGTGGTCGCCGAGCCCTACTCAATTCCCGGCAGCTGGCTGGGTGACGAGGATGACTTGGTGGCTCTAGCGGCGCGGTCTTCCACAGACTCCCCTCCCCTCTCGCTATTAGAGAGGGGACCGGGATACGTGGCCGCCGCGTGGGGAGACTTAGCCCTTGTGGGCGTCTATTTCTCCCCAAACCGCCCTCTTCAGGACTTCGAGAACTACCTTGGAGTCCTGGCCGCCGTGGTCGGCAGGGCGGCGCCGCGTCAGGTCTCCGTACTGGGAGACCTGAATGCCAAGTCGGTGACCTGGGGCAACATGGCGACCGACGCACGCGGGCGGGCAGTGGAGATGTGGGCAACCTCGACTGGACTCTCCCTCTTGAACAGAGGAAGCGTCCAGACATGCGTGCGGCGGCAGGGTGGCTCAATAGTGGACGTCACTTTCGCCACCCCTGCGTTAGCCGCGCGCGTTTTGAACTGGCGGGTGGACCTGGTGGAGACTATGTCGGATCACCGCTACGTGCGGTTCGACATCTCCACCAGTGGCCCCGGAGAGACGCGGCCCCTCTCGGTGCGTTCACCGTTCCCACGGTGGGCTCTCGCCCGCCTGGACAGGGAAGCGGCGCGGGAGGCGGCGTTCGTCCAGGACTGGCTTTCGCCGCCTTCTACCGGCCTAGATGTGGACACCGTGGCGGGGCACCTGAGGGAGTCTCTGACCGAGGTATGTAACTCCAGCATGCCTCGGTCTCGCCGACCGCCACCCAATCGCGCCGTGTACTGGTGGTCGGCGGAGCTGGCGAGGCTCCGAGCAGCGTGTGTGGAGGCAAGGAGGGCCTACGCGCGGAGTCGGCGGCGTCGTCGAAGGGACCAGGCCGTCGGGGACCACCTCTATGAGGTATACGTGGAGGCAAAAATGGTCCTCGACCGAGCCATCGCCACCGCCAGAGACTCGGCGAGAGCTGAGATGTTGGAGGGACTCGACAACGACCCCTACGGGAGACCATATAAGGCGGCGCGCAACAAATTGCGCCCGTTTGGTCCCCCGGTGGCCGAGACCCTGGAGCCCTCATTTCTTGATGGGGTGGTTCAGTCCCTGTTCCCGTGCAGGGACAACTTCACCCCACCAGTGATGGACCCACCGCAGACAGCTCCGCCAGCTGAGGAAGAAGAGGAGGCACCTCCTGTCACGGAGTCGGAACTTGGCGCGGCGATTCTCCATATCCGCGCCAAGAAGACAGCTCCAGGCCCCGACGGTGTTCCAGCAAGAGTGGTGGCGATCGCTGCCACTCAAATGGAGGAGAGGTTTCGGGACCTTTTCAGCGCATGCCTTGCGTCTGGAAGGTTCCCGAAACCGTGGAAGGAAGGGCAGCTGTGCCTCCTTCGCAAGGAGGGCCGGCCAGCAGACTCCCCCTCGGCATACCGGCCCATCGTTCTGCTCGATGAGGTCGGCAAAATGTTCGAGGGGATAATCGCTGCCCGCCTAAAGTGCCATCTGCGCACTATTGGGCCGGACTTGTCGGACGCTCAGTTCGGTTTTCGGGCTGAACGTTCGACGGTGGACGCGCTGGCCTGCCTTAAGGGCCAGGTGAAGGAGGCGATGGAGGCGGGGGACGGACTGTTGGCGGTGTCATTCGACATAGCCAACGCCTTCAACTCCGTTCCTCACTCCACCATCCTAGAGGCGCTCCGATTTCACGGGGTGCCTAGATACATGCGCAGGCTGCTGGCCGGCTACCTGGAGGATCGGGCGATCCTTCTGGTAAATAGGACTGGCCAAGTCCGGCGGTACGCCGTTGAGGCCGGCGTTCCACAGGGGTCAGTCTTAGGACCTCTCCTCTGGAACGTCGGCTATGATTGGCTCCTGCGGGGAACTCTCCTCCGAGGCACGAGTGTCGTCTGCTATGCGGATGACACTCTCCTCACCGCCCGGGGGGGGAGTTTCAGGGAGGCGGCCAACCTGGCCTCGGCGGGCGGATCCTTGGTCGCGGGGAGGATCCGCCGCCTAGGTTTAACGGTGGCGCTGCACAAGACCGAGGCCGTGTTCTTCCACGGCACTCGGCAGCGCCCCCCACCACCTGACGCTCACATCTTCGTGGAGAGCGTCAGAATTGAGGTGAAGGCCCAGATGAAATATCTGGGCCTTGTACTCGACAGCAGGTGGCGCTTCGGTCCACATTTTAGCGGGCTATCGTCGCGCCTGCTGAAGACCGCAGGCGCGCTCTCCTGGCTGCTTCCCAACCTGGGGGGGCCCAGCGCGCGATGTCGGCAACTTTACGCCGGCATCTTGAGGAGTATGGCCCTCTACGGGGCTCCTATCTGGGAGGACTCCCTCCAAAGGAGGGAGAATGCCGCCGCCTTACGGGCACCTCAGAGGGCCATAGCCCAGCGAGCGGCGCGGGCTTACCGCACGGTGAGCTTTGGGGCGGCATGTGCTCTGGCCGGCACCCCTCCTTGGGAACTCGAGGCGTGGGTGCTTGCCAGAGTATATGAATGGACGGCGGGGCGGAGGGCGAGAGGACAACGCTCAGCCCCGGAAGAGCGGGAAGCCGTCCGGCAGGAGGCGAGGGACGCCATCGTCGTCCATTGGACGAGGGACCTCACCACCGCAGCCTTCGGCCGCCGAACCCTCGACGCGATTGGGCCAGTCCTGCGAGACTGGCTCGAGCGGTCACATGGGTTCCTCTCCTTCCGTCTGGTGCAGGTGCTGTCCGGACACGGTTGTTTTGGATCGTACCTGCACCGAATCGGACGGGAGAGGACGCCGTCGTGCCTCGACTGTGGTGCGGCGGAGGACGCAGCGCAGCACACCCTCGAGGTGTGCCCGTCGTGGTCCGAGCCGCGCCGCAGTCTCATCGCCGTGATCGGACCGGACCTCTCGCTCCCCGGCTTGGTTAACGCTATGCTGAGGGATGAGAGGTCCTGGGCGGCAGTTGCCTCCTTCTGTGAACACGTCATGTCCCAGAAGGAGGCGGCGGAGCGCGCACGGGAGGACGATCCCGACGCGGCGCCGCTCCGAAGGCGGAGGAGGGGTCGAAGAAGACGTCAGTTCGATAGTCATCTCCGGCTCCTCCCAGGTGGAGACCAGCAAGCAATGGGTGCGGGGGCACCCTTGCCTGTATTGCACACATCTCCACCAGTGTCGGACGGGAATGGCCAGGTGTTCCCGGCCATTCCCGTAGCCCCCCAACTTGGGAGGCATGCGGGGCCCGCCAGCTAGGCGGGCATGCGCCGGGAGGGTTGTGGATGTAAAGGCTGAGCCGGTTTCCCATGGCCCTCCCATCACGGCGATGTGGGAACACCGCTGTTTTTTAGTGGGTATACTGTCGCTAGCGACAGGAGTCCCACATACCCCACTCGTCCCCCACGAGCGGGGATGCGTAATGCATTTCTCAGCGTTAAAAAAAAAAAAAAGGTTAGGTTAGGTTAGGTAAGGTTAGTTTATTTGAAGAAATGACTTTTTTAATTTCCATGTTACGATTTATTTGATAGTTCCAAAATACTCTTATGCATTAGTATTGCCAGTGTTTTCATTTATTGTTGTATTATCGTCTCCACATTGTATAATAAGTAATTTAGCATTATAAATTAGCCCCTTCCTTAAAATATCCCCTCCCCTATAATAATTAATTTAGATGTTAATTAATAGAGCCCCTCAACATTTGTAACTTATTCATGAGCCTCGCAACTTTTGTTAGGAACTTGGCCATGAGCCCCTCAACATTTGTAAGGTACTTGGCCATGAGCCTCTCAACTTTTGTTAGGTACTTGGCCATGAGCCTCTCAACTTTCGTTAGGTACTTGGCCATGAGCCTCTCAACTTTTGTTAGGTTAGGTTAGGTTAGGTTAGGTTAGGTTAGGTTAGGTTAGGTTAGGTTAGGTAAGGTTAGTTTATTTGAAGAAATGACTTTTAATTTCCATGTTACGATTTATTTGATAGTTCCAAAATACTCTTATGCATTAGTATTGCCAGTGTTTTCATTTATTGTTGTATTATCGTCTCCACATTGTGTACTTGGCCATGAGCCCCTCAACTTTTGTGGGTACTTGGCCATGAGCCTCTCAACTTTTGTTAGGTACTTGGCCATGAGCCCCTCAACATTTGTAACTTATTCATTAGCCGCTCAACTTTTGTTAGGTACTTGGCCATGAGCCTCTCAACTTTTGTTAGGTACTTGGCCATGAGCCTCTCAACTTTTGTTAGGTACTTGGCCATGAGCCTCTCAACTTTTGTTAGGTACTTGGCGATGAGCCGCTCAACTTTTGTTAGGTACTTGGCCATGAGCCTCTCAAGTTTTGTTAGGTACTTGGCCATGAGCCTCTCAACTTTTGTAATTTATTCATGAGCCCCTATACATTTGTTAGGTACTTGGCCATGAGCCTCTCAACTTTTGTTAGGTACTAGGCCATGAGCCTCTCAACTTTTGTTAGGTACTTGGCCATGAGCCCCTCAACATTTGTTAGGTACTTGGCCATGAGCCTCTCAACTTTTGTAACTTATTCATGAGCCCCTCAACTTTTGTTAGGTACTTGGCCATGAGCCCCTCAACATTTGTTAGGTACTTGGCCATGAGCCTCTAAACTTTTGTTAGGTACTTGGCCATGAGCCTCTCAACTTTTGTTAGGTACTTGGCCATGAGCCTCTCAACTTTTGTTAGGTACTTGGCCATGAGTCCCTCAACTTTTGTTAGGTACTTGGCCATGAGCCCCTCAACATTTGTTAGGTACTTGGCCATGACCCTCTCAACTTTTGTAACTTATTCATGAGCCCCTCAACTTTTGTTAGGTACTTGGCCATGAGCCCCTCAACATTTGTTTGGTACTTGGCCATGAGCCTCTCAACTTTTGTAACTTATTCATGAGCCCCTCAACTTTTGTTAGGTACTTGGCCATGAGCCTCTCAACTTTTGTTAGGTACTTGGCCATGGGCCCCTCAACATTTGTTAGGTACTTGGCCATGAGCCTCTCATATTTTGTAACTTATTCATGAGCCCCTCAACTTTTGTTGAATACTTGGCCATGAGCCCCTCAACATTTGTTAGGTACTTGGCCATGAGCCCCTCAACATTTGTTAGGTACTTGGCCATGACCCTCTCAACTTTTGTTAGGTACTTGGCCATGAGCCCCTCAACATTTTTTGGGTACTTGGCCATGAGCCCTTCAACATTTGTAACTTATTCATGAGCCCCTCAACTTTTGTTAGGTACTTGGCCATGAGCCCCTCAACATTTGTTAGGTACTTGGCCATGAGCCTCTCAACCTTTGTAAGGTACTTGGCCATGAGCCTCTCAACTTTTGTTAGGTACTTGGCCATGAGCCTCTCAACTTTTGTTAGGTACTTGGCCATGAGCCTCTCAACTTTTGTTAGGAACTTGGCCATGAGCCTCTCAACTTTTGTTAGGTACTTGGCCATGAGCCGCTCAACTTTTGTTAGGTACTTGGCCACGAGCCTCTCAACTTTTGTTAGGTACTTGGCCATGAGCCGCTCAACTTTTGTTAGGTACTTGGCCATGAGCCTCTCAACTTTTGTTAGGTACTTGGCCATGAGCCTCTCAACTTTTGTTAGGTACTTTGCCATGAGCCTCACAACTTTTGTAACTTATTCATGAGCCCCTCAACTTTTGTTATTTACTTTGCCATGAGCCCCTCAACTTTTGTGGGTACTTGGCCATGAGCCTCTCAACTTTTGTTAGGTACTTGGCCATGAGCCCCTCAACATTTGTAACTTATTCATGAGCCGCTCAACTTTTGTTAGGTACTTGGCCATGAGCCCCTCAACATTTGTTAGGTACTTGGCCATGAGCCTCTCAACTTTTGTAACTTATTCATGAGCCCCTCAACTTTTGTTAGGTACTTGGCCATGAGCCCCTCAACATTTGTTAGGTACTTGGCCATGAGCCTCTAAACTTTTGTTAGGTACTTGGCCATGAGCCTCTCAACTTTTGTTAGGTACTTGGCCATGAGCCTCTCAACTTTTGTTAGGTACTTGGCCATGAGTCCCTCAACTTTTGTTAGGTACTTGGCCATGAGCCCCTCAACATTTGTTAGGTACTTGGCCATGAGCCTCTCAACTTTTGTTAGGTACTTGGCCATGAGCCCCTCAACATTTGTTAGGTACTTGGCCATGAGCCTCTCAACTTTTGTAACTTATTCATGAGCCCCTCAACTTTTGTTAGGTACTTGGCCATGAGCCCCTCAACATTTGTTAGGTACTTTGCCATGAGCCTCTCAACTTTTGTTAGGTACTTGGCCATGAGCCTCTCAACTTTTGTTAGGTACTTGGCCATGAGCCCCTCAACTTTTGTTAGGTACTTGGCCATGAGCCTCTCAACTTTTGTTAGGTACTTGGCCATGAGCCTCTCAACTTTTGTTAGGTACTTGGCCATGAGCCTCTCAACTTTTGTTAGGTACTTGGCCATGAGCCTCTCAACTTTTGTTAGGTACTAGGCAATGAGCCTCTCAACTTTTGTTAGGTACTTGGCCATGAGCCCCTCAACATTTGTTAGGTACTTGGCCATGAGCCTCTCAACTTTTGTAACTTATTCATGAGCCCCTCAACTTTTGTTAGGTACTTGGCCATGAGCCCCTCAACATTTGTTAGGTACTTGGCCATGAGCCTCTCAACTTTTGTTAGGTACTTGGCCATGAGCCTCTCAACTTTCGTTAGGTACTTGGCCATGAGCCTCTCAACTTTTGTTAGGTACTAGGCAATGAGCCTCTCAACTTTTGTTAGGTACTTGGCCATGAGCCCCTCAACATTTGTTAGGTACTTGGCCATGAGCCTCTCAACTTTTGTAACTTATTCATGAGCCCCTCAACTTTTGTTAGGTACTTGGCCATGAGCCCCTCAACATTTGTTAGGTACTTGGCCATGAGCCTCTCAACTTTTGTTAGGTACTTGGCCATGAGCCTCTCAACTTTCGTTAGGTACTTGGCCATGAGCCTCTCAACTTTTGTTAGGTTAGGTTAGGTTAGGTTAGGTTAGGTTAGGTTAGGTTAGGTAAGGTTAGTTTATTTGAAGAAATGACTTTTTTAATTTCCATGTTACGATTTATTTGATAGTTCCAAAATACTCTTATGCATTAGTATTGCCAGTGTTTTCATTTATTGTTGTATTATCGTCTCCACATTGTATAATAAGTAATTTAGCATTATAAATTAGCCCCTTCCTTAAAATATCCCCTCCCCTATAATAATTAATTTAGATGTTAATTAATAGAGCCCCTCAACATTTGTAACTTATTCATGAGCCTCTCAACTTTTGTTAGGTACTGGGCCATGAGCCTCTCAACTTTTGTTAGGTACTTGGCCATGAGCCTCTCAACTTTTGTAACTTATTCATGAGCCCCTCAACTTTTGTTAGGTACTTGGCCATGAGCCCGTCAACTTTTGTTCGGTACTTGGCCATGAGCCCCTCAACATTTGTAACTTATCCATGAGCCTCTCAACTTTTGTTAGGTACTTGGCCATGAGCCTCTCAACTTTTGTTAGGTACTTGGCCATGAGCCTCTCAACTTTTGTTAGGAACTTGGCCATGAGCCTCTCAACTTTTGTTAGGTACTTGGCCATGAGCCGCTCAACTTTTGTTAGGTACTTGGCCACGAGCCTCTCAACTTTTGTTAGGTACTTGGCCATGAGCCGCTCAACTTTTGTTAGGTACTTGGCCATGAGCCTCTCAACTTTTGTTAGGTACTTGGCCATGAGCCTCTTAACTTTTGTTAGGTACTTTGCCATGAGCCTCTCAACTTTTGTAACTTATTCATGAGCCCCTCAACTTTTGTTATTTACTTGGCCATGAGCCCCTCAACTTTTGTGGGTACTTGGCCATGAGCCTCTCAACTTTTGTTAGGTACTTGGCCATGAGCCCCTCAACATTTGTAACTTATTCATGAGCCGCTCAACTTTTGTTAGGTACTTGGCCATGAGCCCCTCAACATTTGTTAGGTACTTGGCCATGAGCCTCTCAACTTTTGTAACTTATTCATGAGCCCCTCAACTTTTGTTAGGTACTTGGCCATGAGCCCCTCAACATTTGTTAGGTACTTGGCCATGAGCCTCTAAACTTTTGTTAGGTACTTGGCCATGAGCCTCTCAACTTTTGTTAGGTACTTGGCCATGAGCCTCTCAACTTTTGTTAGGTACTTGGCCATGAGTCCCTCAACTTTTGTTAGGTACTTGGCCATGAGCCCCTCAACATTTGTTAGGTACTTGGCCATGAGCCTCTCAACTTTTGTTAGGTACTTGGCCATGAGCCCCTCAACATTTGTTAGGTACTTGGCCATGAGCCTCTCAACTTTTGTAACTTATTCATGAGCCCCTCAACTTTTGTTAGGTACTTGGCCATGAGCCCCTCAACATTTGTTAGGTACTTTGCCATGAGCCTCTCAACTTTTGTTAGGTACTTGGCCATGAGCCTCTCAACTTTTGTTAGGTACTAGGCCATGAGCCCCTCAACTTTTGTTAGGTACTTGGCCATGAGCCTCTCAACTTTTGTGAGGTACTTGGCCATGAGCCTCTCAACTTTTGTTAGGTACTTGGCCATGAGCCTCTCAACTTTTGTTAGGTACTTGGCCATGAGCCTCTCAACTTTTGTTAGGTACTAGGCAATGAGCCTCTCAACTTTTGTTAGGTACTTGGCCATGAGCCCCTCAACATTTGTTAGGTACTTGGCCATGAGCCTCTCAACTTTTGTAACTTATTCATGAGCCCCTCAACTTTTGTTAGGTACTTGGCCATGAGCCCCTCAACATTTGTTAGGTACTTGGCCATGAGCCTCTCAACTTTTGTTAGGTACTTGGCCATGAGCCTCTCAACTTTCGTTAGGTACTTGGCCATGAGCCTCTCAACTTTTGTTAGGTTAGGTTAGGTTAGGTTAGGTTAGGTTAGGTTAGGTTAGGTTAGGTTAGGTAAGGTTAGTTTATTTGAAGAAATGACTTTTTTAATTTCCATGTTACGATTTATTTGATAGTTCCAAAATACTCTTATGCATTAGTATTGCCAGTGTTTTCATTTATTGTTGTATTATCGTCTCCACATTGTATAATAAGTAATTTAGCATTATAAATTAGCCCCTTCCTTAAAATATCCCCTCCCCTATAATAATTAATTTAGATGTTAATTAATAGAGCCCCTCAACATTTGTAACTTATTCATGAGCCTCGCAACTTTTGTTAGGTACTTGGCCATGAGCCCCTCAACATTTGTAAGGTACTTGGCCATGAGCCTCTCAACTTTTGTTAGGTACTTGGCCATGAGCCTCTCAACTTTCGTTAGGTACTTGGCCATGAGCCTCTCAACTTTTGTTAGGTTAGGTTAGGTTAGGTTAGGTTAGGTTAGGTTAGGTTAGGTTAGGTTAGGTTAGGTTAGGTTAGGTTAGGTTAGGTTAGGTTAGGTAAGGTTAGTTTATTTGAAGAAATGACTTTTAATTTCCATGTTACGATTTATTTGATAGTTCCAAAATACTCTTATGCATTAGTATTGCCAGTGTTTTCATTTATTGTTGTATTATCGTCTCCACATTGTATAATAAGTAATTTAGCATTATAAATTAGCCCCTTCCTTAAAATATCCCCTCCCCTATAATAATTAATTTAGATGTTAATTAATAGAGCCCCTCAACATTTGTAACTTATTCATGAGCCTCGCAACTTTTGTTAGGTACTTGGCCATGAGCCCCTCAACTTTTGTGGGTACTTGGCCATGAGCCTCTCAACTTTTGTTAGGTACTTGGCCATGAGCCCCTCAACATTTGTAACTTATTCATTAGCCGCTCAACTTTTGTTAGGTACTTGGCCATGAGCCTCTCAACTTTTGTTAGGTACTTGGCCATGAGCCTCTCAACTTTTGTTAGGTACTTGGCCATGAGCCTCTCAACTTTTGTTAGGTACTTGGCCATGAGCCGCTCAACTTTTGTTAGGTACTTGGCCATGAGCCTCTCAAGTTTTGTTAGGTACTTGGCCATGAGCCTCTCAACTTTTGTAATTTATTCATGAGCCCCTATACATTTGTTAGGTACTTGGCCATGAGCCTCTCAACTTTTGTTAGGTACTAGGCCATGAGCCTCTCAACTTTTGTTAGGTACTTGGCCATGAGCCCCTCAACATTTGTTAGGTACTTGGCCATGAGCCTCTCAACTTTTGTAACTTATTCATGAGCCCCTCAACTTTTGTTAGGTACTTGGCCATGAGCCCCTCAACATTTGTTAGGTACTTGGCCATGAGCCTCTAAACTTTTGTTAGGTACTTGGCCATGAGCCTCTCAACTTTTGTTAGGTACTTGGCCATGAGCCTCTCAACTTTTGTTAGGTACTTGGCCATGAGTCCCTCAACTTTTGTTAGGTACTTGGCCATGAGCCCCTCAACATTTGTTAGGTACTTGGCCATGACCCTCTCAACTTTTGTAACTTATTCATGAGCCCCTCAACTTTTGTTAGGTACTTGGCCATGAGCCCCTCAACATTTGTTTGGTACTTGGCCATGAGCCTCTCAACTTTTGTAACTTATTCATGAGCCCCTCAACTTTTGTTAGGTACTTGGCCATGAGCCTCTCAACTTTTGTTAGGTACTTGGCCATGGGCCCCTCAACATTTGTTAGGTACTTGGCCATGAGCCTCTCATATTTTGTAACTTATTCATGAGCCCCTCAACTTTTGTTGAATACTTGGCCATGAGCCCCTCAACATTTGTTAGGTACTTGGCCATGAGCCCCTCAACATTTGTTAGGTACTTGGCCATGACCCTCTCAACTTTTGTTAGGTACTTGGCCATGAGCCTCTAAACTTTTGTTAGGTACTTGGCCATGAGCCTCTCAACTTTTGTTAGGTACTTGGCCATGAGCCTCTCAACTTTTGTTAGGTACTTGGCCATGAGTCCCTCAACTTTTGTTAGGTACTTGGCCATGAGCCCCTCAACATTTGTTAGGTACTTGGCCATGACCCTCTCAACTTTTGTAACTTATTCATGAGCCCCTCAACTTTTGTTAGGTACTTGGCCATGAGCCCCTCAACATTTTTGGGTACTTGGCCATGAGCCCTTCAACATTTGTAACTTATTCATGAGCCCCTCAACTTTTGTTAGGTACTTGGCCATGAGCCCCTCAACATTTGTTAGGTACTTGGCCATGAGCCTCTCAACCTTTGTAAGGTACTTGGCCATGAGCCTCTCAACTTTTGTTAGGAACTTGGCCATGAGCCTCTCAACTTTTGTAACTTATTCATGAGCCTCTCAACTTTTGTTAGGTACTTGGCCATGAGCCGCTCAACTTTTGTTAAGTACTTGGCCATGAGCCTCTCAACTTTTGTAACTTATTCATGAGCCCCTCAACTTTTGTTAGGTACTTGGCCATGAGCCCCTCAACATTTGTAAGTTACTTGGCCATGAGCCTCTCAACTTTTGTAACTTATTCATGAGCCCCTATACATTTGTTAGGTACTTGGCCATGAGCCGCTCAACTTTTGTTAGGTACTTGGCCATGAGCCCCTCAACTTTTGTTAGGTACTTGGCCATGAGCCTCTCAACTTTCGTTAGGTCCTTGGCCATGAGCCTCTCAACTTTTGTTAGATACTTGGCCATGAGCCCCTCAACATTTGTAACTTATTCATGAGCCCCTCAACTTTTGTAAGGTACTTGGCCATGAGCCTCTCAACCTTTGTAAGGTACTTGGCCATGAGCCTCTCAACTTTTGTTAGGAACTTGGCCATGAGCCTCTCAACTTTTGTAACTTATTCATGAGCCTCTCAACTTTTGTTAGGTACTTGGCCATGAGCCGCTCAACTTTTGTTAAGTACTTGGCCATGAGCCTCTCAACTTTTGTAACTTATTCATGAGCCCCTCAACTTTTGTTAGGTACTTGGCCATGAGCCTCTCAACTTTTGTAACTTATTCATGAGCCCCTATACATTTGTTAGGTACTTGGCCATGAGCCACTCAACTTTTGTTAGGTACTTGGCCATGAGCCCCTCAACTTTTGTTAGGTACTTGGCCATGAGCCGCTCAACTTTTGTTAAGTACTTGGCCATGAGCCTCTCAACTTTTGTAACTTATTCATGAGCCCCTCAACTTTTGTTAGGTACTTGGCCATGAGCCCCTCAACATTTGTAAGTTACTTGGCCATGAGCCTCTCAACTTTTGTAACTTATTCATGAGCCCCTATACATTTGTTAGGTACTTGGCCATGAGCCGCTCAACTTTTGTTAGGTACTTGGCCATGAGCCGCTCAACTTTTGTTAGGTACTTGGCCATGAGCCCCTCAACTTTTGTTAGGTACTTGGCCATGAGCCTCTCAACTTTTGTTAGGTACTTGGCCATGAGCCTCTCAACTTTTGTTAGGTACTTGGCCATGAGCCTCTCAACTTTTGTTAGGTACTTGGCCATGAGCCTCTCAACTTTTGTTAGGTACTTGGCCATGAGCCTCTCAACTTTTGTTAGGTACTTGGCCATGAGCCCCTCAACATTTGTTAGGTACTTGGCCATGAGCCTCTCAACTTTTGTAACTTATTCATGAGCCCCTCAACTTTTGTTAGGTACTTGGCCATGAGCCCCTCAACATTTGTTAGGTACTTGGCCATGAGCCTCTCAACTTTTGTAACTTATTCATGAGCCCCTCAACTTTTGTTAAGTACTTGGCCATGAGCCTCTCAACTTTTGTTAGGTACTTGGCCATGAGCCTCTCAACTTTTGTTAGGTACTTGGCCATGAGCCTCTCAACTTTTGTTAGGTACTTGGCCATGAGCCCCTCAACATTTGTTAGGTACTTGGCCATGAGCCTCTCAACTTTTGTAACTTATTCATGAGCCCCTCAACTTTTGTTAGGTACTTGGCCATGAGCCCCTCAACATTTGTTAGGTACTTGGCCATGAGCCTCTCAACTTTTGTAACTTATTCATGAGCCCCTCAACTTTTGTTAAGTACTTGGCCATGAGCCTCTCAACTTTTGTTAGGTACTTGGCCATGAGCCTCTCAACTTTTGTTAGGTACTTGGCCATGAGCCTCTCAACTTTTGTTAGGTACTTGGCCATGAGCCCCTCAACATTTGTTAGGTACTTGGCCATGAGCCTCTCAACTTTTGTAACTTATTCATGAGCCCCTCAACTTTTGTTAGGTACTTGGCCATGAGCCCCTCAACATTTGTTAGGTACTTGGCCATGAGCCTCTCAACTTTTGTTAGGTACTTGGCCATGAGCCCCTCAACTTTTGTTAGGTACTTGGCCATGAGCCTCTCAACTTTTGTTAGGTACTTGGCCATGAGCCTCTCAACTTTTGTTAGGTACTTGGCCATGAGCCTCTCAACTTTTGTTAGGTACTTGGCCATGAGCCTCTCAACTTTTGTTAGGTACTAGGCCATGAGCCTCTCAACTTTTGTTAGGTACTTGGCCATGAGCCCCTCAACATTTGTTAGGTACTTGGCCATGAGCCTCTCAACTTTTGTAACTTATTCATGAGCCCCTCAACTTTTGTTAGGTACTTGGCCATGAGCCCCTCAACATTTGTTAGGTACTTGGCCATGAGCCTCTAAACTTTTGTTAGGTACTTGGCCATGAGCCTCTCAACTTTTGTTAGGTACTTGGCCATGAGCCTCTCAACTTTTGTTAGGTACTTGGCCATAAGTCCCTCAACTTTTGTTAGGTACTTGGCCATGAGCCCCTCAACATTTGTTAGGTACTTGGCCATGACCCTCTCAACTTTTGTTAGGTACTTGGCCATGAGCCCCTCAACATTTTTTGGGTACTTGGCCATGAGCCCTTCAACATTTGTAACTTATTCATGAGCCCCTCAACTTTTGTTAGGTACTTGGCCATGAGCCGCTCAACTTTTGTTAGGTACTTGGCCATGAGCCCCTCAACTTTTGTTAGGTACTTGGCCATGAGCCTCTCAACTTTCGTTAGGTCCTTGGCCATGAGCCTCTCAACTTTTGTTAGATACTTGGCCATGAGCCCCTCAACATTTGTAACTTATTCATGAGCCCCTCAACTTTTGTAAGGTACTTGGCCATGAGCCTCTCAACCTTTGTAAGGTACTTGGCCATGAGCCTCTCAACTTTTGTTAGGAACTTGGCCATGAGCCTCTCAACTTTTGTAACTTATTCATGAGCCTCTCAACTTTTGTTAGGTACTTGGCCATGAGCCGCTCAACTTTTGTTAAGTACTTGGCCATGAGCCTCTCAACTTTTGTAACTTATTCATGAGCCCCTCAACTTTTGTTAGGTACTTGGCCATGAGCCTCTCAACTTTTGTAACTTATTCATGAGCCCCTATACATTTGTTAGGTACTTGGCCATGAGCCACTCAACTTTTGTTAGGTACTTGGCCATGAGCCCCTCAACTTTTGTTAGGTACTTGGCCATGAGCCGCTCAACTTTTGTTAAGTACTTGGCCATGAGCCTCTCAACTTTTGTAACTTATTCATGAGCCCCTCAACTTTTGTTAGGTACTTGGCCATGAGCCCCTCAACATTTGTAAGTTACTTGGCCATGAGCCTCTCAACTTTTGTAACTTATTCATGAGCCCCTATACATTTGTTAGGTACTTGGCCATGAGCCGCTCAACTTTTGTTAGGTACTTGGCCATGAGCCGCTCAACTTTTGTTAGGTACTTGGCCATGAGCCCCTCAACTTTTGTTAGGTACTTGGCCATGAGCCTCTCAACTTTTGTTAGGTACTTGGCCATGAGCCTCTCAACTTTTGTTAGGTACTTGGCCATGAGCCTCTCAACTTTTGTTAGGTACTTGGCCATGAGCCTCTCAACTTTTGTTAGGTACTTGGCCATGAGCCTCTCAACTTTTGTTAGGTACTTGGCCATGAGCCCCTCAACATTTGTTAGGTACTTGGCCATGAGCCTCTCAACTTTTGTAACTTATTCATGAGCCCCTCAACTTTTGTTAGGTACTTGGCCATGAGCCCCTCAACATTTGTTAGGTACTTGGCCATGAGCCTCTCAACTTTTGTAACTTATTCATGAGCCCCTCAACTTTTGTTAAGTACTTGGCCATGAGCCTCTCAACTTTTGTTAGGTACTTGGCCATGAGCCTCTCAACTTTTGTTAGGTACTTGGCCATGAGCCTCTCAACTTTTGTTAGGTACTTGGCCATGAGCCCCTCAACATTTGTTAGGTACTTGGCCATGAGCCTCTCAACTTTTGTAACTTATTCATGAGCCCCTCAACTTTTGTTAGGTACTTGGCCATGAGCCCCTCAACATTTGTTAGGTACTTGGCCATGAGCCTCTCAACTTTTGTAACTTATTCATGAGCCCCTCAACTTTTGTTAAGTACTTGGCCATGAGCCTCTCAACTTTTGTTAGGTACTTGGCCATGAGCCTCTCAACTTTTGTTAGGTACTTGGCCATGAGCCTCTCAACTTTTGTTAGGTACTTGGCCATGAGCCCCTCAACATTTGTTAGGTACTTGGCCATGAGCCTCTCAACTTTTGTAACTTATTCATGAGCCCCTCAACTTTTGTTAGGTACTTGGCCATGAGCCCCTCAACATTTGTTAGGTACTTGGCCATGAGCCTCTCAACTTTTGTTAGGTACTTGGCCATGAGCCCCTCAACTTTTGTTAGGAACTTGGCCATGAGCCTCTCAACTTTTGTTAGGTACTTGGCCATGAGCCCCTCAACATTTGTTAGGTACTTGGCCATGAGCCTCTCAACTTTTGTAACTTATTCATGAGCCCCTCAACTTTTGTTAGGTACTTGGCCATGAGCCCCTCAACATTTGTTAGGTACTTGGCCATGAGCCTCTAAACTTTTGTTAGGTACTTGGCCATGAGCCTCTCAACTTTTGTTAGGTACTTGGCCATGAGCCTCTCAACTTTTGTTAGGTACTTGGCCATGAGTCCCTCAACTTTTGTTAGGTACTTGGCCATGAGCCCCTCAACATTTGTTAGGTACTTGGCCATGACCCTCTCAACTTTTGTAACTTATTCATGAGCCCCTCAACTTTTGTTAGGTACTTGGCCATGAGCCCCTCAACATTTGTTTGGTACTTGGCCATGAGCCTCTCAACTTTTGTAACTTATTCATGAGCCCCTCAACTTTTGTTAGGTACTTGGCCATGAGCCTCTCAACTTTTGTTAGGTACTTGGCCATGGGCCCCTCAACATTTGTTAGGTACTTGGCCATGAGCCTCTCATATTTTGTAACTTATTCATGAGCCCCTCAACTTTTGTTGAATACTTGGCCATGAGCCCCTCAACATTTGTTAGGTACTTGGCCATGAGCCCCTCAACATTTGTTAGGTACTTGGCCATGACCCTCTCAACTTTTGTTAGGTACTTGGCCATGAGCCTCTAAACTTTTGTTAGGTACTTGGCCATGAGCCTCTCAACTTTTGTTAGGTACTTGGCCATGAGCCTCTCAACTTTTGTTAGGTACTTGGCCATGAGTCCCTCAACTTTTGTTAGGTACTTGGCCATGAGCCCCTCAACATTTGTTAGGTACTTGGCCATGACCCTCTCAACTTTTGTAACTTATTCATGAGCCCCTCAACTTTTGTTAGGTACTTGGCCATGAGCCCCTCAACATTTTTGGGTACTTGGCCATGAGCCCTTCAACATTTGTAACTTATTCATGAGCCCCTCAACTTTTGTTAGGTACTTGGCCATGAGCCCCTCAACATTTGTTAGGTACTTGGCCATGAGCCTCTCAACCTTTGTAAGGTACTTGGCCATGAGCCTCTCAACTTTTGTTAGGAACTTGGCCATGAGCCTCTCAACTTTTGTAACTTATTCATGAGCCTCTCAACTTTTGTTAGGTACTTGGCCATGAGCCGCTCAACTTTTGTTAAGTACTTGGCCATGAGCCTCTCAACTTTTGTAACTTATTCATGAGCCCCTCAACTTTTGTTAGGTACTTGGCCATGAGCCCCTCAACATTTGTAAGTTACTTGGCCATGAGCCTCTCAACTTTTGTAACTTATTCATGAGCCCCTATACATTTGTTAGGTACTTGGCCATGAGCCGCTCAACTTTTGTTAGGTACTTGGCCATGAGCCCCTCAACTTTTGTTAGGTACTTGGCCATGAGCCTCTCAACTTTCGTTAGGTCCTTGGCCATGAGCCTCTCAACTTTTGTTAGATACTTGGCCATGAGCCCCTCAACATTTGTAACTTATTCATGAGCCCCTCAACTTTTGTAAGGTACTTGGCCATGAGCCTCTCAACCTTTGTAAGGTACTTGGCCATGAGCCTCTCAACTTTTGTTAGGAACTTGGCCATGAGCCTCTCAACTTTTGTAACTTATTCATGAGCCTCTCAACTTTTGTTAGGTACTTGGCCATGAGCCGCTCAACTTTTGTTAAGTACTTGGCCATGAGCCTCTCAACTTTTGTAACTTATTCATGAGCCCCTCAACTTTTGTTAGGTACTTGGCCATGAGCCTCTCAACTTTTGTAACTTATTCATGAGCCCCTATACATTTGTTAGGTACTTGGCCATGAGCCACTCAACTTTTGTTAGGTACTTGGCCATGAGCCCCTCAACTTTTGTTAGGTACTTGGCCATGAGCCGCTCAACTTTTGTTAAGTACTTGGCCATGAGCCTCTCAACTTTTGTAACTTATTCATGAGCCCCTCAACTTTTGTTAGGTACTTGGCCATGAGCCCCTCAACATTTGTAAGTTACTTGGCCATGAGCCTCTCAACTTTTGTAACTTATTCATGAGCCCCTATACATTTGTTAGGTACTTGGCCATGAGCCGCTCAACTTTTGTTAGGTACTTGGCCATGAGCCGCTCAACTTTTGTTAGGTACTTGGCCATGAGCCCCTCAACTTTTGTTAGGTACTTGGCCATGAGCCTCTCAACTTTTGTTAGGTACTTGGCCATGAGCCTCTCAACTTTTGTTAGGTACTTGGCCATGAGCCTCTCAACTTTTGTTAGGTACTTGGCCATGAGCCTCTCAACTTTTGTTAGGTACTTGGCCATGAGCCTCTCAACTTTTGTTAGGTACTTGGCCATGAGCCCCTCAACATTTGTTAGGTACTTGGCCATGAGCCTCTCAACTTTTGTAACTTATTCATGAGCCCCTCAACTTTTGTTAGGTACTTGGCCATGAGCCCCTCAACATTTGTTAGGTACTTGGCCATGAGCCTCTCAACTTTTGTAACTTATTCATGAGCCCCTCAACTTTTGTTAAGTACTTGGCCATGAGCCTCTCAACTTTTGTTAGGTACTTGGCCATGAGCCTCTCAACTTTTGTTAGGTACTTGGCCATGAGCCTCTCAACTTTTGTTAGGTACTTGGCCATGAGCCCCTCAACATTTGTTAGGTACTTGGCCATGAGCCTCTCAACTTTTGTAACTTATTCATGAGCCCCTCAACTTTTGTTAGGTACTTGGCCATGAGCCCCTCAACATTTGTTAGGTACTTGGCCATGAGCCTCTCAACTTTTGTAACTTATTCATGAGCCCCTCAACTTTTGTTAAGTACTTGGCCATGAGCCTCTCAACTTTTGTTAGGTACTTGGCCATGAGCCTCTCAACTTTTGTTAGGTACTTGGCCATGAGCCTCTCAACTTTTGTTAGGTACTTGGCCATGAGCCCCTCAACATTTGTTAGGTACTTGGCCATGAGCCTCTCAACTTTTGTAACTTATTCATGAGCCCCTCAACTTTTGTTAGGTACTTGGCCATGAGCCCCTCAACATTTGTTAGGTACTTGGCCATGAGCCTCTCAACTTTTGTTAGGTACTTGGCCATGAGCCCCTCAACTTTTGTTAGGTACTTGGCCATGAGCCTCTCAACTTTTGTTAGGTACTTGGCCATGAGCCTCTCAACTTTTGTTAGGTACTTGGCCATGAGCCTCTCAACTTTTGTTAGGTACTTGGCCATGAGCCTCTCAACTTTTGTTAGGTACTAGGCCATGAGCCTCTCAACTTTTGTTAGGTACTTGGCCATGAGCCCCTCAACATTTGTTAGGTACTTGGCCATGAGCCTCTCAACTTTTGTAACTTATTCATGAGCCCCTCAACTTTTGTTAGGTACTTGGCCATGAGCCCCTCAACATTTGTTAGGTACTTGGCCATGAGCCTCTAAACTTTTGTTAGGTACTTGGCCATGAGCCTCTCAACTTTTGTTAGGTACTTGGCCATGAGCCTCTCAACTTTTGTTAGGTACTTGGCCATAAGTCCCTCAACTTTTGTTAGGTACTTGGCCATGAGCCCCTCAACATTTGTTAGGTACTTGGCCATGACCCTCTCAACTTTTGTTAGGTACTTGGCCATGAGCCCCTCAACATTTTTTGGGTACTTGGCCATGAGCCCTTCAACATTTGTAACTTATTCATGAGCCCCTCAACTTTTGTTAGGTACTTGGCCATGAGCCGCTCAACTTTTGTTAGGTACTTGGCCATGAGCCCCTCAACTTTTGTTAGGTACTTGGCCATGAGCCTCTCAACTTTCGTTAGGTCCTTGGCCATGAGCCTCTCAACTTTTGTTAGATACTTGGCCATGAGCCCCTCAACATTTGTAACTTATTCATGAGCCCCTCAACTTTTGTAAGGTACTTGGCCATGAGCCTCTCAACCTTTGTAAGGTACTTGGCCATGAGCCTCTCAACTTTTGTTAGGAACTTGGCCATGAGCCTCTCAACTTTTGTAACTTATTCATGAGCCTCTCAACTTTTGTTAGGTACTTGGCCATGAGCCGCTCAACTTTTGTTAAGTACTTGGCCATGAGCCTCTCAACTTTTGTAACTTATTCATGAGCCCCTCAACTTTTGTTAGGTACTTGGCCATGAGCCTCTCAACTTTTGTAACTTATTCATGAGCCCCTATACATTTGTTAGGTACTTGGCCATGAGCCACTCAACTTTTGTTAGGTACTTGGCCATGAGCCCCTCAACTTTTGTTAGGTACTTGGCCATGAGCCGCTCAACTTTTGTTAAGTACTTGGCCATGAGCCTCTCAACTTTTGTAACTTATTCATGAGCCCCTCAACTTTTGTTAGGTACTTGGCCATGAGCCCCTCAACATTTGTAAGTTACTTGGCCATGAGCCTCTCAACTTTTGTAACTTATTCATGAGCCCCTATACATTTGTTAGGTACTTGGCCATGAGCCGCTCAACTTTTGTTAGGTACTTGGCCATGAGCCGCTCAACTTTTGTTAGGTACTTGGCCATGAGCCCCTCAACTTTTGTTAGGTACTTGGCCATGAGCCTCTCAACTTTTGTTAGGTACTTGGCCATGAGCCTCTCAACTTTTGTTAGGTACTTGGCCATGAGCCTCTCAACTTTTGTTAGGTACTTGGCCATGAGCCTCTCAACTTTTGTTAGGTACTTGGCCATGAGCCTCTCAACTTTTGTTAGGTACTTGGCCATGAGCCCCTCAACATTTGTTAGGTACTTGGCCATGAGCCTCTCAACTTTTGTAACTTATTCATGAGCCCCTCAACTTTTGTTAGGTACTTGGCCATGAGCCCCTCAACATTTGTTAGGTACTTGGCCATGAGCCTCTCAACTTTTGTAACTTATTCATGAGCCCCTCAACTTTTGTTAAGTACTTGGCCATGAGCCTCTCAACTTTTGTTAGGTACTTGGCCATGAGCCTCTCAACTTTTGTTAGGTACTTGGCCATGAGCCTCTCAACTTTTGTTAGGTACTTGGCCATGAGCCCCTCAACATTTGTTAGGTACTTGGCCATGAGCCTCTCAACTTTTGTAACTTATTCATGAGCCCCTCAACTTTTGTTAGGTACTTGGCCATGAGCCCCTCAACATTTGTTAGGTACTTGGCCATGAGCCTCTCAACTTTTGTAACTTATTCATGAGCCCCTCAACTTTTGTTAAGTACTTGGCCATGAGCCTCTCAACTTTTGTTAGGTACTTGGCCATGAGCCTCTCAACTTTTGTTAGGTACTTGGCCATGAGCCTCTCAACTTTTGTTAGGTACTTGGCCATGAGCCCCTCAACATTTGTTAGGTACTTGGCCATGAGCCTCTCAACTTTTGTAACTTATTCATGAGCCCCTCAACTTTTGTTAGGTACTTGGCCATGAGCCCCTCAACATTTGTTAGGTACTTGGCCATGAGCCTCTCAACTTTTGTTAGGTACTTGGCCATGAGCCCCTCAACTTTTGTTAGGAACTTGGCCATGAGCCTCTCAACTTTTGTTAGGTACTTGGCCATGAGCCTCTCAACTTTTGTTAGGTACTTGGCCATGAGCCTCTCAACTTTTGTTAGGTACTTGGCCATGAGCCTCTCAACTTTTGTTAGGTACTAGGCCATGAGCCTCTCAACTTTTGTTAGGTACTTGGCCATGAGCCCCTCAACATTTGTTAGGTACTTGGCCATGAGCCTCTCAACTTTTGTAACTTATTCATGAGCCCCTCAACTTTTGTTAGGTACTTGGCCATGAGCCCCTCAACATTTGTTAGGTACTTGGCCATGAGCCTCTAAACTTTTGTTAGGTACTTGGCCATGAGCCTCTCAACTTTTGTTAGGTACTTGGCCATGAGCCTCTCAACTTTTGTTAGGTACTTGGCCATAAGTCCCTCAACTTTTGTTAGGTACTTGGCCATGAGCCCCTCAACATTTGTTAGGTACTTGGCCATGACCCTCTCAACTTTTGTTAGGTACTTGGCCATGAGCCCCTCAACATTTTTTGGGTACTTGGCCATGAGCCCTTCAACATTTGTAACTTATTCATGAGCCCCTCAACTTTTGTTAGGTACTTGGCCATGAGCCCCTCAACATTTGTTAGGTACTTGGCCATGAGCCTCTCAACTTTTGTAACTTATTCATGAGCCCCTCAACTTTTGTTTAGTACTTGGCAATGAGCCCCTCAACATTTGTTAGGTACTTGGCCATGAGCCTCTCAACTTTTGTTAGGTACTTGGCCATGAGCCTCTCAACTTTTGTTAGGTACTTGGCCATGAGCCTCTCAACTTTTGTTAGGTACTTGGCCATGAGCCCCTCAACATTTGTAACTTATTCATGAGCCCCTCAACTTTTGTTAGGTACTTGGCCATGAGCCTCTCAACCTTTGTAAGGTACTTGGCCATGAGCCTCTCAACTTTTGTTAGGAACTTGGCCATGAGCCTCTCAACTTTTGTAACTTATTCATGAGCCTCTCAACTTTTGTTAGGTACTTGGCCATGAGCCGCTCAACTTTTGTTAAGTACTTGGCCATGAGCCTCTCAACTTTTGTAACTTATTCATGAGCCCCTCAACTTTTGTTAGGTACTTGGCCATGAGCCCCTCAACATTTGTAAGTTACTTGGCCATGAGCCTCTCAACTTTTGTAACTTATTCATGAGCCCCTCAACTTTTGTTAGGTACTTGGCCATGAGCCTCTCAACTTTTGTTAGGAACTTGGCCATGAGCCTCTCAACTTTTGTAACTTATTCATGAGCCTCTCAACTTTTGTTAGGTACTTGGCCATGAGCCGCTCAACTTTTGTTAAGTACTTGGCCATGAGCCTCTCAACTTTTGTAACTTATTCATGAGCCCCTCAACTTTTGTTAGGTACTTGGACATGAGCCCCTCAACATTTGTTTGGTACTTGGCCATGAGCCTCTCAACTTTTGTAACTTATTCATGAGCCCCTCAACTTTTGTTAGGTACTTGGCCATGAGCCTCTCAACTTTTGTTAGGTACTTGGCCATGGGCCCCTCAACATTTGTTAGGTACTTGGCCATGAGCCTCTCAACTTTTGTAACTTATTCATGAGCCCCTCAACTTTTGTTGAGTACTTGGCCATGAGCCCCTCAACATTTGTTAGGTACTTGGCCATGAGCCTCTCAACTTTTGTTAGGTACTTGGCCATGAGCCGCTCAACTTTTGTTAGGTACTTGGCCATGAGCCTCTCAACTTTTGTTAGGTACTTGGCCATGACCCTCTCAACTTTTGTAAGGTACTTGGCCATGAGCCCCTCAACATTTTTTGGGTACTTGGCCATGAGCCCTTCAACATTTGTGACTTATTCATGAGCCCTTCAACTTTTGTTAGGTACTTGGCCATGAGCCCCTCAACATTTGTTAGGTACTTGGCCATGAGCCTCTCAACTTTTGTAACTTATTCATGAGCCTCTCAACTTTTGTTAGGTACTTGGCCATGAGCCTCTCAACTTTTGTAACTTATTCATGAGCCTCTCAACTTTTGTTAGGTATTTGGCCATGAGCCTCTCAACTTTCGTTAGGTACTTGGCCATGAGCCTCTCAACTTTTGTTAGGTACTTGGCCATGAGCCTCTCAACTTTTGTAATTTATTCATGAGCCCCTCAACTTTTGTTAGGTACTTGGCCATGAGCCTCTCAACTTTTGTTAGGAACTTGGCCATGAGCCACTCAACTTTTGTAATTTATTCATGAGCCCCTCAACTTTTGTTAGGTACTTGGCCATGAGCCGCTCAACTTTTGTTAGGTACTTGGCCATGAGCCTCTCAACTTTTGTTAGGTACTTGGCCATGAGCCTCTCAACTTTTGTAACTTATTCATGAGCCCCTCAACTTTTGTTAGGTACTTGGCCATGAGCCTCTCAACTTTTTTAGGTACTTGGCCATGAGCCTCTCAACTTTTGTTAGGTACTTGGCCATGAGCCCCTCAACATTTGTAACTTATTCATGAGCCTCTCAACTTTTGTTAGGTACTGGGCCATGAGCCTCTCAACTTTTGTTAGGTACTTGGCCATGAGCCTCTCAACTTTTGTAACTTATTCATGAGCCCCTCAACTTTTGTTAGGTACTTGGCCATGAGCCCGTCAACTTTTGTTCGGTACTTGGCCATGAGCCCCTCAACATTTGTAACTTATCCATGAGCCTCTCAACTTTTGTTAGGTACTTGGCCATGAGCCTCTCAACTTTTGTTTTGGCCATGAGCCTCTCAACTTTTGTTAGGAACTTGGCCATGAGCCTCTCAACTTTTGTTAGGTACTTGGCCATGAGCCGCTCAACTTTTGTTAGGTACTTGGCCACGAGCCTCTCAACTTTTGTTAGGTACTTGGCCATGAGCCGCTCAACTTTTGTTAGGTACTTGGCCATGAGCCTCTCAACTTTTGTTAGGTACTTTGCCATGAGCCTCTCAACTTTTGTAACTTATTCATGAGCCCCTCAACTTTTGTTATTTACTTGGCCATGAGCCCCTCAACTTTTGTGGGTCCTTGGCCATGAGCCTCTCAACTTTTGTTAGGTACTTGGCCATGAGCCCCTCAACATTTGTAACTTATTCATGAGCCGCTCAACTTTTGTTAGGTACTTGGCCATGAGCCCCTCAACATTTGTTAGGTACTTGGCCATGAGCCTCTCAACTTTTGTAACTTATTCATGAGCCCCTCAACTTTTGTTAGGTACTTGGCCATGAGCCCCTCAACATTTGTTAGGTTCTTGGCCATGAGCCTCTAAACTTTTGTTAGGTACTTGGCCATGAGCCTCTCAACTTTTGTTAGGTACTTGGCCATGAGCCTCTCAACTTTTGTTAGGTACTTGGCCATGAGTCCCTCAACTTTTGTTAGGTACTTGGCCATGAGCCCCTCAACATTTGTTAGGTACTTGGCCATGACCCTCTCAACTTTTGTAACTTATTCATGAGCCCCTCAACTTTTGTTAGGTACTTGGCCATGAGCCCCTCAACATTTGTTTGGTACTTGGCCATGAGCCTCTCAACTTTTGTAACTTATTCATGAGCCCCTCAACTTTTGTTAGGTACTTGGCCATGAGCCTCTCAACTTTTGTTAGGTACTTGGCCATGGGCCCCTCAACATTTGTTAGGTACTTGGCCATGAGCCTCTCATATTTTGTAACTTATTCATGAGCCCCTCAACTTTTGTTGAATACTTGGCCATGAGCCCCTCAACATTTGTTAGGTACTTGGCCATGAGCCCCTCAACATTTGTTAGGTACTTGGCCATGACCCTCTCAACTTTTGTTAGGTACTTGGCCATGAGCCCCTCAACATTTTTTGGGTACTTGGCCATGAGCCCTTCAACATTTGTAACTTATTCATGAGCCCCTCAACTTTTGTTAGGTACTTGGCCATGAGCCCCTCAACATTTGTTAGGTACTTGGCCATGAGCCTCTCAACCTTTGTAAGGTACTTGGCCATGAGCCTCTCAACTTTTGTTAGGAACTTGGCCATGAGCCTCTCAACTTTTGTAACTTATTCATGAGCCTCTCAACTTTTGTTAGGTACTTGGCCATGAGCCGCTCAACTTTTGTTAAGTACTTGGCCATGAGCCTCTCAACTTTTGTAACTTATTCATGAGCCCCTCAACTTTTGTTAGGTACTTGGCCATGAGCCCCTCAACATTTGTAAGTTACTTGGCCATGAGCCTCTCAACTTTTGTAACTTATTCATGAGCCCCTATACATTTGTGAGGTACTTGGCCATGAGCCGCTCAACTTTTGTTAGGTACTTGGCCATGAGCCCCTCAACTTTTGTTAGGTACTTGGCCATGAGCCTCTCAACTTTCGTTAGGTCCTTGGCCATGAGCCTCTCAACTTTTGTTAGATACTTGGCCATGAGCCCCTCAACATTTGTAACTTATTCATGAGCCCCTCAACTTTTGTTAGGTACTTGGCCATGAGCCTCTCAACCTTTGTAAGGTACTTGGCCATGAGCCTCTCAACTTTTGTTAGGAACTTGGCCATGAGCCTCTCAACTTTTGTAACTTATTCATGAGCCTCTCAACTTTTGTTAGGTACTTGGCCATGAGCCGCTCAACTTTTGTTAAGTACTTGGCCATGAGCCTCTCAACTTTTGTAACTTATTCATGAGCCCCTCAACTTTTGTTAGGTACTTGGCCATGAGCCCCTCAACATTTGTAAGTTACTTGGCCATGAGCCTCTCAACTTTTGTAACTTATTCATGAGCCCCTATACATTTGTTAGGTACTTGGCCATGAGCCACTCAACTTTTGTTATACTTGGCCATGAGCCTCTCAACTTTTGTTAGGTACTTGGCCATGAGCCCCTCAACTTTTGTTAGGTACTTGGCCATGAGCCTCTCAACTTTTGTTAGGTACTTGGCCATGAGCCTCTCAACTTTTGTTAGGTACTTGGCCATGAGCCTCTCAACTTTTGTTAGGTACTTGGCCATGAGCCTCTCAACTTTTGTTAGGTACTAGGCCATGAGCCTCTCAACTTTTGTTAGGTACTTGGCCATGAGCCCCTCAACATTTGTTAGGTACTTGGCCATGAGCCTCTCAACTTTTGTAACTTATTCATGAGCCCCTCAACTTTTGTTAGGTACTTGGCCATGAGCCCCTCAACATTTGTTAGGTACTTGGCCATGAGCCCCTCAACATTTTTTGGGTACTTGGCCATGAGCCCTTCAACATTTGTGACTTATTCATGAGCCCTTCAACTTTTGTTAGGTACTTGGCCATGAGCCCCTCAACATTTGTTAGGTACTTGGCCATGAGCCTCTCAACTTTTGTAACTTATTCATGAGCCTCTCAACTTTTGTTAGGTACTTGGCCATGAGCCTCTCAACTTTTGTAACTTATTCATGAGCCCCTCAACTTTTGTTAGGTACTTGGCCATGAGCCCCTCAACATTTGTTAGGTACTTTGCCATGAGCCTCTCAACTTTTGTTAGGTACTTGGCCATGAGCCTCTCAACTTTTGTTAGGTACTTGGCCATGAGCCCCTCAACTTTTGTTAGGTACTTGGCCATGAGCCTCTCAACTTTTGTTAGGTACTTGGCCATGAGCCTCTCAACTTTTGTTAGGTACTTGGCCATGAGCCTCTCAACTTTTGTTAGGTACTTGGCCATGAGCCTCTCAACTTTTGTTAGGTACTAGGCAATGAGCCTCTCAACTTTTGTTAGGTACTTGGCCATGAGCCCCTCAACATTTGTTAGGTACTTGGCCATGAGCCTCTCAACTTTTGTAACTTATTCATGAGCCCCTCAACTTTTGTTAGGTACTTGGCCATGAGCCCCTCAACATTTGTTAGGTACTTGGCCATGAGCCTCTCAACTTTTGTTAGGTACTTGGCCATGAGCCTCTCAACTTTCGTTAGGTACTTGGCCATGAGCCTCTCAACTTTTGTTAGGTACTAGGCAATGAGCCTCTCAACTTTTGTTAGGTACTTGGCCATGAGCCCCTCAACATTTGTTAGGTACTTGGCCATGAGCCTCTCAACTTTTGTAACTTATTCATGAGCCCCTCAACTTTTGTTAGGTACTTGGCCATGAGCCCCTCAACATTTGTTAGGTACTTGGCCATGAGCCTCTCAACTTTTGTTAGGTACTTGGCCATGAGCCTCTCAACTTTCGTTAGGTACTTGGCCATGAGCCTCTCAACTTTTGTTAGGTTAGGTTAGGTTAGGTTAGGTTAGGTTAGGTTAGGTTAGGTAAGGTTAGTTTATTTGAAGAAATGACTTTTTTAATTTCCATGTTACGATTTATTTGATAGTTCCAAAATACTCTTATGCATTAGTATTGCCAGTGTTTTCATTTATTGTTGTATTATCGTCTCCACATTGTATAATAAGTAATTTAGCATTATAAATTAGCCCCTTCCTTAAAATATCCCCTCCCCTATAATAATTAATTTAGATGTTAATTAATAGAGCCCCTCAACATTTGTAACTTATTCATGAGCCTCTCAACTTTTGTTAGGTACTGGGCCATGAGCCTCTCAACTTTTGTTAGGTACTTGGCCATGAGCCTCTCAACTTTTGTAACTTATTCATGAGCCCCTCAACTTTTGTTAGGTACTTGGCCATGAGCCCGTCAACTTTTGTTCGGTACTTGGCCATGAGCCCCTCAACATTTGTAACTTATCCATGAGCCTCTCAACTTTTGTTAGGTACTTGGCCATGAGCCTCTCAACTTTTGTTAGGTACTTGGCCATGAGCCTCTCAACTTTTGTTAGGAACTTGGCCATGAGCCTCTCAACTTTTGTTAGGTACTTGGCCATGAGCCGCTCAACTTTTGTTAGGTACTTGGCCACGAGCCTCTCAACTTTTGTTAGGTACTTGGCCATGAGCCGCTCAACTTTTGTTAGGTACTTGGCCATGAGCCTCTCAACTTTTGTTAGGTACTTGGCCATGAGCCTCTTAACTTTTGTTAGGTACTTTGCCATGAGCCTCTCAACTTTTGTAACTTATTCATGAGCCCCTCAACTTTTGTTATTTACTTGGCCATGAGCCCCTCAACTTTTGTGGGTACTTGGCCATGAGCCTCTCAACTTTTGTTAGGTACTTGGCCATGAGCCCCTCAACATTTGTAACTTATTCATGAGCCGCTCAACTTTTGTTAGGTACTTGGCCATGAGCCCCTCAACATTTGTTAGGTACTTGGCCATGAGCCTCTCAACTTTTGTAACTTATTCATGAGCCCCTCAACTTTTGTTAGGTACTTGGCCATGAGCCCCTCAACATTTGTTAGGTACTTGGCCATGAGCCTCTAAACTTTTGTTAGGTACTTGGCCATGAGCCTCTCAACTTTTGTTAGGTACTTGGCCATGAGCCTCTCAACTTTTGTTAGGTACTTGGCCATGAGCCTCTCAACTTTTGTTAGGTACTTGGCCATGAGCCCCTCAACATTTGTTAGGTACTTGGCCATGAGTCCCTCAACTTTTGTTAGGTACTTGGCCATGAGCCCCTCAACATTTGTAAGGTACTTGGCCATGAGCCCCTCAACTTTTGTTCGGTACTTGGCCATGAGCCCCTCAACATTTGTAACTTATCCATGAGCCTCTCAACTTTTGTTAGGTACTTGGCCATGAGCCTCTCAACTTTTGTTAGGTACTTGGCCATGAGCCCCTCAACATTTGTTAGGTACTTGGCCATGAGCCTCTCAACTTTTGTTAGGTACTTGGCCATGAGCCCCTCAACATTTGTTAGGTACTTGGCCATGAGCCTCTCAACTTTTGTAACTTATTCATGAGCCCCTCAACTTTTGTTAGGTACTTGGCCATGAGCCCCTCAACATTTGTTAGGTACTTTGCCATGAGCCTCTCAACTTTTGTTAGGTACTTGGCCATGAGCCTCTCAACTTTTGTTAGGTACTTGGCCATGAGCCCCTCAACTTTTGTTAGGTACTTGGCCATGAGCCTCTCAACTTTTGTGAGGTACTTGGCCATGAGCCTCTCAACTTTTGTTAGGTACTTGGCCATGAGCCTCTCAACTTTTGTTAGGTACTTGGCCATGAGCCTCTCAACTTTTGTTAGGTACTAGGCAATGAGCCTCTCAACTTTTGTTAGGTACTTGGCCATGAGCCCCTCAACATTTGTTAGGTACTTGGCCATGAGCCTCTCAACTTTTGTAACTTATTCATGAGCCCCTCAACTTTTGTTAGGTACTTGGCCATGAGCCCCTCAACATTTGTTAGGTACTTGGCCATGAGCCTCTCAACTTTTGTTAGGTACTTGGCCATGAGCCTCTCAACTTTCGTTAGGTACTTGGCCATGAGCCTCTCAACTTTTGTTAGGTTAGGTTAGGTTAGGTTAGGTTAGGTTAGGTTAGGTTAGGTTAGGTTAGGTTAGGTTAGGTTAGATTAGGTTAGGTTAGGTTAGGTAAGGTTAGTTTATTTGAAGAAATGACTTTTAATTTCCATGTTACGATTTATTTGATAGTTCCAAAATACTCTTATGCATTAGTATTGCCAGTGTTTTCATTTATTGTTGTATTATCGTCTCCACATTGTATAATAAGTAATTTAGCATTATAAATTAGCCCCTTCCTTAAAATATCCCCTCCCCTATAATAATTAATTTAGATGTTAATTAATAGAGCCCCTCAACATTTGTAACTTATTCATGAGCCTCGCAACTTTTGTTAGGTACTTGGCCATGAGCCCCTCAACTTTTGTGGGTACTTGGCCATGAGCCTCTCAACTTTTGTTAGGTACTTGGCCATGAGCCCCTCAACATTTGTAACTTATTCATTAGCCGCTCAACTTTTGTTAGGTACTTGGCCATGAGCCTCTCAACTTTTGTTAGGTACTTGGCCATGAGCCTCTCAACTTTTGTTAGGTACTTGGCCATGAGCCTCTCAACTTTTGTTAGGTACTTGGCCATGAGCCGCTCAACTTTTGTTAGGTACTTGGCCATGAGCCTCTCAAGTTTTGTTAGGTACTTGGCCATGAGCCTCTCAACTTTTGTAATTTATTCATGAGCCCCTATACATTTGTTAGGTACTTGGCCATGAGCCTCTCAACTTTTGTTAGGTACTAGGCCATGAGCCTCTCAACTTTTGTTAGGTACTTGGCCATGAGCCCCTCAACATTTGTTAGGTACTTGGCCATGAGCCTCTCAACTTTTGTAACTTATTCATGAGCCCCTCAACTTTTGTTAGGTACTTGGCCATGAGCCCCTCAACATTTGTTAGGTACTTGGCCATGAGCCTCTAAACTTTTGTTAGGTACTTGGCCATGAGCCTCTCAACTTTTGTTAGGTACTTGGCCATGAGCCTCTCAACTTTTGTTAGGTACTTGGCCATGAGTCCCTCAACTTTTGTTAGGTACTTGGCCATGAGCCCCTCAACATTTGTTAGGTACTTGGCCATGACCCTCTCAACTTTTGTAACTTATTCATGAGCCCCTCAACTTTTGTTAGGTACTTGGCCATGAGCCCCTCAACATTTGTTTGGTACTTGGCCATGAGCCTCTCAACTTTTGTAACTTATTCATGAGCCCCTCAACTTTTGTTAGGTACTTGGCCATGAGCCTCTCAACTTTTGTTAGGTACTTGGCCATGGGCCCCTCAACATTTGTTAGGTACTTGGCCATGAGCCTCTCATATTTTGTAACTTATTCATGAGCCCCTCAACTTTTGTTGAATACTTGGCCATGAGCCCCTCAACATTTGTTAGGTACTTGGCCATGAGCCCCTCAACATTTGTTAGGTACTTGGCCATGACCCTCTCAACTTTTGTTAGGTACTTGGCCATGAGCCTCTCAACTTTTGTAACTTATTCATGAGCCCCTCAACTTTTGTTAGGTACTTGGCCATGAGCCCGTCAACTTTTGTTCGGTACTTGGCCATGAGCCCCTCAACATTTGTAACTTATCCATGAGCCTCTCAACTTTTGTTAGGTACTTGGCCATGAGCCTCTCAACTTTTGTTAGGTACTTGGCCATGAGCCTCTCAACTTTTGTTAGGAACTTGGCCATGAGCCTCTCAACTTTTGTTAGGTACTTGGCCATGAGCCGCTCAACTTTTGTTAGGTACTTGGCCACGAGCCTCTCAACTTTTGTTAGGTACTTGGCCATGAGCCGCTCAACTTTTGTTAGGTACTTGGCCATGAGCCTCTCAACTTTTGTTAGGTACTTGGCCATGAGCCTCTTAACTTTTGTTAGGTACTTTGCCATGAGCCTCTCAACTTTTGTAACTTATTCATGAGCCCCTCAACTTTTGTTATTTACTTGGCCATGAGCCCCTCAACTTTTGTGGGTACTTGGCCATGAGCCTCTCAACTTTTGTTAGGTACTTGGCCATGAGCCCCTCAACATTTGTAACTTATTCATGAGCCGCTCAACTTTTGTTAGGTACTTGGCCATGAGCCCCTCAACATTTGTTAGGTACTTGGCCATGAGCCTCTCAACTTTTGTAACTTATTCATGAGCCCCTCAACTTTTGTTAGGTACTTGGCCATGAGCCCCTCAACATTTGTTAGGTACTTGGCCATGAGCCTCTAAACTTTTGTTAGGTACTTGGCCATGAGCCTCTCAACTTTTGTTAGGTACTTGGCCATGAGCCTCTCAACTTTTGTTAGGTACTTGGCCATGAGTCCCTCAACTTTTGTTAGGTACTTGGCCATGAGCCCCTCAACATTTGTTAGGTACTTGGCCATGAGCCTCTCAACTTTTGTTAGGTACTTGGCCATGAGCCCCTCAACATTTGTTAGGTACTTGGCCATGAGCCTCTCAACTTTTGTAACTTATTCATGAGCCCCTCAACTTTTGTTAGGTACTTGGCCATGAGCCCCTCAACATTTGTTAGGTACTTTGCCATGAGCCTCTCAACTTTTGTTAGGTACTTGGCCATGAGCCTCTCAACTTTTGTTAGGTACTTGGCCATGAGCCCCTCAACTTTTGTTAGGTACTTGGCCATGAGCCTCTCAACTTTTGTGAGGTACTTGGCCATGAGCCTCTCAACTTTTGTTAGGTACTTGGCCATGAGCCTCTCAACTTTTGTTAGGTACTTGGCCATGAGCCTCTCAACTTTTGTTAGGTACTAGGCAATGAGCCTCTCAACTTTTGTTAGGTACTTGGCCATGAGCCCCTCAACATTTGTTAGGTACTTGGCCATGAGCCTCTCAACTTTTGTAACTTATTCATGAGCCCCTCAACTTTTGTTAGGTACTTGGCCATGAGCCCCTCAACATTTGTTAGGTACTTGGCCATGAGCCTCTCAACTTTTGTTAGGTACTTGGCCATGAGCCTCTCAACTTTCGTTAGGTACTTGGCCATGAGCCTCTCAACTTTTGTTAGGTTAGGTTAGGTTAGGTTAGGTTAGGTTAGGTTAGGTTAGGTTAGGTTAGGTTAGGTTAGGTTAGGTTAGGTTAGGTTAGGTTAGGTAAGGTTAGTTTATTTGAAGAAATGACTTTTAATTTCCATGTTACGATTTATTTGATAGTTCCAAAATACTCTTATGCATTAGTATTGCCAGTGTTTTCATTTATTGTTGTATTATCGTCTCCACATTGTATAATAAGTAATTTAGCATTATAAATTAGCCCCTTCCTTAAAATATCCCCTCCCCTATAATAATTAATTTAGATGTTAATTAATAGAGCCCCTCAACATTTGTAACTTATTCATGAGCCTCGCAACTTTTGTTAGGTACTTGGCCATGAGCCCCTCAACTTTTGTGGGTACTTGGCCATGAGCCTCTCAACTTTTGTTAGGTACTTGGCCATGAGCCCCTCAACATTTGTAACTTATTCATTAGCCGCTCAACTTTTGTTAGGTACTTGGCCATGAGCCTCTCAACTTTTGTTAGGTACTTGGCCATGAGCCTCTCAACTTTTGTTAGGTACTTGGCCATGAGCCTCTCAACTTTTGTTAGGTACTTGGCCATGAGCCGCTCAACTTTTGTTAGGTACTTGGCCATGAGCCTCTCAAGTTTTGTTAGGTACTTGGCCATGAGCCTCTCAACTTTTGTAATTTATTCATGAGCCCCTATACATTTGTTAGGTACTTGGCCATGAGCCTCTCAACTTTTGTTAGGTACTAGGCCATGAGCCTCTCAACTTTTGTTAGGTACTTGGCCATGAGCCCCTCAACATTTGTTAGGTACTTGGCCATGAGCCTCTCAACTTTTGTAACTTATTCATGAGCCCCTCAACTTTTGTTAGGTACTTGGCCATGAGCCCCTCAACATTTGTTAGGTACTTGGCCATGAGCCTCTAAACTTTTGTTAGGTACTTGGCCATGAGCCTCTCAACTTTTGTTAGGTACTTGGCCATGAGCCTCTCAACTTTTGTTAGGTACTTGGCCATGAGTCCCTCAACTTTTGTTAGGTACTTGGCCATGAGCCCCTCAACATTTGTTAGGTACTTGGCCATGACCCTCTCAACTTTTGTAACTTATTCATGAGCCCCTCAACTTTTGTTAGGTACTTGGCCATGAGCCCCTCAACATTTGTTTGGTACTTGGCCATGAGCCTCTCAACTTTTGTAACTTATTCATGAGCCCCTCAACTTTTGTTAGGTACTTGGCCATGAGCCTCTCAACTTTTGTTAGGTACTTGGCCATGGGCCCCTCAACATTTGTTAGGTACTTGGCCATGAGCCTCTCATATTTTGTAACTTATTCATGAGCCCCTCAACTTTTGTTGAATACTTGGCCATGAGCCCCTCAACATTTGTTAGGTACTTGGCCATGAGCCCCTCAACATTTGTTAGGTACTTGGCCATGACCCTCTCAACTTTTGTTAGGTACTTGGCCATGAGCCTCTAAACTTTTGTTAGGTACTTGGCCATGAGCCTCTCAACTTTTGTTAGGTACTTGGCCATGAGCCTCTCAACTTTTGTTAGGTACTTGGCCATGAGTCCCTCAACTTTTGTTAGGTACTTGGCCATGAGCCCCTCAACATTTGTTAGGTACTTGGCCATGACCCTCTCAACTTTTGTAACTTATTCATGAGCCCCTCAACTTTTGTTAGGTACTTGGCCATGAGCCCCTCAACATTTTTGGGTACTTGGCCATGAGCCCTTCAACATTTGTAACTTATTCATGAGCCCCTCAACTTTTGTTAGGTACTTGGCCATGAGCCCCTCAACATTTGTTAGGTACTTGGCCATGAGCCTCTCAACCTTTGTAAGGTACTTGGCCATGAGCCTCTCAACTTTTGTTAGGAACTTGGCCATGAGCCTCTCAACTTTTGTAACTTATTCATGAGCCTCTCAACTTTTGTTAGGTACTTGGCCATGAGCCGCTCAACTTTTGTTAAGTACTTGGCCATGAGCCTCTCAACTTTTGTAACTTATTCATGAGCCCCTCAACTTTTGTTAGGTACTTGGCCATGAGCCCCTCAACATTTGTAAGTTACTTGGCCATGAGCCTCTCAACTTTTGTAACTTATTCATGAGCCCCTATACATTTGTTAGGTACTTGGCCATGAGCCGCTCAACTTTTGTTAGGTACTTGGCCATGAGCCCCTCAACTTTTGTTAGGTACTTGGCCATGAGCCTCTCAACTTTCGTTAGGTCCTTGGCCATGAGCCTCTCAACTTTTGTTAGATACTTGGCCATGAGCCCCTCAACATTTGTAACTTATTCATGAGCCCCTCAACTTTTGTAAGGTACTTGGCCATGAGCCTCTCAACCTTTGTAAGGTACTTGGCCATGAGCCTCTCAACTTTTGTTAGGAACTTGGCCATGAGCCTCTCAACTTTTGTAACTTATTCATGAGCCTCTCAACTTTTGTTAGGTACTTGGCCATGAGCCGCTCAACTTTTGTTAAGTACTTGGCCATGAGCCTCTCAACTTTTGTAACTTATTCATGAGCCCCTCAACTTTTGTTAGGTACTTGGCCATGAGCCTCTCAACTTTTGTAACTTATTCATGAGCCCCTATACATTTGTTAGGTACTTGGCCATGAGCCACTCAACTTTTGTTAGGTACTTGGCCATGAGCCCCTCAACTTTTGTTAGGTACTTGGCCATGAGCCGCTCAACTTTTGTTAAGTACTTGGCCATGAGCCTCTCAACTTTTGTAACTTATTCATGAGCCCCTCAACTTTTGTTAGGTACTTGGCCATGAGCCCCTCAACATTTGTAAGTTACTTGGCCATGAGCCTCTCAACTTTTGTAACTTATTCATGAGCCCCTATACATTTGTTAGGTACTTGGCCATGAGCCGCTCAACTTTTGTTAGGTACTTGGCCATGAGCCGCTCAACTTTTGTTAGGTACTTGGCCATGAGCCCCTCAACTTTTGTTAGGTACTTGGCCATGAGCCTCTCAACTTTTGTTAGGTACTTGGCCATGAGCCTCTCAACTTTTGTTAGGTACTTGGCCATGAGCCTCTCAACTTTTGTTAGGTACTTGGCCATGAGCCTCTCAACTTTTGTTAGGTACTTGGCCATGAGCCTCTCAACTTTTGTTAGGTACTTGGCCATGAGCCCCTCAACATTTGTTAGGTACTTGGCCATGAGCCTCTCAACTTTTGTAACTTATTCATGAGCCCCTCAACTTTTGTTAGGTACTTGGCCATGAGCCCCTCAACATTTGTTAGGTACTTGGCCATGAGCCTCTCAACTTTTGTAACTTATTCATGAGCCCCTCAACTTTTGTTAAGTACTTGGCCATGAGCCTCTCAACTTTTGTTAGGTACTTGGCCATGAGCCTCTCAACTTTTGTTAGGTACTTGGCCATGAGCCTCTCAACTTTTGTTAGGTACTTGGCCATGAGCCCCTCAACATTTGTTAGGTACTTGGCCATGAGCCTCTCAACTTTTGTAACTTATTCATGAGCCCCTCAACTTTTGTTAGGTACTTGGCCATGAGCCCCTCAACATTTGTTAGGTACTTGGCCATGAGCCTCTCAACTTTTGTAACTTATTCATGAGCCCCTCAACTTTTGTTAAGTACTTGGCCATGAGCCTCTCAACTTTTGTTAGGTACTTGGCCATGAGCCTCTCAACTTTTGTTAGGTACTTGGCCATGAGCCTCTCAACTTTTGTTAGGTACTTGGCCATGAGCCCCTCAACATTTGTTAGGTACTTGGCCATGAGCCTCTCAACTTTTGTAACTTATTCATGAGCCCCTCAACTTTTGTTAGGTACTTGGCCATGAGCCCCTCAACATTTGTTAGGTACTTGGCCATGAGCCTCTCAACTTTTGTTAGGTACTTGGCCATGAGCCCCTCAACTTTTGTTAGGTACTTGGCCATGAGCCTCTCAACTTTTGTTAGGTACTTGGCCATGAGCCTCTCAACTTTTGTTAGGTACTTGGCCATGAGCCTCTCAACTTTTGTTAGGTACTTGGCCATGAGCCTCTCAACTTTTGTTAGGTACTAGGCCATGAGCCTCTCAACTTTTGTTAGGTACTTGGCCATGAGCCCCTCAACATTTGTTAGGTACTTGGCCATGAGCCTCTCAACTTTTGTAACTTATTCATGAGCCCCTCAACTTTTGTTAGGTACTTGGCCATGAGCCCCTCAACATTTGTTAGGTACTTGGCCATGAGCCTCTAAACTTTTGTTAGGTACTTGGCCATGAGCCTCTCAACTTTTGTTAGGTACTTGGCCATGAGCCTCTCAACTTTTGTTAGGTACTTGGCCATAAGTCCCTCAACTTTTGTTAGGTACTTGGCCATGAGCCCCTCAACATTTGTTAGGTACTTGGCCATGACCCTCTCAACTTTTGTTAGGTACTTGGCCATGAGCCCCTCAACATTTTTTGGGTACTTGGCCATGAGCCCTTCAACATTTGTAACTTATTCATGAGCCCCTCAACTTTTGTTAGGTACTTGGCCATGAGCCGCTCAACTTTTGTTAGGTACTTGGCCATGAGCCCCTCAACTTTTGTTAGGTACTTGGCCATGAGCCTCTCAACTTTCGTTAGGTCCTTGGCCATGAGCCTCTCAACTTTTGTTAGATACTTGGCCATGAGCCCCTCAACATTTGTAACTTATTCATGAGCCCCTCAACTTTTGTAAGGTACTTGGCCATGAGCCTCTCAACCTTTGTAAGGTACTTGGCCATGAGCCTCTCAACTTTTGTTAGGAACTTGGCCATGAGCCTCTCAACTTTTGTAACTTATTCATGAGCCTCTCAACTTTTGTTAGGTACTTGGCCATGAGCCGCTCAACTTTTGTTAAGTACTTGGCCATGAGCCTCTCAACTTTTGTAACTTATTCATGAGCCCCTCAACTTTTGTTAGGTACTTGGCCATGAGCCTCTCAACTTTTGTAACTTATTCATGAGCCCCTATACATTTGTTAGGTACTTGGCCATGAGCCACTCAACTTTTGTTAGGTACTTGGCCATGAGCCCCTCAACTTTTGTTAGGTACTTGGCCATGAGCCGCTCAACTTTTGTTAAGTACTTGGCCATGAGCCTCTCAACTTTTGTAACTTATTCATGAGCCCCTCAACTTTTGTTAGGTACTTGGCCATGAGCCCCTCAACATTTGTAAGTTACTTGGCCATGAGCCTCTCAACTTTTGTAACTTATTCATGAGCCCCTATACATTTGTTAGGTACTTGGCCATGAGCCGCTCAACTTTTGTTAGGTACTTGGCCATGAGCCGCTCAACTTTTGTTAGGTACTTGGCCATGAGCCCCTCAACTTTTGTTAGGTACTTGGCCATGAGCCTCTCAACTTTTGTTAGGTACTTGGCCATGAGCCTCTCAACTTTTGTTAGGTACTTGGCCATGAGCCTCTCAACTTTTGTTAGGTACTTGGCCATGAGCCTCTCAACTTTTGTTAGGTACTTGGCCATGAGCCTCTCAACTTTTGTTAGGTACTTGGCCATGAGCCCCTCAACATTTGTTAGGTACTTGGCCATGAGCCTCTCAACTTTTGTAACTTATTCATGAGCCCCTCAACTTTTGTTAGGTACTTGGCCATGAGCCCCTCAACATTTGTTAGGTACTTGGCCATGAGCCTCTCAACTTTTGTAACTTATTCATGAGCCCCTCAACTTTTGTTAAGTACTTGGCCATGAGCCTCTCAACTTTTGTTAGGTACTTGGCCATGAGCCTCTCAACTTTTGTTAGGTACTTGGCCATGAGCCTCTCAACTTTTGTTAGGTACTTGGCCATGAGCCCCTCAACATTTGTTAGGTACTTGGCCATGAGCCTCTCAACTTTTGTAACTTATTCATGAGCCCCTCAACTTTTGTTAGGTACTTGGCCATGAGCCCCTCAACATTTGTTAGGTACTTGGCCATGAGCCTCTCAACTTTTGTAACTTATTCATGAGCCCCTCAACTTTTGTTAAGTACTTGGCCATGAGCCTCTCAACTTTTGTTAGGTACTTGGCCATGAGCCTCTCAACTTTTGTTAGGTACTTGGCCATGAGCCTCTCAACTTTTGTTAGGTACTTGGCCATGAGCCCCTCAACATTTGTTAGGTACTTGGCCATGAGCCTCTCAACTTTTGTAACTTATTCATGAGCCCCTCAACTTTTGTTAGGTACTTGGCCATGAGCCCCTCAACATTTGTTAGGTACTTGGCCATGAGCCTCTCAACTTTTGTTAGGTACTTGGCCATGAGCCCCTCAACTTTTGTTAGGAACTTGGCCATGAGCCTCTCAACTTTTGTTAGGTACTTGGCCATGAGCCTCTCAACTTTTGTTAGGTACTTGGCCATGAGCCTCTCAACTTTTGTTAGGTACTTGGCCATGAGCCTCTCAACTTTTGTTAGGTACTAGGCCATGAGCCTCTCAACTTTTGTTAGGTACTTGGCCATGAGCCCCTCAACATTTGTTAGGTACTTGGCCATGAGCCTCTCAACTTTTGTAACTTATTCATGAGCCCCTCAACTTTTGTTAGGTACTTGGCCATGAGCCCCTCAACATTTGTTAGGTACTTGGCCATGAGCCTCTAAACTTTTGTTAGGTACTTGGCCATGAGCCTCTCAACTTTTGTTAGGTACTTGGCCATGAGCCTCTCAACTTTTGTTAGGTACTTGGCCATAAGTCCCTCAACTTTTGTTAGGTACTTGGCCATGAGCCCCTCAACATTTGTTAGGTACTTGGCCATGACCCTCTCAACTTTTGTTAGGTACTTGGCCATGAGCCCCTCAACATTTTTTGGGTACTTGGCCATGAGCCCTTCAACATTTGTAACTTATTCATGAGCCCCTCAACTTTTGTTAGGTACTTGGCCATGAGCCCCTCAACATTTGTTAGGTACTTGGCCATGAGCCTCTCAACTTTTGTAACTTATTCATGAGCCCCTCAACTTTTGTTTAGTACTTGGCAATGAGCCCCTCAACATTTGTTAGGTACTTGGCCATGAGCCTCTCAACTTTTGTTAGGTACTTGGCCATGAGCCTCTCAACTTTTGTTAGGTACTTGGCCATGAGCCTCTCAACTTTTGTTAGGTACTTGGCCATGAGCCCCTCAACATTTGTAACTTATTCATGAGCCCCTCAACTTTTGTTAGGTACTTGGCCATGAGCCTCTCAACCTTTGTAAGGTACTTGGCCATGAGCCTCTCAACTTTTGTTAGGAACTTGGCCATGAGCCTCTCAACTTTTGTAACTTATTCATGAGCCTCTCAACTTTTGTTAGGTACTTGGCCATGAGCCGCTCAACTTTTGTTAAGTACTTGGCCATGAGCCTCTCAACTTTTGTAACTTATTCATGAGCCCCTCAACTTTTGTTAGGTACTTGGCCATGAGCCCCTCAACATTTGTAAGTTACTTGGCCATGAGCCTCTCAACTTTTGTAACTTATTCATGAGCCCCTCAACTTTTGTTAGGTACTTGGCCATGAGCCTCTCAACTTTTGTTAGGAACTTGGCCATGAGCCTCTCAACTTTTGTAACTTATTCATGAGCCTCTCAACTTTTGTTAGGTACTTGGCCATGAGCCGCTCAACTTTTGTTAAGTACTTGGCCATGAGCCTCTCAACTTTTGTAACTTATTCATGAGCCCCTCAACTTTTGTTAGGTACTTGGACATGAGCCCCTCAACATTTGTTTGGTACTTGGCCATGAGCCTCTCAACTTTTGTAACTTATTCATGAGCCCCTCAACTTTTGTTAGGTACTTGGCCATGAGCCTCTCAACTTTTGTTAGGTACTTGGCCATGGGCCCCTCAACATTTGTTAGGTACTTGGCCATGAGCCTCTCAACTTTTGTAACTTATTCATGAGCCCCTCAACTTTTGTTGAGTACTTGGCCATGAGCCCCTCAACATTTGTTAGGTACTTGGCCATGAGCCTCTCAACTTTTGTTAGGTACTTGGCCATGAGCCGCTCAACTTTTGTTAGGTACTTGGCCATGAGCCTCTCAACTTTTGTTAGGTACTTGGCCATGACCCTCTCAACTTTTGTAAGGTACTTGGCCATGAGCCCCTCAACATTTTTTGGGTACTTGGCCATGAGCCCTTCAACATTTGTGACTTATTCATGAGCCCTTCAACTTTTGTTAGGTACTTGGCCATGAGCCCCTCAACATTTGTTAGGTACTTGGCCATGAGCCTCTCAACTTTTGTAACTTATTCATGAGCCTCTCAACTTTTGTTAGGTACTTGGCCATGAGCCTCTCAACTTTTGTAACTTATTCATGAGCCTCTCAACTTTTGTTAGGTATTTGGCCATGAGCCTCTCAACTTTCGTTAGGTACTTGGCCATGAGCCTCTCAACTTTTGTTAGGTACTTGGCCATGAGCCTCTCAACTTTTGTAATTTATTCATGAGCCCCTCAACTTTTGTTAGGTACTTGGCCATGAGCCTCTCAACTTTTGTTAGGAACTTGGCCATGAGCCACTCAACTTTTGTAATTTATTCATGAGCCCCTCAACTTTTGTTAGGTACTTGGCCATGAGCCGCTCAACTTTTGTTAGGTACTTGGCCATGAGCCTCTCAACTTTTGTTAGGTACTTGGCCATGAGCCTCTCAACTTTTGTAACTTATTCATGAGCCCCTCAACTTTTGTTAGGTACTTGGCCATGAGCCTCTCAACTTTTTTAGGTACTTGGCCATGAGCCTCTCAACTTTTGTTAGGTACTTGGCCATGAGCCCCTCAACATTTGTAACTTATTCATGAGCCTCTCAACTTTTGTTAGGTACTGGGCCATGAGCCTCTCAACTTTTGTTAGGTACTTGGCCATGAGCCTCTCAACTTTTGTAACTTATTCATGAGCCCCTCAACTTTTGTTAGGTACTTGGCCATGAGCCCGTCAACTTTTGTTCGGTACTTGGCCATGAGCCCCTCAACATTTGTAACTTATCCATGAGCCTCTCAACTTTTGTTAGGTACTTGGCCATGAGCCTCTCAACTTTTGTTTTGGCCATGAGCCTCTCAACTTTTGTTAGGAACTTGGCCATGAGCCTCTCAACTTTTGTTAGGTACTTGGCCATGAGCCGCTCAACTTTTGTTAGGTACTTGGCCACGAGCCTCTCAACTTTTGTTAGGTACTTGGCCATGAGCCGCTCAACTTTTGTTAGGTACTTGGCCATGAGCCTCTCAACTTTTGTTAGGTACTTTGCCATGAGCCTCTCAACTTTTGTAACTTATTCATGAGCCCCTCAACTTTTGTTATTTACTTGGCCATGAGCCCCTCAACTTTTGTGGGTCCTTGGCCATGAGCCTCTCAACTTTTGTTAGGTACTTGGCCATGAGCCCCTCAACATTTGTAACTTATTCATGAGCCGCTCAACTTTTGTTAGGTACTTGGCCATGAGCCCCTCAACATTTGTTAGGTACTTGGCCATGAGCCTCTCAACTTTTGTAACTTATTCATGAGCCCCTCAACTTTTGTTAGGTACTTGGCCATGAGCCCCTCAACATTTGTTAGGTTCTTGGCCATGAGCCTCTAAACTTTTGTTAGGTACTTGGCCATGAGCCTCTCAACTTTTGTTAGGTACTTGGCCATGAGCCTCTCAACTTTTGTTAGGTACTTGGCCATGAGTCCCTCAACTTTTGTTAGGTACTTGGCCATGAGCCCCTCAACATTTGTTAGGTACTTGGCCATGACCCTCTCAACTTTTGTAACTTATTCATGAGCCCCTCAACTTTTGTTAGGTACTTGGCCATGAGCCCCTCAACATTTGTTTGGTACTTGGCCATGAGCCTCTCAACTTTTGTAACTTATTCATGAGCCCCTCAACTTTTGTTAGGTACTTGGCCATGAGCCTCTCAACTTTTGTTAGGTACTTGGCCATGGGCCCCTCAACATTTGTTAGGTACTTGGCCATGAGCCTCTCATATTTTGTAACTTATTCATGAGCCCCTCAACTTTTGTTGAATACTTGGCCATGAGCCCCTCAACATTTGTTAGGTACTTGGCCATGAGCCCCTCAACATTTGTTAGGTACTTGGCCATGACCCTCTCAACTTTTGTTAGGTACTTGGCCATGAGCCCCTCAACATTTTTTGGGTACTTGGCCATGAGCCCTTCAACATTTGTAACTTATTCATGAGCCCCTCAACTTTTGTTAGGTACTTGGCCATGAGCCCCTCAACATTTGTTAGGTACTTGGCCATGAGCCTCTCAACCTTTGTAAGGTACTTGGCCATGAGCCTCTCAACTTTTGTTAGGAACTTGGCCATGAGCCTCTCAACTTTTGTAACTTATTCATGAGCCTCTCAACTTTTGTTAGGTACTTGGCCATGAGCCGCTCAACTTTTGTTAAGTACTTGGCCATGAGCCTCTCAACTTTTGTAACTTATTCATGAGCCCCTCAACTTTTGTTAGGTACTTGGCCATGAGCCCCTCAACATTTGTAAGTTACTTGGCCATGAGCCTCTCAACTTTTGTAACTTATTCATGAGCCCCTATACATTTGTGAGGTACTTGGCCATGAGCCGCTCAACTTTTGTTAGGTACTTGGCCATGAGCCCCTCAACTTTTGTTAGGTACTTGGCCATGAGCCTCTCAACTTTCGTTAGGTCCTTGGCCATGAGCCTCTCAACTTTTGTTAGATACTTGGCCATGAGCCCCTCAACATTTGTAACTTATTCATGAGCCCCTCAACTTTTGTTAGGTACTTGGCCATGAGCCTCTCAACCTTTGTAAGGTACTTGGCCATGAGCCTCTCAACTTTTGTTAGGAACTTGGCCATGAGCCTCTCAACTTTTGTAACTTATTCATGAGCCTCTCAACTTTTGTTAGGTACTTGGCCATGAGCCGCTCAACTTTTGTTAAGTACTTGGCCATGAGCCTTTCAACTTTTGTAACTTATTCATGAGCCCCTCAACTTTTGTTAGGTACTTGGCCATGAGCCCCTCAACATTTGTAAGTTACTTGGCCATGAGCCTCTCAACTTTTGTAACTTATTCATGAGCCCCTATACATTTGTTAGGTACTTGGCCATGAGCCACTCAACTTTTGTTATACTTGGCCATGAGCCTCTCAACTTTTGTTAGGTACTTGGCCATGAGCCTCTCAACTTTTGTTAGGTACTTGGCCATGAGTCCCTCAACTTTTGTTAGGTACTTGGCCATGAGCCCCTCAACATTTTTTGGGTACTTGGCCATGAGCCCTTCAACATTTGTAACTTATTCATGAGCCCCTATACATTTGTTAGGTACTTGGCCATGAGCCACTCAACTTTTGTTAGGTACTTGGCCATGAGCCCCTCAACTTTTGTTAGGTACTTGGCCATGAGCCTCTCAACTTTTGTAACTTATTCATGAGCCCCTATACATTTGTTAGGTACTTGGCCATGAGCCACTCAACTTTTGTTAGGTACTTGGCCATGAGCCCCTCAACTTTTGTTAGGTACTTGGCCATGAGCCGCTCAACTTTTGTTAAGTACTTGGCCATGAGCCTCTCAACTTTTGTAACTTATTCATGAGCCCCTCAACTTTTGTTAGGTACTTGGCCATGAGCCCCTCAACATTTGTAAGTTACTTGGCCATGAGCCTCTCAACTTTTGTAACTTATTCATGAGCCCCTATACATTTGTTAGGTACTTGGCCATGAGCCGCTCAACTTTTGTTAGGTACTTGGCCATGAGCCGCTCAACTTTTGTTAGGTACTTGGCCATGAGCCCCTCAACTTTTGTTAGGTACTTGGCCATGAGCCTCTCAACTTTTGTTAGGTACTTGGCCATGAGCCTCTCAACTTTTGTTAGGTACTTGGCCATGAGCCTCTCAACTTTTGTTAGGTACTTGGCCATGAGCCTCTCAACTTTTGTTAGGTACTTGGCCATGAGCCTCTCAACTTTTGTTAGGTACTTGGCCATGAGCCCCTCAACATTTGTTAGGTACTTGGCCATGAGCCTCTCAACTTTTGTAACTTATTCATGAGCCCCTCAACTTTTGTTAGGTACTTGGCCATGAGCCCCTCAACATTTGTTAGGTACTTGGCCATGAGCCTCTCAACTTTTGTAACTTATTCATGAGCCCCTCAACTTTTGTTAAGTACTTGGCCATGAGCCTCTCAACTTTTGTTAGGTACTTGGCCATGAGCCTCTCAACTTTTGTTAGGTACTTGGCCATGAGCCTCTCAACTTTTGTTAGGTACTTGGCCATGAGCCCCTCAACATTTGTTAGGTACTTGGCCATGAGCCTCTCAACTTTTGTAACTTATTCATGAGCCCCTCAACTTTTGTTAGGTACTTGGCCATGAGCCCCTCAACATTTGTTAGGTACTTGGCCATGAGCCTCTCAACTTTTGTAACTTATTCATGAGCCCCTCAACTTTTGTTAGGTACTTGGCCATGAGCCCCTCAACATTTGTTAGGTACTTGGCCATGAGCCTCTCAACTTTTGTAACTTATTCATGAGCCCCTCAACTTTTGTTAGGTACTTGGCCATGAGCCTCTCAACTTTTGTTAGGTACTTGGCCATGAGCCCCTCAACATTTGTTAGGTACTTGGCCATGAGCCTCTCAACTTTTGTAACTTATTCATGAGCCCCTCAACTTTTGTTAGGTACTTGGCCATGAGCCCCTCAACATTTGTTAGGTACTTGGCCATGAGCCTCTCAACTTTTGTTAGGTACTTGGCCATGAGCCCCTCAACTTTTGTTAGGTACTTGGCCATGAGCCTCTCAACTTTTGTTAGGTACTTGGCCATGAGCCTCTCAACTTTTGTTAGGTACTTGGCCATGAGCCTCTCAACTTTTGTTAGGTACTTGGCCATGAGCCTCTCAACTTTTGTTAGGTACTAGGCCATGAGCCTCTCAACTTTTGTTAGGTACTTGGCCATGAGCCCCTCAACATTTGTTAGGTACTTGGCCATGAGCCTCTCAACTTTTGTAACTTATTCATGAGCCCCTCAACTTTTGTTAGGTACTTGGCCATGAGCCCCTCAACATTTGTTAGGTACTTGGCCATGAGCCTCTAAACTTTTGTTAGGTACTTGGCCATGAGCCTCTCAACTTTTGTTAGGTACTTGGCCATGAGCCTCTCAACTTTTGTTAGGTACTTGGCCATAAGTCCCTCAACTTTTGTTAGGTACTTGGCCATGAGCCCCTCAACATTTGTTAGGTACTTGGCCATGACCCTCTCAACTTTTGTTAGGTACTTGGCCATGAGCCCCTCAACATTTTTTGGGTACTTGGCCATGAGCCCTTCAACATTTGTAACTTATTCATGAGCCCCTCAACTTTTGTTAGGTACTTGGCCATGAGCCGCTCAACTTTTGTTAGGTACTTGGCCATGAGCCCCTCAACTTTTGTTAGGTACTTGGCCATGAGCCTCTCAACTTTCGTTAGGTCCTTGGCCATGAGCCTCTCAACTTTTGTTAGATACTTGGCCATGAGCCCCTCAACATTTGTAACTTATTCATGAGCCCCTCAACTTTTGTAAGGTACTTGGCCATGAGCCTCTCAACCTTTGTAAGGTACTTGGCCATGAGCCTCTCAACTTTTGTTAGGAACTTGGCCATGAGCCTCTCAACTTTTGTAACTTATTCATGAGCCTCTCAACTTTTGTTAGGTACTTGGCCATGAGCCGCTCAACTTTTGTTAAGTACTTGGCCATGAGCCTCTCAACTTTTGTAACTTATTCATGAGCCCCTCAACTTTTGTTAGGTACTTGGCCATGAGCCTCTCAACTTTTGTAACTTATTCATGAGCCCCTATACATTTGTTAGGTACTTGGCCATGAGCCACTCAACTTTTGTTAGGTACTTGGCCATGAGCCCCTCAACTTTTGTTAGGTACTTGGCCATGAGCCGCTCAACTTTTGTTAAGTACTTGGCCATGAGCCTCTCAACTTTTGTAACTTATTCATGAGCCCCTCAACTTTTGTTAGGTACTTGGCCATGAGCCCCTCAACATTTGTAAGTTACTTGGCCATGAGCCTCTCAACTTTTGTAACTTATTCATGAGCCCCTATACATTTGTTAGGTACTTGGCCATGAGCCGCTCAACTTTTGTTAGGTACTTGGCCATGAGCCGCTCAACTTTTGTTAGGTACTTGGCCATGAGCCCCTCAACTTTTGTTAGGTACTTGGCCATGAGCCTCTCAACTTTTGTTAGGTACTTGGCCATGAGCCTCTCAACTTTTGTTAGGTACTTGGCCATGAGCCTCTCAACTTTTGTTAGGTACTTGGCCATGAGCCTCTCAACTTTTGTTAGGTACTTGGCCATGAGCCTCTCAACTTTTGTTAGGTACTTGGCCATGAGCCCCTCAACATTTGTTAGGTACTTGGCCATGAGCCTCTCAACTTTTGTAACTTATTCATGAGCCCCTCAACTTTTGTTAGGTACTTGGCCATGAGCCCCTCAACATTTGTTAGGTACTTGGCCATGAGCCTCTCAACTTTTGTAACTTATTCATGAGCCCCTCAACTTTTGTTAAGTACTTGGCCATGAGCCTCTCAACTTTTGTTAGGTACTTGGCCATGAGCCTCTCAACTTTTGTTAGGTACTTGGCCATGAGCCTCTCAACTTTTGTTAGGTACTTGGCCATGAGCCCCTCAACATTTGTTAGGTACTTGGCCATGAGCCTCTCAACTTTTGTAACTTATTCATGAGCCCCTCAACTTTTGTTAGGTACTTGGCCATGAGCCCCTCAACATTTGTTAGGTACTTGGCCATGAGCCTCTCAACTTTTGTAACTTATTCATGAGCCCCTCAACTTTTGTTAAGTACTTGGCCATGAGCCTCTCAACTTTTGTTAGGTACTTGGCCATGAGCCTCTCAACTTTTGTTAGGTACTTGGCCATGAGCCTCTCAACTTTTGTTAGGTACTTGGCCATGAGCCCCTCAACATTTGTTAGGTACTTGGCCATGAGCCTCTCAACTTTTGTAACTTATTCATGAGCCCCTCAACTTTTGTTAGGTACTTGGCCATGAGCCCCTCAACATTTGTTAGGTACTTGGCCATGAGCCTCTCAACTTTTGTTAGGTACTTGGCCATGAGCCCCTCAACTTTTGTTAGGAACTTGGCCATGAGCCTCTCAACTTTTGTTAGGTACTTGGCCATGAGCCTCTCAACTTTTGTTAGGTACTTGGCCATGAGCCTCTCAACTTTTGTTAGGTACTTGGCCATGAGCCTCTCAACTTTTGTTAGGTACTAGGCCATGAGCCTCTCAACTTTTGTTAGGTACTTGGCCATGAGCCCCTCAACATTTGTTAGGTACTTGGCCATGAGCCTCTCAACTTTTGTAACTTATTCATGAGCCCCTCAACTTTTGTTAGGTACTTGGCCATGAGCCCCTCAACATTTGTTAGGTACTTGGCCATGAGCCTCTAAACTTTTGTTAGGTACTTGGCCATGAGCCTCTCAACTTTTGTTAGGTACTTGGCCATGAGCCTCTCAACTTTTGTTAGGTACTTGGCCATAAGTCCCTCAACTTTTGTTAGGTACTTGGCCATGAGCCCCTCAACATTTGTTAGGTACTTGGCCATGACCCTCTCAACTTTTGTTAGGTACTTGGCCATGAGCCCCTCAACATTTTTTGGGTACTTGGCCATGAGCCCTTCAACATTTGTAACTTATTCATGAGCCCCTCAACTTTTGTTAGGTACTTGGCCATGAGCCCCTCAACATTTGTTAGGTACTTGGCCATGAGCCTCTCAACTTTTGTAACTTATTCATGAGCCCCTCAACTTTTGTTTAGTACTTGGCAATGAGCCCCTCAACATTTGTTAGGTACTTGGCCATGAGCCTCTCAACTTTTGTTAGGTACTTGGCCATGAGCCTCTCAACTTTTGTTAGGTACTTGGCCATGAGCCTCTCAACTTTTGTTAGGTACTTGGCCATGAGCCCCTCAACATTTGTAACTTATTCATGAGCCCCTCAACTTTTGTTAGGTACTTGGCCATGAGCCTCTCAACCTTTGTAAGGTACTTGGCCATGAGCCTCTCAACTTTTGTTAGGAACTTGGCCATGAGCCTCTCAACTTTTGTAACTTATTCATGAGCCTCTCAACTTTTGTTAGGTACTTGGCCATGAGCCGCTCAACTTTTGTTAAGTACTTGGCCATGAGCCTCTCAACTTTTGTAACTTATTCATGAGCCCCTCAACTTTTGTTAGGTACTTGGCCATGAGCCCCTCAACATTTGTAAGTTACTTGGCCATGAGCCTCTCAACTTTTGTAACTTATTCATGAGCCCCTCAACTTTTGTTAGGTACTTGGCCATGAGCCTCTCAACTTTTGTTAGGAACTTGGCCATGAGCCTCTCAACTTTTGTAACTTATTCATGAGCCTCTCAACTTTTGTTAGGTACTTGGCCATGAGCCGCTCAACTTTTGTTAAGTACTTGGCCATGAGCCTCTCAACTTTTGTAACTTATTCATGAGCCCCTCAACTTTTGTTAGGTACTTGGACATGAGCCCCTCAACATTTGTTTGGTACTTGGCCATGAGCCTCTCAACTTTTGTAACTTATTCATGAGCCCCTCAACTTTTGTTAGGTACTTGGCCATGAGCCTCTCAACTTTTGTTAGGTACTTGGCCATGGGCCCCTCAACATTTGTTAGGTACTTGGCCATGAGCCTCTCAACTTTTGTAACTTATTCATGAGCCCCTCAACTTTTGTTGAGTACTTGGCCATGAGCCCCTCAACATTTGTTAGGTACTTGGCCATGAGCCTCTCAACTTTTGTTAGGTACTTGGCCATGAGCCGCTCAACTTTTGTTAGGTACTTGGCCATGAGCCTCTCAACTTTTGTTAGGTACTTGGCCATGACCCTCTCAACTTTTGTAAGGTACTTGGCCATGAGCCCCTCAACATTTTTTGGGTACTTGGCCATGAGCCCTTCAACATTTGTGACTTATTCATGAGCCCTTCAACTTTTGTTAGGTACTTGGCCATGAGCCCCTCAACATTTGTTAGGTACTTGGCCATGAGCCTCTCAACTTTTGTAACTTATTCATGAGCCTCTCAACTTTTGTTAGGTACTTGGCCATGAGCCTCTCAACTTTTGTAACTTATTCATGAGCCTCTCAACTTTTGTTAGGTATTTGGCCATGAGCCTCTCAACTTTCGTTAGGTACTTGGCCATGAGCCTCTCAACTTTTGTTAGGTACTTGGCCATGAGCCTCTCAACTTTTGTAATTTATTCATGAGCCCCTCAACTTTTGTTAGGTACTTGGCCATGAGCCTCTCAACTTTTGTTAGGAACTTGGCCATGAGCCACTCAACTTTTGTAATTTATTCATGAGCCCCTCAACTTTTGTTAGGTACTTGGCCATGAGCCGCTCAACTTTTGTTAGGTACTTGGCCATGAGCCTCTCAACTTTTGTTAGGTACTTGGCCATGAGCCTCTCAACTTTTGTAACTTATTCATGAGCCCCTCAACTTTTGTTAGGTACTTGGCCATGAGCCTCTCAACTTTTTTAGGTACTTGGCCATGAGCCTCTCAACTTTTGTTAGGTACTTGGCCATGAGCCCCTCAACATTTGTAACTTATTCATGAGCCTCTCAACTTTTGTTAGGTACTGGGCCATGAGCCTCTCAACTTTTGTTAGGTACTTGGCCATGAGCCTCTCAACTTTTGTAACTTATTCATGAGCCCCTCAACTTTTGTTAGGTACTTGGCCATGAGCCCGTCAACTTTTGTTCGGTACTTGGCCATGAGCCCCTCAACATTTGTAACTTATCCATGAGCCTCTCAACTTTTGTTAGGTACTTGGCCATGAGCCTCTCAACTTTTGTTTTGGCCATGAGCCTCTCAACTTTTGTTAGGAACTTGGCCATGAGCCTCTCAACTTTTGTTAGGTACTTGGCCATGAGCCGCTCAACTTTTGTTAGGTACTTGGCCACGAGCCTCTCAACTTTTGTTAGGTACTTGGCCATGAGCCGCTCAACTTTTGTTAGGTACTTGGCCATGAGCCTCTCAACTTTTGTTAGGTACTTTGCCATGAGCCTCTCAACTTTTGTAACTTATTCATGAGCCCCTCAACTTTTGTTATTTACTTGGCCATGAGCCCCTCAACTTTTGTGGGTCCTTGGCCATGAGCCTCTCAACTTTTGTTAGGTACTTGGCCATGAGCCCCTCAACATTTGTAACTTATTCATGAGCCGCTCAACTTTTGTTAGGTACTTGGCCATGAGCCCCTCAACATTTGTTAGGTACTTGGCCATGAGCCTCTCAACTTTTGTAACTTATTCATGAGCCCCTCAACTTTTGTTAGGTACTTGGCCATGAGCCCCTCAACATTTGTTAGGTTCTTGGCCATGAGCCTCTAAACTTTTGTTAGGTACTTGGCCATGAGCCTCTCAACTTTTGTTAGGTACTTGGCCATGAGCCTCTCAACTTTTGTTAGGTACTTGGCCATGAGTCCCTCAACTTTTGTTAGGTACTTGGCCATGAGCCCCTCAACATTTGTTAGGTACTTGGCCATGACCCTCTCAACTTTTGTAACTTATTCATGAGCCCCTCAACTTTTGTTAGGTACTTGGCCATGAGCCCCTCAACATTTGTTTGGTACTTGGCCATGAGCCTCTCAACTTTTGTAACTTATTCATGAGCCCCTCAACTTTTGTTAGGTACTTGGCCATGAGCCTCTCAACTTTTGTTAGGTACTTGGCCATGGGCCCCTCAACATTTGTTAGGTACTTGGCCATGAGCCTCTCATATTTTGTAACTTATTCATGAGCCCCTCAACTTTTGTTGAATACTTGGCCATGAGCCCCTCAACATTTGTTAGGTACTTGGCCATGAGCCCCTCAACATTTGTTAGGTACTTGGCCATGACCCTCTCAACTTTTGTTAGGTACTTGGCCATGAGCCCCTCAACATTTTTTGGGTACTTGGCCATGAGCCCTTCAACATTTGTAACTTATTCATGAGCCCCTCAACTTTTGTTAGGTACTTGGCCATGAGCCCCTCAACATTTGTTAGGTACTTGGCCATGAGCCTCTCAACCTTTGTAAGGTACTTGGCCATGAGCCTCTCAACTTTTGTTAGGAACTTGGCCATGAGCCTCTCAACTTTTGTAACTTATTCATGAGCCTCTCAACTTTTGTTAGGTACTTGGCCATGAGCCGCTCAACTTTTGTTAAGTACTTGGCCATGAGCCTCTCAACTTTTGTAACTTATTCATGAGCCCCTCAACTTTTGTTAGGTACTTGGCCATGAGCCCCTCAACATTTGTAAGTTACTTGGCCATGAGCCTCTCAACTTTTGTAACTTATTCATGAGCCCCTATACATTTGTGAGGTACTTGGCCATGAGCCGCTCAACTTTTGTTAGGTACTTGGCCATGAGCCCCTCAACTTTTGTTAGGTACTTGGCCATGAGCCTCTCAACTTTCGTTAGGTCCTTGGCCATGAGCCTCTCAACTTTTGTTAGATACTTGGCCATGAGCCCCTCAACATTTGTAACTTATTCATGAGCCCCTCAACTTTTGTTAGGTACTTGGCCATGAGCCTCTCAACCTTTGTAAGGTACTTGGCCATGAGCCTCTCAACTTTTGTTAGGAACTTGGCCATGAGCCTCTCAACTTTTGTAACTTATTCATGAGCCTCTCAACTTTTGTTAGGTACTTGGCCATGAGCCGCTCAACTTTTGTTAAGTACTTGGCCATGAGCCTTTCAACTTTTGTAACTTATTCATGAGCCCCTCAACTTTTGTTAGGTACTTGGCCATGAGCCCCTCAACATTTGTAAGTTACTTGGCCATGAGCCTCTCAACTTTTGTAACTTATTCATGAGCCCCTATACATTTGTTAGGTACTTGGCCATGAGCCACTCAACTTTTGTTATACTTGGCCATGAGCCTCTCAACTTTTGTTAGGTACTTGGCCATGAGCCTCTCAACTTTTGTTAGGTACTTGGCCATGAGTCCCTCAACTTTTGTTAGGTACTTGGCCATGAGCCCCTCAACATTTGTTAGGTACTTGGCCATGACCCTCTCAACTTTTGTAACTTATTCATGAGCCCCTCAACTTTTGTTAGGTACTTGGCCATGAGCCCCTCAACATTTGTTTGGTACTTGGCCATGAGCCTCTCAACTTTTGTAACTTATTCATGAGCCCCTCAACTTTTGTTAGGTACTTGGCCATGAGCCTCTCAACTTTTGTTAGGTACTTGGCCATGGGCCCCTCAACATTTGTTAGGTACTTGGCCATGAGCCTCTCATATTTTGTAACTTATTCATGAGCCCCTCAACTTTTGTTGAATACTTGGCCATGAGCCCCTCAACATTTGTTAGGTACTTGGCCATGAGCCCCTCAACATTTGTTAGGTACTTGGCCATGACCCTCTCAACTTTTGTTAGGTACTTGGCCATGAGCCTCTAAACTTTTGTTAGGTACTTGGCCATGAGCCTCTCAACTTTTGTTAGGTACTTGGCCATGAGCCTCTCAACTTTTGTTAGGTACTTGGCCATGAGTCCCTCAACTTTTGTTAGGTACTTGGCCATGAGCCCCTCAACATTTGTTAGGTACTTGGCCATGACCCTCTCAACTTTTGTAACTTATTCATGAGCCCCTCAACTTTTGTTAGGTACTTGGCCATGAGCCCCTCAACATTTTTGGGTACTTGGCCATGAGCCCTTCAACATTTGTAACTTATTCATGAGCCCCTCAACTTTTGTTAGGTACTTGGCCATGAGCCCCTCAACATTTGTTAGGTACTTGGCCATGAGCCTCTCAACCTTTGTAAGGTACTTGGCCATGAGCCTCTCAACTTTTGTTAGGAACTTGGCCATGAGCCTCTCAACTTTTGTAACTTATTCATGAGCCTCTCAACTTTTGTTAGGTACTTGGCCATGAGCCGCTCAACTTTTGTTAAGTACTTGGCCATGAGCCTCTCAACTTTTGTAACTTATTCATGAGCCCCTCAACTTTTGTTAGGTACTTGGCCATGAGCCCCTCAACATTTGTAAGTTACTTGGCCATGAGCCTCTCAACTTTTGTAACTTATTCATGAGCCCCTATACATTTGTTAGGTACTTGGCCATGAGCCGCTCAACTTTTGTTAGGTACTTGGCCATGAGCCCCTCAACTTTTGTTAGGTACTTGGCCATGAGCCTCTCAACTTTCGTTAGGTCCTTGGCCATGAGCCTCTCAACTTTTGTTAGATACTTGGCCATGAGCCCCTCAACATTTGTAACTTATTCATGAGCCCCTCAACTTTTGTAAGGTACTTGGCCATGAGCCTCTCAACCTTTGTAAGGTACTTGGCCATGAGCCTCTCAACTTTTGTTAGGAACTTGGCCATGAGCCTCTCAACTTTTGTAACTTATTCATGAGCCTCTCAACTTTTGTTAGGTACTTGGCCATGAGCCGCTCAACTTTTGTTAAGTACTTGGCCATGAGCCTCTCAACTTTTGTAACTTATTCATGAGCCCCTCAACTTTTGTTAGGTACTTGGCCATGAGCCTCTCAACTTTTGTAACTTATTCATGAGCCCCTATACATTTGTTAGGTACTTGGCCATGAGCCACTCAACTTTTGTTAGGTACTTGGCCATGAGCCCCTCAACTTTTGTTAGGTACTTGGCCATGAGCCGCTCAACTTTTGTTAAGTACTTGGCCATGAGCCTCTCAACTTTTGTAACTTATTCATGAGCCCCTCAACTTTTGTTAGGTACTTGGCCATGAGCCCCTCAACATTTGTAAGTTACTTGGCCATGAGCCTCTCAACTTTTGTAACTTATTCATGAGCCCCTATACATTTGTTAGGTACTTGGCCATGAGCCGCTCAACTTTTGTTAGGTACTTGGCCATGAGCCGCTCAACTTTTGTTAGGTACTTGGCCATGAGCCCCTCAACTTTTGTTAGGTACTTGGCCATGAGCCTCTCAACTTTTGTTAGGTACTTGGCCATGAGCCTCTCAACTTTTGTTAGGTACTTGGCCATGAGCCTCTCAACTTTTGTTAGGTACTTGGCCATGAGCCTCTCAACTTTTGTTAGGTACTTGGCCATGAGCCTCTCAACTTTTGTTAGGTACTTGGCCATGAGCCCCTCAACATTTGTTAGGTACTTGGCCATGAGCCTCTCAACTTTTGTAACTTATTCATGAGCCCCTCAACTTTTGTTAGGTACTTGGCCATGAGCCCCTCAACATTTGTTAGGTACTTGGCCATGAGCCTCTCAACTTTTGTAACTTATTCATGAGCCCCTCAACTTTTGTTAAGTACTTGGCCATGAGCCTCTCAACTTTTGTTAGGTACTTGGCCATGAGCCTCTCAACTTTTGTTAGGTACTTGGCCATGAGCCTCTCAACTTTTGTTAGGTACTTGGCCATGAGCCCCTCAACATTTGTTAGGTACTTGGCCATGAGCCTCTCAACTTTTGTAACTTATTCATGAGCCCCTCAACTTTTGTTAGGTACTTGGCCATGAGCCCCTCAACATTTGTTAGGTACTTGGCCATGAGCCTCTCAACTTTTGTAACTTATTCATGAGCCCCTCAACTTTTGTTAAGTACTTGGCCATGAGCCTCTCAACTTTTGTTAGGTACTTGGCCATGAGCCTCTCAACTTTTGTTAGGTACTTGGCCATGAGCCTCTCAACTTTTGTTAGGTACTTGGCCATGAGCCCCTCAACATTTGTTAGGTACTTGGCCATGAGCCTCTCAACTTTTGTAACTTATTCATGAGCCCCTCAACTTTTGTTAGGTACTTGGCCATGAGCCCCTCAACATTTGTTAGGTACTTGGCCATGAGCCTCTCAACTTTTGTTAGGTACTTGGCCATGAGCCCCTCAACTTTTGTTAGGTACTTGGCCATGAGCCTCTCAACTTTTGTTAGGTACTTGGCCATGAGCCTCTCAACTTTTGTTAGGTACTTGGCCATGAGCCTCTCAACTTTTGTTAGGTACTTGGCCATGAGCCTCTCAACTTTTGTTAGGTACTAGGCCATGAGCCTCTCAACTTTTGTTAGGTACTTGGCCATGAGCCCCTCAACATTTGTTAGGTACTTGGCCATGAGCCTCTCAACTTTTGTAACTTATTCATGAGCCCCTCAACTTTTGTTAGGTACTTGGCCATGAGCCCCTCAACATTTGTTAGGTACTTGGCCATGAGCCTCTAAACTTTTGTTAGGTACTTGGCCATGAGCCTCTCAACTTTTGTTAGGTACTTGGCCATGAGCCTCTCAACTTTTGTTAGGTACTTGGCCATAAGTCCCTCAACTTTTGTTAGGTACTTGGCCATGAGCCCCTCAACATTTGTTAGGTACTTGGCCATGACCCTCTCAACTTTTGTTAGGTACTTGGCCATGAGCCCCTCAACATTTTTTGGGTACTTGGCCATGAGCCCTTCAACATTTGTAACTTATTCATGAGCCCCTCAACTTTTGTTAGGTACTTGGCCATGAGCCGCTCAACTTTTGTTAGGTACTTGGCCATGAGCCCCTCAACTTTTGTTAGGTACTTGGCCATGAGCCTCTCAACTTTCGTTAGGTCCTTGGCCATGAGCCTCTCAACTTTTGTTAGATACTTGGCCATGAGCCCCTCAACATTTGTAACTTATTCATGAGCCCCTCAACTTTTGTAAGGTACTTGGCCATGAGCCTCTCAACCTTTGTAAGGTACTTGGCCATGAGCCACTCAACTTTTGTTAGGAACTTGGCCATGAGCCTCTCAACTTTTGTAACTTATTCATGAGCCTCTCAACTTTTGTTAGGTACTTGGCCATGAGCCGCTCAACTTTTGTTAAGTACTTGGCCATGAGCCTCTCAACTTTTGTAACTTATTCATGAGCCCCTCAACTTTTGTTAGGTACTTGGCCATGAGCCTCTCAACTTTTGTAACTTATTCATGAGCCCCTATACATTTGTTAGGTACTTGGCCATGAGCCACTCAACTTTTGTTAGGTACTTGGCCATGAGCCCCTCAACTTTTGTTAGGTACTTGGCCATGAGCCGCTCAACTTTTGTTAAGTACTTGGCCATGAGCCTCTCAACTTTTGTAACTTATTCATGAGCCCCTCAACTTTTGTTAGGTACTTGGCCATGAGCCCCTCAACATTTGTAAGTTACTTGGCCATGAGCCTCTCAACTTTTGTAACTTATTCATGAGCCCCTATACATTTGTTAGGTACTTGGCCATGAGCCGCTCAACTTTTGTTAGGTACTTGGCCATGAGCCGCTCAACTTTTGTTAGGTACTTGGCCATGAGCCCCTCAACTTTTGTTAGGTACTTGGCCATGAGCCTCTCAACTTTTGTTAGGTACTTGGCCATGAGCCTCTCAACTTTTGTTAGGTACTTGGCCATGAGCCTCTCAACTTTTGTTAGGTACTTGGCCATGAGCCTCTCAACTTTTGTTAGGTACTTGGCCATGAGCCTCTCAACTTTTGTTAGGTACTTGGCCATGAGCCCCTCAACATTTGTTAGGTACTTGGCCATGAGCCTCTCAACTTTTGTAACTTATTCATGAGCCCCTCAACTTTTGTTAGGTACTTGGCCATGAGCCCCTCAACATTTGTTAGGTACTTGGCCATGAGCCTCTCAACTTTTGTAACTTATTCATGAGCCCCTCAACTTTTGTTAAGTACTTGGCCATGAGCCTCTCAACTTTTGTTAGGTACTTGGCCATGAGCCTCTCAACTTTTGTTAGGTACTTGGCCATGAGCCTCTCAACTTTTGTTAGGTACTTGGCCATGAGCCCCTCAACATTTGTTAGGTACTTGGCCATGAGCCTCTCAACTTTTGTAACTTATTCATGAGCCCCTCAACTTTTGTTAGGTACTTGGCCATGAGCCCCTCAACATTTGTTAGGTACTTGGCCATGAGCCTCTCAACTTTTGTAACTTATTCATGAGCCCCTCAACTTTTGTTAAGTACTTGGCCATGAGCCTCTCAACTTTTGTTAGGTACTTGGCCATGAGCCTCTCAACTTTTGTTAGGTACTTGGCCATGAGCCTCTCAACTTTTGTTAGGTACTTGGCCATGAGCCCCTCAACATTTGTTAGGTACTTGGCCATGAGCCTCTCAACTTTTGTAACTTATTCATGAGCCCCTCAACTTTTGTTAGGTACTTGGCCATGAGCCCCTCAACATTTGTTAGGTACTTGGCCATGAGCCTCTCAACTTTTGTTAGGTACTTGGCCATGAGCCCCTCAACTTTTGTTAGGAACTTGGCCATGAGCCTCTCAACTTTTGTTAGGTACTTGGCCATGAGCCTCTCAACTTTTGTTAGGTACTTGGCCATGAGCCTCTCAACTTTTGTTAGGTACTTGGCCATGAGCCTCTCAACTTTTGTTAGGTACTAGGCCATGAGCCTCTCAACTTTTGTTAGGTACTTGGCCATGAGCCCCTCAACATTTGTTAGGTACTTGGCCATGAGCCTCTCAACTTTTGTAACTTATTCATGAGCCCCTCAACTTTTGTTAGGTACTTGGCCATGAGCCCCTCAACATTTGTTAGGTACTTGGCCATGAGCCTCTAAACTTTTGTTAGGTACTTGGCCATGAGCCTCTCAACTTTTGTTAGGTACTTGGCCATGAGCCTCTCAACTTTTGTTAGGTACTTGGCCATAAGTCCCTCAACTTTTGTTAGGTACTTGGCCATGAGCCCCTCAACATTTGTTAGGTACTTGGCCATGACCCTCTCAACTTTTGTTAGGTACTTGGCCATGAGCCCCTCAACATTTTTTGGGTACTTGGCCATGAGCCCTTCAACATTTGTAACTTATTCATGAGCCCCTCAACTTTTGTTAGGTACTTGGCCATGAGCCCCTCAACATTTGTTAGGTACTTGGCCATGAGCCTCTCAACTTTTGTAACTTATTCATGAGCCCCTCAACTTTTGTTTAGTACTTGGCAATGAGCCCCTCAACATTTGTTAGGTACTTGGCCATGAGCCTCTCAACTTTTGTTAGGTACTTGGCCATGAGCCTCTCAACTTTTGTTAGGTACTTGGCCATGAGCCTCTCAACTTTTGTTAGGTACTTGGCCATGAGCCCCTCAACATTTGTAACTTATTCATGAGCCCCTCAACTTTTGTTAGGTACTTGGCCATGAGCCTCTCAACCTTTGTAAGGTACTTGGCCATGAGCCTCTCAACTTTTGTTAGGAACTTGGCCATGAGCCTCTCAACTTTTGTAACTTATTCATGAGCCTCTCAACTTTTGTTAGGTACTTGGCCATGAGCCGCTCAACTTTTGTTAAGTACTTGGCCATGAGCCTCTCAACTTTTGTAACTTATTCATGAGCCCCTCAACTTTTGTTAGGTACTTGGCCATGAGCCCCTCAACATTTGTAAGTTACTTGGCCATGAGCCTCTCAACTTTTGTAACTTATTCATGAGCCCCTCAACTTTTGTTAGGTACTTGGCCATGAGCCTCTCAACTTTTGTTAGGAACTTGGCCATGAGCCTCTCAACTTTTGTAACTTATTCATGAGCCTCTCAACTTTTGTTAGGTACTTGGCCATGAGCCGCTCAACTTTTGTTAAGTACTTGGCCATGAGCCTCTCAACTTTTGTAACTTATTCATGAGCCCCTCAACTTTTGTTAGGTACTTGGACATGAGCCCCTCAACATTTGTTTGGTACTTGGCCATGAGCCTCTCAACTTTTGTAACTTATTCATGAGCCCCTCAACTTTTGTTAGGTACTTGGCCATGAGCCTCTCAACTTTTGTTAGGTACTTGGCCATGGGCCCCTCAACATTTGTTAGGTACTTGGCCATGAGCCTCTCAACTTTTGTAACTTATTCATGAGCCCCTCAACTTTTGTTGAGTACTTGGCCATGAGCCCCTCAACATTTGTTAGGTACTTGGCCATGAGCCTCTCAACTTTTGTTAGGTACTTGGCCATGAGCCGCTCAACTTTTGTTAGGTACTTGGCCATGAGCCTCTCAACTTTTGTTAGGTACTTGGCCATGACCCTCTCAACTTTTGTAAGGTACTTGGCCATGAGCCCCTCAACATTTTTTGGGTACTTGGCCATGAGCCCTTCAACATTTGTGACTTATTCATGAGCCCTTCAACTTTTGTTAGGTACTTGGCCATGAGCCCCTCAACATTTGTTAGGTACTTGGCCATGAGCCTCTCAACTTTTGTAACTTATTCATGAGCCTCTCAACTTTTGTTAGGTACTTGGCCATGAGCCTCTCAACTTTTGTAACTTATTCATGAGCCTCTCAACTTTTGTTAGGTATTTGGCCATGAGCCTCTCAACTTTCGTTAGGTACTTGGCCATGAGCCTCTCAACTTTTGTTAGGTACTTGGCCATGAGCCTCTCAACTTTTGTAATTTATTCATGAGCCCCTCAACTTTTGTTAGGTACTTGGCCATGAGCCTCTCAACTTTTGTTAGGAACTTGGCCATGAGCCACTCAACTTTTGTAATTTATTCATGAGCCCCTCAACTTTTGTTAGGTACTTGGCCATGAGCCGCTCAACTTTTGTTAGGTACTTGGCCATGAGCCTCTCAACTTTTGTTAGGTACTTGGCCATGAGCCTCTCAACTTTTGTAACTTATTCATGAGCCCCTCAACTTTTGTTAGGTACTTGGCCATGAGCCTCTCAACTTTTTTAGGTACTTGGCCATGAGCCTCTCAACTTTTGTTAGGTACTTGGCCATGAGCCCCTCAACATTTGTAACTTATTCATGAGCCTCTCAACTTTTGTTAGGTACTGGGCCATGAGCCTCTCAACTTTTGTTAGGTACTTGGCCATGAGCCTCTCAACTTTTGTAACTTATTCATGAGCCCCTCAACTTTTGTTAGGTACTTGGCCATGAGCCCGTCAACTTTTGTTCGGTACTTGGCCATGAGCCCCTCAACATTTGTAACTTATCCATGAGCCTCTCAACTTTTGTTAGGTACTTGGCCATGAGCCTCTCAACTTTTGTTTTGGCCATGAGCCTCTCAACTTTTGTTAGGAACTTGGCCATGAGCCTCTCAACTTTTGTTAGGTACTTGGCCATGAGCCGCTCAACTTTTGTTAGGTACTTGGCCACGAGCCTCTCAACTTTTGTTAGGTACTTGGCCATGAGCCGCTCAACTTTTGTTAGGTACTTGGCCATGAGCCTCTCAACTTTTGTTAGGTACTTTGCCATGAGCCTCTCAACTTTTGTAACTTATTCATGAGCCCCTCAACTTTTGTTATTTACTTGGCCATGAGCCCCTCAACTTTTGTGGGTCCTTGGCCATGAGCCTCTCAACTTTTGTTAGGTACTTGGCCATGAGCCCCTCAACATTTGTAACTTATTCATGAGCCGCTCAACTTTTGTTAGGTACTTGGCCATGAGCCCCTCAACATTTGTTAGGTACTTGGCCATGAGCCTCTCAACTTTTGTAACTTATTCATGAGCCCCTCAACTTTTGTTAGGTACTTGGCCATGAGCCCCTCAACATTTGTTAGGTTCTTGGCCATGAGCCTCTAAACTTTTGTTAGGTACTTGGCCATGAGCCTCTCAACTTTTGTTAGGTACTTGGCCATGAGCCTCTCAACTTTTGTTAGGTACTTGGCCATGAGTCCCTCAACTTTTGTTAGGTACTTGGCCATGAGCCCCTCAACATTTGTTAGGTACTTGGCCATGACCCTCTCAACTTTTGTAACTTATTCATGAGCCCCTCAACTTTTGTTAGGTACTTGGCCATGAGCCCCTCAACATTTGTTTGGTACTTGGCCATGAGCCTCTCAACTTTTGTAACTTATTCATGAGCCCCTCAACTTTTGTTAGGTACTTGGCCATGAGCCTCTCAACTTTTGTTAGGTACTTGGCCATGGGCCCCTCAACATTTGTTAGGTACTTGGCCATGAGCCTCTCATATTTTGTAACTTATTCATGAGCCCCTCAACTTTTGTTGAATACTTGGCCATGAGCCCCTCAACATTTGTTAGGTACTTGGCCATGAGCCCCTCAACATTTGTTAGGTACTTGGCCATGACCCTCTCAACTTTTGTTAGGTACTTGGCCATGAGCCCCTCAACATTTTTTGGGTACTTGGCCATGAGCCCTTCAACATTTGTAACTTATTCATGAGCCCCTCAACTTTTGTTAGGTACTTGGCCATGAGCCCCTCAACATTTGTTAGGTACTTGGCCATGAGCCTCTCAACCTTTGTAAGGTACTTGGCCATGAGCCTCTCAACTTTTGTTAGGAACTTGGCCATGAGCCTCTCAACTTTTGTAACTTATTCATGAGCCTCTCAACTTTTGTTAGGTACTTGGCCATGAGCCGCTCAACTTTTGTTAAGTACTTGGCCATGAGCCTCTCAACTTTTGTAACTTATTCATGAGCCCCTCAACTTTTGTTAGGTACTTGGCCATGAGCCCCTCAACATTTGTAAGTTACTTGGCCATGAGCCTCTCAACTTTTGTAACTTATTCATGAGCCCCTATACATTTGTGAGGTACTTGGCCATGAGCCGCTCAACTTTTGTTAGGTACTTGGCCATGAGCCCCTCAACTTTTGTTAGGTACTTGGCCATGAGCCTCTCAACTTTCGTTAGGTCCTTGGCCATGAGCCTCTCAACTTTTGTTAGATACTTGGCCATGAGCCCCTCAACATTTGTAACTTATTCATGAGCCCCTCAACTTTTGTTAGGTACTTGGCCATGAGCCTCTCAACCTTTGTAAGGTACTTGGCCATGAGCCTCTCAACTTTTGTTAGGAACTTGGCCATGAGCCTCTCAACTTTTGTAACTTATTCATGAGCCTCTCAACTTTTGTTAGGTACTTGGCCATGAGCCGCTCAACTTTTGTTAAGTACTTGGCCATGAGCCTTTCAACTTTTGTAACTTATTCATGAGCCCCTCAACTTTTGTTAGGTACTTGGCCATGAGCCCCTCAACATTTGTAAGTTACTTGGCCATGAGCCTCTCAACTTTTGTAACTTATTCATGAGCCCCTATACATTTGTTAGGTACTTGGCCATGAGCCACTCAACTTTTGTTATACTTGGCCATGAGCCTCTCAACTTTTGTTAGGTACTTGGCCATGAGCCCCTCAACTTTTGTTAGGTACTTGGCCATGAGCCTCTCAACTTTTGTTAGGTACTTGGCCATGAGCCTCTCAACTTTTGTTAGGTACTTGGCCATGAGCCTCTCAACTTTTGTTAGGTACTTGGCCATGAGCCTCTCAACTTTTGTTAGGTACTAGGCCATGAGCCTCTCAACTTTTGTTAGGTACTTGGCCATGAGCCCCTCAACATTTGTTAGGTACTTGGCCATGAGCCTCTCAACTTTTGTAACTTATTCATGAGCCCCTCAACTTTTGTTAGGTTCTTGGCCATGAGCCCCTCAACATTTGTTAGGTACTTGGCCATGAGCCCCTCAACATTTTTTGGGTACTTGGCCATGAGCCCTTCAACATTTGTGACTTATTCATGAGCCCTTCAACTTTTGTTAGGTACTTGGCCATGAGCCCCTCAACATTTGTTAGGTACTTGGCCATGAGCCTCTCAACTTTTGTAACTTATTCATGAGCCTCTCAACTTTTGTTAGGTACTTGGCCATGAGCCTCTCAACTTTTGTAACTTATTCATGAGCCTCTCAACTTTTGTTAGGTATTTGGCCATGAGCCTCTCAACTTTCGTTAGGTACTTGGCCATGAGCCTCTCAACTTTTGTTAGGTACTTGGCCATGAGCCTCTCAACTTTTGTAATTTATTCATGAGCCCCTCAACTTTTGTTAGGTACTTGGCCATGAGCCTCTCAACTTTTGTTAGGAACTTGGCCATGAGCCACTCAACTTTTGTAATTTATTCATGAGCCCCTCAACTTTTGTTAGGTACTTGGCCATGAGCCGCTCAACTTTTGTTAGGTACTTGGCCATGAGCCTCTCAACTTTTGTTAGGTACTTGGCCATGAGCCTCTCAACTTTTGTAACTTATTCATGAGCCCCTCAACTTTTGTTAGGTACTTGGCCATGAGCCTCTCAACTTTTTTAGGTACTTGGCCATGAGCCTCTCAACTTTTGTTAGGTACTTGGCCATGAGCCCCTCAACATTTGTAACTTATTCATGAGCCTCTCAACTTTTGTTAGGTACTGGGCCATGAGCCTCTCAACTTTTGTTAGGTACTTGGCCATGAGCCTCTCAACTTTTGTAACTTATTCATGAGCCCCTCAACTTTTGTTAGGTACTTGGCCATGAGCCCGTCAACTTTTGTTCGGTACTTGGCCATGAGCCCCTCAACATTTGTAACTTATCCATGAGCCTCTCAACTTTTGTTAGGTACTTGGCCATGACCCTCTCAACTTTTGTTTTGGCCATGAGCCTCTCAACTTTTGTTAGGAACTTGGCCATGAGCCTCTCAACTTTTGTTAGGTACTTGGCCATGAGCCGCTCAACTTTTGTTAGGTACTTTGCCATGAGCCTCTCAACTTTTGTAACTTATTCATGAGCCCCTCAACTTTTGTTATTTACTTGGCCATGAGCCCCTCAACTTTTGTGGGTACTTGGCCATGAGCCTCTCAACTTTTGTTAGGTACTTGGCCATGAGCCCCTCAACATTTGTAACTTATTCATGAGCCGCTCAACTTTTGTTAGGTACTTGGCCATGAGCCCCTCAACATTTGTTAGGTACTTGGCCATGAGCCTCTCAACTTTTGTAACTTATTCATGAGCCCCTCAACTTTTGTTAGGTACTTGGCCATGAGCCCCTCAACATTTGTTAGGTTCTTGGCCATGAGCCTCTAAACTTTTGTTAGGTACTTGGCCATGAGCCTCTCAACTTTTGTTAGGTACTTGGCCATGAGCCTCTCAACTTTTGTTAGGTACTTGGCCATGAGTCCCTCAACTTTTGTTAGGTACTTGGCCATGAGCCCCTCAACATTTGTTAGGTACTTGGCCATGACCCTCTCAACTTTTGTAACTTATTCATGAGCCCCTCAACTTTTGTTAGGTACTTGGCCATGAGCCCCTCAACATTTGTTTGGTACTTGGCCATGAGCCTCTCAACTTTTGTAACTTATTCATGAGCCCCTCAACTTTTGTTAGGTACTTGGCCATGAGCCTCTCAACTTTTGTTAGGTACTTGGCCATGGGCCCCTCAACATTTGTTAGGTACTTGGCCATGAGCCTCTCATATTTTGTAACTTATTCATGAGCCCCTCAACTTTTGTTGAATACTTGGCCATGAGCCCCTCAACATTTGTTAGGTACTTGGCCATGAGCCCCTCAACATTTGTTAGGTACTTGGCCATGACCCTCTCAACTTTTGTTAGGTACTTGGCCATGAGCCCCTCAACATTTTTTGGGTACTTGGCCATGAGCCCTTCAACATTTGTAACTTATTCATGAGCCCCTCAACTTTTGTTAGGTACTTGGCCATGAGCCCCTCAACATTTGTTAGGTACTTGGCCATGAGCCTCTCAACCTTTGTAAGGTACTTGGCCATGAGCCTCTCAACTTTTGTTAGGAACTTGGCCATGAGCCTCTCAACTTTTGTAACTTATTCATGAGCCTCTCAACTTTTGTTAGGTACTTGGCCATGAGCCGCTCAACTTTTGTTAAGTACTTGGCCATGAGCCTCTCAACTTTTGTAACTTATTCATGAGCCCCTCAACTTTTGTTAGGTACTTGGCCATGAGCCCCTCAACATTTGTAAGTTACTTGGCCATGAGCCTCTCAACTTTTGTAACTTATTCATGAGCCCCTATACATTTGTGAGGTACTTGGCCATGAGCCGCTCAACTTTTGTTAGGTACTTGGCCATGAGCCCCTCAACTTTTGTTAGGTACTTGGCCATGAGCCTCTCAACTTTCGTTAGGTCCTTGGCCATGAGCCTCTCAACTTTTGTTAGATACTTGGCCATGAGCCCCTCAACATTTGTAACTTATTCATGAGCCCCTCAACTTTTGTTAGGTACTTGGCCATGAGCCTCTCAACCTTTGTAAGGTACTTGGCCATGAGCCTCTCAACTTTTGTTAGGAACTTGGCCATGAGCCTCTCAACTTTTGTAACTTATTCATGAGCCTCTCAACTTTTGTTAGGTACTTGGCCATGAGCCGCTCAACTTTTGTTAAGTACTTGGCCATGAGCCTCTCAACTTTTGTAACTTATTCATGAGCCCCTCAACTTTTGTTAGGTACTTGGCCATGAGCCCCTCAACATTTGTAAGTTACTTGGCCATGAGCCTCTCAACTTTTGTAACTTATTCATGAGCCCCTATACATTTGTTAGGTACTTGGCCATGAGCCACTCAACTTTTGTTATACTTGGCCATGAGCCTCTCAACTTTTGTTAGGTACTTGGCCATGAGCCCCTCAACTTTTGTTAGGTACTTGGCCATGAGCCTCTCAACTTTTGTTAGGTACTTGGCCATGAGCCTCTCAACTTTTGTTAGGTACTTGGCCATGAGCCTCTCAACTTTTGTTAGGTACTTGGCCATGAGCCTCTCAACTTTTGTTAGGTACTAGGCCATGAGCCTCTCAACTTTTGTTAGGTACTTGGCCATGAGCCCCTCAACATTTGTTAGGTACTTGGCCATGAGCCTCTCAACTTTTGTAACTTATTCATGAGCCCCTCAACTTTTGTTAGGTACTTGGCCATGAGCCCCTCAACATTTGTTAGGTACTTGGCCATGAGCCTCTAAACTTTTGTTAGGTACTTGGCCATGAGCCTCTCAACTTTTGTTAGGTACTTGGCCATGAGCCTCTCAACTTTTGTTAGGTACTTGGCCATAAGTCCCTCAACTTTTGTTAGGTACTTGGCCATGAGCCCCTCAACATTTGTTAGGTACTTGGCCATGACCCTCTCAACTTTTGTTAGGTACTTGGCCATGAGCCCCTCAACATTTTTTGGGTACTTGGCCATGAGCCCTTCAACATTTGTAACTTATTCATGAGCCCCTCAACTTTTGTTAGGTACTTGGCCATGAGCCCCTCAACATTTGTTAGGTACTTGGCCATGAGCCTCTCAACTTTTGTAACTTATTCATGAGCCCCTCAACTTTTGTTTAGTACTTGGCAATGAGCCCCTCAACATTTGTTAGGTACTTGGCCATGAGCCTCTCAACTTTTGTTAGGTACTTGGCCATGAGCCTCTCAACTTTTGTTCAACTTTTGTTAGGTACTTGGCCATGAGCCTCTCAACTTTTGTTAGGAACTTGGCCATGGGCCCCTCAACATTTGTTAGGTACTTGGCCATGAGCCACTCAACTTTTGTAACTTATTCATGAGCCCCTCAACTTTTGTTGAGTACTTGGCCATGAGCCCCTCAACATTTGTTAGGTACTTGGCCATGAGCCTCTCAACTTTTGTTAGGTACCTGGCCATGAGCCTCTCAACTTTTGTAACTTATTCATGAGCCCCTCAACATTTGTTAGGTACTTGGCCATGAGCCTCTCAACTTTTGTTAGGTACTTGGCCATGAGCCCCTCAACATTTGTTAGGTACTTGGCCATGAGCCCCTCAACATTTGTAACTTATTCATGAGCCCCTCAACTTTTGTTAGGTACTTGGCCATGAGCCCCTCAACATTTGTTAGGTACTTGGCCATGAGCCTCTCAACTTTCGTTAGGTACTTGGCCATGAGCCTCTCAACTTTTGTTAGGTACTTGGCCATGAGCCCCTCAACATTTGTAACTTATTCATGAGCCCCTCAACTTTTGTTAGGTACTTGGCCATGAGCCTCTCAACCTTTGTAAGGTACTTGGCCATGAGCCTCTCAACTTTTGTTAGGAACTTGGCCATGAGCCTCTCAACTTTTGTTAGGAACTTGGCCATGAGCCTCTGAACTTTTGTTAGGTACTTGGCCATGAGCCGCTCAACTTTTGTTAAGTACTTGGCCATGAGCCCCTCAACATTTGTTAGGTACTTGGCCATGAGCCTCTCAACTTTTGTAACTTATTCATGAGCCCCTCAACTTTTGTTAGGTACTTGGCCATGAGCCCCTCAACATTTGTTAGGTACTTGGCCATGAGCCTCTCAACTTTTGTAACTTATTCATGAGCCCCTCAACTTTTGTTAGGTACTTGGCCATGAGCCTCTCAACCTTTGTAAGGTACTTGGCCATGAGCCTCTCAACTTTCGTTAGGTACTTGGCCATGAGCCTCTCAACTTTTGTTAGGTACTTGGCCATGAGCCCCTCAACATTTGTAACTTATTCATGAGCCCCTCAACTTTTGTTAGGTACTTGGCCATGAGCCTCTCAACCTTTGTAAGGTACTTGGCCATGAGCCTCTCAACTTTCGTTAGGTACTTGGCCATGAGCCTCTCAACTTTTGTTAGGTACTTGGCCATGAGCCCCTCAACATTTGTAACTTATTCATGAGCCCCTCAACATTTGTTAGGTACTTGGCCATGAGCCTCTCAACTTTCGTTAGGTACTTGGCCATGAGCCTCTCAACTTTTGTTAGGTACTTGGCCATGAGCCCCTCAACATTTGTAACTTATTCATGAGCCCCTCAACTATTGTTAGGTACTTGGCCATGAGCCTCTCAACCTTTGTAAGGTACTTGGCCATGAGCCTCTGAACTTTTGTTAGGTACTTGGCCATGAGCCGCTCAACTTCTGTTAAGTACTTGGCCATGAGCCTCTCAACTTTTGTAACTTATTCATGAGCCCCTCAACTTTTGTTAGGTATTTGGCCATGAGCCCCTCAACATTTGTTAGGTACTTGGCCATGAGCCTCTCAACTTTTGTAACTTATTCATGAGCCCCTCAACTTTTGTTAGGTACTTGGCCATGAGCCCCTCAACATTTGTTAGGTACTTGGCCATGAGCCTCTCAACTTTTGTAATTTATTCATGAGCCCCTCAACTTTTGTTGAGTACTTGGCAATGAGCCCCTCAACATTTGTTAGGTACTTGGCCATGAGCCTCTCAACTTTTGTTAGGTACTTGGCCATGAGCCGCTCAACTTTTGTTAAGTACTTGGCCATGAGCCTCTCAACTTTTGTAACTTATTCATGAGCCCCTATACTTTTGTTAGGAACTTGGCCATGAGCCTCTCAACTTTTGTAATTTATTCATGAGCCCCTCAACTTTTGTTAGGTACTTGGCCATGAGCCGCTCAACTTTTGTTAGGTACTTGGCCATGAGCCCCTCAACATTTGTTAGGTACTTGGCCATGAGCCTCTCAACTTTTGTAACTTATTCATGAGCCCCTCAACTTTTGTTAGGTACTTGGCCATGAGCCTCTCAACTTTTGTTAGGTACTTGGCCATGGTCCCCTCAACATTTGTTAGGTACTTGGCCATGAGCCTCTCAACTTTTGTAACTTATTCATGAGCCCCTCAACTTTTGTTGAGTACTTGGCAATGAGCCCCTCAACATTTGTTAGGTACTTGGCCATGACCCTCTCAACTTTTGTTAGGTACTTGGCCATGAGCCTCTCAACTTTTGTTAGGTACTTGGCCATGAGCCCCTCAACTTTTGTTAGGTACTTGACCATGAGCCTCTCAACTTTTGTTAGGTACTTGGCCATGAGCCTCTCAACTTTTGTAACTTATTCATGAGCCCCTCAACTTTTGTTAGGTACTTGGCCATGAGCCCCTCAACATTTGTTAGGTACTTGGCCATGAGCCTCTAAACTTTTGTTAGGTACTTGGCCATGAGCCTCTCAACTTTTGTTAGGTACTTGGCCATGAGCCTCTCAACTTTTGTTAGGTACTTGGCCATGAGTCCCTCAACTTTTGTTAGGTACTTGGCCATGAGCCCCTCAACATTTGTTAGGTACTTGGCCATGACCCTCTCAACTTTTGTAACTTATTCATGAGCCCCTCAACTTTTGTTAGGTACTTGGCCATGAGCCCCTCAACATTTGTTTGGTACTTGGCCATGAGTCCCTCAACTTTTGTTAGGTACTTGGCCATGAGCCCCTCAACATTTGTTAGGTACTTGGCCATGAGCCTCTCAACTTTTGTAACTTATTCATGAGCCCCTATACATTTGTTAGGTACTTGGCCATGAGCCACTCAACTTTTGTTAGGTACTTGGCCATGAGCCCCTCAACTTTTGTTAGGTACTTGGCCATGAGCCGCTCAACTTTTGTTAAGTACTTGGCCATGAGCCTCTCAACTTTTGTAACTTATTCATGAGCCCCTCAACTTTTGTTAGGTACTTGGCCATGAGCCCCTCAACATTTGTAAGTTACTTGGCCATGAGCCTCTCAACTTTTGTAACTTATTCATGAGCCCCTATACATTTGTTAGGTACTTGGCCATGAGCCGCTCAACTTTTGTTAGGTACTTGGCCATGAGCCGCTCAACTTTTGTTAGGTACTTGGCCATGAGCCCCTCAACTTTTGTTAGGTACTTGGCCATGAGCCTCTCAACCTTTGTAAGGTACTTGGCCATGAGCCTCTCAACTTTTGTAACTTATTCATGAGCCCCTCAACTTTTGTTAGGTACTTGGCCATGAGCCCCTCAACATTTGTTAGGTACTTGGCCATGAGCCTCTCAACTTTCGTTAGGTACTTGGCCATGAGCCTCTCAACTTTTGTTAGGTACTTGGCCATGAGCCCCTCAACATTTGTAACTTATTCATGAGCCCCTCAACTTTTGTTAGGTACTTGGCCATGAGCCTCTCAACCTTTGTAAGGTACTTGGCCATGAGCCTCTCAACTTTCGTTAGGTACTTGGCCATGAGCCTCTCAACTTTTGTTAGGTACTTGGCCATGAGCCCCTCAACATTTGTAACTTATTCATGAGCCCCTCAACTTTTGTTAGGTACTTGGCCATGAGCCTCTCAACCTTTGTAAGGTACTTGGCCATGAGCCTCTCAACTTTCGTTAGGTACTTGGCCATGAGCCTCTCAACTTTTGTTAGGTACTTGGCCATGAGCCCCTCAACATTTGTAACTTATTCATGAGCCCCTCAACATTTGTTAGGTACTTGGCCATGAGCCTCTCAACTTTCGTTAGGTACTTGGCCATGAGCCTCTCAACTTTTGTTAGGTACTTGGCCATGAGCCCCTCAACATTTGTAACTTATTCATGAGCCCCTCAACTATTGTTAGGTACTTGGCCATGAGCCTCTCAACCTTTGTAAGGTACTTGGCCATGAGCCTCTGAACTTTTGTTAGGTACTTGGCCATGAGCCGCTCAACTTTTGTTAAGTACTTGGCCATGAGCCTCTCAACTTTTGTAACTTATTCATGAGCCCCTCAACTTTTGTTAGGTATTTGGCCATGAGCCCCTCAACATTTGTTAGGTACTTGGCCATGAGCCTCTCAACTTTTGTAACTTATTCATGAGCCCCTCAACTTTTGTTAGGTACTTGGCCATGAGCCCCTCAACATTTGTTAGGTACTTGGCCATGAGCCTCTCAACTTTTGTAATTTATTCATGAGCCCCTCAACTTTTGTTGAGTACTTGGCAATGAGCCCCTCAACATTTGTTAGGTACTTGGCCATGAGCCTCTCAACTTTTGTTAGGTACTTGGCCATGAGCCGCTCAACTTTTGTTAAGTACTTGGCCATGAGCCTCTCAACTTTTGTAACTTATTCATGAGCCCCTATACTTTTGTTAGGAACTTGGCCATGAGCCTCTCAACTTTTGTAATTTATTCATGAGCCCCTCAACTTTTGTTAGGTACTTGGCCATGAGCCGCTCAACTTTTGTTAGGTACTTGGCCATGAGCCCCTCAACATTTGTTAGGTACTTGGCCATGAGCCTCTCAACTTTTGTAACTTATTCATGAGCCCCTCAACTTTTGTTAGGTACTTGGCCATGAGCCTCTCAACTTTTGTTAGGTACTTGGCCATGGTCCCCTCAACATTTGTTAGGTACTTGGCCATGAGCCTCTCAACTTTTGTAACTTATTCATGAGCCCCTCAACTTTTGTTGAGTACTTGGCAATGAGCCCCTCAACATTTGTTAGGTACTTGGCCATGACCCTCTCAACTTTTGTTAGGTACTTGGCCATGAGCCTCTCAACTTTTGTTAGGTACTTGGCCATGAGCCCCTCAACTTTTGTTAGGTACTTGACCATGAGCCTCTCAACTTTTGTTAGGTACTTGGCCATGAGCCTCTCAACTTTTGTAACTTATTCATGAGCCCCTCAACTTTTGTTAGGTACTTGGCCATGAGCCCCTCAACATTTGTTAGGTACTTGGCCATGAGCCTCTAAACTTTTGTTAGGTACTTGGCCATGAGCCTCTCAACTTTTGTTAGGTACTTGGCCATGAGCCTCTCAACTTTTGTTAGGTACTTGGCCATGAGTCCCTCAACTTTTGTTAGGTACTTGGCCATGAGCCCCTCAACATTTGTTAGGTACTTGGCCATGACCCTCTCAACTTTTGTAACTTATTCATGAGCCCCTCAACTTTTGTTAGGTACTTGGCCATGAGCCCCTCAACATTTGTTTGGTACTTGGCCATGAGTCCCTCAACTTTTGTTAGGTACTTGGCCATGAGCCCCTCAACATTTGTTAGGTACTTGGCCATGAGCCTCTCAACTTTTGTAACTTATTCATGAGCCCCTATACATTTGTTAGGTACTTGGCCATGAGCCACTCAACTTTTGTTAGGTACTTGGCCATGAGCCCCTCAACTTTTGTTAGGTACTTGGCCATGAGCCGCTCAACTTTTGTTAAGTACTTGGCCATGAGCCTCTCAACTTTTGTAACTTATTCATGAGCCCCTCAACTTTTGTTAGGTACTTGGCCATGAGCCCCTCAACATTTGTAAGTTACTTGGCCATGAGCCTCTCAACTTTTGTAACTTATTCATGAGCCCCTATACATTTGTTAGGTACTTGGCCATGAGCCGCTCAACTTTTGTTAGGTACTTGGCCATGAGCCGCTCAACTTTTGTTAGGTACTTGGCCATGAGCCCCTCAACTTTTGTTAGGTACTTGGCCATGAGCCTCTCAACTTTTGTTAGGTACTTGGCCATGAGCCTCTCAACTTTTGTTAGGTACTTGGCCATGAGCCTCTCAACTTTTGTTAGGTACTTGGCCATGAGCCTCTCAACTTTTGTTAGGTACTTGGCCATGAGCCTCTCAACTTTTGTTAGGTACTTGGCCATGAGCCCCTCAACATTTGTTAGGTACTTGGCCATGAGCCTCTCAACTTTTGTAACTTATTCATGAGCCCCTCAACTTTTGTTAGGTACTTGGCCATGAGCCCCTCAACATTTGTTAGGTACTTGGCCATGAGCCTCTCAACTTTTGTAACTTATTCATGAGCCCCTCAACTTTTGTTAAGTACTTGGCCATGAGCCTCTCAACTTTTGTTAGGTACTTGGCCATGAGCCTCTCAACTTTTGTAAGGTACTTGGCCATGAGCCTCTCAACTTTTGTTAGGTACTTGGCCATGAGCCCCTCAACATTTGTTAGGTACTTGGCCATGAGCCTCTCAACTTTTGTAACTTATTCATGAGCCCCTCAACTTTTGTTAGGTACTTGGCCATGAGCCCCTCAACATTTGTTAGGTACTTGGCCATGAGCCTCTCAACTTTTGTAACTTATTCATGAGCCCCTCAACTTTTGTTAAGTACTTGGCCATGAGCCTCTCAACTTTTGTTAGGTACTTGGCCATGAGCCTCTCAACTTTTGTTAGGTACTTGGCCATGAGCCTCTCAACTTTTGTTAGGTACTTGGCCATGAGCCCCTCAACATTTGTTAGGTACTTGGCCATGAGCCTCTCAACTTTTGTAACTTATTCATGAGCCCCTCAACTTTTGTTAGGTACTTGGCCATGAGCCCCTCAACATTTGTTAGGTACTTGGCCATGAGCCTCTCAACTTTTGTTAGGTACTTGGCCATGAGCCCCTCAACTTTTGTTAGGTACTTGGCCATGAGCCTCTCAACTTTTGTTAGGTACTTGGCCATGAGCCTCTCAACTTTTGTTAGGTACTTGGCCATGAGCCTCTCAACTTTTGTTAGGTACTTGGCCATGAGCCTCTCAACTTTTGTTAGGAACTTGGCCATGAGCCTCTGAACTTTTGTTAGGTACTTGGCCATGAGCCGCTCAACTTTTGTTAAGTACTTGGCCATGAGCCCCTCAACATTTGTTAGGTACTTGGCCATGAGCCGCTCAACTTTTGTTAAGTACTTGGCCATGAGCCTCTCAACTTTTGTAACTTATTCATGAGCCCCTCAACTTTTGTTAGGTATTTGGCCATGAGCCCCTCAACATTTGTTAGGTACTTGGCCATGAGCCTCTCAACTTTTGTAACTTATTCATGAGCCCCTCAACTTTTGTTAGGTACTTGGCCATGAGCCCCTCAACATTTGTTAGGTACTTGGCCATGAGCCTCTCAACTTTTGTAATTTATTCATGAGCCCCTCAACTTTTGTTGAGTACTTGGCAATGAGCCCCTCAACATTTGTTAGGTACTTGGCCATGAGCCTCTCAACTTTTGTTAGGTACTTGGCCATGAGCCGCTCAACTTTTGTTAAGTACTTGGCCATGAGCCTCTCAACTTTTGTAACTTATTCATGAGCCCCTATACTTTTGTTAGGAACTTGGCCATGAGCCTCTCAACTTTTGTTAGGTACTTGGCCATGAGCCTCTCAACTTTTGTTAGGTACTTGGCCATGAGCCTCTCAACTTTTGTTAGGTACTTGGCCATGAGCCCCTCAACATTTGTAACTTATTCATGAGCCCCTCAACTTTTGTTAGGTACTTGGCCATGAGCCTCTCAACCTTTGTAAGGTACTTGGCCATGAGCCTCTCAACTTTTGTTAGGAACTTGGCCATGAGCCTCTCAACTTTTGTAACTTATTCATGAGCCTCTCAACTTTTGTTAGGTACTTGGCCATGAGCCGCTCAACTTTTGTTAAGTACTTGGCCATGAGCCTCTCAACTTTTGTAACTTATTCATGAGCCCCTCAACTTTTGTTAGGTACTTGGCCATGAGCCCCTCAACATTTGTAAGTTACTTGGCCATGAGCCTCTCAACTTTTGTAACTTATTCATGAGCCCCTCAACTTTTGTTAGGTACTTGGCCATGAGCCTCTCAACTTTTGTTAGGAACTTGGCCATGAGCCTCTCAACTTTTGTAACTTATTCATGAGCCTCTCAACTTTTGTTAGGTACTTGGCCATGAGCCGCTCAACTTTTGTTAAGTACTTGGCCATGAGCCTCTCAACTTTTGTAACTTATTCATGAGCCCCTCAACTTTTGTTAGGTACTTGGCCATGAGCCCCTCAACATTTGTTTGGTACTTGGCCATGAGCCTCTCAACTTTTGTAACTTATTCATGAGCCCCTCAACTTTTGTTAGGTACTTGGCCATGAGCCTCTCAACTTTTGTTAGGTACTTGGCCATGGGCCCCTCAACATTTGTTAGGTACTTGGCCATGAGCCTCTCAACTTTTGTAACTTATTCATGAGCCCCTCAACTTTTGTTGAGTACTTGGCCATGAGCCCCTCAACATTTGTTAGGTACTTGGCCATGAGCCTCTCAACTTTTGTTAGGTACTTGGCCATGAGCCGCTCAACTTTTGTTAGGTACTTGGCCATGAGCCTCTCAACTTTTGTTAGGTACTTGGCCATGACCCTCTCAACTTTTGTAAGGTACTTGGCCATGAGCCCCTCAACATTTTTTGGGTACTTGGCCATGAGCCCTTCAACATTTGTGACTTATTCATGAGCCCTTCAACTTTTGTTAGGTACTTGGCCATGAGCCCCTCAACATTTGTTAGGTACTTGGCCATGAGCCTCTCAACTTTTGTAACTTATTCATGAGCCTCTCAACTTTTGTTAGGTACTTGGCCATGAGCCTCTCAACTTTTGTAACTTATTCATGAGCCTCTCAACTTTTGTTAGGTATTTGGCCATGAGCCTCTCAACTTTCGTTAGGTACTTGGCCATGAGCCTCTCAACTTTTGTTAGGTACTTGGCCATGAGCCTCTCAACTTTTGTAATTTATTCATGAGCCCCTCAACTTTTGTTAGGTACTTGGCCATGAGCCTCTCAACTTTTGTTAGGAACTTGGCCATGAGCCACTCAACTTTTGTAATTTATTCATGAGCCCCTCAACTTTTGTTAGGTACTTGGCCATGAGCCGCTCAACTTTTGTTAGGTACTTGGCCATGAGCCTCTCAACTTTTGTTAGGTACTTGGCCATGAGCCTCTCAACTTTTGTAACTTATTCATGAGCCCCTCAACTTTTGTTAGGTACTTGGCCATGAGCCTCTCAACTTTTTTAGGTACTTGGCCATGAGCCTCTCAACTTTTGTTAGGTACTTGGCCATGAGCCCCTCAACATTTGTAACTTATTCATGAGCCTCTCAACTTTTGTTAGGTACTGGGCCATGAGCCTCTCAACTTTTGTTAGGTACTTGGCCATGAGCCTCTCAACTTTTGTAACTTATTCATGAGCCCCTCAACTTTTGTTAGGTACTTGGCCATGAGCCCGTCAACTTTTGTTCGGTACTTGGCCATGAGCCCCTCAACATTTGTAACTTATCCATGAGCCTCTCAACTTTTGTTAGGTACTTGGCCATGAGCCTCTCAACTTTTGTTTTGGCCATGAGCCTCTCAACTTTTGTTAGGAACTTGGCCATGAGCCTCTCAACTTTTGTTAGGTACTTGGCCATGAGCCGCTCAACTTTTGTTAGGTACTTGGCCACGAGCCTCTCAACTTTTGTTAGGTACTTGGCCATGAGCCGCTCAACTTTTGTTAGGTACTTGGCCATGAGCCTCTCAACTTTTGTTAGGTACTTTGCCATGAGCCTCTCAACTTTTGTAACTTATTCATGAGCCCCTCAACTTTTGTTATTTACTTGGCCATGAGCCCCTCAACTTTTGTGGGTACTTGGCCATGAGCCTCTCAACTTTTGTTAGGTACTTGGCCATGAGCCCCTCAACATTTGTAACTTATTCATGAGCCGCTCAACTTTTGTTAGGTACTTGGCCATGAGCCCCTCAACATTTGTTAGGTACTTGGCCATGAGCCTCTCAACTTTTGTAACTTATTCATGAGCCCCTCAACTTTTGTTAGGTACTTGGCCATGAGCCCCTCAACATTTGTTAGGTTCTTGGCCATGAGCCTCTAAACTTTTGTTAGGTACTTGGCCATGAGCCTCTCAACTTTTGTTAGGTACTTGGCCATGAGCCTCTCAACTTTTGTTAGGTACTTGGCCATGAGTCCCTCAACTTTTGTTAGGTACTTGGCCATGAGCCCCTCAACATTTGTTAGGTACTTGGCCATGACCCTCTCAACTTTTGTAACTTATTCATGAGCCCCTCAACTTTTGTTAGGTACTTGGCCATGAGCCCCTCAACATTTGTTTGGTACTTGGCCATGAGCCTCTCAACTTTTGTAACTTATTCATGAGCCCCTCAACTTTTGTTAGGTACTTGGCCATGAGCCTCTCAACTTTTGTTAGGTACTTGGCCATGGGCCCCTCAACATTTGTTAGGTACTTGGCCATGAGCCTCTCATATTTTGTAACTTATTCATGAGCCCCTCAACTTTTGTTGAATACTTGGCCATGAGCCCCTCAACATTTGTTAGGTACTTGGCCATGAGCCCCTCAACATTTGTTAGGTACTTGGCCATGACCCTCTCAACTTTTGTTAGGTACTTGGCCATGAGCCCCTCAACATTTTTTGGGTACTTGGCCATGAGCCCTTCAACATTTGTAACTTATTCATGAGCCCCTCAACTTTTGTTAGGTACTTGGCCATGAGCCCCTCAACATTTGTTAGGTACTTGGCCATGAGCCTCTCAACCTTTGTAAGGTACTTGGCCATGAGCCTCTCAACTTTTGTTAGGAACTTGGCCATGAGCCTCTCAACTTTTGTAACTTATTCATGAGCCTCTCAACTTTTGTTAGGTACTTGGCCATGAGCCTCTCAACTTTTGTTAGGTACTTGGCCATGAGCCTCTCAACTTTTGTTAGGTACTTGGCCATGAGTCCCTCAACTTTTGTTAGGTACTTGGCCATGAGCCCCTCAACATTTGTTAGGTACTTGGCCATGACCCTCTCAACTTTTGTAACTTATTCATGAGCCCCTCAACTTTTGTTAGGTACTTGGCCATGAGCCCCTCAACATTTGTTTGGTACTTGGCCATGAGCCTCTCAACTTTTGTAACTTATTCATGAGCCCCTCAACTTTTGTTAGGTACTTGGCCATGAGCCTCTCAACTTTTGTTAGGTACTTGGCCATGGGCCCCTCAACATTTGTTAGGTACTTGGCCATGAGCCTCTCATATTTTGTAACTTATTCATGAGCCCCTCAACTTTTGTTGAATACTTGGCCATGAGCCCCTCAACATTTGTTAGGTACTTGGCCATGAGCCCCTCAACATTTGTTAGGTACTTGGCCATGACCCTCTCAACTTTTGTTAGGTACTTGGCCATGAGCCCCTCAACATTTTTTGGGTACTTGGCCATGAGCCCTTCAACATTTGTAACTTATTCATGAGCCCCTCAACTTTTGTTAGGTACTTGGCCATGAGCCCCTCAACATTTGTTAGGTACTTGGCCATGAGCCTCTCAACCTTTGTAAGGTACTTGGCCATGAGCCTCTCAACTTTTGTTAGGAACTTGGCCATGAGCCTCTCAACTTTTGTAACTTATTCATGAGCCTCTCAACTTTTGTTAGGTACTTGGCCATGAGCCGCTCAACTTTTGTTAAGTACTTGGCCATGAGCCTCTCAACTTTTGTAACTTATTCATGAGCCCCTCAACTTTTGTTAGGTACTTGGCCATGAGCCCCTCAACATTTGTAAGTTACTTGGCCATGAGCCTCTCAACTTTTGTAACTTATTCATGAGCCCCTATACATTTGTGAGGTACTTGGCCATGAGCCGCTCAACTTTTGTTAGGTACTTGGCCATGAGCCCCTCAACTTTTGTTAGGTACTTGGCCATGAGCCTCTCAACTTTCGTTAGGTCCTTGGCCATGAGCCTCTCAACTTTTGTTAGATACTTGGCCATGAGCCCCTCAACATTTGTAACTTATTCATGAGCCCCTCAACTTTTGTTAGGTACTTGGCCATGAGCCTCTCAACCTTTGTAAGGTACTTGGCCATGAGCCTCTCAACTTTTGTTAGGAACTTGGCCATGAGCCTCTCAACTTTTGTAACTTATTCATGAGCCTCTCAACTTTTGTTAGGTACTTGGCCATGAGCCGCTCAACTTTTGTTAAGTACTTGGCCATGAGCCTCTCAACTTTTGTAACTTATTCATGAGCCCCTCAACTTTTGTTAGGTACTTGGCCATGAGCCCCTCAACATTTGTAAGTTACTTGGCCATGAGCCTCTCAACTTTTGTAACTTATTCATGAGCCCCTATACATTTGTTAGGTACTTGGCCATGAGCCACTCAACTTTTGTTATACTTGGCCATGAGCCTCTCAACTTTTGTTAGGTACTTGGCCATGAGCCCCTCAACTTTTGTTAGGTACTTGGCCATGAGCCTCTCAACTTTTGTTAGGTACTTGGCCATGAGCCTCTCAACTTTTGTTAGGTACTTGGCCATGAGCCTCTCAACTTTTGTTAGGTACTTGGCCATGAGCCTCTCAACTTTTGTTAGGTACTAGGCCATGAGCCTCTCAACTTTTGTTAGGTACTTGGCCATGAGCCCCTCAACATTTGTTAGGTACTTGGCCATGAGCCTCTCAACTTTTGTAACTTATTCATGAGCCCCTCAACTTTTGTTAGGTACTTGGCCATGAGCCCCTCAACATTTGTTAGGTACTTGGCCATGAGCCTCTAAACTTTTGTTAGGTACTTGGCCATGAGCCTCTCAACTTTTGTTAGGTACTTGGCCATGAGCCTCTCAACTTTTGTTAGGTACTTGGCCATAAGTCCCTCAACTTTTGTTAGGTACTTGGCCATGAGCCCCTCAACATTTGTTAGGTACTTGGCCATGACCCTCTCAACTTTTGTTAGGTACTTGGCCATGAGCCCCTCAACATTTTTTGGGTACTTGGCCATGAGCCCTTCAACATTTGTAACTTATTCATGAGCCCCTCAACTTTTGTTAGGTACTTGGCCATGAGCCCCTCAACATTTGTTAGGTACTTGGCCATGAGCCTCTCAACTTTTGTAACTTATTCATGAGCCCCTCAACTTTTGTTTAGTACTTGGCAATGAGCCCCTCAACATTTGTTAGGTACTTGGCCATGAGCCTCTCAACTTTTGTTAGGTACTTGGCCATGAGCCTCTCAACTTTTGTTCAACTTTTGTTAGGTACTTGGCCATGAGCCTCTCAACTTTTGTTAGGAACTTGGCCATGGGCCCCTCAACATTTGTTAGGTACTTGGCCATGAGCCACTCAACTTTTGTAACTTATTCATGAGCCCCTCAACTTTTGTTGAGTACTTGGCCATGAGCCCCTCAACATTTGTTAGGTACTTGGCCATGAGCCTCTCAACTTTTGTTAGGTACCTGGCCATGAGCCTCTCAACTTTTGTAACTTATTCATGAGCCCCTCAACATTTGTTAGGTACTTGGCCATGAGCCTCTCAACTTTTGTTAGGTACTTGGCCATGAGCCCCTCAACATTTGTTAGGTACTTGGCCATGAGCCCCTCAACATTTGTAACTTATTCATGAGCCCCTCAACTTTTGTTAGGTACTTGGCCATGAGCCCCTCAACATTTGTTAGGTACTTGGCCATGAGCCTCTCAACTTTCGTTAGGTACTTGGCCATGAGCCTCTCAACTTTTGTTAGGTACTTGGCCATGAGCCCCTCAACATTTGTAACTTATTCATGAGCCCCTCAACTTTTGTTAGGTACTTGGCCATGAGCCTCTCAACCTTTGTAAGGTACTTGGCCATGAGCCTCTCAACTTTTGTTAGGAACTTGGCCATGAGCCTCTCAACTTTTGTTAGGAACTTGGCCATGAGCCTCTGAACTTTTGTTAGGTACTTGGCCATGAGCCGCTCAACTTTTGTTAAGTACTTGGCCATGAGCCCCTCAACATTTGTTAGGTACTTGGCCATGAGCCTCTCAACTTTTGTAACTTATTCATGAGCCCCTCAACTTTTGTTAGGTACTTGGCCATGAGCCCCTCAACATTTGTTAGGTACTTGGCCATGAGCCTCTCAACTTTTGTAACTTATTCATGAGCCCCTCAACTTTTGTTAGGTACTTGGCCATGAGCCTCTCAACCTTTGTAAGGTACTTGGCCATGAGCCTCTCAACTTTCGTTAGGTACTTGGCCATGAGCCTCTCAACTTTTGTTAGGTACTTGGCCATGAGCCCCTCAACATTTGTAACTTATTCATGAGCCCCTCAACTTTTGTTAGGTACTTGGCCATGAGCCTCTCAACCTTTGTAAGGTACTTGGCCATGAGCCTCTCAACTTTCGTTAGGTACTTGGCCATGAGCCTCTCAACTTTTGTTAGGTACTTGGCCATGAGCCCCTCAACATTTGTAACTTATTCATGAGCCCCTCAACATTTGTTAGGTACTTGGCCATGAGCCTCTCAACTTTCGTTAGGTACTTGGCCATGAGCCTCTCAACTTTTGTTAGGTACTTGGCCATGAGCCCCTCAACATTTGTAACTTATTCATGAGCCCCTCAACTATTGTTAGGTACTTGGCCATGAGCCTCTCAACCTTTGTAAGGTACTTGGCCATGAGCCTCTGAACTTTTGTTAGGTACTTGGCCATGAGCCGCTCAACTTTTGTTAAGTACTTGGCCATGAGCCTCTCAACTTTTGTAACTTATTCATGAGCCCCTCAACTTTTGTTAGGTATTTGGCCATGAGCCCCTCAACATTTGTTAGGTACTTGGCCATGAGCCTCTCAACTTTTGTAACTTATTCATGAGCCCCTCAACTTTTGTTAGGTACTTGGCCATGAGCCCCTCAACATTTGTTAGGTACTTGGCCATGAGCCTCTCAACTTTTGTAATTTATTCATGAGCCCCTCAACTTTTGTTGAGTACTTGGCAATGAGCCCCTCAACATTTGTTAGGTACTTGGCCATGAGCCTCTCAACTTTTGTTAGGTACTTGGCCATGAGCCGCTCAACTTTTGTTAAGTACTTGGCCATGAGCCTCTCAACTTTTGTAACTTATTCATGAGCCCCTATACTTTTGTTAGGAACTTGGCCATGAGCCTCTCAACTTTTGTAATTTATTCATGAGCCCCTCAACTTTTGTTAGGTACTTGGCCATGAGCCGCTCAACTTTTGTTAGGTACTTGGCCATGAGCCCCTCAACATTTGTTAGGTACTTGGCCATGAGCCTCTCAACTTTTGTAACTTATTCATGAGCCCCTCAACTTTTGTTAGGTACTTGGCCATGAGCCTCTCAACTTTTGTTAGGTACTTGGCCATGGTCCCCTCAACATTTGTTAGGTACTTGGCCATGAGCCTCTCAACTTTTGTAACTTATTCATGAGCCCCTCAACTTTTGTTGAGTACTTGGCAATGAGCCCCTCAACATTTGTTAGGTACTTGGCCATGACCCTCTCAACTTTTGTTAGGTACTTGGCCATGAGCCTCTCAACTTTTGTTAGGTACTTGGCCATGAGCCCCTCAACTTTTGTTAGGTACTTGACCATGAGCCTCTCAACTTTTGTTAGGTACTTGGCCATGAGCCTCTCAACTTTTGTAACTTATTCATGAGCCCCTCAACTTTTGTTAGGTACTTGGCCATGAGCCCCTCAACATTTGTTAGGTACTTGGCCATGAGCCTCTAAACTTTTGTTAGGTACTTGGCCATGAGCCTCTCAACTTTTGTTAGGTACTTGGCCATGAGCCTCTCAACTTTTGTTAGGTACTTGGCCATGAGTCCCTCAACTTTTGTTAGGTACTTGGCCATGAGCCCCTCAACATTTGTTAGGTACTTGGCCATGACCCTCTCAACTTTTGTAACTTATTCATGAGCCCCTCAACTTTTGTTAGGTACTTGGCCATGAGCCCCTCAACATTTGTTTGGTACTTGGCCATGAGCCTCTCAACTTTTGTAACTTATTCATGAGCCCCTCAACTTTTGTTAGGTACTTGGCCATGAGCCTCTCAACTTTTGTTAGGTACTTGGCCATGGGCCCCTCAACATTTGTTAGGTACTTGGCCATGAGCCTCTCATATTTTGTAACTTATTCATGAGCCCCTCAACTTTTGTTGAATACTTGGCCATGAGCCCCTCAACATTTGTTAGGTACTTGGCCATGAGCCCCTCAACATTTGTTAGGTACTTGGCCATGACCCTCTCAACTTTTGTTAGGTACTTGGCCATGAGCCCCTCAACATTTTTTGGGTACTTGGCCATGAGCCCTTCAACATTTGTAACTTATTCATGAGCCCCTCAACTTTTGTTAGGTACTTGGCCATGAGCCCCTCAACATTTGTTAGGTACTTGGCCATGAGCCTCTCAACCTTTGTAAGGTACTTGGCCATGAGCCTCTCAACTTTTGTTAGGAACTTGGCCATGAGCCTCTCAACTTTTGTAACTTATTCATGAGCCTCTCAACTTTTGTTAGGTACTTGGCCATGAGCCGCTCAACTTTTGTTAAGTACTTGGCCATGAGCCTCTCAACTTTTGTAACTTATTCATGAGCCCCTCAACTTTTGTTAGGTACTTGGCCATGAGCCCCTCAACATTTGTAAGTTACTTGGCCATGAGCCTCTCAACTTTTGTAACTTATTCATGAGCCCCTATACATTTGTGAGGTACTTGGCCATGAGCCGCTCAACTTTTGTTAGGTACTTGGCCATGAGCCCCTCAACTTTTGTTAGGTACTTGGCCATGAGCCTCTCAACTTTCGTTAGGTCCTTGGCCATGAGCCTCTCAACTTTTGTTAGATACTTGGCCATGAGCCCCTCAACATTTGTAACTTATTCATGAGCCCCTCAACTTTTGTTAGGTACTTGGCCATGAGCCTCTCAACCTTTGTAAGGTACTTGGCCATGAGCCTCTCAACTTTTGTTAGGAACTTGGCCATGAGCCTCTCAACTTTTGTAACTTATTCATGAGCCTCTCAACTTTTGTTAGGTACTTGGCCATGAGCCGCTCAACTTTTGTTAAGTACTTGGCCATGAGCCTCTCAACTTTTGTAACTTATTCATGAGCCCCTCAACTTTTGTTAGGTACTTGGCCATGAGCCCCTCAACATTTGTAAGTTACTTGGCCATGAGCCTCTCAACTTTTGTAACTTATTCATGAGCCCCTATACATTTGTTAGGTACTTGGCCATGAGCCACTCAACTTTTGTTATACTTGGCCATGAGCCTCTCAACTTTTGTTAGGTACTTGGCCATGAGCCCCTCAACTTTTGTTAGGTACTTGGCCATGAGCCTCTCAACTTTTGTTAGGTACTTGGCCATGAGCCTCTCAACTTTTGTTAGGTACTTGGCCATGAGCCTCTCAACTTTTGTTAGGTACTTGGCCATGAGCCTCTCAACTTTTGTTAGGTACTTGGCCATGAGCCCCTCAACATTTGTTAGGTACTTGGCCATGAGCCCCTCAACATTTGTAACTTATTCATGAGCCCCTCAACTTTTGTTAGGTACTTGGCCATGAGCCCCTCAACATTTGTTAGGTACTTGGCCATGAGCCTCTCAACTTTCGTTAGGTACTTGGCCATGAGCCTCTCAACTTTTGTTAGGTACTTGGCCATGAGCCCCTCAACATTTGTAACTTATTCATGAGCCCCTCAACTTTTGTTAGGTACTTGGCCATGAGCCTCTCAACCTTTGTAAGGTACTTGGCCATGAGCCTCTCAACTTTTGTTAGGAACTTGGCCATGAGCCTCTCAACTTTTGTTAGGAACTTGGCCATGAGCCTCTGAACTTTTGTTAGGTACTTGGCCATGAGCCGCTCAACTTTTGTTAAGTACTTGGCCATGAGCCCCTCAACATTTGTTAGGTACTTGGCCATGAGCCTCTCAACTTTTGTAACTTATTCATGAGCCCCTCAACTTTTGTTAGGTACTTGGCCATGAGCCCCTCAACATTTGTTAGGTACTTGGCCATGAGCCTCTCAACTTTTGTAACTTATTCATGAGCCCCTCAACTTTTGTTAGGTACTTGGCCATGAGCCTCTCAACCTTTGTAAGGTACTTGGCCATGAGCCTCTCAACTTTCGTTAGGTACTTGGCCATGAGCCTCTCAACTTTTGTAACTTATTCATGAGCCCCTCAACTTTTGTTAGGTACTTGGCCATGAGCCCCTCAACATTTGTTTGGTACTTGGCCATGAGCCTCTCAACTTTTGTAACTTATTCATGAGCCCCTCAACTTTTGTTAGGTACTTGGCCATGAGCCTCTCAACTTTTGTTAGGTACTTGGCCATGGGCCCCTCAACATTTGTTAGGTACTTGGCCATGAGCCTCTCAACTTTTGTAACTTATTCATGAGCCCCTCAACTTTTGTTGAGTACTTGGCCATGAGCCCCTCAACATTTGTTAGGTACTTGGCCATGAGCCTCTCAACTTTTGTTAGGTACTTGGCCATGAGCCGCTCAACTTTTGTTAGGTACTTGGCCATGAGCCTCTCAACTTTTGTTAGGTACTTGGCCATGACCCTCTCAACTTTTGTAAGGTACTTGGCCATGAGCCCCTCAACATTTTTTGGGTACTTGGCCATGAGCCCTTCAACATTTGTGACTTATTCATGAGCCCTTCAACTTTTGTTAGGTACTTGGCCATGAGCCCCTCAACATTTGTTAGGTACTTGGCCATGAGCCTCTCAACTTTTGTAACTTATTCATGAGCCTCTCAACTTTTGTTAGGTACTTGGCCATGAGCCTCTCAACTTTTGTAACTTATTCATGAGCCTCTCAACTTTTGTTAGGTATTTGGCCATGAGCCTCTCAACTTTCGTTAGGTACTTGGCCATGAGCCTCTCAACTTTTGTTAGGTACTTGGCCATGAGCCTCTCAACTTTTGTAATTTATTCATGAGCCCCTCAACTTTTGTTAGGTACTTGGCCATGAGCCTCTCAACTTTTGTTAGGAACTTGGCCATGAGCCACTCAACTTTTGTAATTTATTCATGAGCCCCTCAACTTTTGTTAGGTACTTGGCCATGAGCCGCTCAACTTTTGTTAGGTACTTGGCCATGAGCCTCTCAACTTTTGTTAGGTACTTGGCCATGAGCCTCTCAACTTTTGTAACTTATTCATGAGCCCCTCAACTTTTGTTAGGTACTTGGCCATGAGCCTCTCAACTTTTTTAGGTACTTGGCCATGAGCCTCTCAACTTTTGTTAGGTACTTGGCCATGAGCCCCTCAACATTTGTAACTTATTCATGAGCCTCTCAACTTTTGTTAGGTACTGGGCCATGAGCCTCTCAACTTTTGTTAGGTACTTGGCCATGAGCCTCTCAACTTTTGTAACTTATTCATGAGCCCCTCAACTTTTGTTAGGTACTTGGCCATGAGCCCGTCAACTTTTGTTCGGTACTTGGCCATGAGCCCCTCAACATTTGTAACTTATCCATGAGCCTCTCAACTTTTGTTAGGTACTTGGCCATGAGCCTCTCAACTTTTGTTTTGGCCATGAGCCTCTCAACTTTTGTTAGGAACTTGGCCATGAGCCTCTCAACTTTTGTTAGGTACTTGGCCATGAGCCGCTCAACTTTTGTTAGGTACTTGGCCACGAGCCTCTCAACTTTTGTTAGGTACTTGGCCATGAGCCGCTCAACTTTTGTTAGGTACTTGGCCATGAGCCTCTCAACTTTTGTTAGGTACTTTGCCATGAGCCTCTCAACTTTTGTAACTTATTCATGAGCCCCTCAACTTTTGTTATTTACTTGGCCATGAGCCCCTCAACTTTTGTGGGTACTTGGCCATGAGCCTCTCAACTTTTGTTAGGTACTTGGCCATGAGCCCCTCAACATTTGTAACTTATTCATGAGCCGCTCAACTTTTGTTAGGTACTTGGCCATGAGCCCCTCAACATTTGTTAGGTACTTGGCCATGAGCCTCTCAACTTTTGTAACTTATTCATGAGCCCCTCAACTTTTGTTAGGTACTTGGCCATGAGCCCCTCAACATTTGTTAGGTTCTTGGCCATGAGCCTCTAAACTTTTGTTAGGTACTTGGCCATGAGCCTCTCAACTTTTGTTAGGTACTTGGCCATGAGCCTCTCAACTTTTGTTAGGTACTTGGCCATGAGTCCCTCAACTTTTGTTAGGTACTTGGCCATGAGCCCCTCAACATTTGTTAGGTACTTGGCCATGACCCTCTCAACTTTTGTAACTTATTCATGAGCCCCTCAACTTTTGTTAGGTACTTGGCCATGAGCCCCTCAACATTTGTTTGGTACTTGGCCATGAGCCTCTCAACTTTTGTAACTTATTCATGAGCCCCTCAACTTTTGTTAGGTACTTGGCCATGAGCCTCTCAACTTTTGTTAGGTACTTGGCCATGGGCCCCTCAACATTTGTTAGGTACTTGGCCATGAGCCTCTCATATTTTGTAACTTATTCATGAGCCCCTCAACTTTTGTTGAATACTTGGCCATGAGCCCCTCAACATTTGTTAGGTACTTGGCCATGAGCCCCTCAACATTTGTTAGGTACTTGGCCATGACCCTCTCAACTTTTGTTAGGTACTTGGCCATGAGCCCCTCAACATTTTTTGGGTACTTGGCCATGAGCCCTTCAACATTTGTAACTTATTCATGAGCCCCTCAACTTTTGTTAGGTACTTGGCCATGAGCCCCTCAACATTTGTTAGGTACTTGGCCATGAGCCTCTCAACCTTTGTAAGGTACTTGGCCATGAGCCTCTCAACTTTTGTTAGGAACTTGGCCATGAGCCTCTCAACTTTTGTAACTTATTCATGAGCCTCTCAACTTTTGTTAGGTACTTGGCCATGAGCCGCTCAACTTTTGTTAAGTACTTGGCCATGAGCCTCTCAACTTTTGTAACTTATTCATGAGCCCCTCAACTTTTGTTAGGTACTTGGCCATGAGCCCCTCAACATTTGTAAGTTACTTGGCCATGAGCCTCTCAACTTTTGTAACTTATTCATGAGCCCCTATACATTTGTGAGGTACTTGGCCATGAGCCGCTCAACTTTTGTTAGGTACTTGGCCATGAGCCCCTCAACTTTTGTTAGGTACTTGGCCATGAGCCTCTCAACTTTCGTTAGGTCCTTGGCCATGAGCCTCTCAACTTTTGTTAGATACTTGGCCATGAGCCCCTCAACATTTGTAACTTATTCATGAGCCCCTCAACTTTTGTTAGGTACTTGGCCATGAGCCTCTCAACCTTTGTAAGGTACTTGGCCATGAGCCTCTCAACTTTTGTTAGGAACTTGGCCATGAGCCTCTCAACTTTTGTAACTTATTCATGAGCCTCTCAACTTTTGTTAGGTACTTGGCCATGAGCCGCTCAACTTTTGTTAAGTACTTGGCCATGAGCCTCTCAACTTTTGTAACTTATTCATGAGCCCCTCAACTTTTGTTAGGTACTTGGCCATGAGCCCCTCAACATTTGTAAGTTACTTGGCCATGAGCCTCTCAACTTTTGTAACTTATTCATGAGCCCCTATACATTTGTTAGGTACTTGGCCATGAGCCACTCAACTTTTGTTATACTTGGCCATGAGCCTCTCAACTTTTGTTAGGTACTTGGCCATGAGCCCCTCAACTTTTGTTAGGTACTTGGCCATGAGCCTCTCAACTTTTGTTAGGTACTTGGCCATGAGCCTCTCAACTTTTGTTAGGTACTTGGCCATGAGCCTCTCAACTTTTGTTAGGTACTTGGCCATGAGCCTCTCAACTTTTGTTAGGTACTAGGCCATGAGCCTCTCAACTTTTGTTAGGTACTTGGCCATGAGCCCCTCAACATTTGTTAGGTACTTGGCCATGAGCCTCTCAACTTTTGTAACTTATTCATGAGCCCCTCAACTTTTGTTAGGTACTTGGCCATGAGCCCCTCAACATTTGTTAGGTACTTGGCCATGAGCCTCTAAACTTTTGTTAGGTACTTGGCCATGAGCCTCTCAACTTTTGTTAGGTACTTGGCCATGAGCCTCTCAACTTTTGTTAGGTACTTGGCCATAAGTCCCTCAACTTTTGTTAGGTACTTGGCCATGAGCCCCTCAACATTTGTTAGGTACTTGGCCATGACCCTCTCAACTTTTGTTAGGTACTTGGCCATGAGCCCCTCAACATTTTTTGGGTACTTGGCCATGAGCCCTTCAACATTTGTAACTTATTCATGAGCCCCTCAACTTTTGTTAGGTACTTGGCCATGAGCCCCTCAACATTTGTTAGGTACTTGGCCATGAGCCTCTCAACTTTTGTAACTTATTCATGAGCCCCTCAACTTTTGTTTAGTACTTGGCAATGAGCCCCTCAACATTTGTTAGGTACTTGGCCATGAGCCTCTCAACTTTTGTTAGGTACTTGGCCATGAGCCTCTCAACTTTTGTTCAACTTTTGTTAGGTACTTGGCCATGAGCCTCTCAACTTTTGTTAGGAACTTGGCCATGGGCCCCTCAACATTTGTTAGGTACTTGGCCATGAGCCACTCAACTTTTGTAACTTATTCATGAGCCCCTCAACTTTTGTTGAGTACTTGGCCATGAGCCCCTCAACATTTGTTAGGTACTTGGCCATGAGCCTCTCAACTTTTGTTAGGTACCTGGCCATGAGCCTCTCAACTTTTGTAACTTATTCATGAGCCCCTCAACATTTGTTAGGTACTTGGCCATGAGCCTCTCAACTTTTGTTAGGTACTTGGCCATGAGCCCCTCAACATTTGTTAGGTACTTGGCCATGAGCCCCTCAACATTTGTAACTTATTCATGAGCCCCTCAACTTTTGTTAGGTACTTGGCCATGAGCCCCTCAACATTTGTTAGGTACTTGGCCATGAGCCTCTCAACTTTCGTTAGGTACTTGGCCATGAGCCTCTCAACTTTTGTTAGGTACTTGGCCATGAGCCCCTCAACATTTGTAACTTATTCATGAGCCCCTCAACATTTGTTAGGTACTTGGCCATGAGCCTCTCAACTTTTGTTAGGTACTTGGCCATGAGCCCCTCAACATTTGTTAGGTACTTGGCCATGAGCCCCTCAACATTTGTAACTTATTCATGAGCCCCTCAACTTTTGTTAGGTACTTGGCCATGAGCCCCTCAACATTTGTTAGGTACTTGGCCATGAGCCTCTCAACTTTCGTTAGGTACTTGGCCATGAGCCTCTCAACTTTTGTTAGGTACTTGGCCATGAGCCCCTCAACATTTGTAACTTATTCATGAGCCCCTCAACTTTTGTTAGGTACTTGGCCATGAGCCTCTCAACCTTTGTAAGGTACTTGGCCATGAGCCTCTCAACTTTTGTTAGGAACTTGGCCATGAGCCTCTCAACTTTTGTTAGGAACTTGGCCATGAGCCTCTGAACTTTTGTTAGGTACTTGGCCATGAGCCGCTCAACTTTTGTTAAGTACTTGGCCATGAGCCCCTCAACATTTGTTAGGTACTTGGCCATGAGCCTCTCAACTTTTGTTAGGTACTTGGCCATGAGCCTCTCAACTTTTGTTAGGTACTTGGCCATGAGCCTCTCAACTTTTGTTAGGTACTTGGCCATGAGCCTCTCAACTTTTGTTAGGTACTTGGCCATGAGCCCCTCAACATTTGTTAGGTACTTGGCCATGAGCCCCTCAACATTTGTAACTTATTCATGAGCCCCTCAACTTTTGTTAGGTACTTGGCCATGAGCCCCTCAACATTTGTTAGGTACTTGGCCATGAGCCTCTCAACTTTCGTTAGGTACTTGGCCATGAGCCTCTCAACTTTTGTTAGGTACTTGGCCATGAGCCCCTCAACATTTGTAACTTATTCATGAGCCCCTCAACTTTTGTTAGGTACTTGGCCATGAGCCTCTCAACCTTTGTAAGGTACTTGGCCATGAGCCTCTCAACTTTTGTTAGGAACTTGGCCATGAGCCTCTCAACTTTTGTTAGGAACTTGGCCATGAGCCTCTGAACTTTTGTTAGGTACTTGGCCATGAGCCGCTCAACTTTTGTTAAGTACTTGGCCATGAGCCCCTCAACATTTGTTAGGTACTTGGCCATGAGCCTCTCAACTTTTGTAACTTATTCATGAGCCCCTCAACTTTTGTTAGGTACTTGGCCATGAGCCCCTCAACATTTGTTAGGTACTTGGCCATGAGCCTCTCAACTTTTGTAACTTATTCATGAGCCCCTCAACTTTTGTTAGGTACTTGGCCATGAGCCTCTCAACCTTTGTAAGGTACTTGGCCATGAGCCTCTCAACTTTCGTTAGGTACTTGGCCATGAGCCTCTCAACTTTTGTAACTTATTCATGAGCCCCTCAACTTTTGTTAGGTACTTGGCCATGAGCCCCTCAACATTTGTTTGGTACTTGGCCATGAGCCTCTCAACTTTTGTAACTTATTCATGAGCCCCTCAACTTTTGTTAGGTACTTGGCCATGAGCCTCTCAACTTTTGTTAGGTACTTGGCCATGGGCCCCTCAACATTTGTTAGGTACTTGGCCATGAGCCTCTCAACTTTTGTAACTTATTCATGAGCCCCTCAACTTTTGTTGAGTACTTGGCCATGAGCCCCTCAACATTTGTTAGGTACTTGGCCATGAGCCTCTCAACTTTTGTTAGGTACTTGGCCATGAGCCGCTCAACTTTTGTTAGGTACTTGGCCATGAGCCTCTCAACTTTTGTTAGGTACTTGGCCATGACCCTCTCAACTTTTGTAAGGTACTTGGCCATGAGCCCCTCAACATTTTTTGGGTACTTGGCCATGAGCCCTTCAACATTTGTGACTTATTCATGAGCCCTTCAACTTTTGTTAGGTACTTGGCCATGAGCCCCTCAACATTTGTTAGGTACTTGGCCATGAGCCTCTCAACTTTTGTAACTTATTCATGAGCCTCTCAACTTTTGTTAGGTACTTGGCCATGAGCCTCTCAACTTTTGTAACTTATTCATGAGCCTCTCAACTTTTGTTAGGTATTTGGCCATGAGCCTCTCAACTTTCGTTAGGTACTTGGCCATGAGCCTCTCAACTTTTGTTAGGTACTTGGCCATGAGCCTCTCAACTTTTGTAATTTATTCATGAGCCCCACAACTTTTGTTAGGTACTTGGCCATGAGCCTCTCAACTTTTGTTAGGAACTTGGCCATGAGCCACTCAACTTTTGTAATTTATTCATGAGCCCCTCAACTTTTGTTAGGTACTTGGCCATGAGCCGCTCAACTTTTGTTAGGTACTTGGCCATGAGCCTCTCAACTTTTGTTAGGTACTTGGCCATGAGCCTCTCAACTTTTGTAACTTATTCATGAGCCCCTCAACTTTTGTTAGGTACTTGGCCATGAGCCTCTCAACTTTTTTAGGTACTTGGCCATGAGCCTCTCATCTTTTGTTAGGTACTTGGCCATGAGCCCCTCAACATTTGTAACTTATTCATGAGCCTCTCAACTTTTGTTAGGTACTGGGCCATGAGCCTCTCAACTTTTGTTAGGTACTTGGCCATGAGCCTCTCAACTTTTGTAACTTATTCATGAGCCCCTCAACTTTTGTTAGGTACTTGGCCATGAGCCCGTCAACTTTTGTTCGGTACTTGGCCATGAGCCCCTCAACATTTGTAACTTATCCATGAGCCTCTCAACTTTTGTTAGGTACTTGGCCATGAGCCTCTCAACTTTTGTTTTGGCCATGAGCCTCTCAACTTTTGTTAGGAACTTGGCCATGAGCCTCTCAACTTTTGTAAGGTACTTGGCCATGAGCCGCTCAACTTTTGTTAGGTACTTGGCCACGAGCCTCTCAACTTTTGTTAGGTACTTGGCCATGAGCCGCTCAACTTTTGTTAGGTACTTGGCCATGAGCCTCTCAACTTTTGTTAGGTACTTTGCCATGAGCCTCTCAACTTTTGTAACTTATTCATGAGCCCCTCAACTTTTGTTATTTACTTGGCCATGAGCCCCTCAACTTTTGTGGGTACTTGGCCATGAGCCTCTCAACTTTTGTTAGGTACTTGGCCATGAGCCCCTCAACATTTGTAACTTATTCATGAGCCGCTCAACTTTTGTTAGGTACTTGGCCATGAGCCCCTCAACATTTGTTAGGTACTTGGCCATGAGCCTCTCAACTTTTGTAACTTATTCATGAGCCCCTCAACTTTTGTTAGGTACTTGGCCATGAGCCCCTCAACATTTGTTAGGTTCTTGGCCATGAGCCTCTAAACTTTTGTTAGGTACTTGGCCATGAGCCTCTCAACTTTTGTTAGGTACTTGGCCATGAGCCTCTCAACTTTTGTTAGGTACTTGGCCATGAGTCCCTCAACTTTTGTTAGGTACTTGGCCATGAGCCCCTCAACATTTGTTAGGTACTTGGCCATGACCCTCTCAACTTTTGTAACTTATTCATGAGCCCCTCAACTTTTGTTAGGTACTTGGCCATGAGCCCCTCAACATTTGTTTGGTACTTGGCCATGAGCCTCTCAACTTTTGTAACTTATTCATGAGCCCCTCAACTTTTGTTAGGTACTTGGCCATGAGCCTCTCAACTTTTGTTAGGTACTTGGCCATGGGCCCCTCAACATTTGTTAGGTACTTGGCCATGAGCCTCTCATATTTTGTAACTTATTCATGAGCCCCTCAACTTTTGTTGAATACTTGGCCATGAGCCCCTCAACATTTGTTAGGTACTTGGCCATGAGCCCCTCAACATTTGTTAGGTACTTGGCCATGACCCTCTCAACTTTTGTTAGGTACTTGGCCATGAGCCCCTCAACATTTTTTGGGTACTTGGCCATGAGCCCTTCAACATTTGTAACTTATTCATGAGCCCCTCAACTTTTGTTAGGTACTTGGCCATGAGCCCCTCAACATTTGTTAGGTACTTGGCCATGAGCCTCTCAACCTTTGTAAGGTACTTGGCCATGAGCCTCTCAACTTTTGTTAGGAACTTGGCCATGAGCCTCTCAACTTTTGTAACTTATTCATGAGCCTCTCAACTTTTGTTAGGTACTTGGCCATGAGCCGCTCAACTTTTGTTAAGTACTTGGCCATGAGCCTCTCAACTTTTGTAACTTATTCATGAGCCCCTCAACTTTTGTTAGGTACTTGGCCATGAGCCCCTCAACATTTGTAAGTTACTTGGCCATGAGCCTCTCAACTTTTGTAACTTATTCATGAGCCCCTATACATTTGTGAGGTACTTGGCCATGAGCCGCTCAACTTTTGTTAGGTACTTGGCCATGAGCCCCTCAACTTTTGTTAGGTACTTGGCCATGAGCCTCTCAACTTTCGTTAGGTCCTTGGCCATGAGCCTCTCAACTTTTGTTAGATACTTGGCCATGAGCCCCTCAACATTTGTAACTTATTCATGAGCCCCTCAACTTTTGTTAGGTACTTGGCCATGAGCCTCTCAACCTTTGTAAGGTACTTGGCCATGAGCCTCTCAACTTTTGTTAGGAACTTGGCCATGAGCCTCTCAACTTTTGTAACTTATTCATGAGCCTCTCAACTTTTGTTAGGTACTTGGCCATGAGCCGCTCAACTTTTGTTAAGTACTTGGCCATGAGCCTCTCAACTTTTGTAACTTATTCATGAGCCCCTCAACTTTTGTTAGGTACTTGGCCATGAGCCCCTCAACATTTGTAAGTTACTTGGCCATGAGCCTCTCAACTTTTGTAACTTATTCATGAGCCCCTATACATTTGTTAGGTACTTGGCCATGAGCCACTCAACTTTTGTTTTGGCCATGAGCCTCTCAACTTTTGTTAGGAACTTGGCCATGAGCCTCTCAACTTTTGTTAGGTACTTGGCCATGAGCCGCTCAACTTTTGTTAGGTACTTGGCCACGAGCCTCTCAACTTTTGTTAGGTACTTGGCCATGAGCCGCTCAACTTTTGTTAGGTACTTGGCCATGAGCCTCTCAACTTTTGTTAGGTACTTTGCCATGAGCCTCTCAACTTTTGTAACTTATTCATGAGCCCCTCAACTTTTGTTATTTACTTGGCCATGAGCCCCTCAACTTTTGTGGGTACTTGGCCATGAGCCTCTCAACTTTTGTTAGGTACTTGGCCATGAGCCCCTCAACATTTGTAACTTATTCATGAGCCGCTCAACTTTTGTTAGGTACTTGGCCATGAGCCCCTCAACATTTGTTAGGTACTTGGCCATGAGCCTCTCAACTTTTGTAACTTATTCATGAGCCCCTCAACTTTTGTTAGGTACTTGGCCATGAGCCCCTCAACATTTGTTAGGTTCTTGGCCATGAGCCTCTAAACTTTTGTTAGGTACTTGGCCATGAGCCTCTCAACTTTTGTTAGGTACTTGGCCATGAGCCTCTCAACTTTTGTTAGGTACTTGGCCATGAGTCCCTCAACTTTTGTTAGGTACTTGGCCATGAGCCCCTCAACATTTGTTAGGTACTTGGCCATGACCCTCTCAACTTTTGTAACTTATTCATGAGCCCCTCAACTTTTGTTAGGTACTTGGCCATGAGCCCCTCAACATTTGTTTGGTACTTGGCCATGAGCCTCTCAACTTTTGTAACTTATTCATGAGCCCCTCAACTTTTGTTAGGTACTTGGCCATGAGCCTCTCAACTTTTGTTAGGTACTTGGCCATGGGCCCCTCAACATTTGTTAGGTACTTGGCCATGAGCCTCTCATATTTTGTAACTTATTCATGAGCCCCTCAACTTTTGTTGAATACTTGGCCATGAGCCCCTCAACATTTGTTAGGTACTTGGCCATGAGCCCCTCAACATTTGTTAGGTACTTGGCCATGACCCTCTCAACTTTTGTTAGGTACTTGGCCATGAGCCCCTCAACATTTTTTGGGTACTTGGCCATGAGCCCTTCAACATTTGTAACTTATTCATGAGCCCCTCAACTTTTGTTAGGTACTTGGCCATGAGCCCCTCAACATTTGTTAGGTACTTGGCCATGAGCCTCTCAACCTTTGTAAGGTACTTGGCCATGAGCCTCTCAACTTTTGTTAGGAACTTGGCCATGAGCCTCTCAACTTTTGTAACTTATTCATGAGCCTCTCAACTTTTGTTAGGTACTTGGCCATGAGCCGCTCAACTTTTGTTAAGTACTTGGCCATGAGCCTCTCAACTTTTGTAACTTATTCATGAGCCCCTCAACTTTTGTTAGGTACTTGGCCATGAGCCCCTCAACATTTGTAAGTTACTTGGCCATGAGCCTCTCAACTTTTGTAACTTATTCATGAGCCCCTATACATTTGTGAGGTACTTGGCCATGAGCCGCTCAACTTTTGTTAGGTACTTGGCCATGAGCCCCTCAACTTTTGTTAGGTACTTGGCCATGAGCCTCTCAACTTTCGTTAGGTCCTTGGCCATGAGCCTCTCAACTTTTGTTAGATACTTGGCCATGAGCCCCTCAACATTTGTAACTTATTCATGAGCCCCTCAACTTTTGTTAGGTACTTGGCCATGAGCCTCTCAACCTTTGTAAGGTACTTGGCCATGAGCCTCTCAACTTTTGTTAGGAACTTGGCCATGAGCCTCTCAACTTTTGTAACTTATTCATGAGCCTCTCAACTTTTGTTAGGTACTTGGCCATGAGCCGCTCAACTTTTGTTAAGTACTTGGCCATGAGCCTCTCAACTTTTGTAACTTATTCATGAGCCCCTCAACTTTTGTTAGGTACTTGGCCATGAGCCCCTCAACATTTGTAAGTTACTTGGCCATGAGCCTCTCAACTTTTGTAACTTATTCATGAGCCCCTATACATTTGTTAGGTACTTGGCCATGAGCCACTCAACTTTTGTTATACTTGGCCATGAGCCTCTCAACTTTTGTTAGGTACTTGGCCATGAGCCCCTCAACTTTTGTTAGGTACTTGGCCATGAGCCTCTCAACTTTTGTTAGGTACTTGGCCATGAGCCTCTCAACTTTTGTTAGGTACTTGGCCATGAGCCTCTCAACTTTTGTTAGGTACTTGGCCATGAGCCTCTCAACTTTTGTTAGGTACTAGGCCATGAGCCTCTCAACTTTTGTTAGGTACTTGGCCATGAGCCCCTCAACATTTGTTAGGTACTTGGCCATGAGCCTCTCAACTTTTGTAACTTATTCATGAGCCCCTCAACTTTTGTTAGGTACTTGGCCATGAGCCCCTCAACATTTGTTAGGTACTTGGCCATGAGCCTCTAAACTTTTGTTAGGTACTTGGCCATGAGCCTCTCAACTTTTGTTAGGTACTTGGCCATGAGCCTCTCAACTTTTGTTAGGTACTTGGCCATAAGTCCCTCAACTTTTGTTAGGTACTTGGCCATGAGCCCCTCAACATTTGTTAGGTACTTGGCCATGACCCTCTCAACTTTTGTTAGGTACTTGGCCATGAGCCCCTCAACATTTTTTGGGTACTTGGCCATGAGCCCTTCAACATTTGTAACTTATTCATGAGCCCCTCAACTTTTGTTAGGTACTTGGCCATGAGCCCCTCAACATTTGTTAGGTACTTGGCCATGAGCCTCTCAACTTTTGTAACTTATTCATGAGCCCCTCAACTTTTGTTTAGTACTTGGCAATGAGCCCCTCAACATTTGTTAGGTACTTGGCCATGAGCCTCTCAACTTTTGTTAGGTACTTGGCCATGAGCCTCTCAACTTTTGTTCAACTTTTGTTAGGTACTTGGCCATGAGCCTCTCAACTTTTGTTAGGAACTTGGCCATGGGCCCCTCAACATTTGTTAGGTACTTGGCCATGAGCCACTCAACTTTTGTAACTTATTCATGAGCCCCTCAACTTTTGTTGAGTACTTGGCCATGAGCCCCTCAACATTTGTTAGGTACTTGGCCATGAGCCTCTCAACTTTTGTTAGGTACCTGGCCATGAGCCTCTCAACTTTTGTAACTTATTCATGAGCCCCTCAACATTTGTTAGGTACTTGGCCATGAGCCTCTCAACTTTTGTTAGGTACTTGGCCATGAGCCCCTCAACATTTGTTAGGTACTTGGCCATGAGCCCCTCAACATTTGTAACTTATTCATGAGCCCCTCAACTTTTGTTAGGTACTTGGCCATGAGCCCCTCAACATTTGTTAGGTACTTGGCCATGAGCCTCTCAACTTTCGTTAGGTACTTGGCCATGAGCCTCTCAACTTTTGTTAGGTACTTGGCCATGAGCCCCTCAACATTTGTAACTTATTCATGAGCCCCTCAACTTTTGTTAGGTACTTGGCCATGAGCCTCTCAACCTTTGTAAGGTACTTGGCCATGAGCCTCTCAACTTTTGTTAGGAACTTGGCCATGAGCCTCTCAACTTTTGTTAGGAACTTGGCCATGAGCCTCTGAACTTTTGTTAGGTACTTGGCCATGAGCCGCTCAACTTTTGTTAAGTACTTGGCCATGAGCCCCTCAACATTTGTTAGGTACTTGGCCATGAGCCTCTCAACTTTTGTAACTTATTCATGAGCCCCTCAACTTTTGTTAGGTACTTGGCCATGAGCCCCTCAACATTTGTTAGGTACTTGGCCATGAGCCTCTCAACTTTTGTAACTTATTCATGAGCCCCTCAACTTTTGTTAGGTACTTGGCCATGAGCCTCTCAACCTTTGTAAGGTACTTGGCCATGAGCCTCTCAACTTTCGTTAGGTACTTGGCCATGAGCCTCTCAACTTTTGTTAGGTACTTGGCCATGAGCCCCTCAACATTTGTAACTTATTCATGAGCCCCTCAACTTTTGTTAGGTACTTGGCCATGAGCCTCTCAACCTTTGTAAGGTACTTGGCCATGAGCCTCTCAACTTTCGTTAGGTACTTGGCCATGAGCCTCTCAACTTTTGTTAGGTACTTGGCCATGAGCCCCTCAACATTTGTAACTTATTCATGAGCCCCTCAACATTTGTTAGGTACTTGGCCATGAGCCTCTCAACTTTCGTTAGGTACTTGGCCATGAGCCTCTCAACTTTTGTTAGGTACTTGGCCATGAGCCCCTCAACATTTGTAACTTATTCATGAGCCCCTCAACTATTGTTAGGTACTTGGCCATGAGCCTCTCAACCTTTGTAAGGTACTTGGCCATGAGCCTCTGAACTTTTGTTAGGTACTTGGCCATGAGCCGCTCAACTTTTGTTAAGTACTTGGCCATGAGCCTCTCAACTTTTGTAACTTATTCATGAGCCCCTCAACTTTTGTTAGGTATTTGGCCATGAGCCCCTCAACATTTGTTAGGTACTTGGCCATGAGCCTCTCAACTTTTGTAACTTATTCATGAGCCCCTCAACTTTTGTTAGGTACTTGGCCATGAGCCCCTCAACATTTGTTAGGTACTTGGCCATGAGCCTCTCAACTTTTGTAATTTATTCATGAGCCCCTCAACTTTTGTTGAGTACTTGGCAATGAGCCCCTCAACATTTGTTAGGTACTTGGCCATGAGCCTCTCAACTTTTGTTAGGTACTTGGCCATGAGCCGCTCAACTTTTGTTAAGTACTTGGCCATGAGCCTCTCAACTTTTGTAACTTATTCATGAGCCCCTATACTTTTGTTAGGAACTTGGCCATGAGCCTCTCAACTTTTGTAATTTATTCATGAGCCCCTCAACTTTTGTTAGGTACTTGGCCATGAGCCGCTCAACTTTTGTTAGGTACTTGGCCATGAGCCCCTCAACATTTGTTAGGTACTTGGCCATGAGCCTCTCAACTTTTGTAACTTATTCATGAGCCCCTCAACTTTTGTTAGGTACTTGGCCATGAGCCTCTCAACTTTTGTTAGGTACTTGGCCATGGTCCCCTCAACATTTGTTAGGTACTTGGCCATGAGCCTCTCAACTTTTGTAACTTATTCATGAGCCCCTCAACTTTTGTTGAGTACTTGGCAATGAGCCCCTCAACATTTGTTAGGTACTTGGCCATGACCCTCTCAACTTTTGTTAGGTACTTGGCCATGAGCCTCTCAACTTTTGTTAGGTACTTGGCCATGAGCCTCTCAACTTTTGTTAGGTACTTGGCCATGAGCCTCTCAACTTTTGTAACTTATTCATGAGCCCCTCAACTTTTGTTAGGTACTTGGCCATGAGCCTCTCAACTTTTTTAGGTACTTGGCCATGAGCCTCTCATCTTTTGTTAGGTACTTGGCCATGAGCCCCTCAACATTTGTAACTTATTCATGAGCCTCTCAACTTTTGTTAGGTACTGGGCCATGAGCCTCTCAACTTTTGTTAGGTACTTGGCCATGAGCCTCTCAACTTTTGTAACTTATTCATGAGCCCCTCAACTTTTGTTAGGTACTTGGCCATGAGCCCGTCAACTTTTGTTCGGTACTTGGCCATGAGCCCCTCAACATTTGTAACTTATCCATGAGCCTCTCAACTTTTGTTAGGTACTTGGCCATGAGCCTCTCAACTTTTGTTTTGGCCATGAGCCTCTCAACTTTTGTTAGGAACTTGGCCATGAGCCTCTCAACTTTTGTAAGGTACTTGGCCATGAGCCGCTCAACTTTTGTTAGGTACTTGGCCACGAGCCTCTCAACTTTTGTTAGGTACTTGGCCATGAGCCGCTCAACTTTTGTTAGGTACTTGGCCATGAGCCTCTCAACTTTTGTTAGGTACTTTGCCATGAGCCTCTCAACTTTTGTAACTTATTCATGAGCCCCTCAACTTTTGTTATTTACTTGGCCATGAGCCCCTCAACTTTTGTGGGTACTTGGCCATGAGCCTCTCAACTTTTGTTAGGTACTTGGCCATGAGCCCCTCAACATTTGTAACTTATTCATGAGCCGCTCAACTTTTGTTAGGTACTTGGCCATGAGCCCCTCAACATTTGTTAGGTACTTGGCCATGAGCCTCTCAACTTTTGTAACTTATTCATGAGCCCCTCAACTTTTGTTAGGTACTTGGCCATGAGCCCCTCAACATTTGTTAGGTTCTTGGCCATGAGCCTCTAAACTTTTGTTAGGTACTTGGCCATGAGCCTCTCAACTTTTGTTAGGTACTTGGCCATGAGCCTCTCAACTTTTGTTAGGTACTTGGCCATGAGTCCCTCAACTTTTGTTAGGTACTTGGCCATGAGCCCCTCAACATTTGTTAGGTACTTGGCCATGACCCTCTCAACTTTTGTAACTTATTCATGAGCCCCTCAACTTTTGTTAGGTACTTGGCCATGAGCCCCTCAACATTTGTTTGGTACTTGGCCATGAGCCTCTCAACTTTTGTAACTTATTCATGAGCCCCTCAACTTTTGTTAGGTACTTGGCCATGAGCCTCTCAACTTTTGTTAGGTACTTGGCCATGGGCCCCTCAACATTTGTTAGGTACTTGGCCATGAGCCTCTCATATTTTGTAACTTATTCATGAGCCCCTCAACTTTTGTTGAATACTTGGCCATGAGCCCCTCAACATTTGTTAGGTACTTGGCCATGAGCCCCTCAACATTTGTTAGGTACTTGGCCATGACCCTCTCAACTTTTGTTAGGTACTTGGCCATGAGCCCCTCAACATTTTTTGGGTACTTGGCCATGAGCCCTTCAACATTTGTAACTTATTCATGAGCCCCTCAACTTTTGTTAGGTACTTGGCCATGAGCCCCTCAACATTTGTTAGGTACTTGGCCATGAGCCTCTCAACCTTTGTAAGGTACTTGGCCATGAGCCTCTCAACTTTTGTTAGGAACTTGGCCATGAGCCTCTCAACTTTTGTAACTTATTCATGAGCCTCTCAACTTTTGTTAGGTACTTGGCCATGAGCCGCTCAACTTTTGTTAAGTACTTGGCCATGAGCCTCTCAACTTTTGTAACTTATTCATGAGCCCCTCAACTTTTGTTAGGTACTTGGCCATGAGCCCCTCAACATTTGTAAGTTACTTGGCCATGAGCCTCTCAACTTTTGTAACTTATTCATGAGCCCCTATACATTTGTGAGGTACTTGGCCATGAGCCGCTCAACTTTTGTTAGGTACTTGGCCATGAGCCCCTCAACTTTTGTTAGGTACTTGGCCATGAGCCTCTCAACTTTCGTTAGGTCCTTGGCCATGAGCCTCTCAACTTTTGTTAGATACTTGGCCATGAGCCCCTCAACATTTGTAACTTATTCATGAGCCCCTCAACTTTTGTTAGGTACTTGGCCATGAGCCTCTCAACCTTTGTAAGGTACTTGGCCATGAGCCTCTCAACTTTTGTTAGGAACTTGGCCATGAGCCTCTCAACTTTTGTAACTTATTCATGAGCCTCTCAACTTTTGTTAGGTACTTGGCCATGAGCCGCTCAACTTTTGTTAAGTACTTGGCCATGAGCCTCTCAACTTTTGTAACTTATTCATGAGCCCCTCAACTTTTGTTAGGTACTTGGCCATGAGCCCCTCAACATTTGTAAGTTACTTGGCCATGAGCCTCTCAACTTTTGTAACTTATTCATGAGCCCCTATACATTTGTTAGGTACTTGGCCATGAGCCACTCAACTTTTGTTTTGGCCATGAGCCTCTCAACTTTTGTTAGGAACTTGGCCATGAGCCTCTCAACTTTTGTTAGGTACTTGGCCATGAGCCGCTCAACTTTTGTTAGGTACTTGGCCACGAGCCTCTCAACTTTTGTTAGGTACTTGGCCATGAGCCGCTCAACTTTTGTTAGGTACTTGGCCATGAGCCTCTCAACTTTTGTTAGGTACTTTGCCATGAGCCTCTCAACTTTTGTAACTTATTCATGAGCCCCTCAACTTTTGTTATTTACTTGGCCATGAGCCCCTCAACTTTTGTGGGTACTTGGCCATGAGCCTCTCAACTTTTGTTAGGTACTTGGCCATGAGCCCCTCAACATTTGTAACTTATTCATGAGCCGCTCAACTTTTGTTAGGTACTTGGCCATGAGCCCCTCAACATTTGTTAGGTACTTGGCCATGAGCCTCTCAACTTTTGTAACTTATTCATGAGCCCCTCAACTTTTGTTAGGTACTTGGCCATGAGCCCCTCAACATTTGTTAGGTTCTTGGCCATGAGCCTCTAAACTTTTGTTAGGTACTTGGCCATGAGCCTCTCAACTTTTGTTAGGTACTTGGCCATGAGCCTCTCAACTTTTGTTAGGTACTTGGCCATGAGTCCCTCAACTTTTGTTAGGTACTTGGCCATGAGCCCCTCAACATTTGTTAGGTACTTGGCCATGACCCTCTCAACTTTTGTAACTTATTCATGAGCCCCTCAACTTTTGTTAGGTACTTGGCCATGAGCCCCTCAACATTTGTTTGGTACTTGGCCATGAGCCTCTCAACTTTTGTAACTTATTCATGAGCCCCTCAACTTTTGTTAGGTACTTGGCCATGAGCCTCTCAACTTTTGTTAGGTACTTGGCCATGGGCCCCTCAACATTTGTTAGGTACTTGGCCATGAGCCTCTCATATTTTGTAACTTATTCATGAGCCCCTCAACTTTTGTTGAATACTTGGCCATGAGCCCCTCAACATTTGTTAGGTACTTGGCCATGAGCCCCTCAACATTTGTTAGGTACTTGGCCATGACCCTCTCAACTTTTGTTAGGTACTTGGCCATGAGCCCCTCAACATTTTTTGGGTACTTGGCCATGAGCCCTTCAACATTTGTAACTTATTCATGAGCCCCTCAACTTTTGTTAGGTACTTGGCCATGAGCCCCTCAACATTTGTTAGGTACTTGGCCATGAGCCTCTCAACCTTTGTAAGGTACTTGGCCATGAGCCTCTCAACTTTTGTTAGGAACTTGGCCATGAGCCTCTCAACTTTTGTAACTTATTCATGAGCCTCTCAACTTTTGTTAGGTACTTGGCCATGAGCCGCTCAACTTTTGTTAAGTACTTGGCCATGAGCCTCTCAACTTTTGTAACTTATTCATGAGCCCCTCAACTTTTGTTAGGTACTTGGCCATGAGCCCCTCAACATTTGTAAGTTACTTGGCCATGAGCCTCTCAACTTTTGTAACTTATTCATGAGCCCCTATACATTTGTGAGGTACTTGGCCATGAGCCGCTCAACTTTTGTTAGGTACTTGGCCATGAGCCCCTCAACTTTTGTTAGGTACTTGGCCATGAGCCTCTCAACTTTCGTTAGGTCCTTGGCCATGAGCCTCTCAACTTTTGTTAGATACTTGGCCATGAGCCCCTCAACATTTGTAACTTATTCATGAGCCCCTCAACTTTTGTTAGGTACTTGGCCATGAGCCTCTCAACCTTTGTAAGGTACTTGGCCATGAGCCTCTCAACTTTTGTTAGGAACTTGGCCATGAGCCTCTCAACTTTTGTAACTTATTCATGAGCCTCTCAACTTTTGTTAGGTACTTGGCCATGAGCCGCTCAACTTTTGTTAAGTACTTGGCCATGAGCCTCTCAACTTTTGTAACTTATTCATGAGCCCCTCAACTTTTGTTAGGTACTTGGCCATGAGCCCCTCAACATTTGTAAGTTACTTGGCCATGAGCCTCTCAACTTTTGTAACTTATTCATGAGCCCCTATACATTTGTTAGGTACTTGGCCATGAGCCACTCAACTTTTGTTATACTTGGCCATGAGCCTCTCAACTTTTGTTAGGTACTTGGCCATGAGCCCCTCAACTTTTGTTAGGTACTTGGCCATGAGCCTCTCAACTTTTGTTAGGTACTTGGCCATGAGCCTCTCAACTTTTGTTAGGTACTTGGCCATGAGCCTCTCAACTTTTGTTAGGTACTTGGCCATGAGCCTCTCAACTTTTGTTAGGTACTAGGCCATGAGCCTCTCAACTTTTGTTAGGTACTTGGCCATGAGCCCCTCAACATTTGTTAGGTACTTGGCCATGAGCCTCTCAACTTTTGTAACTTATTCATGAGCCCCTCAACTTTTGTTAGGTACTTGGCCATGAGCCCCTCAACATTTGTTAGGTACTTGGCCATGAGCCTCTAAACTTTTGTTAGGTACTTGGCCATGAGCCTCTCAACTTTTGTTAGGTACTTGGCCATGAGCCTCTCAACTTTTGTTAGGTACTTGGCCATAAGTCCCTCAACTTTTGTTAGGTACTTGGCCATGAGCCCCTCAACATTTGTTAGGTACTTGGCCATGACCCTCTCAACTTTTGTTAGGTACTTGGCCATGAGCCCCTCAACATTTTTTGGGTACTTGGCCATGAGCCCTTCAACATTTGTAACTTATTCATGAGCCCCTCAACTTTTGTTAGGTACTTGGCCATGAGCCCCTCAACATTTGTTAGGTACTTGGCCATGAGCCTCTCAACTTTTGTAACTTATTCATGAGCCCCTCAACTTTTGTTTAGTACTTGGCAATGAGCCCCTCAACATTTGTTAGGTACTTGGCCATGAGCCTCTCAACTTTTGTTAGGTACTTGGCCATGAGCCTCTCAACTTTTGTTCAACTTTTGTTAGGTACTTGGCCATGAGCCTCTCAACTTTTGTTAGGAACTTGGCCATGGGCCCCTCAACATTTGTTAGGTACTTGGCCATGAGCCACTCAACTTTTGTAACTTATTCATGAGCCCCTCAACTTTTGTTGAGTACTTGGCCATGAGCCCCTCAACATTTGTTAGGTACTTGGCCATGAGCCTCTCAACTTTTGTTAGGTACCTGGCCATGAGCCTCTCAACTTTTGTAACTTATTCATGAGCCCCTCAACATTTGTTAGGTACTTGGCCATGAGCCTCTCAACTTTTGTTAGGTACTTGGCCATGAGCCCCTCAACATTTGTTAGGTACTTGGCCATGAGCCCCTCAACATTTGTAACTTATTCATGAGCCCCTCAACTTTTGTTAGGTACTTGGCCATGAGCCCCTCAACATTTGTTAGGTACTTGGCCATGAGCCTCTCAACTTTCGTTAGGTACTTGGCCATGAGCCTCTCAACTTTTGTTAGGTACTTGGCCATGAGCCCCTCAACATTTGTAACTTATTCATGAGCCCCTCAACTTTTGTTAGGTACTTGGCCATGAGCCTCTCAACCTTTGTAAGGTACTTGGCCATGAGCCTCTCAACTTTTGTTAGGAACTTGGCCATGAGCCTCTCAACTTTTGTTAGGAACTTGGCCATGAGCCTCTGAACTTTTGTTAGGTACTTGGCCATGAGCCGCTCAACTTTTGTTAAGTACTTGGCCATGAGCCCCTCAACATTTGTTAGGTACTTGGCCATGAGCCTCTCAACTTTTGTAACTTATTCATGAGCCCCTCAACTTTTGTTAGGTACTTGGCCATGAGCCCCTCAACATTTGTTAGGTACTTGGCCATGAGCCTCTCAACTTTTGTAACTTATTCATGAGCCCCTCAACTTTTGTTAGGTACTTGGCCATGAGCCTCTCAACCTTTGTAAGGTACTTGGCCATGAGCCTCTCAACTTTCGTTAGGTACTTGGCCATGAGCCTCTCAACTTTTGTTAGGTACTTGGCCATGAGCCCCTCAACATTTGTAACTTATTCATGAGCCCCTCAACTTTTGTTAGGTACTTGGCCATGAGCCTCTCAACCTTTGTAAGGTACTTGGCCATGAGCCTCTCAACTTTCGTTAGGTACTTGGCCATGAGCCTCTCAACTTTTGTTAGGTACTTGGCCATGAGCCCCTCAACATTTGTAACTTATTCATGAGCCCCTCAACATTTGTTAGGTACTTGGCCATGAGCCTCTCAACTTTCGTTAGGTACTTGGCCATGAGCCTCTCAACTTTTGTTAGGTACTTGGCCATGAGCCCCTCAACATTTGTAACTTATTCATGAGCCCCTCAACTATTGTTAGGTACTTGGCCATGAGCCTCTCAACCTTTGTAAGGTACTTGGCCATGAGCCTCTGAACTTTTGTTAGGTACTTGGCCATGAGCCGCTCAACTTTTGTTAAGTACTTGGCCATGAGCCTCTCAACTTTTGTAACTTATTCATGAGCCCCTCAACTTTTGTTAGGTATTTGGCCATGAGCCCCTCAACATTTGTTAGGTACTTGGCCATGAGCCTCTCAACTTTTGTAACTTATTCATGAGCCCCTCAACTTTTGTTAGGTACTTGGCCATGAGCCCCTCAACATTTGTTAGGTACTTGGCCATGAGCCTCTCAACTTTTGTAATTTATTCATGAGCCCCTCAACTTTTGTTGAGTACTTGGCAATGAGCCCCTCAACATTTGTTAGGTACTTGGCCATGAGCCTCTCAACTTTTGTTAGGTACTTGGCCATGAGCCGCTCAACTTTTGTTAAGTACTTGGCCATGAGCCTCTCAACTTTTGTAACTTATTCATGAGCCCCTATACTTTTGTTAGGAACTTGGCCATGAGCCTCTCAACTTTTGTAATTTATTCATGAGCCCCTCAACTTTTGTTAGGTACTTGGCCATGAGCCGCTCAACTTTTGTTAGGTACTTGGCCATGAGCCCCTCAACATTTGTTAGGTACTTGGCCATGAGCCTCTCAACTTTTGTAACTTATTCATGAGCCCCTCAACTTTTGTTAGGTACTTGGCCATGAGCCTCTCAACTTTTGTTAGGTACTTGGCCATGGTCCCCTCAACATTTGTTAGGTACTTGGCCATGAGCCTCTCAACTTTTGTAACTTATTCATGAGCCCCTCAACTTTTGTTGAGTACTTGGCAATGAGCCCCTCAACATTTGTTAGGTACTTGGCCATGACCCTCTCAACTTTTGTTAGGTACTTGGCCATGAGCCTCTCAACTTTTGTTAGGTACTTGGCCATGAGCCCCTCAACTTTTGTTAGGTACTTGACCATGAGCCTCTCAACTTTTGTTAGGTACTTGGCCATGAGCCTCTCAACTTTTGTAACTTATTCATGAGCCCCTCAACTTTTGTTAGGTACTTGGCCATGAGCCCCTCAACATTTGTTAGGTACTTGGCCATGAGCCTCTAAACTTTTGTTAGGTACTTGGCCATGAGCCTCTCAACTTTTGTTAGGTACTTGGCCATGAGCCTCTCAACTTTTGTTAGGTACTTGGCCATGAGTCCCTCAACTTTTGTTAGGTACTTGGCCATGAGCCCCTCAACATTTGTTAGGTACTTGGCCATGACCCTCTCAACTTTTGTAACTTATTCATGAGCCCCTCAACTTTTGTTAGGTACTTGGCCATGAGCCCCTCAACATTTGTTTGGTACTTGGCCATGAGCCTCTCAACTTTTGTAACTTATTCATGAGCCCCTCAACTTTTGTTAGGTACTTGGCCATGAGCCTCTCAACTTTTGTTAGGTACTTGGCCATGGGCCCCTCAACATTTGTTAGGTACTTGGCCATGAGCCTCTCATATTTTGTAACTTATTCATGAGCCCCTCAACTTTTGTTGAATACTTGGCCATGAGCCCCTCAACATTTGTTAGGTACTTGGCCATGAGCCCCTCAACATTTGTTAGGTACTTGGCCATGACCCTCTCAACTTTTGTTAGGTACTTGGCCATGAGCCCCTCAACATTTTTTGGGTACTTGGCCATGAGCCCTTCAACATTTGTAACTTATTCATGAGCCCCTCAACTTTTGTTAGGTACTTGGCCATGAGCCCCTCAACATTTGTTAGGTACTTGGCCATGAGCCTCTCAACCTTTGTAAGGTACTTGGCCATGAGCCTCTCAACTTTTGTTAGGAACTTGGCCATGAGCCTCTCAACTTTTGTAACTTATTCATGAGCCTCTCAACTTTTGTTAGGTACTTGGCCATGAGCCGCTCAACTTTTGTTAAGTACTTGGCCATGAGCCTCTCAACTTTTGTAACTTATTCATGAGCCCCTCAACTTTTGTTAGGTACTTGGCCATGAGCCCCTCAACATTTGTAAGTTACTTGGCCATGAGCCTCTCAACTTTTGTAACTTATTCATGAGCCCCTATACATTTGTGAGGTACTTGGCCATGAGCCGCTCAACTTTTGTTAGGTACTTGGCCATGAGCCCCTCAACTTTTGTTAGGTACTTGGCCATGAGCCTCTCAACTTTCGTTAGGTCCTTGGCCATGAGCCTCTCAACTTTTGTTAGATACTTGGCCATGAGCCCCTCAACATTTGTAACTTATTCATGAGCCCCTCAACTTTTGTTAGGTACTTGGCCATGAGCCTCTCAACCTTTGTAAGGTACTTGGCCATGAGCCTCTCAACTTTTGTTAGGAACTTGGCCATGAGCCTCTCAACTTTTGTAACTTATTCATGAGCCTCTCAACTTTTGTTAGGTACTTGGCCATGAGCCGCTCAACTTTTGTTAAGTACTTGGCCATGAGCCTCTCAACTTTTGTAACTTATTCATGAGCCCCTCAACTTTTGTTAGGTACTTGGCCATGAGCCCCTCAACATTTGTAAGTTACTTGGCCATGAGCCTCTCAACTTTTGTAACTTATTCATGAGCCCCTATACATTTGTTAGGTACTTGGCCATGAGCCACTCAACTTTTGTTATACTTGGCCATGAGCCTCTCAACTTTTGTTAGGTACTTGGCCATGAGCCCCTCAACTTTTGTTAGGTACTTGGCCATGAGCCTCTCAACTTTTGTTAGGTACTTGGCCATGAGCCTCTCAACTTTTGTTAGGTACTTGGCCATGAGCCTCTCAACTTTTGTTAGGTACTTGGCCATGAGCCTCTCAACTTTTGTTAGGTACTTGGCCATGAGCCCCTCAACATTTGTTAGGTACTTGGCCATGAGCCCCTCAACATTTGTAACTTATTCATGAGCCCCTCAACTTTTGTTAGGTACTTGGCCATGAGCCCCTCAACATTTGTTAGGTACTTGGCCATGAGCCTCTCAACTTTCGTTAGGTACTTGGCCATGAGCCTCTCAACTTTTGTTAGGTACTTGGCCATGAGCCCCTCAACATTTGTAACTTATTCATGAGCCCCTCAACTTTTGTTAGGTACTTGGCCATGAGCCTCTCAACCTTTGTAAGGTACTTGGCCATGAGCCTCTCAACTTTTGTTAGGAACTTGGCCATGAGCCTCTCAACTTTTGTTAGGAACTTGGCCATGAGCCTCTGAACTTTTGTTAGGTACTTGGCCATGAGCCGCTCAACTTTTGTTAAGTACTTGGCCATGAGCCCCTCAACATTTGTTAGGTACTTGGCCATGAGCCTCTCAACTTTTGTAACTTATTCATGAGCCCCTCAACTTTTGTTAGGTACTTGGCCATGAGCCCCTCAACATTTGTTAGGTACTTGGCCATGAGCCTCTCAACTTTTGTAACTTATTCATGAGCCCCTCAACTTTTGTTAGGTACTTGGCCATGAGCCTCTCAACCTTTGTAAGGTACTTGGCCATGAGCCTCTCAACTTTCGTTAGGTACTTGGCCATGAGCCTCTCAACTTTTGTAACTTATTCATGAGCCCCTCAACTTTTGTTAGGTACTTGGCCATGAGCCCCTCAACATTTGTTTGGTACTTGGCCATGAGCCTCTCAACTTTTGTAACTTATTCATGAGCCCCTCAACTTTTGTTAGGTACTTGGCCATGAGCCTCTCAACTTTTGTTAGGTACTTGGCCATGGGCCCCTCAACATTTGTTAGGTACTTGGCCATGAGCCTCTCAACTTTTGTAACTTATTCATGAGCCCCTCAACTTTTGTTGAGTACTTGGCCATGAGCCCCTCAACATTTGTTAGGTACTTGGCCATGAGCCTCTCAACTTTTGTTAGGTACTTGGCCATGAGCCGCTCAACTTTTGTTAGGTACTTGGCCATGAGCCTCTCAACTTTTGTTAGGTACTTGGCCATGACCCTCTCAACTTTTGTAAGGTACTTGGCCATGAGCCCCTCAACATTTTTTGGGTACTTGGCCATGAGCCCTTCAACATTTGTGACTTATTCATGAGCCCTTCAACTTTTGTTAGGTACTTGGCCATGAGCCCCTCAACATTTGTTAGGTACTTGGCCATGAGCCTCTCAACTTTTGTAACTTATTCATGAGCCTCTCAACTTTTGTTAGGTACTTGGCCATGAGCCTCTCAACTTTTGTAACTTATTCATGAGCCTCTCAACTTTTGTTAGGTATTTGGCCATGAGCCTCTCAACTTTCGTTAGGTACTTGGCCATGAGCCTCTCAACTTTTGTTAGGTACTTGGCCATGAGCCTCTCAACTTTTGTAATTTATTCATGAGCCCCTCAACTTTTGTTAGGTACTTGGCCATGAGCCTCTCAACTTTTGTTAGGAACTTGGCCATGAGCCACTCAACTTTTGTAATTTATTCATGAGCCCCTCAACTTTTGTTAGGTACTTGGCCATGAGCCGCTCAACTTTTGTTAGGTACTTGGCCATGAGCCTCTCAACTTTTGTTAGGTACTTGGCCATGAGCCTCTCAACTTTTGTAACTTATTCATGAGCCCCTCAACTTTTGTTAGGTACTTGGCCATGAGCCTCTCAACTTTTTTAGGTACTTGGCCATGAGCCTCTCAACTTTTGTTAGGTACTTGGCCATGAGCCCCTCAACATTTGTAACTTATTCATGAGCCTCTCAACTTTTGTTAGGTACTGGGCCATGAGCCTCTCAACTTTTGTTAGGTACTTGGCCATGAGCCTCTCAACTTTTGTAACTTATTCATGAGCCCCTCAACTTTTGTTAGGTACTTGGCCATGAGCCCGTCAACTTTTGTTCGGTACTTGGCCATGAGCCCCTCAACATTTGTAACTTATCCATGAGCCTCTCAACTTTTGTTAGGTACTTGGCCATGAGCCTCTCAACTTTTGTTTTGGCCATGAGCCTCTCAACTTTTGTTAGGAACTTGGCCATGAGCCTCTCAACTTTTGTTAGGTACTTGGCCATGAGCCGCTCAACTTTTGTTAGGTACTTGGCCACGAGCCTCTCAACTTTTGTTAGGTACTTGGCCATGAGCCGCTCAACTTTTGTTAGGTACTTGGCCATGAGCCTCTCAACTTTTGTTAGGTACTTTGCCATGAGCCTCTCAACTTTTGTAACTTATTCATGAGCCCCTCAACTTTTGTTATTTACTTGGCCATGAGCCCCTCAACTTTTGTGGGTACTTGGCCATGAGCCTCTCAACTTTTGTTAGGTACTTGGCCATGAGCCCCTCAACATTTGTAACTTATTCATGAGCCGCTCAACTTTTGTTAGGTACTTGGCCATGAGCCCCTCAACATTTGTTAGGTACTTGGCCATGAGCCTCTCAACTTTTGTAACTTATTCATGAGCCCCTCAACTTTTGTTAGGTACTTGGCCATGAGCCCCTCAACATTTGTTAGGTTCTTGGCCATGAGCCTCTAAACTTTTGTTAGGTACTTGGCCATGAGCCTCTCAACTTTTGTTAGGTACTTGGCCATGAGCCTCTCAACTTTTGTTAGGTACTTGGCCATGAGTCCCTCAACTTTTGTTAGGTACTTGGCCATGAGCCCCTCAACATTTGTTAGGTACTTGGCCATGACCCTCTCAACTTTTGTAACTTATTCATGAGCCCCTCAACTTTTGTTAGGTACTTGGCCATGAGCCCCTCAACATTTGTTTGGTACTTGGCCATGAGCCTCTCAACTTTTGTAACTTATTCATGAGCCCCTCAACTTTTGTTAGGTACTTGGCCATGAGCCTCTCAACTTTTGTTAGGTACTTGGCCATGGGCCCCTCAACATTTGTTAGGTACTTGGCCATGAGCCTCTCATATTTTGTAACTTATTCATGAGCCCCTCAACTTTTGTTGAATACTTGGCCATGAGCCCCTCAACATTTGTTAGGTACTTGGCCATGAGCCCCTCAACATTTGTTAGGTACTTGGCCATGACCCTCTCAACTTTTGTTAGGTACTTGGCCATGAGCCCCTCAACATTTTTTGGGTACTTGGCCATGAGCCCTTCAACATTTGTAACTTATTCATGAGCCCCTCAACTTTTGTTAGGTACTTGGCCATGAGCCCCTCAACATTTGTTAGGTACTTGGCCATGAGCCTCTCAACCTTTGTAAGGTACTTGGCCATGAGCCTCTCAACTTTTGTTAGGAACTTGGCCATGAGCCTCTCAACTTTTGTAACTTATTCATGAGCCTCTCAACTTTTGTTAGGTACTTGGCCATGAGCCGCTCAACTTTTGTTAAGTACTTGGCCATGAGCCTCTCAACTTTTGTAACTTATTCATGAGCCCCTCAACTTTTGTTAGGTACTTGGCCATGAGCCCCTCAACATTTGTAAGTTACTTGGCCATGAGCCTCTCAACTTTTGTAACTTATTCATGAGCCCCTATACATTTGTGAGGTACTTGGCCATGAGCCGCTCAACTTTTGTTAGGTACTTGGCCATGAGCCCCTCAACTTTTGTTAGGTACTTGGCCATGAGCCTCTCAACTTTCGTTAGGTCCTTGGCCATGAGCCTCTCAACTTTTGTTAGATACTTGGCCATGAGCCCCTCAACATTTGTAACTTATTCATGAGCCCCTCAACTTTTGTTAGGTACTTGGCCATGAGCCTCTCAACCTTTGTAAGGTACTTGGCCATGAGCCTCTCAACTTTTGTTAGGAACTTGGCCATGAGCCTCTCAACTTTTGTAACTTATTCATGAGCCTCTCAACTTTTGTTAGGTACTTGGCCATGAGCCGCTCAACTTTTGTTAAGTACTTGGCCATGAGCCTCTCAACTTTTGTAACTTATTCATGAGCCCCTCAACTTTTGTTAGGTACTTGGCCATGAGCCCCTCAACATTTGTAAGTTACTTGGCCATGAGCCTCTCAACTTTTGTAACTTATTCATGAGCCCCTATACATTTGTTAGGTACTTGGCCATGAGCCACTCAACTTTTGTTATACTTGGCCATGAGCCTCTCAACTTTTGTTAGGTACTTGGCCATGAGCCCCTCAACTTTTGTTAGGTACTTGGCCATGAGCCTCTCAACTTTTGTTAGGTACTTGGCCATGAGCCTCTCAACTTTTGTTAGGTACTTGGCCATGAGCCTCTCAACTTTTGTTAGGTACTTGGCCATGAGCCTCTCAACTTTTGTTAGGTACTAGGCCATGAGCCTCTCAACTTTTGTTAGGTACTTGGCCATGAGCCCCTCAACATTTGTTAGGTACTTGGCCATGAGCCTCTCAACTTTTGTAACTTATTCATGAGCCCCTCAACTTTTGTTAGGTACTTGGCCATGAGCCCCTCAACATTTGTTAGGTACTTGGCCATGAGCCTCTAAACTTTTGTTAGGTACTTGGCCATGAGCCTCTCAACTTTTGTTAGGTACTTGGCCATGAGCCTCTCAACTTTTGTTAGGTACTTGGCCATAAGTCCCTCAACTTTTGTTAGGTACTTGGCCATGAGCCCCTCAACATTTGTTAGGTACTTGGCCATGACCCTCTCAACTTTTGTTAGGTACTTGGCCATGAGCCCCTCAACATTTTTTGGGTACTTGGCCATGAGCCCTTCAACATTTGTAACTTATTCATGAGCCCCTCAACTTTTGTTAGGTACTTGGCCATGAGCCCCTCAACATTTGTTAGGTACTTGGCCATGAGCCTCTCAACTTTTGTAACTTATTCATGAGCCCCTCAACTTTTGTTTAGTACTTGGCAATGAGCCCCTCAACATTTGTTAGGTACTTGGCCATGAGCCTCTCAACTTTTGTTAGGTACTTGGCCATGAGCCTCTCAACTTTTGTTCAACTTTTGTTAGGTACTTGGCCATGAGCCTCTCAACTTTTGTTAGGAACTTGGCCATGGGCCCCTCAACATTTGTTAGGTACTTGGCCATGAGCCACTCAACTTTTGTAACTTATTCATGAGCCCCTCAACTTTTGTTGAGTACTTGGCCATGAGCCCCTCAACATTTGTTAGGTACTTGGCCATGAGCCTCTCAACTTTTGTTAGGTACCTGGCCATGAGCCTCTCAACTTTTGTAACTTATTCATGAGCCCCTCAACATTTGTTAGGTACTTGGCCATGAGCCTCTCAACTTTTGTTAGGTACTTGGCCATGAGCCCCTCAACATTTGTTAGGTACTTGGCCATGAGCCCCTCAACATTTGTAACTTATTCATGAGCCCCTCAACTTTTGTTAGGTACTTGGCCATGAGCCCCTCAACATTTGTTAGGTACTTGGCCATGAGCCTCTCAACTTTCGTTAGGTACTTGGCCATGAGCCTCTCAACTTTTGTTAGGTACTTGGCCATGAGCCCCTCAACATTTGTAACTTATTCATGAGCCCCTCAACATTTGTTAGGTACTTGGCCATGAGCCTCTCAACTTTTGTTAGGTACTTGGCCATGAGCCCCTCAACATTTGTTAGGTACTTGGCCATGAGCCCCTCAACATTTGTAACTTATTCATGAGCCCCTCAACTTTTGTTAGGTACTTGGCCATGAGCCCCTCAACATTTGTTAGGTACTTGGCCATGAGCCTCTCAACTTTCGTTAGGTACTTGGCCATGAGCCTCTCAACTTTTGTTAGGTACTTGGCCATGAGCCCCTCAGAATTTGTAACTTATTCATGAGCCCCTCAACTTTTGTTAGGTACTTGGCCATGAGCCTCTCAACCTTTGTAAGGTACTTGGCCATGAGCCTCTCAACTTTTGTTAGGAACTTGGCCATGAGCCTCTCAACTTTTGTTAGGAACTTGGCCATGAGCCTCTGAACTTTTGTTAGGTACTTGGCCATGAGCCGCTCAACTTTTGTTAAGTACTTGGCCATGAGCCCCTCAACATTTGTTAGGTACTTGGCCATGAGCCTCTCAACTTTTGTTAGGTACTTGGCCATGAGCCTCTCAACTTTTGTTAGGTACTTGGCCATGAGCCTCTCAACTTTTGTTAGGTACTTGGCCATGAGCCTCTCAACTTTTGTTAGGTACTTGGCCATGAGCCCCTCAACATTTGTTAGGTACTTGGCCATGAGCCCCTCAACATTTGTAACTTATTCATGAGCCCCTCAACTTTTGTTAGGTACTTGGCCATGAGCCCCTCAACATTTGTTAGGTACTTGGCCATGAGCCTCTCAACTTTCGTTAGGTACTTGGCCATGAGCCTCTCAACTTTTGTTAGGTACTTGGCCATGAGCCCCTCAACATTTGTAACTTATTCATGAGCCCCTCAACTTTTGTTAGGTACTTGGCCATGAGCCTCTCAACCTTTGTAAGGTACTTGGCCATGAGCCTCTCAACTTTTGTTAGGAACTTGGCCATGAGCCTCTCAACTTTTGTTAGGAACTTGGCCATGAGCCTCTGAACTTTTGTTAGGTACTTGGCCATGAGCCGCTCAACTTTTGTTAAGTACTTGGCCATGAGCCCCTCAACATTTGTTAGGTACTTGGCCATGAGCCTCTCAACTTTTGTAACTTATTCATGAGCCCCTCAACTTTTGTTAGGTACTTGGCCATGAGCCCCTCAACATTTGTTAGGTACTTGGCCATGAGCCTCTCAACTTTTGTAACTTATTCATGAGCCCCTCAACTTTTGTTAGGTACTTGGCCATGAGCCTCTCAACCTTTGTAAGGTACTTGGCCATGAGCCTCTCAACTTTCGTTAGGTACTTGGCCATGAGCCTCTCAACTTTTGTAACTTATTCATGAGCCCCTCAACTTTTGTTAGGTACTTGGCCATGAGCCCCTCAACATTTGTTTGGTACTTGGCCATGAGCCTCTCAACTTTTGTAACTTATTCATGAGCCCCTCAACTTTTGTTAGGTACTTGGCCATGAGCCTCTCAACTTTTGTTAGGTACTTGGCCATGGGCCCCTCAACATTTGTTAGGTACTTGGCCATGAGCCTCTCAACTTTTGTAACTTATTCATGAGCCCCTCAACTTTTGTTGAGTACTTGGCCATGAGCCCCTCAACATTTGTTAGGTACTTGGCCATGAGCCTCTCAACTTTTGTTAGGTACTTGGCCATGAGCCGCTCAACTTTTGTTAGGTACTTGGCCATGAGCCTCTCAACTTTTGTTAGGTACTTGGCCATGACCCTCTCAACTTTTGTAAGGTACTTGGCCATGAGCCCCTCAACATTTTTTGGGTACTTGGCCATGAGCCCTTCAACATTTGTGACTTATTCATGAGCCCTTCAACTTTTGTTAGGTACTTGGCCATGAGCCCCTCAACATTTGTTAGGTACTTGGCCATGAGCCTCTCAACTTTTGTAACTTATTCATGAGCCTCTCAACTTTTGTTAGGTACTTGGCCATGAGCCTCTCAACTTTTGTAACTTATTCATGAGCCTCTCAACTTTTGTTAGGTATTTGGCCATGAGCCTCTCAACTTTCGTTAGGTACTTGGCCATGAGCCTCTCAACTTTTGTTAGGTACTTGGCCATGAGCCTCTCAACTTTTGTAATTTATTCATGAGCCCCTCAACTTTTGTTAGGTACTTGGCCATGAGCCTCTCAACTTTTGTTAGGAACTTGGCCATGAGCCACTCAACTTTTGTAATTTATTCATGAGCCCCTCAACTTTTGTTAGGTACTTGGCCATGAGCCGCTCAACTTTTGTTAGGTACTTGGCCATGAGCCTCTCAACTTTTGTTAGGTACTTGGCCATGAGCCTCTCAACTTTTGTAACTTATTCATGAGCCCCTCAACTTTTGTTAGGTACTTGGCCATGAGCCTCTCAACTTTTTTAGGTACTTGGCCATGAGCCTCTCAACTTTTGTTAGGTACTTGGCCATGAGCCCCTCAACATTTGTAACTTATTCATGAGCCTCTCAACTTTTGTTAGGTACTGGGCCATGAGCCTCTCAACTTTTGTTAGGTACTTGGCCATGAGCCTCTCAACTTTTGTAACTTATTCATGAGCCCCTCAACTTTTGTTAGGTACTTGGCCATGAGCCCGTCAACTTTTGTTCGGTACTTGGCCATGAGCCCCTCAACATTTGTAACTTATCCATGAGCCTCTCAACTTTTGTTAGGTACTTGGCCATGAGCCTCTCAACTTTTGTTTTGGCCATGAGCCTCTCAACTTTTGTTAGGAACTTGGCCATGAGCCTCTCAACTTTTGTTAGGTACTTGGCCATGAGCCGCTCAACTTTTGTTAGGTACTTGGCCACGAGCCTCTCAACTTTTGTTAGGTACTTGGCCATGAGCCGCTCAACTTTTGTTAGGTACTTGGCCATGAGCCTCTCAACTTTTGTTAGGTACTTTGCCATGAGCCTCTCAACTTTTGTAACTTATTCATGAGCCCCTCAACTTTTGTTATTTACTTGGCCATGAGCCCCTCAACTTTTGTGGGTACTTGGCCATGAGCCTCTCAACTTTTGTTAGGTACTTGGCCATGAGCCCCTCAACATTTGTAACTTATTCATGAGCCGCTCAACTTTTGTTAGGTACTTGGCCATGAGCCCCTCAACATTTGTTAGGTACTTGGCCATGAGCCTCTCAACTTTTGTAACTTATTCATGAGCCCCTCAACTTTTGTTAGGTACTTGGCCATGAGCCCCTCAACATTTGTTAGGTTCTTGGCCATGAGCCTCTAAACTTTTGTTAGGTACTTGGCCATGAGCCTCTCAACTTTTGTTAGGTACTTGGCCATGAGCCTCTCAACTTTTGTTAGGTACTTGGCCATGAGTCCCTCAACTTTTGTTAGGTACTTGGCCATGAGCCCCTCAACATTTGTTAGGTACTTGGCCATGACCCTCTCAACTTTTGTAACTTATTCATGAGCCCCTCAACTTTTGTTAGGTACTTGGCCATGAGCCCCTCAACATTTGTTTGGTACTTGGCCATGAGCCTCTCAACTTTTGTAACTTATTCATGAGCCCCTCAACTTTTGTTAGGTACTTGGCCATGAGCCTCTCAACTTTTGTTAGGTACTTGGCCATGGGCCCCTCAACATTTGTTAGGTACTTGGCCATGAGCCTCTCATATTTTGTAACTTATTCATGAGCCCCTCAACTTTTGTTGAATACTTGGCCATGAGCCCCTCAACATTTGTTAGGTACTTGGCCATGAGCCCCTCAACATTTGTTAGGTACTTGGCCATGACCCTCTCAACTTTTGTTAGGTACTTGGCCATGAGCCCCTCAACATTTTTTGGGTACTTGGCCATGAGCCCTTCAACATTTGTAACTTATTCATGAGCCCCTCAACTTTTGTTAGGTACTTGGCCATGAGCCCCTCAACATTTGTTAGGTACTTGGCCATGAGCCTCTCAACCTTTGTAAGGTACTTGGCCATGAGCCTCTCAACTTTTGTTAGGAACTTGGCCATGAGCCTCTCAACTTTTGTAACTTATTCATGAGCCTCTCAACTTTTGTTAGGTACTTGGCCATGAGCCGCTCAACTTTTGTTAAGTACTTGGCCATGAGCCTCTCAACTTTTGTAACTTATTCATGAGCCCCTCAACTTTTGTTAGGTACTTGGCCATGAGCCCCTCAACATTTGTAAGTTACTTGGCCATGAGCCTCTCAACTTTTGTAACTTATTCATGAGCCCCTATACATTTGTGAGGTACTTGGCCATGAGCCGCTCAACTTTTGTTAGGTACTTGGCCATGAGCCCCTCAACTTTTGTTAGGTACTTGGCCATGAGCCTCTCAACTTTCGTTAGGTCCTTGGCCATGAGCCTCTCAACTTTTGTTAGATACTTGGCCATGAGCCCCTCAACATTTGTAACTTATTCATGAGCCCCTCAACTTTTGTTAGGTACTTGGCCATGAGCCTCTCAACCTTTGTAAGGTACTTGGCCATGAGCCTCTCAACTTTTGTTAGGAACTTGGCCATGAGCCTCTCAACTTTTGTAACTTATTCATGAGCCTCTCAACTTTTGTTAGGTACTTGGCCATGAGCCGCTCAACTTTTGTTAAGTACTTGGCCATGAGCCTCTCAACTTTTGTAACTTATTCATGAGCCCCTCAACTTTTGTTAGGTACTTGGCCATGAGCCCCTCAACATTTGTAAGTTACTTGGCCATGAGCCTCTCAACTTTTGTAACTTATTCATGAGCCCCTATACATTTGTTAGGTACTTGGCCATGAGCCACTCAACTTTTGTTATACTTGGCCATGAGCCTCTCAACTTTTGTTAGGTACTTGGCCATGAGCCCCTCAACTTTTGTTAGGTACTTGGCCATGAGCCTCTCAACTTTTGTTAGGTACTTGGCCATGAGCCTCTCAACTTTTGTTAGGTACTTGGCCATGAGCCTCTCAACTTTTGTTAGGTACTTGGCCATGAGCCTCTCAACTTTTGTTAGGTACTAGGCCATGAGCCTCTCAACTTTTGTTAGGTACTTGGCCATGAGCCCCTCAACATTTGTTAGGTACTTGGCCATGAGCCTCTCAACTTTTGTAACTTATTCATGAGCCCCTCAACTTTTGTTAGGTACTTGGCCATGAGCCCCTCAACATTTGTTAGGTACTTGGCCATGAGCCTCTAAACTTTTGTTAGGTACTTGGCCATGAGCCTCTCAACTTTTGTTAGGTACTTGGCCATGAGCCTCTCAACTTTTGTTAGGTACTTGGCCATAAGTCCCTCAACTTTTGTTAGGTACTTGGCCATGAGCCCCTCAACATTTGTTAGGTACTTGGCCATGACCCTCTCAACTTTTGTTAGGTACTTGGCCATGAGCCCCTCAACATTTTTTGGGTACTTGGCCATGAGCCCTTCAACATTTGTAACTTATTCATGAGCCCCTCAACTTTTGTTAGGTACTTGGCCATGAGCCCCTCAACATTTGTTAGGTACTTGGCCATGAGCCTCTCAACTTTTGTAACTTATTCATGAGCCCCTCAACTTTTGTTTAGTACTTGGCAATGAGCCCCTCAACATTTGTTAGGTACTTGGCCATGAGCCTCTCAACTTTTGTTAGGTACTTGGCCATGAGCCTCTCAACTTTTGTTCAACTTTTGTTAGGTACTTGGCCATGAGCCTCTCAACTTTTGTTAGGAACTTGGCCATGGGCCCCTCAACATTTGTTAGGTACTTGGCCATGAGCCACTCAACTTTTGTAACTTATTCATGAGCCCCTCAACTTTTGTTGAGTACTTGGCCATGAGCCCCTCAACATTTGTTAGGTACTTGGCCATGAGCCTCTCAACTTTTGTTAGGTACCTGGCCATGAGCCTCTCAACTTTTGTAACTTATTCATGAGCCCCTCAACATTTGTTAGGTACTTGGCCATGAGCCTCTCAACTTTTGTTAGGTACTTGGCCATGAGCCCCTCAACATTTGTTAGGTACTTGGCCATGAGCCCCTCAACATTTGTAACTTATTCATGAGCCCCTCAACTTTTGTTAGGTACTTGGCCATGAGCCCCTCAACATTTGTTAGGTACTTGGCCATGAGCCTCTCAACTTTCGTTAGGTACTTGGCCATGAGCCTCTCAACTTTTGTTAGGTACTTGGCCATGAGCCCCTCAACATTTGTAACTTATTCATGAGCCCCTCAACATTTGTTAGGTACTTGGCCATGAGCCTCTCAACTTTTGTTAGGTACTTGGCCATGAGCCCCTCAACATTTGTTAGGTACTTGGCCATGAGCCCCTCAACATTTGTAACTTATTCATGAGCCCCTCAACTTTTGTTAGGTACTTGGCCATGAGCCCCTCAACATTTGTTAGGTACTTGGCCATGAGCCTCTCAACTTTCGTTAGGTACTTGGCCATGAGCCTCTCAACTTTTGTTAGGTACTTGGCCATGAGCCCCTCAACATTTGTAACTTATTCATGAGCCCCTCAACTTTTGTTAGGTACTTGGCCATGAGCCTCTCAACCTTTGTAAGGTACTTGGCCATGAGCCTCTCAACTTTTGTTAGGAACTTGGCCATGAGCCTCTCAACTTTTGTTAGGAACTTGGCCATGAGCCTCTGAACTTTTGTTAGGTACTTGGCCATGAGCCGCTCAACTTTTGTTAAGTACTTGGCCATGAGCCCCTCAACATTTGTTAGGTACTTGGCCATGAGCCTCTCAACTTTTGTTAGGTACTTGGCCATGAGCCTCTCAACTTTTGTTAGGTACTTGGCCATGAGCCTCTCAACTTTTGTTAGGTACTTGGCCATGAGCCTCTCAACTTTTGTTAGGTACTTGGCCATGAGCCCCTCAACATTTGTTAGGTACTTGGCCATGAGCCCCTCAACATTTGTAACTTATTCATGAGCCCCTCAACTTTTGTTAGGTACTTGGCCATGAGCCCCTCAACATTTGTTAGGTACTTGGCCATGAGCCTCTCAACTTTCGTTAGGTACTTGGCCATGAGCCTCTCAACTTTTGTTAGGTACTTGGCCATGAGCCCCTCAACATTTGTAACTTATTCATGAGCCCCTCAACTTTTGTTAGGTACTTGGCCATGAGCCTCTCAACCTTTGTAAGGTACTTGGCCATGAGCCTCTCAACTTTTGTTAGGAACTTGGCCATGAGCCTCTCAACTTTTGTTAGGAACTTGGCCATGAGCCTCTGAACTTTTGTTAGGTACTTGGCCATGAGCCGCTCAACTTTTGTTAAGTACTTGGCCATGAGCCCCTCAACATTTGTTAGGTACTTGGCCATGAGCCTCTCAACTTTTGTAACTTATTCATGAGCCCCTCAACTTTTGTTAGGTACTTGGCCATGAGCCCCTCAACATTTGTTAGGTACTTGGCCATGAGCCTCTCAACTTTTGTAACTTATTCATGAGCCCCTCAACTTTTGTTAGGTACTTGGCCATGAGCCTCTCAACCTTTGTAAGGTACTTGGCCATGAGCCTCTCAACTTTCGTTAGGTACTTGGCCATGAGCCTCTCAACTTTTGTAACTTATTCATGAGCCCCTCAACTTTTGTTAGGTACTTGGCCATGAGCCCCTCAACATTTGTTTGGTACTTGGCCATGAGCCTCTCAACTTTTGTAACTTATTCATGAGCCCCTCAACTTTTGTTAGGTACTTGGCCATGAGCCTCTCAACTTTTGTTAGGTACTTGGCCATGGGCCCCTCAACATTTGTTAGGTACTTGGCCATGAGCCTCTCAACTTTTGTAACTTATTCATGAGCCCCTCAACTTTTGTTGAGTACTTGGCCATGAGCCCCTCAACATTTGTTAGGTACTTGGCCATGAGCCTCTCAACTTTTGTTAGGTACTTGGCCATGAGCCGCTCAACTTTTGTTAGGTACTTGGCCATGAGCCTCTCAACTTTTGTTAGGTACTTGGCCATGACCCTCTCAACTTTTGTAAGGTACTTGGCCATGAGCCCCTCAACATTTTTTGGGTACTTGGCCATGAGCCCTTCAACATTTGTGACTTATTCATGAGCCCTTCAACTTTTGTTAGGTACTTGGCCATGAGCCCCTCAACATTTGTTAGGTACTTGGCCATGAGCCTCTCAACTTTTGCAACTTATTCATGAGCCTCTCAACTTTTGTTAGGTACTTGGCCATGAGCCTCTCAACTTTTGTAACTTATTCATGAGCCTCTCAACTTTTGTTAGGTATTTGGCCATGAGCCTCTCAACTTTCGTTAGGTACTTGGCCATGAGCCTCTCAACTTTTGTTAGGTACTTGGCCATGAGCCTCTCAACTTTTGTAATTTATTCATGAGCCCCTCAACTTTTGTTAGGTACTTGGCCATGAGCCTCTCAACTTTTGTTAGGAACTTGGCCATGAGCCACTCAACTTTTGTAATTTATTCATGAGCCCCTCAACTTTTGTTAGGTACTTGGCCATGAGCCGCTCAACTTTTGTTAGGTACTTGGCCATGAGCCTCTCAACTTTTGTTAGGTACTTGGCCATGAGCCTCTCAACTTTTGTAACTTATTCATGAGCCCCTCAACTTTTGTTAGGTACTTGGCCATGAGCCTCTCAACTTTTTTAGGTACTTGGCCATGAGCCTCTCAACTTTTGTTAGGTACTTGGCCATGAGCCCCTCAACATTTGTAACTTATTCATGAGCCTCTCAACTTTTGTTAGGTACTGGGCCATGAGCCTCTCAACTTTTGTTAGGTACTTGGCCATGAGCCTCTCAACTTTTGTAACTTATTCATGAGCCCCTCAACTTTTGTTAGGTACTTGGCCATGAGCCCGTCAACTTTTGTTCGGTACTTGGCCATGAGCCCCTCAACATTTGTAACTTATCCATGAGCCTCTCAACTTTTGTTAGGTACTTGGCCATGAGCCTCTCAACTTTTGTTTTGGCCATGAGCCTCTCAACTTTTGTTAGGAACTTGGCCATGAGCCTCTCAACTTTTGTTAGGTACTTGGCCATGAGCCGCTCAACTTTTGTTAGGTACTTGGCCACGAGCCTCTCAACTTTTGTTAGGTACTTGGCCATGAGCCGCTCAACTTTTGTTAGGTACTTGGCCATGAGCCTCTCAACTTTTGTTAGGTACTTTGCCATGAGCCTCTCAACTTTTGTAACTTATTCATGAGCCCCTCAACTTTTGTTATTTACTTGGCCATGAGCCCCTCAACTTTTGTGGGTACTTGGCCATGAGCCTCTCAACTTTTGTTAGGTACTTGGCCATGAGCCCCTCAACATTTGTAACTTATTCATGAGCCGCTCAACTTTTGTTAGGTACTTGGCCATGAGCCCCTCAACATTTGTTAGGTACTTGGCCATGAGCCTCTCAACTTTTGTAACTTATTCATGAGCCCCTCAACTTTTGTTAGGTACTTGGCCATGAGCCCCTCAACATTTGTTAGGTTCTTGGCCATGAGCCTCTAAACTTTTGTTAGGTACTTGGCCATGAGCCTCTCAACTTTTGTTAGGTACTTGGCCATGAGCCTCTCAACTTTTGTTAGGTACTTGGCCATGAGTCCCTCAACTTTTGTTAGGTACTTGGCCATGAGCCCCTCAACATTTGTTAGGTACTTGGCCATGACCCTCTCAACTTTTGTAACTTATTCATGAGCCCCTCAACTTTTGTTAGGTACTTGGCCATGAGCCCCTCAACATTTGTTTGGTACTTGGCCATGAGCCTCTCAACTTTTGTAACTTATTCATGAGCCCCTCAACTTTTGTTAGGTACTTGGCCATGAGCCTCTCAACTTTTGTTAGGTACTTGGCCATGGGCCCCTCAACATTTGTTAGGTACTTGGCCATGAGCCTCTCATATTTTGTAACTTATTCATGAGCCCCTCAACTTTTGTTGAATACTTGGCCATGAGCCCCTCAACATTTGTTAGGTACTTGGCCATGAGCCCCTCAACATTTGTTAGGTACTTGGCCATGACCCTCTCAACTTTTGTTAGGTACTTGGCCATGAGCCCCTCAACATTTTTTGGGTACTTGGCCATGAGCCCTTCAACATTTGTAACTTATTCATGAGCCCCTCAACTTTTGTTAGGTACTTGGCCATGAGCCCCTCAACATTTGTTAGGTACTTGGCCATGAGCCTCTCAACCTTTGTAAGGTACTTGGCCATGAGCCTCTCAACTTTTGTTAGGAACTTGGCCATGAGCCTCTCAACTTTTGTAACTTATTCATGAGCCTCTCAACTTTTGTTAGGTACTTGGCCATGAGCCGCTCAACTTTTGTTAAGTACTTGGCCATGAGCCTCTCAACTTTTGTAACTTATTCATGAGCCCCTCAACTTTTGTTAGGTACTTGGCCATGAGCCCCTCAACATTTGTAAGTTACTTGGCCATGAGCCTCTCAACTTTTGTAACTTATTCATGAGCCCCTATACATTTGTGAGGTACTTGGCCATGAGCCGCTCAACTTTTGTTAGGTACTTGGCCATGAGCCCCTCAACTTTTGTTAGGTACTTGGCCATGAGCCTCTCAACTTTCGTTAGGTCCTTGGCCATGAGCCTCTCAACTTTTGTTAGATACTTGGCCATGAGCCCCTCAACATTTGTAACTTATTCATGAGCCCCTCAACTTTTGTTAGGTACTTGGCCATGAGCCTCTCAACCTTTGTAAGGTACTTGGCCATGAGCCTCTCAACTTTTGTTAGGAACTTGGCCATGAGCCTCTCAACTTTTGTAACTTATTCATGAGCCTCTCAACTTTTGTTAGGTACTTGGCCATGAGCCGCTCAACTTTTGTTAAGTACTTGGCCATGAGCCTCTCAACTTTTGTAACTTATTCATGAGCCCCTCAACTTTTGTTAGGTACTTGGCCATGAGCCCCTCAACATTTGTAAGTTACTTGGCCATGAGCCTCTCAACTTTTGTAACTTATTCATGAGCCCCTATACATTTGTTAGGTACTTGGCCATGAGCCACTCAACTTTTGTTATACTTGGCCATGAGCCTCTCAACTTTTGTTAGGTACTTGGCCATGAGCCCCTCAACTTTTGTTAGGTACTTGGCCATGAGCCTCTCAACTTTTGTTAGGTACTTGGCCATGAGCCTCTCAACTTTTGTTAGGTACTTGGCCATGAGCCTCTCAACTTTTGTTAGGTACTTGGCCATGAGCCTCTCAACTTTTGTTAGGTACTAGGCCATGAGCCTCTCAACTTTTGTTAGGTACTTGGCCATGAGCCCCTCAACATTTGTTAGGTACTTGGCCATGAGCCTCTCAACTTTTGTAACTTATTCATGAGCCCCTCAACTTTTGTTAGGTACTTGGCCATGAGCCCCTCAACATTTGTTAGGTACTTGGCCATGAGCCTCTAAACTTTTGTTAGGTACTTGGCCATGAGCCTCTCAACTTTTGTTAGGTACTTGGCCATGAGCCTCTCAACTTTTGTTAGGTACTTGGCCATAAGTCCCTCAACTTTTGTTAGGTACTTGGCCATGAGCCCCTCAACATTTGTTAGGTACTTGGCCATGACCCTCTCAACTTTTGTTAGGTACTTGGCCATGAGCCCCTCAACATTTTTTGGGTACTTGGCCATGAGCCCTTCAACATTTGTAACTTATTCATGAGCCCCTCAACTTTTGTTAGGTACTTGGCCATGAGCCCCTCAACATTTGTTAGGTACTTGGCCATGAGCCTCTCAACTTTTGTAACTTATTCATGAGCCCCTCAACTTTTGTTTAGTACTTGGCAATGAGCCCCTCAACATTTGTTAGGTACTTGGCCATGAGCCTCTCAACTTTTGTTAGGTACTTGGCCATGAGCCTCTCAACTTTTGTTCAACTTTTGTTAGGTACTTGGCCATGAGCCTCTCAACTTTTGTTAGGAACTTGGCCATGGGCCCCTCAACATTTGTTAGGTACTTGGCCATGAGCCACTCAACTTTTGTAACTTATTCATGAGCCCCTCAACTTTTGTTGAGTACTTGGCCATGAGCCCCTCAACATTTGTTAGGTACTTGGCCATGAGCCTCTCAACTTTTGTTAGGTACCTGGCCATGAGCCTCTCAACTTTTGTAACTTATTCATGAGCCCCTCAACATTTGTTAGGTACTTGGCCATGAGCCTCTCAACTTTTGTTAGGTACTTGGCCATGAGCCCCTCAACATTTGTTAGGTACTTGGCCATGAGCCCCTCAACATTTGTAACTTATTCATGAGCCCCTCAACTTTTGTTAGGTACTTGGCCATGAGCCCCTCAACATTTGTTAGGTACTTGGCCATGAGCCTCTCAACTTTCGTTAGGTACTTGGCCATGAGCCTCTCAACTTTTGTTAGGTACTTGGCCATGAGCCCCTCAACATTTGTAACTTATTCATGAGCCCCTCAACATTTGTTAGGTACTTGGCCATGAGCCTCTCAACTTTTGTTAGGTACTTGGCCATGAGCCCCTCAACATTTGTTAGGTACTTGGCCATGAGCCCCTCAACATTTGTAACTTATTCATGAGCCCCTCAACTTTTGTTAGGTACTTGGCCATGAGCCCCTCAACATTTGTTAGGTACTTGGCCATGAGCCTCTCAACTTTCGTTAGGTACTTGGCCATGAGCCTCTCAACTTTTGTTAGGTACTTGGCCATGAGCCCCTCAACATTTGTAACTTATTCATGAGCCCCTCAACTTTTGTTAGGTACTTGGCCATGAGCCTCTCAACCTTTGTAAGGTACTTGGCCATGAGCCTCTCAACTTTTGTTAGGAACTTGGCCATGAGCCTCTCAACTTTTGTTAGGAACTTGGCCATGAGCCTCTGAACTTTTGTTAGGTACTTGGCCATGAGCCGCTCAACTTTTGTTAAGTACTTGGCCATGAGCCCCTCAACATTTGTTAGGTACTTGGCCATGAGCCTCTCAACTTTTGTAACTTATTCATGAGCCCCTCAACTTTTGTTAGGTACTTGGCCATGAGCCCCTCAACATTTGTTAGGTACTTGGCCATGAGCCTCTCAACTTTTGTAACTTATTCATGAGCCCCTCAACTTTTGTAACTTATTCATGAGCCCCTCAACATTTGTTAGGTACTTGGCCATTAGCCTCTCAACTTTTGTTAGGTACTTGGCCATGAGCCCCTCAACATTTGTTAGGTACTTGGCCATGAGCCCCTCAACATTTGTAACTTATTCATGAGCCCCTTAACATTTGTTAGGTACTTGGCCATGAGCCCCTCAACATTTGTTAGGTACTTGGCCATGAGCCTCTCAACTTTCGTTAGGTACTTGGCCATGAGCCTCTCAACTTTTGTTAGGTACTTGGCCATGAGCCCCTCAACATTTGTAACTTATTCATGAGCCCCTCAACTTTTGTTAGGTACTTGGCCATGAGCCTCTCAACCTTTGTAAGGTACTTGGCCATGAGCCTCTGAACTTTTGTTAGGTACTTGGCCATGAGCCGCTCAACTTTTGTTAAGTACTTGGCCATGAGCCTCTCAACTTTTGTAACTTATTCATGAGCCCCTCAACTTTTGTTAGGTATTTGGCCATGAGCCCCTCAACATTTGTTAGGTACTTGGCCATGAGCCTCTCAACTTTTGTAACTTATTCATGAGCCCCTCAACTTTTGTTAGGTACTTGGCCATGAGCCCCTCAACATTTGTTAGGTACTTGGCCATGAGCCTCTCAACTTTTGTAATTTATTCATGAGCCCCTCAACTTTTGTTGAGTACTTGGCAATGAGCCCCTCAACATTTGTTAGGTACTTGGCCATGAGCCTCTCAACTTTTGTTAGGTACTTGGCCATGAGCCGCTCAACTTTTGTTAAGTACTTGGCCATGAGCCTCTCAACTTTTGTAACTTATTCATGAGCCCCACAACTTTTGTTAGGTACTTGGCCATGAGCCTCTCAACTTTTGTTAGGTACTTGGCCATGGGCCCCTCAACATTTGTTAGGTACTTGGCCATGAGCCTCTCAACTTTTGTAATTTATTCATGAGCTCCTCAACTTTTGTTAGGTACTTGGCCATGAGCCGCTCAACTTTTGTTAGGTACTTGGCCATGAGCCTCTCAACTTTTGTTAGGTACTTGGCCATGAGCCTCTCAACTTTTGTAACTTATTCATGAGCCCCTCAACTTTTGTTAGGTACTTGGCCATGAGCCTCTCAACTTTTGTTAGGAACTTGGCCATGGGCCCCTCAACATTTGTTAGGTACTTGGCCATGAGCCTCTCAACTTTTGTAACTTATTCATGAGCCCCTCAACATTTGTTAGGTACTTGGCCATGAGCCCCTCAACTTTTGTAAGGTACTTGGCCATGAGCCCCTTAACATTTGTTAGGTACTTGGCCATGAGCCTCTCAACTAATGTAACTTATTCATGAGCCCCTCAACTTTTGTTAGGTACTTGGCCATGAGCCCCTCAACATTTGTTAGGTACTTGGCCATGAGCCTCTCAACTTTCGTTAGGTACTTGGCCATGAGCCCCTCAACTTTTGTTAGGTACTTGGCCATGAGCCTCTCAACTTTTGTTAGGTACTTGGCCATGAGCCTCTCAACTTTTGTTATGTACTTGGCCATGAGCCTCTCAACTTTTGTTAGGTACTTGGCCATGAGCCCCTCAACATTTGTTGGGTACTTGGCCATGAGCCTGTCAACTTTTGTTAGGTACTTGGCCATGAGCCGCTCAACTTTTGTTAGGTACTTGGCCATGAGCCGCTCAACTTTTGTTAGGTACTTGGCCATGAGCCTCTCACTTTTTGTAAGGTACTTGGCCATGAGCCTCCCAACTTTTGTTAGGAACTTGGCCATGAGCCCCGCAACTTTTGTTAGGTACTTGGCCATGAGCCTCTCAACTTTTGTTAGGTACTTGGCCATGAGCCTGTCAACTTTTGTTAGGTACTTGGCCATGAGCCTCTCAACTTTTGTTAGGAACTTGGCCATGGGCCCCTCAACATTTGTTAGGTACTTGGCCATGAGCCACTCATTTTTTGTAACTTATTCATGAGCCCCTCAACTTTTGTTGAGTACTTGGCCATGAGCCCCTCAACATTTGTTAGGTACTTGGCCATGAGCCTCTCAACTTTTGTTAGGTACCTGGCCATGAGCCTCTCAACTTTTGTAACTTATTCATGAGCCCCTCAACATTTGTTAGGTACTTGGCCATGAGCCTCTCAACTTTTGTTAGGTACTTGGCCATGAGCCCCTCAACATTTGTTAGGTACTTGGCCATGAGCCCCTCAACATTTGTAACTTATTCATGAGCCCCTCAACTTTTGTTAGGTACTTGGCCATGAGCCCCTCAACATTTGTTAGGTACTTGGCCATGAGCCTCTCAACTTTCGTTAGGTACTTGGCCATGAGCCTCTCAACTTTTGTTAGGTACTTGGCCATGAGCCCCTCAACATTTGTAACTTATTCATGAGCCCCTCAACTTTTGTTAGGTACTTGGCCATGAGCCTCTCAACCTTTGTAAGGTACTTGGCCATGAGCCTCTCAACTTTTGTTAGGAACTTGGCCATGAGCCTCTCAACTTTTGTTAGGAACTTGGCCATGAGCCTCTGAACTTTTGTTAGGTACTTGGCCATGAGCCGCTCAACTTTTGTTAAGTACTTGGCCATGAGCCCCTCAACATTTGTTAGGTACTTGGCCATGAGCCGCTCAACTTTTGTTAAGTACTTGGCCATGAGCCTCTCAACTTTTGTAACTTATTCATGAGCCCCTCAACTTTTGTTAGGTATTTGGCCATGAGCCCCTCAACATTTGTTAGGTACTTGGCCATGAGCCTCTCAACTTTTGTAACTTATTCATGAGCCCCTCAACTTTTGTTAGGTACTTGGCCATGAGCCCCTCAACATTTGTTAGGTACTTGGCCATGAGCCTCTCAACTTTTGTAATTTATTCATGAGCCCCTCAACTTTTGTTGAGTACTTGGCAATGAGCCCCTCAACATTTGTTAGGTACTTGGCCATGAGCCTCTCAACTTTTGTTAGGTACTTGGCCATGAGCCGCTCAACTTTTGTTAAGTACTTGGCCATGAGCCTCTCAACTTTTGTAACTTATTCATGAGCCCCTATACTTTTGTTAGGAACTTGGCCATGAGCCTCTCAACTTTTGTAACTTATTCATGAGCCCCTCAACTTTTGTTAGGTATTTGGCCATGAGCCCCTCAACATTTGTTAGGTACTTGGCCATGAGCCTCTCAACTTTTGTAACTTATTCATGAGCCCCTCAACTTTTGTTAGGTACTTGGCCATGAGCCCCTCAACATTTGTTAGGTACTTGGCCATGAGCCTCTCAACTTTTGTAATTTATTCATGAGCCCCTCAACTTTTGTTGAGTACTTGGCAATGAGCCCCTCAACATTTGTTAGGTACTTGGCCATGAGCCTCTCAACTTTTGTTAGGTACTTGGCCATGAGCCGCTCAACTTTTGTTAAGTACTTGGCCATGAGCCTCTCAACTTTTGTAACTTATTCATGAGCCCCACAACTTTTGTTAGGTACTTGGCCATGAGCCTCTCAACCTTTGTAAGGTACTTGGCCATGAGCCTCTGAACTTTTGTTAGGTACTTGGCCATGAGCCGCTCAACTTTTGTTAAGTACTTGGCCATGAGCCTCTCAACTTTTGTAACTTATTCATGAGCCCCTCAACTTTTGTTAGGTATTTGGCCATGAGCCCCTCAACATTTGTTAGGTACTTGGCCATGAGCCTCTCAACTTTTGTAACTTATTCATGAGCCCCTCAACTTTTGTTAAGTACTTGGCCATGAGCCCCTCAACATTTGTTAGGTACTTGGCCATGAGCCTCTCAACTTTTGTAATTTATTCATGAGCCCCTCAACTTTTGTTGAGTACTTGGCAATGAGCCCCTCAACATTTGTTAGGTACTTGGCCATGAGCCTCTCAACTTTTGTTAGGTACTTGGCCATGAGCCGTTCAACTTTTGTTAAGTACTTGGCCATGAGCCTCTCAACTTTTGTAACTTATTCATGAGCCCCTATACTTTTGTTAGGAACTTGGCCATGAGCCTCTCAACTTTTGTAATTTATTCATGAGCCCCTCAACTTTTGTTAGGTACTTGGCCATGAGCCGCTCAACTTTTGTTAGGTACTTGGCCATGAGCCCCTCAACATTTGTTAGGTACTTGGCCATGAGCCTCTCAACTTTTGTAACTTATTCATGAGCCCCTCAACTTTTGTTAGGTACTTGGCCATGAGCCTCTCAACTTTTGTTAGGTACTTGGCCATGGGCCCCTCAACATTTGTTAGGTACTTGGCCATGAGCCTCTCAACTTTTGTAACTTATTCATGAGCCCCTCAACTTTTGTTGAGTACTTGGCAATGAGCCCCTCAACATTTGTTAGGTACTTGGCCATGAGCCTCTCAACTTTTGTTAGGTACTTGGCCATGAGCCTCTCAACTTTTGTTAGGTACTTGGCCATGAGCCCCTCAACTTTTGTTAGGTACTTGACCATGAGCCTCTCAACTTTTGTTAGGTACTTGGCCATGAGCCTCTCAACTTTTGTAACTTATTCATGAGCCCCTCAACTTTTGTTAGGTACTTGGCCATGAACCTCTCAACTTTTGTTAGGTACTTGGCCATGGGCCCCTCAACATTTGTTAGGTACTTGGCCATGAGCCTCTCATTTTTTGTAACTTATTCATGAGCCCCTCAACTTTTGTTAGGTACTTGGCCATGAGCCCCTCAACATTTGTTAGGTACTTGGCCATGAGCCCCTCAACTTTTGTTAGGTACTTGACCATGAGCCTCTCAACTTTTGTTAGGTACTTGGCCATGAGCCTCTCAACTTTTGTAACTTATTCATGAGCCCCTCAACTTTTGTTAGGTACTTGGCCATGAACCTCTCAACTTTTGTTAGGTACTTGGCCATGGGCCCCTCAACATTTGTTAGGTACTTGGCCATGAGCCTCTCAACTTTTGTAACTTATTCATGAGCCCCTCAACTTTTGTTGAGTACTTGGCAATGAGCCCCTCAACATTTGTTAGGTACTTGGCCATGAGCCTCTCAACTTTTGTCAGGTACTTGGCCATGAGCCTCTCAACTTTTGTTAGGTACTTGGCCATGAGCCCCTCAACTTTTGTTAGGTACTTGGCCATGAGCCTCTCAACTTTTGTTAGGTACTTGGCCATGAGCCTCTCAACTTTTGTTAGGTACTTGGCCATGAGCCTCTCAACTTTTGTTAGGTACTTGGCCATGAGCCTCTCAACTTTTGTTAGGTACTTGGCCATGAGCCCCTCAACATTTGTTAGGTACTTGGCCATGAGCCTCTCAACTTTTGTTAGGTACCTGGCCATGAGCCTCTCAACTTTTGTAACTTATTCATGAGCCCCTCAACATTTGTTAGGTACTTGGCCATGAGTCTCTCAACTTTTGTTAGGTACTTGGCCATGAGCCCCTCAACATTTGTTAGGTACTTGGCCATGAGCCCCTCAACATTTGTAACTTATTCATGAGCCCCTCAACTTTTGTTGGGTACTTGGCCATGAGCCCCTCAACATTTGTTAGGTACTTGGCCATGAGCCTCTCAACTTTTGTAACTTATTCATGAGCCTCTCAACTTTTGTAAGGTACTTGGCCATGAGCCTCTCAACTTTTGTTAGGTACTTGGCCATGAGCTCCTCAACTTTTGTTAGATACTTGGCCATGAGCCTCTAAACTTTTGTAACTTATTCATGAGCCCCTATACTTTTGTTAGGAACTTGGCCATGAGCCTCTCAACTTTTGTAATTTATTCATGAGCCCCTCAACTTTTGTTAGGTACTTGGCCATGAGCCGCTCAACTTTTGTTAGGTACTTGGCCATGAGCCTCTCAACTTTTGTTAGGTACTTGGCCATGAGCTCCTCAACTTTTGTTAGATACTTGGCCATGAGCCTCTCAACTTTTGTAACTTATTCATGAGCCCCTATACTTTTGTTAGGTACTTGGCCATGAGCCCCTCAACATTTGTTAGGTACTTGGCCATGAGCCTCTCAACTTTTGTTAGGTACCTGGCCATGAGCCTCTCAACTTTTGTAACTTATTCATGAGCCCCTCAACATTTGTTAGGTACTTGGCCATGAGTCTCTCAACTTTTGTTAGGTACTTGGCCATGAGCCCCTCAACTTTTGTAACTTATTCATGAGCCCCTCAACTTTTGTTAGGTACTTGGCCATGAGCCCCTCAACATTTGTTAGGTACTTGGCCATGAGCCTCTCAACTTTTGTAACTTATTCATGAGCCCCTCAACTTTTGTTGAGTACTTGGCAATGAGCCCCTCAACATTTGTTAGGTACTTGGCCATGAGCCTCTCAACTTTTGTTAGGTACTTGGCCATGAGCCTCTCAACTTTTGTTAGGTACTTGGCCATGAGCCCCTCAACTTTTGTTAGGTACTTGGCCATGAGCCTCTCAACTTTTGTTAGGTACTTGGCCATGAGCCTCTCAACTTTTGTTAGGTACTTGGCCATGAGCCTCTCAACTTTTGTTAGGTACTTGGCCATGAGCCTCTCAACTTTCGTTAGGTACTTGGCCATGAGCCTCTCAACTTTTGTTAGGTACTTGGCCATGAGCCCCTCAACATTTGTAACTTATTCATGAGCCCCTCAACTTTTGTTAGGTACTTGGCCATGAGCCTCTCAACCTTTGTAAGGTACTTGGCCATGAGCCTCTCAACATTTGTTAGGTACTTGGCCATGAGCCTCTCAACTTTTGTAACTTATTCATGAGCCTCTCAACTTTTGTAAGGTACTTGGCCATGAGCCTCTCAACTTTTGTTAGGTACTTGGCCATGAGCTCCTCAACTTTTGTTAGATACTTGGCCATGAGCCTCTAAACTTTTGTAACTTATTCATGAGCCCCTATACTTTTGTTAGGAACTTGGCCATGAGCCTCTCAACTTTTGTAATTTATTCATGAGCCCCTCAACTTTTGTTAGGTACTTGGCCATGAGCCGCTCAACTTTTGTTAGGTACTTGGCCATGAGCCGCTCAACTTTTGTTAGGTACTTGGCCATGAGCCGCTCAACTTTTGTTAGGTACTTGGCCATGAGCCTCTCACTTTTTGTAAGGTACTTGGCCATGAGCCTCTCAACTTTTGTTAGGAACTTGGCCATGAGCCCCGCAACTTTTGTTAGGTACTTGGCCATGAGCCTCTCAACTTTTGTTAGGTACTTGGCCATGAGCCTGTCAACTTTTGTTAGGTACTTGGCCATGAGCCTCTCAACTTTTGTTAGGAACTTGGCCATGGGCCTCTCAACTTTTGTTAGGTACTTGGCCATGAGCCTCTCAACTTTTGTTAGGTACTTGGCCATGAGCCTCTCAACTTTTGTTAGGTACTTGGCCATGAGCCTCTCAACTTTTGTTAGGTACTTGGCCATGAGCCCCTCAACATTTGTTAGGTACTTGGCCATGAGCCTCTCAACTTTTGTTAGGTACCTGGCCATGAGCCTCTCAACTTTTGTAACTTATTCATGAGCCCCTCAACATTTGTTAGGTACTTGGCCATGAGTCTCTCAACTTTTGTTAGGTACTTGGCCATGAGCCCCTCAACATTTGTTAGGTACTTGGCCATGAGCCCCTCAACATTTGTAACTTATTCATGAGCCCCTCAACTTTTGTTGGGTACTTGGCCATGAGCCCCTCAACATTTGTTAGGTACTTGGCCATGAGCCTCTCAACTTTTGTAACTTATTCATGAGCCTCTCAACTTTTGTAAGGTACTTGGCCATGAGCCTCTCAACTTTTGTTAGGTACTTGGCCATGAGCTCCTCAACTTTTGTTAGATACTTGGCCATGAGCCTCTCAACTTTTGTAACTTATTCATGAGCCCCTATACTTTTGTTAGGAACTTGGCCATGAGCCTCTCAACATTTGTAATTTATTCATGAGCCCCTCAACTTTTGTTAGGTACTTGGCCATGAGCCGCTCAACTTTTGTTAGGTACTTGGCCATGAGCCTCTCAACTTTTGTTAGGTACTTGGCCATGAGCTCCTCAACTTTTGTTAGATACTTGGCCATGAGCCTCTCAACTTTTGTAACTTATTCATGAGCCCCTATACTTTTGTTAGGAACTTGGCCATGAGCCTCTCAACTTTTGTAATTTATTCATGAGCCCCTCAACTTTTGTTAGGTACTTGGCCATGAGCCGCTCAACTTTTGTTAGGTACTTGGCCATGAGCCGCTCAACTTTTGTTAGGTACTTGGCCATGAGCCTCTCACTTTTTGTAAGGTACTTGGCCATGAGCCTCTCAACTTTTGTTAGGAACTTGGCCATGAGCCCCGCAACTTTTGTTAGGTACTTGGCCATGAGCCTCTCAACTTTTGTTAGGTACTTGGCCATGAGCCTGTCAACTTTTGTTAGGTACTTGGCCATGAGCCTCTCAACTTTTGTTAGGAACTTGGCCATGGGCCCCTCAACATTTGTTAGGTACTTGGCCATGAGCCACTCATTTTTTGTAACTTATTCATGAGCCCCTCAACTTTTGTTGAGTACTTGGCCATGAGCCCCTCAACATTTGTTAGGTACTTGGCCATGAGCCTCTCAACTTTTGTTAGGTACCTGGCCATGAGCCTCTCAACTTTTGTAACTTATTCATGAGCCCCTCAACATTTGTTAGGTACTTGGCCATGAGCCTCTCAACTTTTGTTAGGTACTTGGCCATGAGCCCCTCAACATTTGTTAGGTACTTGGCCATGAGCCCCTCAACATTTGTAACTTATTCATGAGCCCCTCAACTTTTGTTAGGTACTTGGCCATGAGCCCCTCAACATTTGTTAGGTACTTGGCCATGAGCCTCTCAACTTTCGTTAGGTACTTGGCCATGAGCCTCTCAACTTTTGTTAGGTACTTGGCCATGAGCCCCTCAACATTTGTAACTTATTCATGAGCCCCTCAACTTTTGTTAGGTACTTGGCCATGAGCCTCTCAACCTTTGTAAGGTACTTGGCCATGAGCCTCTCAACTTTTGTTAGGAACTTGGCCATGAGCCTCTCAACTTTTGTTAGGAACTTGGCCATGAGCCTCTGAACTTTTGTTAGGTACTTGGCCATGAGCCGCTCAACTTTTGTTAAGTACTTGGCCATGAGCCCCTCAACATTTGTTAGGTACTTGGCCATGAGCCTCTCAACTTTTGTAACTTATTCATGAGCCCCTCAACTTTTGTTAGGTACTTGGCCATGAGCCCCTCAACATTTGTTAGGTACTTGGCCATGAGCCTCTCAACTTTTGTAACTTATTCATGAGCCCCTCAACTTTTGTAACTTATTCATGAGCCCCTCAACATTTGTTAGGTACTTGGCCATTAGCCTCTCAACTTTTGTTAGGTACTTGGCCATGAGCCCCTCAACATTTGTTAGGTACTTGGCCATGAGCCCCTCAACATTTGTAACTTATTCATGAGCCCCTTAACATTTGTTAGGTACTTGGCCATGAGCCCCTCAACATTTGTTAGGTACTTGGCCATGAGCCTCTCAACTTTCGTTAGGTACTTGGCCATGAGCCTCTCAACTTTTGTTAGGTACTTGGCCATGAGCCCCTCAACATTTGTAACTTATTCATGAGCCCCTCAACTTTTGTTAGGTACTTGGCCATGAGCCTCTCAACCTTTGTAAGGTACTTGGCCATGAGCCTCTGAACTTTTGTTAGGTACTTGGCCATGAGCCGCTCAACTTTTGTTAAGTACTTGGCCATGAGCCTCTCAACTTTTGTAACTTATTCATGAGCCCCTCAACTTTTGTTAGGTATTTGGCCATGAGCCCCTCAACATTTGTTAGGTACTTGGCCATGAGCCTCTCAACTTTTGTAACTTATTCATGAGCCCCTCAACTTTTGTTAGGTACTTGGCCATGAGCCCCTCAACATTTATTTATTTATTTATTTATATATACTTTATTGTACACCAGAAAATACATAGCGAAAATAAATAAATTGAACACTACAAAACATACAATGGGCGGCCTTATCGCTTTCTGCGATCTCTTCCAGGCAACCTTAGAATGGACAGTGATTGCGTGGAAATCAAAAAATGGGGTTGTCATTGGTGCAAAATAATAAGTAGGTACTTAAACTTACCAATAGATACAATATACTATAATATATAATAATATATATATGCTATACAATACATACATAAATACATACATACTGACTTTAAAAGAATATTTATGTAAGCAACGAAAAATAAATGACGACTAGATACAGATTATTACAGATGAGAACAAGATCACATCAACAAGTAATGTTCCTTCACAAGTCTCTTAAATACAGGTAACGATTGCGCGCGTTTTATTTGAACTGGCAATGCATTCCACAAACGAGCGGCCTGAACAGAAAAGGATTTGTCGAAGAAATTTGTGGAATGCATTGGCATTTTAAGCTTCAAGTTATCTGAAGACCTTAAAAATTTCGTATGGGAGTCACAAAGATACTCGAAACGTTTCTTAAGATAGAGAGGGGTGGAAGGGGAAAAGAGCACATTATACAAAAGGGAAAGAATATGAGCATTCCGGCGAAGGCGAATTGGTAACCACTTGAGCTTCACACGAAATTCGGAAACATGGTCATATTTGCGCAAACCAAATATGAACCTTATACAAACATTTTGAAGCCGCTCAAGTTTATCAAGTTGGTTTTGAGTAAGGTCAAGATAGCTGGCATCAGCATAATCAAGGATGGGTAGAAGAAGTGATTGTGCAAGCGCAATCTTAGTGGCAGTCGGTAGAAAATTGCGTAGTCTCTTCAAAGATGCAGCGGATGCAAATAGCTTGCGGCTAACTTCCTGTAGCTGGGCAGTCCAAGAGAAGTTCTTGTCAATGAATATCCCCAAGTTTTTTACTTTTTCGCTGAAGGGAATAACAGAGTTGTCAAAAAAAACTTGGGGAAGAGTCGTCCAATCAATCCTTGACACCGTCCTAGAACTGCCAACGACAACAACCTGCGTCTTTATGGGGTTGACCATAAGTCCAAACCTCTTGCTCCAGTCGCATATACGGGCTAGATCGCGATTAATCACTAAGATAGCCTCGGAAATATTACCAAGTGGAGCTCGCGAGTAAATTTGTAAATCATCTGCATAAAGATGGTAGGAAGAAATTAGTTCGTCGGAGATTGAGTTAATAAACACTGCGAAAAGTAAAGGGGATAGAACGCCACCCTGTGGTACACCGGCAGAAGTATTACTCCAGGAAGACAAGGTCTCGCCAATGCAGATACGTTGCCGGCGACCGAACAGGTAAGTACGAAACCAGTCAATTACCGATGGAGATATATTAAGAGAGCATAGAATGCCAAGCAGAACATCGAAATCAACAGTATTAAAAGCATTACTGAAATCTAGCAAAGCTAAGACCGTTAGATTACCGTTTTCCATGGCTGACCTTATATCATCCGTAATATTCAGAAGCGCTGTGGTGGTGCTATGACCAGGACGGAAGCCAGACTGGAAAGGATTGAGGAGATTATTTTTGTTACATTTGTTAGGTACTTGGCCATGAGCCTCTCAACTTTTGTAATTTATTCATGAGCCCCTCAACTTTTGTTGAGTACTTGGCAATGAGCCCCTCAACATTTGTTAGGTACTTGGCCATGAGCCTCTCAACTTTTGTTAGGTACTTGGCCATGAGCCGCTCAACTTTTGTTAAGTACTTGGCCATGAGCCTCTCAACTTTTGTAACTTATTCATGAGCCCCTCAACTTTTGTTAGGTACTTGGCCATGAGCCCCTCAACATTTGTTAGGTACTTGGCCATGAGCCTCTCAACTTTCGTTAGGTACTTGGCCATGAGCCTCTCAACTTTTGTTAGGTACTTGGCCATGAGCCCCTCAACATTTGTAACTTATTCATGAGCCCCTCAACTTTTGTTAGGTACTTGGCCATGAGCCTCTCAACCTTTGTAAGGTACTTGGCCATGAGCCTCTCAACTTTTGTTAGGAACTTGGCCATGGGCCCCTCAACATTTGTTAGGTACTTGGCCATGAGCCTCTCAACTTTTGTAACTTATTCATGAGCCCCTCAACATTTGTTAGGTACTTGGCCATGAGCCCCTCAACTTTTGTAAGGTACTTGGCCATGAGCCCCTTAACATTTGTTAGGTACTTGGCCATGAGCCTCTCAACTAATGTAACTTATTCATGAGCCCCTCAACTTTTGTTAGGTACTTGGCCATGAGCCCCTCAACATTTGTTAGGTACTTGGCCATGAGCCTCTCAACTTTCGTTAGGTACTTGGCCATGAGCCCCTCAACTTTTGTTAGGTACTTGGCCATGAGCCTCTCAACTTTTGTTAGGTACTTGGCCATGAGCCTCTCAACTTTTGTTATGTACTTGGCCATGAGCCTCTCAACTTTTGTTAGGTACTTGGCCATGAGCCCCTCAACATTTGTTGGGTACTTGGCCATGAGCCTGTCAACTTTTGTTAGGTACTTGGCCATGAGCCGCTCAACTTTTGTTAGGTACTTGGCCATGAGCCGCTCAACTTTTGTTAGGTACTTGGCCATGAGCCTCTCACTTTTTGTAAGGTACTTGGCCATGAGCCTCCCAACTTTTGTTAGGAACTTGGCCATGAGCCCCGCAACTTTTGTTAGGTACTTGGCCATGAGCCTCTCAACTTTTGTTAGGTACTTGGCCATGAGCCTGTCAACTTTTGTTAGGTACTTGGCCATGAGCCTCTCAACTTTTGTTAGGAACTTGGCCATGGGCCCCTCAACATTTGTTAGGTACTTGGCCATGAGCCACTCATTTTTTGTAACTTATTCATGAGCCCCTCAACTTTTGTTGAGTACTTGGCCATGAGCCCCTCAACATTTGTTAGGTACTTGGCCATGAGCCTCTCAACTTTTGTTAGGTACCTGGCCATGAGCCTCTCAACTTTTGTAACTTATTCATGAGCCCCTCAACATTTGTTAGGTACTTGGCCATGAGTCTCTCAACTTTTGTTAGGTACTTGGCCATGAGCCCCTCAACATTTGTTAGGTACTTGGCCATGAGCCCCTCAACATTTGTAACTTATTCATGAGCCCCTCAACTTTTGTTGGGTACTTGGCCATGAGCCCCTCAACATTTGTTAGGTACTTGGCCATGAGCCTCTCAACTTTTGTAACTTATTCATGAGCCTCTCAACTTTTGTAAGGTACTTGGCCATGAGCCTCTCAACTTTTGTTAGGTACTTGGCCATGAGCTCCTCAACTTTTGTTAGATACTTGGCCATGAGCCTCTAAACTTTTGTAACTTATTCATGAGCCCCTATACTTTTGTTAGGAACTTGGCCATGAGCCTCTCAACTTTTGTAATTTATTCATGAGCCCCTCAACTTTTGTTAGGTACTTGGCCATGAGCCGCTCAACTTTTGTTAGGTACTTGGCCATGAGCCTCTCAACTTTTGTTAGGTACTTGGCCATGAGCTCCTCAACTTTTGTTAGATACTTGGCCATGAGCCTCTCAACTTTTGTAACTTATTCATGAGCCCCTATACTTTTGTTAGGTACTTGGCCATGAGCCCCTCAACATTTGTTAGGTACTTGGCCATGAGCCTCTCAACTTTTGTTAGGTACCTGGCCATGAGCCTCTCAACTTTTGTAACTTATTCATGAGCCCCTCAACATTTGTTAGGTACTTGGCCATGAGTCTCTCAACTTTTGTTAGGTACTTGGCCATGAGCCCCTCAACTTTTGTAACTTATTCATGAGCCCCTCAACTTTTGTTAGGTACTTGGCCATGAGCCCCTCAACATTTGTTAGGTACTTGGCCATGAGCCTCTCAACTTTTGTAACTTATTCATGAGCCCCTCAACTTTTGTTGAGTACTTGGCAATGAGCCCCTCAACATTTGTTAGGTACTTGGCCATGAGCCTCTCAACTTTTGTTAGGTACTTGGCCATGAGCCTCTCAACTTTTGTTAGGTACTTGGCCATGAGCCCCTCAACTTTTGTTAGGTACTTGGCCATGAGCCTCTCAACTTTTGTTAGGTACTTGGCCATGAGCCTCTCAACTTTTGTTAGGTACTTGGCCATGAGCCTCTCAACTTTTGTTAGGTACTTGGCCATGAGCCTCTCAACTTTCGTTAGGTACTTGGCCATGAGCCTCTCAACTTTTGTTAGGTACTTGGCCATGAGCCCCTCAACATTTGTAACTTATTCATGAGCCCCTCAACTTTTGTTAGGTACTTGGCCATGAGCCTCTCAACCTTTGTAAGGTACTTGGCCATGAGCCTCTCAACATTTGTTAGGTACTTGGCCATGAGCCTCTCAACTTTTGTAACTTATTCATGAGCCTCTCAACTTTTGTAAGGTACTTGGCCATGAGCCTCTCAACTTTTGTTAGGTACTTGGCCATGAGCTCCTCAACTTTTGTTAGATACTTGGCCATGAGCCTCTAAACTTTTGTAACTTATTCATGAGCCCCTATACTTTTGTTAGGAACTTGGCCATGAGCCTCTCAACTTTTGTAATTTATTCATGAGCCCCTCAACTTTTGTTAGGTACTTGGCCATGAGCCGCTCAACTTTTGTTAGGTACTTGGCCATGAGCCGCTCAACTTTTGTTAGGTACTTGGCCATGAGCCGCTCAACTTTTGTTAGGTACTTGGCCATGAGCCTCTCACTTTTTGTAAGGTACTTGGCCATGAGCCTCTCAACTTTTGTTAGGAACTTGGCCATGAGCCCCGCAACTTTTGTTAGGTACTTGGCCATGAGCCTCTCAACTTTTGTTAGGTACTTGGCCATGAGCCTGTCAACTTTTGTTAGGTACTTGGCCATGAGCCTCTCAACTTTTGTTAGGAACTTGGCCATGGGCCTCTCAACTTTTGTTAGGTACTTGGCCATGAGCCTCTCAACTTTTGTTAGGTACTTGGCCATGAGCCTCTCAACTTTTGTTAGGTACTTGGCCATGAGCCTCTCAACTTTTGTTAGGTACTTGGCCATGAGCCCCTCAACATTTGTTAGGTACTTGGCCATGAGCCTCTCAACTTTTGTTAGGTACCTGGCCATGAGCCTCTCAACTTTTGTAACTTATTCATGAGCCCCTCAACATTTGTTAGGTACTTGGCCATGAGTCTCTCAACTTTTGTTAGGTACTTGGCCATGAGCCCCTCAACATTTGTTAGGTACTTGGCCATGAGCCCCTCAACATTTGTAACTTATTCATGAGCCCCTCAACTTTTGTTGGGTACTTGGCCATGAGCCCCTCAACATTTGTTAGGTACTTGGCCATGAGCCTCTCAACTTTTGTAACTTATTCATGAGCCTCTCAACTTTTGTAAGGTACTTGGCCATGAGCCTCTCAACTTTTGTTAGGTACTTGGCCATGAGCTCCTCAACTTTTGTTAGATACTTGGCCATGAGCCTCTCAACTTTTGTAACTTATTCATGAGCCCCTATACTTTTGTTAGGAACTTGGCCATGAGCCTCTCAACATTTGTAATTTATTCATGAGCCCCTCAACTTTTGTTAGGTACTTGGCCATGAGCCGCTCAACTTTTGTTAGGTACTTGGCCATGAGCCTCTCAACTTTTGTTAGGTACTTGGCCATGAGCTCCTCAACTTTTGTTAGATACTTGGCCATGAGCCTCTCAACTTTTGTAACTTATTCATGAGCCCCTATACTTTTGTTAGGAACTTGGCCATGAGCCTCTCAACTTTTGTAATTTATTCATGAGCCCCTCAACTTTTGTTAGGTACTTGGCCATGAGCCGCTCAACTTTTGTTAGGTACTTGGCCATGAGCCGCTCAACTTTTGTTAGGTACTTGGCCATGAGCCTCTCACTTTTTGTAAGGTACTTGGCCTTGAGCCTCTCAACTTTTGTTAGGAACTTGGCCATGAGCCCCGCAACTTTTGTTAGGTACTTGGCCATGAGCCTCTCAACTTTTGTTAGGTACTTGGCCATGAGCCTGTCAACTTTTGTTAGGTACTTGGCCATGAGCCTCTCAACTTTTGTTAGGAACTTGGCCATGGGCCCCTCAACATTTGTTAGGTACTTGGCCATGAGCCACTCATTTTTTGTAACTTATTCATGAGCCCCTCAACTTTTGTTGAGTACTTGGCCATGAGCCCCTCAACATTTGTTAGGTACTTGGCCATGAGCCTCTCAACTTTTGTTAGGTACCTGGCCATGAGCCTCTCAACTTTTGTAACTTATTCATGAGCCCCTCAACATTTGTTAGGTACTTGGCCATGAGCCTCTCAACTTTTGTTAGGTACTTGGCCATGAGCCCCTCAACATTTGTTAGGTACTTGGCCATGAGCCCCTCAACATTTGTAACTTATTCATGAGCCCCTCAACTTTTGTTAGGTACTTGGCCATGAGCCCCTCAACATTTGTTAGGTACTTGGCCATGAGCCTCTCAACTTTCGTTAGGTACTTGGCCATGAGCCTCTCAACTTTTGTTAGGTACTTGGCCATGAGCCCCTCAACATTTGTAACTTATTCATGAGCCCCTCAACTTTTGTTAGGTACTTGGCCATGAGCCTCTCAACCTTTGTAAGGTACTTGGCCATGAGCCTCTCAACTTTTGTTAGGAACTTGGCCATGAGCCTCTCAACTTTTGTTAGGAACTTGGCCATGAGCCTCTGAACTTTTGTTAGGTACTTGGCCATGAGCCGCTCAACTTTTGTTAAGTACTTGGCCATGAGCCCCTCAACATTTGTTAGGTACTTGGCCATGAGCCTCTCAACTTTTGTAACTTATTCATGAGCCCCTCAACTTTTGTTAGGTACTTGGCCATGAGCCCCTCAACATTTGTTAGGTACTTGGCCATGAGCCTCTCAACTTTTGTAACTTATTCATGAGCCCCTCAACTTTTGTAACTTATTCATGAGCCCCTCAACATTTGTTAGGTACTTGGCCATTAGCCTCTCAACTTTTGTTAGGTACTTGGCCATGAGCCCCTCAACATTTGTTAGGTACTTGGCCATGAGCCCCTCAACATTTGTAACTTATTCATGAGCCCCTTAACATTTGTTAGGTACTTGGCCATGAGCCCCTCAACATTTGTTAGGTACTTGGCCATGAGCCTCTCAACTTTCGTTAGGTACTTGGCCATGAGCCTCTCAACTTTTGTTAGGTACTTGGCCATGAGCCCCTCAACATTTGTAACTTATTCATGAGCCCCTCAACTTTTGTTAGGTACTTGGCCATGAGCCTCTCAACCTTTGTAAGGTACTTGGCCATGAGCCTCTGAACTTTTGTTAGGTACTTGGCCATGAGCCGCTCAACTTTTGTTAAGTACTTGGCCATGAGCCCCTCAACATTTGTTAGGTACTTGGCCATGAGCCTCTCAACTTTTGTAACTTATTCATGAGCCCCTCAACTTTTGTTAGGTACTTGGCCATGAGCCCCTCAACATTTGTTAGGTACTTGGCCATGAGCCTCTCAACTTTTGTAACTTATTCATGAGCCCCTCAACTTTTGTAACTTATTCATGAGCCCCTCAACATTTGTTAGGTACTTGGCCATTAGCCTCTCAACTTTTGTTAGGTACTTGGCCATGAGCCCCTCAACATTTGTTAGGTACTTGGCCATGAGCCCCTCAACATTTGTAACTTATTCATGAGCCCCTTAACATTTGTTAGGTACTTGGCCATGAGCCCCTCAACATTTGTTAGGTACTTGGCCATGAGCCTCTCAACTTTCGTTAGGTACTTGGCCATGAGCCTCTCAACTTTTGTTAGGTACTTGGCCATGAGCCCCTCAACATTTGTAACTTATTCATGAGCCCCTCAACTTTTGTTAGGTACTTGGCCATGAGCCTCTCAACCTTTGTAAGGTACTTGGCCATGAGCCTCTGAACTTTTGTTAGGTACTTGGCCATGAGCCGCTCAACTTTTGTTAAGTACTTGGCCATGAGCCTCTCAACTTTTGTAACTTATTCATGAGCCCCTCAACTTTTGTTAGGTATTTGGCCATGAGCCCCTCAACATTTGTTAGGTACTTGGCCATGAGCCTCTCAACTTTTGTAACTTATTCATGAGCCCCTCAACTTTTGTTAGGTACTTGGCCATGAGCCCCTCAACATTTGTTAGGTACTTGGCCATGAGCCTCTCAACTTTTGTAATTTATTCATGAGCCCCTCAACTTTTGTTGAGTACTTGGCAATGAGCCCCTCAACATTTGTTAGGTACTTGGCCATGAGCCTCTCAACTTTTGTTAGGTACTTGGCCATGAGCCGCTCAACTTTTGTTAAGTACTTGGCCATGAGCCTCTCAACTTTTGTAACTTATTCATGAGCCCCTCAACTTTTGTTAGGTACTTGGCCATGAGCCCCTCAACATTTGTTAGGTACTTGGCCATGAGCCTCTCAACTTTCGTTAGGTACTTGGCCATGAGCCTCTCAACTTTTGTTAGGTACTTGGCCATGAGCCCCTCAACATTTGTAACTTATTCATGAGCCCCTCAACTTTTGTTAGGTACTTGGCCATGAGCCTCTCAACCTTTGTAAGGTACTTGGCCATGAGCCTCTCAACTTTTGTTAGGAACTTGGCCATGGGCCCCTCAACATTTGTTAGGTACTTGGCCATGAGCCTCTCAACTTTTGTAACTTATTCATGAGCCCCTCAACATTTGTTAGGTACTTGGCCATGAGCCCCTCAACTTTTGTAAGGTACTTGGCCATGAGCCTCTCAACTTTTGTAACTTATTCATGAGCCCCTCAACTTTTGTTGAGTACTTGGCAATGAGCCCCTCAACATTTGTTAGGTACTTGGCCATGAGCCGCTCAACTTTTGTTAGGTACTTGGCCATGAGCCCCTCAACATTTGTTAGGTACTTGGCCATGAGCCTCTCAACTTTTGTAACTTATTCATGAGCCCCACAACTTTTGTTAGGTACTTGGCCATGAGCCTCTCAACTTTTGTAATTTATTCATGAGCCCCTCAACTTTTGTTAGGTACTTGGCCATGAGCCGCTCAACTTTTGTTAGGTACTTGGCCATGAGCCTCTCAACTTTTGTTAGGTACTTGGCCATGAGCCTCTCAACTTTTGTAACTTATTCATGAGCCCCTCAACTTTTGTTAGGTACTTGGCCATGAGCCTCTCAACTTTTGTTAGGAACTTGGCCATGGGCCCCTCAACATTTGTTAGGTACTTGGCCATGAGCCTCTCAACTTTTGTAACTTATTCATGAGCCCCTCAACATTTGTTAGGTACTTGGCCATGAGCCCCTCAACTTTTGTAAGGTACTTGGCCATGAGCCCCTTAACATTTGTTAGGTACTTGGCCATGAGCCTCTCAACTAATGTAACTTATTCATGAGCCCCTCAACTTTTGTTAGGTACTTGGCCATGAGCCCCTCAACATTTGTTAGGTACTTGGCCATGACCCTCTCAACTTTTGTTAGGTACTTGGCCATGAGCCCCTCAACTTTTGTTAGGTACTTGGCCATGAGCCCCTCAACTTTTGTTAGGTACTTGACCATGAGCCTCTCAACTTTTGTTAGGTACTTGGCCATGAGCCTCTCAACTTTTGTAACTTATTCATGAGCCCCTCAACTTTTGTTAGGTACTTGGCCATGAACCTCTCAACTTTTGTTAGGTACTTGGCCATGGGCCCCTCAACATTTGTTAGGTACTTGGCCATGAGCCTCTCATTTTTTGTAACTTATTCATGAGCCCCTCAACTTTTGTTAGGTACTTGGCCATGAGCCCCTCAACATTTGTTAGGTACTTGGCCATGAGCCTCTCAACTTTTGTAACTTATTCATGAGCCCCTCAACTTTTGTTAGGTACTTGGCCATGAGCCCCTCAACATTTGTTAGGTACTTGGCCATGAGCCTCTCAACTTTTGTAACTTATTCATGAGCCCCTCAACTTTTGTTGAGTACTTGGCAATGAGCCCCTCAACATTTGTTAGGTACTTGGCCATGAGCCTCTCAACTTTTGTTAGGTACTTGGCCATGAGCCTCTCAACTTTTGTTAGGTACTTGGCCATGAGCCCCTCAACTTTTGTTAGGTACTTGGCCATGAGCCTCTCAACTTTTGTTAGGTACTTGGCCATGAGCCTCTCAACTTTTGTTAGGTACTTGGCCATGAGCCTCTCAACTTTTGTTAGGTACTTGTCCATGAGCCTCTCAACTTTTGTTAGGTACTTGGCCATGAGCCCCTCAACATTTGTTAGGTACTTGGCCATGAGCCTCTCAACTTTTGTTAGGTACCTGGCCATGAGCCTCTCAACTTTTGTAATTTATTCATGAGCCCCTCAACTTTTGTTGAGTACTTGGCAATGAGCCCCTCAACATTTGTTAGGTACTTGGCCATGAGCCTCTCAACTTTTGTTAGGTACTTGGCCATGAGCCGCTCAACTTTTGTTAAGTACTTGGCCATGAGCCTCTCAACTTTTGTAACTTATTCATGAGCCCCTATACTTTTGTTAGGAACTTGGCCATGAGCCTCTCAACTTTTGTAACTTATTCATGAGCCCCTCAACTTTTGTTAGGTATTTGGCCATGAGCCCCTCAACATTTGTTAGGTACTTGGCCATGAGCCTCTCAACTTTTGTAACTTATTCATGAGCCCCTCAACTTTTGTTAGGTACTTGGCCATGAGCCCCTCAACATTTGTTAGGTACTTGGCCATGAGCCTCTCAACTTTTGTAATTTATTCATGAGCCCCTCAACTTTTGTTGAGTACTTGGCAATGAGCCCCTCAACATTTGTTAGGTACTTGGCCATGAGCCTCTCAACTTTTGTTAGGTACTTGGCCATGAGCCGCTCAACTTTTGTTAAGTACTTGGCCATGAGCCTCTCAACTTTTGTAACTTATTCATGAGCCCCACAACTTTTGTTAGGTACTTGGCCATGAGCCTCTCAACTTTTGTTAGGTACTTGGCCATGGGCCCCTCAACATTTGTTAGGTACTTGGCCATGAGCCTCTCAACTTTTGTAATTTATTCATGAGCCCCTCAACTTTTGTTAGGTACTTGGCCATGAGCCGCTCAACTTTTGTTAGGTACTTGGCCATGAGCCTCTCAACTTTTGTTAGGTACTTGGCCATGAGCCTCTCAACTTTTGTAACTTATTCATGAGCCCCTCAACTTTTGTTAGGTACTTGGCCATGAGCCTCTCAACTTTTGTTAGGAACTTGGCCATGGGCCCCTCAACATTTGTTAGGTACTTGGCCATGAGCCTCTCAACTTTTGTAACTTATTCATGAGCCCCTCAACATTTGTTAGGTACTTGGCCATGAGCCCCTCAACTTTTGTAAGGTACTTGGCCATGAGCCCCTTAACATTTGTTAGGTACTTGGCCATGAGCCTCTCAACTAATGTAACTTATTCATGAGCCCCTCAACTTTTGTTAGGTACTTGGCCATGAGCCCCTCAACATTTGTTAGGTACTTGGCCATGAGCCTCTCAACTTTCGTTAGGTACTTGGCCATGAGCCCCTCAACTTTTGTTAGGTACTTGGCCATGAGCCTCTCAACTTTTGTTAGGTACTTGGCCATGAGCCTCTCAACTTTTGTTATGTACTTGGCCATGAGCCTCTCAACTTTTGTTAGGTACTTGGCCATGAGCCCCTCAACATTTGTTGGGTACTTGGCCATGAGCCTGTCAACTTTTGTTAGGTACTTGGCCATGGGCCCCTCAACATTTGTTAGGTACTTGGCCATGAGCCACTCAACTTTTGTAACTTATTCATGAGCCCCTCAACTTTTGTTGAGTACTTGGCCATGAGCCCCTCAACATTTGTTAGGTACTTGGCCATGAGCCTCTCAACTTTTGTTAGGTACCTGGCCATGAGCCTCTCAACTTTTGTAACTTATTCATGAGCCCCTCAACATTTGTTAGGTACTTGGCCATGAGCCTCTCAACTTTTGTTAGGTACTTGGCCATGAGCCCCTCAACATTTGTTAGGTACTTGGCCATGAGCCCCTCAACATTTGTAACTTATTCATGAGCCCCTCAACTTTTGTTAGGTACTTGGCCATGAGCCCCTCAACATTTGTTAGGTACTTGGCCATGAGCCTCTCAACTTTCGTTAGGTACTTGGCCATGAGCCTCTCAACTTTTGTTAGGTACTTGGCCATGAGCCCCTCAACATTTGTAACTTATTCATGAGCCCCTCAACTTTTGTTAGGTACTTGGCCATGAGCCTCTCAACCTTTGTAAGGTACTTGGCCATGAGCCTCTCAACTTTTGTTAGGAACTTGGCCATGAGCCTCTCAACTTTTGTTAGGAACTTGGCCATGAGCCTCTGAACTTTTGTTAGGTACTTGGCCATGAGCCGCTCAACTTTTGTTAAGTACTTGGCCATGAGCCCCTCAACATTTGTTAGGTACTTGGCCATGAGCCTCTCAACTTTTGTAACTTATTCATGAGCCCCTCAACTTTTGTTAGGTACTTGGCCATGAGCCCCTCAACATTTGTTAGGTACTTGGCCATGAGCCTCTCAACTTTTGTAACTTATTCATGAGCCCCTCAACTTTTGTAACTTATTCATGAGCCCCTCAACATTTGTTAGGTACTTGGCCATTAGCCTCTCAACTTTTGTTAGGTACTTGGCCATGAGCCCCTCAACATTTGTTAGGTACTTGGCCATGAGCCCCTCAACATTTGTAACTTATTCATGAGCCCCTCAACATTTGTTAGGTACTTGGCCATGAGCCCCTCAACATTTGTTAGGTACTTGGCCATGAGCCTCTCAACTTTCGTTAGGTACTTGGCCATGAGCCTCTCAACTTTTGTTAGGTACTTGGCCATGAGCCCCTCAACATTTGTAACTTATTCATGAGCCCCTCAACTTTTGTTAGGTACTTGGCCATGAGCCTCTCAACCTTTGTAAGGTACTTGGCCATGAGCCTCTGAACTTTTGTTAGGTACTTGGCCATGAGCCGCTCAACTTTTGTTAAGTACTTGGCCATGAGCCTCTCAACTTTTGTAACTTATTCATGAGCCCCTCAACTTTTGTTAGGTATTTGGCCATGAGCCCCTCAACATTTGTTAGGTACTTGGCCATGAGCCTCTCAACTTTTGTAACTTATTCATGAGCCCCTCAACTTTTGTTAGGTACTTGGCCATGAGCCCCTCAACATTTGTTAGGTACTTGGCCATGAGCCTCTCAACTTTTGTAATTTATTCATGAGCCCCTCAACTTTTGTTGAGTACTTGGCAATGAGCCCCTCAACATTTGTAAGGTACTTGGCCATGAGCCTCTCAACTTTTGTTAGGTACTTGGCCATGAGCCGCTCAACTTTTGTTAAGTACTTGGCCATGAGCCTCTCAACTTTTGTAACTTATTCATGAGCCCCACAACTTTTGTTAGGTACTTGGCCATGAGCCTCTCAACTTTTGTTAGGTACTTGGCCATGGGCCCCTCAACATTTGTTAGGTACTTGGCCATGAGCCTCTCAACTTTTGTAATTTATTCATGAGCCCCTCAACTTTTGTTAGGTACTTGGCCATGAGCCGCTCAACTTTTGTTAGGTACTTGGCCATGAGCCTCTCAACTTTTGTTAGGTACTTGGCCATGAGCCTCTCAACTTTTGTAACTTATTCATGAGCCCCTCAACTTTTGTTAGGTACTTGGCCATGAGCCTCTCAACTTTTGTTAGGAACTTGGCCATGGGCCCCTCAACATTTGTTAGGTACTTGGCCATGAGCCTCTCAACTTTTGTAACTTATTCATGAGCCCCTCAACTTTTGTTAGGTACTTGGCCATGAGCCTCTCAACCTTTGTAAGGTACTTGGCCATGAGCCTCTGAACTTTTGTTAGGTACTTGGCCATGAGCCGCTCAACTTTTGTTAAGTACTTGGCCATGAGCCTCTCAACTTTTGTAACTTATTCATGAGCCCCTCAACTTTTGTTAGGTACTTGGCCATGAGCCTCTCAACCTTTGTAAGGTACTTGGCCATGAGCCTCTGAACTTTTGTTAGGTACTTGGCCATGAGCCGCTCAACTTTTGTTAAGTACTTGGCCATGAGCCTCTCAACTTTTGTAATTTATTCATGAGCCCCTCAACTTTTGTTGAGTACTTGGCAATGAGCCCCTCAACATTTGTTAGGTACTTGGCCATGAGCCTCTCAACTTTTGTTAGGTACTTGGCCATGAGCCGCTCAACTTTTGTTAAGTACTTGGCCATGAGCCTCTCAACTTTTGTAACTTATTCATGAGCCCCACAACTTTTGTTAGGTACTTGGCCATGAGCCTCTCAACTTTTGTTAGGTACTTGGCCATGGGCCCCTCAACATTTGTTAGGTACTTGGCCATGAGCCTCTCAACTTTTGTAATTTATTCATGAGCCCCTCAACTTTTGTTAGGTACTTGGCCATGAGCCGCTCAACTTTTGTTAGGTACTTGGCCATGAGCCTCTCAACTTTCGTTAGGTACTTGGCCATGAGCCCCTCAACTTTTGTTAGGTACTTGGCCATGAGCCTCTCAACTTTTGTTAGGTACTTGGCCATGAGCCTCTCAACTTTTGTTATGTACTTGGCCATGAGCCTCTCAACTTTTGTTAGGTACTTGGCCATGAGCCCCTCAACATTTGTTGGGTACTTGGCCATGAGCCTGTCAACTTTTGTTAGGTACTTGGCCATGAGCCTCTCAACTTTTGTTAGGAACTTGGCCATGGGCCCCTCAACATTTGTTAGGTACTTGGCCATGAGCCACTCAACTTTTGTAACTTATTCATGAGCCCCTCAACTTTTGTTGAGTACTTGGCCATGAGCCCCTCAACATTTGTTAGGTACTTGGCCATGAGCCTCTCAACTTTTGTTAGGTACCTGGCCATGAGCCTCTCAACTTTTGTAACTTATTCATGAGCCCCTCAACATTTGTTAGGTACTTGGCCATGAGCCTCTCAACTTTTGTTAGGTACTTGGCCATGAGCCCCTCAACATTTGTTAGGTACTTGGCCATGAGCCCCTCAACATTTGTAACTTATTCATGAGCCCCTCAACTTTTGTTAGGTACTTGGCCATGAGCCCCTCAACATTTGTTAGGTACTTGGCCATGAGCCTCTCAACTTTCGTTAGGTACTTGGCCATGAGCCTCTCAACTTTTGTTAGGTACTTGGCCATGAGCCCCTCAACATTTGTAACTTATTCATGAGCCCCTCAACTTTTGTTAGGTACTTGGCCATGAGCCTCTCAACCTTTGTAAGGTACTTGGCCATGAGCCTCTCAACTTTTGTTAGGAACTTGGCCATGAGCCTCTCAACTTTTGTTAGGAACTTGGCCATGAGCCTCTGAACTTTTGTTAGGTACTTGGCCATGAGCCGCTCAACTTTTGTTAAGTACTTGGCCATGAGCCCCTCAACATTTGTTAGGTACTTGGCCATGAGCCTCTCAACTTTTGTAACTTATTCATGAGCCCCTCAACTTTTGTTAGGTACTTGGCCATGAGCCCCTCAACATTTGTTAGGTACTTGGCCATGAGCCTCTCAACTTTTGTAACTTATTCATGAGCCCCTCAACTTTTGTAACTTATTCATGAGCCCCTCAACATTTGTTAGGTACTTGGCCATTAGCCTCTCAACTTTTGTTAGGTACTTGGCCATGAGCCCCTCAACATTTGTTAGGTACTTGGCCATGAGCCCCTCAACATTTGTAACTTATTCATGAGCCCCTCAACATTAGTTAGGTACTTGGCCATGAGCCCCTCAACATTTGTTAGGTACTTGGCCATGAGCCTCTCAACTTTCGTTAGGTACTTGGCCATGAGCCTCTCAACTTTTGTTAGGTACTTGGCCATGAGCCCCTCAACATTTGTAACTTATTCATGAGCCCCTCAACTTTTGTTAGGTACTTGGCCATGAGCCTCTCAACCTTTGTAAGGTACTTGGCCATGAGCCTCTGAACTTTTGTTAGGTACTTGGCCATGAGCCGCTCAACTTTTGTTAAGTACTTGGCCATGAGCCTCTCAACTTTTGTAACTTATTCATGAGCCCCTCAACTTTTGTTAGGTATTTGGCCATGAGCCCCTCAACATTTGTTAGGTACTTGGCCATGAGCCTCTCAACTTTTGTAACTTATTCATGAGCCCCTCAACTTTTGTTAGGTACTTGGCCATGAGCCCCTCAACATTTGTTAGGTACTTGGCCATGAGCCTCTCAACTTTTGTAATTTATTCATGAGCCCCTCAACTTTTGTTGAGTACTTGGCAATGAGCCCCTCAACATTTGTTAGGTACTTGGCCATGAGCCTCTCAACTTTTGTTAGGTACTTGGCCATGAGCCGCTCAACTTTTGTTAAGTACTTGGCCATGAGCCTCTCAACTTTTGTAACTTATTCATGAGCCCCACAACTTTTGTTAGGTACTTGGCCATGAGCCTCTCAACTTTTGTTAGGTACTTGGCCATGGGCCCCTCAACATTTGTTAGGTACTTGGCCATGAGCCTCTCAACTTTTGTAATTTATTCATGAGCCCCTCAACTTTTGTTAGGTACTTGGCCATGAGCCGCTCAACTTTTGTTAGGTACTTGGCCATGAGCCTCTCAACTTTTGTTAGGTACTTGGCCATGAGCCTCTCAACTTTTGTAACTTATTCATGAGCCCCTCAACTTTTGTTAGGTACTTGGCCATGAGCCTCTCAACTTTTGTTAGGAACTTGGCCATGGGCCCCTCAACATTTGTTAGGTACTTGGCCATGAGCCTCTCAACTTTTGTAACTTATTCATGAGCCCCTCAACTTTTGTTAGGTACTTGGCCATGAGCCTCTCAACCTTTGTAAGGTACTTGGCCATGAGCCTCTGAACTTTTGTTAGGTACTTGGCCATGAGCCGCTCAACTTTTGTTAAGTACTTAGCCATGAGCCTCTCAACTTTTGTAACTTATTCATGAGCCCCTCAACTTTTGTTAGGTACTTGGCCATGAGCCTCTCAACCTTTGTAAGGTACTTGGCCATGAGCCTCTCAACTTTTGTAACTTATTCATGAGCCCCTCAACTTTTGTTAGGTACTTGGCCATGAGCCTCTCAACTTTTGTAATTTATTCATGAGCCCCTCAACTTTTGTTGAGTACTTGGCAATGAGCCCCTCAACATTTATTAGGTACTTGGCCATGAGCCTCTCAACTTTTGTTAGGTACTTGGCCATGAGCCGCTCAACTTTTGTTAAGTACTTGGCCATGAGCCTCTCAACTTTTGTAACTTATTCATGAGCCCCACAACTTTTGTTAGGTACTTGGCCATGAGCCTCTCAACTTTTGTTAGGTACTTGGCCATGGGCCCCTCAACATTTGTTAGGTACTTGGCCATGAGCCTCTCAACTTTTGTAATTTATTCATGAGCCCCTCAACTTTTGTTAGGTACTTGGCCATGAGCCGCTCAACTTTTGTTAGGTACTTGGCCATGAGCCTCTCAACTTTTGTTAGGTACTTGGCCATGAGCCTCTCAACTTTTGTAACTTATTCATGAGCCCCTCAACTTTTGTTAGGTACTTGGCCATGAGCCTCTCAACTTTTGTTAGGAACTTGGCCATGGGCCCCTCAACATTTGTTAGGTACTTGGCCATGAGCCTCTCAACTTTTGTAACTTATTCATGAGCCCCTCAACATTTGTTAGGTACTTGGCCATGAGTCTCTCAACTTTTGTTAGGTACTTGGCCATGAGCCCCTCAACATTTGTTAGGTACTTGGCCATGAGCCCCTCAACATTTGTAACTTATTCATGAGCCCCTAAACTTTTGTTGGGTACTTGGCCATGAGCCCCTCAACATTTGTTAGGTACTTGGCCATGAGCCTCTCAACTTTTGTAACTTATTCATGAGCCTCTCAACTTTTGTTAGGTACTTGGCCATGAGCCTCTCAACATTTGTTAGGTACTTGGCCATGAGCCTCTCAACTTTTGTAACTTATTCATGAGCCCCTCAACTTTTGTTAGGTACTTGGCCATGAGCCCCTCAACATTTGTTAGGTACTTGGCCATGAGCCGCTCAACTTTTGTTAAGTACTTGGCCATGAGCCTCTCAACTTTTGTAACTTATTCATGAGCCCCTCAACTTTTGTTAGGTACTTGGCCATGAGCCCCTCAACATTTGTTAGGTACTTGGCCATGAGCCTCTCAACTTTTGTAACTTATTCATGAGCCCCACAACTTTTGTTAGGTACTTGGCCATGAGCCTCTCAACTTTTGTAATTTATTCATGAGCCCCTCAACTTTTGTTAGGTACTTGGCCATGAGCCGCTCAACTTTTGTTAGGTACTTGGCCATGAGCCTCTCAACTTTTGTTAGGTACTTGGCCATGAGCCTCTCAACTTTTGTAACTTATTCATGAGCCCCTCAACTTTTGTTAGGTACTTGGCCATGAGCCTCTCAACTTTTGTTAGGAACTTGGCCATGGGCCCCTCAACATTTGTTAGGTACTTGGCCACGAGCCTCTCAACTTTTGTAACTTATTCATGAGCCCCTCAACATTTGTTAGGTACTTGGCCATGAGCCTCTCAACTTTTTTTAGGTACCTGGCCATGAGCCTCTCAACTTTTGTAACTTATTCATGAGCCCCTCAACATTTGTTAGGTACTTGGCCATGAGCCTCTCAACTTTTGTTAGGTACTTGGCCATGAGCCCCTCAACATTTGTTAGGTACTTGGCCATGAGCCCCTCAACATTTGTAACTTATTCATGAGCCCCTCAACTTTTGTTAGGTACTTGGCCATAAGCCCCTATCCTTTCGTTAGGTACTTGGCCATGAGCCTCTCAACTTTTGTTAGGTACTTGGCCATGAGCCCCTCAACATTTGTAACTTATTCATGAGCCCCTCAACTTTTGTGAGGTACTTGGCCATGAGCCTCTCAACCTTTGTAAGGTACTTGGCCATGAGCCTCTCAACTTTTGTTAGGAACTTGGCCATGAGCCTCTGAACTTTTGTTAGGTACTTGGCCATGAGCCGCTCAACATTTGTTAGGTACTTGGCCATGAGCCTCTCAACTTTTGTAACTTATTCATGAGCCCCTCAACTTTTGTTAGGTACTTGGCCATGAGCCCCTCAACATTTGTTAGGTACTTGGCCATGAGCCTCTCAACTTTTGTAACTTATTCATGAGCCCCTCAACTTTTGTTAGGTACTTGGCCATGAGCCTCTCGACTTTTGTTAGGTACTTGGCCATGGGCCCCTCAACATTTGTTAGGTACTTGGCCATGAGCCTCTCAACTTTTGTAACTTATTCATGAGCCCCTCAACTTTTGTTGAGTACTTGGCAATGAGCCCCTCAACATTTGTTAGGTACTTGGCCATGAGCCGCTCAACTTTTGTTAGGTACTTGGCCATGAGCCCCTCAACATTTGTTAGGTACTTGGCCATGAGCCTCTCAACTTTTGTAACTTATTCATGAGCCCCACAACTTTTGTTAGGTACTTGGCCATGAGCCTCTCAACTTTTGTAATTTATTCATGAGCCCCTCAACTTTTGTTAGGTACTTGGCCATGAGCCGCTCAACTTTTGTTAGGTACTTGGCCATGAGCCTCTCAACTTTTGTTAGGTACTTGGCCATGAGCCTCTCAACTTTTGTAACTTATTCATGAGCCCCTCAACTTTTGTTAGGTACTTGGCCATGAGCCTCTCAACTTTTGTTAGGAACTTGGCCATGGGCCCCTCAACATTTGTTAGGTACTTGGCCATGAGCCTCTCAACTTTTGTAACTTATTCATGAGCCCCTCAACATTTGTTAGGTACTTGGCCATGAGCCCCTCAACTTTTGTAAGGTACTTGGCCATGAGCCCCTTAACATTTGTTAGGTACTTGGCCATGAGCCTCTCAACTAATGTAACTTATTCATGAGCCCCTCAACTTTTGTTAGGTACTTGGCCATGAGCCCCTCAACATTTGTTAGGTACTTGGCCATGACCCTCTCAACTTTTGTTAGGTACTTGGCCATGAGCCCCTCAACTTTTGTTAGGTACTTGGCCATGAGCCCCTCAACTTTTGTTAGGTACTTGACCATGAGCCTCTCAACTTTTGTTAGGTACTTGGCCATGAGCCTCTCAACTTTTGTAACTTATTCATGAGCCCCTCAACTTTTGTTAGGTACTTGGCCATGAACCTCTCAACTTTTGTTAGGTACTTGGCCATGGGCCCCTCAACATTTGTTAGGTACTTGGCCATGAGCCTCTCATTTTTTGTAACTTATTCATGAGCCCCTCAACTTTTGTTAGGTACTTGGCCATGAGCCCCTCAACATTTGTTAGGTACTTGGCCATGAGCCTCTCAACTTTTGTAACTTATTCATGAGCCCCTCAACTTTTGTTAGGTACTTGGCCATGAGCCCCTCAACATTTGTTAGGTACTTGGCCATGAGCCTCTCAACTTTTGTAACTTATTCATGAGCCCCTCAACTTTTGTTGAGTACTTGGCAATGAGCCCCTCAACATTTGTTAGGTACTTGGCCATGAGCCTCTCAACTTTTGTTAGGTACTTGGCCATGAGCCTCTCAACTTTTGTTAGGTACTTGGCCATGAGCCCCTCAACTTTTGTTAGGTACTTGGCCATGAGCCTCTCAACTTTTGTTAGGTACTTGGCCATGAGCCTCTCAACTTTTGTTAGGTACTTGGCCATGAGCCTCTCAACTTTTGTTAGGTACTTGTCCATGAGCCTCTCAACTTTTGTTAGGTACTTGGCCATGAGCCCCTCAACATTTGTTAGGTACTTGGCCATGAGCCTCTCAACTTTTGTTAGGTACCTGGCCATGAGCCTCTCAACTTTTGTAATTTATTCATGAGCCCCTCAACTTTTGTTGAGTACTTGGCAATGAGCCCCTCAACATTTGTTAGGTACTTGGCCATGAGCCTCTCAACTTTTGTTAGGTACTTGGCCATGAGCCGCTCAACTTTTGTTAAGTACTTGGCCATGAGCCTCTCAACTTTTGTAACTTATTCATGAGCCCCACAACTTTTGTTAGGTACTTGGCCATGAGCCTCTCAACTTTTGTAATTTATTCATGAGCCCCTCAACTTTTGTTAGGTACTTGGCCATGAGCCGCTCAACTTTTGTTAGGTACTTGGCCATGAGCCTCTCAACTTTTGTTAGGTACTTGGCCATGAGCCTCTCAACTTTTGTAACTTATTCATGAGCCCCTCAACTTTTGTTAGGTACTTGGCCATGAGCCTCTCAACTTTTGTTAGGAACTTGGCCATGGGCCCCTCAACATTTGTTAGGTACTTGGCCATGAGCCTCTCAACTTTTGTAACTTATTCATGAGCCCCTCAACATTTGTTAGGTACTTGGCCATGAGCCCCTCAACTTTTGTAAGGTACTTGGCCATGAGCCCCTTAACATTTGTTAGGTACTTGGCCATGAGCCTCTCAACTAATGTAACTTATTCATGAGCCCCTCAACTTTTGTTAGGTACTTGGCCATGAGCCCCTCAACATTTGTTAGGTACTTGGCCATGAGCCTCTCAACTTTCGTTAGGTTCTTGGCCATGAGCCCCTCAACTTTTGTTAGGTACTTGGCCATGAGCCTCTCAACTTTTGTTAGGTACTTGGCCATGAGCCTCTCAACTTTTGTTAGGTACTTGGCCATGAGCCTCTCAACTTTTGTTAGGTACTTGGCCATGAGCCCCTCAACATTTGTTGGGTACTTGGCCATGAGCCCTTCAACATTTGTAACTTATTCATGAGCCCCTCAACTTTTGTTAGGTACTTGGCCATGAGCCCCTCAACATTTGTTAGGTACTTGGCCATGAGCCTCTCAACTTTTGTTAGGAACTTGGCCATGAGCCTCTCAACTTTTGTAACTTATTCATGAGCCCCTCAACATTTGTTAGGTACTTGGCCATGAGCCTCTCAACTTTTGTTAGGTACCTGGCCATGAGCCTCTCAACTTTTGTAACTTATTCATGAGCCCCTCAACATTTGTTAGGTACTTGGCCATGAGCCTCTCAACTTTTGTTAGGTACTTGGCCATGAGCCCCTCAACATTTGTTAGGTACTTGGCCATGAGCCGCTCAACTTTTGTTAGGTACTTGGCCATGAGCCTCTCAACTTTTGTTAGGTACTTGGCCATGAGCTCCTCAACTTTTGTTAGATACTTGGCCATGAGCCTCTCAACTTTTGTAACTTATTCATGAGCCCCTATACTTTTGTTAGGAACTTGGCCATGAGCCTCTCAACTTTTGTAATTTATTCATGAGCCCCTCAACTTTTGTTAGGTACTTGGCCATGAGCCCCTCAACTTTTGTTAGGTACTTGGCCATGAGCCCCTCAACATTTGTTAGGTACTTGGCCATGACCCTCTCAACTTTTGTTAGGTACTTGGCCATGAGCCCCTCAACTTTTGTTAGGTACTTGGCCATGAGCCCCTCAACTTTTGTTAGGTACTTGACCATGAGCCTCTCAACTTTTGTTAGGTACTTGGCCATGAGCCTCTCAACTTTTGTAACTTATTCATGAGCCCCTCAACTTTTGTTAGGTACTTGGCCATGAACCTCTCAACTTTTGTTAGGTACTTGGCCATGGGCCCCTCAACATTTGTTAGGTACTTGGCCATGAGCCTCTCATTTTTTGTAACTTATTCATGAGCCCCTCAACTTTTGTTAGGTACTTGGCCATGAGCCCCTCAACATTTGTTAGGTACTTGGCCATGAGCCTCTCAACTTTTGTAACTTATTCATGAGCCCCTCAACTTTTGTTAGGTACTTGGCCATGAGCCCCTCAACATTTGTTAGGTACTTGGCCATGAGCCTCTCAACTTTTGTAACTTATTCATGAGCCCCTCAACTTTTGTTGAGTACTTGGCAATGAGCCCCTCAACATTTGTTAGGTACTTGGCCATGAGCCTCTCAACTTTTGTTAGGTACTTGGCCATGAGCCTCTCAACTTTTGTTAGGTACTTGGCCATGAGCCCCTCAACTTTTGTTAGGTACTTGGCCATGAGCCTCTCAACTTTTGTTAGGTACTTGGCCATGAGCCTCTCAACTTTTGTTAGGTACTTGGCCATGAGCCTCTCAACTTTTGTTAGGTACTTGTCCATGAGCCTCTCAACTTTTGTTAGGTACTTGGCCATGAGCCCCTCAACATTTGTTAGGTACTTGGCCATGAGCCTCTCAACTTTTGTTAGGTACCTGGCCATGAGCCTCTCAACTTTTGTAATTTATTCATGAGCCCCTCAACTTTTGTTGAGTACTTGGCAATGAGCCCCTCAACATTTGTTAGGTACTTGGCCATGAGCCTCTCAACTTTTGTTAGGTACTTGGCCATGAGCCGCTCAACTTTTGTTAAGTACTTGGCCATGAGCCTCTCAACTTTTGTAACTTATTCATGAGCCCCACAACTTTTGTTAGGTACTTGGCCATGAGCCTCTCAACTTTTGTAATTTATTCATGAGCCCCTCAACTTTTGTTAGGTACTTGGCCATGAGCCGCTCAACTTTTGTTAGGTACTTGGCCATGAGCCTCTCAACTTTTGTTAGGTACTTGGCCATGAGCCTCTCAACTTTTGTAACTTATTCATGAGCCCCTCAACTTTTGTTAGGTACTTGGCCATGAGCCTCTCAACTTTTGTTAGGAACTTGGCCATGGGCCCCTCAACATTTGTTAGGTACTTGGCCATGAGCCTCTCAACTTTTGTAACTTATTCATGAGCCCCTCAACATTTGTTAGGTACTTGGCCATGAGCCCCTCAACTTTTGTAAGGTACTTGGCCATGAGCCCCTTAACATTTGTTAGGTACTTGGCCATGAGCCTCTCAACTAATGTAACTTATTCATGAGCCCCTCAACTTTTGTTAGGTACTTGGCCATGAGCCCCTCAACATTTGTTAGGTACTTGGCCATGAGCCTCTCAACTTTCGTTAGGTACTTGGCCATGAGCCCCTCAACTTTTGTTAGGTACTTGGCCATGAGCCTCTCAACTTTTGTTAGGTACTTGGCCATGAGCCTCTCAACTTTTGTTAGGTACTTGGCCATGAGCCTCTCAACTTTTGTTAGGTACTTGGCCATGAGCCCCTCAACATTTGTTGGGTACTTGGCCATGAGCCCTTCAACATTTGTAACTTATTCATGAGCCCCTCAACTTTTGTTAGGTACTTGGCCATGAGCCCCTCAACATTTGTTAGGTACTTGGCCATGAGCCTCTCAACTTTTGTTAGGAACTTGGCCATGAGCCTCTCAACTTTTGTAACTTATTCATGAGCCCCTCAACATTTGTTAGGTACTTGGCCATGAGCCTCTCAACTTTTGTTAGGTACCTGGCCATGAGCCTCTCAACTTTTGTAACTTATTCATGAGCCCCTCAACATTTGTTAGGTACTTGGCCATGAGCCTCTCAACTTTTGTTAGGTACTTGGCCATGAGCCCCTCAACATTTGTTAGGTACTTGGCCATGAGCCGCTCAACTTTTGTTAGGTACTTGGCCATGAGCCTCTCAACTTTTGTTAGGTACTTGGCCATGAGCTCCTCAACTTTTGTTAGATACTTGGCCATGAGCCTCTCAACTTTTGTAACTTATTCATGAGCCCCTATACTTTTGTTAGGAACTTGGCCATGAGCCTCTCAACTTTTGTAATTTATTCATGAGCCCCTCAACTTTTGTTAGGTACTTGGCCATGAGCCGCTCAACTTTTGTTAGGTACTTGGCCATGAGCCGCTCAACTTTTGTTAGGTACTTGGCCATGAGCCTCTCACTTTTTGTAAGGTACTTGGCCATGAGCCTCTCAACTTTTGTTAGGAACTTGGCCATGAGCCTCTCAACCTTTGTAAGGTACTTGGCCATGAGCCTCTCAACTTTTGTTAGGAACTTGGCCATGAGCCTCTCAACTTTTGTTAGGAACTTGGCCATGAGCCTCTGAACTTTTGTTAGGTACTTGGCCATGAGCCGCTCAACTTTTGTTAAGTACTTGGCCATGAGCCCCTCAACATTTGTTAGGTACTTGGCCATGAGCCTCTCAACTTTTGTAACTTATTCATGAGCCCCTCAACTTTTGTTAGGTACTTGGCCATGAGCCCCTCAACATTTGTTAGGTACTTGGCCATGAGCCTCTCAACTTTTGTAACTTATTCATGAGCCCCTCAACTTTTGTAACTTATTCATGAGCCCCTCAACATTTGTTAGGTACTTGGCCATTAGCCTCTCAACTTTTGTTAGGTACTTGGCCATGAGCCCCTCAACATTTGTTAGGTACTTGGCCATGAGCCCCTCAACATTTGTAACTTATTCATGAGCCCCTCAACATTTGTTAGGTACTTGGCCATGAGCCCCTCAACTTTTGTTAGGTACTTGGCCATGAGCCTCTCAACTTTCGTTAGGTACTTGGCCATGAGCCTCTCAACTTTTGTTAGGTACTTGGCCATGAGCCCCTCAACATTTGTAACTTATTCATGAGCCCCTCAACTTTTGTTAGGTACTTGGCCATGAGCCTCTCAACCTTTGTAAGGTACTTGGCCATGAGCCTCTGAACTTTTGTTAGGTACTTGGCCATGAGCCGCTCAACTTTTGTTAAGTACTTGGCCATGAGCCTCTCAACTTTTGTAACTTATTCATGAGCCCCTCAACTTTTGTTAGGTATTTGGCCATGAGCCCCTCAACATTTGTTAGGTACTTGGCCATGAGCCTCTCAACTTTTGTAACTTATTCATGAGCCCCTCAACTTTTGTTAGGTACTTGGCCATGAGCCTCTCAACTTTTGTAATTTATTCATGAGCCCCTCAACTTTTGTTGAGTACTTGGCAATGAGCCCCTCAACATTTATTAGGTACTTGGCCATGAGCCTCTCAACTTTTGTTAGGTACTTGGCCATGAGCCGCTCAACTTTTGTTAAGTACTTGGCCATGAGCCTCTCAACTTTTGTAACTTATTCATGAGCCCCACAACTTTTGTTAGGTACTTGGCCATGAGCCTCTCAACTTTTGTTAGGTACTTGGCCATGGGCCCCTCAACATTTGTTAGGTACTTGGCCATGAGCCTCTCAACTTTTGTAATTTATTCATGAGCCCCTCAACTTTTGTTAGGTACTTGGCCATGAGCCGCTCAACTTTTGTTAGGTACTTGGCCATGAGCCTCTCAACTTTTGTTAGGTACTTGGCCATGAGCCTCTCAACTTTTGTAACTTATTCATGAGCCCCTCAACTTTTGTTAGGTACTTGGCCATGAGCCTCTCAACTTTTGTTAGGAACTTGGCCATGGGCCCCTCAACATTTGTTAGGTACTTGGCCATGAGCCTCTCAACTTTTGTAACTTATTCATGAGCCCCTCAACATTTGTTAGGTACTTGGCCATGAGTCTCTCAACTTTTGTTAGGTACTTGGCCATGAGCCCCTCAACATTTGTTAGGTACTTGGCCATGAGCCCCTCAACATTTGTAACTTATTCATGAGCCCCTAAACTTTTGTTGGGTACTTGGCCATGAGCCCCTCAACATTTGTTAGGTACTTGGCCATGAGCCTCTCAACTTTTGTAACTTATTCATGAGCCCCTCAACTTTTGTTAGGTATTTGGCCATGAGCCCCTCAACATTTGTTAGGTACTTGGCCATGAGCCTCTCAACTTTTGTAACTTATTCATGAGCCCCTCAACTTTTGTTAGGTACTTGGCCATGAGCCCCTCAACATTTGTTAGGTACTTGGCCATGAGCCTCTCAACTTTTGTAATTTATTCATGAGCCCCTCAACTTTTGTTGAGTACTTGGCAATGAGCCCCTCAACATTTGTTAGGTACTTGGCCATGAGCCTCTCAACTTTTGTTAGGTACTTGGCCATGAGCCGCTCAACTTTTGTTAAGTACTTGGCCATGAGCCTCTCAACTTTTGTAACTTATTCATGAGCCCCTATACTTTTGTTAGGAACTTGGCCATGAGCCTCTCAACTTTTGTAATTTATTCATGAGCCCCTCAACTTTTGTTAGGTACTTGGCCATGAGCCTCTCAACTTTTGTTAGGAACTTGGCCATGGGCCCCTCAACATTTGTTAGGTACTTGGCCATGAGCCACTCATTTTTTGTAACTTATTCATGAGCCCCTCAACTTTTGTTGAGTACTTGGCCATGAGCCCCTCAACATTTGTTAGGTACTTGGCCATGAGCCTCTCAACTTTTGTTAGGTACCTGGCCATGAGCCTCTCAACTTTTGTAACTTATTCATGAGCCCCTCAACATTTGTTAGGTACTTGGCCATGAGCCTCTCAACTTTTGTTAGGTACTTGGCCATGAGCCCCTCAACATTTGTTAGGTACTTGGCCATGAGCCCCTCAACATTTGTAACTTATTCATGAGCCCCTCAACTTTTGTTAGGTACTTGGCCATGAGCCCCTCAACATTTGTTAGGTACTTGGCCATGAGCCTCTCAACTTTCGTTAGGTACTTGGCCATGAGCCTCTCAACTTTTGTTAGGTACTTGGCCATGAGCCCCTCAACATTTGTAACTTATTCATGAGCCCCTCAACTTTTGTTAGGTACTTGGCCATGAGCCTCTCAACCTTTGTAAGGTACTTGGCCATGAGCCTCTCAACTTTTGTTAGGAACTTGGCCATGAGCCTCTCAACTTTTGTTAGGAACTTGGCCATGAGCCTCTGAACTTTTGTTAGGTACTTGGCCATGAGCCGCTCAACTTTTGTTAAGTACTTGGCCATGAGCCCCTCAACATTTGTTAGGTACTTGGCCATGAGCCTCTCAACTTTTGTAACTTATTCATGAGCCCCTCAACTTTTGTTAGGTACTTGGCCATGAGCCCCTCAACATTTGTTAGGTACTTGGCCATGAGCCTCTCAACTTTTGTAACTTATTCATGAGCCCCTCAACTTTTGTAACTTATTCATGAGCCCCTCAACATTTGTTAGGTACTTGGCCATTAGCCTCTCAACTTTTGTTAGGTACTTGGCCATGAGCCCCTCAACATTTGTTAGGTACTTGGCCATGAGCCCCTCAACATTTGTAACTTATTCATGAGCCCCTTAACATTTGTTAGGTACTTGGCCATGAGCCCCTCAACATTTGTTAGGTACTTGGCCATGAGCCTCTCAACTTTCGTTAGGTACTTGGCCATGAGCCTCTCAACTTTTGTTAGGTACTTGGCCATGAGCCCCTCAACATTTGTAACTTATTCATGAGCCCCTCAACTTTTGTTAGGTACTTGGCCATGAGCCTCTCAACCTTTGTAAGGTACTTGGCCATGAGCCTCTGAACTTTTGTTAGGTACTTGGCCATGAGCCGCTCAACTTTTGTTAAGTACTTGGCCATGAGCCTCTCAACTTTTGTAACTTATTCATGAGCCCCTCAACTTTTGTTAGGTATTTGGCCATGAGCCCCTCAACATTTGTTAGGTACTTGGCCATGAGCCCCTCAACATTTGTTAGGTACTTGGCCATGAGCCTCTCAACTTTTGTAATTTATTCATGAGCCCCTCAACTTTTGTTGAGTACTTGGCAATGAGCCCCTCAACATTTGTTAGGTACTTGGCCATGAGCCTCTCAACTTTTGTTAGGTACTTGGCCATGAGCCGCTCAACTTTTGTTAAGTACTTGGCCATGAGCCTCTCAACTTTTGTAACTTATTCATGAGCCCCACAACTTTTGTTAGGTACTTGGCCATGAGCCTCTCAACTTTTGTTAGGTACTTGGCCATGGGCCCCTCAACATTTGTTAGGTACTTGGCCATGAGCCTCTCAACTTTTGTAATTTATTCATGAGCCCCTCAACTTTTGTTAGGTACTTGGCCATGAGCCGCTCAACTTTTGTTAGGTACTTGGCCATGAGCCTCTCAACTTTTGTTAGGTACTTGGCCATGAGCCTCTCAACTTTTGTAACTTATTCATGAGCCCCTCAACTTTTGTTAGGTACTTGGCCATGAGCCTCTCAACTTTTGTTAGGAACTTGGCCATGGGCCCCTCAACATTTGTTAGGTACTTGGCCATGAGCCTCTCAACTTTTGTAACTTATTCATGAGCCCCTCAACATTTGTTAGGTACTTGGCCATGAGCCCCTCAACTTTTGTAAGGTACTTGGCCATGAGCCCCTTAACATTTGTTAGGTACTTGGCCATGAGCCTCTCAACTAATGTAACTTATTCATGAGCCCCTCAACTTTTGTTAGGTACTTGGCCATGAGCCCCTCAACATTTGTTAGGTACTTGGCCATGAGCCTCTCAACTTTCGTTAGGTACTTGGCCATGAGCCCCTCAACTTTTGTTAGGTACTTGGCCATGAGCCTCTCAACTTTTGTTAGGTACTTGGCCATGAGCCTCTCAACTTTTGTTATGTACTTGGCCATGAGCCTCTCAACTTTTGTTAGGTACTTGGCCATGAGCCCCTCAACATTTGTTGGGTACTTGGCCATGAGCCCCTCAACTTTTGTTAGGTACTTGGCCATGAGCCTCTCAACTTTTGTTAGGTACTTGGCCATGAGCCTCTCAACTTTTGTTATGTACTTGGCCATGAGCCTCTCAACTTTTGTTAGGTACTTGGCCATGAGCCCCTCAACATTTGTTAGGTACTTGGCCATGAGCCACTCAACTTTTGTAACTTATTCATGAGCCCCTCAACTTTTGTTGAGTACTTGGCCATGAGCCCCTCAACATTTGTTAGGTACTTGGCCATGAGCCTCTCAACTTTTGTTAGGTACCTGGCCATGAGCCTCTCAACTTTTGTAACTTATTCATGAGCCCCTCAACATTTGTTAGGTACTTGGCCATGAGCCTCTCAACTTTTGTTAGGTACTTGGCCATGAGCCCCTCAACATTTGTTAGGTACTTGGCCATGAGCCCCTCAACATTTGTAACTTATTCATGAGCCCCTCAACTTTTGTTAGGTACTTGGCCATGAGCCCCTCAACATTTGTTAGGTACTTGGCCATGAGCCTCTCAACTTTCGTTAGGTACTTGGCCATGAGCCTCTCAACTTTTGTTAGGTACTTGGCCATGAGCCCCTCAACATTTGTAACTTATTCATGAGCCCCTCAACTTTTGTTAGGTACTTGGCCATGAGCCTCTCAACCTTTGTAAGGTACTTGGCCATGAGCCTCTCAACTTTTGTTAGGAACTTGGCCATGAGCCTCTCAACTTTTGTTAGGAACTTGGCCATGAGCCTCTGAACTTTTGTTAGGTACTTGGCCATGAGCCGCTCAACTTTTGTTAAGTACTTGGCCATGAGCCCCTCAACATTTGTTAGGTACTTGGCCATGAGCCTCTCAACTTTTGTTAGGTACTTGGCCATGAGCCTCTCAACTTTTGTTAGGTACTTGGCCATGAGCCTCTCAACTTTTGTTAGGTACTTGGCCATGAGCCTCTCAACATTTGTTAGGTACTTGGCCATGAGCCCCTCAACATTTGTAACTTATTCATGAGCCCCTCAACTTTTGTTAGGTACTTGGCCATGAGCCCCTCAACATTTGTTAGGTACTTGGCCATGAGCCTCTCAACTTTTGTAACTTATTCATGAGCCCCTCAACTTTTGTTAGGTACTTGGCCATGAGCCTCTCAACTTTTGTTAGGTACTTGGCCATGAGCCTCTCAACTTTTGTTAGGTACTTGGCCATGAGCCCCTCAACATTTGTTAGGTACTTGGCCATGAGCCTCTCAACTTTTGTAACTTATTCATGAGCCCCTCAACTTTTGTTAGGTACTTGGCCATGAGCCCCTCAACATTTGTTAGGTATTTGGCCATGAGCCTCTCAACTTTTGTAACTTATTCATGAGCCCCTCAACTTTTGTTAGGTACTTGGCCATGAGCCTCTCAACTTTTGTTAGGTACTTGGCCATGGGCCCCTCAACATTTGTTAGGTACTTGGCCATGAGCCTCTCAACTTTTGTAACTTATTCATGAGCCCCTCAACTTTTGTTAGGTACTTGGCCATGAGCCTCTCAACTTTTGTTAGGTACTTGGCCATGAGCCTCTCAACTTTTGTTAGGTACTTGGCCATGAGCCTCTCAACTTTTGTTAGGTACTTGGCCATGAGCCCCTCAACTTTTGTTAGGTACTTGGCCATGAGCCTCTCAACTTTTGTTAGGTACTTGGCCATGAGCCTCTCAACTTTTGTTAGGTACTTGGCCATGAGCCTCTCAACTTTTGTTAGGTACTTGGCCATGAGCCCCTCAACATTTGTTAGGTACTTGGCCATGAGCCTCTCAACTTTTGTTAGGTACCTGGCCATGAGCCTCTCAACTTTTGTTAGGTACTTGGCCATGGGCCCCTCAACATTTGTTAGGTACTTGGCCATGAGCCTCTCAACTTTTGTAACTTATTCATGAGCCCCTCAACTTTTGTTAGGTACTTGGCCATGAGCCTCTCAACTTTTGTTAGGTACTTGGCCATGAGCCTCTCAACTTTTGTTAGGTACTTGGCCATGAGCCTCTCAACTTTTGTTAGGTACTTGGCCATGAGCCCCTCAACTTTTGTTAGGTACTTGGCCATGAGCCTCTCAACTTTTGTTAGGTACTTGGCCATGAGCCTCTCAACTTTTGTTAGGTACTTGGCCATGAGCCTCTCAACTTTTGTTAGGTACTTGGCCATGAGCCCCTCAACATTTGTTAGGTACTTGGCCATGAGCCTCTCAACTTTTGTTAGGTACCTGGCCATGAGCCTCTCAACTTTTGTAACTTATTCATGAGCCCCTCAACATTTGTTAGGTACTTGGCCATGAGTCTCTCAACTTTTGTTAGGTACTTGGCCATGAGCCCCTCAACATTTGTTAGGTACTTGGCCATGAGCCCCTCAACATTTGTAACTTATTCATGAGCCCCTAAACTTTTGTTGGGTACTTGGCCATGAGCCCCTCAACATTTGTTAGGTACTTGGCCATGAGCCTCTCAACTTTTGTAACTTATTCATGAGCCTCTCAACTTTTGTTAGGTACTTGGCCATGAGCCTCTCAACTTTTGTTAGGTACTTGGCCATGAGCTCCTCAACTTTTGTTAGATACTTGGCCATGAGCCCCTCAACTTTTGTTAGGTACTTGGCCATGAGCCTCTCAACTTTTGTTAGGTACTTGGCCATGAGCCTCTCAACTTTTGTTAGGTACTTGGCCATGAGCCTCTCAACTTTTGTTAGGTACTTGGCCATGAGCCTCTCAACATTTGTTAGGTACTTGGCCATGAGCCCCTCAACATTTGTAACTTATTCATGAGCCCCTCAACTTTTGTTAGGTACTTGGCCATGAGCCCCTCAACATTTGTTAGGTACTTGGCCATGAGCCTCTCAACTTTTGTAACTTATTCATGAGCCCCTCAACTTTTGTTAGGTACTTGGCCATGAGCCTCTCAACTTTTGTTAGGTACTTGGCCATGAGCCTCTCAACTTTTGTTAGGTACTTGGCCATGAGCCCCTCAACATTTGTTAGGTACTTGGCCATGAGCCTCTCAACTTTTGTAACTTATTCATGAGCCCCTCAACTTTTGTTAGGTACTTGGCCATGAGCCCCTCAACATTTGTTAGGTATTTGGCCATGAGCCTCTCAACTTTTGTAACTTATTCATGAGCCCCTCAACTTTTGTTAGGTACTTGGCCATGAGCCTCTCAACTTTTGTTAGGTACTTGGCCATGGGCCCCTCAACATTTGTTAGGTACTTGGCCATGAGCCTCTCAACTTTTGTAACTTATTCATGAGCCCCTCAACTTTTGTTAGGTACTTGGCCATGAGCCTCTCAACTTTTGTTAGGTACTTGGCCATGAGCCTCTCAACTTTTGTTAGGTACTTGGCCATGAGCCTCTCAACTTTTGTTAGGTACTTGGCCATGAGCCCCTCAACATTTGTTAGGTACTTGGCCATGAGCCTCTATACTTTTGTAACTTATTCATGAGCCCCTCAACTTTTGTTAGGTACTTGGCCATGAGCCCTTCAACATTTGTTAGGTACTTGGCCATGAGCCTCTCAACTTTTGTAACTTATTCATGAGCCCCTCAACTTTTGTTAGGTACTTGGCCATGAGCCTCTCAACTTTTGTTAGGTACTTGGCCATGGGCCCCTCAACATTTGTTAGGTACTTGGCCATGAGCCTCTCAACTTTTGTAACTTATTCATGAGCCCCTCAACTTTTGTTAGGTACTTGGCCATGAGCCTCTCAACTTTTGTTAGGTACTTGGCCATGAGCCTCTCAACTTTTGTAATTTATTCATGAGCCCCTCAACTTTTGTTAGGTACTTGGCCATGAGCCCCTCAACATTTGTTAGGTACTTGGCAATGAGCCTCTCAACTTTTGTAACTTATTCATGAGCCCCTCAACTTTTGTTAGGTACTTGGCCATGAGCCTCTCAACTTTTGTTAGGTACTTGGCCATGGGCCCCTCAACATTTGTTAGGTACTTGGCCATGAGCCTCTCAACTTTTGTAACTTATTCATGAGCCCCTCAACTTTTGGTGAGTACTTGGCAATGAGCCCCTCAACATTTGTTAGGTACTTGGCCATGAGCCTCTCAACTTTTGTTAGGTACTTGGCCATGAGCCTCTCAACTTTTGTTAGGTACTTGGCCATGAGCCCCTCAACTTTTGTTAGGTACTTGGCCATGAGCCTCTCAACTTTTGTTAGGTACTTGGCCATGAGCCTCTCAACTTTTGTTAGGTACTTGGCCATGAGCCTCTCAACTTTTGTTAGGTACTTGGCCATGAGCCTCTCAACTTTTGTTAGGTACTTGGCCATGAGCCCCTCAACATTTGTTAGGTACTTGGCCATGAGCCTCTCAACTTTTGTTAGGTACCTGGCCATGAGCCTCTCAACTTTTGTAACTTATTCATGAGCCCCTCAACATTTGTTAGGTACTTGGCCATGAGTCTCTCAACTTTTGTTAGGTACTTGGCCATGAGCCCCTCAACATTTGTTAGGTACTTGGCCATGAGCCCCTCAACATTTGTAACTTATTCATGAGCCCCTAAACTTTTGTTGGGTACTTGGCCATGAGCCCCTCAACATTTGTTAGGTACTTGGCCATGAGCCTCTCAACTTTTGTAACTTATTCATGAGCCTCTCAACTTTTGTTAGGTACTTGGCCATGAGCCTCTCAACTTTTGTTAGGTACTTGGCCATGAGCTCCTCAACTTTTGTTACATACTTGGCCATGAGCCTCTCAACTTTTGTAACTTATTCATGAGCCCCTATACTTTTGTTAGGAACTTGGCCATGAGCCTCTCAACTTTTGTAATTTATTCATGAGCCCCTCAACTTTTGTTAGGTACTTGGCCATGAGCCGCTCAACTTTTGTTAGGTACTTGGCCATGAGCCTCTCAACTTTTGTTAGGTACTTGGCCATGAGCTCCTCAACTTTTGTTAGATACTTGGCCATGAGCCTCTCAACTTTTGTAACTTATTCATGAGCCCCTATACTTTTGTTAGGAACGTGGCCATGAGCCTCTCAACTTTTGTAATTTATTCATGAGCCCCTCAACTTTTGTTAGGTACTTGGCCATGAGCCGCTCAACTTTTGTTAGGTACTTGGCCATGAGCCGCTCAACTTTTGTTAGGTACTTGGCCATGAGCCTCTCACTTTTTGTAAGGTACTTGGCCATGAGCCTCTCAACTTTTGTTAGGAACTTGGCCATGAGCCCCTCAACATTTGTTAGGTACTTGGCCATGAGCCTCTCAACTTTTGTTAGGTACTTGGCCATGAGCCTGTCAACTTTTGTTAGGTACTTGGCCATGAGCCTCTCAACTTTTGTTAGGAACTTGGCCATGGGCCCCTCAACATTTGTTAGGTACTTGGCCATGAGCCACTCAACTTTTGTAACTTATTCATGAGCCCCTCAACTTTTGTTGAGTACTTGGCCATGAGCCCCTCAACATTTGTTAGGTACTTGGCCATGAGCCTCTCAACTTTTGTTAGGTACCTGGCCATGAGCCTCTCAACTTTTGTAACTTATTCATGAGCCCCTCAACATTTGTTAGGTACTTGGCCATGAGCCTCTCAACTTTTGTTAGGTACTTGGCCATGAGCCCCTCAACATTTGTTAGGTACTTGGCCATGAGCCCCTCAACATTTGTAACTTATTCATGAGCCCCTCAACTTTTGTTAGGTACTTGGCCATGAGCCCCTCAACATTTGTAAGGTACTTGGCCATGAGCCTCTCAACTTTCGTTAGGTACTTGGCCATGAGCCTCTCAACTTTTGTTAGGTACTTGGCCATGAGCCCCTCAACATTTGTAACTTATTCATGAGCCCCTCAACTTTTGTTAGGTACTTGGCCATGAGCCTCTCAACCTTTGTAAGGTACTTGGCCATGAGCCTCTCAACTTTTGTTAGGAACTGGGCCATGAGCCTCTCAACTTTTGTTAGGAACTTGGCCATGAGCCTCTGAACTTTTGTTAGGTACTTGGCCATGAGCCGCTCAACTTTTGTTAAGTACTTGGCCATGAGCCTCTCAACTTTTGTATCTTATTCATGAGCCCCTCAACTTTTGTTAGGTACTTGGCCATGAGCCCCTCAACATTTTTTAGGTACTTGGCCATGAGCCTCTCAACTTTTGTAACTTATTCATGAGCCCCTCAACTTTTGTTAGGTACTTGGCCATGAGCCCCTCAACATTTGTTAGGTACTTGGCCATGAGCCTCTCAACTTTTGTTAGGAACTTGGCCATGGGCCCCTCAACATTTGTTAGGTACTTGGCCATGAGCCACTCAACTTTTGTAACTTATTCATGAGCCCCTCAACTTTTGTTGAGTACTTGGCCATGAGCCTCTCAACTTTTGTAACTTATTCATGAGCCCCTCAACTTTTGTTAGGTACTTGGCCATGAGCCCCTCAACATTTGTTAGGTACTTGGCCATGAGCCTCTCAACTTTTGTAACTTATTCATGAGCCCCACAACTTTTGTTAGGTACTTGGCCATGAGCCTCTCAACTTTTGTAATTTATTCATGAGCCCCTCAACTTTTGTTAGGTACTTGGCCATGAGCCGCTCAACTTTTGTTAGGTACTTGGCCATGAGCCTCTCAACTTTTGTTAGGTACTTGGCCATGAGCCTCTCAACTTTTGTAACTTATTCATGAGCCCCTCAACTTTTGTTAGGTACTTGGCCATGAGCCTCTCAACTTTTGTTAGGAACTTGGCCATGGGCCCCTCAACATTTGTTAGGTACTTGGCCATGAGCCTCTCAACTTTTGTAACTTATTCATGAGCCCCTCAACATTTGTTAGGTACTTGGCCATGAGCCCCTCAACTTTTGTAAGGTACTTGGCCATGAGCCCCTCAACATTTGTTAGGTACTTGGCCATGAGCCTCTCAACTTTTGTAACTTATTCATGAGCCCCTCAACTTTTGTTAGGTACTTGGCCATGAGCCCCTCAACATTTGTTAGGTACTTGGCCATGAGCCTCTCAACTTTTGTAACTTATTCATGAGCCCCTCAACTTTTGTTAGGTACTTGGCCATGAGCCCCTCAACATTTGTTAGGTACTTGGCCATGAGCCGCTCAACTTTTGTTAAGTACTTGGCCATGAGCCTCTCAACTTTTGTAACTTATTCATGAGCCCCTCAACTTTTGTTAGGTACTTGGCCATGAGCCCCTCAACATTTGTTAGGTACTTGGCCATGAGCCTCTCAACTTTTGTAACTTATTCATGAGCCCCACAACTTTTGTTAGGTACTTGGCCATGAGCCTCTCAACTTTTGTAATTTATTCATGAGCCCCTCAACTTTTGTTAGGTACTTGGCCATGAGCCGCTCAACTTTTGTTAGGTACTTGGCCATGAGCCTCTCAACTTTTGTTAGGTACTTGGCCATGAGCCTCTCAACTTTTGTAACTTATTCATGAGCCCCTCAACTTTTGTTAGGTACTTGGCCATGAGCCTCTCAACTTTTGTTAGGAACTTGGCCATGGGCCCCTCAACATTTGTTAGGTACTTGGCCATGAGCCTCTCAACTTTTGTAACTTATTCATGAGCCCCTCAACATTTGTTAGGTACTTGGCCATGAGCCCCTCAACTTTTGTAAGGTACTTGGCCATGAGCCCCTCAACATTTGTTAGGTACTTGGCCATGAGCCTCTCAACTTTTGTAACTTATTCATGAGCCCCTCAACTTTTGTTAGGTACTTGGCCATGAGCCCCTCAACATTTGTTAGGTACTTGGCCATGAGCCTCTCAACTTTCGTTAGGTACTTGGCCATGAGCCCCTCAACTTTTGTTAGGTACTTGGCCATGAGCCCCTCAACATTTGTTAGGTACTTGGCCATGAGCCTCTCAACTTTCGTTAGGTACTTGGCCATGAGCCTCTCAACTTTTGTTAGGAACTTGGCCATGGGCCCCTCAACATTTGTTAGGTACTTGGCCATGAGCCTCTCAACTTTTGTAACTTATTCATGAGCCCCTCAACATTTGTTAGGTACTTGGCCATGAGCCTCTCAACTTTTGTTAGGTACCTGGCCATGAGCCTCTCAACTTTTGTAACTTATTCATGAGCCCCTCAACATTTGTTAGGTACTTGGCCATGAGCCTCTCACTTTTTGTAAGGTACTTGGCCATGAGCCTCTCAACTTTTGTTAGGAACTTGGCCATGAGCCCCTCAACTTTTGTTAGGTACTTGGCCATGAGCCTCTCAACTTTTGTTAGGTACTTGGCCATGAGCCTGTCAACTTTTGTTAGGTACTTGGCCATGAGCCTCTCAACTTTTGTTAGGAACTTGGCCATGGGCCCCTCAACATTTGTTAGGTACTTGGCCATGAGCCACTCAACTTTTGTAACTTATTCATGAGCCCCTCAACTTTTGTTGAGTACTTGGCCATGAGCCCCTCAACATTTGTTAGGTACTTGGCCATGAGCCTCTCAACTTTTGTTAGGTACCTGGCCATGAGCCTCTCAACTTTTGTAACTTATTCATGAGCCCCTCAACATTTGTTAGGTACTTGGCCATGAGCCTCTCAACTTTTGTTAGGTACTTGGCCATGAGCCCCTCAACATTTGTTAGGTACTTGGCCATGAGCCCCTCAACATTTGTAACTTATTCATGAGCCCCTCAACTTTTGTTAGGTACTTGGCCATAAGCCCCTCAACTTTCGTTAGGTACTTGGCCATGAGCCTCTCAACTTTTGTTAGGTACTTGGCCATGAGCCCCTCAACATTTGTAACTTATTCATGAGCCCCTCAACTTTTGTGAGGTACTTGGCCATGAGCCTCTCAACCTTTGTAAGGTACTTGGCCATGAGCCTCTCAACTTTTGTTAGGAACTTGGCCATGAGCCTCTGAACTTTTGTTAGGTACTTGGCCATGAGCCGCTCAACTTTTGTTAAGTACTTGGCCATGAGCCTCTCAACTTTTGTATCTTATTCATGAGCCCCTCAACTTTTGTTAGGTACTTGGCCATGAGCCCCTCAACATTTGTTAGGTACTTGGCCATGAGCCTCTCAACTTTTGTAACTTATTCATGAGCCCCTCAACTTTTGTTAGGTACTTGGCCATGAGCCCCTCAACATTTGTTAGGTACTTGGCCATGAGCCTCTCAACTTTTGTAACTTATTCATGAGCCCCTCAACTTTTGTTAGGTACTTGGCCATGAGCCTCTCGACTTTTGTTAGGTACTTGGCCATGGGCCCCTCAACATTTGTTAGGTACTTGGCCATGAGCCTCTCAACTTTTGTAACTTATTCATGAGCCCCTCAACTTTTGTTGAGTACTTGGCAATGAGCCCCTCAACATTTGTTAGGTACTTGGCCGTGAGCCCCTCAACATTTGTTAGGTACTTGGCCATGAGCCCCTCAACATTTGTAACTTATTCATGAGCCCCTAAACTTTTGTTGGGTACTTGGCCATGAGCCCCTCAACATTTGTTAGGTACTTGGCCATGAGCCTCTCAACTTTTGTAACTTATTCATGAGCCTCTCAACTTTTGTTAGGTACTTGGCCATGAGCCTCTCAACTTTTGTTAGGTACTTGGCCATGAGCTCCTCAACTTTTGTTAGATACTTGGCCATGAGCCCCTCAACTTTTGTTAGGTACTTGGCCATGAGCCTCTCAACTTTTGTTAGGTACTTGGCCATGAGCCTCTCAACTTTTGTTAGGTACTTGGCCATGAGCCTCTCAACTTTTGTTAGGTACTTGGCCATGAGCCTCTCAACATTTGTTAGGTACTTGGCCATGAGCCCCTCAACATTTGTAACTTATTCATGAGCCCCTCAACTTTTGTTAGGTACTTGGCCATGAGCCCCTCAACATTTGTTAGGTACTTGGCCATGAGCCTCTCAACTTTTGTAACTTATTCATGAGCCCCTCAGCTTTTGTTAGGTACTTGGCCATGAGCCTCTCAACTTTTGTTAGGTACTTGGCCATGAGCCTCTCAACTTTTGTTAGGTACTTGGCCATGAGCCCCTCAACATTTGTTAGGTACTTGGCCATGAGCCTCTCAACTTTTGTAACTTATTCATGAGCCCCTCAACTTTTGTTAGGTACTTGGCCATGAGCCCCTCAACATTTGTTAGGTATTTGGCCATGAGCCTCTCAACTTTTGTAACTTATTCATGAGCCCCTCAACTTTTGTTAGGTACTTGGCCATGAGCCTCTCAACTTTTGTTAGGTACTTGGCCATGGGCCCCTCAACATTTGTTTGGTACTTGGCCATGAGCCTCTCAACTTTTGTAACTTATTCATGAGCCCCTCAACTTTTGTTAGGTACTTGGCCATGAGCCTCTCAACTTTTGTTAGGTACTTGGCCATGAGCCTCTCAACTTTTGTTAGGTACTTGGCCATGAGCCTCTCAACTTTTGTTAGGTACTTGGCCATGAGCCCCTCAACTTTTGTTAGGTACTTGGCCATGAGCCGCTCAACTTTTGTTAGGTACTTGGCCATGAGCCGCTCAACTTTTGTTAGGTACTTGGCCATGAGCCTCTCACTTTTTGTAAGGTACTTGGCCATGAGCCTCTCAACTTTTGTTAGGAACTTGGCCATGAGCCTCTCAACCTTTGTAAGGTACTTGGCCATGAGCCTCTCAACTTTTGTTAGGAACTTGGCCATGAGCCTCTCAACTTTTGTTAGGAACTTGGCCATGAGCCTCTGAACTTTTGTTAGGTACTTGGCCATGAGCCGCTCAACTTTTGTTAAGTACTTGGCCATGAGCCCCTCAACATTTGTTAGGTACTTGGCCATGAGCCTCTCAACTTTTGTAACTTATTCATGAGCCCCTCAACTTTTGTTAGGTACTTGGCCATGAGCCCCTCAACATTTGTTAGGTACTTGGCCATGAGCCTCTCAACTTTTGTAACTTATTCATGAGCCCCTCAACTTTTGTAACTTATTCATGAGCCCCTCAACATTTGTTAGGTACTTGGCCATTAGCCTCTCAACTTTTGTTAGGTACTTGGCCATGAGCCCCTCAACATTTGTTAGGTACTTGGCCATGAGCCCCTCAACATTTGTAACTTATTCATGAGCCCCTCAACATTTGTTAGGTACTTGGCCATGAGCCCCTCAACTTTTGTTAGGTACTTGGCCATGAGCCTCTCAACTTTCGTTAGGTACTTGGCCATGAGCCTCTCAACTTTTGTTAGGTACTTGGCCATGAGCCCCTCAACATTTGTAACTTATTCATGAGCCCCTCAACTTTTGTTAGGTACTTGGCCATGAGCCTCTCAACCTTTGTAAGGTACTTGGCCATGAGCCTCTGAACTTTTGTTAGGTACTTGGCCATGAGCCGCTCAACTTTTGTTAAGTACTTGGCCATGAGCCTCTCAACTTTTGTAACTTATTCATGAGCCCCTCAACTTTTGTTAGGTATTTGGCCATGAGCCCCTCAACATTTGTTAGGTACTTGGCCATGAGCCTCTCAACTTTTGTAACTTATTCATGAGCCCCTCAACTTTTGTTAGGTACTTGGCCATGAGCCTCTCAACTTTTGTAATTTATTCATGAGCCCCTCAACTTTTGTTGAGTACTTGGCAATGAGCCCCTCAACATTTATTAGGTACTTGGCCATGAGCCTCTCAACTTTTGTTAGGTACTTGGCCATGAGCCGCTCAACTTTTGTTAAGTACTTGGCCATGAGCCTCTCAACTTTTGTAACTTATTCATGAGCCCCACAACTTTTGTTAGGTACTTGGCCATGAGCCTCTCAACTTTTGTTAGGTACTTGGCCATGGGCCCCTCAACATTTGTTAGGTACTTGGCCATGAGCCTCTCAACTTTTGTAATTTATTCATGAGCCCCTCAACTTTTGTTAGGTACTTGGCCATGAGCCGCTCAACTTTTGTTAGGTACTTGGCCATGAGCCTCTCAACTTTTGTTAGGTACTTGGCCATGAGCCTCTCAACTTTTGTAACTTATTCATGAGCCCCTCAACTTTTGTTAGGTACTTGGCCATGAGCCTCTCAACTTTTGTTAGGAACTTGGCCATGGGCCCCTCAACATTTGTTAGGTACTTGGCCATGAGCCTCTCAACTTTTGTAACTTATTCATGAGCCCCTCAACATTTGTTAGGTACTTGGCCATGAGTCTCTCAACTTTTGTTAGGTACTTGGCCATGAGCCCCTCAACATTTGTTAGGTACTTGGCCATGAGCCCCTCAACATTTGTAACTTATTCATGAGCCCCTAAACTTTTGTTGGGTACTTGGCCATGAGCCCCTCAACATTTGTTAGGTACTTGGCCATGAGCCTCTCAACTTTTGTAACTTATTCATGAGCCTCTCAACTTTTGTTAGGTACTTGGCCATGAGCCTCTCAACATTTGTTAGGTACTTGGCCATGAGCCTCTCAACTTTTGTAACTTATTCATGAGCCCCTCAACTTTTGTTAGGTACTTGGCCATGAGCCCCTCAACATTTGTTAGGTACTTGGCCATGAGCCGCTCAACTTTTGTTAAGTACTTGGCCATGAGCCTCTCAACTTTTGTAACTTATTCATGAGCCCCTCAACTTTTGTTAGGTACTTGGCCATGAGCCCCTCAACATTTGTTAGGTACTTGGCCATGAGCCTCTCAACTTTTGTAACTTATTCATGAGCCCCACAACTTTTGTTAGGTACTTGGCCATGAGCCTCTCAACTTTTGTAATTTATTCATGAGCCCCTCAACTTTTGTTAGGTACTTGGCCATGAGCCGCTCAACTTTTGTTAGGTACTTGGCCATGAGCCGCTCAACTTTTGTTAGGTACTTGGCCATGAGCCTCTCACTTTTTGTAAGGTACTTGGCCATGAGCCTCTCAACTTTTGTTAGGAACTTGGCCATGAGCCTCTCAACCTTTGTAAGGTACTTGGCCATGAGCCTCTCAACTTTTGTTAGGAACTTGGCCATGAGCCTCTCAACTTTTGTTAGGAACTTGGCCATGAGCCTCTGAACTTTTGTTAGGTACTTGGCCATGAGCCGCTCAACTTTTGTTAAGTACTTGGCCATGAGCCCCTCAACATTTGTTAGGTACTTGGCCATGAGCCTCTCAACTTTTGTAACTTATTCATGAGCCCCTCAACTTTTGTTAGGTACTTGGCCATGAGCCCCTCAACATTTGTTAGGTACTTGGCCATGAGCCTCTCAACTTTTGTAACTTATTCATGAGCCCCTCAACTTTTGTAACTTATTCATGAGCCCCTCAACATTTGTTAGGTACTTGGCCATTAGCCTCTCAACTTTTGTTAGGTACTTGGCCATGAGCCCCTCAACATTTGTTAGGTACTTGGCCATGAGCCCCTCAACATTTGTAACTTATTCATGAGCCCCTCAACATTTGTTAGGTACTTGGCCATGAGCCCCTCAACTTTTGTTAGGTACTTGGCCATGAGCCTCTCAACTTTCGTTAGGTACTTGGCCATGAGCCTCTCAACTTTTGTTAGGTACTTGGCCATGAGCCCCTCAACATTTGTAACTTATTCATGAGCCCCTCAACTTTTGTTAGGTACTTGGCCATGAGCCTCTCAACCTTTGTAAGGTACTTGGCCATGAGCCTCTGAACTTTTGTTAGGTACTTGGCCATGAGCCGCTCAACTTTTGTTAAGTACTTGGCCATGAGCCTCTCAACTTTTGTAACTTATTCATGAGCCCCTCAACTTTTGTTAGGTATTTGGCCATGAGCCCCTCAACATTTGTTAGGTACTTGGCCATGAGCCTCTCAACTTTTGTAACTTATTCATGAGCCCCTCAACTTTTGTTAGGTACTTGGCCATGAGCCTCTCAACTTTTGTAATTTATTCATGAGCCCCTCAACTTTTGTTGAGTACTTGGCAATGAGCCCCTCAACATTTATTAGGTACTTGGCCATGAGCCTCTCAACTTTTGTTAGGTACTTGGCCATGAGCCGCTCAACTTTTGTTAAGTACTTGGCCATGAGCCTCTCAACTTTTGTAACTTATTCATGAGCCCCACAACTTTTGTTAGGTACTTGGCCATGAGCCTCTCAACTTTTGTTAGGTACTTGGCCATGGGCCCCTCAACATTTGTTAGGTACTTGGCCATGAGCCTCTCAACTTTTGTAATTTATTCATGAGCCCCTCAACTTTTGTTAGGTACTTGGCCATGAGCCGCTCAACTTTTGTTAGGTACTTGGCCATGAGCCTCTCAACTTTTGTTAGGTACTTGGCCATGAGCCTCTCAACTTTTGTTAGGTACTTGGCCATGAGCCTCTCAACTTTTGTTAGGTACTTGGCCATGAGCCCCTCAACATTTGTTGGGTACTTGGCCATGAGCCCTTCAACATTTGTAACTTATTCATGAGCCCCTCAACTTTTGTTAGGTACTTGGCCATGAGCCCCTCAACATTTGTTAGGTACTTGGCCATGAGCCTCTCAACTTTTGTTAGGAACTTGGCCATGAGCCTCTCAACTTTTGTAACTTATTCATGAGCCCCTCAACATTTGTTAGGTACTTGGCCATGAGCCTCTCAACTTTTGTTAGGTACCTGGCCATGAGCCTCTCAACTTTTGTAACTTATTCATGAGCCCCTCAACATTTGTTAGGTACTTGGCCATGAGCCTCTCAACTTTTGTTAGGTACTTGGCCATGAGCCCCTCAACATTTGTTAGGTACTTGGCCATGAGCCCCTCAACATTTGTAACTTATTCATGAGCCCCTCAACTTTTGTTAGGTACTTGGCCATGAGCCCCTCAACATTTGTTAGGTACTTGGCCATGAGCCTCTCAACTTTTGTAACTTATTCATGAGCCCCTCAACTTTTGTTAGGTACTTGGCCATGAGCCTCTCAACTTTTGTTAGGTACTTGGCCATGAGCCTCTCAACTTTTGTTAGGTACTTGGCCATGAGCCCCTCAACATTTGTTAGGTACTTGGCCATGAGCCTCTCAACTTTTGTAACTTATTCATGAGCCCCTCAACTTTTGTTAGGTACTTGGCCATGAGCCCCTCAACATTTGTTAGGTATTTGGCCATGAGCCTCTCAACTTTTGTAACTTATTCATGAGCCCCTCAACTTTTGTTAGGTACTTGGCCATGAGCCTCTCAACTTTTGTTAGGTACTTGGCCATGGGCCCCTCAACATTTGTTAGGTACTTGGCCATGAGCCTCTCAACTTTTGTAACTTATTCATGAGCCCCTCAACTTTTGTTAGGTACTTGGCCATGAGCCTCTCAACTTTTGTTAGGTACTTGGCCATGAGCCTCTCAACTTTTGTTAGGTACTTGGCCATGAGCCTCTCAACTTTTGTTAGGTACTTGGCCATGAGCCTCTCAACATTTGTTAGGTACTTGGCCATGAGCCCCTCAACATTTGTAACTTATTCATGAGCCCCTCAACTTTTGTTAGGTACTTGGCCATGAGCCCCTCAACATTTGTTAGGTACTTGGCCATGAGCCTCTCAACTTTTGTAACTTATTCATGAGCCCCTCAACTTTTGTTAGGTACTTGGCCATGAGCCCCTCAACATTTGTTAGGTATTTGGCCATGAGCCTCTCAACTTTTGTAACTTATTCATGAGCCCCTCAACTTTTGTTAGGTACTTGGCCATGAGCCTCTCAACTTTTGTTAGGTACTTGGCCATGGGCCCCTCAACATTTGTTAGGTACTTGGCCATGAGCCTCTCAACTTTTGTAACTTATTCATGAGCCCCTCAACTTTTGTTAGGTACTTGGCCATGAGCCTCTCAATTTTTGTTAGGTACTTGGCCATGAGCCTCTCAACTTTTGTTAGGTACTTGGCCATGAGCCTCTCAACTTTTGTTAGGTACTTGGCCATGAGCCCCTCAACATTTGTTAGGTACTTGGCCATGAGCCTCTATACTTTTGTAACTTATTCATGAGCCCCTCAACTTTTGTTAGGTACTTGGCCATGAGCCCTTCAACATTTGTTAGGTACTTGGCCATGAGCCTCTCAACTTTTGTAACTTATTCATGAGCCCCTCAACTTTTGTTAGGTACTTGGCCATGAGCCTCTCAACTTTTGTTAGGTACTTGGCCATGGGCCCCTCAACATTTGTTAGGTACTTGGCCATGAGCCTCTCAACTTTTGTAACTTATTCATGAGCCCCTCAACTTTTGTTAGGTACTTGGCCATGAGCCCCTCAACATTTGTTAGGTACTTGGCCATGAGCCTCTCAACTTTTGTAATTTATTCATGAGCCCCTCAACTTTTGTTAGGTACTTGGCCATGAGCCCCTCAACATTTGTTAGGTACTTGGCAATGAGCCTCTCAACTTTTGTAACTTATTCATGAGCCCCTCAACTTTTGTTAGGTACTTGGCCATGAGCCTCTCAACTTTTGTTAGGTACTTGGCCATGGGCCCCTCAACATTTGTTAGGTACTTGGCCATGAGCCTCTCAACTTTTGTAACTTATTCATGAGCCCCTCAACTTTTGGTGAGTACTTGGCAATGAGCCCCTCAACATTTGTTAGGTACTTGGCCATGAGCCTCTCAACTTTTGTTAGGTACTTGGCCATGAGCCTCTCAACTTTTGTTAGGTACTTGGCCATGAGCCCCTCAACTTTTGTTAGGTACTTGGCCATGAGCCTCTCAACTTTTGTTAGGTACTTGGCCATGAGCCTCTCAACTTTTGTTAGGTACTTGGCCATGAGCCTCTCAACTTTTGTTAGGTACTTGGCCATGAGCCTCTCAACTTTTGTTAGGTACTTGGCCATGAGCCCCTCAACATTTGTTAGGTACTTGGCCATGAGCCTCTCAACTTTTGTTAGGTACCTGGCCATGAGCCTCTCAACTTTTGTAACTTATTCATGAGCCCCTCAACATTTGTTAGGTACTTGGCCATGAGTCTCTCAACTTTTGTTAGGTACTTGGCCATGAGCCCCTCAACATTTGTTAGGTACTTGGCCATGAGCCCCTCAAAATTTGTAACTTATTCATGAGCCCCTAAACTTTTGTTGGGTACTTGGCCATGAGCCCCTCAACATTTGTTAGGTACTTGGCCATGAGCCTCTCAACTTTTGTAACTTATTCATGAGCCTCTCAACTTTTGTTAGGTACTTGGCCATGAGCCTCTCAACTTTTGTTAGGTACTTGGCCATGAGCTCCTCAACTTTTGTTAGATACTTGGCCATGAGCCCCTCAACTTTTGTTAGGTACTTGGCCATGAGCCTCTCAACTTTTGTTAGGTACTTGGCCATGAGCCTCTCAACTTTTGTTAGGTACTTGGCCATGAGCCTCTCAACTTTTGTTAGGTACTTGGCCATGAGCCTCTCAACATTTGTTAGGTACTTGGCCATGAGCCCCTCAACATTTGTAACTTATTCATGAGCCCCTCAACTTTTGTTAGGTACTTGGCCATGAGCCCCTCAACATTTGTTAGGTACTTGGCCATGAGCCTCTCAACTTTTGTAACTTATTCATGAGCCCCTCAGCTTTTGTTAGGTACTTGGCCATGAGCCTCTCAACTTTTGTTAGGTACTTGGCCATGAGCCTCTCAACTTTTGTTAGGTACTTGGCCATGAGCCCCTCAACATTTGTTAGGTACTTGGCCATGAGCCTCTCAACTTTTGTAACTTATTCATGAGCCCCTCAACTTTTGTTAGGTACTTGGCCATGAGCCCCTCAACATTTGTTAGGTATTTGGCCATGAGCCTCTCAACTTTTGTAACTTATTCATGAGCCCCTCAACTTTTGTTAGGTACTTGGCCATGAGCCTCTCAACTTTTGTTAGGTACTTGGCCATGGGCCCCTCAACATTTGTTTGGTACTTGGCCATGAGCCTCTCAACTTTTGTAACTTATTCATGAGCCCCTCAACTTTTGTTAGGTACTTGGCCATGAGCCTCTCAACTTTTGTTAGGTACTTGGCCATGAGCCTCTCAACTTTTGTTAGGTACTTGGCCATGAGCCTCTCAACTTTTGTTAGGTACTTGGCCATGAGCCCCTCAACTTTTGTTAGGTACTTGGCCATGAGCCGCTCAACTTTTGTTAGGTACTTGGCCATGAGCCGCTCAACTTTTGTTAGGTACTTGGCCATGAGCCTCTCACTTTTTGTAAGGTACTTGGCCATGAGCCTCTCAACTTTTGTTAGGAACTTGGCCATGAGCCTCTCAACCTTTGTAAGGTACTTGGCCATGAGCCTCTCAACTTTTGTTAGGAACTTGGCCATGAGCCTCTCAACTTTTGTTAGGAACTTGGCCATGAGCCTCTGAACTTTTGTTAGGTACTTGGCCATGAGCCGCTCAACTTTTGTTAAGTACTTGGCCATGAGCCCCTCAACATTTGTTAGGTACTTGGCCATGAGCCTCTCAACTTTTGTAACTTATTCATGAGCCCCTCAACTTTTGTTAGGTACTTGGCCATGAGCCCCTCAACATTTGTTAGGTACTTGGCCATGAGCCTCTCAACTTTTGTAACTTATTCATGAGCCCCTCAACTTTTGTAACTTATTCATGAGCCCCTCAACATTTGTTAGGTACTTGGCCATTAGCCTCTCAACTTTTGTTAGGTACTTGGCCATGAGCCCCTCAACATTTGTTAGGTACTTGGCCATGAGCCCCTCAACATTTGTAACTTATTCATGAGCCCCTCAACATTTGTTAGGTACTTGGCCATGAGCCCCTCAACTTTTGTTAGGTACTTGGCCATGAGCCTCTCAACTTTCGTTAGGTACTTGGCCATGAGCCTCTCAACTTTTGTTAGGTACTTGGCCATGAGCCCCTCAACATTTGTAACTTATTCATGAGCCCCTCAACTTTTGTTAGGTACTTGGCCATGAGCCTCTCAACCTTTGTAAGGTACTTGGCCATGAGCCTCTGAACTTTTGTTAGGTACTTGGCCATGAGCCGCTCAACTTTTGTTAAGTACTTGGCCATGAGCCTCTCAACTTTTGTAACTTATTCATGAGCCCCTCAACTTTTGTTAGGTATTTGGCCATGAGCCCCTCAACATTTGTTAGGTACTTGGCCATGAGCCTCTCAACTTTTGTAACTTATTCATGAGCCCCTCAACTTTTGTTAGGTACTTGGCCATGAGCCTCTCAACTTTTGTAATTTATTCATGAGCCCCTCAACTTTTGTTGAGTACTTGGCAATGAGCCCCTCAACATTTATTAGGTACTTGGCCATGAGCCTCTCAACTTTTGTTAGGTACTTGGCCATGAGCCGCTCAACTTTTGTTAAGTACTTGGCCATGAGCCTCTCAACTTTTGTAACTTATTCATGAGCCCCACAACTTTTGTTAGGTACTTGGCCATGAGCCTCTCAACTTTTGTTAGGTACTTGGCCATGGGCCCCTCAACATTTGTTAGGTACTTGGCCATGAGCCTCTCAACTTTTGTAATTTATTCATGAGCCCCTCAACTTTTGTTAGGTACTTGGCCATGAGCCGCTCAACTTTTGTTAGGTACTTGGCCATGAGCCTCTCAACTTTTGTTAGGTACTTGGCCATGAGCCTCTCAACTTTTGTAACTTATTCATGAGCCCCTCAACTTTTGTTAGGTACTTGGCCATGAGCCTCTCAACTTTTGTTAGGAACTTGGCCATGGGCCCCTCAACATTTGTTAGGTACTTGGCCATGAGCCTCTCAACTTTTGTAACTTATTCATGAGCCCCTCAACATTTGTTAGGTACTTGGCCATGAGTCTCTCAACTTTTGTTAGGTACTTGGCCATGAGCCCCTCAACATTTGTTAGGTACTTGGCCATGAGCCCCTCAACATTTGTAACTTATTCATGAGCCCCTAAACTTTTGTTGGGTACTTGGCCATGAGCCCCTCAACATTTGTTAGGTACTTGGCCATGAGCCTCTCAACTTTTGTAACTTATTCATGAGCCTCTCAACTTTTGTTAGGTACTTGGCCATGAGCCTCTCAACATTTGTTAGGTACTTGGCCATGAGCCTCTCAACTTTTGTAACTTATTCATGAGCCCCTCAACTTTTGTTAGGTACTTGGCCATGAGCCCCTCAACATTTGTTAGGTACTTGGCCATGAGCCGCTCAACTTTTGTTAAGTACTTGGCCATGAGCCTCTCAACTTTTGTAACTTATTCATGAGCCCCTCAACTTTTGTTAGGTACTTGGCCATGAGCCCCTCAACATTTGTTAGGTACTTGGCCATGAGCCTCTCAACTTTTGTAACTTATTCATGAGCCCCACAACTTTTGTTAGGTACTTGGCCATGAGCCTCTCAACTTTTGTAATTTATTCATGAGCCCCTCAACTTTTGTTAGGTACTTGGCCATGAGCCGCTCAACTTTTGTTAGGTACTTGGCCATGAGCCGCTCAACTTTTGTTAGGTACTTGGCCATGAGCCTCTCACTTTTTGTAAGGTACTTGGCCATGAGCCTCTCAACTTTTGTTAGGAACTTGGCCATGAGCCTCTCAACCTTTGTAAGGTACTTGGCCATGAGCCTCTCAACTTTTGTTAGGAACTTGGCCATGAGCCTCTCAACTTTTGTTAGGAACTTGGCCATGAGCCTCTGAACTTTTGTTAGGTACTTGGCCATGAGCCGCTCAACTTTTGTTAAGTACTTGGCCATGAGCCCCTCAACATTTGTTAGGTACTTGGCCATGAGCCTCTCAACTTTTGTAACTTATTCATGAGCCCCTCAACTTTTGTTAGGTACTTGGCCATGAGCCCCTCAACATTTGTTAGGTACTTGGCCATGAGCCTCTCAACTTTTGTAACTTATTCATGAGCCCCTCAACTTTTGTAACTTATTCATGAGCCCCTCAACATTTGTTAGGTACTTGGCCATTAGCCTCTCAACTTTTGTTAGGTACTTGGCCATGAGCCCCTCAACATTTGTTAGGTACTTGGCCATGAGCCCCTCAACATTTGTAACTTATTCATGAGCCCCTCAACATTTGTTAGGTACTTGGCCATGAGCCCCTCAACTTTTGTTAGGTACTTGGCCATGAGCCTCTCAACTTTCGTTAGGTACTTGGCCATGAGCCTCTCAACTTTTGTTAGGTACTTGGCCATGAGCCCCTCAACATTTGTAACTTATTCATGAGCCCCTCAACTTTTGTTAGGTACTTGGCCATGAGCCTCTCAACCTTTGTAAGGTACTTGGCCATGAGCCTCTGAACTTTTGTTAGGTACTTGGCCATGAGCCGCTCAACTTTTGTTAAGTACTTGGCCATGAGCCTCTCAACTTTTGTAACTTATTCATGAGCCCCTCAACTTTTGTTAGGTATTTGGCCATGAGCCCCTCAACATTTGTTAGGTACTTGGCCATGAGCCTCTCAACTTTTGTAACTTATTCATGAGCCCCTCAACTTTTGTTAGGTACTTGGCCATGAGCCTCTCAACTTTTGTAATTTATTCATGAGCCCCTCAACTTTTGTTGAGTACTTGGCAATGAGCCCCTCAACATTTATTAGGTACTTGGCCATGAGCCTCTCAACTTTTGTTAGGTACTTGGCCATGAGCCGCTCAACTTTTGTTAAGTACTTGGCCATGAGCCTCTCAACTTTTGTAACTTATTCATGAGCCCCACAACTTTTGTTAGGTACTTGGCCATGAGCCTCTCAACTTTTGTTAGGTACTTGGCCATGGGCCCCTCAACATTTGTTAGGTACTTGGCCATGAGCCTCTCAACTTTTGTAATTTATTCATGAGCCCCTCAACTTTTGTTAGGTACTTGGCCATGAGCCGCTCAACTTTTGTTAGGTACTTGGCCATGAGCCTCTCAACTTTTGTTAGGTACTTGGCCATGAGCCTCTCAACTTTTGTAACTTATTCATGAGCCCCTCAACTTTTGTTAGGTACTTGGCCATGAGCCTCTCAACTTTTGTTAGGAACTTGGCCATGGGCCCCTCAACATTTGTTAGGTACTTGGCCATGAGCCTCTCAACTTTTGTAACTTATTCATGAGCCCCTCAACATTTGTTAGGTACTTGGCCATGAGTCTCTCAACTTTTGTTAGGTACTTGGCCATGAGCCCCTCAACATTTGTTAGGTACTTGGCCATGAGCCCCTCAACATTTGTAACTTATTCATGAGCCCCTAAACTTTTGTTGGGTACTTGGCCATGAGCCCCTCAACATTTGTTAGGTACTTGGCCATGAGCCTCTCAACTTTTGTAACTTATTCATGAGCCTCTCAACTTTTGTTAGGTACTTGGCCATGAGCCTCTCAACATTTGTTAGGTACTTGGCCATGAGCCTCTCAACTTTTGTAACTTATTCATGAGCCCCTCAACTTTTGTTAGGTACTTGGCCATGAGCCCCTCAACATTTGTTAGGTACTTGGCCATGAGCCGCTCAACTTTTGTTAAGTACTTGGCCATGAGCCTCTCAACTTTTGTAACTTATTCATGAGCCCCTCAACTTTTGTTAGGTACTTGGCCATGAGCCCCTCAACATTTGTTAGGTACTTGGCCATGAGCCTCTCAACTTTTGTAACTTATTCATGAGCCCCACAACTTTTGTTAGGTACTTGGCCATGAGCCTCTCAACTTTTGTAATTTATTCATGAGCCCCTCAACTTTTGTAAGGTACTTGGCCATGAGCCGCTCAACTTTTGTTAGGTACTTGGCCATGAGCCTCTCAACTTTTGTTAGGTACTTGGCCATGAGCCTCTCAACTTTTGTAACTTATTCATGAGCCCCTCAACTTTTGTTAGGTACTTGGCCATGAGCCTCTCAACTTTTGTTAGGAACTTGGCCATGGGCCCCTCAACATTTGTTAGGTACTTGGCCATGAGCCTCTCAACTTTTGTTAGGTACTTGGCCATGAGCCCCTCAACATTTGTTAGGTACTTGGCCATGAGCCTCTCAACTTTTGTAACTTATTCATGAGCCTCTCAACTTTTGTTAGGAACTTGGCCATGAGCCTCTCAACTTTTGTAACTTATTCATGAGCCCCTCAACATTTGTTAGGTACTTGGCCATGAGCCTCTCAACTTTTGTTAGGTACCTGGCCATGAGCCTCTCAACTTTTGTAACTTATTCATGAGCCCCTCAACATTTGTTAGGTACTTGGCCATGAGCCTCTCAACTTTTGTTAGGTACTTGGCCATGAGCCCCTCAACATTTGTTAGGTACTTGGCCATGAGCCCCTCAACATTTGTAACTTATTCATGAGCCCCTCAACTTTTGTTAGGTACTTGGCCATGAGCCCCTCAACATTTGTTAGGTACTTGGCCATGAGCCTCTCAACTTTTGTAACTTATTCATGAGCCCCTCAACTTTTGTTAGGTACTTGGCCATGAGCCTCTCAACTTTTGTTAGGTACTTGGCCATGAGCCTCTCAACTTTTGTTAGGTACTTGGCCATGAGCCCCTCAACATTTGTTAGGTACTTGGCCATGAGCCTCTCAACTTTTGTAACTTATTCATGAGCCCCTCAACTTTTGTTAGGTACTTGGCCATGAGCCCCTCAACATTTGTTAGGTATTTGGCCATGAGCCTCTCAACTTTTGTAACTTATTCATGAGCCCCTCAACTTTTGTTAGGTACTTGGCCATGAGCCTCTCAACTTTTGTTAGGTACTTGGCCATGGGCCCCTCAACATTTGTTAGGTACTTGGCCATGAGCCTCTCAACTTTTGTAACTTATTCATGAGCCCCTCAACTTTTGTTAGGTACTTGGCCATGAGCCTCTCAACTTTTGTTAGGTACTTGGCCATGAGCCTCTCAACTTTTGTTAGGTACTTGGCCATGAGCCTCTCAACTTTTGTTAGGTACTTGGCCATGAGCCTCTCAACATTTGTTAGGTACTTGGCCATGAGCCCCTCATCATTTGTAACTTATTCATGAGCCCCTCAACTTTTGTTAGGTACTTGGCCATGAGCCCCTCAACATTTGTTAGGTACTTGGCCATGAGCCTCTCAACTTTTGTAACTTATTCATGAGCCCCTCAACTTTTGTTAGGTACTTGGCCATGAGCCTCTCAACTTTTGTTAGGTACTTGGCCATGAGCCTCTCAACTTTTGTTAGGTACTTGGCCATGAGCCCCTCAACATTTGTTAGGTACTTGGCCATGAGCCTCTCAACTTTTGTAACTTATTCATGAGCCCCTCAACTTTTGTTAGGTACTTGGCCATGAGCCCCTCAACATTTGTTAGGTATTTGGCCATGAGCCTCTCAACTTTTGTAACTTATTCATGAGCCCCTCAACTTTTGTTAGGTACTTGGCCATGAGCCTCTCAACTTTTGTTAGGTACTTGGCCATGGGCCCCTCAACATTTGTTAGGTACTTGGCCATGAGCCTCTCAACTTTTGTAACTTATTCATGAGCCCCTCAACTTTTGTTAGGTACTTGGCCATGAGCCTCTCAACTTTTGTTAGGTACTTGGCCATGAGCCCCTCAACATTTGTTAGGTACTTGGCCATGAGCCTCTATACTTTTGTAACTTATTCATGAGCCCCTCAACTTTTGTTAGGTACTTGGCCATGAGCCCTTCAACATTTGTTAGGTACTTGGCCATGAGCCTCTCAACTTTTGTAACTTATTCATGAGCCCCTCAACTTTTGTTAGGTACTTGGCCATGAGCCTCTCAACTTTTGTTAGGTACTTGGCCATGGGCCCCTCAACATTTGTTAGGTACTTGGCCATGAGCCTCTCAACTTTTGTAACTTATTCATGAGCCCCTCAACTTTTGTTAGGTACTTGGCCATGAGCCCCTCAACATTTGTTAGGTACTTGGCCATGAGCCTCTCAACTTTTGTAATTTATTCATGAGCCCCTCAACTTTTGTTAGGTACTTGGCCATGAGCCCCTCAACATTTGTTAGGTACTTGGCAATGAGCCTCTCAACTTTTGTAACTTATTCATGAGCCCCTCAACTTTTGTTAGGTACTTGGCCATGAGCCTCTCAACTTTTGTTAGGTACTTGGCCATGGGCCCCTCAACATTTGTTAGGTACTTGGCCATGAGCCTCTCAACTTTTGTAACTTATTCATGAGCCCCTCAACTTTTGGTGAGTACTTGGCAATGAGCCCCTCAACATTTGTTAGGTACTTGGCCATGAGCCTCTCAACTTTTGTTATTTACTTGGCCATGAGCCTCTCAACTTTTGTTAGGTACTTGGCCATGAGCCTCTCAACTTTTGTTAGGTACTTGGCCATGAGCCTCTCAACTTTTGTTAGGTACTTGGCCATGAGCCCCTCAACATTTGTTAGGTACTTGGCCATGAGCCTCTCAACTTTTGTTAGGTACCTGGCCATGAGCCTCTCAACTTTTGTAACTTATTCATGAGCCCCTCAACATTTGTTAGGTACTTGGCCATGAGTCTCTCAACTTTTGTTAGGTACTTGGCCATGAGCCCCTCAACATTTGTTAAGTACTTGGCCATGAGCCCCTCAACATTTGTAACTTATTCATGAGCCCCTAAACTTTTGTTGGGTACTTGGCCATGAGCCCCTCAACATTTGTTAGGTACTTGGCCATGAGCCTCTCAACTTTTGTAACTTATTCATGAGCCTCTCAACTTTTGTTAGGTACTTGGCCATGAGCCTCTCAACTTTTGTTAGGTACTTGGCCATGAGCTCCTCAACTTTTGTTAGATACTTGGCCATGAGCCCCTCAACTTTTGTTAGGTACTTGGCCATGAGCCTCTCAACTTTTGTTAGGTACTTGGCCATGAGCCTCTCAACTTTTGTTAGGTACTTGGCCATGAGCCTCTCAACTTTTGTTAGGTACTTGGCCATGAGCCTCTCAACATTTGTTAGGTACTTGGCCATGAGCCCCTCAACATTTGTAACTTATTCATGAGCCCCTCAACTTTTGTTAGGTACTTGGCCATGAGCCCCTCAACATTTGTTAGGTACTTGGCCATGAGCCTCTCAACTTTTGTAACTTATTCATGAGCCCCTCAACTTTTGTTAGGTACTTGGCCATGAGCCTCTCAACTTTTGTTAGGTACTTGGCCATGAGCCTCTCAACTTTTGTTAGGTACTTGGCCATGAGCCCCTCAACATTTGTTAGGTACTTGGCCATGAGCCTCTCAACTTTTGTAACTTATTCATGAGCCCCTCAACTTTTGTTAGGTACTTGGCCATGAGCCCCTCAACATTTGTTAGGTATTTGGCCATGAGCCTCTCAACTTTTGTAACTTATTCATGAGCCCCTCAACTTTTGTTAGGTACTTGGCCATGAGCCTCTCAACTTTTGTTAGGTACTTGGCCATGGGCCCCTCAACATTTGTTAGGTACTTGGCCATGAGCCTCTCAACTTTTGTAACTTATTCATGAGCCCCTCAACTTTTGTTAGGTACTTGGCCATGAGCCTCTCAACTTTTGTTAGGTACTTGGCCATGAGCCTCTCAACTTTTGTTAGGTACTTGGCCATGAGCCTCTCAACTTTTGTTAGGTACTTGGCCATGAGCCCCTCAACTTTTGTTAGGTACTTGGCCATGAGCCTCTCAACTTTTGTTAGGTACTTGGCCATGAGCCTCTCAACTTTTGTTAGGTACTTGGCCATGAGCCTCTCAACTTTTGTTAGGTACTTGGCCATGAGCCCCTCAACATTTGTTAGGTACTTGGCCATGAGCCTCTCAACTTTTGTTAGGTACCTGGCCATGAGCCTCTCAACTTTTGTAACTTATTCATGAGCCCCTCAACATTTGTTAGGTACTTGGCCATGAGTCTCTCAACTTTTGTTAGGTACTTGGCCATGAGCCCCTCAACATTTGTTAGGTACTTGGCCATGAGCCCCTCAACATTTGTAACTTATTCATGAGCCCCTAAACTTTTGTTGGGTACTTGGCCATGAGCCCCTCAACATTTGTTAGGTACTTGGCCATGAGCCTCTCAACTTTTGTAACTTATTCATGAGCCTCTCAACTTTTGTTAGGTACTTGGCCATGAGCCTCTCAACTTTTGTTAGGTACTTGGCCATGAGCTCCTCAACTTTTGTTAGATACTTGGCCATGAGCCCCTCAACTTTTGTTAGGTACTTGGCCATGAGCCTCTCAACTTTTGTTAGGTACTTGGCCATGAGCCTCTCAACTTTTGTTAGGTACTTGGCCATGAGCCTCTCAACTTTTGTTAGGTACTTGGCCATGAGCCTCTCAACATTTGTTAGGTACTTGGCCATGAGCCCCTCAACATTTGTAACTTATTCATGAGCCCCTCAACTTTTGTTAGGTACTTGGCCATGAGCCCCTCAACATTTGTTAGGTACTTGGCCATGAGCCTCTCAACTTTTGTAACTTATTCATGAGCCCCTCAACTTTTGTTAGGTACTTGGCCATGAGCCTCTCAACTTTTGTTAGGTACTTGGCCATGAGCCTCTCAACTTTTGTTAGGTACTTGGCCATGAGCCCCTCAACATTTGTTAGGTACTTGGCCATGAGCCTCTCAACTTTTGTAACTTATTCATGAGCCCCTCAACTTTTGTTAGGTACTTGGCCATGAGCCCCTCAACATTTGTTAGGTATTTGGCCATGAGCCTCTCAACTTTTGTAACTTATTCATGAGCCCCTCAACTTTTGTTAGGTACTTGGCCATGAGCCTCTCAACTTTTGTTAGGTACTTGGCCATGGGCCCCTCAACATTTGTTAGGTACTTGGCCATGAGCCTCTCAACTTTTGTAACTTATTCATGAGCCCCTCAACTTTTGTTAGGTACTTGGCCATGAGCCTCTCAACTTTTGTTAGGTACTTGGCCATGAGCCTCTCAACTTTTGTTAGGTACTTGGCCATGAGCCTCTCAACTTTTGTTAGGTACTTGGCCATGAGCCCCTCAACATTTGTTAGGTACTTGGCCATGAGCCTCTATACTTTTGTAACTTATTCATGAGCCCCTCAACTTTTGTTAGGTACTTGGCCATGAGCCCTTCAACATTTGTTAGGTACTTGGCCATGAGCCTCTCAACTTTTGTAACTTATTCATGAGCCCCTCAACTTTTGTTAGGTACTTGGCCATGAGCCTCTCAACTTTTGTTAGGTACTTGGCCATGGGCCCCTCAACATTTGTTAGGTACTTGGCCATGAGCCTCTCAACTTTTGTAACTTATTCATGAGCCCCTCAACTTTTGTTAGGTACTTGGCCATGAGCCTCTCAACTTTTGTTAGGTACTTGGCCATGAGCCTCTCAACTTTTGTAATTTATTCATGAGCCCCTCAACTTTTGTTAGGTACTTGGCCATGAGCCCCTCAACATTTGTTAGGTACTTGGCAATGAGCCTCTCAACTTTTGTAACTTATTCATGAGCCCCTCAACTTTTGTTAGGTACTTGGCCATGAGCCTCTCAACTTTTGTTAGGTACTTGGCCATGGGCCCCTCAACATTTGTTAGGTACTTGGCCATGAGCCTCTCAACTTTTGTAACTTATTCATGAGCCCCTCAACTTTTGGTGAGTACTTGGCAATGAGCCCCTCAACATTTGTTAGGTACTTGGCCATGAGCCTCTCAACTTTTGTTAGGTACTTGGCCATGAGCCTCTCAACTTTTGTTAGGTACTTGGCCATGAGCCCCTCAACTTTTGTTAGGTACTTGGCCATGAGCCTCTCAACTTTTGTTAGGTACTTGGCCATGAGCCTCTCAACTTTTGTTAGGTACTTGGCCATGAGCCTCTCAACTTTTGTTAGGTACTTGGCCATGAGCCTCTCAACTTTTGTTAGGTACTTGGCCATGAGCCCCTCAACATTTGTTAGGTACTTGGCCATGAGCCTCTCAACTTTTGTTAGGTACCTGGCCATGAGCCTCTCAACTTTTGTAACTTATTCATGAGCCCCTCAACATTTGTTAGGTACTTGGCCATGAGTCTCTCAACTTTTGTTAGGTACTTGGCCATGAGCCCCTCAACATTTGTTAGGTACTTGGCCATGAGCCCCTCAACATTTGTAACTTATTCATGAGCCCCTAAACTTTTGTTGGGTACTTGGCCATGAGCCCCTCAACATTTGTTAGGTACTTGGCCATGAGCCTCTCAACTTTTGTAACTTATTCATGAGCCTCTCAACTTTTGTTAGGTACTTGGCCATGAGCCTCTCAACTTTTGTTAGGTACTTGGCCATGAGCTCCTCAACTTTTGTTACATACTTGGCCATGAGCCTCTCAACTTTTGTAACTTATTCATGAGCCCCTATACTTTTGTTAGGAACTTGGCCATGAGCCTCTCAACTTTTGTAATTTATTCATGAGCCCCTCAACTTTTGTTAGGTACTTGGCCATGAGCCGCTCAACTTTTGTTAGGTACTTGGCCATGAGCCTCTCAACTTTTGTTAGGTACTTGGCCATGAGCTCCTCAACTTTTGTTAGATACTTGGCCATGAGCCTCTCAACTTTTGTAACTTATTCATGAGCCCCTATACTTTTGTTAGGAACGTGGCCATGAGCCTCTCAACTTTTGTAATTTATTCATGAGCCCCTCAACTTTTGTTAGGTACTTGGCCATGAGCCGCTCAACTTTTGTTAGGTACTTGGCCATGAGCCGCTCAACTTTTGTTAGGTACTTGGCCATGAGCCTCTCACTTTTTGTAAGGTACTTGGCCATGAGCCTCTCAACTTTTGTTAGGAACTTGGCCATGGGCCCCTCAACATTTGTTAGGTACTTGGCCATGAGCCACTCAACTTTTGTAACTTATTCATGAGCCCCTCAACTTTTGTTGAGTACTTGGCCATGAGCCCCTCAACATTTGTTAGGTACTTGGCCATGAGCCTCTCAACTTTTGTTAGGTACCTGGCCATGAGCCTCTCAACTTTTGTAACTTATTCATGAGCCCCTCAACATTTGTTAGGTACTTGGCCATGAGCCTCTCAACTTTTGTTAGGTACTTGGCCATGAGCCCCTCAACATTTGTTAGGTACTTGGCCATGAGCCCCTCAACATTTGTAACTTATTCATGAGCCCCTCAACTTTTGTTAGGTACTTGGCCATGAGCCCCTCAACATTTGTAAGGTACTTGGCCATGAGCCTCTCAACTTTCGTTAGGTACTTGGCCATGAGCCTCTCAACTTTTGTTAGGTACTTGGCCATGAGCCCCTCAACATTTGTAACTTATTCATGAGCCCCTCAACTTTTGTTAGGTACTTGGCCATGAGCCTCTCAACCTTTGTAAGGTACTTGGCCATGAGCCTCTCAACTTTTGTTAGGAACTGGGCCATGAGCCTCTCAACTTTTGTTAGGAACTTGGCCATGAGCCTCTGAACTTTTGTTAGGTACTTGGCCATGAGCCGCTCAACTTTTGTTAAGTACTTGGCCATGAGCCTCTCAACTTTTGTATCTTATTCATGAGCCCCTCAACTTTTGTTAGGTACTTGGCCATGAGCCCCTCAACATTTTTTAGGTACTTGGCCATGAGCCTCTCAACTTTTGTAACTTATTCATGAGCCCCTCAACTTTTGTTAGGTACTTGGCCATGAGCCCCTCAACATTTGTTAGGTACTTGGCCATGAGCCTCTCAACTTTTGTTAGGAACTTGGCCATGGGCCCCTCAACATTTGTTAGGTACTTGGCCATGAGCCACTCAACTTTTGTAACTTATTCATGAGCCCCTCAACTTTTGTTGAGTACTTGGCCATGAGCCTCTCAACTTTTGTAACTTATTCATGAGCCCCTCAACTTTTGTTAGGTACTTGGCCATGAGCCCCTCAACATTTGTTAGGTACTTGGCCATGAGCCTCTCAACTTTTGTAACTTATTCATGAGCCCCACAACTTTTGTTAGGTACTTGGCCATGAGCCTCTCAACTTTTGTAATTTATTCATGAGCCCCTCAACTTTTGTTAGGTACTTGGCCATGAGCCGCTCAACTTTTGTTAGGTACTTGGCCATGAGCCTCTCAACTTTTGTTAGGTACTTGGCCATGAGCCTCTCAACTTTTGTAACTTATTCATGAGCCCCTCAACTTTTGTTAGGTACTTGGCCATGAGCCTCTCAACTTTTGTTAGGAACTTGGCCATGGGCCCCTCAACATTTGTTAGGTACTTGGCCATGAGCCTCTCAACTTTTGTAACTTATTCATGAGCCCCTCAACATTTGTTAGGTACTTGGCCATGAGCCCCTCAACTTTTGTAAGGTACTTGGCCATGAGCCCCTCAACATTTGTTAGGTACTTGGCCATGAGCCTCTCAACTTTTGTAACTTATTCATGAGCCCCTCAACTTTTGTTAGGTACTTGGCCATGAGCCCCTCAACATTTGTTAGGTACTTGGCCATGAGCCTCTCAACTTTTGTAACTTATTCATGAGCCCCTCAACTTTTGTTAGGTACTTGGCCATGAGCCCCTCAACATTTGTTAGGTACTTGGCCATGAGCCGCTCAACTTTTGTTAAGTACTTGGCCATGAGCCTCTCAACTTTTGTAACTTATTCATGAGCCCCTCAACTTTTGTTAGGTACTTGGCCATGAGCCCCTCAACATTTGTTAGGTACTTGGCCATGAGCCTCTCAACTTTTGTAACTTATTCATGAGCCCCACAACTTTTGTTAGGTACTTGGCCATGAGCCTCTCAACTTTTGTAATTTATTCATGAGCCCCTCAACTTTTGTTAGGTACTTGGCCATGAGCCGCTCAACTTTTGTTAGGTACTTGGCCATGAGCCTCTCAACTTTTGTTAGGTACTTGGCCATGAGCCTCTCAACTTTTGTAACTTATTCATGAGCCCCTCAACTTTTGTTAGGTACTTGGCCATGAGCCTCTCAACTTTTGTTAGGAACTTGGCCATGGGCCCCTCAACATTTGTTAGGTACTTGGCCATGAGCCTCTCAACTTTTGTAACTTATTCATGAGCCCCTCAACATTTGTTAGGTACTTGGCCATGAGCCCCTCAACTTTTGTAAGGTACTTGGCCATGAGCCCCTCAACATTTGTTAGGTACTTGGCCATGAGCCTCTCAACTTTTGTAACTTATTCATGAGCCCCTCAACTTTTGTTAGGTACTTGGCCATGAGCCCCTCAACATTTGTTAGGTACTTGGCCATGAGCCTCTCAACTTTCGTTAGGTACTTGGCCATGAGCCCCTCAACTTTTGTTAGGTACTTGGCCATGAGCCCCTCAACATTTGTTAGGTACTTGGCCATGAGCCTCTCAACTTTCGTTAGGTACTTGGCCATGAGCCTCTCAACTTTTGTTAGGAACTTGGCCATGGGCCCCTCAACATTTGTTAGGTACTTGGCCATGAGCCTCTCAACTTTTGTAACTTATTCATGAGCCCCTCAACATTTGTTAGGTACTTGGCCATGAGCCTCTCAACTTTTGTTAGGTACCTGGCCATGAGCCTCTCAACTTTTGTAACTTATTCATGAGCCCCTCAACATTTGTTAGGTACTTGGCCATGAGCCTCTCACTTTTTGTAAGGTACTTGGCCATGAGCCTCTCAACTTTTGTTAGGAACTTGGCCATGAGCCCCTCAACTTTTGTTAGGTACTTGGCCATGAGCCTCTCAACTTTTGTTAGGTACTTGGCCATGAGCCTGTCAACTTTTGTTAGGTACTTGGCCATGAGCCTCTCAACTTTTGTTAGGAACTTGGCCATGGGCCCCTCAACATTTGTTAGGTACTTGGCCATGAGCCACTCAACTTTTGTAACTTATTCATGAGCCCCTCAACTTTTGTTGAGTACTTGGCCATGAGCCCCTCAACATTTGTTAGGTACTTGGCCATGAGCCTCTCAACTTTTGTTAGGTACCTGGCCATGAGCCTCTCAACTTTTGTAACTTATTCATGAGCCCCTCAACATTTGTTAGGTACTTGGCCATGAGCCTCTCAACTTTTGTTAGGTACTTGGCCATGAGCCCCTCAACATTTGTTAGGTACTTGGCCATGAGCCCCTCAACATTTGTAACTTATTCATGAGCCCCTCAACTTTTGTTAGGTACTTGGCCATAAGCCCCTCAACTTTCGTTAGGTACTTGGCCATGAGCCTCTCAACTTTTGTTAGGTACTTGGCCATGAGCCCCTCAACATTTGTAACTTATTCATGAGCCCCTCAACTTTTGTGAGGTACTTGGCCATGAGCCTCTCAACCTTTGTAAGGTACTTGGCCATGAGCCTCTCAACTTTTGTTAGGAACTTGGCCATGAGCCTCTGAACTTTTGTTAGGTACTTGGCCATGAGCCGCTCAACTTTTGTTAAGTACTTGGCCATGAGCCTCTCAACTTTTGTATCTTATTCATGAGCCCCTCAACTTTTGTTAGGTACTTGGCCATGAGCCCCTCAACATTTGTTAGGTACTTGGCCATGAGCCTCTCAACTTTTGTAACTTATTCATGAGCCCCTCAACTTTTGTTAGGTACTTGGCCATGAGCCCCTCAACATTTGTTAGGTACTTGGCCATGAGCCTCTCAACTTTTGTAACTTATTCATGAGCCCCTCAACTTTTGTTAGGTACTTGGCCATGAGCCTCTCGACTTTTGTTAGGTACTTGGCCATGGGCCCCTCAACATTTGTTAGGTACTTGGCCATGAGCCTCTCAACTTTTGTAACTTATTCATGAGCCCCTCAACTTTTGTTGAGTACTTGGCAATGAGCCCCTCAACATTTGTTAGGTACTTGGCCGTGAGCCTCTCAACTTTTGTTAGGTACTTGGCCATGAGCCGCTCAACTTTTGTTAAGTACTTGGCCATGAGCCTCTCAACTTTTGTAACTTATTCATGAGCCCCTCAACTTTTGTTAGGTACTTGGCCATGAGCCCCTCAACATTTGTTAGGTACTTGGCCATGAGCCTCTCAACTTTTGTAACTTATTCATGAGCCCCACAACTTTTGTTAGGTACTTGGCCATGAGCCTCTCAACTTTTGTAATTTATTCATGAGCCCCTCAACTTTTGTTAGGTACTTGGCCATGAGCCGCTCAACTTTTGTTAGGTACTTGGCCATGAGCCTCTCAACTTTTGTTAGGTACTTGGCCATGAGCCTCTCAACTTTTGTAACTTATTCATGAGCCCCTCAACTTTTGTTAGGTACTTGGCCATGAGCCTCTCAACTTTTGTTAGGAACTTGGCCATGGGCCCCTCAACATTTGTTAGGTACTTGGCCATGAGCCTCTCAACTTTTGTAACTTATTCATGAGCCCCTCAACATTTGTTAGGTACTTGGCCATGAGCCCCTCAACTTTTGTAAGGTACTTGGCCATGAGCCCCTTAACATTTGTTAGGTACTTGGCCATGAGCCTCTCAACTTTTGTAACTTATTCATGAGCCCCTCAACTTTTGTTAGGTACTTGGCCATGAGCCCCTCAACATTTGTTAGGTACTTGGCCATGAGCCTCTCAACTTTCGTTAGGTACTTGGCCATGAGCCCCTCAATTTTTGTTAGGTACTTGGCCATGAGCCTCTCAACTTTTGTTAGGTACTTGGCCATGAGCCTCTCAACTTTTGTTAGGTACTTGGCCATGAGCCTCTCAACTTTTGTTAGGTACTTGGCCATGAGCCCCTCAACATTTGTTGGGTACTTGGCCATGAGCCCTTCAACATTTGTAACTTATTCATGAGCCCCTCAACTTTTGTTAGGTACTTGGCCATGAGCCCCTCAACATTTGTTAGGTACTTGGCCATGAGCCTCTCAACTTTTGTTAGGAACTTGGCCATGGGCCCCTCAACATTTGTTAGGTACTTGGCCATGAGCCTCTCAACTTTTGTAACTTATTCATGAGCCCCTCAACATTTGTTAGGTACTTGGCCATGAGCCTCTCAACTTTTGTTAGGTACCTGGCCATGAGCCTCTCAACTTTTGTAACTTATTCATGAGCCCCTCAACATTTGTTAGGTACTTGGCCATGAGCCGCTCAACTTTTGTTAGGTACTTGGCCATGAGCCGCTCAACTTTTGTTAGGTACTTGGCCATGAGCCTCTCACTTTTTGTAAGGTACTTGGCCATGAGCCTCTCAACTTTTGTTAGGAACTTGGCCATGAGCCTCTGAACTTTTGTTAGGTACTTGGCCATGAGCCGCTCAACTTTTGTTAAGTACTTGGCCATGAGCCTCTCAACTTTTGTATCTTATTCATGAGCCCCTCAACTTTTGTTAGGTACTTGGCCATGAGCCCCTCAACATTTGTTAGGTACTTGGCCATGAGCCTCTCAACTTTTGTAACTTATTCATGAGCCCCTCAACTTTTGTTAGGTACTTGGCCATGAGCCCCTCAACATTTGTTAGGTACTTGGCCATGAGCCTCTCAACTTTTGTAACTTATTCATGAGCCCCTCAACTTTTGTTAGGTACTTGGCCATGAGCCTCTCGACTTTTGTTAGGTACTTGGCCATGGGCCCCTCAACATTTGTTAGGTACTTGGCCATGAGCCTCTCAACTTTTGTAACTTATTCATGAGCCCCTCAACTTTTGTTGAGTACTTGGCAATGAGCCCCTCAACATTTGTTAGGTACTTGGCCGTGAGCCTCTCAACTTTTGTTAGGTACTTGGCCATGAGCCGCTCAACTTTTGTTAAGTACTTGGCCATGAGCCTCTCAACTTTTGTAACTTATTCATGAGCCCCTCAACTTTTGTAAGGTACTTGGCCATGAGCCCCTCAACATTTGTTAGGTACTTGGCCATGAGCCTCTCAACTTTTGTAACTTATTCATGAAACCCACAACTTTTGTTAGGTACTTGGCCATGAGCCTCTCAACTTTTGTAATTTATTCATGAGCCCCTCAACTTTTGTTAGGTACTTGGCCATGAGCCGCTCAACTTTTGTTAGGTACTTGGCCATGAGCCTCTCAACTTTTGTTAGGTACTTGGCCATGAGCCTCTCAACTTTTGTAACTTATTCATGAGCCCCTCAACTTTTGTTAGGTACTTGGCCATGAGCCTCTCAACTTTTGTTAGGAACTTGGCCATGGGCCCCTCAACATTTGTTAGGTATTTGGCCATGAGCCTCTCAACTTTTGTAACTTATTCATGAGCCCCTCAACATTTGTTAGGTACTTGGCCATGAGCCCCTCAACTTTTGTAAGGTACTTGGCCATGAGCCCCTTAACATTTGTTAGGTACTTGGCCATGAGCCTCTCAACTTTTGTAACTTATTCATGAGCCCCTCAACTTTTGTAAGGTACTTGGCCATGAGCCCCTCAACATTTGTTAGGTACTTGGCCATGAGCCTCTCAACTTTCGTTAGGTACTTGGCCATGAGCCCCTCAACTTTTGTTAGGTACTTGGCCATGAGCCTCTCAACTTTTGTTAGGTACTTGGCCATGAGCCTCTCAACTTTTGTTAGGTACTTGGCCATGAGCCTCTCAACTTTTGTTAGGTACTTGGCCATGAGCCCCTCAACATTTGTTGGGTACTTGGCCATGAGCCCTTCAACATTTGTAACTTATTCATGAGCCCCTCAACTTTTGTTAGGTACTTGGCCATGAGCCCCTCAACATTTGTTAGGTACTTGGCCATGAGCCTCTCAACTTTTGTTAGGAACTTGGCCATGGGCCCCTCAACATTTGTTAGGTACTTGGCCATGAGCCTCTCAACTTTTGCAACTTATTCATGAGCCCCTCAACATTTGTTAGGTACTTGGCCATGAGCCTCTCAACTTTTGTTAGGTACCTGGCCATGAGCCTCTCAACTTTTGTAACTTATTCATGAGCCCCTCAACATTTGTTAGGTACTTGGCCATGAGCCTCTCAATTTTTGTTAGGTACTTGGCCATGAGCCCCTCAACATTTGTTAGGTACTTGGCCATGAGCCCCTCAACATTTGTAACTTATTCATGAGCCCCTCAACTTTTGTTAGGTACTTGGCCATGAGCCCCTCAACATTTGTTAGGTACTTGGCCATGAGCCTCTCAACTTTCGTTAGGTCCTTGGCCATGAGCCTCTCAACTTTTGTTAGGTACTTGGCCATGAGCCCCTCAACATTTGTAACTTATTCATGAGCCCCTCAACTTTTGTTAGGTACTTGGCCATGAGCCTCTCAACCTTTGTAAGGTACTTGGCCATGAGCCTCTCAACTTTTGTTAGATACTTGGCCATGAGCCTCTCAACTTTTGTAACTTATTCATGAGCCCCTATACTTTTGTTAGGAACGTGGCCATGAGCCTCTCAACTTTTGTAATTTATTCATGAGCCCCTCAACTTTTGTTAGGTACTTGGCCATGAGCCGCTCAACTTTTGTTAGGTACTTGGCCATGAGCCGCTCAACTTTTGTTAGGTACTTGGCCATGAGCCTCTCACTTTTTGTAAGGTACTTGGCCATGAGCCTCTCAACTTTTGTTAGGAACTTGGCCATGAGCCCCTCAACTTTTGTTAGGTACTTGGCCATGAGCCTCTCAACTTTTGTTAGGTACTTGGCCATGAGCCTGTCAACTTTTGTTAGGTACTTGGCCATGAGCCTCTCAACTTTTGTTAGGAACTTGGCCATGGGCCCCTCAACATTTGTTAGGTACTTGGCCATGAGCCACTCAACTTTTGTAACTTATTCATGAGCCCCTCAACTTTTGTTAGGTACTTGGCCATGAGCCGCTCAACTTTTGTTAGGTACTTGGCCATGAGCCGCTCAACTTTTGTTAGGTACTTGGCCATGGGCCCCTCAACATTTGTTAGGTACTTGGCCATGAGCCTCTCAACTTTTGTTAGGTACCTGGCCATGAGCCTCTCAACTTTTGTAACTTATTCATGAGCCCCTCAACATTTGTTAGGTACTTGGCCATGAGCCTCTCAACTTTTGTTAGGTACTTGGCCATGAGCCCCTCAACATTTGTTAGGTACTTGGCCATGAGCCCCTCAACATTTGTAACTTATTCATGAGCCCCTCAACTTTTGTTAGGTACTTGGCCATGAGCCCCTCAACATTTTTAAGGTACTTGGCCATGAGCCTCTCAACTTTCGTTAGGTACTTGGCCATGAGCCTCTCAACTTTTGTTAGGTACTTGGCCATGAGCCCCTCAACTTTTGTATCATATTCATGAGCCCCTCAACTTTTGTTAGGTACTTGGCCATGAGCCCCTCAACATTTTTTAGGTACTTGGCCATGAGCCTCTCAACTTTTGTAACTTATTCATGAGCCCCTCAACTTTTGTTAGGTACTTGGCCATGAGCCCCTCAACATTTGTTAGGTACTTGGCCATGAGCCTCTCAACTTTTGTAACTTATTCATGAGCCCCTCAACTTTTGTTAGGTACTTGGCCATGAGTCTCTCAACTTTTGTTAGGTACTTGGCCATGAGCCCCTCAACATTTGTTAGGTACTTGGCCATGAGCCCCTCAACTTTTGTTAGGTACTTGGCCATGAGCCTCTCAACTTTTGTTAGGTACTTGGCCATGAGCCTCTCAACTTTTGTTAGGTACTTGGCCATGAGCCTCTCAACTTTTGTTAGGTACTTGGCCATGAGCCTCTCAACTTTTGTTAGGTACTTGGCCATGAGCCCCTCAACATTTGTTAGGTACTTGGCCATGAGCCTCTCAACTTTTGTTAGGTACCTGGCCATGAGCCTCTCAACTTTTGTAACTTATTCATGAGCCCCTCAACATTTGTTAGGTACTTGGCCATGAGTCTCTCAACTTTTGTTAGGTACTTGGCCATGAGCCCCTCAACATTTGTTAGGTACTTGGCCATGAGCCCCTCAACATTTGTAACTTATTCATGAGCCCCTAAACTTTTGTTGGGTACTTGGCCATGAGCCCCTCAACATTTGTTAGGTACTTGGCCATGAGCCTCTCAACTTTTGTAACTTATTCATGAGCCTCTCAACTTTTGTTAGGTACTTGGCCATGAGCCTCTCAACTTTTGTTAGGTACTTGGCCATGAGCTCCTCAACTTTTGTTACATACTTGGCCATGAGCCTCTCAACTTTTGTAACTTATTCATGAGCCCCTATACTTTTGTTAGGAACTTGGCCATGAGCCTCTCAACTTTTGTAATTTATTCATGAGCCCCTCAACTTTTGTTAGGTACTTGGCCATGAGCCGCTCAACTTTTGTTAGGTACTTGGCCATGAGCCTCTCAACTTTTGTTAGGTACTTGGCCATGAGCTCCTCAACTTTTGTTAGATACTTGGCCATGAGCCTCTCAACTTTTGTAACTTATTCATGAGCCCCTATACTTTTGTTAGGAACGTGGCCATGAGCCTCTCAACTTTTGTAATTTATTCATGAGCCCCTCAACTTTTGTTAGGTACTTGGCCATGAGCCGCTCAACTTTTGTTAGGTACTTGGCCATGAGCCGCTCAACTTTTGTTAGGTACTTGGCCATGAGCCTCTCACTTTTTGTAAGGTACTTGGCCATGAGCCTCTCAACTTTTGTTAGGAACTTGGCCATGAGCCCCTCAACATTTGTTAGGTACTTGGCCATGAGCCTCTCAACTTTTGTTAGGTACTTGGCCATGAGCCTGTCAACTTTTGTTAGGTACTTGGCCATGAGCCTCTCAACTTTTGTTAGGAACTTGGCCATGGGCCCCTCAACATTTGTTAGGTACTTGGCCATGAGCCACTCAACTTTTGTAACTTATTCATGAGCCCCTCAACTTTTGTTGAGTACTTGGCCATGAGCCCCTCAACATTTGTTAGGTACTTGGCCATGAGCCTCTCAACTTTTGTTAGGTACCTGGCCATGAGCCTCTCAACTTTTGTAACTTATTCATGAGCCCCTCAACATTTGTTAGGTACTTGGCCATGAGCCTCTCAACTTTTGTTAGGTACTTGGCCATGAGCCCCTCAACATTTGTTAGGTACTTGGCCATGAGCCCCTCAACATTTGTAACTTATTCATGAGCCCCTCAACTTTTGTTAGGTACTTGGCCATGAGCCCCTCAACATTTGTAAGGTACTTGGCCATGAGCCTCTCAACTTTCGTTAGGTACTTGGCCATGAGCCTCTCAACTTTTGTTAGGTACTTGGCCATGAGCCCCTCAACATTTGTAACTTATTCATGAGCCCCTCAACTTTTGTTAGGTACTTGGCCATGAGCCTCTCAACCTTTGTAAGGTACTTGGCCATGAGCCTCTCAACTTTTGTTAGGAACTGGGCCATGAGCCTCTCAACTTTTGTTAGGAACTTGGCCATGAGCCTCTGAACTTTTGTTAGGTACTTGGCCATGAGCCGCTCAACTTTTGTTAAGTACTTGGCCATGAGCCTCTCAACTTTTGTATCTTATTCATGAGCCCCTCAACTTTTGTTAGGTACTTGGCCATGAGCCCCTCAACATTTTTTAGGTACTTGGCCATGAGCCTCTCAACTTTTGTAACTTATTCATGAGCCCCTCAACTTTTGTTAGGTACTTGGCCATGAGCCCCTCAACATTTGTTAGGTACTTGGCCATGAGCCTCTCAACTTTTGTTAGGAACTTGGCCATGGGCCCCTCAACATTTGTTAGGTACTTGGCCATGAGCCACTCAACTTTTGTAACTTATTCATGAGCCCCTCAACTTTTGTTGAGTACTTGGCCATGAGCCTCTCAACTTTTGTAACTTATTCATGAGCCCCTCAACTTTTGTTAGGTACTTGGCCATGAGCCCCTCAACATTTGTTAGGTACTTGGCCATGAGCCTCTCAACTTTTGTAACTTATTCATGAGCCCCACAACTTTTGTTAGGTACTTGGCCATGAGCCTCTCAACTTTTGTAATTTATTCATGAGCCCCTCAACTTTTGTTAGGTACTTGGCCATGAGCCGCTCAACTTTTGTTAGGTACTTGGCCATGAGCCTCTCAACTTTTGTTAGGTACTTGGCCATGAGCCTCTCAACTTTTGTAACTTATTCATGAGCCCCTCAACTTTTGTTAGGTACTTGGCCATGAGCCTCTCAACTTTTGTTAGGAACTTGGCCATGGGCCCCTCAACATTTGTTAGGTACTTGGCCATGAGCCTCTCAACTTTTGTAACTTATTCATGAGCCCCTCAACATTTGTTAGGTACTTGGCCATGAGCCCCTCAACTTTTGTAAGGTACTTGGCCATGAGCCCCTCAACATTTGTTAGGTACTTGGCCATGAGCCTCTCAACTTTTGTAACTTATTCATGAGCCCCTCAACTTTTGTTAGGTACTTGGCCATGAGCCCCTCAACATTTGTTAGGTACTTGGCCATGAGCCTCTCAACTTTTGTAACTTATTCATGAGCCCCTCAACTTTTGTTAGGTACTTGGCCATGAGCCCCTCAACATTTGTTAGGTACTTGGCCATGAGCCGCTCAACTTTTGTTAAGTACTTGGCCATGAGCCTCTCAACTTTTGTAACTTATTCATGAGCCCCTCAACTTTTGTTAGGTACTTGGCCATGAGCCCCTCAACATTTGTTAGGTACTTGGCCATGAGCCTCTCAACTTTTGTAACTTATTCATGAGCCCCACAACTTTTGTTAGGTACTTGGCCATGAGCCTCTCAACTTTTGTAATTTATTCATGAGCCCCTCAACTTTTGTTAGGTACTTGGCCATGAGCCGCTCAACTTTTGTTAGGTACTTGGCCATGAGCCTCTCAACTTTTGTTAGGTACTTGGCCATGAGCCTCTCAACTTTTGTAACTTATTCATGAGCCCCTCAACTTTTGTTAGGTACTTGGCCATGAGCCTCTCAACTTTTGTTAGGAACTTGGCCATGGGCCCCTCAACATTTGTTAGGTACTTGGCCATGAGCCTCTCAACTTTTGTAACTTATTCATGAGCCCCTCAACATTTGTTAGGTACTTGGCCATGAGCCCCTCAATTTTTGTAAGGTACTTGGCCATGAGCCCCTCAACATTTGTTAGGTACTTGGCCATGAGCCTCTCAACTTTTGTAACTTATTCATGAGCCCCTCAACTTTTGTTAGGTACTTGGCCATGAGCCCCTCAACATTTGTTAGGTACTTGGCCATGAGCCTCTCAACTTTCGTTAGGTACTTGGCCATGAGCCCCTCAACTTTTGTTAGGTACTTGGCCATGAGCCCCTCAACATTTGTTAGGTACTTGGCCATGAGCCTCTCAACTTTCGTTAGGTACTTGGCCATGAGCCTCTCAACTTTTGTTAGGAACTTGGCCATGGGCCCCTCAACATTTGTTAGGTACTTGGCCATGAGCCTCTCAACTTTTGTAACTTATTCATGAGCCCCTCAACATTTGTTAGGTACTTGGCCATGAGCCTCTCAACTTTTGTTAGGTACCTGGCCATGAGCCTCTCAACTTTTGTAACTTATTCATGAGCCCCTCAACATTTGTTAGGTACTTGGCCATGAGCCTCTCACTTTTTGTAAGGTACTTGGCCATGAGCCTCTCAACTTTTGTTAGGAACTTGGCCATGAGCCCCTCAACTTTTGTTAGGTACTTGGCCATGAGCCTCTCAACTTTTGTTAGGTACTTGGCCATGAGCCTGTCAACTTTTGTTAGGTACTTGGCCATGAGCCTCTCAACTTTTGTTAGGAACTTGGCCATGGGCCCCTCAACATTTGTTAGGTACTTGGCCATGAGCCACTCAACTTTTGTAACTTATTCATGAGCCCCTCAACTTTTGTTGAGTACTTGGCCATGAGCCCCTCAACATTTGTTAGGTACTTGGCCATGAGCCTCTCAACTTTTGTTAGGTACCTGGCCATGAGCCTCTCAACTTTTGTAACTTATTCATGAGCCCCTCAACATTTGTTAGGTACTTGGCCATGAGCCTCTCAACTTTTGTTAGGTACTTGGCCATGAGCCCCTCAACATTTGTTAGGTACTTGGCCATGAGCCCCTCAACATTTGTAACTTATTCATGAGCCCCTCAACTTTTGTTAGGTACTTGGCCATAAGCCCCTCAACTTTCGTTAGGTACTTGGCCATGAGCCTCTCAACTTTTGTTAGGTACTTGGCCATGAGCCCCTCAACATTTGTAACTTATTCATGAGCCCCTCAACTTTTGTGAGGTACTTGGCCATGAGCCTCTCAACCTTTGTAAGGTACTTGGCCATGAGCCTCTCAACTTTTGTTAGGAACTTGGCCATGAGCCTCTGAACTTTTGTTAGGTACTTGGCCATGAGCCGCTCAACTTTTGTTAAGTACTTGGCCATGAGCCTCTCAACTTTTGTATCTTATTCATGAGCCCCTCAACTTTTGTTAGGTACTTGGCCATGAGCCCCTCAACATTTGTTAGGTACTTGGCCATGAGCCTCTCAACTTTTGTAACTTATTCATGAGCCCCTCAACTTTTGTTAGGTACTTGGCCATGAGCCCCTCAACATTTGTTAGGTACTTGGCCATGAGCCTCTCAACTTTTGTAACTTATTCATGAGCCCCTCAACTTTTGTTAGGTACTTGGCCATGAGCCTCTCGACTTTTGTTAGGTACTTGGCCATGGGCCCCTCAACATTTGTTAGGTACTTGGCCATGAGCCTCTCAACTTTTGTAACTTATTCATGAGCCCCTCAACTTTTGTTGAGTACTTGGCAATGAGCCCCTCAACATTTGTTAGGTACTTGGCCGTGAGCCTCTCAACTTTTGTTAGGTACTTGGCCATGAGCCGCTCAACTTTTGTTAAGTACTTGGCCATGAGCCTCTCAACTTTTGTAACTTATTCATGAGCCCCTCAACTTTTGTTAGGTACTTGGCCATGAGCCCCTCAACATTTGTTAGGTACTTGGCCATGAGCCTCTCAACTTTTGTAACTTATTCATGAGCCCCACAACTTTTGTTAGGTACTTGGCCATGAGCCTCTCAACTTTTGTAATTTATTCATGAGCCCCTCAACTTTTGTTAGGTACTTGGCCATGAGCCGCTCAACTTTTGTTAGGTACTTGGCCATGAGCCTCTCAACTTTTGTTAGGTACTTGGCCATGAGCCTCTCAACTTTTGTAACTTATTCATGAGCCCCTCAACTTTTGTTAGGTACTTGGCCATGAGCCTCTCAACTTTTGTTAGGAACTTGGCCATGGGCCCCTCAACATTTGTTAGGTACTTGGCCATGAGCCTCTCAACTTTTGTAACTTATTCATGAGCCCCTCAACATTTGTTAGGTACTTGGCCATGAGCCCCTCAACTTTTGTAAGGTACTTGGCCATGAGCCCCTTAACATTTGTTAGGTACTTGGCCATGAGCCTCTCAACTTTTGTAACTTATTCATGAGCCCCTCAACTTTTGTTAGGTACTTGGCCATGAGCCCCTCAACATTTGTTAGGTACTTGGCCATGAGCCTCTCAACTTTCGTTAGGTACTTGGCCATGAGCCCCTCAATTTTTGTTAGGTACTTGGCCATGAGCCTCTCAACTTTTGTTAGGTACTTGGCCATGAGCCTCTCAACTTTTGTTAGGTACTTGGCCATGAGCCTCTCAACTTTTGTTAGGTACTTGGCCATGAGCCCCTCAACATTTGTTGGGTACTTGGCCATGAGCCCTTCAACATTTGTAACTTATTCATGAGCCCCTCAACTTTTGTTAGGTACTTGGCCATGAGCCCCTCAACATTTGTTAGGTACTTGGCCATGAGCCTCTCAACTTTTGTTAGGAACTTGGCCATGGGCCCCTCAACATTTGTTAGGTACTTGGCCATGAGCCTCTCAACTTTTGTAACTTATTCATGAGCCCCTCAACATTTGTTAGGTACTTGGCCATGAGCCTCTCAACTTTTGTTAGGTACCTGGCCATGAGCCTCTCAACTTTTGTAACTTATTCATGAGCCCCTCAACATTTGTTAGGTACTTGGCCATGAGCCGCTCAACTTTTGTTAGGTACTTGGCCATGAGCCGCTCAACTTTTGTTAGGTACTTGGCCATGAGCCTCTCACTTTTTGTAAGGTACTTGGCCATGAGCCTCTCAACTTTTGTTAGGAACTTGGCCATGAGCCCCTCAACTTTTGTTAGGTACTTGGCCATGAGCCTCTCAACTTTTGTTAGGTACTTGGCCATGAGCCGCTCAACTTTTGTTAAGTACTTGGCCATGAGCCGCTCAACTTTTGTTAAGTACTTGGCCATGAGCCTCTCAACTTTTGTAACTTATTCATGAGCCCCTCAACTTTTGTTAGGTACTTGGCCATGAGCCCCTCAACATTTGTTAGGTACTTGGCCATGAGCCTCTCAACTTTTGTAACTTATTCATGAGCCCCACAACTTTTGTTAGGTACTTGGCCATGAGCCTCTCAACTTTTGTAATTTATTCATGAGCCCCTCAACTTTTGTTAGGTACTTGGCCATGAGCCGCTCAACTTTTGTTAGGTACTTGGCCATGAGCCTCTCAACTTTTGTTAGGTACTTGGCCATGAGCCTCTCAACTTTTGTAACTTATTCATGAGCCCCTCAACTTTTGTTAGGTACTTGGCCATGAGCCTCTCAACTTTTGTTAGGAACTTGGCCATGGGCCCCTCAACATTTGTTAGGTACTTGGCCATGAGCCTCTCAACTTTTGTAACTTATTCATGAGCCCCTCAACATTTGTTAGGTACTTGGCCATGAGCCCCTCAACTTTTGTAAGGTACTTGGCCATGAGCCCCTTAACATTTGTTAGGTACTTGGCCATGAGCCTCTCAACTTTTGTAACTTATTCATGAGCCCCTCAACTTTTGTTAGGTACTTGGCCATGAGCCCCTCAACATTTGTTAGGTACTTGGCCATGAGCCTCTCAACTTTCGTTAGGTACTTGGCCATGAGCCCCTCAATTTTTGTTAGGTACTTGGCCATGAGCCTCTCAACTTTTGTTAGGTACTTGGCCATGAGCCTCTCAACTTTTGTTAGGTACTTGGCCATGAGCCTCTCAACTTTTGTTAGGTACTTGGCCATGAGCCCCTCAACATTTGTTGGGTACTTGGCCATGAGCCCTTCAACATTTGTAACTTATTCATGAGCCCCTCAACTTTTGTTAGGTACTTGGCCATGAGCCCCTCAACATTTGTTAGGTACTTGGCCATGAGCCTCTCAACTTTTGTTAGGAACTTGGCCATGGGCCCCTCAACATTTGTTAGGTACTTGGCCATGAGCCTCTCAACTTTTGTAACTTATTCATGAGCCCCTCAACATTTGTTAGGTACTTGGCCATGAGCCTCTCAACTTTTGTTAGGTACCTGGCCATGAGCCTCTCAACTTTTGTAACTTATTCATGAGCCCCTCAACATTTGTTAGGTACTTGGCCATGAGCCGCTCAACTTTTGTTAGGTACTTGGCCATGAGCCGCTCAACTTTTGTTAGGTACTTGGCCATGAGCCTCTCACTTTTTGTAAGGTACTTGGCCATGAGCCTCTCAACTTTTGTTAGGAACTTGGCCATGAGCCCCTCAACTTTTGTTAGGTACTTGGCCATGAGCCTCTCAACTTTTGTTAGGTACTTGGCCATGAGCCTGTCAACTTTTGTTAGGTACTTGGCCATGAGCCTCTCAACTTTTGTTAGGAACTTGGCCATGGGCCCCTCAACATTTGTTAGGTACTTGGCCATGAGCCACTCAACTTTTGTAACTTATTCATGAGCCCCTCAACTTTTGTTGAGTACTTGGCCATGAGCCCCTCAACATTTGTTAGGTACTTGGCCATGAGCCTCTCAACTTTTGTTAGGTACCTGGCCATGAGCCTCTCAACTTTTGTAACTTATTCATGAGCCCCTCAACATTTGTTAGGTACTTGGCCATGAGCCTCTCAACTTTTGTTAGGTACTTGGCCATGAGCCCCTCAACATTTGTTAGGTACTTGGCCATGAGCCCCTCAACATTTGTAACTTATTCATGAGCCCCTCAACTTTTGTTAGGTACTTGGCCATGAGCCCCTCAACTTTCGTTAGGTACTTGGCCATGAGCCTCTCAACTTTTGTTAGGTACTTGGCCATGAGCCCCTCAACATTTGTAACTTATTCATGAGCCCCTCAACTTTTGTTAGGTACATGGCCATGAGCCTCTCAACCTTTGTAAGGTACTTGGCCATGAGCCTCTCAACTTTTGTTAGGTACTTGGCCATGAGCCCCTCAACATTTGTTAGGTACTTGGCCATGAGCCTCTCAACTTTTGTAACTTATTCATGAGCCCCACAACTTTTGTTAGGTACTTGGCCATGAGCCTCTCAACTTTTGTAATTTATTCATGAGCCCCTCAACTTTTGTTAGGTACTTGGCCATGAGCCGCTCAACTTTTGTTAGGTACTTGGCCATGAGCCTCTCAACTTTTGTTAGGTACTTGGCCATGAGCCTCTCAACTTTTGTAACTTATTCATGAGCCCCTCAACTTTTGTTAGGTACTTGGCCATGAGCCTCTCAACTTTTGTTAGGAACTTGGCCATGGGCCCCTCAACATTTGTTAGGTACTTGGCCATGAGCCTCTCAACTTTTGTAACTTATTCATGAGCCCCTCAACATTTGTTAGGTACTTGGCCATGAGCCCCTCAACTTTTGTAAGGTACTTGGCCATGAGCCCCTCAACATTTGTTAGGTACTTGGCCATGAGCCTCTCAACTTTTGTAACTTATTCATGAGCCCCTCAACTTTTGTTAGGTACTTGGCCATGAGCCCCTCAACATTTGTTAGGTACTTGGCCATGAGCCTCTCAACTTTTGTAACTTATTCATGAGCCCCTCAACTTTTGTTAGGTACTTGGCCATGAGCCCCTCAACATTTGTTAGGTACTTGGCCATGAGCCGCTCAACTTTTGTTAAGTACTTGGCCATGAGCCTCTCAACTTTTGTAACTTATTCATGAGCCCCTCAACTTTTGTTAGGTACTTGGCCATGAGCCCCTCAACATTTGTTAGGTACTTGGCCATGAGCCTCTCAACTTTTGTAACTTATTCATGAGCCCCACAACTTTTGTTAGGTACTTGGCCATGAGCCTCTCAACTTTTGTAACTTATTCATGAGCCCCTCAACTTTTGTTAGGTACTTGGCCATGAGCCGCTCAACTTTTGTTAGGTACTTGGCCATGAGCCTCTCAACTTTTGTTAGGTACTTGGCCATGAGCCTCTCAACTTTTGTAACTTATTCATGAGCCCCTCAACTTTTGTTAGGTACTTGGCCATGAGCCTCTCAACTTTTGTTAGGAACTTGGCCATGGGCCCCTCAACATTTGTTAGGTACTTGGCCATGAGCCTCTCAACTTTTGTAACTTATTCATGAGCCCCTCAACATTTGTTAGGTACTTGGCCATGAGCCCCTCAACTTTTGTAAGGTACTTGGCCATGAGCCCCTCAACATTTGTTAGGTACTTGGCCATGAGCCTCTCAACTTTTGTAACTTATTCATGAGCCCCTCAACTTTTGTTAGGTACTTGGCCATGAGCCCCTCAACATTTGTTAGGTACTTGGCCATGAGCCTCTCAACTTTCGTTAGGTACTTGGCCATGAGCCCCTCAACTTTTGTTAGGTACTTGGCCATGAGCCCCTCAACATTTGTTAGGTACTTGGCCATGAGCCTCTCAACTTTCGTTAGGTACTTGGCCATGAGCCTCTCAACTTTTGTTAGGAACTTGGCCATGGGCCCCTCAACATTTGTTAGGTACTTGGCCATGAGCCTCTCAACTTTTGTAACTTATTCATGAGCCCCTCAACATTTGTTAGGTACTTGGCCATGAGCCTCTCAACTTTTGTTAGGTACCTGGCCATGAGCCTCTCAACTTTTGTAACTTATTCATGAGCCCCTCAACATTTGTTAGGTACTTGGCCATGAGCCTCTCACTTTTTGTAAGGTACTTGGCCATGAGCCTCTCAACTTTTGTTAGGAACTTGGCCATGAGCCCCTCAACTTTTGTTAGGTACTTGGCCATGAGCCTCTCAACTTTTGTTAGGTACTTGGCCATGAGCCTGTCAACTTTTGTTAGGTACTTGCCATGAGCCTCTCAACTTTTGTTAGGAACTTGGCCATGGGCCCCTCAACATTTGTTAGGTACTTGGCCATGAGCCACTCAACTTTTGTAACTTATTCATGAGCCCCTCAACTTTTGTTGAGTACTTGGCCATGAGCCCCTCAACATTTGTTAGGTACTTGGCCATGAGCCTCTCAACTTTTGTTAGGTACCTGGCCATGAGCCTCTCAACTTTTGTAACTTATTCATGAGCCCCTCAACATTTGTTAGGTACTTGGCCATGAGCCTCTCAACTTTTGTTAGGTACTTGGCCATGAGCCCCTCAACATTTGTTAGGTACTTGGCCATGAGCCCCTCAACATTTGTAACTTATTCATGAGCCCCTCAACTTTTGTTAGGTACTTGGCCATAAGCCCCTCAACTTTCGTTAGGTACTTGGCCATGAGCCTCTCAACTTTTGTTAGGTACTTGGCCATGAGCCCCTCAACATTTGTAACTTATTCATGAGCCCCTCAACTTTTGTGAGGTACTTCGCCATGAGCCTCTCAACCTTTGTAAGGTACTTGGCCATGAGCCTCTCAACTTTTGTTAGGAACTTGGCCATGAGCCTCTGAACTTTTGTTAGGTACTTGGCCATGAGCCGCTCAACTTTTGTTAAGTACTTGGCCATGAGCCTCTCAACTTTTGTATCTTATTCATGAGCCCCTCAACTTTTGTTAGGTACTTGGCCATGAGCCCCTCAACATTTGTTAGGTACTTGGCCATGAGCCTCTCAACTTTTGTAACTTATTCATGAGCCCCTCAACTTTTGTTAGGTACTTGGCCATGAGCCCCTCAACATTTGTTAGGTACTTGGCCATGAGCCTCTCAACTTTTGTAACTTATTCATGAGCCCCTCAACTTTTGTTAGGTACTTGGCCATGAGCCTCTCGACTTTTGTTAGGTACTTGGCCATGGGCCCCTCAACATTTGTTAGGTACTTGGCCATGAGCCTCTCAACTTTTGTAACTTATTCATGAGCCCCTCAACTTTTGTTGAGTACTTGGCAATGAGCCCCTCAACATTTGTTAGGTACTTGGCCGTGAGCCTCTCAACTTTTGTTAGGTACTTGGCCATGAGCCGCTCAACTTTTGTTAAGTACTTGGCCATGAGCCTCTCAACTTTTGTAACTTATTCATGAGCCCCTCAACTTTTGTTAGGTACTTGGCCATGAGCCCCTCAACATTTGTTAGGTACTTGGCCATGAGCCTCTCAACTTTTGTAACTTATTCATGAGCCCCACAACTTTTGTTAGGTACTTGGCCATGAGCCTCTCAACTTTTGTAATTTATTCATGAGCCCCTCAACTTTTGTTAGGTACTTGGCCATGAGCCGCTCAACTTTTGTTAGGTACTTGGCCATGAGCCTCTCAACTTTTGTTAGGTACTTGGCCATGAGCCTCTCAACTTTTGTAACTTATTCATGAGCCCCTCAACTTTTGTTAGGTACTTGGCCATGAGCCTCTCAACTTTTGTTAGGAACTTGGCCATGGGCCCCTCAACATTTGTTAGGTACTTGGCCATGAGCCTCTCAACTTTTGTAACTTATTCATGAGCCCCTCAACATTTGTTAGGTACTTGGCCATGAGCCCCTCAACTTTTGTAAGGTACTTGGCCATGAGCCCCTTAACATTTGTTAGGTACTTGGCCATGAGCCTCTCAACTTTTGTAACTTATTCATGAGCCCCTCAACTTTTGTTAGGTACTTGGCCATGAGCCCCTCAACATTTGTTAGGTACTTGGCCATGAGCCTCTCAACTTTCGTTAGGTACTTGGCCATGAGCCCCTCAATTTTTGTTAGGTACTTGGCCATGAGCCTCTCAACTTTTGTTAGGTACTTGGCCATGAGCCTCTCAACTTTTGTTAGGTACTTGGCCATGAGCCTCTCAACTTTTGTTAGGTACTTGGCCATGAGCCCCTCAACATTTGTTGGGTACTTGGCCATGAGCCCTTCAACATTTGTAACTTATTCATGAGCCCCTCAACTTTTGTTAGGTACTTGGCCATGAGCCCCTCAACATTTGTTAGGTACTTGGCCATGAGCCTCTCAACTTTTGTTAGGAACTTGGCCATGGGCCCCTCAACATTTGTTAGGTACTTGGCCATGAGCCTCTCAACTTTTGTAACTTATTCATGAGCCCCTCAACATTTGTTAGGTACTTGGCCATGAGCCTCTCAACTTTTGTTAGGTACCTGGCCATGAGCCTCTCAACTTTTGTAACTTATTCATGAGCCCCTCAACATTTGTTAGGTACTTGGCCATGAGCCGCTCAACTTTTGTTAGGTACTTGGCCATGAGCCGCTCAACTTTTGTTAGGTACTTGGCCATGAGCCTCTCACTTTTTGTAAGGTACTTGGCCATGAGCCTCTCAACTTTTGTTAGGAACTTGGCCATGAGCCCCTCAACTTTTGTTAGGTACTTGGCCATGAGCCTCTCAACTTTTGTTAGGTACTTGGCCATGAGCCTGTCAACTTTTGTTAGGTACTTGGCCATGAGCCTCTCAACTTTTGTTAGGAACTTGGCCATGGGCCCCTCAACATTTGTTAGGTACTTGGCCATGAGCCACTCAACTTTTGTAACTTATTCATGAGCCCCTCAACTTTTGTTGAGTACTTGGCCATGAGCCCCTCAACATTTGTTAGGTACTTGGCCATGAGCCTCTCAACTTTTGTTAGGTACCTGGCCATGAGCCTCTCAACTTTTGTAACTTATTCATGAGCCCCTCAACATTTGTTAGGTACTTGGCCATGAGCCTCTCAACTTTTGTTAGGTACTTGGCCATGAGCCCCTCAACATTTGTTAGGTACTTGGCCATGAGCCCCTCAACATTTGTAACTTATTCATGAGCCCCTCAACTTTTGTTAGGTACTTGGCCATGAGCCCCTCAACTTTCGTTAGGTACTTGGCCATGAGCCTCTCAACTTTTGTTAGGTACTTGGCCATGAGCCCCTCAACATTTGTAACTTATTCATGAGCCCCTCAACTTTTGTTAGGTACATGGCCATGAGCCTCTCAACCTTTGTAAGGTACTTGGCCATGAGCCTCTCAACTTTTGTTAGGAACTTGGCCATGAGCCTCTGAACTTTTGTTAGGTACTTGGCCATGAGCCGCTCAACTTTTGTTAAGTACTTGGCCATGAGCCTCTCAACTTTTGTATCTTATTCATGAGCCCCTCAACTTTTGTTAGGTACTTGGCCATGAGCCCCTCAACATTTGTTAGGTACTTGGCCATGAGCCTCTCAACTTTTGTAACTTATTCATGAGCCCCTCAACTTTTGTTAGGTACTTGGCCATGAGCCCCTCAACATTTGTTAGGTACTTGGCCATGAGCCTCTCAACTTTTGTAACTTATTCATGAGCCCCTCAACTTTTGTTAGGTACTTGGCCATGAGCCTCTCGACTTTTGTTAGGTACTTGGCCATGGGCCCCTCAACATTTGTTAGGTACTTGGCCATGAGCCTCTCAACTTTTGTAACTTATTCATGAGCCCCTCAACTTTTGTTGAGTACTTGGCAATGAGCCCCTCAACATTTGTTAGGTACTTGGCCGTGAGCCTCTCAACTTTTGTTAGGTACCTGGCCATGAGCCTCTCAACTTTTGTAACTTATTCATGAGCCCCTCAACATTTGTTAGGTACTTGGCCATGAGCCTCTCAACTTTTGTTAGGTACTTGGCCATGAGCCCCTCAACATTTGTTAGGTACTTGGCCATGAGCCCCTCAACATTTGTAACTTATTCATGAGCCCCTCAACTTTTGTTAGGTACTTGGCCATGAGCCCCTCAACTTTCGTTAGGTACTTGGCCATGAGCCTCTCAACTTTTGTTAGGTACTTGGCCATGAGCCCCTCAACATTTGTAACTTATTCATGAGCCCCTCAACTTTTGTTAGGTACATGGCCATGAGCCTCTCAACCTTTGTAAGGTACTTGGCCATGAGCCTCTCAACTTTTGTTAGGAACTTGGCCATGAGCCTCTGAACTTTTGTTAGGTACTTGGCCATGAGCCGCTCAACTTTTGTTAAGTACTTGGCCATGAGCCTCTCAACTTTTGTATCTTATTCATGAGCCCCTCAACTTTTGTTAGGTACTTGGCCATGAGCCCCTCAACATTTGTTAGGTACTTGGCCATGAGCCTCTCAACTTTTGTAACTTATTCATGAGCCCCTCAACTTTTGTTAGGTACTTGGCCATGAGCCCCTCAACATTTGTTAGGTACTTGGCCATGAGCCTCTCAACTTTTGTAACTTATTCATGAGCCCCTCAACTTTTGTTAGGTACTTGGCCATGAGCCTCTCGACTTTTGTTAGGTACTTGGCCATGGGCCCCTCAACATTTGTTAGGTACTTGGCCATGAGCCTCTCAACTTTTGTAACTTATTCATGAGCCCCTCAACTTTTGTTGAGTACTTGGCAATGAGCCCCTCAACATTTGTTAGGTACTTGGCCGTGAGCCTCTCAACTTTTGTTAGGTACTTGGCCATGAGCCGCTCAACTTTTGTTAAGTACTTGGCCATGAGCCTCTCAACTTTTGTAACTTATTCATGAGCCCCTCAACTTTTGTAAGGTACTTGGCCATGAGCCCCTCAACATTTGTTAGGTACTTGGCCATGAGCCTCTCAACTTTTGTAACTTATTCATGAGCCCCACAACTTTTGTTAGGTACTTGGCCATGAGCCTCTCAACTTTTGTAATTTATTCATGAGCCCCTCAACTTTTGTTAGGTACTTGGCCATGAGCCGCTCAACTTTTGTTAGGTACTTGGCCATGAGCCTCTCAACTTTTGTTAGGTACTTGGCCATGAGCCTCTCAACTTTTGTAACTTATTCATGAGCCCCTCAACTTTTGTTAGGTACTTGGCCATGAGCCTCTCAACTTTTGTTAGGAACTTGGCCATGGGCCCCTCAACATTTGTTAGGTACTTGGCCATGACCCTCTCAACTTTTGTAACTTATTCATGAGCCCCTCAACATTTGTTAGGTACTTGGCCATGAGCCCCTCAACTTTTGTAAGGTACTTGGCCATGAGCCCCTTAACATTTGTTAGGTACTTGGCCATGAGCCTCTCAACTTTTGTAACTTATTCATGAGCCCCTCAACTTTTGTAAGGTACTTGGCCATGAGCCCCTCAACATTTGTTAGGAACTTGGCCATGAGCCTCTCAACTTTCGTTAGGTACTTGGCCATGAGCCCCTCAACTTTTGTTAGGTACTTGGCCATGAGCCTCTCAACTTTTGTTAGGTACTTGGCCATGAGCCTCTCAACTTTTGTTAGGTACTTGGCCATGAGCCTCTCAACTTTTGTTAGGTACTTGGCCATGAGCCCCTCAACATTTGTTGGGTACTTGGCCATGAGCCCTTCAACATTTGTAACTTATTCATGAGCCCCTCAACTTTTGTTAGGTACTTGGCCATGAGCCCCTCAACATTTGTTAGGTACTTGGCCATGAGCCTCTCAACTTTTGTTAGGAACTTGGCCATGGGCCCCTCAACATTTGTTAGGTACTTGGCCATGAGCCTCTCAACTTTTGCAACTTATTCATGAGCCCCTCAACATTTGTTAGGTACTTGGCCATGAGCCTCTCAACTTTTGTTAGGTACCTGGCCATGAGCCTCTCAACTTTTGTAACTTATTCATGAGCCCCTCAACATTTGTTAGGTACTTGGCCATGAGCCTCTCAATTTTTGTTAGGTACTTGGCCATGAGCCCCTCAACATTTGTTAGGTACTTGGCCATGAGCCCCTCAACATTTGTAACTTATTCATGAGCCCCTCAACTTTTGTTAGGTACTTGGCCATGAGCCCCTCAACATTTGTTAGGTACTTGGCCATGAGCCTCTCAACTTTCGTTAGGTCCTTGGCCATGAGCCTCTCAACTTTTGTTAGGTACTTGGCCATGAGCCCCTCAACATTTGTAACTTATTCATGAGCCCCTCAACTTTTGTTAGGTACTTGGCCATGAGCCTCTCAACCTTTGTAAGGTACTTGGCCATGAGCCTCTCAACTTTTGTTAGATACTTGGCCATGAGCCTCTCAACTTTTGTAACTTATTCATGAGCCCCTATACTTTTGTTAGGAACGTGGCCATGAGCCTCTCAACTTTTGTAATTTATTCATGAGCCCCTCAACTTTTGTTAGGTACTTGGCCATGAGCCGCTCAACTTTTGTTAGGTACTTGGCCATGAGCCGCTCAACTTTTGTTAGGTACTTGGCCATGAGCCTCTCACTTTTTGTAAGGTACTTGGCCATGAGCCTCTCAACTTTTGTTAGGAACTTGGCCATGAGCCCCTCAACTTTTGTTAGGTACTTGGCCATGAGCCTCTCAACTTTTGTTAGGTACTTGGCCATGAGCCTGTCAACTTTTGTTAGGTACTTGGCCATGAGCCTCTCAACTTTTGTTAGGAACTTGGCCATGGGCCCCTCAACATTTGTTAGGTACTTGGCCATGAGTCACTCAACTTTTGTAACTTATTCATGAGCCCCTCAACTTTTGTTAGGTACTTGGCCATGAGCCGCTCAACTTTTGTTAGGTACTTGGCCATGAGCCGCTCAACTTTTGTTAGGTACTTGGCCATGGGCCCCTCAACATTTGTTAGGTACTTGGCCATGAGCCTCTCAACTTTTGTTAGGTACCTGGCCATGAGCCTCTCAACTTTTGTAACTTATTCATGAGCCCCTCAACATTTGTTAGGTACTTGGCCATGAGCCTCTCAACTTTTGTTAGGTACTTGGCCATGAGCCCCTCAACATTTGTTAGGTACTTGGCCATGAGCCCCTCAACATTTGTAACTTATTCATGAGCCCCTCAACTTTTGTTAGGTACTTGGCCATGAGCCCCTCAACATTTTTAAGGTACTTGGCCATGAGCCTCTCAACTTTCGTTAGGTACTTGGCCATGAGCCTCTCAACTTTTGTTAGGTACTTGGCCATGAGCCCCTCAACATTTGTAACTTATTCATGAGCCCCTCAACTTTTGTTAGGTACTTGGCCATGAGCCTCTCAACCTTTGTAAGGTACTTGGCCATGAGCCTCTCAACTTTTGTTAGGAACTGGGCCATGAGCCTCTCAACTTTTGTTAGGAACTTGGCCATGAGCCTCTGAACTTTTGTTAGGTACTTGGCCATGAGCCGCTCAACTTTTGTTAAGTACTTGGCCATGAGCCTCTCAACTTTTGTATCATATTCATGAGCCCCTCAACTTTTGTTAGGTACTTGGCCATGAGCCCCTCAACATTTTTTAGGTACTTGGCCATGAGCCTCTCAACTTTTGTAACTTATTCATGAGCCCCTCAACTTTTGTTAGGTACTTGGCCATGAGCCCCTCAACATTTGTTAGGTACTTGGCCATGAGCCTCTCAACTTTTGTAACTTATTCATGAGCCCCTCATTTTTTGTTAGGTACTTGGCCATGAGTCTCTCAACTTTTGTTAGGTACTTGGCCATGAGCCCCTCAACATTTGTTAGGTACTTGGCCATGAGCCCCTCAACTTTTGTTAGGTACTTGGCCATGAGCCTCTCAACTTTTGTTAGGTACTTGGCCATGAGCCTCTCAACTTTTGTTAGGTACTTGGCCATGAGCCTCTCAACTTTTGTTAGGTACTTGGCCATGAGCCTCTCAACTTTTGTTAGGTACTTGGCCATGAGCCCCTCAACATTTGTTAGGTACTTGGCCATGAGCCTCTCAACTTTTGTTAGGTACCTGGCCATGAGCCTCTCAACTTTTGTAACTTATTCATGAGCCCCTCAACATTTGTTAGGTACTTGGCCATGAGTCTCTCAACTTTTGTTAGGTACTTGGCCATGAGCCCCTCAACATTTGTTAGGTACTTGGCCATGAGCCCCTCAACATTTGTAACTTATTCATGAGCCCCTAAACTTTTGTTGGGTACTTGGCCATGAGCCCCTCAACATTTGTTAGGTACTTGGCCATGAGCCTCTCAACTTTTGTAACTTATTCATGAGCCTCTCAACTTTTGTTAGGTACTTGGCCATGAGCCTCTCAACTTTTGTTAGGTACTTGGCCATGAGCTCCTCAACTTTTGTTACATACTTGGCCATGAGCCTCTCAACTTTTGTAACTTATTCATGAGCCCCTATACTTTTGTTAGGAACTTGGCCATGAGCCTCTCAACTTTTGTAATTTATTCATGAGCCCCTCAACTTTTGTTAGGTACTTGGCCATGAGCCGCTCAACTTTTGTTAGGTACTTGGCCATGAGCCTCTCAACTTTTGTTAGGTACTTGGCCATGAGCTCCTCAACTTTTGTTAGATACTTGGCCATGAGCCTCTCAACTTTTGTAACTTATTCATGAGCCCCTATACTTTTGTTAGGAACGTGGCCATGAGCCTCTCAACTTTTGTAATTTATTCATGAGCCCCTCAACTTTTGTTAGGTACTTGGCCATGAGCCGCTCAACTTTTGTTAGGTACTTGGCCATGAGCCGCTCAACTTTTGTTAGGTACTTGGCCATGAGCCTCTCACTTTTTGTAAGGTACTTGGCCATGAGCCTCTCAACTTTTGTTAGGAACTTGGCCATGAGCCCCTCAACATTTGTTAGGTACTTGGCCATGAGCCTCTCAACTTTTGTTAGGTACTTGGCCATGAGCCTGTCAACTTTTGTTAGGTACTTGGCCATGAGCCTCTCAACTTTTGTTAGGAACTTGGCCATGGGCCCCTCAACATTTGTTAGGTACTTGGCCATGAGCCACTCAACTTTTGTAACTTATTCATGAGCCCCTCAACTTTTGTTGAGTACTTGGCCATGAGCCCCTCAACATTTGTTAGGTACTTGGCCATGAGCCTCTCAACTTTTGTTAGGTACCTGGCCATGAGCCTCTCAACTTTTGTAACTTATTCATGAGCCCCTCAACATTTGTTAGGTACTTGGCCATGAGCCTCTCAACTTTTGTTAGGTACTTGGCCATGAGCCCCTCAACATTTGTTAGGTACTTGGCCATGAGCCCCTCAACATTTGTAACTTATTCATGAGCCCCTCAACTTTTGTTAGGTACTTGGCCATGAGCCCCTCAACATTTGTAAGGTACTTGGCCATGAGCCTCTCAACTTTCGTTAGGTACTTGGCCATGAGCCTCTCAACTTTTGTTAGGTACTTGGCCATGAGCCCCTCAACATTTGTAACTTATTCATGAGCCCCTCAACTTTTGTTAGGTACTTGGCCATGAGCCTCTCAACCTTTGTAAGGTACTTGGCCATGAGCCTCTCAACTTTTGTTAGGAACTGGGCCATGAGCCTCTCAACTTTTGTTAGGAACTTGGCCATGAGCCTCTGAACTTTTGTTAGGTACTTGGCCATGAGCCGCTCAACTTTTGTTAAGTACTTGGCCATGAGCCTCTCAACTTTTGTATCTTATTCATGAGCCCCTCAACTTTTGTTAGGTACTTGGCCATGAGCCCCTCAACATTTTTTAGGTACTTGGCCATGAGCCTCTCAACTTTTGTAACTTATTCATGAGCCCCTCAACTTTTGTTAGGTACTTGGCCATGAGCCCCTCAACATTTGTTAGGTACTTGGCCATGAGCCTCTCAACTTTTGTTAGGAACTTGGCCATGGGCCCCTCAACATTTGTTAGGTACTTGGCCATGAGCCACTCAACTTTTGTAACTTATTCATGAGCCCCTCAACTTTTGTTGAGTACTTGGCCATGAGCCTCTCAACTTTTGTAACTTATTCATGAGCCCCTCAACTTTTGTTAGGTACTTGGCCATGAGCCCCTCAACATTTGTTAGGTACTTGGCCATGAGCCTCTCAACTTTTGTAACTTATTCATGAGCCCCACAACTTTTGTTAGGTACTTGGCCATGAGCCTCTCAACTTTTGTAATTTATTCATGAGCCCCTCAACTTTTGTTAGGTACTTGGCCATGAGCCGCTCAACTTTTGTTAGGTACTTGGCCATGAGCCTCTCAACTTTTGTTAGGTACTTGGCCATGAGCCTCTCAACTTTTGTAACTTATTCATGAGCCCCTCAACTTTTGTTAGGTACTTGGCCATGAGCCTCTCAACTTTTGTTAGGAACTTGGCCATGGGCCCCTCAACATTTGTTAGGTACTTGGCCATGAGCCTCTCAACTTTTGTAACTTATTCATGAGCCCCTCAACATTTGTTAGGTACTTGGCCATGAGCCCCTCAACTTTTGTAAGGTACTTGGCCATGAGCCCCTCAACATTTGTTAGGTACTTGGCCATGAGCCTCTCAACTTTTGTAACTTATTCATGAGCCCCTCAACTTTTGTTAGGTACTTGGCCATGAGCCCCTCAACATTTGTTAGGTACTTGGCCATGAGCCTCTCAACTTTTGTAACTTATTCATGAGCCCCTCAACTTTTGTTAGGTACTTGGCCATGAGCCCCTCAACATTTGTTAGGTACTTGGCCATGAGCCGCTCAACTTTTGTTAAGTACTTGGCCATGAGCCTCTCAACTTTTGTAACTTATTCATGAGCCCCTCAACTTTTGTTAGGTACTTGGCCATGAGCCCCTCAACATTTGTTAGGTACTTGGCCATGAGCCTCTCAACTTTTGTAACTTATTCATGAGCCCCACAACTTTTGTTAGGTACTTGGCCATGAGCCTCTCAACTTTTGTAATTTATTCATGAGACCCTCAACTTTTGTTAGGTACTTGGCCATGAGCCGCTCAACTTTTGTTAGGTACTTGGCCATGAGCCTCTCAACTTTTGTTAGGTACTTGGCCATGAGCCTCTCAACTTTTGTAACTTATTCATGAGCCCCTCAACTTTTGTTAGGTACTTGGCCATGAGCCTCTCAACTTTTGTTAGGAACTTGGCCATGGGCCCCTCAACATTTGTTAGGTACTTGGCCATGAGCCTCTCAACTTTTGTAACTTATTCATGAGCCCCTCAACATTTGTTAGGTACTTGGCCATGAGCCCCTCAATTTTTGTAAGGTACTTGGCCATGAGCCCCTCAACATTTGTTAGGTACTTGGCCATGAGCCTCTCAACTTTTGTAACTTATTCATGAGCCCCTCAACTTTTGTTAGGTACTTGGCCATGAGCCCCTCAACATTTGTTAGGTACTTGGCCATGAGCCTCTCAACTTTCGTTAGGTACTTGGCCATGAGCCCCTCAACTTTTGTTAGGTACTTGGCCATGAGCCCCTCAACATTTGTTAGGTACTTGGCCATGAGCCTCTCAACTTTCGTTAGGTACTTGGCCATGAGCCTCTCAACTTTTGTTAGGAACTTGGCCATGGGCCCCTCAACATTTGTTAGGTACTTGGCCATGAGCCTCTCAACTTTTGTAACTTATTCATGAGCCCCTCAACATTTGTTAGGTACTTGGCCATGAGCCTCTCAACTTTTGTTAGGTACCTGGCCATGAGCCTCTCAACTTTTGTAACTTATTCATGAGCCCCTCAACATTTGTTAGGTACTTGGCCATGAGCCTCTCACTTTTTGTAAGGTACTTGGCCATGAGCCTCTCAACTTTTGTTAGGAACTTGGCCATGAGCCCCTCAACTTTTGTTAGGTACTTGGCCATGAGCCTCTCAACTTTTGTTAGGTACTTGGCCATGAGCCTGTCAACTTTTGTTAGGTACTTGGCCATGAGCCTCTCAACTTTTGTTAGGAACTTGGCCATGGGCCCCTCAACATTTGTTAGGTACTTGGCCATGAGCCACTCAACTTTTGTAACTTATTCATGAGCCCCTCAACTTTTGTTGAGTACTTGGCCATGAGCCCCTCAACATTTGTTAGGTACTTCGCCATGAGCCTCTCAACTTTTGTTAGGTACCTGGCCATGAGCCTCTCAACTTTTGTAACTTATTCATGAGCCCCTCAACATTTGTTAGGTACTTGGCCATGAGCCTCTCAACTTTTGTTAGGTACTTGGCCATGAGCCCCTCAACATTTGTTAGGTACTTGGCCATGAGCCCCTCAACATTTGTAACTTATTCATGAGCCCCTCAACTTTTGTTAGGTACTTGGCCATAAGCCCCTCAACTTTCGTTAGGTACTTGGCCATGAGCCTCTCAACTTTTGTTAGGTACTTGGCCATGAGCCCCTCAACATTTGTAACTTATTCATGAGCCCCTCAACTTTTGTGAGGTACTTGGCCATGAGCCTCTCAACCTTTGTAAGGTACTTGGCCATGAGCCTCTCAACTTTTGTTAGGAACTTGGCCATGAGCCTCTGAACTTTTGTTAGGTACTTGGCCATGAGCCGCTCAACTTTTGTTAAGTACTTGGCCATGAGCCTCTCAACTTTTGTATCTTATTCATGAGCCCCTCAACTTTTGTTAGGTACTTGGCCATGAGCCCCTCAACATTTGTTAGGTACTTGGCCATGAGCCTCTCAACTTTTGTAACTTATTCATGAGCCCCTCAACTTTTGTTAGGTACTTGGCCATGAGCCCCTCAACATTTGTTAGGTACTTGGCCATGAGCCTCTCAACTTTTGTAACTTATTCATGAGCCCCTCAACTTTTGTTAGGTACTTGGCCATGAGCCTCTCGACTTTTGTTAGGTACTTGGCCATGGGCCCCTCAACATTTGTTAGGTACTTGGCCATGAGCCTCTCAACTTTTGTAACTTATTCATGAGCCCCTCAACTTTTGTTGAGAACTTGGCAATGAGCCCCTCAACATTTGTTAGGTACTTGGCCGTGAGCCTCTCAACTTTTGTTAGGTACTTGGCCATGAGCCGCTCAACTTTTGTTAAGTACTTGGCCATGAGCCTCTCAACTTTTGTAACTTATTCATGAGCCCCTCAACTTTTGTTAGGTACTTGGCCATGAGCCCCTCAACATTTGTTAGGTACTTGGCCATGAGCCTCTCAACTTTTGTAACTTATTCATGAGCCCCACAACTTTTGTTAGGTACTTGGCCATGAGCCTCTCAACTTTTGTAATTTATTCATGAGCCCCTCAACTTTTGTTAGGTACTTGGCCATGAGCCGCTCAACTTTTGTTAGGTACTTGGCCATGAGCCTCTCAACTTTTGTTAGGTACTTGGCCATGAGCCTCTCAACTTTTGTAACTTATTCATGAGCCCCTCAACTTTTGTTAGGTACTTGGCCATGAGCCTCTCAACTTTTGTTAGGAACTTGGCCATGGGCCCCTCAACATTTGTTAGGTACTTGGCCATGAGCCTCTCAACTTTTGTAACTTATTCATGAGCCCCTCAACATTTGTTAGGTACTTGGCCATGAGCCCCTCAACTTTTGTAAGGTACTTGGCCATGAGCCCCTTAACATTTGTTAGGTACTTGGCCATGAGCCTCTCAACTTTTGTAACTTATTCATGAGCCCCTCAACTTTTGTTAGGTACTTGGCCATGAGCCTCTCAACTTTTGTTAGGTACTTGGCCATGAGCCTCTCAACTTTTGTTAGGTACTTGGCCATGAGCCTCTCAACTTTTGTTAGGTACTTGGCCATGAGCCTCTCAACTTTTGTTAGGTACTTGGCCATGAGCCCCTCAACATTTGTTGGGTACTTGGCCATGAGCCCTTCAACATTTGTAACTTATTCATGAGCCCCTCAACTTTTGTTAGGTACTTGGCCATGAGCCCCTCAACATTTGTTAGGTACTTGGCCATGAGCCTCTCAACTTTTGTTAGGAACTTGGCCATGGGCCCCTCAACATTTGTTAGGTACTTGGCCATGAGCCTCTCAACTTTTGTAACTTATTCATGAGCCCCTCAACATTTGTTAGGTACTTGGCCATGAGCCTCTCAACTTTTGTTAGGTACCTGGCCATGAGCCTCTCAACTTTTGTAACTTATTCATGAGCCCCTCAACATTTGTTAGGTACTTGGCCATGAGCCGCTCAACTTTTGTTAGGTACTTGGCCATGAGCCGCTCAACTTTTGTTAGGTACTTGGCCATGAGCCTCTCACTTTTTGTAAGGTACTTGGCCATGAGCCTCTCAACTTTTGTTAGGAACTTGGCCATGAGCCCCTCAACTTTTGTTAGGTACTTGGCCATGAGCCTCTCAACTTTTGTTAGGTACTTGGCCATGAGCCTGTCAACTTTTGTTAGGTACTTGGCCATGAGCCTCTCAACTTTTGTTAGGAACTTGGCCATGGGCCCCTCAACATTTGTTAGGTACTTGGCCATGAGCCACTCAACTTTTGTAACTTATTCATGAGCCCCTCAACTTTTGTTGAGTACTTGGCCATGAGCCCCTCAACATTTGTTAGGTACTTGGCCATGAGCCTCTCAACTTTTGTTAGGTACCTGGCCATGAGCCTCTCAACTTTTGTAACTTATTCATGAGCCCCTCAACATTTGTTAGGTACTTGGCCATGAGCCTCTCAACTTTTGTTAGGTACTTGGCCATGAGCCCCTCAACATTTGTTAGGTACTTGGCCATGAGCCCCTCAACATTTGTAACTTATTCATGAGCCCCTCAACTTTTGTTAGGTACTTGGCCATGAGCCCCTCAACTTTCGTTAGGTACTTGGCCATGAGCCTCTCAACTTTTGTTAGGTACTTGGCCATGAGCCCCTCAACATTTGTAACTTATTCATGAGCCCCTCAACTTTTGTTAGGTACATGGCCATGAGCCTCTCAACCTTTGTAAGGTACTTGGCCATGAGCCTCTCAACTTTTGTTAGGAACTTGGCCATGAGCCTCTGAACTTTTGTTAGGTACTTGGCCATGAGCCGCTCAACTTTTGTTAAGTACTTGGCCATGAGCCTCTCAACTTTTGTATCTTATTCATGAGCCCCTCAACTTTTGTTAGGTACTTGGCCATGAGCCCCTCAACATTTGTTAGGTACTTGGCCATGAGCCTCTCAACTTTTGTAACTTATTCATGAGCCCCTCAACTTTTGTTAGGTACTTGGCCATGAGCCCCTCAACATTTGTTAGGTACTTGGCCATGAGCCTCTCAACTTTTGTAACTTATTCATGAGCCCCTCAACTTTTGTTAGGTACTTGGCCATGAGCCTCTCGACTTTTGTTAGGTACTTGGCCATGGGCCCCTCAACATTTGTTAGGTACTTGGCCATGAGCCTCTCAACTTTTGTAACTTATTCATGAGCCCCTCAACTTTTGTTGAGTACTTGGCAATGAGCCCCTCAACATTTGTTAGGTACTTGGCCGTGAGCCTCTCAACTTTTGTTAGGTACTTGGCCATGAGCCGCTCAACTTTTGTTAAGTACTTGGCCATGAGCCTCTCAACTTTTGTAACTTATTCATGAGCCCCTCAACTTTTGTAAGGTACTTGGCCATGAGCCCCTCAACATTTGTTAGGTACTTGGCCATGAGCCTCTCAACTTTTGTAACTTATTCATGAGCCCCACAACTTTTGTTAGGTACTTGGCCATGAGCCTCTCAACTTTTGTAATTTATTCATGAGCCCCTCAACTTTTGTTAGGTACTTGGCCATGAGCCGCTCAACTTTTGTTAGGTACTTGGCCATGAGCCTCTCAACTTTTGTTAGGTACTTGGCCATGAGCCTCTCAACTTTTGTAACTTATTCATGAGCCCCTCAACTTTTGTTAGGTACTTGGCCATGAGCCTCTCAACTTTTGTTAGGAACTTGGCCATGGGCCCCTCAACATTTGTTAGGTACTTGGCCATGAGCCTCTCAACTTTTGTAACTTATTCATGAGCCCCTCAACATTTGTTAGGTACTTGGCCATGAGCCCCTCAACTTTTGTAAGGTACTTGGCCATGAGCCCCTTAACATTTGTTAGGTACTTGGCCATGAGCCTCTCAACTTTTGTAACTTATTCATGAGCCCCTCAACTTTTGTAAGGTACTTGGCCATGAGCCCCTCAACATTTGTTAGGTACTTGGCCATGAGCCTCTCAACTTTCGTTAGGTACTTGGCCATGAGCCCCTCAACTTTTGTTAGGTACTTGGCCATGAGCCTCTCAACTTTTGTTAGGTACTTGGCCATGAGCCTCTCAACTTTTGTTAGGTACTTGGCCATGAGCCTCTCAACTTTTGTTAGGTACTTGGCCATGAGCCCCTCAACATTTGTTGGGTACTTGGCCATGAGCCCTTCAACATTTGTAACTTATTCATGAGCCCCTCAACTTTTGTTAGGTACTTGGCCATGAGCCCCTCAACATTTGTTAGGTACTTGGCCATGAGCCTCTCAACTTTTGTTAGGAACTTGGCCATGGGCCCCTCAACATTTGTTAGGTACTTGGCCATGAGCCTCTCAACTTTTGCAACTTATTCATGAGCCCCTCAACATTTGTTAGGTACTTGGCCATGAGCCTCTCAACTTTTGTTAGGTACCTGGCCATGAGCCTCTCAACTTTTGTAACTTATTCATGAGCCCCTCAACATTTGTTAGGTACTTGGCCATGAGCCTCTCAATTTTTGTTAGGTACTTGGCCATGAGCCCCTCAACATTTGTTAGGTACTTGGCCATGAGCCCCTCAACATTTGTAACTTATTCATGAGCCCCTCAACTTTTGTTAGGTACTTGGCCATGAGCCCCTCAACATTTGTTAGGTACTTGGCCATGAGCCTCTCAACTTTCGTTAGGTCCTTGGCCATGAGCCTCTCAACTTTTGTTAGGTACTTGGCCATGAGCCCCTCAACATTTGTAACTTATTCATGAGCCCCTCAACTTTTGTTAGGTACTTGGCCATGAGCCTCTCAACTTTTGTAACTTATTCATGAGCCCCTCAACATTTGTTAGGTACTTGGCCATGAGCCTCTCAATTTTTGTTAGGTACTTGGCCATGAGCCCCTCAACATTTGTTAGGTACTTGGCCATGAGCCCCTCAACATTTGTAACTTATTCATGAGCCCCTCAACTTTTGTTAGGTACTTGGCCATGAGCCTCTCAACTTTTGTTAGGTACCTGGCCATGAGCCTCTCAACTTTTGTAACTTATTCATGAGCCCCTCAACATTTGTTAGGTACTTGGCCATGAGCCTCTCAATTTTTGTTAGGTACTTGGCCATGAGCCCCTCAACATTTGTTAGGTACTTGGCCATGAGCCCCTCAACATTTGTAACTTATTCATGAGCCCCTCAACTTTTGTTAGGTACTTGGCCATGAGCCCCTCAACATTTGTTAGGTACTTGGCCATGAGCCTCTCAACTTTCGTTAGGTCCTTGGCCATGAGCCTCTCAACTTTTGTTAGGTACTTGGCCATGAGCCCCTCAACATTTGTAACTTATTCATGAGCCCCTCAACTTTTGTTAGGTACTTGGCCATGAGCCTCTCAACCTTTGTAAGGTACTTGGCCAAGAGCCTCTCAACTTTTGTTAGATACTTGGCCATGAGCCTCTCAACTTTTGTAACTTATTCATGAGCCCCTATACTTTTGTTAGGAACGTGGCCATGAGCCTCTCAACTTTTGTAATTTATTCATGAGCCCCTCAACTTTTGTTAGGTACTTGGCCATGAGCCGCTCAACTTTTGTTAGGTACTTGGCCATGAGCCGCTCAACTTTTGTTAGGTACTTGGCCATGAGCCTTCCACTTTTTGTAAGGTACTTGGCCATGAGCCTCTCAACTTTTGTTAGGAACTTGGCCATGAGCCCCTCAACTTTTGTTAGGTACTTGGCCATGAGCCTCTCAACTTTTGTTAGGTACTTGGCCATGAGCCTGTCAACTTTTGTTAGGTACTTGGCCATGAGCCTCTCAACTTTTGTTAGGAACTTGGCCATGGGCCCCTCAACATTTGTTAGGTACTTGGCCATGAGCCACTCAACTTTTGTAACTTATTCATGAGCCCCTCAACTTTTGTTAGGTACTTGGCCATGAGCCGCTCAACTTTTGTTAGGTACTTGGCCATGAGCCGCTCAACTTTTGTTAGGTACTTGGCCATGGGCCCCTCAACATTTGTTAGGTACTTGGCCATGAGCCTCTCAACTTTTGTTAGGTACCTGGCCATGAGCCTCTCAACTTTTGTAACTTATTCATGAGCCCCTCAACATTTGTTAGGTACTTGGCCATGAGCCTCTCAACTTTTGTTAGGTACTTGGCCATGAGCCCCTCAACATTTGTTAGGTACTTGGCCATGAGCCCCTCAACATTTGTAACTTATTCATGAGCCCCTCAACTTTTGTTAGGTACTTGGCCATGAGCCCCTCAACATTTTTAAGGTACTTGGCCATGAGCCTCTCAACTTTCGTTAGGTACTTGGCCATGAGCCTCTCAACTTTTGTTAGGTACTTGGCCATGAGCCCCTCAACATTTGTAACTTATTCATGAGCCCCTCAACTTTTGTTAGGTACTTGGCCATGAGCCTCTCAACCTTTGTAAGGTACTTGGCCATGAGCCTCTCAACTTTTGTTAGGAACTGGGCCATGAGCCTCTCAACTTTTGTTAGGAACTTGGCCATGAGCCTCTGAACTTTTGTTAGGTACTTGGCCATGAGCCGCTCAACTTTTGTTAAGTACTTGGCCATGAGCCTCTCAACTTTTGTATCATATTCATGAGCCCCTCAACTTTTGTTAGGTACTTGGCCATGAGCCCCTCAACATTTTTTAGGTACTTGGCCATGAGCCTCTCAACTTTTGTAACTTATTCATGAGCCCCTCAACTTTTGTTAGGTACTTGGCCATGAGCCCCTCAACATTTGTTAGGTACTTGGCCATGAGCCTCTCAACTTTTGTAACTTATTCATGAGCCCCACAACTTTTGTTAGGTACTTGGCCATGAGCCTCTCAACTTTTGTAATTTATTCATGAGCCCCTCAACTTTTGTTAGGTACTTGGCCATGAGCCGCTCAACTTTTGTTAGGTACTTGGCCATGAGCCTCTCAACTTTTGTTAGGTACTTGGCCATGAGCCTCTCAACTTTTGTAACTTATTCATGAGCCCCTCAACTTTTGTTAGGTACTTGGCCATGAGCCTCTCAACTTTTGTTAGGAACTTGGCCATGGGCCCCTCAACATTTGTTAGGTACTTGGCCATGAGCCTCTCAACTTTTGTAACTTATTCATGAGCCCCTCAACATTTGTTAGGTACTTGGCCATGAGCCCCTCAACTTTTGTAAGGTACTTGGCCATGAGCCCCTCAACATTTGTTAGGTACTTGGCCATGAGCCTCTCAACTTTTGTAACTTATTCATGAGCCCCTCAACTTTTGTTAGGTACTTGGCCATGAGCCCCTCAACATTTGTTAGGTACTTGGCCATGAGCCTCTCAACTTTCGTTAGGTACTTGGCCATGAGCCCCTCAACTTTTGTTAGGTACTTGGCCATGAGCCTCTCAACTTTTGTTAGGTACTTGGCCATGAGCCTCTCAACTTTTGTTAGGTACTTGGCCATGAGCCTGTCAACTTTTGTTAGGTACTTGGCCATGAGCCTCTCAACTTTTGTTAGGAACTTGGCCATGGGCCCCTCAACATTTGTTAGGTACTTGGCCATGAGCCACTCAACTTTTGTAACTTATTCATGAGCCCCTCAACTTTTGTTGAGTACTTGGCCATGAGCCCCTCAACATTTGTAAGGTACTTGGCCATGAGCCTCTCAACTTTTGTTAGGTACCTGGCCATGAGCCTCTCAACTTTTGTTAGGTACTTGGCCATGAGCCTCTCAACTTTTGTTAGGTACTTGGCCATGAGCCCCTCAACATTTGTTGGGTACTTGGCCATGAGCCCTTCAACATTTGTAACTTATTCATGAGCCCCTCAACTTTTGTTAGGTACTTGGCCATGAGCCCCTCAACATTTGTTAGGTACTTGGCCATGAGCCTCTCAACTTTTGTTAGGAACTTGGCCATGGGCCCCTCAACATTTGTTAGGTACTTGGCCATGAGCCTCTCAACTTTTGTAACTTATTCATGAGCCCCTCAACATTTGTTAGGTACTTGGCCATGAGCCTCTCAACTTTTGTTAGGTACCTGGCCATGAGCCTCTCAACTTTTGTAACTTATTCATGAGCCCCTCAACATTTGTTAGGTACTTGGCCATGAGCCGCTCAACTTTTGTTAGGTACTTGGCCATGAGCCGCTCAACTTTTGTTAGGTACTTGGCCATGAGCCTCTCACTTTTTGTAAGGTACTTGGCCATGAGCCTCTCAACTTTTGTTAGGAACTTGGCCATGAGCCCCTCAACTTTTGTTAGGTACTTGGCCATGAGCCTCTCAACTTTTGTTAGGTACTTGGCCATGAGCCTGTCAACTTTTGTTAGGTACTTGGCCATGAGCCTCTCAACTTTTGTTAGGAACTTGGCCATGGGCCCCTCAACATTTGTTAGGTACTTGGCCATGAGCCACTCAACTTTTGTAACTTATTCATGAGCCCCTCAACTTTTGTTGAGTACTTGGCCATGAGCCCCTCAACATTTGTTAGGTACTTGGCCATGAGCCTCTCAACTTTTGTTAGGTACCTGGCCATGAGCCTCTCAACTTTTGTAACTTATTCATGAGCCCCTCAACATTTGTTAGGTACTTGGCCATGAGCCTCTCAACTTTTGTTAGGTACTTGGCCATGAGCCCCTCAACATTTGTTAGGTACTTGGCCATGAGCCCCTCAACATTTGTAACTTATTCATGAGCCCCTCAACTTTTGTTAGGTACTTGGCCATGAGCCCCTCAACTTTCGTTAGGTACTTGGCCATGAGCCTCTCAACTTTTGTTAGGTACTTGGCCATGAGCCCCTCAACATTTGTTAGGTACTTGGCCATGAGCCCCTCAACATTTGTAACTTATTCATGAGCCCCTCAACTTTTGTTAGGTACTTGGCCATGAGCCCCTCAACTTTCGTTAGGTACTTGGCCATGAGCCTCTCAACTTTTGTTAGGTACTTGGCCATGAGCCCCTCAACATTTGTAACTTATTCATGACCCCCTCAACTTTTGTTAGGTACTTGGCCATGAGCCTCTCAACCTTTGTAAGGTACTTGGCCATGAGCCTCTCAACTTTTGTTAGGAACTTGGCCATGAGCCTCTGAACTTTTGTTAGGTACTTGGCCATGAGCCGCTCAACTTTTGTTAAGTACTTGGCCATGAGCCTCTCAACTTTTGTATCTTATTCATGAGCCCCTCAACTTTTGTTAGGTACTTGGCCATGAGCCCCTCAACATTTGTTAGGTACTTGGCCATGAGCCTCTCAACTTTTGTAACTTATTCATGAGCCCCTCAACTTTTGTTAGGTACTTGGCCATGAGCCCCTCAACATTTGTTAGGTACTTGGCCATGAGCCTCTCAACTTTTGTAACTTATTCATGAGCCCCTCAACTTTTGTTAGGTACTTGGCCATGAGCCTCTCGACTTTTGTTAGGTACTTGGCCATGGGCCCCTCAACATTTGTTAGGTACTTGGCCATGAGCCTCTCAACTTTTGTAACTTATTCATGAGCCCCTCAACTTTTGTTGAGTACTTGGCAATGAGCCCCTCAACATTTGTTAGGTACTTGGCCGTGAGCCTCTCAACTTTTGTAACTTATTCATGAGCCCCACAACTTTTGTTAGGTACTTGGCCATGAGCCTCTCAACTTTTGTAATTTATTCATGAGCCCCTCAACTTTTGTTAGGTACTTGGCCATGAGCCGCTCAACTTTTGTTAGGTACTTGGCCATGAGCCTCTCAACTTTTGTTAGGTACTTGGCCATGAGCCTCTCAACTTTTGTAACTTATTCATGAGCCCCTCAACTTTTGTTAGGTACTTGGCCATGAGCCTCTCAACTTTTGTTAGGAACTTGGCCATGGGCCCCTCAACATTTGTTAGGTACTTGGCCATGAGCCTCTCAACTTTTGTAACTTATTCATGAGCCCCTCAACATTTGTTAGGTACTTGGCCATGAGCCCCTCAACTTTTGTAAGGTACTTGGCCATGAGCCCCTTAACATTTGTTAGGTACTTGGCCATGAGCCTCTCAACTTTTGTAACTTATTCATGAGCCCCTCAACTTTTGTTAGGTACTTGGCCATGAGCCTCTCAACTTTCGTTAGGTACTTGGCCATGAGCCCCTCAACTTTTGTTAGGTACTTGGCCATGAGCCTCTCAACTTTTGTTAGGTACTTGGCCATGAGCCTCTCAACTTTTGTTAGGTACTTGGCCATGAGCCCCTCAACATTTGTTGGGTACTTGGCCATGAGCCCTTCAACATTTGTAACTTATTCATGAACCCCTCAACTTTTGTTAGGTACTTGGCCATGAGCCCCTCAACATTTGTTAGGTACTTGGCCATGAGCCTCTCAACTTTTGTTAGGAACTTGGCCATGGGCCCCTCAACATTTGTTAGGTACTTGGCCATGAGCCTCTCAACTTTTGTAACTTATTCATGAGCCCCTCAACATTTGTTAGGTACTTGGCCATGAGCCTCTCAACTTTTGTTAGGTACCTGGCCATGAGCCCCTCAACATTTGTAACTTATTCATGAGCCCCTCAACTTTTGTTAGGTACTTGGCCATGAGCCCCTCAACATTTGTTAGGTACTTGGCCATGAGCCTCTCAACTTTCGTTAGGTCCTTGGCCATGAGCCTCTCAACTTTTGTTAGGTACTTGGCCATGAGCCCCTCAACATTTGTTAGGTACTTGGCCATGAGCCTCTCAACTTTTGTAACTTATTCATGAGCCCCTCAACTTTTGTTAGGTACTTGGCCATGAGCCTCTCAACTTTTGTTAGGTACTTGGCCATGGGCCCCTCAACATTTGTTAGGTACTTGGCCATGAGCCTCTCAACTTTTGTAACTTATTCATGAGCCCCTCAACTTTTGTTGAGTACTTGGCAATGAGCCCCTCAACATTTGTTAGGTACTTGGCCATGAGCCTCTCAACTTTTGTTAGGTACTTGGCCATGAGCCGCTCAACTTTTGTTAAGTACTTGGCCATGAGCCTCTCAACTTTTGTAACTTATTCATGAGCCCCTCAAATTTTGTTAGGTACTTGGCCATGAGCCCCTCAACATTTGTTAGGTACTTGGCCATGAGCCTCTCAACTTTTGTAACTTATTCATGAGCCCCTCAACTTTTGTTAGGTACTTGGCCATGAGCCGCTCAACTTTTGTTAAGTACTTGGCCATGAGCCTCTCAACTTTTGTAACTTATTCATGAGCCCCTCAACTTTTGTTAGGTACTTGGCCATGAGCCCCTCAACATTTGTTAGGTACTTGGCCATGAGCCTCTCAACTTTTGTAACTTATTCATGAGCCCCACAACTTTTGTTAGGTACTTGGCCATGAGCCTCTCAACTTTTGTAAGTTATTCATGAGCCCCTCAACTTTTGTTAGGTACTTGGCCATGAGCCGCTCAACTTTTGTTAGGTACTTGGCCATGAGCCTCTCAACTTTTGTTAGGTACTTGGCCATGAGCCTCTCAACTTTTGTTAGGAACTTGGCCATGAGCCCCTCAACTTTTGTTAGGTACTTGGCCATGAGCCTCTCAACTTTTGTTAGGTACTTGGCCATGAGCCTGTCAACTTTTGTTAGGTACTTGGCCATGAGCCCCTCAACTTTTGTTAGGTACTTGGCCATGAGCCTCTCAACTTTTGTTAGGTACTTGGCCATGAGCCTCTCAACTTTTGTTAGGTACTTGGCCATGAGCCTGTCAACTTTTGTTAGGTACTTGGCCATGAGCCTCTCAACTTTTGTTAGGAACTTGGCCATGGGCCCCTCAACATTTGTTAGGTACTTGGCCATGAGCCACTCAACTTTTGTAACTTATTCATGAGCCCCTCAACTTTTGTTGAGTACTTGGCCATGAGCCCCTCAACATTTGTAAGGTACTTGGCCATGAGCCTCTCAACTTTTGTTAGGTACCTGGCCATGAGCCTCTCAACTTTTGTTAGGTACTTGGCCATGAGCCTCTCAACTTTTGTTAGGTACTTGGCCATGAGCCCCTCAACATTTGTTGGGTACTTGGCCATGAGCCCTTCAACATTTGTAACTTATTCATGAGCCCCTCAACTTTTGTTAGGTACTTGGCCATGAGCCCCTCAACATTTGTTAGGTACTTGGCCATGAGCCTCTCAACTTTTGTTAGGAACTTGGCCATGGGCCCCTCAACATTTGTTAGGTACTTGGCCATGAGCCTCTCAACTTTTGTAACTTATTCATGAGCCCCTCAACATTTGTTAGGTACTTGGCCATGAGCCTCTCAACTTTTGTTAGGTACCTGGCCATGAGCCTCTCAACTTTTGTAACTTATTCATGAGCCCCTCAACATTTGTTAGGTACTTGGCCATGAGCCGCTCAACTTTTGTTAGGTACTTGGCCATGAGCCGCTCAACTTTTGTTAGGTACTTGGCCATGAGCCTCTCACTTTTTGTAAGGTACTTGGCCATGAGCCTCTCAACTTTTGTTAGGAACTTGGCCATGAGCCCCTCAACTTTTGTTAGGTACTTGGCCATGAGCCTCTCAACTTTTGTTAGGTACTTGGCCATGAGCCTGTCAACTTTTGTTAGGTACTTGGCCATGAGCCTCTCAACTTTTGTTAGGAACTTGGCCATGGGCCCCTCAACATTTGTTAGGTACTTGGCCATGAGCCACTCAACTTTTGTAACTTATTCATGAGCCCCTCAACTTTTGTTGAGTACTTGGCCATGAGCCCCTCAACATTTGTTAGGTACTTGGCCATGAGCCTCTCAACTTTTGTTAGGTACCTGGCCATGAGCCTCTCAACTTTTGTAACTTATTCATGAGCCCCTCAACATTTGTTAGGTACTTGGCCATGAGCCTCTCAACTTTTGTTAGGTACTTGGCCATGAGCCCCTCAACATTTGTTAGGTACTTGGCCATGAGCCCCTCAACATTTGTAACTTATTCATGAGCCCCTCAACTTTTGTTAGGTACTTGGCCATGAGCCCCTCAACTTTCGTTAGGTACTTGGCCATGAGCCTCTCAACTTTTGTTAGGTACTTGGCCATGAGCCCCTCAACATTTGTAACTTATTCATGAGCCCCTCAACTTTTGTTAGGTACTTGGCCATGAGCCTCTCAACCTTTGTAAGGTACTTGGCCATGAGCCTCTCAACTTTTGTTAGGAACTTGGCCATGAGCCTCTGAACTTTTGTTAGGTACTTGGCCATGAGCCGCTCAACTTTTGTTAAGTACTTGGCCATGAGCCTCTCAACTTTTGTATCTTATTCATGAGCCCCTCAACTTTTGTTAGGTACTTGGCCATGAGCCCCTCAACATTTGTTAGGTACTTGGCCATGAGCCTCTCAACTTTTGTAACTTATTCATGAGCCCCTCAACTTTTGTTAGGTACTTGGCCATGAGCCCCTCAACATTTGTTAGGTACTTGGCCATGAGCCTCTCAACTTTTGTAACTTATTCATGAGCCCCTCAACTTTTGTTAGGTACTTGGCCATGAGCCTCTCGACTTTTGTTAGGTACTTGGCCATGGGCCCCTCAACATTTGTTAGGTACTTGGCCATGAGCCTCTCAACTTTTGTAACTTATTCATGAGCCCCTCAACTTTTGTTGAGTACTTGGCAATGAGCCCCTCAACATTTGTTAGGTACTTGGCCGTGAGCCTCGCAACTTTTGTTAGGTACTTGGCCATGAGCCGCTCAACTTTTGTTAAGTACTTGGCCATGAGCCTCTCAACTTTTGTAACTTATTCATGAGCCCCTCAACTTTTGTTAGGTACTTGGCCATGAGCCCCTCAACATTTGTTAGGTACTTGGCCATGAGCCTCTCAACTTTTGTAACTTATTCATGAGCCCCACAACTTTTGTTAGGTACTTGGCCATGAGCCTCTCAACTTTTGTAATTTATTCATGAGCCCCTCAACTTTTGTTAGGTACTTGGCCATGAGCCGCTCAACTTTTGTTAGGTACTTGGCCATGAGCCTCTCAACTTTTGTTAGGTACTTGGCCATGAGCCTCTCAACTTTTGTAACTTATTCATGAGCCCCTCAACTTTTGTTAGGTACTTGGCCATGAGCCTCTCAACTTTTGTTAGGAACTTGGCCATGGGCCCCTCAACATTTGTTAGGTACTTGGCCATGAGCCTCTCAACTTTTGTAACTTATTCATGAGCCCCTCAACATTTGTTAGGTACTTGGCCATGAGCCCCTCAACTTTTGTAAGGTACTTGGCCATGAGCCCCTTAACATTTGTTAGGTACTTGGCCATGAGCCTCTCAACTTTTGTAACTTATTCATGAGCCCCTCAACTTTTGTTAGGTACTTGGCCATGAGCCTCTCAACTTTCGTTAGGTACTTGGCCATGAGCCCCTCAACTTTTGTTAGGTACTTGGCCATGAGCCTCTCAACTTTTGTTAGGTACTTGGCCATGAGCCTCTCAACTTTTGTTAGGTACTTGGCCATGAGCCCCTCAACATTTGTTGGGTACTTGGCCATGAGCCCTTCAACATTTGTAACTTATTCATGAACCCCTCAACTTTTGTTAGGTACTTGGCCATGAGCCCCTCAACATTTGTTAGGTACTTGGCCATGAGCCTCTCAACTTTTGTTAGGAACTTGGCCATGGGCCCCTCAACATTTGTTAGGTACTTGGCCATGAGCCTCTCAACTTTTGTAACTTATTCATGAGCCCCTCAACATTTGTTAGGTACTTGGCCATGAGCCTCTCAACTTTTGTTAGGTACCTGGCCATGAGCCCCTCAACATTTGTAACTTATTCATGAGCCCCTCAACTTTTGTTAGGTACTTGGCCATGAGCCCCTCAACATTTGTTAGGTACTTGGCCATGAGCCTCTCAACTTTCGTTAGGTCCTTGGCCATGAGCCTCTCAACTTTTGTTAGGTACTTGGCCATGAGCCCCTCAACATTTGTAACTTATTCATGAGCCCCTCAACTTTTGATAGGTACTTGGCCATGAGCCTCTCAACCTTTGTAAGGTACTTGGCCATGAGCCTCTCAACTTTTGTTAGGTACTTGGCCATGAGCCGCTCAACTTTTGTTAAGTACTTGGCCATGAGCCTCTCAACTTTTGTAACTTATTCATGAGCCCCTCAACTTTTGTTAGGTACTTGGCCATGAGCCCCTCAACATTTGTTAGGTACTTGGCCATGAGCCCATCAACTTTTGTAACTTATTCATGAGCCCCTCAACTTTTGTTAGGTACTTGGCCATGAGCCCCTCAACATTTGTTAGGTACTTGGCCATGAGCCTCTCAACTTTTGTAACTTATTCATGAGCCCCTCAACTTTTGTTAGGTACTTGGCCATGAGCCTCTCAACTTTTGTTAGGTACTTGGCCATGGGCCCCTCAACATTTGTTAGGTACTTGGCCATGAGCCTCTCAACTTTTGTAACTTATTCATGAGCCCCTCAACTTTTGTTGAGTACTTGGCAATGAGCCCCTCAACATTTGTTAGGTACTTGGCCATGAGCCTCTCAACTTTTGTTAGGTACTTGGCCATGAGCCGCTCAACTTTTGTTAAGTACTTGGCCATGAGCCTCTCAACTTTTGTAACTTATTCATGAGCCCCTCAAATTTTGTTAGGTACTTGGCCATGAGCCCCTCAACATTTGTTAGGTACTTGGCCATGAGCCTCTCAACTTTTGTAACTTATTCATGAGCCCCTCAACTTTTGTTAGGTACTTGGCCATGAGCCGCTCAACTTTTGTTAAGTACTTGGCCATGAGCCTCTCAACTTTTGTAACTTATTCATGAGCCCCTCAACTTTTGTTAGGTACTTGGCCATGAGCCCCTCAACATTTGTTAGGTACTTGGCCATGAGCCTCTCAACTTTTGTAACTTATTCATGAGCCCCACAACTTTTGTTAGGTACTTGGCCATGAGCCTCTCAACTTTTGTAATTTATTCATGAGCCCCTCAACTTTTGTTAGGTACTTGGCCATGAGCCGCTCAACTTTTGTTAGGTACTTGGCCATGAGCCTCTCAACTTTTGTTAGGTACTTGGCCATGAGCCTCTCAACTTTTGTAACTTATTCATGAGCCCCTCAACTTTTGTTAGGTACTTGGCCATGAGCCTCTCAACTTTTGTTAGGAACTTGGCCATGGGCCCCTCAACATTTGTTAGGTACTTGGCCATGAGCCTCTCAACTTTTGTAACTTATTCATGAGCCCCTCAACATTTGTTAGGTACTTGGCCATGAGCCCCTCAACTTTTGTAAGGTACTTGGCCATGAGCCCCTTAACATTTGTTAGGTACTTGGCCATGAGCCTCTCAACTTTTGTAACTTATTCATGAGCCCCACAACTTTTGTTAGGTACTTGGCCATGAGCCTCTCAACTTTTGTAATTTATTCATGAGCCCCTCAACTTTTGTTAGGTACTTGGCCATGAGCCGCTCAACTTTTGTTAGGTACTTGGCCATGAGCCTCTCAACTTTTGTTAGGTACTTGGCCATGAGCCTCTCAACTTTTGTAACTTATTCATGAGCCCCTCAACTTTTGTTAGGTACTTGGCCATGAGCCTCTCAACTTTTGTTAGGAACTTGGCCATGGGCCCCTCAACATTTGTTAGGTACTTGGCCATGAGCCTCTCAACTTTTGTAACTTATTCATGAGCCCCTCAACATTTGTTAGGTACTTGGCCATGAGCCCCTCAACTTTTGTAAGGTACTTGGCCATGAGCCCCTTAACATTTGTTAGGTACTTGGCCATGAGCCTCTCAACTTTTGTAACTTATTCATGAGCCCCTCAACTTTTGTTAGGTACTTGGCCATGAGCCACTCAACATTTGTTAGGTACTTGGCCATGAGCCTCTCAACTTTCGTTAGGTACTTGGCCATGAGCCCCTCAACTTTTGTTAGGTACTTGGCCATGAGCCTCTCAACTTTTGTTAGGTACTTGGCCATGAGCCTCTCAACTTTTGTTAGGTACTTGGCCATGAGCCTCTCAACTTTTGTTAGGTACTTGGCCATGAGCCCCTCAACATTTGTTGGGTACTTGGCCATGAGCCCTTCAACATTTGTAACTTATTCATGAGCCCCTCAACTTTTGTTAGGTACTTGGCCATGAGCCCCTCAACATTTGTTAGGTACTTGGCCATGAGCCTCTCAACTTTTGTTAGGAACTTGGCCATGGGCCCCTCAACATTTGTTAGGGACTTGGCCATGAGCCTCTCAACTTTTGTAACTTATTCATGAGCCCCTCAACATTTGTTAGGTACTTGGCCATGAGCCTCTCAACTTTTGTTAGGTACCTGGCCATGAGCCCCTCAACATTTGTAACTTATTCATGAGCCCCTCAACTTTTGTTAGGTACTTGGCCATGAGCCCCTCAACATTTGTTAGGTACTTGGCCATGAGCCTCTCAACTTTCGTTAGGTCCTTGGCCATGAGCCTCTCAACTTTTGTTAGGTACTTGGCCATGAGCCCCTCAACATTTGTAACTTATTCATGAGCCCCTCAACTTTTGTTAGGTACTTGGCCATGAGCCTCTCAACCTTTGTAAGGTACTTGGCCATGAGCCTCTCAACTTTTGTTAGGTACTTGGCCATGAGCCGCTCAACTTTTGTTAAGTACTTGGCCATGAGCCTCTCAACTTTTGTAACTTATTCATGAGCCCCTCAACTTTTGTTAGGTACTTGGCCATGAGCCCCTCAACATTTGTTAGGTACTTGGCCATGAGCCCATCAACTTTTGTAACTTATTCATGAGCCCCTCAACTTTTGTTAGGTACTTGGCCATGAGCCCCTCAACATTTGTTAGGTACTTGGCCATGAGCCTCTCAACTTTTGTAACTTATTCATGAGCCCCTCAACTTTTGTTAGGTACTTGGCCATGAGCCTCTCAACTTTTGTTAGGTACTTGGCCATGGGCCCCTCAACATTTGTTAGGTACTTGGCCATGAGCCTCTCAACTTTTGTAACTTATTCATGAGCCCCTCAACTTTTGTTGAGTACTTGGCAATGAGCCCCTCAACATTTGTTAGGTACTTGGCCATGAGCCTCTCAACTTTTGTTAGGTACTTGGCCATGAGCCGCTCAACTTTTGTTAAGTACTTGGCCATGAGCCTCTCAACTTTTGTAACTTATTCATGAGCCCCTCAAATTTTGTTAGGTACTTGGCCATGAGCCCCTCAACATTTGTTAGGTACTTGGCCATGAGCCTCTCAACTTTTGTAACTTATTCATGAGCCCCTCAACTTTTGTTAGGTACTTGGCCATGAGCCTCTCAACTTTTGTTAGGTACTTGGCCATGGGCCCCTCAACATTTGTTAGGTACTTGGCCATGAGCCTCTCAACTTTTGTAACTTATTCATGAGCCCCTCAACTTTTGTTAGGTACTTGGCCATGAGCCTCTCAACTTTTGTTAGGTACTTGGCCATGAGCCTCTCAATTTTTGTTAGGTACTTGGCCATGAGCCTCTCAACTTTTGTTAGGTACTTGGCCATGAGCCCCTCAACATTTGTTGGGTACTTGGCCATGAGCCCTTAAACATTTGTAACTTTTTCATGAGCCCCTCAACTTTTGTTAGGTACTTGGCCATGAGCCCCTCAACATTTGTTCGGTACTTGGCCATGAGCCTCTCAACTTTCGTTAGGTCCTTGGCCATGAGCCTCTCAACTTTTGTTAGGTACTTGGCCATGAGCCCCTCAACATTTGTAACTTATTCATGAGCCCCTCAACTTTTGTTAGGTACTTGGCCATGAGCCTCTCAACCTTTGTAAGGTACTTGGCCATGAGCCTCTCAACTTTTGTTAGGTACTTGGCCATGAGCCGCTCAACTTTTGTTAAGTACTTGGCCATGAGCCTCTCAACTTTTGTAACTTATTCATGAGCCCCTCAACTTTTGTTAGGTACTTGGCCATGAGCCCCTCAACATTTGTTAGGTACTTGGCCATGAGCCCATCAACTTTTGTAACTTATTCATGAGCCCCTCAACTTTTGTTAGGTACTTGGCCATGAGCCCCTCAACATTTGTTAGGTACTTGGCCATGAGCCTCTCAACTTTTGTAACTTATTCATGAGCCCCTCAACTTTTGTTAGGTACTTGGCCATGAGCCTCTCAACTTTTGTTAGGTACTTGGCCATGGGCCCCTCAACATTTGTTAGGTACTTGGCCATGAGCCTCTCAACTTTTGTAACTTATTCATGAGCCCCTCAACTTTTGTTGAGTACTTGGCAATGAGCCCCTCAACATTTGTTAGGTACTTGGCCATGAGCCTCTCAACTTTTGTTAGGTACTTGGCCATGAGCCGCTCAACTTTTGTTAAGTACTTGGCCATGAGCCTCTCAACTTTTGTAACTTATTCATGAGCCCCTCAAATTTTGTTAGGTACTTGGCCATGAGCCCCTCAACATTTGTTAGGTACTTGGCCATGAGCCTCTCAACTTTTGTAACTTATTCATGAGCCCCTCAACTTTTGTTAGGTACTTGGCCATGAGCCGCTCAACTTTTGTTAAGTACTTGGCCATGAGCCTCTCAACTTTTGTAACTTATTCATGAGCCCCTCAACTTTTGTTAGGTACTTGGCCATGAGCCCCTCAACATTTGTTAGGTACTTGGCCATGAGCCTCTCAACTTTTGTAACTTATTCATGAGCCCCACAACTTTTGTTAGGTACTTGGCCATGAGCCTCTCAACTTTTGTAATTTATTCATGAGCCCCTCAACTTTTGTTAGGTACTTGGCCATGAGCCGCTCAACTTTTGTTAGGTACTTGGCCATGAGCCTCTCAACTTTTGTTAGGTACTTGGCCATGAGCCTCTCAACTTTTGTAACTTATTCATGAGCCCCTCAACTTTTGTTAGGTACTTGGCCATGAGCCTCTCAACTTTTGTTAGGAACTTGGCCATGGGCCCCTCAACATTTGTTAGGTACTTGGCCATGAGCCTCTCAACTTTTGTAACTTATTCATGAGCCCCTCAACATTTGTTAGGTACTTGGCCATGAGCCCCTCAACTTTTGTAAGGTACTTGGCCATGAGCCCCTTAACATTTGTTAGGTACTTGGCCATGAGCCTCTCAACTTTTGTAACTTATTCATGAGCCCCTCAACTTTTGTTAGGTACTTGGCCATGAGCCACTCAACATTTGTTAGGTACTTGGCCATGAGCCTCTCAACTTTCGTTAGGTACTTGGCCATGAGCCCCTCAACTTTTGTTAGGTACTTGGCCATGAGCCTCTCAACTTTTGTTAGGTACTTGGCCATGAGCCTCTCAACTTTTGTTAGGTACTTGGCCATGAGCCTCTCAACTTTTGTTAGGTACTTGGCCATGAGCCCCTCAACATTTGTTGGGTACTTGGCCATGAGCCCTTCAACATTTGTAACTTATTCATGAGCCCCTCAACTTTTGTTAGGTACTTGGCCATGAGCCCCTCAACATTTGTTAGGTACTTGGCCATGAGCCTCTCAACTTTTGTTAGGAACTTGGCCATGGGCCCCTCAACATTTGTTAGGTACTTGGCCATGAGCCTCTCAACTTTTGTAACTTATTCATGAGCCCCTCAACATTTGTTAGGTACTTGGCCATGAGCCTCTCAACTTTTGTTAGGTACCTGGCCATGAGCCCCTCAACATTTGTAACTTATTCATGAGCCCCTCAACTTTTGTTAGGTACTTGGCCATGAGCCCCTCAACATTTGTTAGGTACTTGGCCATGAGCCTCTCAACTTTCGTTAGGTCCTTGGCCATGAGCCTCTCAACTTTTGTTAGGTACTTGGCCATGAGCCCCTCAACATTTGTAACTTATTCATGAGCCCCTCAACTTTTGTTAGGTACTTGGCCATGAGCCTCTCAACCTTTGTAAGGTACTTGGCCATGAGCCTCTCAACTTTTGTTAGGTACTTGGCCATGAGCCGCTCAACTTTTGTTAAGTACTTGGCCATGAGCCTCTCAACTTTTGTAACTTATTCATGAGCCCCTCAACTTTTGTTAGGTACTTGGCCATGAGCCCCTCAACATTTGTTAGGTACTTGGCCATGAGCCCATCAACTTTTGTAACTTATTCATGAGCCCCTCAACTTTTGTTAGGTACTTGGCCATGAGCCCCTCAACATTTGTTAGGTACTTGGCCATGAGCCTCTCAACTTTTGTAACTTATTCATGAGCCCCTCAACTTTTGTTAGGTACTTGGCCATGAGCCTCTCAACTTTTGTTAGGTACTTGGCCATGGGCCCCTCAACATTTGTTAGGTACTTGGCCATGAGCCTCTCAACTTTTGTAACTTATTCATGAGCCCCTCAACTTTTGTTGAGTACTTGGCAATGAGCCCCTCAACATTTGTTAGGTACTTGGCCATGAGCCTCTCAACTTTTGTTAGGTACTTGGCCATGAGCCGCTCAACTTTTGTTAAGTACTTGGCCATGAGCCTCTCAACTTTTGTAACTTATTCATGAGCCCCTCAAATTTTGTTAGGTACTTGGCCATGAGCCCCTCAACATTTGTTAGGTACTTGGCCATGAGCCTCTCAACTTTTGTAACTTATTCATGAGCCCCTCAACTTTTGTTAGGTACTTGGCCATGAGCCTCTCAACTTTTGTTAGGTACTTGGCCATGGGCCCCTCAACATTTGTTAGGTACTTGGCCATGAGCCTCTCAACTTTTGTAACTTATTCATGAGCCCCTCAACTTTTGTTAGGTACTTGGCCATGAGCCTCTCAACTTTTGTTAGGTACTTGGCCATGAGCCCCTCAACTTTTGTTAGGTACTTGGCCATGAGCCTCTCAATTTTTGTTAGGTACTTGGCCATGAGCCTCTCAACTTTTGTTAGGTACTTGGCCATGAGCCCCTCAACATTTGTTGGGTACTTGGCCATGAGCCCTTAAACATTTGTAACTTTTTCATGAGCCCCTCAACTTTTGTTAGGTACTTGGCCATGAGCCCCTCAACATTTGTTCGGTACTTGGCCATGAGCCTCTCAACTTTTGTAACTTATTCATGAGCCTCTCAACTTTTGTTAGGTACTTGGCCATGAGCCTCTCAACTTTTGTTAGGTACTTGGCCATGAGCCTCTCAACTTTTGTAACTTATTCATGAGCCCCTCAACTTTTGTTAGGTACTTGGCCATGAGCCCCTCAACATTTGTTAGGTACTTGGCCATGAGCCTCTCAACTTTTGTTAGGTACTTGGCCATGAGCCTCTCAACTTTTGTTAGGTACTTCGGCCATGAGCCCCTCAACATTTGTAACTTATTCATGAGCCCCTTAACTTTTGTTACTTAGCCATGAGCCCCTCCACTTCTGTTACTTAGCCTTAAGCCGCTCAACATTTGTTATTGAGCCATGAGCCCCTCAACATTTGTTACTTAGCCACGAGCCCCTCAATAACCTATATTACTTTTGCCCACAGGTGAGCAACGGCAAGTCATTCCAAGTCATAGTACGTTTCGATACAGAAGTCGATCTCACATACTTCAAGAACGGCGGAATTCTGAACTATATGATTAGAAAGATGTTGTAGACTGTAACGTACGTACGTACTGTACGTGGTGTGTGTGGGTCCAAGCATTGCGCGGCAATAGCGCGGCAGCAACACGCGGCGGTTGCGGGACACATTTCCGCCGCGCTCTAGTGTGGATTGAACCGACGAATGTTTGCGCGGCAGTACTGCGCGGCATATCCGAGACACGCCGCGCACTTCAGTTGGCATGAAAGCGGTTGCGTGTGTCGTAGCTCTGCTTATAATTCGTCTAAACACAATTACTGACGAATGTTCGCTACAAATGTTTGTGCGCGGCAGTCGTCCAAACACGGAATAGGTGCCGCGCGCGGCAGCCGCGCATTATTGACGCTCAATGTTTGGACACACCTTTACGAAGTGTGATGGTTGTTATATACTAATGTAATGTAATGGTGTGCTTGTTACATATCTGTTGCAAATGATAAAAGCTATAGCCATAGATTAGTAGAGATGGTTTACTCCGCAAAATCATTTAAATGAAAAATTGACCCTTGCTACGACACAATAAAGTGCAATTCAGATCGCACAGCGCTAATTACCTACACTTATATTCTTCTGTTCGTGTGGTTAATGACTAACTTGGTGTCAGAGTTAATTAACCTATACTCCATTTGAAATAAGATTAGACGTTTAAGCAAACCTTTTTACACTCCGTTCAACCGATTTTGATTTCTATACCGTAGGCATAAGGATGGCATTGAAAGCAAAAAAGGTTACACAATACCATCTGACTACTGCAGCTGCCATTTGTCGTGCCACCAACGCAATAGAAGTCAAAATCGGTTGAACGGACTGTAAAAAGGTTTGTTTAAATGTCTAATCTTATTTCAAATGGAGTATAGTGTGAGAGCCTACATAGGCTAATTTTAAAGAAAGAAAAAGAAAAAATAATGAGGGTCCACGCGGGTGAAGCCGCGGGCAGTAGTTAGTTCTAACTATATTCCATAACTTATACAAGTTTTTTTTTTGTAAGCAACAGATATGTAGATTTTTCTTCTAATATAAGCATTCGGTGTAAGGGTACTTTTTTTATTTATTTAAATTTATTATTTTAGTTGTAAAGGGAATATTTTTTTAAACTGTACTTTATTCTTACTGTATTTTTTTTTTAATGGAGAAATGTTATAGTTTCTGATTAATGAAAACCGGCCAAGTGTGAGTCGGACTCGCACACGAAGGGTTCCGTACCAACGTATAATATTTAACAATATTGTCTAAAAACGCAGTAAAAAATATATGTACAGTATGTTGAACAAGTTTTTCAACTACAATGTTAAGTTTGTTGGATAAATTCATCTCAACTACGGAACCCTTCATTGTGCGTGGTTTGACATGCACTTGGCCGGTATTTTTGTTTGAAGTATTTATTTTTAGTTCAAATTGACACTGAAGCTGTTAAAATCTCCCTAGCATCAGACATAGTATGGCTGAAAATATTTAAAATTCAACTTATTAGAACAATTTATACTCAGTAATGTATTGCTCAAAGCTTGGACAATATTAAACAAAATATTTTCATTTATTTTTTTAATATTTTTCCCTTTTTTGAAAGTCTTTTTGTACCATACCACGTCCATAAAATTTATGAAAATATGTGTTCGTTATAACTATATTTCCATACATTACTTCAACGTGGTAATAACATAATCGGCCTATAATGTTCCCACTGCTGGGACACAGGCCTCCTCTCTGTGAGAGGGAGCGGGCCGTAACCCACCACGCGGGCCCAGTGCGGGTTGGTAGATGTCACATGTCTTCGAATTTTTGTTTCTAGAACATGCCGGTTTCCTCACGATATGTTTTCCTGATTAAATTGTTTATACAAAGTAAAGTCCCTGTCAAGGTTCGAACCTACGACCTGCTCGTAATTCGGGGCCGTTACCACTGGGCCATCAATGCTCTCCTATAACGTGATAAATATTGACATGTTAGAAATGATCAAAGCGCTGATTCGCAGCGCAGGTTGTTATTTCTGTCAACATAAGATTTGACAATAGAATTACTGATGAGAGATTTTATGAGTCGTTTAAGGGGGATGCGCTAAGGTTGCCCGCGAAACTCAAATGTTCTTAGGCCGTATACAGAAAGAAATCTGGTAGCCGGCGCCGATCTACCAGCTCTTATAGGAACCGGTCCATGCCGGTGTATATAAATATATGGACAAGCGCCGAAGGTCGCCGACAAGTTCCGACAAACTATCGGCGCTTGTTCTTACGGTTTTTGCAATTTGCAGGTCAGTATCAGGTTGTATGTTGATTAAAATATGATTGGCGACCGTAACAAATGTGGATTTACTGAATTATAATCATTAAAATCAGCAATACAATTGCTTAAGTTAGAATAATCCTCAAATGTTATGGTTTCATGAAATAGTCATTAAATAGGATTATATGAACTTAGATTGTAGGGGACGCGACTAAGTGGTACCTGATGGGTTTCGCTATGCTACTAAGTTAAACACTCAAATAGCTTTAAAGGGTTTATTGAGATAACGTTTAGGCTATGCTATCGCTAAAATTATGGAAATGAATGCACCCGGTCGCTATCCGTTATGCACTGAGCTCAGGGCGCACTCAATGCGGCCGCTTCGTATTGCTAGGTAAGCAAAACGTGGTTGATTGCAATTATTGCATCGAACATGCTCCCGAGGGGACGAGTGTGTGTATAAACCAATCTGAGCGAGAGCAAAGCTCTAGTGTAAGTGCGCGAAGTCGACCCCTGTCCGAGCAGGAGCCAAGTGTCAGTGATGGTGCGCGCGTATCAAATTTTTGTTAACGGTGGTCTAGTTTGCGTTCAAAGAGGCGAAACGTGTCAACGTCTCCCTTAGCTAAAAGACAATCAGTATTCTCGATTAATGACTCAACCGTTTGAGCATATATGTATCTAGCTATAAGATGAGAAATGATTGACAAGATGATAGAACAATCATATCATGATCTTATAGCTAGATACATATATGCTCAAACGGTTGAGTCATTAATCGAGAATACTGATTGTCTTTTAGCTAAGGGAGACGTTGACACGTTTCGCCTCTTTGAACGCAAACTAGACCACCGTTTACAAAAATTTGATACGCGCGCACCATCACTGACACTTGGCTCCTGCTCGGACAGGGGTCGACTTCGCGCACTTACACTAGAGCTTCGCTCTCGCTCAGATTGGTTTATACACACACTCACACTCGCTGGTACGCTCTGGATTCGCCCTTGGATGGGCGCACCACCGGTTCGATACTTCCTCCACAGGAACCACAGGAACGCTGCGATAGCTGCTGCTAATAGGCTATACAACAACACATACTGATGTATGTCATGTGTCGTTAAAACCTCTGTCTGCTCGGCTGATTTTTTCATCGATTGAATTTGCTCACCGAGATGATTTAAAGAAACGTTTATCGGTGTGGTATCTTCGTTGATCATATAGTCTTGGAAAGTTTTGATAGGTAGTGTAAGATTACTGTTGATACGATTTATGGGAGTTAATTTCATCTCGAGTATATTTGGCTTGAGATTAAGCGTATTCTCTAATTGCTGATGAGAGTAAAGTATTACATCGTGACCCTTCGCAATGCATTGCTTAGTTAGTTGAATAAGTCCAGCCTTGCTGACTTCGCTCGCTTGTAGGTCGTCGTCGCATATAACTCTCAAAGAGTATGAGTCACAACAGAAATACAAATAGGTAGAAAAGTCGTGTAATGGAACCCATTTGTTTTCACAGCTAGATTTGATGGTCCTGCAAGTGGATAGCTTCTCTTTTTCGCAGAATTGTTCATCGGGACCTAAACTCTGGACTGGCCCTCGAAGGCGACAAAGGTAGGTTTCCGCTTGGTATTCACAACTTTGTAGATCGCTGACGCTAGCTGTTACGTATGAATCTCTTCTCAAGTTTATCGCTATGTATTCAGACGCTGGCTTGATGCTGATCATACTTTTATTAATTTGAACCGGTACTGGTATCAAATTGTATAGCTGGAACGTATCTCTGCTAATTAACGGTAAGTTAATTTCAAATATGAAATATTCGTCCGTCATCCTTGCCTTAACTTTCAACAGTTTGTAGATCTCATATAGGTTGAACTGAACGTTATCTATAGGTAATGCTAGCTCTTTCGATATTTGACTAGATATAATCTGTAACTCCCCACGGAGTTGTTGTGGAGTCAAGAGATGTAGATTGATCTGACCATGATAGATCTCAGTCATTGTGTCAAGAAAGGTGTCCTGAATCCGCTTTAAATTCTGAATCATATTTATGGTCGCTAATGCTGCTAAAGAGAAATCTTGCTGAATAGACATTACGTCGATCTCCTGTTGCAATGTGTTGGTGACGCTGTCTAAATAATTCAAATGTTTGTTAATTATCTTATGCTGCTTTTCAATAGTCTCTTCTGTTCTTTTTAAGATATTATACTCCGCTTCTATGACCGATGTCTGATTCCTGTAAAGCTGATTAAGGTGGTTTATATTCCTATGCACAAGTTCAATGTCACACTTGTATTTTTCTGCGAATTCCTGATCCAGTACTCCGAACAATGAATTAGCTATGGTGCCGACAGCGTTGATAAGTCCGCGTCGAGTTCGCGAACGCGATCCGAAGTGCTGATTGAGCAACAGCTGATTATAATATTGTAGTTCATCGTACGCGTGTTGTATTTGTAGGATGATAATTTTACAATGGCTCTGCTTTTGAATTTTCTCGCATGTTTGATCAAGATATTGCGAAAATTGAGTGACCGCTTTGTCTCCTTGCCAGTAAGGAGACATATTATAATAAGTTACGATTTTCCACTGATCACGAATAAGATGCATTTGTCCTAAAGGGTCAAAATACAATGTTTGATTGCTATCGAATGCTGTTACTTTGTAAGATGCTTCAGTGGATAGTACAAGGTTCATAAAAAATAGTAATGCTAATGCTATGTTATAAATTTTAGGACCACTGCCGGTCTGCTTGCTCGCTTTCTCTTCCGCTTTTACTTCATTGCTTTGCAGATGCTGCTTTTTTGCCTCGTTTTCTGCTATAGGTAGGATAGACAGCTTGATAATGGGCCGCTTTATGAAACCATTTTTTGTTTTTAATGTCACCACCCGGACAGCTTCATCTTTTCCTGGATGGAGCTCTACCACCCGACCGACAGGCCATTTTCCCGGGGGTAAGTTATCGTCATGAATGGTAACCATATCTCCTATCTCTATATTCTTCTGTGGTTTTAACCACTTGCTGCGTATCGATAACTGGCTAAGATACTCCGCTTTCCACCGCTTCCATATATCTTGAAATGTTTTATTCACTAAATACCATCTTGTCCTGGCATCTTGTGCCGTGTCTATGACAGTAAGACCGGCACGAGTAGTTAAGAAATGTGCTGGCGTGAGAAAATCGATATCATTGGTATCCTCAGATATTGGGCACAGCGGTCTTGAGTTAAGGCTCGCTTCAATTTGAGCCAAGATTGTACAGTATTCTTCAAATGTAAGAGCTTGGTCTCCTATTACTCGTTTGAGATGTTGTTTGAGACTCCGAATAGATCGCTCCCAGATACCTCCAGCACTCGGCCAAGAAGGGCAGTTCCAATGCCATTCTATGCTCATCTCCGCTATTTCTCTGTAAAATATGTCGCTAAAAATACGCTCAAACTGTTGCTGTTCCTCCTGAAGGATCTTGTTGGCACCTACAAAGTTTGTTCCATTATCGGAATAGATGTGCTTTGGAGTCCCTCGACGTGCCGCCATGCGACGTAAGGCTGCTAAGAATGTCGAACTGCTAAGGTCGGAGACTAGTTCTATATGTACCGCTTTTGTGACCATGCAAATAAACAAGGCTATATACCCCTTGTTTGTTTTAATGCCTTTCCCTTTATTTGCTTTTACTCGAATGAACCCTGTGTAATCTACACCAGTATGATAAAATGGAGGTGCTGGATTAGATCGACATTCAGGCAGGTCTCCCATTATTTGATGAAGCTTTCTTGGTTCTTGTTTTTTGCAGGTCACGCATTTACGAAGCTGTTTTTTGGTAGCTCTATTTCCTTGAATTACCCAATATTGCTGTCTCAATAAAGACAAGGTGAGTCGAGGTCCTCCATGGAAGGTGTGTTCATGGGCTTGCTGGATAAGAAGTTCCGTTAATCTCCCGCTATATGGGATTATTATTGGATATTTCATATCAGTACTAATATTAGCGTTTTTAAGACGTCCCCCGACTCTTAATATGCCGCTTTCATCTAAAAAGGGCTGCAGATTTAATAATTTGCTATTTGAATTAAGTTTGCTATGCATTAAACTCTCGATATCCGATGTAAATTCACTGCGCTGTGTGCATTTAATTATAATTAATTTTGCTTTCCTAAGCTCTTGTAATGTGAGATATGTCGGCCTTTGTTTACTTTTCCGTGCAACTGCACGTAATAACCATGCTACAATTCGATTTATTTTTACGAAAGAGCTGTGGCGATTTATTAAATCTTCGACTACGCTGTCTTCCGGATTGCTATTTTGGACGGTTATAACTAGCTTTCGGACCTCTTCTTCCGTCGCATACTCTGCTTGCTCTTGCTTTGGCTTAAAGTCGGGTGTCGAGAGCCAAGCTGGGCCTCGCCACCACAACGAATGCTCTATTAATTGCGTAATGGATTGTCCTCTGCTTGCTGAATCGGCTGGATTTTCCTTAGTTGACACGTAATGCCATACGTCAGGTGATGCCACGCTAATAATTTTCTTCACCCTATTCGCTACGAATGGCTTCCAACGTTCCGGATAGCCTTGTATCCAGCTAAGGACGACCTTAGAGTCGCTCCAAGCAAAGATTTCGTAATCCATGCTACTCATGCTAGTGACTACTTTTGTTAATAGTCTGGTTAATAGCTCTGCTGCACATAATTCCAATCTAGGAAGCGAAACGGTCTTGCTGTTTGGTACTAATCTTGTTTTAGCTGCGACTAGTACTACCGATACTTCATTGTTCGATACTATTCTGGCATATACGACACATGCGTATGCTTTAATAGACGCATCACTAAATCCGTGTAACTGGATAAGGTCACCTCGTTTGCTTTGCAACCATCGTGGAATTTTGATTTTGCTAATACATCCCATATTTTTAGTTAATTTGATCCATTCATTGTTGATCTCGGCTGAAACTTCATCGCTCCATTGAATGTCATCTAGCCAAACCTTTTGAAACAACAATTTGAATTTTGTAGTTAGCGGCGCTAGCCAACCTAGAGGATCAAATAACCTGGATATTTCCGACAGAAGCAACCTTTTTGTTAGCTTCGTAGTATCCGCTGATGAATTATATTGGAAAGTAAATTCATCTGTTTTTGGATCCCATCTTAGGCCCAAAGTTTTCGGTGTGTTTTCCGTTTTGAAAATAAATGATGGTGTATGACTGTTTTGCTGCGATGAATTTATTTCTTCCAATAGCTTTTTTTCATTTGCTGACCACTTTCTCAGCAAAAATCCGCCGCTGCTTAGACACGAATTTACTTCCGCTATGCTGCTTTTCCCTTCATCCATATTATGAGCCCCCGAGACTAGATCATCCATATAGAAATCTTCTAGTATTATTCTTGCTGCTGCAGGAAAGTTATGCTTCTCGTCCGCTGCTAATTTTCTAAGGGTCATCATCGCTAAAAAAGGGGCTGAATTCGTTCCATATGTAACAGTCGTTAACTGGTATGTCCTAATTGGTTGTCCAGTTTGAGCTCTCCAAAGGATTTTCTGAAATTTTTGATCCGACTCGTTTACTATTATCTGCCGATACATTTTTTCGATATCGGCAGTGAATACGTATCGATACTGTCTCCACTTAAGCAAAAGTGCCTGCAGGTCTTGCTGCAAGTTAGGTCCTCGATGCATGACATCATTAAGACTTAGTCCCGAAGATGTTTTTGCGGACGCATTAAATACGACACGTAACTTTGTAGTGGAGGATTCCGCTCGCTGAACCCCATGGTGAGGTAGAAAGCACTCTATTCCATCGCTGCTAAGAGTCGCTAACTTCATATGTCCCAAGTCTTCATATTCGCTTAGAAATTGCTTATATTGCTGAGCTAAAGATCTTTGCTTAGTAAGCTTTTTCTCTAGATTCCTAAATTGCGCTAGTGCTATTTCCTTTGACGATCCTAACCTTTCTATCGCTTACTGCTTCATCGGCAACCTAACTTCATAACGACCGCTTCTAAGTCGTTTTGTCGTTGATAGGTAATAGTCGACGCATTGTTGATCTTCCGCTGATATTTCATTTTGCTCGTGAATATCCTCAATTTGCCAAAATTTGTGAATATCCGCTATATTATTAACGATGACGTTACAATGGAACTGTGGTTTTACGGTTCCACATAGTACCCATCCTAGCTGGGTTTGCTGAGCTAAGGGCGAAGACGAATCAGGACCTCTTATCAAACCATCTAGTATGATAAGAGCATAGGCGTCTGCTCCGAGTAACAAGTCAACTGGGCGACTTGTATTAAAATCTGGATCCGCTAAATTAATATGTTCCAAATGCGACCACGAAGGCTTTCGGAACGACCGATTTGGTAAGTTTTTGATAAGACCTTTCATAATCAAAACATTCGTATGGAATTTAAAACTGGTGAACATAGACTGGCATGTAACGCTTAGCTTGCCCGTACAGCTAGATTCCTTTTCTCCTATTCCAGAAACGGTTCCATCAAATTGCTGTCGTTTTGAACCTAACTGCTGAGCTGCCTTCTCCGTAATCAGCGATACCTGTGAGCCCTGATCGATGAGAGCTCTGAGGACAATCTGTGTGCTATCTGCTGCTGTCACCCTTACTAACGCTGTAGCTAAAAGAATCTCAGTGAGATTTTGCTGAGATGCATGAACACCATTGCCGCTGCTTTGCTTTGAATTCTCTCCTTGCTTGAGATCTTCGTCATAGGTATTTTGTTTGCTCTCAGCATAACAATCATGCAATAACGTATGATGCCTGCCTGAACACGTGAGGCATCGTTTTTTGGAATGGCATTTATTACCATTGTGATTATAAATGCAGTTAATACAACATTTTAGTTGTTTGAGGGTTTTAAGTTTCATTTCCTTCGGCATTTGCCGAAACCTTTCGCAATTGTGTAATTTATGCTCAGCAAAACAATGAGGACATTTGATTTCCTGCACGTGCATTGCTTTTGAGTTCTTCGAACTATTATCGTTAAAATAATTGTTGTTGAATTTTCGACTGTTTGCTGTTTTTGATGAACCCGCTTGTTGCTGTGATTGCTGCGATTTTTGCATGGTGTCTTGTCGTCGGCGAGATGTTTCTAGACTAGTGAATTTATTTTCTAGAAACTCTAAAATGTCTTGTAGGACTGGTAGCTCTCTAGGGTTTTTTAACGACTCTATATACTCGGAATAAGATTCACTATCCAACTTTTGCGATAAGATATGTGCAATTAGAGGGTCCCACGTGCTAATATCTACACCTAGGTTTTTGATGGCGTGAAGACTCTCTATCGTGACGTCATGCAATTTTTTAAAGGCTGAAAATGGTTGCTGCTGTATATTGGGAAGATTAAGGAACACATTGGCGTGCGCTGTAAAGATAATCCTCTTGTTATCAAATCGATGATTTAGAATCTCCCAACAAACGTTATAGTTATCGGCACTGATTGGAAGGTGCTGTATCAAACGCTCCGCTTCAACTTGCTTTTCAGGTATTGCATTTTTTGAGCGTTTGACAATGTGTTGTTCTTGTGGATTGCTTCGCTAAATAGATCTTTGAAAGGCATCCATTGCTGGTAATGTCCTGTAAAAACTGGAATATCCATTTGAGGAGTGGATTTCTCTCGATATGATGTTGACCACATCTTGGAGTTAATAGCCTTTTTCAAGCTATTAAAAGTACGCTCGTGATTGCTGAAGCAATACTCATAGTCTTGTGCTAGATCTTCTCCCGATTCACCAATGATCTCCCAATGAAGGTTATCAATAGTATTCCACCGATTGTGTAGGGTTCGAAGGGCATCTTCGAACTCCCACTTGTCAACGATAGTTTCGACATCAATATTGTCGACTGCTCTAAGAAATGCTTTAAAATTGACCGACTGCTTATGGAGCATATCGTCAAGCTTGCTGTTGGATCCTCTTGATTCGAAGGTCGGTCTAGCTGTTGTTGGCGGTTCCGACTGACTCGCTGAAGTCCCGGGCGCCTCTAGCTGTGCTGTTTGAGGAAGATAAGGTGCTTTCTGATCTTGCTGCATCAGCTGTTCTTTCCATTGACTAATAAGACCTTTCGCTGTTAAATAAAGCTGTTTCGTACTTTCAAATTCAGACTTAGTAAAATATTTATGATTCGTCTGTTCAAAAGGAAGAGTCTTCTCATGATTCACTTGGAAGTCCTCCCAGTACTTCTCAAGCAACTCGAGTCTACGCTTACAGTAATCTAAAGTTTTACGCTCTACGCTATCCTTTTTGAAATTGACGATGAATTTTCTAATGCTCTCTGATATCTCAGATTGATTAAAATAAAGGCTCTCCATCTCGCTGCTGGTGTAAGAAAAATTGAACGATCTTACTTGGAAAAATCCTTTACCGCTGCCAACCTGACGAGGTTTGTTTCCCACGCCAGTGATTCGCTGATGTCGCTAGTGTGAGCTGTGAACTCACTGCTGCTGGAAGGGCACTTGTAGAGCACCTCTTTTGCTGCTACCGCTGAGAGAATATAATGGGCACTCCTACTCAATATACTCCCACCAAAGTCTCTCATAAAGCTTCGCTGCTAAGGTTACCACCACAGTCACTGCTAAGCTAAGAACCGCCGCAATCCAAAGTGTCACTGGTTCAGTTCAAATTCACTTCACGACCCTTCAGTCCCAAAAACTAAAGTCCGACCGCGAAGTCCTTTTTAGAGGCTCGAAGGACCAAAATGTAGGGGACGCGACTAAGTGGTACCTGATGGGTTTCGCTATGCTACTAAGTTAAACACTCAAATAGCTTTAAAGGGTTTATTGAGATAACGTTTAGGCTATGCTATCGCTAAAATTATGGAAATGAATGCACCCGGTCGCTATCCGTTATGCACTGAGCTCAGGGCGCACTCAATGCGGCCGCTTCGTATTGCTAGGTAAGCAAAACGTGGTTGATTGCAATTATTGCATCGAACATAGATGATAGTATTGATGATTTTTTAAATTACAATTCTATAAATAAATATTTGATACGTCCGCGAATCATACTTAGATCAACATACAAACTGATACTGACCTGCAAATTGCAAAAAAACGTAAGAAATTTTGAATTTCGCGGGCTCCTCTGACGTTCTCGCCTGAAGAACTGTCGTCCGAATGTTCACTATCTAAATGTGTAACTGAATTTGTTTAAGACTATCTGCTAGATAATTTAACCAAGACTTATCAGGAGCTGGTAAAGTAAGCCCTAAAAATCTATTTTGTAACCATATAGGTATATGTGTAAGAATGTAACAATTTTTTTGTTGAAACAATTGTGTATCTTCCGTATTAGTGAACTAATACAATAATTTAATAAATGTGAACAATAAATGTAATCATGTCTAGGATAGATTTAAGACTACAATTTACAAAAATACATTTGTTATATTTTGTTATTTTAGTGTTTTTATTTTTTACATACCTTTGACCTCGTGGAGCTCGTGGCTAAGTAATAACAGCCGCACGGTTCGATCCATGAGGTTAAGCTACGCTTGCCGGGGTTGGTCCGTGGATGCGTGACCATCTTTACACACCGAGACTCCTCCATGGCTCGGAAAGCACGTTAAGCCGTTGGTCCCGGCTGTCATTTGTAAATCTTTGACAGTCGTTACGGGTCGTCAGAAGCCCGAAAGTCTTAAGGGTATCATATTACCAGTCGCTTCATGTAAAATACTGGTATTCAGCTGCATCCGGTTAGACTGGAAGCCGACCCAACATAGTTGGGAAAAGGCTAGGCAGATTGATTGAGTTGTGTTACCTACCCCACACAAATTCGAATACCACTACCTGCTGCATAAATAACAGTGACGGAGTCAAATAATATATCGTCTACATAGAGAAAGTGGGAAAAATACGTAATTATTGAAGCTAATTCAAAAACTACGCAAGCAAAGTTAATAAAATTTATATGGGACCACATCTGAAGCATGATCTAACAAAAAAAAAATGAATCATCAAAATCGATTCATAATTGGCGGAGTAACCGCGTAACATACAGACAAAAAAAAATATACAGACGAATTGAGAACCTCCTCCTTTTTGAAGAAGTCGGTTAAACATGATGTAAACAAGACACCACAGACAGACAAATTAAAAATCCGGAGTCACACGTGTTAGGTTACGAATAAATCGAACAGATTACGTGTGACTCCGGATTTTTTATTTGTCTGTCTGTGATGTCTTGTGTACATCTTTTTAATTGACTTTGTCATAGACAATAAATCGCACACCCAGGCCAATAAATGCCAGGCCAATATTCCTTTTACGCCTATATTAGTGTGCGAAATTACGATGAGCAAGTTATGATGGGAACACAATACACACAATCAAACATACCTAGATACATACATATATACATATCCGTCAAAATCATAACCTTCCTTTTTGCTTCCCCGTAGTCGGGTAAAAAGGAGGTCAAATCTGCTACTGCCGTGGGGATGAGAGACTTTAGCACTCTGTTTTAACATTCTGTCTTGTAATATTATTATTATTAAATATTGGGAGCTGGATCGTCGTCAGCCAGATAGCTAGGACTTCGGTCGGCTCCTAGCGCACCGATTTACGGAGTAGCAACGGACCCCCCAGCTAACAACCTCGAAATTGTCTGTTCTATGAACTTGATAGGAAAACTCCGCTTGCGAGATGCAGGATTTCAACTTAAGGATTTTTTTTTTCTCATCTCGCTATACTTTTCTTTAAACAATTTTGTTTTAAATTAAAAACATATCAATAAAGATTCGTTCCATATTTTTTGCTTTTCCATAGAGTATTTAGTTTTTATTTAATTTAAGGGTGAATTTTAAGTAATTCATGTACAGTTTTTCCTGTAAGCAAGAAAAGGCGAAGAGATTTCCCTCAACAGTAGCTTAGCATGTTCTCATTGGGAACAAAATTCATATGTTCACGATACTGGCCTAACTATTTCTACAGTGACGCCCATTTATGGATTTAAAGAACAAGACAGCAACAGGATTTTCAGAACATTAAAAAAGGATGAATATATTCCATCAACTCTAGCTGTCATTCAATATTTTGCAAGTTTTCTTGATTTTCCTTTGTAACTAGATATTAAAACAACATTAAATGAACTCTACGCTAAAACAAGTCGCATATGAATTATAAAATTAGAAGGCTGAAACATGTTTCCTTTGCCCGATAACTGGCAAAATGTCGGATTCACGCATGCGTGGTAGATTTCTTCTGCTGGACGCCATGATGGTAGCCATCTTGAAACGTGAAAAGGCTGTAGATATTCAGGGTACTTATAGATATTACATACAGCGTGCCGCTTTAACGGTGACATTAATTTAACACACGTATACGATTTCGCGTATTCATTTAATGAAAATATTTTAATTTCATTAAACGTTATTATTTACTGATTTATTTACAATTTTATAAATTACCATCTTGGAGCAACCTGTACTTAAAGAACTGTAGCGAAGAGGTCATTTGCCGGGGTCACCGATCATATGTAGGCAAATAGAAGGAAAGCCGCGCAATTTCTTAGAAATTATGCCGCCGACAAAGAATCGGTCGATAGAACGTAAGCCAGCTGGTAGGTAGCTTCATGAATGAATGTTTTACACAGAGTGACCTCAATTTTGGTTATGTTTTTATTATTTAGTTTGTTTGAATGGAATTTAAATTCTTCTATTGACCATTTTTTTATTTTATTATAATTTTTATGATTACTGGCCACTAGCCCTACCCGTGTGTTAAATTAATGTCGCCATTGTAGCGGCACGTTGTATACAACCCTAGAATAATTATAATGACAGACTTTTTAGACTTTTAGTAATTATTAAAATCCCAAATATTGTTAAAAAAAAAACTCTTTTTTTTCATGAATCATCCTATGACGTAGAGGGAAAAATCAAGATTTACTTACGTACTTTCCTGATTACATCGTAATGTTTCCCTCCAAAACATTTTTATTAGATATTAAAACTTTTGGTAAAGACGACTCGACGTAACACCGAATAAGCTATGCCGTACCGAACCGCGTAGCGAAGATCTTTAGATGTATTTTCTTGTACTAATTTTGGATTTTGGAACATGTATGTAAAATGTCACTAACTGAAAATATGTCCATTACTTTACCCTTATAAGATGGTAAACTAAGACAATTTAATTATTTTACAATTTTAGTGCGTGATAAAAGCCTATTTAGGAGGTCATTTATTTGCAAATGACCTCTCCTATATCCCATTAACGGATTGCCGACATAACCAATAACCCTATAGGCCTTATGTCTCTGGCATATCTGAGATGAGTTAAACAAATAATTGACGATCATGTGAACTAAAATAAAAAACAGTAGTATAATATTTACATCAACAAGAAAAACATTGAAAACAATCTGGATATTTACAATATGTAACGGTTATACAAAGATCGGAACATCAGTGTTTCTTATGACAAAACAAATAAATATGATGTGTATATAACACGTGTGTAACCTTCTTTTGAACAGTACAAATTAGTTCATTGAAGTGTTAATGTGTAAAGTGTAATTTAAACGTAAGTTTTGAAGACTTTTCACATATTCTGGATTTATTAAGGTATCTATTTAAGTTTTCTGGTAGATCATCCAGACCGACTTTCGGCCATCGGCGGCCAATCTCAACGGTGACTAGCTATCACAAGCGTGTGCGCAGACATAGGTGCACTCTCTGTGACGCCCCCAGCGGCCCCAGCTTAATGGACCGACCTCAAGAAAGTGACTGGAACAGACTGGATGCTGAAGGTGGAGGACAGGGTGTTGTAGCGCAGCCTGGGAGAGGCTTATGTCCAGCAGTGGACTGCGATAGGCTTTTTAGGGTGCCGTACCCAAAGGGTAAAACGGGACACTATTACTAAGGCTCCGCTGTCTGTTTGTCTGTCTGTCTCTCTGTCACCAGGCTGTTTCTCAGGAACCGTGATAGTTAGACAGTTGAAATTTTCACAGATGATGTATTTCTGTTGCCACTATAACAACAAATACTAAAAATAGAATAAAATAAATATTTAAGAGGGCTCCCATACAACAAACGTGAATTTTTTGCTCGATATTGGTAACGGCAACAGGTAAACACTTGAAATATTCACAGAATATTTAGTTATATATTCAATTTAAAAATAAATAATTAAATTAAAATAAAATAAATATTTAAGGGGGCTCCCATACAACAAACGTGAATTTTTTGCTCGGTTTTGCTCGATACTGGTAACGGCAACAGGTAAACGCCTGAAATATTCACAGAATATTTAGTTATATATTCAATGTAAAAATAAATAATTAAATTAAAATAAAATAAATATTTAAGGGGGCTCCCATACAATAGACATGATTTTTTTGCCGTTTTATACATGAACCCTTCGTGCGCGAGTCCGACTCGCACTGGGCCGGTTTTTTTTTTTAGTTTGGGCAGTCATCAAAAGATTTCTCCCGCTCTGAGCGGAGCGGGAGGGCGTGTCAGAGTTTTACTGATTAAAACCCAGCCGTTTCCTTCAGTTCCCTGTTGCCAAGGGTCCCGGTATCCATTTCGGACTTTCTCGCAACCCTGGCAGGGACTGCGATAGGCTGAGTTGATTAATCGATTGACGCTTTGGAATGGGCAGTTGCCCATAGTTAGCTAGATATTTCTGACTGACCGACTTCTCGACAGTTCAGAATTTCCCGTAAATGGTACTTAATTGGAATAAATGCTTTGAGTTTGAGTTTCCCTCTCACTGAGAGGAGGAAAACATCGTGAGGGAACCGCGCACGAAGGGTTCCGTACCAACTTTACTTTCCTTACTTAATCCATACTAATATTATAAATTCGAAAGTAACTCTGTCTGTCTGTATGTTACTTTTTCACGCCTAAACCACTGAACGTATTCCGATAAAATTTTCGGAGATAGATGGCATCCCGGGGAAGGACATAGGCTACTTTTTATCGACATACCACGCGGGCGAAGCCGCGAGTGGAATCTAGTAATATTATAAATGCGAAAGTAACTCTGTCTGTCTGTCGCGCTTTCACACCAAAACTACTGAACCGATTTAAATGAAATTTGGTACATAGATAGTCTAGAGAGCCTGATGAGAAAGGACAGGCTACTTTTTATCGACATACTACGCGGGCGAAGCCGCGGGTGGAAGCTAGTTATCTATAAAAACGGCAAAAATATCCCGTTTGTTGTATGGGAGCTCCTTTAAATATTAATTTTTCTTAGTATTTTTTGTTACAGCGGCAACAGAAATACATCATCTGTGAAAATTTCAACTGTCTAACTATCACGGTTTATGAGATACAGCCTGGTGACAGACGGACAGACAGACTGCGGAGCCTTAGTAATAGGGTCCCGTTTTACCCTTTGGGTACGGAACCCTAAAAAGAAAGAGAGGAGGCCTGCGTCCAAGTAGTGGGAACATTATAGGTTGATTATGGAGATATTATGCTTTGGAGTGTAGTTCAATAAAACATTTCTCAAGGAATTCTAATGTGATGATGACGGAATGTTTGTTATAAACGTAGATTTGTTGACTATTCTCAAGAATTTTCTATGAGTTATTAATAAATTCCTCAGCCATTGATTAATAACCTATAAAATGCAAGACGTAATATTCTAGTATAGTATTATCGTGTCGCGTTGAGTGGACGTCGAATTTATACAGAGAGTGTTAATTTATACATAATATATTATACATTAAACATCGCTTTTCGCGTCTGTGTTACCGCGTTGTTCTTCAAAACTACGCAACAGATATTGCAATGCAGTTGGCACTACCATTAAGAGCTTTTATTCCGGAGGGTTCTTAAACGCGGCTGGCGGTAGGAGTAAACTGGTAGAAATCATCCCGTAACGGAAAACCGATAACCTGTTTTTTTTAATTTCGTAGACTAATTTGACAGGTGCAAATGTCAAACTCCATGAAAAAACAAACAACAATCACTTAAAATGTCAAAATAATTAGTCTAAAGTCTGTTTTTTTAATTTCGTAGACTAATTTGACAGGTGCTAATGTCAAACTCCTAATTGAAAAAAACAACAACAATCACTTGAAATGTCAAATTAGTCTATGAGATTAAAAAACAAACTTTACCAGATTAAAAAAACCGGCCAAATGCGTGCACCATTTTCCGATAACTATTATCTATAAAACAGTAAAAAAATCATGTCTGTTGTATGGGAGCCCCCCTTTATATTTGTTTTATTTTAATTTAATTATTTATTTTTAAAGTGAATATATAACTAAACATTCTGTGAATATTTCAAGCGTCTACCTGTTGCCGTCATCAGTATCGAGCAAAAACGAGCAAAAAAATAATACGTTTGTTGTGGAGCCCCTTAAATATTTATTTTATTCTGTTTTTTAGTATTTGTTGTTATAGCGGCAACAGAAATACATCATCTGTGAAAAATTTTACTGTCTAGCTATCACGGTTCAGAAACAGCCTGGTGACAGACGGACAGAAAGACATACAGTACAGACATAAAGTACAGACAGACAGACAGACAGCGGAGCCTTAGTAATAGGGTCTCGTTTTACCCTTTGGGTACGGAACCCTAAAAACAGACATTAGTATAAAAGGCTTGCTTTAAGAAAACCTATATCTATTGTACACACGGCTACAGATCAAGCTATACATTTCCAGTATATGCTGATCTCGCATTGTATAGGATTTCCGTACAATGCGAGGTCAGCTTATACTGGAAATGTATAGCTTGATGTGTAGCCGTCTGTACGTTTCTTGAGTGAGAAAATACATACAAAACAACACTATTGGAAACTCCGATACTTGACTGCATACAGACGTATCCAACGCTCAAGCATTCAGACAAGACATTCAGGATGCTATTGGTACTAGCTCGCATGCGCGTTAGGACGGAAGTGCAACGCTAATAATAATGATAGTCAATTGTAGCCAATAAGCCTGATATTGTGGTGATAGATCGACGAGAGCGCCGTGCAATGATTGTTGATATCGCTGTCCCTCTATCGTGAAAGGCGAGAAAGATAAAAAAATCAAGTATCTTGACTTAGCACACGAGGTTGTCGACATGTGGGACGTGGACTCTGCAATCATTGTACCGATAATCGTTACGGTCAATGGCTTAAAAGCGAAGAGCCTCGACCAACATCTCAGGAGGCTCTCATTGCGCGGCTGGGTCAAGGGCTTGATTCAGAAAGCAGTACTCCTGGACACGGCACGCATAGTGAGGAGGTTCCTCTCTCTAGAGCCCTGACCGGCAGCTTGGACCCTGATCCTGATGCCAATGGGCTACTAGTTTTTATATTTTCAAATATATTTTAAAATGTAAATATATAAGATACAAAATAAATAAACGAAATGATGGTCATATTTACAATTTATAAAACTGAAAGCTAACAACTTTAGAAGATTAATTTATAATGCTTTAAAATTAAATGTAATGTATAATTTTAGCTCCCTGCATTAAGTTCTATCAGCCCAAACAACTGTTCATAAGACTTGCTTTTTTATGGTTTCGTACGTCCTCATGAAAAAACTGTCTGTCTGTCCGTCTATCACAGGCAATTTTCTCTGAATCTACTGGACCGATTAATTTAAGTTGAAAGATACATCCTGGGAGAATTTCTGTGACCTAAACACGGACTTTTGAGAGGCAAATTAGAAAATACAAAAGAAGTGTTATGCAACTGTACCGTGTAACATAATCAATTTTAATATACAATTGTTATAAATTTATTTTTTATAACATATTTTATGTAATGTGTACAGACCAGAACAATGATTTGGACAATATTTCTACAACTTCTGGGCCTGTCTCCCGTTCTGACCATGACGCCCGTAACGCAGGACCTGCTGACCCCAATAACAGAGTACGGCGAGGGATGTGGGTATTCGGTGAGTAGAATTATTTTGGCAACCTTCTTCGGGATAAATCAAAATTGCTGTACTGGTAAAAAACAAGTGACGATGCGGCCGGTAAAGTTACTATGAAATTCCATATCTGTCGTGTTTAGCGGCCAAATAAATTACTATGAAAACTCGTCGTGTTATTTAAAAACTAGCTTTTGCCCGCGGCTTCGCCCGCGTGGATGTCGGAAATTATCCCACGGGAATGTGCTACCGGGATAAAAGTATCCTATGTCCCATAACCCACGTGGTTTGTCTAGGCGACCTAGGCGTTACGGCGTAAAAGTAACAGACATGAGACAGCCAGTAACTTTATATATTAGTGGTAGTTCATATCTATATTGTGGTGATAGTGCAGTATGAAACTGTCGGAAAGATTAATGAAAAAATCTTGTATAAAGATTAATGAAAAAACTATGGCATATTGTATGGACGATGGAAACTAAGGCGAAAGCTTTGGGGGAGCCCGCGATATTCAAATTTTCTTATTATTTTGCTTTTTACAGGTCAGTATCAAGTTTTATGTTGATCTAAATAATGAGTCGCAGTTGTTTCAAATATTTATTTATCTAATCTAACTAATATGGCAGGAGTTGTATTCCTGTATCTAATGGTTATTATTCTGTAAAGCTACTATTTGCTACGATCGCGAATCATATTTTAATCATATTGACATTCGAAACTTACCCATTAAACGATTTAAAAGCTGTATTAAAACCAAACTTTGTAAAAAAGGGTACTATACAATTTCAGATTCTTTAGAAGACAAAAATCATGGGATTGAGCTGCTCGCTCTGCTAACATTTTGTCATTTTGGCATTGTGACATTTTGAATAAGAGAAAATCATCAAAATATACCTACCAGTTTTATATACAAATTCACATTATTGAATATTATGTATTATGTGTAGGATATTGACAAAATGACATGATTGCTTTATAAAGTATTGTATTATTGTGAATGTGAGGACTATGTGGATGTTTATTATAGTTCTCAGTTAGTTTTAACAATGGTCTGGCAATTTGAGAACTTGATGCGGCCTACACAAATGTCCTTTCTTTGGTATTGTTCGTCGAGTCGTTGAGCTCTTTAAGTTCTGAGCTGAACTCCACTATTACTGACAAATGCTTGCAGTGACAGGACAGGTTCACTCAAATCTGTGTGGTTCATTCCTCAAAAGACCATTTCAGACTCTAATCTACATGGCCCTCATAGGGCCTGACCAATATGCCAATATCTGACCTAGGTATGTCCGGACTTTAAAAGAGACTGTGAGTTGGTTTCGGCCTTTCTTCTCAGAGTAGTCAGATAGGAAACGCCGACCTCATCTAGCTTAATTTTACAATTTTTTGATATTATTACGACGTGTAAAAGTGATTCCAATGACCTATTTACAGAATAAATAATTTCATTTTAACATACAACCTGCCTGACACTGACTTGCAAATTGCAAAAAACATAAGATTTGAATTTCGCGGGCTACCGGCGCATCCCCCTTAAGAAAATCGCATCATTTGCACAACGCCATCTATCGAGTAAGTACTCACTGGTAAACTCAAACTCTTCGTTCCAAGCCAAGAGCCAAGTAGTAATAACTTTTGATTGAGTGGACAGATTCTCAAGATACGGACTATGACTATATTCTCAATACCTTAACGCTCTTGAAGAGAGTCCCGCAAAAATGTCAATAATAAGTACTTACATGTGAATTTTAAAATCAAGAGGGTAAAGAAGGGTTTTTACCCTCATGAGGGATGATTTTAGAAAAACGTAACTCTTTGTTAGTTACAAAAAGCATAAATTTTCACAGCCCTAAGTTAAAAAAAAACCGGCCAAGTGCGTGTCGAACCATGCACAATGAAGGGTTCCGTAGTTGGGATGAATTATTTTATCAAACAAACTTTCGCAAAGTTTTATTGTTATTACGTCTATGGGCGTTTACTGTCCCTCAAAGTGTTAAAAAACTTTTTCTCGCATACAGAATGTTTGGGTTTTTGCAACTGCACATGTCAGTTGGTCGATTAAAAGTTTTTGAGCTAAGTCGCGGACAGACAGATAGACAGACGGACATGGCGAAACTATAAAGCTTCCTTGTTGACTACGGAACTCTAAAAATGATAGGTTTCCCATAAAAACTTTCATCCCCTATATCCCCCCCCCCCCTTAAATTTGTTTTTGAGAAAATAATTGCCTATGTTCTTCGCCGGGATGCCATCTATCTCTTTACCAAATTTTATCGAGATCCGTTCAGTGTATCAGGCGTGAAAAGGTAACATACAGAATTACAGACGGACAGACAGACAGAGTTACTATCGAATTTATACTTTTAAGCATCGATTAGTATGGATTATGTGTTCAATTCAAAATGAGCCAAATGCTTGCAAGCCAATGCAAATAATTATGAATTCGGCGAAAGTCATTCTTCTACGGAGACTCTTAACACCGCGATTCAGAAAATGACGTTAAATGAACAACGCCATCTATCGAGCACGAAGTGATACTGTCAAAATATATGGGAAAACGGTCGAACACTCTGTAAGCTATGTAGAAAAGACGTAGGGTTCCATGACTGACTTGACCTGACTTGACTTGACTTGACTTGACTTGACTTGACTTGACTTGACTTGACTTGACTTGACCTGACTTCACCTGACTTGACCTGACTTGACCTGACTTGACCTAACTTGACCTAACTTGATTTGAATTGAGTTGAGTTAACCTTGAGCAGGTATATTTTATCGCAGCAGGTACATTGGTAGTTGAAAGAAAAGTAGATTACTCGTGTTTATTTAGTAAGCGCATTCGTGCCTTAATTACTCACTTTTTGCTCGATGTAAGAATCTAAAATTTTTAAGAAATTAAAATTTGTCACCATTTTTTCATGATTAATATTTGTATCATGATTTAAAAGATAGATAGCGCCACCTATGGCACTACTACCAAACAATAGATTTGGAAAACTTGAATTAACCAAACTTTAGATTGGGTGAATTCACAATGTATTGCGTTATGTTTCCGCGCGAAGTATGTGATTATTTATGATGATTATGATCGTGTGTTACACACGTTCTCACAAACCTACCTGATTTTACGCTAGTGTCATTTTACGACAATAGATGTCGTTACGTGTATCTACATTACGTACCTAATGAAAATTTCTTCTTGAATACTTTAAACTCTTATATCTTTTGATATTTTGAAGCGATTGCGATGAAACAAAGACTAAATGAAACATCGAGTTACACACAATATTTGAGTGTATAAGTTAACCATATTGATTTCGTACTTTTTACGTGATACTGGAACAATCAAACAAACGAACAGACAAACAGACATACAGACAAACAGACAAACAGACAAACAGACAAACAGACAAAAATTCCAAAAATGGTAGAAATGGCATCTGTTGGTTATTCTTGGACACTCCACCTACGTTTTTTTTTTTTTTTTTCATTGTACAGAAACGCCTCGTCTACAGATTTATTATATGTATAGATTTGCGCCAATATGTTCATTTTCTCAAACTTGCTTGGAAATTCGAGCATTATTTTAACAACCTATAATTTCGATTTGGCTTGCAAATAGAGAAACAAATGAAAAATTATGGTTGTTCGTCATTGACAGAAATTTATAATTTTTAACTTAGTTTGAATTTCGGCGCATTATTTGAGAAAAGTACTATACAGGCTTGGCCGCGACCATGCGGGCCGCGACAGTAATGTAATATTGTTTCTTCTTTACTAAACAGTTCTATTTGCAAGCCAATTCGAAATTTAAATAAAATCTTTGTTAAGTTACCTCCTTGGTTGCCATGTTGAAGTAAAAAGTTCATTCCATTTTTAAATAACATGAGAGATATGAGTTTTCATAGTAATTTATTTGACCGCTATAACGCCAGAGATTTTCATAGTAACATTGCCGGCCGCATCGTCACTTGTTTTGACCAGTACAGCAATTTCGATTTATCTCGAAGAAGGTTGTCAAATAATGCTCGAATTTCCAAAAATGATGCTGCTTTCGAAAAATGTTCTAAATATTGTTTTTTTTTTCAGAGCTGTCCGATAATGGGACGGAACGTGCTGAACGTGCACATAGTGCCTTCAACACACGCTGAGCTGGGAATGACACGCACATTCTACGAACATTTTACAGGAAGTAAGTATGACATTCATCATCTTCCTGCTTTTTCCCAGTTCTATGGTTCGGTCAGCTTCTAGTCTAACCGAAAGCAGCTGAATAACAGTATTTTACATGGAGCGACTACCTATCAGCACCATAATTGCGTATTACACGAACAATCTGAATCGTAATTAGTTTGAAAAAAAAACACTAAAAAGTGAAAAGTTCGCATTAAAAATTTCGGAAGTCGGTGGCAAAAAACGAAAATTGAAAAGCAATGACACCGACTTCCGTAATTAAAGTTTATTTTCACTTTAGTGTTTTTTTAGGGTTCCGTACACAAAGGGTAAAACGGGACCCTATTACTAAGGCTCCGCTGTCTGTCTGTCCGTCTGTCACCAGGCTGTGTCTCATGAACCGTGATAGTTAGACAGTTGAAATTTTTACAGATGATGTATTTCTGTTGCCGCTATAACAACAAATACTAAAAAACAGAATAAAATAAATATTGATGGGGGCTCCCATACAACAGACATGATTAGTTTGCCGTTTTATAGATAATACGGAACCCTTCGTGCGCCAGTCCGATTCGCACTTGGCCGGGTTTTTGGAAGTCAGTCGTTTTTTTTTTACTGTTTTGTCGTAGTTGGGTTTTAGTTTTATAACTTTCATTTTTTAACCTTCATTTCAGATGAAGATGGGTTTACCCAGACGCAGATTAACATGAAGAATATTTTGGACAATATCATCACGGGACTTTGGACCAATGATAAGAGAAAGTATGTAGACTGTTCGCTATACATAGACCACGCGCGACTGTTAGTCACCGCCGGAGGTACATGAGCGGTGAGACGAGGGAATCTACCATTGACAAAATTGAGTTACCTTGGCCTTTGTCTACCTCCCCTAACATACCTCAAACGGGTGACAAGAAAAAAAAAACCCTCCGTATCAAAACGTCCTATTAGCTAAACGACCCTTATTCAAAACGACACTTTAGCAAAATGACCTATGAGCAAATCGTCCTCCTCCGCTCACATACCTCAGGCGGGTGACAAGAAAAAAAAACCCTCCGTATCAAAACGTCCTACTAGCAAAACGACCCTTATTCAAAACGACACTTTAGCAAAATTACCTATGAGCATATCGTCCTCCTTCGCTCACATACCTCAGGCGGGTGACAAGAAAAAAAAACCCTCCGTATCAAAACGTCCTACTAGCAAAACGACCCTTATTCAAAACGACACTTTAGCAAAATGACCTATGAGCAAATCGTCCTCCTCCGCTCACATACCTCAGGCGGGTGACAAGAAAAAAAAACCCTCCGTATCAAAACGTCCTATTAGCAAAACGACCTAAGGGTCGTTTGAAAGTGTCGTTTTGAATAAGTTCAAAACGACACTTTAGCAAAATGACCTATGAGCAAATCGTCCTCCTCCGCTCACATACCTCCTCCGCTAACATACCTCAGGCGGGTGACAAGAAAAAAAAGAACGCTCCGTATAAAAACGTCCTAAAAGCACATGGTCCTATTAGCAAAACGACCCTTATTCAAAACGGCACTTCAGCAAAATTACCTATTCGCAAATCGTTCAACAACAACAACAAAAAAAATGTGGGTGACTAGCACACGCGCGCGTACACAACCCAGTTGCTGGGTAAGACTGGTTGTCAGACTTTCGGGCTTCTGACTACCCATAACGACTGTCAAAGATTTACGAATGACAGCCGGGACCACCGGCTACACGCAGAAGGCATACAGCGCCCTGCGCGTTCAATACAATAATGTTTTCAGTGTTGATGGGGTTGCCGCTCTACTGCAGTGCTTCTGGCATGTTCGCAGAGGCGAGAATGGCTTGCACGCCATCATGCGCAAGCGTTGCGCTTCCATTATGCGCAGGGTACGCGCCAGCCCCAACAGCATACTGAAAACTGTAGCTGATAGGTGGGACAGCCCCATACTGGGACTTCAGATACGCCTACATGTCACTGTGGCGTAGTAATTAATAGTTTGTATTGTTTTTTTGAGAGCAGTGGTGGCCCAGTGGTAACGGCCGCGACTTACGAGTCGTAGGTCGTAGGTTCGAACCCTGACAGGCGCTTTACTTTGTGTAAATTATTTCATCGCCACTGCTCTCAAAGGAAAACATCGTGAGGAAACCGGCACGTCGTAGAACCAAAAATAAGAAGACATGTGACATCTACCAACCCGCACTGGGCCCGCGTGGTGGATTACGGCCCGCTCCCTCTCACAGAGAGGAGGCCTGTGTCCCAGCAGTGGGAACATTATAGGCTGATTAAATGCTTGTTATTGTTTTTCTGGTAGATGTAAGTACTAACATTACATAGTTTTTAAGTCGTGTGTATACTAACGAAATGGACTATAAGGTCCGAAATAAAAGATTTTAATTTTTAATTTAACGTGTATCCCGACACACGGAGGCGTCAATTTTCAAACGTTTGGTTTTAGGTTCACTTTCTCAGACATGCCATATTTCTATCATTGGTGGAAGAACAGGGACATTACAGGTAATCCTTTAGTTTATAGTAGACTTTAGACTAGTTCGTAACAGGGAAAAAGTTAACTGATCCTCTAATAAACTTACTGACCTTCTAATTATGTACGCTTTTTAGGGTTTCGTACCCAAAGGGTAAAACGGGACCCTATTACTAAGTCTCCGCTGACTGTCTGTCTGTCTGAAACTCGCCGACTGGTCGACACTTCATGTGACTGGCTGGCTCGTTCTTTGCCCAAAGAATTAGCTGATTCAACGTGGCAATGCAAGAAGACTGGCAGGTCTTCTGGGGACGTTTCCGGATGACAGCGATGCGGACGAATACGACAGTGTCCTTTTGTTTTTGTGTTTATGTATTTAGTTAATGTAAATACTTAGTTGTGTTAATTATACAGTGTGTTAAGGCCGGTCCTGTTAACCTACAATAGTATAGCGTCTATACATGCTAAAAAAATATTACTTACCACCAAAAAAAAAAAAAGTTTATTTTTATTTTTTAACCGACTTCTTCAAAAGAACTAAAAACTGAAAAATAAAAACTTTTTACAAAAAAAAACAAACCGACTTCCAAAAAAAACATTAAAATAAAAAGAGAAAAATTACTTTAATTTCGGAAGTCGGTGGCATCAAACGAAAATTGGAAAGCAAAGACACCGACTTCCGAAATTAAAGTTATTTTTCTCTTTTTATTTTAGTGTTTTTTTTGGAAGTCGTTTTGATTTTTTTTGTAATTGTAGTAAAATATTCACAAAAAATATTAAATTGATACGGAAAAGAAACACTCTGTACACTCACACTTGTCACACTTGTCTTTCTACGTTGAAATACAAGTGTGCGTATACAGAGTGTTTCTTTTACGTATCAATTCAATAGTTTTGTGAATATTTCACGACTTACTTATATTAAAAGTTGGAGTTTCTTGCCGGCTCTTCTCCATAGGAAACGACTAATTGGAACCGTGCACCTAGCTTCTGACGTTTCATATGTGCCCGTGTAGGCTTATGTGAAATAAAATATTTTGATTATTTAATTGAAAAAAATATTTTTTTTTTTGTTTGTATTTTTTTTTGCATGTTTGGACGCTATTCTACATAATTCGGGTTAACGGGAACGCCCTTTGTTAGTTAACATACTGTTTACAGAATGTAACAAAAATCCTGTCCAATCCGAAAGGGGCACTAAGGTAAGTACTGCAATAACATTACCAGAAAAAAATATAAAAAAATATTATTATTGAAAATAAAAAAGTTATTGCAATTTGAAATTTACATTTTTAGTACCAAAATTACCCCAATCCTAACTAATATTATAAATGCGAAAGTGAGTTTGTTTGTTTGTTACGCTTTCACGCTAAAACGGCTGAACGGATTTGGATGAACTTTGGCACACGGGTAGATCATGACCTGGAATAGGACATAGGATACCGATTTTTATCCGGATATTCCCACGGGATTGAGACTTACGCGGGTGAAACCGCGGGCCGCAGCTAGTTTCATTATAAATTAGCAACTACATAGGTTAAAAGTTATGACTTGTAGACATCCGCTAAACTACGGTCGCCCGCGCCCGTCCGGTAAAAGGGGGTAAAATTCCCAATAAAAAAAATTAGGCGATTTTTTTTTTTCCAAAAAAACCCACATTTATAGTCTCTTAGTATGATTCATAACGACACCCTCACGGATCTGACAGGGCTTTTGTTCCACGTTGTATTGTAAATAAGCATTTCAATGTATATGAAATATATTAGTGTCTGAAATGGTCTTCGTATTGCAGTCAAACGCATGGTGTACCAGCTCCTCCGTCAGGGCAGGTTGTTCTTCGTGGGTGGCGGGTGGAGCATGAGCGATGAAGGTACCACCAGCTACCACGCCATTATTGACCAGTTCACTTACAGCTTGAGGTATTTACACTTATCTATCTATCTGCCTGCCTTTTCCCAAATATGTTGGGGTCGGCTTCCAGTCTAACCGGATGCAGCTGAATACCAGTATTATACATGGAGCGACTGCCTATCTGACCTCCACAACCCAGTAACTGGGTAATACGATACCCCTTGATAAGACTGGTTGTCAGACTTTCGGGCTTCAGACGACCCGAAACGACTGCCAAAGATCCACGAATGACAGCAGGGACCAACGGCTTAACGTGCTTTCCGAGGCACGGAGGAGTCTCGGTATGTAAAGATGGTCACCCATCCACGGACCAACCCCGGCAAGCGTAGCTTAACCTGATCGATCGTGCGGCTGTTATTACTTAGCCACGGTCAGATAATCAGTCGCTCCATGTGAAATACTGATTCAGCTGGTTAGACTGGAAGCCTACCCCTACATAGTTGGGAAAAGGCTAGGATAGGAGGAATTAGCACATAGGACCTCGTGACTTATGCTCAACATGCGCTTGCGACCACAACACCAACGAACGAGTCAGTAATCAAGTCATGTTTTACAGAAAAATCAACGCAACATTCTTGGAATGTGGGCGACCTTTAGTAACTTGGCAGGCAGACATCTTCGGACATTCGAGGGAGTTTGCTTCACTTATGGCGCAGATGGGCTTTGATGGGCACTTCATCAACCCAATCAGCTTCGATGATGAGCTGTCCCGAATGAAGTCAAAGTCGTTGGAGTTCGTGTGGCGAGGGAGCGATGATTTAGGTAAGAATAACATGAGATTTAGGTAAGATAAATAAAGGCACCTCTGTCAATCGAAGAGGAAGCGAATATCAACGATTTTCTCGATCAACAAACGTCCATGTAAATAAAACAGATACATATGTATATTTATTATTTATATATTAATAGTTGATCGCTTCCGCGAAATTCTGGCACTTGTTTGAAAGTCTTTTTAGGTATCATTGTTTTATATTTTTATGAAGCAAGCTAAATTTTCTACAATCTGAGTGAAACCTAAGTACTCTAGACCTATTGGGTGCGAAGATACAGGAATACACTAGTCAAAGATGGGCATTTTTTCCAAAAAGTGTAAAATTTTCGATACACTAGCTGCACCCCGCGGTTTTACCCGCGTGAGTGTTAATCCCGTAGGAATATTGGCATAAAATGTACCCTATGTCCTATTCCAGGTCATAGTCTACCCCTGTGCCAAATTTCATCTAAATCCATTCAGCCGTTTTAGCGTGAAAGCTTAACAAACAAACTCACTTTCGCATTTATAATATTAGTGGCCACACGACGCCACGACAGCGCCTCCGCCGCGCCGCCATCCCGGCGACACGACGCAGTGACCGCGTTGCCGCCGCGCCGCCGCCGCGCTTCCGCTTGATTAATTAAAGTACAAGCCGGCGATCAAGCGGAACGACGCGGCGTCCGAGCGGCCGGGCATTAATGGTACACCTTAAATATTCCAGGTTCCGAGACTGACATCTACACCCACAAGCTGTTTGATGGCTACTGGTCTCCGCCAGGTTTCTGTTTTGGAATGCTCTGCGACGATCCCCTTATCGTTACCACGTCTGAGGCATTCAGGAACGTGGATGAGAGGGTATGTTATCAAGACAACTTATTTTTCCACTGCTAGAAGTCAGGCCTCCTCTCCTCCATGTGAGAGTGGCCGTATGGTCTGTTCCAAAAGTATTTGATCAAAATGTAAACAAATGGAACTGAAAACATACCTGTGGATGCCAATTTGTATGCCATTTTTTGAATACTTAAATCTAAAATTCTAGTTTCAAATAATTAAAATTATAATCAGTAAAAAAGAAAATTAACATATTTCAAGTAACTTGGTCATTGAACCAAGAAAAAAAAACATTAACTATATAATTCTGAAATCCCGTAAAGGATTGTCGAAATCCGTATTTACTAAGGCACACCTCGATAATAGGAACAAAATTACCTCGAAGCACACAATAATCCTATTGGATCGATTAGCTGATTTAAATAAAATCCGCCATCTTGCCTTTTAGCATCCCCTTAGCAGTGCATCGGTGGTGTTTAATTCTGACAGCTACTAATCAATTGCTACGCTCACGGCGACGATATAGCGATGCTGTCGCGCGTTGACTTCGATACAGTCGCGATGCGGTCGCTAGGTGTTTGCCCTCGCCCACACCACGTTTCTCAGTCGCGATGCAAACGCGATATTGTCGCGATGCAAACGCCATTCAGTAACGGCACAAAAATGCAGTTGCAAGATGCAACTTTTTGACAAAGACTTTCAAAGATTTTTTTATTTGTTTGTTTTTTTCCAAGACTTTTTGTAGCGATGCTATCGCACAAAAACTCGCCGTGGGCGAAGGGCCTAAGCGATCCCTTAGCGTTAAATACCTATTATGAACTATATACATAATAATTAACTAATTATAATAACCGTTTATGAATAAAAATACAGACTGTAAATCTTTTCTTTTTTTTGTTTTATCGTGTGTATATCGACGCATCACGTTTGCGAATTTTCACTAGTTAATTAAATTCAACCCTATATAGCAGTCGTGACCCAGCAGTAACAAGACCGACTTTCAAATCAAAGCTCTACTCTATGCATTTTTTTTTCCAAAAATAAAGCCACGTGCCACGCATGCGCTAATCTGATGTCTGACAGTTAACAGGCAAAGGTATTATGATGCATAAGTCATTCAGCCTACCTATTTAATTAATTATTTTAAGCGTTATTAGTTTAGTAAGTGAATTTAATGTTGTTTTAACGTCTGTTTACGAAATATAATCGAGAAAACTCAGAAAATGGTCATAAAAGCAAGAGTAGATAAAATTATATTCATCTCTTTTGTTTGCGCTGGAAATCGTGTTGCTGGCTCTGTCTTTAAATCTATATATGGGCGTCCCAGTCGAGGTAGTGGCCCCAGTAACGTAACCAAATGAATTTAGAATCCAATGAGAACATGCTAAATTACTGTTGAGGGAAATCGTTTAACCTCCTCGCTCGCATACGAAAAAACCTAAACGAATTTCCAGAATTTCACCCTTAAATAAAATTAAAGCCAAAAGTTCTATAAAAAAACAAAAAATACGTGAAAAATCTACATAATTTTAGCTTTAGTTTGAAACTAAATTATTAGAACAGAAATAGTAAGGTTTATGAGAAAATTAATCTCTAAGATGAAATCCTGCATCTCGCAAGCGGAGTTTTCCTGCCAATTTTGTAGAGCACACAATGTCGAGGTTGTTAGTCGGGGGGTCCGTTGCTACTCCGGAAATCGGTTTGCTAGGAGCCGATCTAAGTCCTAGTAATATTAATACAAGTAATAATTATTAGCTGAAGACCATCCAGCACCCAATATTATTAATAATAACACTATTATTTCAAGACAAGAATGCTGTAAACGAATACGAGAACGCCGAATCTCTCATCACCACGGTAGTAGCCAATTTGACCTCCTTTTTTAGTTTAAAAAACACTTTTGTTAGTTTAAAAAAAATATTTATGTACACAATTATGACTTGTTAACACCCACTAAACGACGGCCACATGCGCCTCACGCAATAAAATAACCGATAAAAAAAACAGACACACACAAAGATATGTTGTATAACACTACATATTATAAAACAAAGTCCGACGCCGCGTCTGTCTGGCGTCAAACTCAAAAACGACATGCGACGACTGCACCGATTGTAATGCTGTCTTCATCAATGGATCGAGTGGTTCTCGAGTAAGGTTTTAGTATATAATAACCGACATCCACGCGGGCGAAGTCGCGGACATCAGCTAGGTAGTAAATGATAAATGATTTTATTTTTGTAACTACTTACAAACACAAAAAAAAATACTCATTAGTCGTCAGATAGTCATTTTTTTATAACTAGATGTCGTCGGCGTTTCCTGTCTGACTACTCTGAGAAGAAAGGCCAAAACAAACATAGAGGTCATATATGTACGCTTGGCTTTATAAAACCCTGTATTGTATCCCATAGGTGGAGACGTTTATGCAGCAGATGCTCAAGCGCCAGAGTCCGTACTACACGACCAAGCACGTGATGGTCATGATGGGACGGCGGTTGGGGTACCATGACGCGCCGGTCTGGTTCGCAAACATCGACAAGCTCATATCGTGAGTCATCACCATCGTACTACCTTTTCCCTACTATGTCAAACCTATAACTACGACTGTGTGTACTACTGTGTAGAAACCTTTAACTCACAATTCATTGATCTCGATATCTTTGCGTTGTCGCTGTCTAAATTTAAAGGAATGGTTTCACAATCTCTTGCAAGTCGCCAATAAGACGGATGCTCTTGTCATCGGCTTTCTTCGATTCGCCGGTATTTGTTTTGTGTTCTCCTAAATATGTACTTCTTTTTTTCATTTAACTTGCGTTCGTTTTCATTCTCCGATGTCACTCCGCGGACAATAGTGTGGCTTATACGTTTTTTCGACTGTAATTACTTTTTTTTTTTTTGCAAATGCTGTAATGTATAACTGTTTTTTGTCCCAAACATATAAAATAAAATAAAATGTCGCGGTCGGCTTCGGATGTGCAGTACAACTATTTAACCGACTTCTTCAAAGGAAGAGGTTCTATGTTCGTCTGTATGTATTTTTTTTTTGTATGTTCATCTATATTTTCACCAATGTATTGTGAACCGATTTAAAAAATATTATTTAGTCTGAAATGGTATACCGAGGTGGTCTTTTAATTTTTTTATTAACTTTGCTTGCGTAGTTTTTGAGTTAGCTTCAACATTATGTATTTTTCCCACTTGGTTTATGTAGACGATGTTCTATTTGAGTCCGTCACTGTTATTTACATAGCAGGTAGTGGTATTTGAATTGGTGTCGGGTAGGTACCACAACTAAAAAGTGAAAAATAACTTTAATTTCGGAAGTCGGTGGCAAAAACGAAAATTGAAAAGCAAAGACACCGACTTCTGAAATTAAAGTAATTTTTCACATTTTTTGTGTTTTTTTTGGAAGTCGGTTGTTTTTTTTTGTAAAATGTTTTTTTCTGTCTGTGTTTCGTCAGTCGTCGGATTTCTATCAGTTGCCCTTTGCACTTGGTGAAGACCGGACTTGGTGAAATTTTCCGAGGGACATTAAGAATATAGTTGTACTGTAGCTGGATTTTGTATGTTACATTGAGCGACTCCTATCTGACCTCCACGACCCAGTTACTGGGTAACACCACTGGACGACCCGTAACGACCGTCAAAGATCTACGAATGACAGCCGGGACCTTTCCGAGTCACGGAGGGATCTCGATATGTAATGGATAGTAACCCATCCTCGGGCTGACCGTGGCAAACGTAATTTAACCTTATTGGCTGTTTGTTAGCCACGAACCTCTCTTTGATGAAATAAAATGAATTTTTGTATACAAGGTGTAAGGGTAAACACCGTTGTCACTCAAACCATGGGTTGGAGTTGACTTAAATATAAAAATAAATGACCAAGAAACAATAAAAAAAAAACGTTATTTCCATTAAAAGATTTTTAAAAGTTTCTATCCGACACCGTGCTCTCTAGCGAAACAGCTGACTGACTGAGGGAGGGGCCGCGCTCGCGGCCGGTCAGGTCACGTAAAGCGCCACCCACCCGTGTTGAGACGCAAGTTCGTTGCCCTAGCGCCCTAGGGTGAAAGGGTGAAAACCTCTTGGGGTAAAATGTAGATTATGTTTTTAAAAAAAAGTTGTAATTTTCCATTGATTTTACGTTCTAAAAATGAAACCATTCCACTGGTTTCAAGGATAACGGTGCTTACGCTAACAGCCTGTAATTAAATTTTTCAGTAACCTGAATGGAAAACAGAGACTACAAAAAAAGAAAGTTTATTTGTTCTATTCTACTCCGGCATGCTACTTAAGAGCTGTTCATGAAGCTTCGTAAGTTACCTTTTATTTACACACATAATAAAACAGTATGGGTCGACCAAGCTCAGGGGGCTTAAGGGGAAATAGGTCGGTCCCCTCTCCATACAAACGCTCTCGCCTGTTTTCTCTCTGGTTTATGATCTTAGAGCAATATTTTTTTACAGTAAAATAAATATCAACTAATTCCATGCCCCTATATTTTCCGGTTTGATGATCCATTATTTGTAGAAGCACTAGAACCCTCAGAAAATGCTCAAAATTGCCTGTTTAGACCGCTGTCATCAGAGGCCTATTGTACAAATTTGACAACTATTCATGAAAAAATAAAAACACTGTACCCCTAGGTACAGTAAATATCCTTCTTATTCAATTTATAAAATATATTTCAAATTGGTCCAATATTGGAGGAGGAAATAGACGAGAGCCGAACCTCGAAATTTTTGTATGGAGAAAAGACCGACCCTATTTCCTCTTAAAACGGCAACTTTGGGAGAATCATAACAGGAAAATATTATGAATCATCGTAAAATGTCACAAACTGAGAATTCATATTATGATCTGCGTGCAATTCTACGAAATAATTCATCTGTTTGACAGTTTTCTATGGAGATTAGTAAAATGGTCCACACATTATGAATTGCTTTGGTGTCAAATTAGAGGAATTGCTAATGACAGCTGGGAATTCAGGAAATGAATTGCTTTTAGAGGATTTGCTAATGTGGCCGTTTTAGGCCCCCAGCTCGGGTGAAAAAAGATAAACATGTCATCTAGGTATACCAACGTTGTATCACATCTCTGAGGCTGTGAAAATAGAGATAATGAATTTTCCCAGATATGAGACCTATCTAGATCGATTTTTCGCCCCCATAAACCCCTACAATGTAACTTTCTTCGAAATCGTTAGAGCCCTTTTCGAGAACGTGATTTATTTATAAAGGTGTATCTATTCAAGTACTCGTCATTGTGAACAAATTTCACTATGGGAATTTCCCTACATTTTGACGAGGTATGCGAAAATAAATGTATTTTATTCGCAAAAAAATAATCATCTGTCCCATAAAAAATGTAAATACCTACTCGACCCAAATATGTATGGGACAACTGTCGCTTTCGCGTCGGCGCCGGCTGTGGACCCTGCCTTACACCTCCGCCTATAGATTCGGCGTATGGCGTGTGTTCAGGCCTTATAAAGCCTTCAAAAGTGGCAATATTTTATGTGTTTTTTATTATGTCAACATTGTGTTTATCGTCAATGTCATAAAGTAACGTTATGTCAAATTCATTATTTATCTGTGGTAACTTTCCCGCCAATACTCGAACGAAAACCTTTTTATAATTTGGCCTTAAAATAATAATTCTAATACATGGGCTTTATTTACACCCAAAGATGCTCCAGCGTGATACTTATTTAATTAAATTTTCAGACCGAAATTATCGACAAAACAGGACGATTTCTATCCATTTTCGTACGACAAGGACACACATGGCGGGGGCACGTTTACTTCAAGACCTGTTGTAAAGTACATCGCCAGAGAGATGCATTTGTTCGTGCAGGTGAGTTAGTAGCCAGGGGATAAAATAAGCCGTTTATTATAATAATATCATGTGTGTTTGACTTGAAAGAGTATGGCAGTTGTGAACATGTCATGCTCACTTAAATGTCTAATGGTGGCGCGTGTATTGGATCATTCAGTTCCTTCAAAATGGTTGATCTGAAGGCCGATCCTCGTACTTAAAAAACGTTCACATTCAAGTTGCAATCTGTCACACTTGTCAAAAATGTTGGTAAATTGATTGTATTTTTGACAGATTGTGAATGAGATGCGCATTCGAACGTTCATACAAATTACGGGAATTTACCCTCCTACACATCTTGTTCGGCGTCGTCAGTGGAGACTCATGGCTTATATTTTGAATAGATATTACTGAGCATGTTATTTAGACAATTGACAGTCGTGGCAGTCAATATTTGCCGTTAACATAATAACGGCTCGGGATTGACGTATCAATAATAAAATAAAATAAAAAAGTGCATGTTACACCGTAGCTGTAGCCAAGACCCCCTATCCGTAGTCAATACTTGCTACGCCCTAGACAAAGTTAGCTACGCCGTAGACAATGGTAGCTACGCCGTAGACAATGGTAGCTACGCCGTAGACAAAGCTAGCTACGCCGTAGACAATGGTAGCTACGCCATAGACAATGGTAGCTACGCCATAGACAATGGTAGCTACGTCGTAGACAATGCTTGCCACGCCGTAGACAATGGCAGCTACGCCGTAGGCAATGGTAGCTACGCCGTAGACAAAGCTAGCTACGCCGTAGACAATGGTAGCTACGCCGTAGACAATGGTAGCTACGCCGTAGACAATGGTAGCTACGCCGTAGACAATGGTAGCTACGCCGTAACAAAGCTAGCTACGCCGTAGACAATGGTAGCTACGCCGTAGACAAAGCTAGCTACGCCGTAGACAATGGTAGCTACGCCATAGACAATGGTAGCTACGTCGTAGGCAATGGTAGCTACGCCGTAGACAATGGTAGCTACGCCGTAGACAAAGCTAGCTACGCCGTAGACAATGGTAGCTACGCCATAGACAATGGTAGCTACGTCGTAGACAATGCTTGCCACGCCGTAGACAATGGCAGCTACGCCGTAGGCAATGGTAGCTACGCCGTAGACAATGGTAGCTACGCCGTAGACAAAGCTAGCTACGCCGTAGACAATGGTAGCCACGTCGTAGACAATGCTAGCTACGCCGTAGACAATGCTAGCTACGCCATAGACAATGCTAGCTACGTCGTAGACAATGCTTGCTACGCCATGGACAATGCTAGCTACACGACTACGCCGTAAAAAATGCTAGCTACGTCGTAAACAATGCTAGCTACCAGCGGCGAGTGGTCAATTTTTATGAAAGTGAAGCTGAAACGGTGCCTGTCTGAACTTACTTATGAATAAAGTAAACATTAATTAAACACTTTCCTTAACTGAATTTAACACCATCTATCGCCAAGTAGCAGAAACAAACAGACGCTTAATATAACTTTATTTTTTTTTACAGAAATAAACTCATATATCAGTTTAAAATGATTAAAGAATCGAATAAAATACACGTAAACAGGTGAAAACTAAATAAAATGTAATACAATATTCCTCTATCTCGTTCTCGCTGACGCATTTTTCTATATCTGTCTCTATCGTAACCCGGTGTACACCGGCTTGCTCTCGTCCTTATCAAGCGGTGCCACGTGACCTAAAGTGACGTCATGACGGGATCACAATTGTATGAATTTTTAGTTCCCGATTCTGACGTTTTGGCGCTGGGTTATTTTAGGAAAATTTTCGTTTTTGTTGTAATTCAAAGGTAGAAATAGGCGTTTTTGTTGTTTGAATGTGAATTAAATAATAGTAGTAGTGCAACTATATTTTTGGCAATAGTAGACGTTATTGACTGTGCCATTTTTCAATAGCAGTAGACTTGCTGATGCGAACCTCCAAAGGGAAGCCGGTAGGAATCGTGTTCTATGGTGCTTTCGCCACTGCTAGCTACGCCGGTAGACAATGCTAACTACGCCGTAAACGATGCTAGCTACGCCCTAGACAGGCAGTGCTAGCTACGCCGTAAACAATGCTACGCCGGTAGGCAATGCTAGCTATGGCCGTAGTCAATGTTTATTGAAACACTAAATGAGACACAATAGAAGTTTTTTGTTTTTGTGTTTAATTGTTGTGGTTTTGTATTGGTTGTCCTATGTGCGTCTAGTGTCCCTCAAACTGTTACAAATTATGGTATTCTATTAGGTGATCTCATAATGGAGATGTAACCAAGGTTCAAAAAGAGTGTCCATGGAGTTTCTTGCCCGTTCTTCTCCATAGGTACCTACTACGCTTTGGAATAGGCAACTAGCTTCATCTTTCTGACTGACTGACTCCCTGACAATTCAAATTGCCTGTAAAATGGTATATTTAAAATCAATGCTTTGTAGTTGAGTTTGTTTTGAGATTATGTTTTAATTGATTCATTGATGTTTCATGTTCATAGATCGCGAAGCACTTACAAGTATTTGGTCAACTCGGCAACTATGACGAGTATTTTGAACAAATCATGTGGATCCAAGGTCAGTGTTCATACTATTTACAGGGGGCTTAAAACAGTCACTTTAGCAGAATCATAATAGGAAAATATTATGAATCATCGTAAAATGTCACAAACTGACAATTCATGATATGATCTGCGTGCGATTCATATTACGAAATAATTCATCTGTTTGACAGTTTTCTATGGAGATTCGTAAAATGGTCCACATAGTATGAATTGCTTTTGTGTCAAATTAGAGGAATTGCTAATGACAGCTGGGATTCAGGAAATGAAATGCTTTTAGAAGAAATGCTAATGTGGCCGGTTTAGGCCCCCAGTTCAGTGGCGGAACGAAATGATAGATGAACACCTCGTCTTTACCTTTTGACCACTTTTGAGACACCCTGTATAAGAAACGTGTTATTTTTTACTAAATAATTTTATTTAAATATGTATTTAGTGGTAAATATTGGAAGGTGGTGCGGAACACCCTTTATGTGCGAGACCGACTTGTTTGGAAGTCGGATAGAAATGAAGTTATTCTTTCAGGAGTGATACAAGACCATACAATCATCACGGGGGCTAGTAGAACTCGTGTCATCGAGTACTATACCAGGAAAGCTGCTCTAGCCAAGAAGTTGTGTTTGCAGATGTACCGGCAGGCTTTCAAGTAAGTAATATAACATAACATCACGCCTGTAGTCCCCGTAGGGTCAGACAGAGGTGTACCTAAAGTACACACACATTTCACCACAGTTATGTTTAAGTCCCATGTAATAGGGGGCGAGCCTATCAACCGAGCACAAATCCAGACTCCGGGCTGTTATTGTGAAACTCCAGATGGAACAACCGGATAACACTTTGCCCAACCTGGGAATCGAACCCAGCAGTAGCACTTGCGACCACTAGACCAACGAATAAGAGTCATGTAAGTAAAAATACAGTTTTTATCATGACAATATTGAGAGGAAAATGTTATAAAACTAAAACCCAACTACGACAAAAATTCAATTAAAAAGATGTAAACAAGACATCACAGATAGATAAATTAAAAATCCGGAGTCACACGTGTTATAAATCAAACAGATAAAGAAAAAACATTATTTAGGATACGCACGGGAAAAACAAGCAGTTATATAAAGTAAGTACTTAATTAAAATAAAAGAACAATTAAAAGTAACAAAATACTTAGATGACGACCTGTGCGAGGCCAAAAAGGCTCCTACATCAGCATAATGCTGCGATATTTAAAGAAATAAATACCGCAGCGCTGGTATTCTCATTATGTCAAGAGAGTATCTCTCTTTGATAGCTTTTGTCGCTGCAAACGAATACTAGCCGGCGCGGTGTGAACAGTCAGTGAGAAACTATTAATAGTGTGCACCATGCCTTAGTTTGAGTCCTGAGTGACCGTATGGCGGATTGCGGAGCGGATTTATACTTCAGATACCTGTCCTTAGTGGACACGGGAAAGTTGAAATAATACGCGTATTGATGAGCGCTTCCGCCACTAGAATGCGCCGTGAAGTGTGCGCGCCCGCTCGCACTCCGGACAAGTTCAAACGTGTCGAACATTTGTTTAATCCGCCGTTAATTCTGCCTGCGCGGTGCGCCGTCACTCAGGACTCAAACTTAAAGTATAGTGACAGCTATTGTCGTTTCTTTTTCCAGTAATCTCCGGACCTCTCCAAAGAAACTGATCTACTACGCCTGTCAGTTCAACATGTCGTCCTGTTGGAACATACAGGGAGAGCGGTTCTTTGTAAGTCGCCATTCTCCTATAGCATTCTCCTCAATAGTCCCATAATATCTCCTCATTCACTAGCCTTCTCCTGTCACTTGTATTTCAACGTAGAAAGACAAGTGTGACAAATGTGAGTGTACAGAGTGTTTCTTTTCCGTATCTATTTAATATTTTTTGTGAACATTTTACTATAAAAAAATAAAATAAACTTTTTTTTATGACAATATTTTTTTAGCTTGTCATAGACGCTATATTAGATAACATACTGTATTTCTGTTACAGGCTGTGATATACAATCCGCTAGCCTGGCCAGTAACCATCCCGGTCAGATTACCTGTGGCCAGAGGAATATACAGCGTATTTGATCCACAAGGTAGGCAATATATTATTTTATAAATTAAATTAATTTCATTTATTTCAGACTAAGATAATAAAAACTAAAACCCAACTACGACTAAAAAGGTATAAACAAGACACCACAGACAGACAAATTAAAAATCCGGAGTCACACTTGTAGGGCATAAATCGAACAGATTACGTGTGACTCCGGATTTTTAATTTGTCTTTCTGTGGTGTCTTGTTTATACCTTTTAAGTCGTAGTTGGGTTTTAGTTCTTATTACTTTTTTTTTTTAATTCTTTTGGGCTTATAATATATATATTTTTGAAATGTGCTCATTAAGCCCTTTCATTTGATACCCAACATGGTATGATAAAACATTTTTTTATTTTTAGTTCCTGGCTTTATGTCCTCTAGAGGGCGCCATTTTTCTTCGCCGTAGGCGGGTAAAAATGTACATATAATGTTAGTAACAAAGGTCTTAAACAACTATGTTACTATTGAAGCATTCTCGGATTACACAAATAAAAATAAATCCCATAAAAATCCAATTAATGTCAAAAATAATACATAAAATAAAAATATTGCGTCATCTCGTCACGTGAAGCCGAATAAGCCATCATCATCTGCCTAGCCCACACCCAACTGGTCAGCTTCCAGTCTAACCGAATGCAGCAATTAAAAAGAGTGTCCATGGAGTTTCTTGCCCATTCTTCTCCATAGGTACCTACTACGCTTTGGAATGGGCAACTAGCTTCATATTTCTGACTGACTGACTCCTTGACAATTCAAAAGTGCCTGTAAATGGTTTAATTGAAATTAAATGTTTTAAGTTTGAGTGTGAGCAGCTGAATAACAGTATATGACATGAAGCGACTGCTTATCGGGCCTCCACAACCCAGTTACTGGGTAACACGACACCCCTTCGTAAGACTGGTTGTCAGACTTATAGGCTTCTGACTACCCGTAACGAAATTTAGGATTATTCTAGTTTGCCCCACCAGTGGGACAAAGTGGAATGTTGACAATTTGTCGTCTGCTGTGCCCCACTAATTGATCTTGGTGGGGCGAATTTCAATAGCAGAAACTCTGAGTTCACTTTTTACCCGACTACGGCGAAGCAAAAAGGAGGGTTAGTATTTTCACCCGTATGTATGTAAGTATGTATGTATGTATGTTCATCTGTTCCCTCATAACTTCTAAACGACTTATCATAATTTGACAAATGAGGTATCATTGGAAGCGTCTTGATCGTCCGCTGGTTATAGGCTATATGACGTCACATTGAAAATGGCGCCCTCTAGATGGCAAAAACTCGTGAACTAAAAATAATATATAAAAATAAAAAATTGTCATACCATGTTGGGTATCAAATGAAAGGGCCTAATTAGCACATTTCAAAAATATACAGGGTTATTGGTAAAACATCAACAACCTCTTAAGGAGTCATTGTACTCATCATTATGAACAACTTTTACTATGGGAACAAATATGAAATCGTGAAATAAAAAACAGCTGTTCAGTACATTTATGTTCGCATAACTCGTCAAAACGTACGGAACAGCTGTTTTTAAAAAAAAAATAATGAGTACAATGACTCCTTAAGAGGTTGTTGGTGTTTTACCAATAACACTGTAAAACCCAAAAATGAAAAAAAATTGTTGTTAAACTAAAACCCAACTACGACAAAAAAGTCAAGTCAAAGTGAATGACTTTTTGTCGTAGTTTTATTTCCCACAAAGGCTGGCACTGTAGCATTAAGGTTGATGCGCTAGGGTAGCCCGCGAAATTCAAATTTTCTTACGTTTTTTGCAATTTGCAGGTCAGTATCAGGTTGTTTGTTGATCTAAATATTATTAGCGGCCGTAACAAATATAGATTTACAGAATTATAAACATTAGAATCAGCAATACAACTCTCTAAGTTCATGTAAGTGTATTGACTGACGATTTCATGAAAATTTTGATTCAATACACTTACATGAACTTAGTTGTATTGCTGATTCTAATGTTTATAATTCTATAAATCCATATTTGTTACGGCCGCTAATAATATTTAGATCAACAAACAACCTGATACTGACCTGCAAATTGCAAAAAACGTAAGAAAATTTGAATATCGCGGGCCACCCTAGCGCATCAACCTTAAATAAAATATTAACAGCGAAAAGAAAATCAGTTTGTTTTGGTATTCGTACGAGCTAGGATAACTCTGAAGCAGTATAATAATATGATTTTCTTTCCAGGTGTAAAACAAAATCACTCAATAGTAGCCATCCCAAAAATGGTAATGACAATCCCAGGCAGAGGTGAACTCATCACAGAAGATGAGCTGGTCTTCATAGCCGAGAAGCTGCCCCCTATAGGCTACAGATCATACTACGTTGACCGCATTCACGTCAGGACTATGGAAAAAAGATCCATTATCAAAAAGCTAAACAAGAATTCTAAAAAGAAAAAGTATTTGACGAGACAAACGAACACGCTGAAGATAGATGACAAGTCATTACTAGATGACATCCCTGATTATGAATATTTTGAAGATGCGTCGGAGAGTTCTTACAAAACCCTGTCCCTGAATGACACTAAAACCAGAGAGTTGGAATTGTTTAATGATGATATTACAACACCGCCAACAGGAAATTCTTCAATGGAAAATGACGAGAACAATGCTCAGATGAGTGTCTCGTCTTCGAGTACTACAACTTCTACTACTACGTAAGTGATTTAGTTATTTTTACTCGACTACGGCGAAGGACAGCTATGATTGATTGACCAACCCCGGCAAGCGATGATGGATCGACCCGTGCGGCTGTTATTACTTAGCTACGAGCTCCTCTCAGGGGGCTTAAAACGGTCACTTTAGCAGAATCATAATATGAAAATATTATGAATCATCGTAACATGTCACAAACTGACAATTCATAATATGATCTGCGTGTAAATCATATTACGAAATAATTCATCTGTTTTCTATGGAGATTCGTAAAATTGTCCACAAATTATGAATTGCTTCTGAGTCAAATTGAATCCCAGCTGTCATTAGCAATTCCTCTAATTTGACTCCCATACAACAAACGTGATTTTTTTTGCTTGTTTTGGCTCGATATTGATAACGGCAACAGGCAGACGCTTGACATATTCACTTTAAAAATGAATAATTAAATTTCAATAAAATAAATATTTAAAAGGCAAAAAAAGAATATCTGTTGTATGGGAGCCCCCTCCCATACAACAGACATTTATAGATAATGGTACGGAACCCTTCGTACGCGAGTCCGACTCGCACTTGGCCGGTTTTTAACAAAATCTCATAACTGATTTAATTTCATCCGGCTGATTTGAATTCAGGTTTAATAATTTTTTCAGCCCAACTTCAACACCAACCCGCACCACAACGACTCGCCCCCCAGTGCGGACCTCGCAAAAAGTCGGCCCCACAACGAACAAACCCCCCCCAGTCGCCGAGATAGAATACTATTACGAGGACATCACTGAACCTGTGATCAGTACGACGCCTCATTTCAATTCAGAAACTTATTATCGGAGGATGGAAGATTTTGGATATCATAGCTCTGAATCTAGTGACAATTTCATTAAAAATGAGGTTGGTATAAAGTTGATGGAAGACATTACAGTACCCCGTCAAAAAAAAATGGTGGTGCTGACCATACTTACTAGTCCTAACTATCTATACTTCCATACTAATATTATAAATTCGAAAGTAACTCTGTGTCTGTCTGTATGTTACCTTTTCACGCCTAAACCACTGAACGGATTTCGATAAAATTTGGCAAGGAAGTAGATGGCATCCGGGGGAAGACATTCTTTTTATCGACATATCACGCGGGAGAAGCCGCGGGCGGAAGCTAGTAATATGAGTTTGTTTCTTTGTTTAGCTTTCACGCTAAAACGGCTGAACGCATAAGGATGAAATTTGGCACATGGGTAGACCATGACCTGGAAAAGGACATAGGATACTTTTTATTGGTACCGATATTCCCACGGGAACGGGACTTATGCGAGTGAAACCGCGGGGCGTTTGTATGTTGTGTTTCACGAACTGTGTCCAAATAAACATTATTCTTTCTTTCTGTCTTATAACTTCAATTGACCAGCTGCCTGTTGCCATCTGCCTGCCCTTTTCCCAATTATGTTGGGGTCAGCTTCTAGTCTAACCGGATGCAGCTGAATACCAGTATTTTATGTGGAGCGACTGCCAATTTGATCTCCACAACCCAGTAACTGGGTAATACGACACCCCTTGGTAAGACTGGTTGTCAGACTTTCGGGCTTCTGGCGACCCGTAAAAACTGTCAACGATCCACGAATGACAGCCGGGACCAACGGCTTAACCTACTTTTCGAAACACGAACGGGTCTCGGTATATAAATATGGTCACCCATCCACGGACCGACCGCGGCAAGCGTAGCTTAACCTCTTCGATCCACCCGTGCGGCTGGTATATATTAGCCATTATGCTAAGATATGCTGGTCAATTAATATAATTATTTTAGCATAATGTCAACAAAATCAAAATGATTTAATCTGTCATATTTTTGACTGCCAGCTTTCTAGTATTTATATATATATATATATTGTATATTTTCAAATACAGTAAAAAAGGCATTGGAAAGTTACCAAATCTTTTTTTACAACTAAATCTATATACTCGGTGTTACGATATTATTTATTGCATTTCATAATCCATATTTTAGTCCACTAGTTACATATATTTCATATTTCCATACAGTAATATTGCCAAATTAATCAAAACAGTGAAATATTTGACATCTATTTGCGACGTTGCCCACTTTCAGAATAAACGTTTCTTTTGTTAATTTGTATGTACCTAATAGCGATTTTAAATTCTTATATTGTTAAATAGTGTATGCCCTAATGGGTAGTTTTTTGAGTTACCATAACCTAATTATAACACCTACTGTATCACCAAAAATCACACTAATAAATACTTTGACTTTGACTTTAAATCAGTTTTTTTTTTTCCAGTACATCCAAATAAACTTCCGTTCAAATCGGTCATTATCAAGCATTGTCCTTTCAAACGGCGTCAACATCATTTTCTACGTTCAAATGTGTTACTATGTATCCGACGACCCTGAAAAACTAGGAACAGAAAAAAAGAAGCCAGGAGCATACATCTTCAGACCTATGGACGCCGTACCTATATTAATATCAGATTTCTACGACGCTAAAGTCCTAAAATCTGACATTGTTGAAGAATTACAGATTCGATTTTCAAATTACGCGGGTTTAACTTTTAAATTATATAGAGGTCTGCCAACCATAGAGGTGTGTATTACAAGAATGTAAACTTAGATAATTTATTAGTAACATTTATTTTAGCACTAGTTTTTATACAGGATGGCTTTGACAACGATGCTTAACCTGTTACTGTTACAATGGATTCCGTACATGATTACAATGGACCATTTTAAGAATCTCCATACAAAACTGTCAAAAAGATGATTTGCGTAATATGAATTGCACCCAGTTAATATTACGAATTGTCAGTGTAATGACATTTTACGATGGTTCATAATACTATCCTAACGCAGTTAATATTATGAATTGTCAGTGTAATGACATTTTACGATGATTCATAATATTATCCTATTACGATTCTGCCACAGTGACCGTTTTAGACCCCAACTGCTAAAAGCTAAATAAAACCATATCTTTCTACAGGTTGATTGGGTTGTAGGTCCTATACCTATCGAAGATAATTTAGGTAAAGATATTTTCATCCGATATGGGACAGATATTCGGAATAACGGTGAGTTCTTCACTGATAGCAATGGAAGACAGACCATTAAGAGGATGAGAGATGTCAGGGCTACATACCGACCGGTACTGGATACTGCAGAGGCTGGGATAGCGAGTGAGTGTTTAAAAAAAATTAAAAATGCTTTCACAACGCTCGAAAAGAGAGAACGTTTTCAAAGCAGAAAAGTTGTGCGGAAAGTGCCACTTTATCGCACAAGTGCTTTTTACGTTTCAGTTTTTTTTAAATTTTTAACTCCGTCGTCAGCCCGACGTTGTTTTTGTTTGAAATCATACGTGAGAAGGAACGAGGGCCGCACGTCCCCCGTCAGGAACGAAGTTCCTTAGCAATAAAACTAATACTTCATTAAACGCATTATTAATTACCTACTCTAGATTTAGATTTTGATCAATATAAGTATTAATTTTATTTCCTCGCACAATGCATAGTAAAATTGTTGTATGATACACGTGCGTAAGATGATTTCCGACTCGTGTCGGCTGATACAATCGTCGAAAATCACCTGCTTTTCGCACATATATCATACATAACTTTTTCTATCGTTTCAGTAGGGTACAGATAGTTCCATCGATAAAGACGCGCCCCCCTCCGCGATTACTGTACTGAAAGCTGTACTTTAGTACGGAGCGGCCCGGAATGGGACGCGTCTTCGTGGATTGTATTATTTATACCAGATGTCAAGACAAGTGCCACCCGGCTAGCGTCCTACATTATTAAGATAAATAAATGAAAATGGTATCAATAGATGCGTCACTGAAAGAGCTACAATACAGCAATTTTATTTTTATTTAAAAAAAAAATGTTTTTGGCCGTTTCTTTTGGGACTTATTTATAATTACTGACTGAGATTTGTCACTTCACCAAACCTTACCAATGAACTCAGCCTATCACAGTCCACTGCTGAACATAGTCCTCTCCCAGGCTGCGCCAGAACACCCTGTCCTCTGCCTTGCGCAAGCAGTTTGTCCCAGCTAGTTTCTTAAGGTAAAGGGGAAATCGCGAAAAGAAAACAGCTGTTCCCTAGATTTAGATAAGTTCGCATAGCTCGTCAAAATGTAGGGAACAGCTGATTTATTTTTTAGCGCTTTCAGGTTTGGTCCCTTCTTAAAAGTTGTTCATAATGATGAGTACAATGATTAAGAGGATTCCACTTTTAGCATATACACCTTGTATACATCTATGTATGTATGTCTCCTTTTACTTTCCAGGTAACATCTACCCAGTAACATCTAAACTATACATAGAAGATTTGCAGAGAAACATTCGACTCTCAATATTTACTGACCGAGCTCAAGGCGGGACTAGTATTTTCGAGGGAACCGTCGACATGATGCTACACAGAAGATTATTTACCGATGACATGGGGATAAGCGCGCATCTTAACGAAACAGAATATGACAATGGCCTAATCGTTCGAGGGAAGCATCATTTGTACTTATCAAAAGCGGATTACAGACCGAATAAGGTATTTGAAAAGAAATTCGCAAAAGAATTAGAATTAGCACCGACAGTGTTCACTTCAATACATGAGTCGTATTATAATATAACATACGAGGGCTGGTTTAGTAGGAAAAATGAATACTCGGCGTTAAAAATGAAATTGCCGGTCGGCGTCCATGTGTTGACGCTCGAAAAGTGGCACGACAAACTATTGTTGCGACTAGAAAATTATTTAGAAAAATGTGATGTCGTTAAGAAAGGAGTGAAGAGAGTTTTTATTCAAGAACTGTTTAAAGATTTTAAGATTACTGACGCCAAAGAAACTACGTTGTCAGCTCACATATGGCTGAAAGACCACATACCTTTGAAATGGCAAACGGATAAATTCGTGAAGAATTTTAATGAGGCGTATGGTAATCATACTTATATTGAATTCAGTGCTGATCAAGGTGGTTTTACGAAGCCGACGCCTGTCTTCTATTTTAATGAAGGCATAGTGCTAAAACCACAAGAGATCAGGACATTTGTAGTTAGTTATATAAGAAGATAATGTATGGTTGTTGCAATGAGGGGTTTTATGAATATTCACTTCACCAGGGGGCCTAAACCGGCCACAGTAGCAATTCCTCTAAAAGCAGTTCATTTCCTGAATCCCAGCTGTCATTAGCAATTCCTCTAATTTGACTTAAAAAAGCAATTCATAATTTGTGGACCATTTTACGAATCTCCATAGAAAACTGTCAAACAGATTAATTTGAATTACACGCTGATCGTATTATGAATTGTCAGTTTGTGACATTTTACGATGATTCATAATATTTTCATATTATTATTCTGCTAACGTGACCGTTTTAAGCCCCCGGTTGGCGCTACTTTGACAAGAGGTATTCCATTTCGACGATGAATATACAAGGTGAAATTGAATTCACAGAATCTTATTAAGGGGTCATTGTTCTCATAATTATGACCAAACATGAAACCGCCAAAAAGAAATCAGCTGTTGCCTACATTTTGACGAACTATGCTAACATAAATGGAAGGAACAACTATTTTGTTTTTCTCGATTTCAGTGTTTGTCCCATAGAGAAAGTTGTTCATAATTACAAGTACAATGACCCCTTAAGAGGATGCCCATGAATTAAATTTTATCCTGTATATGTATAATGACGTTCATTCATTCGTTCATTCATGCGTTTACTATTCAGTTACGACCAAACAAACTAGAGGCACTTTGACACTTTTGACAGGTGCCCTGACCGTCTCAGTGCTGCCACCTAGTGAACGCCATTAATTCAGAAAACCCTCATTGATCTGTTAAGTTTTATTATTAAATAGTTTTCGATTTACTGTTTTTTTTTTGTTTTATTTAACTCGCATCTTTTTGTAGCGAAAACTTCTATCGTTGAGCGGTTTTTGGTAGGGGGTAAACTTATGAATTCGCGTTGTCACCGCGCGCTGTAGTGCTGTAACCTAAAATATAGATGACGCTAATACCAGTTTTCGGTTTTCACTTTTGTCGGTAGTCCCCGACCGTTAGGTTTTTTTTTACTTCTATTTCTGGCCCATTGTTCAGCAGATTCACGTAATACGTACCTTTTACTAATAACATAACATCACGCCTGTAAACCCCAAAGTGTTGGGCAGAGGTGTACCTATTTGGGCACGCCACAATTGAGGCGATAAGTCCCCTCTTTGAGGAGTGGCTAGAGAGGCGCCACCGCGTCCTCACCTTCCGCCTGACGCAGGTCCTCACCAGACACGGTTGCTTCGGGAGGTTCCCGTTTCGGATAAAGCGGGAGGAAGCGCCCGGGTGTCTACACTGTGTGGATCGCCCGGAGGACACGGTGAAGCATACGGTGGAGGCCTTGGGCGGAGCACCACCGTGTCCTCGTGGAGGCGATTGGCGGCGATGACCTCTCGCGTCCGGCCCTGGTCCAGGCCATGGTACGGAGCGAGAGGGCATGGGAAGCCGTCACCTCCTTCTGCGAAGCAGTAACGCTCGCGAAGGAGGAGGCGGAGCGCGTGAGGGAGAGGTATGCGCCCTCACGCCTCTAACCGCCGCCGCAGACGACGCCCTGGGCGTCGGGAATCCCAGGCGGATTCCCGGCCACCATAGGCGCGGGCTTGCGGACGGCGAGCAATGGGTAGCTCGCCGTCCGATAAGGACCAGGCCCGGGTCTATGGCGCGTCGTGTTCCACGCGCGCCTCAAAGAAATGTCAGCACACTTGACGGGGTCCGTTAGGACCGATGCCTGCCAGGGTTGCGGGAAAGTCCTTAAGGGATACCGGGACCTTGGCAATGGACAACTGAAGGAACAAGCGGGTGGGTTTTAGCCAGTAAAAGTCTGATACGCCCTCCCGCTCCGCCCAGAGCGGGAGAAGTCATTTGATGATGAAAAAAAAAGAACACATTTCGCCACTTTCGATAAATAAGTATAAATAATACAACCAAATTAATTAAAATATAAAAAGTATTTATTTGGTTCATCATTTTTAGATCACACAAAATATATGAACATAACACTCCTATAAACATAATACACTGTATCAAAAACAAATAAATCTATTGCTTATTTTATTTTTATATATATGACTTTCAGGATATGTCAAATTATAACCTATTCGATTATCGCGTCTTTTCTAGTAATAAAATTATCAATATCGGTTTCACAGTATTAAGAAAAAAATCGTGACAGGGTTTTGGAAATGCCATGTAAATCATCATAAAATGACTTGATTTTAAATAACATTTTGACCAACAATAAACTAAAAATAAGCATTCATTTTTGTACTATCAGTCAAATTATAATGGGGCGCCTGCGCCCACTGGCGGCACGGCACGGTAGGCATCACTACATGCAAGCGCTCACGATGCCGCGGTATCGTTAGGCAGTATGCGGTATCGTTGAAATGTCAATTTTATTGTCATACTATTAAGGTTTATTTGTATTCGTGGCATAAAACTCCCATGCCGCCAGTGGGTGCAGGCCTTATCTCTCAAACAGTATTTATCTCATTATCAAAAATTAGGTATTGATTGACTCTCTGTATTTCTAGCAAAAAAAATGTATAACTTTTACAACAGTCACAGTCCCCGAGTAGCAAGGAAGGACTCGAAGATATCACTTAATGATAATTCATTAACTTCAATTTACCAGCATATATAGGGATAGCCCTCCGCAAATTAACAGGGGGCTTATTCCAATGGAATATTTCTCAGGAATTTTTTTTTATCGTTTTTTCAGTTAATATTCCCATATTTCAATGTAAAATTACAGTCTCTGTACGCAGCAGTCCATTTATGAAAATATAACAGCTAAAATCACAAAACCAGCAATGGATGTTGAAATACTATAGTGAACGACGCGTGAAGCTCAGAATTTACATTGATAAACCACGCGGCACTAGCGCGCCCCCGCCACGAGGAGTGCGGCTACGTGCGGTGTGCCACGGTAACGATACATTGCTTGTGAGGTAATAAAACAAATCAGGTTTATTGGATTCCCATAACGTTCCTGAAATAGTTTCATGTACCGGTCGTCTTAGTATGATATGCTGAATTCATCCCATCAGTCTGTGGAGGGCTGTCCCTTAACACCCTGTATAAGAAAATGCCAACATTTTTTTTTAAATCTTCCTCTTTCATATTTTTCACTGACAATGTGTCAATATACATTCCCCACCCTGTATAGAAAATCAGTCTATAATGTTCCCACTGCTGGGACACAGGCCTCCTCTCTGTGAGAGGGAGCGGGCCGTAATCCACCACGCGGGCCCAGTGCGGGTTGGTAGATGACACATGTCTTCGAATTTTTGGTCCTAGGACATTTTAAAGTTAATGATGAATTATTCTTAAGTAACGTCTTGATAGCGGTAGATAGACTTACTGAGGAATCGTAGATTAAGATTCCTCTTTACGCTCAAAACATGCTATGAACGTTCTTATTTGTTTCGACTTGATTTTAATTTTCAAGTCATCATAAACTAATTCCATTCTTTCTTCAGATTTTTCTGGACTACCCTCTTTTTTCCAAACCCATTGCTCATATTCTTCCACAAACATATTAGCAGATAACATAGTTTCTTTCAAGCATTTGATGTCAATATTTTTGAAAATATCTGACAAATTCACTTCGACTGACGAATTTTCATCTTCTAAATAGTTCTCGAATCTGATTAATAATTTCGAGTCCCAAGGTTCTAAGGTCAGCAAATGAATTCCTTTGGGCAGATCTTTATCCATCCAACTGAATTCGTTGTTCATTTTAAGCCAGTCGTCATATTTTATATTTGCTGCATCTGAGAGTAGGACTGTTGGGCTCAAATGCATGCCTAAAACATTCCTTTGGATAATTTCCTTATCTTTGCCTATAATAATTCTGTGTTTGCCTCTAGCTACCAATCCTATTCCATTAGCTGTCTCATTCAAAGCTTCGCCAACGCCAAAAGCATCATCACATAATAGTCTCCTATGTAGCATTAGTTCCACCTCTCCCTCAACTAACGAAGTACCACCTTCTGATCTATCAGTCAAAACTGTCAGTCTCATATCTTCATTTTCAATATAAATCTCGTTAGTTACAGGATAGTAGTTGCCTGGAATAGGTTCAGCAAGTGTTACATTCCATTGCGGTCGATAATCCAATTTCCTTTTCAACATCTGTCGTCCATTAGAATCAGTGTAAAATTCACCATTATTTATAATGTTAGTTTCGTATTTTATAACGAACTCTTTGCCTAAGTCATCTGTGATCGGGATAGGACCTACAATCCATTCGGTTTCAATGAAATTTAGACCATCATATAACTTTACGTTAATATAACCCGCTGGGTTTAAATTTACTCTAAATTCTTTGACTAAATCTCCATCGATGACGTCACTTTTTTGTGTCGATAGTTTAATGGGATTGGTGATAGTTGTTCTGAAGATATAAGCGCCGGAGGAACGGTTGGTGGCATCGCGGTTGTCACCACAGCTTCCCGTATAGTAGTACATGTTGATGGAAAGGTTTAGATTCGAATGATCAGGGAAGGTAACTTCGCGAATCAATCCGGTAGCTTTGTTAACGTCTAATTTGTAGAACTGAAAAATAATAAAATTATATTTAAATATCATGTTTGTATTTCCACCACCGTAGAAACCGTAGACAGAGAATGCTAGTAGAAACGGGTTTTGTCGACGGAAGGATAGAATAAAACCGACCAAGTGCATGTCGTACCATGCACAATGAAGGGTTCCGTAGTTGGGATGAATGTATAAAACAAACTTAACATTGTAGTTGAAAAACTTGTTCTCCGATACAGAATGTATGGGAGAACATGTTTTTACAACTGCAAATTTAAGTTGGTCGATTATTACTCGGTAACTTGCGGAGCCTACGTAGCGATGATAGTTTTCCTTTTAATTTCGTTATATATACTACTGCCGTGAATTTTTTCACATATCCAAAGCCAACCATTTAGCTGACACTTGGCTCTAACAAAAATTAGCACTTTAAAACTTAATATTTCGCAAACGGATCCCTGAATCCAAAAATAATTTTAACAAACTGACATTATTTTTAAACGACCTTTCCAACAACTTTCCCCACACCATGGGATTGACGAGAAAAAAAAAAACATCCCCACTTTACGTGTAGGGTACCTCCCCTAATAAAAAATAGTTTTTACGATTTCTTTTTACCACTTTGTCGGCGTCGTTTATATGTATATTCATAACAAATTACAGCTTTCTAGTACCAACGGTCACTGAGCTAAGCCGCGGACAGACGAATAGACAGACGGACATGGCGAAACTATAAGGGTTCCTTGTTGACTACGGAACCCTAAAAAACTGGCCAAGTGCGTGTCGGACTCGCGCAAGAGGGTTCCGTACCATTATCTATAAAAACGGCAAAAAATTACGTTTGTGGTATGGGATCCCCCCTAAATATTTATTTTATTATGTTTTTCGTATTTGTTGTTATAGCGGCAACAGAAATACTTAATTTGTGAAATTTTCAACTGTCTCTAACTATCACGGTTCATGAGATACAGCCTGGTGACAGACAGCGGAGTCTTAGTAATAAGGACCCGCTTTACCCTAATACCCTTTGGGTACGGAACCCTAAAAATGACAGATAAACAATAACAAACTGTCATTTTGTCTATTCTTCTGTCGACAAAAACCCGTTTCTACGGTGGTGCTGAAAGATAACGCAGAAATAATAATAAAATATTAAATTGATACGGAAAAGAAACACTCTGTACACGCACACTTGTCACACAAGTGCGTGTACAGAGTGTTTCTTTTACATATAAATTTAATAGTTTGGTGAATACTTCCAAAACAAAATTTTGAATGGTAATAAATGTTTATAGCGTCTGTGGACACTATACTTCTTCCTTCTTCTCTTCTATAAGTGGGTTTGTACAAACACTTTTACACGTCAAACACATTTTTAAAACTAGATGAGGTCGGCGTTCCTATCTGACTACTCTGAGAAGAAAGGCCGAAACAAACTCAGAGGTTAGTATTACGGGTTACCGGAAACGCCCTTTGTGTGTGTATGTTAACTAACAAACATACTGTATAAATGCTTTAAACATAAAAACTCACCTGATTCCCAATAACCAGCTCGTCATCAAACTTCTCAACCGTCCTCGGTTCATCTGACAACATCCTCAACTCATCTACACTTAGATTAGGATACAGTATCATCCTGTCCACTTTTTTTTCTTTTTTATTTCTACTTTCACTTAAAAACTTTTCCAGTTCCAGAACCTCTTCATCATTTTTACCATCTTTTAATATATCTAGATTTGTCTCTCTGTCACCCAAATTCAAAATGTCTTCGGAATAAACAGGTGCATATGGTATCGCTTGAATTTCACTTAATATATCTTTTCCACCATTTTCTTTTATGCTATCATCTAATCGATTAATAATAGGCTCTTTTAACGGGTCCCAGAAATTATTATTGTTATTAGAATAATAATCGTATTCTCTTTTTAAATTTCTTTTTTGTCTGTTTGATTTTTTTTTCACGTAAAAAGATTTGTATGAAAGAGGTTTCAAGTCTGTTATGAAGAGTATTTCTTGAGTGGCGTTAGAGTGGCGAGTTGGTATGCTTATAACTTTCTTTGGTAGAGGAACCATTTGGATTTTGATTAATTTACCTGTTGAATAAAAATATATTTTTGAGTATGGAATTATTAATTAAAATATTTAATGTTCTTCTTCTCGTTTCAACAGTACTTCTATGTTACGTACTATTGGGGCCCAGTAGGTGGGCACGCTTATTGCGGCGCGGCGTCGCGTATGAGTCAATTCAGACTGCGACGTGAAGCGACGCGACACTGCGCGCACTTTTTAACAATTATCGAACTTATTTCTTCACGAAAAGGTATAATGTGAGTGCGTGTCAAAATACGCTGAGATACGCGGTGCTGCACAGCGCATGTAACTTATTGTGTAGTAAATAAATTAGGTATTGTATCGGATCATAAAAAAGTGCGCGTCGCGTCGCGTCTCGGTGTGGACTGACTAATAGTCGTGTTAACCCAAAATATTAATTTTTAAGCTTGTTTGCTATATGTTTTTATGAAATAATAAATTATGTAACTCATCTTTAGTAATAACCGGTGAAAATTATTCCGTGAAGTTCGAAGGTAAAGATACCGAGCCTTTCACCGGTATTTTTAGTATCGGTACCTATTTTCTTTTACCGGTATTTTCGTTTACCGGTATTTTTAGTAGCGGTATTTTCGTGTACCGGTATTTTTAGTAGCGATATTTTCGTTTACCGGTATTTTTAGTAGCGGTATTTTCGTTTACCGGTATTTTTAGTAGCGGTATTTTCGTTTACCGGTATTTTTAGTAGCGGTATTTTCTTTTACCAGTATTTTGAATAGCGGTATTATCTCTTACCGATATTGTTGGAACCGGCTTTTTTTTAAATTTTGTAATTTATTCTATTTAACCTGTCAAGTCTTTACTAATGATAAGACACAAGTAATTATCTATTATTACTTTATCCCCTGCACATGGGTAGATAGTGAATTTTAAGTACTAACTTACCATCAGAACCATATACTTCAAATGTACCAACTCCAACCGGTATCCTGATAGGTTCCTTCACAGTCCAACCCAAAGGATTGTAGATAGTTATCTGAAATTAAAACAGAACAATATTATTCCCCTGTGCCTCGGAAAGCACGTTAAGCCGTTGGTCCCGGCTGTCATTCGTAGATCTTTGACAGACGTTACGGGTCGTCAGAAGACCGAAAGTCTGACAACCAGTCTTACCAAGGGGTATCGTATTACCCAGTTACTGGATTGTGGAGGTCAGATAGGCAGTCGCTCCATGTAAAATACGCTAAGCTAATGGCTAGGTAGATTGATTGATTATTCCCTTGTAGTGAGTAATTGAAAAAAACCGACCAAGTGCGAGTCGGACTCGCGCACAAAGGGTTCCGTCCCATTACCTATAAAAACGGAAAAGAACACGTTTGTTGTATGGGAGCCCCCTTAAATATTTATTTTATTCTGTTTTTTTAGTATTTGTTGTTATAGCGGCAATAGAAATACATCATATGTGAAAATTTCAACTGTCTATGTAGACGGACAGACAAACAGACGGACGAACAGCGGAGTCTTAGTAATAGGGTTCCGTTTTACCCTTTGGGTACGGATCCCTAAAAAACACGTTGTATAAATAAAAAACATACTTACAACAAACTTTTCGCTGTTCTCAGAAATAAAGCAGCTTGATTCGTTCAGGTGACATCTTTGGTAGTCAAACACAGGAGGCTTGGTCGCGTCTTTCACGGTCATCTTACTGAAAATAAATGTATCTTCTAATGCCAGGCGCTAATACCAGTTTTAAGTTTTTTAATATTAATAGTTATTTGTTATGCAAGGCGGCAAAGTTGTTTTTTCGCGCGAGTACCTGTATTGAATCCTGAGCGTTGCGAAGGTTTCAAAGGTACAAGACCCAGAAAAACTTTGCTGCCGAGCGAAACACAAACTTTTCACCTCACTACAGCGAGGAAAATGCTAGGTGTCTCCATGCATTGAACAACAATATTGTACCTAAGCTTTTATGTACTTTTCACGCAATTTTTCCGGAAGAAAGCTCAATTCGGCATTATGTATCGCTTGCACTAACTCTGCACTGCTAAACAAACCCAAACGGAAAGTGAATTGAATATACAGAAGAAATATATATAAAGTTTTTTTATGTGAAACTTCTTTAGGCGCTTTGAGCGATTTCTTTTTCGTGCTGGCCAGTGCGATTATTCTAAATATGAGGTTGGCGCTCTGACATAAAATATATGTATTGATGCAATACCAGTCGACCCGGTGGTATAGAAAATTGTTGAATAGAAAGGTTCGAATTTTAAAACCTCTTTCTACGCTAGCGGGGAAAATGCTCTTTTCCACGCAGATTTCGAATGACAAACAGAATCTTTCCGAGCTTGTGAGGTGAAAACGTTATTTTGCAGCTAACCTTAGTTAAAGAAGCCTACTCAATTTAATCGATTGTTTAGTGTGAAATATGATAAGTCATTTATTTCAGTTCAGTTTACTGTAGTAGTAGTAATGACTACGAAATAAATGAATAATAAATGATGAATGAAAACTATAAATATGATAAGTCATTTATTTCAGTTCAGTAAACTGTCATATTTATAGTTTTTCTGGAAAATTTCACTTCGTTGACAGAAATAATGAAATAATTTATCGAAAAAATCATCCACATTTTTTTTTCTATTTAATCCCGAAATTTTTATTGCGAAATATAAATATAGCAAAAAAAAAAAATGATTCGTAAAATCACAATGTATTTTGTAAAACAACTGAAAGAGTCAACACTCACTTGAAAGCTTGCTTAGCAATAATAAGAGCGTCGTCGATGGCCTGGTTCAGCAGGCGCTCGTAGTCGTGCGTCACGTGCTGCTTCTCCGTGCCCGTGATAGCATCGTGATGCTGCATCACGCCTGGAACGAATGAACATGTAAATTATACAAAGAAGGTAAAATTTACAATCCTAACTAATATTATAAATTCGAAAGTAGCTCTGTGTGTCTGTATGTTACCTTTTCATGCCTAAACCACCGAACTGATTTCGGCAAAATTTGGCAAGGAGAAAGATGGCATCCTGGGGAAGGACATAGATTTTAACGATATACCGCGCGGGCGGAAGCTAGTATCCTACTAATCCTTACTCCTTACTATTAATATTATAAATGCGAAAGAGTGAGATTGTTTGGATCACAGACAAAGCCGCGAGCAACAGCTAGTTAGGAAATACAAGTATTTTTAACAAAGAAAAAAAAAACAACCGACTTCCAAAAAAACACTAAAAATGTGAAAAATTACTTTAATTTCGGAAGTCGATGTCTTTGCTTTTCAATTAACGTTTTTTGCGGTTGTTTTTTTTTTGTAAAAAGTTTTTAGAATAATCGCATAACAGACGAATTGAGAATCTCCTCCTTTTTGAAGAAGTCGGTTAAAAATAACGTTAATCAGCAAATTTACATTCATACATCTCTTGCAAAAGTTAGATTGGTGATGTAAACAGACTTTAGTCACTAACTGCGAATGGTTAGAAAATATAATGTCTTACCCATAGCGCTTTTCAGTTCATCTAATACAAATTGATTGTGTTTCTCTAATTCAGCAAGCACTTGCAGCTGCTTGACCATCTGAAAATATAGACAAAACGTTGTTATCCTAATGTTCTTTATTAGTTAAGAAATTAAATGATTTTTTTAATTCTGTAAAACGGTTATTGGAATCACTTTTACACGTCATATTAAAGAATATTAAAAATATCTTATGATCCGTATCTTCATCAGCGGGTGTGAGCCTTTAAATATCCGCATTCGCATCCACATCCGCGGATGTGAAAAAATCTGCATCCGCAAAATCCCTGGTAATAAGGTGTGTGACATTGCAATGTATGGCGTAATACTTCCCCAGACAAACTGTGTATCACAACTACAAAAGGACCTAAATAAAACTAAATTCTAATTTAAAATACCTGTAAATAATTATTCCCCTCTCGCTCAAAGTATTTAGTGGTTGGCCTGGAAGTGAAGTAGCCAGTCCAATAGGCCGTGGAATCACTGGCGTACGGGAAGAAATCGTCCACTTTTGTAGGCAGAGTCGGGCTGAAAAATAATGTGTGTAATGGTAAGTACCGAGATTGGTATCGGTAAAAGTTTGGTATCGGTACCAGAAATACCGGTACGGCATAATTCTCGGCACATTTATCGGGAAATATTTGGTACCGGTACCAGAAATAACGTAATGGTAAGTACCGGGATTAGTAGCGGTAAAAGTTTGGAACCGGTACCAAAAATACCGGTATGGCACAGTTCTCGGGACTATTACCGGGAAATATTTTGTAACGGTACCAGAAATAACAGTATGGCGGAGTTTATTTTATGATAGTAAGTAAGTACCAGGTAGGCAAAAATTTAATAAAAGTGTCTTAAGCAGGAATCAAAATGGAAACTTCACAACGGTGTGTTTTGATCTTTTTTTTAAATGAAAGATTTGTTATTTTTCGAGAAAATATAACCACATAATATATAACAATAAAATAACAAAGAAATTGTATCAAAGGACGTAAAATTACTGCAATAACATACTTACTTAGCATCTTTAATTGATTTAAGATAACAATCCGGAGTAGAATAAAATAATGTTACATTCAGACCATCTTTAGCTGCTTTCAAGTTAGCATATCTGAAATTATAAAGACAATATTACTAAAATAATACTTAATCTAAAATATTACCGAAATTAAAAATAGTACATCATTCAAAAATTGTTAGTAACACATGCTCACACATTCATGCAAAATTATTTAAATAAATGCGGGATTTAAAGTGCCAGGCAGCGAAACAAGCAGTTTGGTTACCGGTATTTTCGATACCAATACCGGTATATAGTCTTAAAACTCTCCACGAGCATCGGTTCACTCCACCAGTTGGCGCCACTTCAACAAGGACTCTTTTATTTTGACAATAAAAAAATATGTAAAAAATTACAAAAAAAAAAAAACAACCAACTTCCAAAAAAATCAATAAAATGTGAAAAATAACTTTAATTTCGGAAGTCGGTGTATTTACTTTTCAATTTTGGTTTTTTGCCACCGACTTCCGAAATCGGTTAAAAATTTATGATCATCATTTATTTCATTCATTCGTTCATCATCATTCAGCCACGACCTATGCCACGACCTATGAAAATAAAAGCGCTTTGACACTTTTGACAGGTGCCGAACCTGACGTGTCAGTGCTGCTACCTAGTGAACTCAAACTCAAAGCATTTAATTCAAATAAACCAGATATAAGCACTCTTGAATTGTCAAGGGGTCGGTCAGTCAGAAAGATGAAGCTCGTCATTTCATGAAGAACTTGTCAAAAGTGGATACAGAAAAACTTTTTACAAAAAAAAAAAAAACTGACTTTTTTTAAGTTTTTATTTTTCACTTTTTAGTTGTGGTACCTACCCCACACAAATCCTGCTATGTAAATAACAGTGAAGGAGTCAAACAGGATATCGTCTAGATAAACTAAGTGGGAAAAATACGTAATATTGAAGCTAACTCAAAAATTACGCAAGCAAAGTTAATAAAATTTATATGGGACCACCTCGGAAGCATGACCTACCAAACAAAAAAAGAATCATCAAAATCGATTCATAATTGGCGGAGTAACTGCGTAACAAACATACAAAAAAAAAAAAAAAAAAAACATACAGACGAATTGAGAACCTCCTCCTTTTTGAAGAAGTCGGTTAAAAATAACTAATATTATATTATTTCGGTGCCGTAATGTTGGCTCCACTGTTAAATTTCAACTAATCAGTCAGGGTGCCCTAGCTTAGTAACTGGCGCACTCTGACTAAGTAAATGGTTTAGGTTAAGTTGGAACTGTGACTAACCGCGCGCGAGCCGAGCGAGCGAAGCGAGCGCTACATCAAAATTTGTAGAAGTTACTGGGCTATCCAGTACTTTTAGGTCCCCAACAAAGGAAAGAGGGTTGAGGTTCACAAAAGAGACGTAATCATTATATTAGAGTGTCCACTATTATTTTTAGGACCGCAAAAAGGGAATTATTAGAGGTTAGAATACATACAAGCCATAACAAAATACTTACTCAATTAGCTTGTCAAGATTTATATACCACATCGCTGCATCCTGGTACGTAAAATCACCTCCCATTGTGAATACAATGTTATTAGACCTGTAGTATCTCGCTTGATTTTTGACGTTATCTAAAAATACTGCAATCTGCAAATAAATGTATTTGATGTCTCGGATTTGAATGTAAGATAGTACTTATTGGATGGTAAGTCGCGGTTGCCTAGAAAAGCGGTGACCGCTACATAGCGTGCTGCAATTTACCAGCTTATGACGTCACTGGAACGTTATTTATGAAAGTAAGTTGGGGTGTTTTCGTAGTGTTTTTGACACCGAAAAGTGAATCCCCGCTGCACAAAGATTTATATCGCTAGATTTGCCCTCACCGTACTTAGACACGCGACAAAGTGTCAATACTGAAAAGAGTGAGCCCACATATTATTAAACTAGCTGCGCCCCACGGTTTCGCCCGCGTAAGTCTCGATCCCGTGGGAATATCGGGATAAAAAGGTTAATCCAGGTTATAAACTATCTGTTTCCCAAATTTCATCTAAATCCGTTCAGCCGTTTAAGCGTGACAGCGTAACAAACAAACTCACTTTCGCATTTATAATATTAGTTAGGATAGCGTTTCTATGACAATCGAATCAAGTCACTGCGTCATTGTGTGTCAGGGGTGTCAAAACGCGAATAAAAGGATTTAAATCTTAGCCGCCGCCATCTTTGTCATGACAGTCGTCACGGCGGCCGTTATATGGCGGCTGCCTCTCTTCTAGGAAACCGCAGCTATTGCCTCGCTACAACCATGCTGTCCAGCCAATATTTTTACACTAGACAAGATCAAAGAGTTATCTAAAAGTCTGATCAGTAAATGTGCCACCAAATCCCAGGTACAGGTAAACCAGAAAGATATGCGCTTCGGTAAACTTCGTGCTTCCGAATTAGCACGAATGTTGCGCCATAGATTAACTCTTCACAGAAGCAAAGCTTCTAAGTGTTTTTTACTACCGTGCTTTGTAGTAGTGCACCTATCACATCGCGTTTGTGTAAAGTTTTCTCTCCGTCACTATACCTACTTCGATTGCAGATCGTCATCTGTCTCACGAAATTATTGAAGAGATTTTTGGAATTACATACTATAATCTATAATTTTGTAATCATTAAATTTCATCATCCCGCGTTCGTATTTTCGAAGATAACGATGATTCCCGAAGCGCATGCATACTTGTCTCGGGATATCTGTACAGTACAGCTATTTTCTTAATGTCCCTCGACAAACTTCGTGTTTCGTCAGTCGTCGGATTTTTATCAGTAGCCGTTTGCACTCGGTGCAGACCGGACGCTCTCAATTGACTTCCAACTGAGAGCGTCCGACCAATAGTTGTACAACTGTAAGCTATTATGATTTGCTCTCTAGAATAACAACAATTCAATCGTTTAAGTTGACATTTTATTATACAGATTACATTCAGCATCTATGAGGTGTTGGAATTGAAGAAACAGAATATTTTTTTTTGCGGGTGTGAAATCGTCAATTGACTTCTCCCGCTCTGGGTGAAGCGGAAGGGCGTGTCAGACTTTTACTGACTAAAACCCACCCGTGTTCCTTCAGTTGCCTGTTGCCAAGGGTCCCGGTATCCCTTTCGGACTTTCCCGCAACCCTGGCAGGCAAAGAACCAGCCTCCAGGCTCCAAGTTCTGCTTGCTGCTAATAAAATCAGCGATCAACATGAATATTGGGAAGCTTATATTAACCTTGACGATTAGTGTCAGATAATTAATTATGTGATTTGAGTCAGAATCAAAAGTCATATATTCAAACTAGGCTGAGAATCAGCACTTATCGAACGACAAAATTACATAGGACAGTCCCCAAAACGCCCACCCTTCACCACTTCCTAGTGCTTTAGCTGGGAGAAGAGTGGTATCAATGCTTAGTATTCTTTTCTAAATATTCTTGAAAATGGTATTTTGACTAGGGGGTTTATATCGTCTGTGGCAATTTAAGTCTATGGGCAGATAGATATTCTCGTCAACTTAATCATTCAAAACCTTTTTTTTTTTTTTAAAACCTTACTTTGCTTCAAGTAGTGACTTGTTTATGGCGCGCGGTCTTAAAGTTTAAAGAACATTGCACGTCAATTATGTTAAACGCTGACTTGTGGTATACAAATCTTGACAAACTATGAAAGACGACACAGATGTAGATGAAGTACCATTAATGAGAATCAATCTATCTAAACGGCGGATGCTGCAGAATTTAGAGAAAACCCCCCTTCACCCAAACAATCCAACAAAAAAAAACATGGAAAACGATGTCCACGAGATAACAGATATAATTATTTTCGTGTAATTTGAGTGAATTCACGAAAGTTCTATAAGTTATTTTAAGTATGTAGGTCAAAAGGTTTTTAAAGTAATTAATATTTAAAAAAAATTGAAAAATAAAAACTTTTTACAACAAACAAAAAAACCGACTTAAAAAAAAACACTCAAAACTGAAACTTTCGAAATAAAGTTATTTTTCAGTTTTGAGTGTTTTTTTGGAAGTCGATTTTTTTTTTGTTGTAAGAAGTTTTTATTTTTCACTTTTTAGTTGTGGTACCTACCCCACACAAATTCGAATACCACTAGCTGATGTAAATAACAGTGAAGGAGTAAATGAGAACATCGTCTAGATATACTAAGTGGGAAAAATACGTAATATTAAAGCTAACTCAAAAACTACGCAAGCAAAGTTAATAAAATGAATATAGGACCACCTCGGAAGCATGACCTACCATACAAAAAAAGAATCATCAAAATCCATTCATAATTGGCGGAGCAATCGCGTAACATACATACAAAAAAAAAAAAAAACATACAGACGAATTGAGGACCTCCTCCTTTTTGAAGAAGTCGGTTAAAAAGAGAGAGCTCTTTATGTTTAATTGTTATGTCATTTTGTTTTGTAAGACTGTGAATAATACATCTATGTTTAGGTAGTAAGTAGTTAGATATCTAATTAAGTAGGTATTTTTAAATAATAGTTGATAACCACACTATCGAATTGAATCAGGTCGAAGAGCTGTAAAGATAGTTGTAAGAGGAAATAAATTTTCTTTAAAAATATTGTCGTATAGATTTTTCAAAGCAAAATTTTTTTTATTTGCGCAGGTTTAAAGCATAGCAAGCAATGGCTAACAACAGGCGCGCGTGCAAAACATTGAAACATGCAACAAAGACAAAATCACCACACAACGAATCTACATTCAAAGCTTTAGTTTAAAACTATGTACAGCTAGTTCATTGATTCAGGCGTGACCTTGCGGAAATCCATTATAAAATACAATAGACATAGATATATTTAGTAACTTATTCCTAAAGAGTCATTAAAAAAACCCAGTAAGAAATCGACACGTGTTTCACCTCTCAACGAGGCATCCTCAGGATGACGATTGACCAATTGCGAAACAGAACACGACGTGTTGCCACGCCAAGCGCTGGATTCTGCAGAGTCCGTGTCTATTTGTTACAGGTTTTTTTTTATGACTCTAGGTTACTAAATACGTCTATAGTATTTTTGTATTATCAAATCTACCTTTCCTTATCCTCCTATCCTGTCCTCTGAGCCCTAAAAAACATGCGGGGCAGTCTTTGGGGACTGCCGATAGAAGTGAAAACTAAGTAACATTCATTTCTTCAAGCGTGACGATGACGCGAGTTCCATGATTTTTGTTCACCCAAAAATTGCTCAACGCGACCTCTGCGCTGCTATCGACGATGCCGTGGAAATATAGTATTTGATCTCACGATGCGACGCGCGTTTTACTTGTGGTTATCAAGGGTACAAACACGCTGTGAATGTGTGTGTAAGTGCAGGAACTATCGGTAAGGTCCGAAATAATGGCGAAGGCAGAAGTGTATGTGGGGGTGAGTGTGTGTGTGTGTGTGTGTGTGTGAGTGTTATGTGCTGACGCTACTCGTCTTCCATTAGAGGTGTAACAATATTTTTTCACCTCACAAGCTCGGAAAGATTCTGTTTGTCATGTCGAAATCTGCGTGCAAAAGTGCATTTTATCCGCATTCTATTATCACACTGGCCAGCATAACAAAAAATCGCTTAACGCGCCTAAAGAAGCTTTCACTTCAAAAAACTTTATATAATTTTCTTCTGTGTATTCAATTCACTTTCCACCGTTTGGGTTTGTTTAGCAGTGCAGAGTTAGTGCAAGCGATACATAATACCGAAATGAGCTTTCTTCCGAAAAATTGCGTGAAAAGTATATAAAAGCGTACAATACTTGTTCATTGCATGGAGACACCTAGCATTTTCCTCGCTGTAGTGAGGTGAAAAGTCGTGTGTTTCGCTCGGCAGCAAATTTATTCTGCGTCTCGTACCTTTGAAACCCTCGCAACGCTCAGGATTCTATATTTGAACAATTAGCTTCGCTCATCGTTCAATCCTAGAATCCTTCGCTTGCTCAGCTTCAATACAAGTACTCGCGCCAAAAAACAACTTTGCAGCCTTGCATAACCAATAACTATTAAGAGCGCAAAATTAGAGGTTTGATTAGATACATGCCGTAATCAAACATGCAGACTCACTCAATAAGTTTGTCTAGATTCTTAAACCACATGGCGGCGTCCTGATAATGGAAGTCTTCGCCCATCGTTATCAGAATATTGTTGCTTCGATACACTTTTGATATGTTCGCACATATCTCCAAGAATGTGTTTATCTTTAACAAGAGGAATAGTTATGTTAAAACCTACTTTGGTACGATTATGTTGTTCACAAACTAAACTAAATTTAAGTTCAGTGCATCTTTTTCTTTCTATTTCATTAAGAAAAGGACAGAAGATAAATTTAAGTTTAGTCCTGTCAAACTGTCACTACTCCAAACAAGTTTAGACGCGATTAAAAACTTGCCTACTAAAATGACGTCAATTTACGTCAGGCGCTGATTAATTTGACAGGTCTAAACTAAAATTTATCTTCTGTCCTTTTCATGATGAAATAGAAAGAAAAAGATGCACTGAACTTAAATTTAGTTTAGTTTGTGAACAAGGGAATCGGCACCTTTGTCTGATTTTGATGTGTAAGATGGGAATATCGAGATAAAAAGTGATAAGTGAAATGATATTTTGTTAATCCAGGTTATAAACTATCTGTGTCCCTTTCAGCCAAATCCGTTCAGCAGTTTTTGCGTGAAAGAGTAAAAAGAACGATCCATCCTCAAAAACGTTGGTGTATTTTAGTAGGATTGACTCAGTTCCGCTACCGACATACTAACCACCGTATATTTTTACAATAGCATTAACTATATCAAAAAGTATACCAAAAGATTTATGTAATAGCATTCAAGCATTGGAATATATCAATTCCAATACTTAATACAATTTTTGTTGTTCAATTAAAACCAAAACTGAAAAATTGCCTTTAACTTGAAAACCCACGTTCCTGCTCAAACGCTCGCACACAATATTATTATAAACATACAAAAATTAAATAACATCTACTAAAGCAAGCAAGGAATTAGCTTTACAAGAATCCCAATTAAAAACACACAGTCATGATCACAAGCACACACATACATTATTAGCACACACACAAACTATTAACATGCACACATATTCATTATTAGCACACACACAAACTATTAACATGCACACACATACATTATTAGCACACACACACAAACTCACTTACTCAATCAGTTTATCTAGATTTGTAAACCACATGCCAGCGTCCTGATAGTTGAAGTCATCTCCCATTGTCACTAATATGTTATTAGATCGATATTTCTCTGAGATATTTAGAGATATCGACAAGAAATTGTCTACCTACACAAAAAAAAAATATTAGCTTAGCATAAGCATAATCAGTCTATTATGCCAGTCTATTATCCCACTGCTAGGACCTCAAGCCAAAGCCTCCTCTCTGTGAGAGGGAGTGGGCCGTGATCCACCACGCGGGTCCAGTGCGGGTTGATAGATGTCACATGTCTTCGAATTTTTGAACATGCCATCCTTCACCATTTTGAGACCGGACCGGCTAGAGGGCGTAATCGGCATCTTTAGACTCCCGTAACACAAAAGGGTTTATCGAGTTACATAAATACTAGCCTAGCATTGATACCACAAGAAAAAGTAAGCTCTAGCTTAAGCATAATCAGCCTATAATGTTCCCACTGCTGGGATACAGGCCGTAACCCACCACGCGGGCCCAGTGCGAGTTGGTAGATGTCACATGTCTTCGAATTTTTGGTTCTAGGACATGCCGGTTTCCTCACGATGTTTTCCTTCACCGTTTTGAGAGCAGTGGCGATGAAATAATTTACACAAAGTAAAGCGCCTGTCAGGGTTCGAACCTACGACCTACAGTTTTAAGTCGTGGCCGTTACCACTGGGCCACCACTGCTCTCAAAGGAACAAAATAATAAATGCTAGACTATTTTAAGCTTTAAGCTTAAGAGGGATGCGATAAGGTAGACCGCGGAATTCAAAATTTCTTACGTTTTTTTGCAATTTGCAGGTCAGTAACAGGTTTTATGTTGATCTAAATATGATTCGCGGCCGTAACAAATGTGGATTTACAGAATTATAAACATTAGAATCAGCAATACAACTCCTTAAGTTCATGTTAGTGCAGTGAATGACTATTTCACGAAATCATGACATTTGGCACTTATATGAACTTAAGGAGTTGTATTACTGATTCTAATGTTTATAATTCTGTAAATCCATATTTGTTACGGTCGAGAAACATATTTAGATCAACATATAACCTGATACTGACCAGAAAATTGCAAAAAACGTCAAAAAATAATAATTTCGCGGGCTACCTACCAAACAAAAAAGAATCATCAAAATCGATTGATAATTGGCGGAGTAATTGCGTAACACACATATTTTTTAAAAAAATACAGACGAATTGAGAACCTCCTCCTTTTTTAAGAAGTCGGTTTAAAAAATACACGTTGTATGAAAACTAAATATTATGGTACCTTGCTTTCAACATTGTATAGAGGCGAGTTCGGATCATCAATGATGGGTTCATCTGAACACAGGACATCGAAGCAGAACCCAGGGGGCGGGGAATATGTGTTGTGAAGTACTCCGGTGAATATGTCAGATGATTTACCTGGAAATTATAGAAAAAATATACATTAAATAACATAATCCTATTCCCCGAAGGGTATTTTTAACCTAAATATTTTTTTGTATGGTAGGTCATGCTTCCGATAAAATTTATATGGGACCACCCATATAAATTTTATTAACTTTGCTTGGGTAGTTTTTGAGTTAGCGTCAATATTACGTATTTTTTCCCACTTAGTTTATCTAGACGATGTTTTCATTTACTCCTACACTGTTATTTTCATCAGCTAGTGGTATTCGAATTTGTGTGGGGTAGGTTCCACTACTAAAAAGTGAAAAATAAAAACTTTTTACAAAAAACGTCAGTTTTTTTTTGTAAAAAGTTTTTATTTTAAATCATATCAAAATAGTTTATTTCACATAAACCTACATGGGCACTTATGAAACGTCAGAAGCTAGGCGCACTGTTCCAATTGGTCGTTTCCTATGGATAAGAGCCGGCAAGAAACTCCACGGTTACTCTTTTAAAAATAATTGGCTGTTACAATATTTTCGAATTACAGTGTTATTAGGTATGGGAGGACAGTGTAGGCCTTTCAACAAGTACCAGGTAAGAACTTAGCAAAATAGAAAATGTTCAACAAATCTACTACAGTCCACTAAGCCTAGGTAAGACAGAGGTGTACCTATATATAGTACACACACATTTCGCCAGTTATGTTTATGTGCCATGTAATAGGGAGCGAGCCTATTGCTATCAACCGGGGACAAATCCAGAATATAGTCTGGTCAAAGTAGACATGTCAAGGGGAAAAAATCGCATAGAGCTGAAAATTGGTATGAATGTTCGGAACACCATTATAAATGAAATGTAAAAAGTCCCCATCGATCCCTTTCGAACACTTCAACAAAAGAAAAATTCAAGTTCAATATTCGCAAATATGGGTTTTTTTGCGTTTTTTAGCCAAACGTAAGTTTAATGATAAAAATAGTACAAAAATTGTACATTATCCAATTATCTATCAAAAAAAATCTAAAAATTTTCTCCTAAACGTCATGAATTTTGAATGCCAATTAAAAAAATTAAAAAAAAGTTTTGCTCCGTGTGACATATCAAATGAAAAGGCTTGTTGCGAGGATCCCAAATACATTTTTTTTATCATTTTAATATAAATACTTATAAAGATATTAAAAAAAAAAAAAATTGACCATTCGCACCACTTAACTCCGAATCTACATAGCCTAAAATTTTGAAAAAAAACAGAGAATAATTCTATACTTATAGATTACAGGAAAACCGATACGAAGTCGATGGTCTTAAAAAAAACATGGTAAATTCATCCCAACTACGGAACCCTTCACTGTGCGTGGTCCGACACGCACTTGGCCGGATTTTTTTATACAAACTCATTTATAATATTAGTTAGGATTGACTGATTGGCCTAGTAACTTACCCAAAACATCATCGGCTCTCCAAACCATTTCCATATTCTTGTTGTGGAGCCTGGCCCTCTTGTCCTGGTAGTCGATTCTGCCCAGAAACAGACCATCGAATCCCATCATGGCCAGGAGAGAGGCGAACTCCCGAGAGTGGCCGAACGGGTCAATTTGCCAGCCAACGCGGGGTCGACCGCAGTAGCCAAAGGTTTGGTTCAGCTTCCTGAAAGATTTTTTTTTGTTGTAAAAATGTACACAGTGTTCAGTCGTACAATTTGATTACTTTAATGTGAATATTTTATTTATTTAGTTTTTTTTTTTTTTATATAATACTAGCTGCTCGCCCCGGCTTCGCACGGGTATCACTAAGTACTTATCTACGGCTATTTTAGGTATTTTTTTTTACACCTTGGGTTACATTATTGGAGTTTTAGTAAGGAGCCCTAATTTTTTTGAAAATATAGCCTATGTCAGCCGGGGATAGTGTAGCTTCCCAACAGTGAAAGAATTTTTCAAATCGGTGCGGTAGTTTCGGAGCCTATTCAATGCAAACAAACAAACAAACAATCAAATCTTTCCTCTTTATAATATTAGTATATACTAGCTGATTCCCACGGCTTCCTCCGCTTGACAAATTATATACTAACTACTACTAATTAAAACCTTCCTCGAGAACCACTCTATCCATTGGTGAAAACAGCATGAAAATCGGTGCAGTAGTTTTTGAGTTTCTCGCGAACAGACAGTCAGACAGATGTTGCGGAGGACTTTGTTTTATAATTATGTAGTGATGGTGAAGAGGTGTGTGTGTGCGTGTGACTGTTTATGTGTAAGTGTGTGTGGGTGATAAGGTCATGGATTACACTGTGACTTTTAGTAAATCTTCAGTTTTTAACCGACTTCTTCAAAAAGGAGGAGGTTCTCAATATGTCTGTATGTTTTTTTGTGTGTTACGCGATTACTCCGTCAATTTTATTATGAATCGATTTTGATGATCTTTTTTTGTTTCGTAGGTCATGCTTCCGAGGTGGTCCCATATACATTTTATTAACTTTGCTTGAGTAGTTTTGAGTTAGGTTCAATAATTACGTATTTTTCCCACTTAGTCTATGTAGACGATATACTATTTGACTCCGTCACTGTTATTTACATAGCAGGTAGTGGTATTCGAATTTGTGTGGGGTAGGTACCACAACTAAAAAGTGAAAAATAAAAACTTTTTACAAAAAAAAAAAACAACCGACTTCCAAAAAATCACTAAAATAATAACTTTAATTTCGGAAGTCGGTGGCATAAAACGAAAATTGAAAAGTAAAGACACCGACTTCCGAAATTAAAGTTATTTTTCACTTTTTTTGTTTTTTTTGGAAGTCGGTTATTTTTTCTTTTTGTTTGGTAGTCCATTTTAATTAGTTAATTAGTAACTTTATCTTTTTCTTTGCTTAACATCACGCCTGTAATCCCCGAAAGGCTAGACAGAGGTGTACCTATAGTACACCCACATGTCGCCAGTTATGTTAAGTCCCATGTAATAGGGGGCGAGCCTATTGCCATCAACCGGCCATAGATCACGACCCTGGGCTGCTACTGAGAAAAACCCAATAACATTTTGCCCGACCTGAGAATCAAACCCAGGAACTCATGCTCACCACTAAAGGGGTAAAACTACAGACTCCAAAACCCTAAAGGAACTTTAATAAACTAAAAGGAAAAGTGATCCAAATCGCGAAAAAAATATCAGCAGTTCTTTTGAAGTGAAAACTTCTTTAGACGCTTTGAGCACTTTTTGGGTGAACAAAAATCATGGAACTCGCGTCATCGTCACCGAACGCTTGTTGGGTGAACAAAAATCATGGAACACGCGTTATCGTCACCGAACGCTTGTTGGGTGAACAAAAATCATGGAACACGCGTCATCGTCACCGAACGATTGTTGGGTGATCAAAAATCATGGAACTCGCGTTATCGTCACTGAACGATTGTTGGGTGATCAAAAATCATGGAACTCGCGTTATCGTCACCGAACGCTTGTTGGGTGAACAAAAATCATGGAACTCGCGTCATCGTCACCGAACGATTGTTGGGTGATCAAAAATCATGGAACTCGCGTTATCGTCACCGAACGATTGTTGGGTGATCAAAAATCATGGAACTCGCGTTATCGTCACCGAACGCTTGTTGGGAGATCAAAAATCATGGAACTCGCGTTATCGTCACCGAACGCTTGTTGGGTGATCAAAAATCATGGAACTCGCGTTATCGTCACCGAACGCTTGTTGGGTGAACAAAAATCATGGAACTCGCGTCATCGTCACCGAACGATTGTTGGGTGAACAAAAATCATGGAACTTGCGTCATCGTCACCGAACGCTTATTGGGTGAACAAAAATCATGGAACTCGCGTCATCGTCACCGAACGCTTGAAGAAATGAATGAATGTTACTTCGTTTTCACTTCTATCGGCAGTCCCCAAAGTCATTGCCAGGGTTGCGGGAAAGTCCGAAAGGGATAGCGGGACCTTGGCAACAGGCAACTGAAGGAACGCGGGTGGGTTTTAGTCAGTAAAAGTCTGACACGCCCCACTCCCGCTCCGCCCAGAGCGGGAGAAGTCCCAGCGGGAGAAGATGATTTCCCAACATAAAAATCGTCATATTCGTCGCGGTTTGTTCGTGAACGGGCGCCGTCAGTTGCAACTGAAGGCGCCCGTCTCTTAGCTGCCATGGCTTATTTTAATTTTTGAATTGTTCTTATGTTATAATTGCGGATGCTTTTAGCGTACTTTCTACATTGTTCTCACATGTATAATTTCAACATGAATGATGTAACCAATATATTGTAACAATATTTTGATTTAAAAGAGTGTCCATGGAGTTTCTTGCCCGTTCTTCTCCATAGGTACCTACTACACTTTGGAATAGGCAACTCGCTTCATATTTCTGACTGACTGACGCCTTGACAATTCAAAAGTGCCTGTAAATGATTTAACGGAAATAAATGCTTTGAGTTTGAGTTTAAAAAGAAAAGGGACCCCAAAATCAAAGTTCCAAAGACTGCCCCGCATGTTTTTTCGCAGTTTCAGGGTTGGTTTCCCATAGTGAAAGTTGTTCATAATGATGAGTACAATGACCCCTTAAGATATTTCGTGTATGAAAAGATACACCTTATACCACGTGTGACTAATATCAGTTTGACCTTTGACCTTGTTAGCAATCAGTAAACGATGCCTGCATAAAGGTAATTGTGTGTGTCCAATTTAACAGTAGTTATGATAGTTCGACCAATTACGATAAAGACCATGAAATATACGGAATGATTGTATCTTTGTTTTTACCCGACTACGGCGATGAAAAAAGGAGGGTTATGATTTTGACCGGTATGTATGTATGTATGTATGTATGTATGTAGGTATGTATGCATGTATGTATGTATGTTCATCTGTTCCCTCATATCTTCTAAACGACTCATCACAATTTCACAAATGAGGTATCGTTGGAAGCGTCTTGACCGTCCGCTGGTTATAGACTATGTGGCGTCACATTAAATTATAAAATGGCGCCCTCTAGAGGATATAAAGTCAGGAATTAAAAAAAAAAATTGTTTAATCCTACCATGTTGGGTATCAAATGAAAGGCCTTAATGAGCACATTTCAAAAATATATATATTATAATTCCAAAAGAATTAAAAAAAAAAAAAGTCATAAGAACTAAAACCCAACTACGACTAAAAAATTATAAACAAGACACCGCAGACAGATAAATTAAAAATCCGGAGTCACACGTAATCTGTTTGATTTATGCCCTAACACGTGTGACTCCGGATTTTTAATTTGTCTGTCTGTGGTGTCTTGTTTATAACTTTTTATCAATAAAATGCTAATATATAAAAATACTTGGAAACCCCTTTTTTTAACCGACTTCTTCAAAAGAGGAGGTTCTCAAGTCGTCCGTATGTTTTTTTTTTTGGGTTGTTTTATCGATTACTCCGCCAAGTTAATAAAATTTATATGACAACATCTGAAGCATGACCTACCAAACAAAAGAATCATCAAAATCGATTCATATTGATAAAACAAAAAAAAAAACCGACTTCCAAAAAAAAACACTCATAACTGAAAAATAACTTTCATTTCGGAAGACGGTGTCTTTTTTTTTTCAATATTCGTTTTTTTTTTTTTAAGTTTTTATTTTTCACTTTTTAGTAGGGGTACCTAGCCCACACAAATTCGAATACCACTAGCTGATGAAAATAACAGTGAAGGAGTAAATGAAAACATCGTCTAGATAAACTAAGTGGGAAAAATACGTAATATTGACGCTAACTCAAAAACTACCCAAGCAAAGTTAATAAAATTATATGGGACCACCTCGGAAGCATGACCTACCATACAAAAAAATAATCATCAAAATTGATTCATAATTGGCGGAGTAATCGCGTAACAAACATACAAAAAAAAAACCTACAGACGAATTTTGAACCTCCTCCTTTTGGAAGAAGTCGGTTAAAAATGCAGTATCTCCTAGCTACTTCCTTACCTGTGTCCCCAAGTGAACTGGTCAACGGTGCTCTGGTAGTGAGCGGCTGCCTCGTCGTTCATGCTCCACGCGCCCCCCACCATTTGCAGCCTCCCCTCTCGCACTAGTGTGTGCACCTTCTGCTGGATGTTAGCTGGCTGACGGACCCACCACTTCCAGAAAAATGCGGTTTCTACGTAGATGAATCTGGAGAAAGAAAACGTAAGTTTCGCGTTTTACGGGATATTGCCTTAGGCTCAGTCCTGAGTGACGGCGTACCGCGTAGGCGAAATGAACGGCGGATAAAACAAATGTTCGAGATGTTCGAAACTTCGAACTTGTCCGGAGTGCGAGCGGGCGCGCGCATTTCACGGCACATTTGACGTTTCTCATTATACATGCCGCGATAACTTTGTATGAACGTATACGTAAGAGATCGAAAAATCAAATTCATAATCCTCATTAATTACTATGTTATCCATACACTATAACAATGAGTATCATTCGAAAGCACCAAGTTTCACTTTATATTGGAAAAATGCACTCAAAAACACGAATTAATCGTTGATTAATATTCTGACATCACGTTATTACAATGTCATGTCTTTCGGATCGTTGCTATGGCAACGGTAGTGCCATAGCAACAAATAACGGCGGTGCGCCGTCACTCAGGCCACCCCGTCTTATAAATCCACTCCGTAATCCGCTTGCGCGGTGCGCCATCACTCAGGACTCAGCCTTAGAGTGCAATTTTACAAGCTAAACAGTTTTACTAAACAGTCAACGAGTAAATATAATCACAGACTTATATCCTAACTAGCTCCGGCCCACGGTTTCACCCGCGTACGTCGCGATACCGTGGGAATATCGGGACGAAAAGTATCCTATGTCCTATTCCAGGTTATGGTCTACTCATGTGCCAAATTTCATATAAATTCGTTCAGTCGTTTTAGCGTGAAAGCGTAACACATGGCACATGGGTAGACCATGACCTGGAGGAGGACATAAGATACCGTTTATCCCGATATTCCCACGGGATTGAGAGCTAGATAACTCAAATTTCCACATATATCAGGGCTTTACCCGGGACGTGGACAGACCGTGAAACGTCAGGAGCTCAAAAAAATACCAGTGTGTACATTTCCAACTCCGCCCATGTCCAGGCGACAGACGGAGCTTCAGTACCTTCCTTATGTGTGCCACGGCCCTGACCCGACCCGGGCACGGCCCTGATATGCGTGGACCCGCAGAAAACTGTATAGTGGAAAAACCTACCCCAGTTTCTGAAGGCCTGATCAAGACGGAAAGAACATGAATCTCCTTTTAGAACTAAGTAGTGTCCGACCGAAAGTTTGGTTTCGGTTTCGGTTACAGTCGAATTTCGGCTAAAAAACGAGTTTCGGTTTCGCCAGCAAAACTGCCGAAACTACGACCGAAACCGAAACTGCATTCGGGAGTTCTCGCGCTGTGATTTGTCTTGTTTGGCGCGTTAAATTGCATCCAAGCGAGTAAATGACGAAGACATTTTGACGCGTCCACGTGCCTACCATGTCGCGACTGGCTAGTGTTTGCAGTTCGTTTTGTTTGTTGTGATTTAAAGATAAAAAATTTAAAACTGACTGATTATAATAACGTTTTCTTTATTTTACCCTCAAAACATGATCTTCGTAAGGAAATTTCGGTTTCGGTTTCGGCCGAAACTGAGACAGTTGCCGAAATTCGGTTTCGGTTTCAGTCGTAAAAACCCAGTTTCCGTCGGACACTAGAACTAAGTACACGATAAATCGACCATATAACTTACCTCCTTTTCGGATCTTCCCAGAGTTCTTTGATAACAGAATCCAAGATGTACTGGACTCCAGCCTTCTGAATGTTGTTTCGACCTGAAAATGTAAAAAAGATCATCAAGCACTATTTTAGAATCATTTTTATTCCTTTTATTTCATAAAGTTACATATAAATTACACTTTTAAATATTAGAATATAAAAATATAAAAACATTTAAAAATATTAAAAATAGTAGCCCACCGGTATCGGGAACAGGGTCCAAGCTACCGGCGGTCAGGGCTCCAGAGAGAGGAACCTTCTAACAATACGGGCCGTGTCCAGAAGTACCGCTTTCTGAATCAAGCCCTTAATCCAGCTGCCTAACGAGAGCCTCCGTAGATGTTGGTCGAGGCTCTTGGCAATTAAGCCATTGGCTGATACGACTATCGGCACAATGATCGCAGAGTCCACATCCCACATGTCGACAACCTCGTGAGCCAAGTCAAGATACTTGATTTGTTTATCTTTTAGAATCATTATCCTTACGGCCCACTCCCTCTCACAGAGAGGAGGTCTGTGTCCCAGCTGTGGTACTATCTATGATATTACATGGTAGATAGTCGATAGAAGTAGATTACTACTATCAACTATCTACCATGTAATATCATCTCAATACTACTAGCATAATCAGCCTAGAAACTCGAGAGGAGCTCATAGCTAAGTAATAACAGCCGCCCGGGTCGATCCTTCAGGTTAAGCTACGCTTGCCGGGGTTGGTCCATCATGGTGACCATGTTTACATACCGAGACTCCTCCGTGCCTCGGAAAGCAAGTTAAGCCGTTGGTCCCGGCTGTCATTTGTTGATCTTTGACAGTCGTTACGGGTCGTCAGAAGCCCGAAAGTCTGACAAGCAGTCTTATTACCCAGTTACTGGGCTGTGGAGGTCAGATAGGCAATCGCTACATGTAAAATACTGGTATTCAGCTGCATCCAGTTAGACTGGAAGCCGACTCCATATAGTTGGGAAAGACAAGGCATGAAGGCAGATTGATTGAATCAGCCTAGAGACAGATGTTGTATACTCACTGCCGTAATAATACTGATCCACGGTCTTCAACCAGCCGACATCGTCGTGCGTGTGAGGAACAATGTGGACGTTCAGCATCCCAGCAGGTGTGGCGTGACAACTCTGGAATTTCATAAGCAAAAGAATAAATAATTCTGGCCAGCATGTCCTGGTAAATATATTGTACATCGTAAACATGACATAACATAACATACATGGTAAAAATAACATAACATCACGGCTATAGTCCCCGAAAGGTTTGGCAAAGATGTACCTATAGTAGGCTTGCAGAAAAAATATCGATATATCGATATTTATTATTTCGATACATCGATGTATCGATATAAAACATCAAGTATCAAAAATGTATCAAAAACGATATATTTCCAATAGCAACACCGTTGTCGCCCCTGAGAGCCGTAAAAAGTATACATTTTTTTCCTAGTTTGGTATTTAAATGATTAAAAAACTTGAACTACATAAAGTATTTTTTTTTTTTGAAAATTTCACCGATACATCGATTTTTTTTTCGATATATCGATGTCGATATTTTTTTAAATATCGATACGATATAAGTACATCGATACTTTTTGACACTTCTTGCATCCCTAACCTATAGTACACCCACATTCGCACATTGTACCCATAGTAAAAGGTGACCCTATTGCCAACCAGGCACAAATCAGATAAATGCGTATTGTATAATTATCGTACGGCACGATTACTGACAAATGCTTGCACTGACTGGACAGGTCCACTCAATCTGTGTGGTTCTTTCCTCAAAAGACCATTTCAGACACCAATCTACATGGTCTTCACATGATCTGACCAAGATTATGTCTGGACTTCAAAAGAGACTGTGACCTCTGAGTTTGTTTCGGCCTTTCTTCTCAAAGTAGTCAGAAAGGAAACGCCGACCTCATCTAGTTTAAAAAATGTGATTGACGTGTAAAAGTGTTTGTTGGGTTTGTACACTCACAGAAAATAAATCATTTGTCACTTTGAAGCAAGTGATAAAAACGGTGAAGGAAAACATCGTGCGGAAACCGGCACCCGTGAGAGATATTTCTCGACGGCATGTGAAGCCAAGTCAGTGGCCCATGGGCGGCTTTATATCTCTAACACCAGGTTAGTTACTAACTATACGAAAAAAAAAAATCAAGACAGAGCGCTTTCAACAGTGACGTGAGGCCGGTTTCGTAAACATGTGTGCACTTAGTGAGATGTAGTTTCTTTGTAAATGTATGCGTGTATGCATAGAGCGCAGGTGTAGTTTATTTGTGCGAATCACCAGTAAGCCGTTTTGGCATGCTTCACTGTATTGTTCGCAGCAGCAGCGCTGTCTTGGTTTTTTATTTGGTCTGAGGTACTCAATTCATAGTACTTAGGTCTTTTTTTTTTAACCGACTTCTTCAATAAGGAGGAGGTTCTCAATTCATCTGTTTTTTTTTTTTTTAAATGTTTTTTACGCGATTACTCCGCCAATTATGAATCGATTTTGATGATTCTTTTTTTGTTTGGTAGGTCATGCTTCCGAGGTGGTCCCATATAAATTTTATTAACTATGCTTGCGTAATTTTTGAGTTAGCTTCAATATTACGTATTTTTCCCACTTAGTTTATCTAGACGATATCCTGTTTGACTCCTTCACTGTTATTTACATAACAGGTAGTGGTATTCGGATTTGTGTGGGGTAGGTACCACAACAAAAAAGTGCAAAAAAAAAAAAAAAATTAAAAAGTTTTTTGAAGCTGGGAAATCATCAAATGAATTCTCCCGCTCTGGGCGAAGCGCGTGTCAGACTTTTACTGACTAAAACCCACCCGTATTCCTTCAGTTGCCTGTTGCCAAGGGCCCCGGTATCCCTTTCGGACTTTCCCGTAACCCTGACAGGCATCGGCCCTAGCGGACCCCGTCAATTCTGCTGATGCTGACATCTCACGCGTGAAATAAATCGCGCCGCGCGCCGTCGCACGGTGGATCGAAAATCGGCTGTAGAAGACATAGGATCTCGATTTCTTAAATGTAATTTTTTTTTGCTGGAAATGACTTCTGCTGATCATTACTGTTCTATAAAATGTCATATGAAGTAATTGTGTGCACAAATGGAAGAGTTATAATTTTTATATGAAAAAAATGTATGGAGTTGTCATGAAAAATTAGGATATCTCTGGAATCGCAAGGTTGGCCGTTATATCCTTGCACACTGTTATAGTACTATTTATTTGTGAATTTTTGACATACTTAATATCCCGGCATCACTTGCGATTTTTTTTTTTTTAATCTTCAAAATTAAAAAATAAAAAAAGTATATGATACATTTTAATGCTAAAATATGGCTATACCAAGTGTAATTTACAATATTTTTTATGCTTAGACCAAAACATTCTAAGAAATCACAAAGTCGTATTACCTACTTATTTGAAATGACATTGTAATTATGAATTACGTAATACGTAATCTTGTCTAATGCCTCAAGTCCACATTAGCTAATGATTAATAAAACTTAATACCTATATACCTGTTAAAAGGATACGTACCATAATGAGGGTAATTAGATAAACGTGATCATTAGTCAATAACAATAAATGGTAAACTATTGTATGATTAAAAATAAAAGCAAATTATTAAAAAAAAAATTAACTTAACCTAACCTAACATAAACAATAAAAGTTAACTTATTTTATACTTCGTCACCATCAGAATCCACTTCAGAATCAGGCTCTACAATTGATATAACTTCTAAGAAATCTGTCGGAGCTTCCTGATCCTGAAGTTTCAGTAGTTTTACTGTTTCCTTAAAGTATGTCTGCCTCTTGTGGGCATTTAATTTTGGTCTTGTGGAAGAAATTAGAGGATCAGAAGAGACGATAAGCATATTGAGGATATCCTCGTTTGATGCTTGTCTACTCTTTTTCCTCGAATGGTGTTCTCTGAACCTCCTAAAGTCTTTGTTTCGGGCCTCTGAAGCTTCTTCCGAAAGACTTCCAATTGGTACAATAGCATTTTCTGCAATTATGTCCCCTCCGTGAATCAACAATTTGTGGACGGTTGATGACATGTAGTACCAATCGTACAGTTCCACGTATTTTTCAGCGGTTGTTCTAGCGTATTCTTTAAATTTCGGCACGTCTATAATCTCTCCAGATGTGATAGCTTGTAGAATCACAGCAAATCTGCGTATTAGGTCTTCATCTAATCCAGTGATCGCTGCAGTTTTATCAGGAAATTCAAAAAACCGCCTTGCTGTGTTCCCGTCGTTAGTTGTGCCTGATCCTTGCTTAACGATGTCAATCAAAAGGTTGAGATCATCTTTAAATCGATCTTGAATGAGTTTTTTTCGTGAATGCAATAACTCTTGATGACCTTCTCCTCTTGCAGACCACTTTTTGAAGTCGAGACGATACGCTATGTGTAGAAGACATTCCATCACATTAATGCGGGCATGAAGTGATGATAATCCGAACTCATACACACCAGAAGAAATGGTTTTTGACGCAATGACATCTAATTTATTCATTTCTGTAGGCTTAGCCAAACACAGGTAGCAGGCCGCATTTGACTTAGCTTCAGACAGATATGTACAAATTTTGCCGTCAATCATCGTCATCATTAATTTGTGACTAATTTCATGTCCTTGACATTTTGAGGGAACGAGAGCTTCAATTTCGTTATCCATTGCAGTTTTTTCATTTATGACAACGTCTTTGGTTTCTTTCACAAACTAAACTGGACTGGACGGCAATACCTAGGTGAGCAGGGTTTTGGATTCACCCATACGGTATCACCGTCAGCTGTCAACTTTAATGGAACCAAAGAGGTCATAAATATGCTGGAATCATCTTGACCACTCTCTAGGTTTTGCTTATATCTACTTTGGTTAGATGCACCGTCAAATCCCCACTTTGATATTAATATCAATTGTTTATCTTGTATCGCATCAGGACTACGAATAGTTTCAAAAATTCTGTTCACTGTTAAATCTAGTAACGCTTGTAGTGCAATCTTAGCAGATGAATCCGTTACAGTCACAAATGTCTTCGGAGGGTAGCACTGTAGCTTAGCTTTTTGCACTTTATAGTAAGACGGATATATCTCCTTTGAACCTTCTCGAATAGTCGTTTCCCGTAATGTGATATATTGCCATTTCGATAGTTTTAATGAAAGTAGCAAACCCAGTGCTTTTTCTGGTGAAAATATTGTTGAAGGAGCTGGTTTGTTCAACATTTCCTTGATTTTTGCTGCTGCTTCTGTATTTTGGAGCATATGTTCAATAACAGATGCAATATCCTCACGACCATCTCCTTTCAAAAGTGCTGCAGCTGAATAAGCTACTTCATTAGGGTCATCGCCTATATGTTCATCAGATCGTCTCTTCTTCTGCTTGTTACTTAGATCTTCAAACGGCTTTCGAGATCTTTTTGTCATCGTTGAAGTTGATTTCATTGTTGAAGTTGATGGTACAGGTTCAGGTACAGGTTCAGTAGAAATATTTTCACTTGTTGATTCTTGAATGAGCGAATTGGTTTGCATGCAGTTTGGCCAGTCAATATTTGCCTCAAGCCAATTACTGTAATCGCGTCTAAAAACTTCACTTTTCCTGTGGGATCGTAACCATCTCTTTTGAACTGCCCGTGTAAATCTTCGACAAAATTCTTTCACGGTAACACTGTCTTCATCTGAAAGGCTAGAGCCCAGTCGAATAAGAAGTGTGTGGAACAATATTTCATGATCGAAAGACGAAGCATCCTGATTGCTCAGAATAACAAACAAATCCAAATTTGTAATAATACTTTCCATTATTCACGATCACTGAGTAATAAGACACGGTAGGATAGATGTTAGTATTAGAAATGCTCTAAATGAACTGAAGTAGTGAATCCAATGTTTGACTATTTATTGTTATTGACTAATGATGGTATCACATTTATCTAATTACTTTCATTAAGTTAATCCTGCACTAATTGCTAAATTAGCGAGTACCCCAAATTATTTTGGTACGTATCCTTTTAACTAGGTATATAGGTATTAAGTTTTATTAATCATTAGCTAATGTGGACTTGAGGCATTAGACAAGATTACGTATTACGTAATTCATAATTACCATGTCATTTCAAATGAAAATCACAAAGTAGGTAATACGACTTTGTGATTTCTTAGAATGTTTTGGTCTAAGCATAAAAAATATTGTAAATTACACTTGGTATAGCCATATTTAAGCAAATGTATCATATTTTCTAAAATTTTTTTTAATTTTGAAGATTTAAAAAAAAAAAATCGCAAGTGATGCCGCGATATTAAGTATGTCAAAAATTCACAAATAAATAGTACTATAACAGTGTGCAAGGATATAACGGCCAACCTTGCGATTCCAGAGATATCCTCATTTTTCATGTCAGCTCCATACATTTTTTTCTTATAAAAATTATAACTCTTCCATTTGTGCACACAATTACTTCATATGACATTTTATAGAACAGTAATGATCAGCAGAAGTCATATCCAGCAAAAAAAGAAACATTTAAGAAATCGAGATCCTATGTCTTCTACAGCCGATTTTCGCTCCACCGTGCGTCGTCCCGGGCCAGGTCCTTATCGGACGGCGAGCTACCCATTGCTCGCCGTCTGCAAGTCCGCGCCTACGGTGCTGGCCGGGAATCACTCTGGGATTCTCGACGCCCAGGGTGTCTCCTGCGGCGGCTAGGGGCGTGAGGGCGTGACGGCGCGAATTTTGCCTCTCCCTCACGCGTTCCAACTCCTCCTTCGCGAGCATCTGCGGTAGTCTGAGATTGCTAACAATACTTTCTATACTCATTATCAACTTTAGCACATATAAATACAGAATTATTATCTGAGTGTAAAGTTCAAAATGTTATCGCTGACTATTTACAATATTATTGTAAATTGTGCTTGTAAATAATACATTATACAGCTAAATGGGTTCAAAACAAAGTGACATAAAGCCTCTATTCTTCAGGCGAAATCGTCATCTTTTCGTGTGTGAATAACCTGGTGTCAGAGTTTTAAAGCCCTACCCTACATCAAATTTTATCTCGCTCACATCATGCTACTCACGGCCTGACTGAGAGCGAGACAGAGAGAGGTGCTGGTGGCTCTCAAGCGTCGAATAGTTTAGGTAATTGCTTTTTACGACGAAAATAAAGGTAGGTAATTAAAAAAAAAACACTTGCTTTATAGTTAGTTTAGTTATTATTCATGAACTAATTTGAAGTATTTTTTTAATACCAGCGGTTTATAGTTCGGTTTAGAGGTAACTTTGGTTTTTTTTTCTATAGAGAAAGTTTTATGTAATCGTGTTTTCATCAAACATAGGTGATAATTATACTAAACGCACATGAATCCGAAAAGTCAGAGGTGCGTGTCTTGGCTTCGAACTCGAGACCTATGACATAACTGGCAAAATGTGTGTGTACACCTCTATCTAACCCTTCGGGGATTACAGGTGTGATGTTATCCTACTTCCTACTAATATTATAAATGTGAAAGTTTGTGTGTTTGGATGTTTGTAACTCAATCACGCAAAAACGGCTGAATGGATTTGGATGAAATTTAGCAAACAGATAGTTTATAATCTGGATTAACACATAGGATACTTTTTATCTCGATATTCCCACGGGATGAAGACTTACGCGGGTGAAACCGCGGGGCGCAGCTAGTAAACCTTTAACTTTGTAAAGTATTGTATTATTGTGAATGTGAGGACTATATGGATTTTTATTTTGTTTTTATTTTTATATTTTTTCGTTCTCAGTTAGTTTCATCGAGGAGCTCGTGGCTAAGTAATAACAGCCGCTCGGGTCGATCCATCAGGTTAAGCTACGCTTGCCGGGGTTGGTCCGTGGATGGGTGACCATTTTCACATATCGAGACTCCTCCGTCTATCGGAAAGCACGTTAAGTCGTTGGTCCCGGCTGTCATTTGTGGATCTTTGACAGTCGTTACGAGTCGTCAGAAGCCCGAAAGTCTGACAACCGGTCTAAACAAGGGGTATCGTATTACCCAGTTGCTGGGTTGTGGAGGTCAGATAGGCAGTCGCTCCATGTAAAATACTGGTATTCAGCTGCATCCGGTTAGACTGGAAGCCGACCCCAACATAGTTGGGAAAAGGCTAGGCAGATTGAGTTAGTTTTATCGATGGTCTGGCAATTTGAGAACTTTATGCGGCCTACCCAAATGTCCTTTCTTTGGTATTGTTCGTCGAGTCATTGAGCTCCTTAAGTTCTGAGTTGAGCTCCTCGGTTACTGACAAATGCTTGCACTGACTGGACAGGTCCACTCACATCTGTGTGGTTCTTTCCTCAAAAGTCCATTTCAGACTCTAATCTACGTGGTCCTCACATGCCCTGACCAAGATTATGTCTGGACTTTAAAAGAGACTGTGTCCTCTGAGTTTGTTTCGGCCTTTCTTCTCAGAGTAGTCAGATAGGAAACACCGACCTCATCTAGTTTAAAAAATGTGATTGACGTGTAAAAGTGTTTGTATAAACCCACTCACGGAAAATAAATCATTTATCACTTTGAAGCAAGTGATAAAAACGGTCTCACAGTAGTCAGATAGGAAACGCCGACCTCATCTAGTTTATTTTTAATATTTTTTAATATGACGTGTAAAAGTGATTCCTATATCCTATTTACAGAATAAACAATTTCATTTCACAATTTGATTTTGATTAAGTATACCTAGTACACTTACCTCATATCCACAATTCTCCTCTACTCTAGGAGGTACCACGTCCTGCAGTGGCACCATGTACACGCTGCCAACTGCACACACGAGCAGCAGTAGTACCCGCATTGTAGTCTGAAACAATTGAACGAAAGTTATCTATACTATCTATACTAATATGAAAACAACCGACTTCAAAAAAAAACACAAAAAACGTGAAAAATAACTTTAATTTCGGAAGTCGGTGTCTTTGCTTTTCAATTTTCGTTTTTTGCCATCGACTTCCGAAATTAAAGTTATTTTTCACGTTTTTAGTGTTTTTTTTTTGAAGTCGGTTGTTTTTTTTTTTGTAAAAAGTTTCTATTTTTCACTTTTTAGTTGTGGTACCTACCCCACACAAATCCGAATACCACTACCTGCTATGTAAATAACAGTGAAGGAGTCAAACAATATGTCGTCTACATACACTAAGTGGGAAAAATACATAATTATTTAAGCTAACTCAAAAACTACGCAAGCAAAGTTAATAAAATTTATATGGAACCACCTCTGAAGCATGACTTACCAAACAAAAAAAGAATCATCAGAATCGATTCATAATTGGCGGAGTAATCGCGTAACATACACACAAAAAAAAAAAAAAAAAAACACAGACGAACCTCCTCCTTTTTGAAGAAGTCGGTTAATAAAGAGGAAAGATTTGATTGTTTGTTTGTTTGTTTGCATTGAATAGGCTCCGAAACTACCGAACCGATTTGAAAAATTCTCTCACTGTTGGGAAGCTACACTATCCCCGGCTGACATAGGCTGTATTATATTTTCACAAAAATTAGGGCGCCTCACTAAAACTCCAATAATGTAACCCAAAGTGTAAAAAAAATACCTAAAATAGCCGCTATCTACGGCTACGTTATCTACGTGTACTTAGTGCTACCCGTGCGAAACCGGGGCGAGCAGCTGGTTGTTTTTATAAAGGTGTGTGGAAAAAAAAACATGCGGGCAGTGGGACTGCCGATGAAGTGAAAACTAAGTAACATTCATTCATTTCTTCAAGCGTGACGATGACGCGAGTTCCATGATTTTTGTTCACCCAAAAAGTGCTCATACGCTTTCACGTTAAAAATTAAACGGCTGAATGGATTTGGATGAAATTTGGCACAGGGGTCGACCATGTCCAGGCTGTCATTCATAGATCTTTGACAGTCGTTACGGGTAGTCAGAAGCCCAAAAGTCTGACAACCAGTCTTACCAAAGTCGGTCAGTCGGTCGGTCGGTCGGTCGGTCGGTCGGTCGGTCGGTCGGTCGGCCGGTCGGTCGGTCGGTCGGTCGGTCGGTCGGTCAGTCGGTCGGTCGGTGGGTCGGTCGGTCGGTCAGTCGGTCGGTCGGTCGGTCGGTCGGTCGGTCGGTATATTTACATTTTCAGAGACATTTTCGCAAATATGAAGACTGAATACTAAGCTGTTCCAAATCCAAAAAGTGCGCGGCAAAGATAATTGCGGCGCAGATATAAAGAGGATTAAAAACTCATTTCTGCCCGCTAAAAGTTTAAGATGTACCAAATTCAAAAAGTGCGCGGCAAAGATAATTGCGGCGCACATATAAAGAGGATTAAAAACTCATTTCTGCCCGCTAAAAGTTTAAGATGTACCAAATTCAAAAAGTGCGCGGCAAAGATAATTGCGGCGCACATATAAAGAGGATTAAAAACTCATTTCTGCCCGCTAAAAGTTTAAGATGTACCAAATTCAGAAAGTGCGCGGCAAAGATAATTGCGGCGCACATATAAAGAGGATTAAAAACTCATTACTGCCCGCTAAAAGTTTAAGATGTACTGAATTCAAAAAGTGCGCCGCAAAGATAATTGCAGCGCACTTATAAAGAGGATTAAAAACTCATTACTGCCCGCTAAAAGTTTTTTATAGAAAACAACACCTTTAGGTGCACTTACAGGCAAAAACGAAAACGTATTAGTAACTCAACTGTAGTTAAAAATAGTCTCCAGGCGCTACATTTCCGGCCGTCGCCGTCGTCCTGTTTGGTCCATTGTCTGGCTATCCTTACAATGTCACCTATGCAGTAAATTATAAAAACAGACGCCCGGAAATCGCTATTCATAGCCATGTGCGGGACCAACGTCGTTAGTTTGGCGATCCCAAGCGCCACTGCTAACTATACAGGGTTCAATCTCTGGTTACAAAAAAGGCCCAAACTCCAGCCGGGCAATAATATTGCTATAAATTTCATTAGGACCCGCTGTTCAATAATGTAATTTGAAACCCCTGAATCCCTCGTCACGTTCAGGATTCAAAATAGCGCCCGTGACTAAAGACACTCCTTTATCCAGTCGTGATGTTATAATAAAAATAAAAGTTATAAAACTATTTTTACTTTTTAACAATTTAAATTGTATTGGGGTTATATAATTTTTCTTTTTTCAACTCGAATTATCGCACAATGTATACAAAGTCTTGTTTGTTTAAAATTTCGCGCGTGTTTTCGAGCTCAACTTTCGTTAGCCAGACTCTACGTACATACATACCAATTAAATTCATAACCCTCCTTTTTGCTTCGCCGTAGTCGGGTAACAAAGTAGCGTCGTAACCTAGTCAGTAATCTAACACTAGGTCACTAGACCCACTGAGTCATGGCAGTAACTCTACACTATTCATACGTAGGATGTAATTAAAAGAAAGCTGGAATGCTTACACTCAAAATGTAATGACCTGAGACCAATGGAGTTGTTATTTTTAACCGACTTCTTCAAAAAGGAGGAGGTTCGAAATTCGTCTGTGTTTTTTTTATTTTATTTATTTATTATTTATGTACACACAGTAAAATACAAAGAGATATGACATAATTATGATATGAGTACAAAGGTACTATTTATTTCTTAAGAAATTTCTTCCAGCAGACCTGCGAAAGGAGAAATGAGAAAGAAATGTAGACAATAGTGTGTGAGAACAAGAAGAGAAAAACATGATTATGCGAAGTCTTAACTAAAATATTAAATATACCTACACATATACGCAAGAAAATTAACATATACTTAAATAAATACATAAAGCTTAAATATATAAACATAAATACACTATAGGTACCTATATAATTATATAGGTACTCATAGTTGAGAGGAAAGATAATGCTCTTTTACACGAAATTTAAATAAAGAAACAGTTTTCAGATCACGAATGCTAGGTGGAAGTGAGTTCCACAAACTTACAGCATGGACAGAGAAGGAATAAGAATAATAGCTAGTTCTATGAGGTTTTATTTTGTTTTATGTGTTTTTTTTCATGGTTACTCCGCCAAATATGAATTGATTTTGATGATTCTGTTTTTGTTTGGTAGGTCATGCTTCAGAGGTGGTCTCATATAAATTTTATTAACTTTGCTTGCGTAGTTTTTGAGTTAGCTTCAATATTAGGTATTTTCCCACTTAGTCTATGTAGACGATATATTATTTGACTCCATCACTGCTATTTACATAGCAGGTAGTGGTATGTGAATTTGTGTGGGGTAGATACCACAACAAAAAAGTGAAAAATAAAAAAGGTTTACAAAAAAAAAAACAACCGACTTCCAAAAAAAACACTAAAAAAGTGAAAAATAACTTTAATTTCGGAAGTCGGTGGCAAAAAACGGAAATTGAAAAGCAAAGACACCGACTTCCGTAATTAAAGTTATTTTTCACTTTTTTAGTGTTTTTTTTGGAAGTCGGTTTTTTTTTTTTTTGTTAAAAGTTTTTAGTGTTTGTTTTTGGAGGCCGGTTGTTTATACCCGACTGAAGCAAACTCAGAGATTTGTATTTCTACAGGTTCACATTAAATTAGCTAGCGGCACTCCGCAGACGTGGCGGGTATCGATTACTAAACATGATAAAATGATTTAAAATAAACGTTTTTTTTTTTCGAACTTATGAAGCAATGGATACGCAATCTGTTTCAAAACGAATAAAGAGACATTTTCTAGTTTTACAATAGACTGACTTTTATTGCCATATATTGTCTACACTGCTAAATAGATGGCGCTAGCAGTTACATAGTTTTTGTTATTAGGTTCTAACAAAAACGATGGATTGATCGTGTATTACGCAATTAAGGTGTAGGTTTTTAAGAAAAAAAACTTAAAAGTTACCTGGTTCATTGGAAAATTATTTAAATTTGGACAGGAAAACATCTGTCAGTTCAGCTAGTCTTTATATAAATGTAGTAAGTAGTTGTTATTTATTTTAAAACAACTTTATAAACAACTAGCTGTGCCCCGCGGTTTTACCCGCGTAGATGTCCATCCCGTGGGAATATAGGGATAAAACGTATCCTATGTCCTATTCCAGGTCATGTCTACCCGTGCGCTCATCCTCTCCTCTCTAAAGGGAACGTCGCGGAGGCGCGGCGCCGGCGTCGAACGGTTCGCGTATTGCATTTTTATATCGTGATATCCTCAAAATAAATGTCCGATTCGAATGAATTAAAAAGTATTTTACTGCTACATAAATACTCTTGGTGTTAAAACTATTTATTTGAATAAGAATTAATATTATGTCGATAAAACTCCTTTGAAAATAATGCATTAACTTTTTTTTTGTTTATCTTCAATTTGATTATCATAAAAAAGGTTATAGTGAGTCAATCTTAAAAGATAGACAAATGCTGTCGCGGACTTTTTTTTAGAACTTTTAAAGAGGAACAATTCCATCATACATTATTTTTTTAACTTAAACCGTTTACGCAGCGCACGCAACGGAAGCTCTCAAAAAGGAATAATTTTTCCCGTTTTTGCAACATTTTTCATGTATGCTCCGCTCCTATTGGTCGTAGCGTGATGTTATATAGCCTATAGCCTTCCTCGATAAATGGACTATCCAACACAAAAAGATTTTTTCAATTCCAACCAGTAGTTCCCGAGATTAGCGCGTTCAAACAGACAAACAAACAAACAAACTCTTCAGCTTTATAATATTAGTATAGATTAACAAGATGTTCAAATTTCTGATTAAAATAAAAATATGTTCACTATCAAGAGGTCAATGAATTTTAGCTCAGATCACTGACACGGCTCAGACCAAATAACTACAAAAAAAAAAAACAACCGACTGCCAAAAAAACACTAAAAACGTGAAAAATAACTTTAATTCGGAAGACGGTTGTTTTTTTTTTGTAAAAAGTTTTTATTTTTCACTTTTTAGTTGTGGTACCTACCCCACACAAATTCAAATACCACTACCTGCTATGTAAATAACAGTGACGGAGTCAAACAATATATCGTCTACATACACTAAGTGAGAAAAATACGTAATTATTGAAGCTAACTCAAAAACTACGCAAGAAAAGTTAATAAAATTTATATGGGACCTCTGAAGCATGACCTACCAACCAAAAAAAGAATCATCAAAATCGATTCATAATTGGCGGAGTAATCGAGTAACATACACACAAAAAAAAAAAAAACATACAGACGAATTGAGAACCTCCTCCTTTTTGCAGAAGTCGGTTAAAAAACCAAGACAGTTCACTGCGAACAAATACAATGAAGCATGCCAAAACCACACCACCGCTCTGTGCATACACGCACACATTTACAATTGAACTACTTACAATCAAACTACACCTCACTAAGTGAACACATGAGAATGCAGAGGCGTGGCAAACTAGGTACGTACCTCTAGGGGTGCGAGGATACAAAGGGGCGCGGAAGTTTAAAAACCAAAAAAAATAACATAAAATAAATTGTATGTACTAACATATAAAAGATTGTTTAATTCTATAGAGATGTAGAGCTCCCGAAGCGCGCTCCGCCTACTTGATTATTAATACATTGCCTAATTTTATAACAGAAGTTGTTAACCTACTTCTTCAAAAAGGAGGAGGTTCTCAATTCGGCTGTATGTTTTTTTTTTTTTTTTTTTGTTTGTTTATTACGCGATTACTCCGCCAATTATGAATAGATTTTGATGATTCTTTTTTTGTTTGGTAGATCATGCTTCCGAGGTGGTCCCATATAAATTTTATTAACTTTGCTTGCGTAATTTTTGAGTTAGCTTCAATATTACGTATTTTTCCCACTTAGTTTATCTAGACGATATCCTGTTTGACTCCTTTACTGTTATTTACATAGCAGGTAGTGGTATTCGGATTTGTGTGGGGTAGGTACCACAACTAAAAAGAGAATAATAAAAACTTTTTACAAAAAAAAAAAACAACCGACTTCCAAAAAAAACACTAAAAAGGTGGCAAAAAAAGGAAATTGAAAAGCAAAGACACCGACTTCCGAAATTAAAGTTATTTTTCACATTTTTAGTGTTTTTTTTGGAAGTCGGTTGTTTTTTTTTTGTAAAAAGTTTTTATTTTTCTCTTTTTAGTTGTTAAGACACAAAATTAATGATAAGGATAACAAACGATCATCTGTCAACACACATACCTACACAGTCAGATCTGTTTCCCCAAATGCCATGAAGTACACCTCTTGCTTTCTTCACTCTCACACATCACATTTTCCCTGGCCCTGGCCTACCTAATTATCACTACTAATACTTATTATAACTGCGCAAGTTTTATTTAGTGTGTGTATACGTATATTACTTCTTCATACAAAAAAAAACTGCTGAACCGATTGTGATGCAATGTAGATAGCTTAATGTCGATTCCCAGGTCAGGCAGTGTTATTGAGTGTTTCCATCACGAATTTCTCAGTAGCAGGTTTTTGCCCCGTAAATGGGACTTAAACGTAACTGGCGAAATATGTGTGTACTATAGGTACACCTCTGTCTAACCCTTCGGGGATTACACCCGTGATGTTATGTTATTTAACTTTATCTCAAATATTCTAATAATTTGTAACAAAATCCTAATGTATTGATAATTACTTTACGAGTTTTACGATAGCGTCGGTATTTGTAAATAACTAAGAATTATCTTTAAAATAATTAGTAGTTTTAAAAACGTTTTTCTTATCTTTAAGTTTAAAAGAAATTAGTTTACTTTTAAAGTAGGTAAATTGTTGTTAAACTTAATGATTTGGAACCATTATGGTCATTAACATGTGACGTGTCAGAGCTGACAAGTAACCAACTTCAAAAAAGAAGGAGGTTCGTTGTCTATCTGTATGTTATTTTTACCAGACTGCCCCAGAAGGAGGGTAATGTTTTTCGAGAGTATGTATGTATGTATGTCTATTTCTTTGGCACGCTCTGTAGCCTAAACGGCTTGATGGATTTTAAAACATACCGAGGTGTCGTTAGGTTCGTCTTACTTGTGGGAGTGACATAGGCTATATTTTTTTTATATATTTCATCTTCAAATACAAAAAAAAAGGAGGGGAAGGTTTTTTTTTTAAATAAATTACAACAATATTGGTATCAAATAAAAGCTAGTGATGAGTTAAATTCCAAATATATATAATAATAAAACTAAAAAGCTAGAAAAAAAAAAAAAAAAAAAAAAACATAAAACCCAACTGCAAAGACTTATAACCGAAAAAAGAAAAACAAGCATTGGACTTTGTGAAATATGGTGTAACTTTTGTTTGTCCGCCTGCAATACCTTACAAAAAACAAAGTTCAATGCTTGTTTTTCTCTTTTCGGTTATAAGATTTTGCAGTCCGGTTTTTTGTTTTTTAAATAATTTGTTTTTTTTTATGTGTATTTATTTTGTTTTTTTTTTTGTTTGAAGCACTCGTTACAGACTTTCCGGCTTTCTGAGCACCAATAACGACTGTCAAATATCGACAAATGACAGTCGGGGCCAGCGGCCGTGCTTTACGAAACAAGGAAGGGTATCAATTTGTAATTGATGGTCACCCATCCACAGAAAACCCCGGCAAGTGTACCTAGCTTAACCATCGATCGACCCATGTGCCCATGAGTGGTGATAAATGTTTGTGTGTTTAGTAGGTATAGTTCGATTCAACCTTAATGGCGGGTCAGAACATGAGGCGAATCGCTGCGCAGTAACAATTTTCATGTTTCAGCGGGGGTGAAGGGTGGGGTACCTACTGCGCAGCGAGGAGCTAACTTCCGAACCAACATTAAGGGCCTATACTACCTCAGCTCAAATTCACTTTTTATCTCGCTCGCACTAGAGGTGCAACTAATATATTCATAATAGGTACAGGGATTATAATACAAGCATGTATAATTCATGTTAGGATATGACAATATAATATATTAGGTTACCAGGTATTGGTCAAATATTAGGCACGCTAATCTATCACGATCACCATTTGCCGACTGCGATCACTGAATCACTACGGCGACGAGAGATCGCGTCGCGGTCTCTCACTTCTGTTGCACTGTCTATTAGCTAATCTAATCTAATACGAATATTAGTTTAATATTTGTGGTGACCGAAGCTCACAGCGACTCGGCGACTCCATATTATGTGCACGCAGTGATTGATTATTACGGCAGCCTCGACGTGTGTAATGGAATTTTTCAGTTTTTGTATGACAAATAATGAAAAAAAAAATTACAAACATGTTGAGAATTACGGGTTTAAGGGCATTATAAAGGGGGTCGAAATTTTCATTATTTTTTCGATAGGACACACCGTTTTCGAGATATAAGCAAAAGAAAAAAAAAATAGATATAGTTCCGTTTTGTAACTGACGTCGAGGTGATGGTTTGAATTTTACTTCATGACATCAAATTTTATTCCACACATTTTTAATCGTGATTCAATATTAGATTGTGTAGCTAATAATGAATCAGTTCACTAATATTTTTTTGATATATTCAATAATAGGATTACCTAAAAATGACCCTAATATAACATCTCTAGCTCGCACCATACTACTCGCGGCCTGAGTGAGAGCGAGACGGAATGGGGTGCTAGCGGCTCCAAGCCTCGAATAGTATAGTTAATTGTTTTTTACGGAGAAAATATTGGTAGGTAATTTAAAAAATATATAAGACTCACTTTATAGTCCAGTTGTCAGGATTTCATGATCTAATTTGAAGTATTTTGAATACCAGCAGTTTATAGTTCGGTTTAATAGGTAACTTTGTTTTTTTTTCTATGGAGAAATTTTTATGTTATCGTGTTTTTGTCCAACATAGGACCTAGCATCAATCCTCAACTTTAACATAATATAAAATTTTATTTCAAAATAAATGCTGCAGTATTTTCGGCATAATGGAGGATCATGCTAAGCAATTTGAGGTAGGGTAGGCCCTAAAGTTTGAATCGAATTGATAACACCTAAAGTTTGAATCCAGACCCTAAAGTTTGAATCGAATTGGACCATTGACGTGATGCTATGTGCATACACAATATTATCAATAAGTGGTTATTATGCAAACTATTTATTTTAAACTGCATTTCTGAAACGCGTTCAAGACGACTGATAAGTGATGATAATAGATAAATAACGGATTAACTCAAGTGTTTGTGAAATTGTGACCTAAATCTTCATTGCAACATTGGTTTAATAGTAAATAATAATGTTACTATGCCCTTTAGCAAAGTCAATAGCGATATTGTGGTCAAATTGTGAAATGGTAAGCTAGTCTACAAAATTTATAGCGGGTAGGGGCGTAGCTATCACGGTATCAGCCGTATCAACGATACGGGGTCCGATTCTCAAGCTCTTTGGTTTCCCCCGCGTAAGTCTCGATCCCGTGGGAATATCGGGATAAAAAGTAACCTATGTCCTATACCAGGTCATGGTCTACCCCTGTGCCAAATTTCATCCAAATCCGTTCAGCCGTTTTAACGTGAAAGCGTAACAAACAAACAGCTAGTAATAGTCAAAGCACCCAGTAAAGCAGCTAGTAAATAGCGCGGGGCGCAGCTAGTCATATAATAAAATCGAAAGTAAGTCTGTCTGTCTGTCGGTCTGTCTGTCTGTTACCTTTTCACGCCTAAACCACTAAATGGATTTCGATAAAATTTGGCAAGGAGATAGAGGGCATCCCGGGGAAGGACATGGCATACTTTTTATCGACATACCACGCGGGCAAAGCTAGTATTATATATACCTAGTTAGGATTATTTAGGATAGTGTAGAAGTATAGATGTAGAAAATCAGATAGAAAATCGAACCTATCCAAAGGCAGCATGCGCGAATTTTCGAGTTCGCTTCGCTCGCTCTTGATACATATTGTGACTAAAATCACAATTACAGGATAACCTGATATCCCGGACAGGATGTTCCAATTTTCTAGCTCATTTGGGTCGCTCTTGCATTCTGTTCGTAAAATCACAGTGACATTACATTATTTTTATCTCATACTCAGATTTCTTCAAAAAGGAGGAGGTTCTCAATTCGCCTGTATGTTTTTTTTTTTGTTTTTGTTTATTAATTGATTACTCCGTCAATTATGAATCGATTTTGATGATTCTTTTTTTGTTTGTTAGGTCATGCTTCAGAGGTGGTCCCATATAAATTTTATTAACTTTGCTTGCGTAGTTTTTGAGTAAACTTCAATATTACGTATTTTTTCCCACTTAGTGTATGTAGACGATATATCGTTTGACTCCGTCACTGTTATTTACACAGCAGTGTGTGGGGTAGTTACCACAACTAAAAAGTGAAAACTAAAACTTTTTACAAAAAAAAACGACCGTCTTCCAAAAAAAACACAAAAAAGTGAAAAATATCTTTAATTTCGGATTTTTTTATGTGTTTTTTTGGAAGTCGGTTGTTTTTTTGTTTTTGAGCTTCGCCGCAGCCGGGTTAAAAGGGCCCCGCCAAATTTTGACACAACTAGGGGCCCTGTATGAAACAGAACTAGCCACGCCACTGACAGCGGCGGGGCTAACTACTACACAGGCAGGGCGCAACATATTTTTTTTATGATACTATCTTTTGCTTACTGTTTCGCCCGCTTGGAAGGCAGAAAATATCCTACGGGAACGTACCTACTATCTCAATCTGCCTAGCCTTTTCCTAATTATGTTGGGTTCGATCGGTTTCCAGTCTAAGCGGATGCAGCTGAATACTAGTATTTTACATGTAGCGACTGCCTATCTGACCTCCACAACCCAGTTACTGGATAACACGATACCCCTTGGTAACACTGAATGTCAGACTTCTCGGTTTCTGATGACCCGTTACAACTGTCAAAGATCTACTTACAAATGACAGCCGGGACCAACAGCCGAGCCTCGGAGGGTTCTTGGTATGTAAAGAAGGTCACTTGGTCACCCATCCACGGACCAACCGCGACAAGCGTAGCTTAATCGACCCGTGTGGCTGTTATTTATTAGCCACAGGCCCTTTGGTTAGACTGTATGTGTTTAAGTTACCTCTAAGTAACACATACACAGTCCAACCTAGCGATTGAAACAGGAATGGGAAGAAAAAAATGTATGTCGAGTAACTGTGGCGCACCAGTTAGATCTTATGGTATCCTGGTACTTTGTGGCATCTTACTAACCGGGTTTTGTCTCAGTTAGTTTTATGATTTAACTGGGTTAATAGTTAACTGTTTGTTGCCTTGGGGACGCATCACTACATATCAAACAAAGTCCCCCCGCGCCGCGTCTGTCTGTCTGAACGCGATAAACTCTAAAACTACCCAACGAATTTTCATACGGACGGAGGAGTTCATGAGGCTTTTATAAATTCATTAAGGATTTGTGTAAATTGGCTGAAATATGACGATGTTTGTTGAAGATGTTAGAAATAAAAACTTTTTACAAAAAAAAAAACAACCGAGTTCCAAAAAAAACACAAAAAAACGTGAAAAATAACTTTAATTTCGGAAGTCGGTGTCTTTGCTTTAAAATTTCCGTTTTTTGCCACCGACTTCCGAAATTAAAGTTATTTTTAATTTTTTTTTGTGTTTTTTTTACCCCACATAAATCCGAATACCACTACCTGCTATGTAAATAACAGTGAAGGAGTCAAACAGGATATCGTCTAGATAAACCAAGTGGGAAAAATACGTAATATTGAAGCTAACTCAAAAATTACGCAAGCAAAGTTAATAAAATTTATATGGGACCACCTCGGAAGCATGACCTACCAAACAAAAAAAGAATCATCAAAATCGATTCATAATTGGCGGAGTAATCGAGTAACAAACATACAAAAAAATAAAAATGGGGGATGCGCTAAGATAGCCCGCGATAGAATCAGCAATACAACTCCTTAAGTTCATATAAGTGCCAAATGTCATGATTTCATGAAATAGTCATTCAATACACTTATCAAGAACTTAGAGAGTTGTATTGCTGATTCTAATGATTATAATTCTGTAAATCCAATCTATCAATCCGGTTGCATGTTGATCGAAATACGATTCGAGGGGTAACCTGACGCTCTTGCCTTAAAAAGATCTATAAAACGGTAGCAACGCTAAATGTCAATTCTGATTTTTTATTTCTGCTTGAGTAGAGTACATATTTATACTTCTCGTTTTTTTTTTTGGTTGGTTTATTTGGCGTGTGCTAGTTGACATAATATGGCTAATAATTGTGCGTACAGTTTTTTTTTCTAACTGAACGGACAGCTGTGCTGCTGGGCCGTTTGTTGCGCCACTTCTTCTTCCCAGCTAAAGCACTAGGAAGTGGTAAAGGGTGGGCGTTTTGGGGGACTGTCTTATGTAATTTTGACGTTCGAAAAGTGCTCATTCTCAGCCTAATATGAATAAATGACTTTTGATTTTTGAAGTCCTCGCAGAGGAACTCGCGAGCAGAAGCTAGTGTAATACAAGTTGGGAAGTTTTCCATGATTAGGTATACGATGCCATAGCGTGTCTAACAGCCATACAATCGACAATCATGGGTGTTTTTTTTTTTATTCCCATGACATTACTATTCATTCAAGTTGCCTACCTACATACCTCCATGCATAATTGTTATATATAGTGTTTTTTTTAGATGAAAAAAACCAGATAAGAACGGAATAATATTGTCTACCTACACGTTGGTCTAGTGGGCGCAAACGCTACTGCTGAGCGTGTGGTCCTGCGTTCGATTCCCGGGTCGGGCAAAGTGTTATTGGGTTTTTCCATCTGGATCTTCTCAGTAGCAGCCCGGAATCTGGATATGTGCCCGGTTGTAGCTGGCCACGTTTGGCTCAGTTTGTGGCCACGTTTGGCCCAGGTGGTCACGTTTGGCCCAGGTAGCCTCGTTTGGTACAAAAGGTACGTTTGGCCCAGTAGCTGGCCACGTTCGGCTCAGTTGGTGGCCACGTTTGGACCAGGTGGCCACGTTTGGCCCAGAAGGTGGCCACACTGATTGCGGCTTCAATGGCGTTCTTTAGTATTTTTTATTTCCTCAAATACGCAGGATACGCTGAAGAGTTTGGTTTTTTGTTTGTTATAACGCGCTAAGCTAATCCCAATTTAACACTGCCCAAACTGGGAATCAAACCCGAGAACCTAATTCTCGGTCGCGATTAGTTTTACTTCGACCACTAGACTAACGGGGCACTCAAACATTTTTTTTTACATTTAATAACATACGAATACCAAAAAAAAACACTGCAAAGTGAAAAAATAACTATAATTTCGGAAATTGGTGACGTTGGTTTTGTATTTTCATATTTTTTTCACACCGACTTCCGTCTTTTTTGTCGTCTCAGCAAACTCGTATACTACTACTTGTTACCTTAACAACAGAGACAGGAAGTTTTATAACTTCATCAAGTTACACGAAGTAGATTAAGGTGAAAGCTTCAGGGTAGCCCACGAAATTAAAATTTTCTTACGTTTTTTGTAGTTCTCAAGTACTAAACGAAAACGAATCGGCCTAATAATCATAAAATCGTTGTACACACATTTAAAAAACCCGTCGACTACACAACCTCCTCCCATTTTGAAATCGGTTAAAAATGAAGAAGAATGTGTGTGGACATAAAAACTTGAAGGAAACTTGTTTAGTGTGACTGGAATAGGTACTCACACACCTGCCTTAAGAGAATAATCACCTACCTATTGTTGCCTATTATGAAGAGAAAAAAATTTGGTACCTATTTCGCGAATGTACGATCAATGTTTTTATGCCAATATTAGGGTAAAAAACACGTATAAAAAAACTGTGCTCTACAAGGAAAATGTGTAAATAAATAGTAATATTTATCGGTATTTTAAGGTATTATTATACCGGCTATGTTTTTATAGAATAATATTATTATTCTGCCGCGTCTCAATTAATACTGCGTGTTAAAGTTTACATTATAGTTCACATAAAATCTATACTCACCAAAATCTTCTATTTTCTTCTACATGTATATAATAAAACACAGACGTAATCGAAATATTGATTTTGTGATAATTTTGAATACAGCCATACACCACGCTAGACAAAATCAAACTGACAACACAAAGTGACAAGCAACTGAGAGTCTCAGACAAATTGACTTGACAGAAGACTTCATTAGAAAATTCATTCGTTCATTTTAATTCACATGAATGAGTATATCTGATAGTGCCATGAGTGCGTGTAATGCTAAACATAGTCGATCGATTGTGTTGATATGTAGTCGATATTTCTATGACAAAACATTTATTTTAATCTGAGTGTGGAGTAATACAAGCACAGCCCGTCGAGGCAGTTTTATTGTTACTTCTATTATGTAGGCTAGTGGCTTGAGCTTCTACTTGAAATAGGATAATTATTACTTATTAGAGATTTGAAACACGGATTGTCGAAGGATTATGAACTTGCTAATCGTTTCTCTCGTAATTTACTAATTACCTTATTACTTCATTATTTTATTAAATCTGGGAAGATTTGTATTCCACATACTTCTAATATACTTTACTACATAATAATAATACTGTTATTACCTAATTATTTTTGTTAACTACATTTTCATGACATATTATTATGCACCACAAAAGTTTTTTTTTTAATAAACCAAAATTAACTAATTATTGCAAACGTTAAAATTACCACGAGTAGACAATGGCAGTTTAAAACAATGTGTGCAGGTAAAGAGACTTCTATTATATCAGTTATTTACCTGAAAATTGTCAAATGACTCCAAGGTGCTATATTTATTTAGTATGTAAGTAACCATCAAAGTGAAAAGGTGTGCTAAAACTAGCTTCGCGGAATTTTTGGTGCAATTTATATTTTGGTTAATAAATAAGCGAATGTTTATTGACTAAAGTCAGAGTCTAAATAGAGAAATTCATTTAACTGCGTGATTTTTGTGTATTGTAAAAGAGATGTAACATCTTTAGTGAATTAAAGGAACTGATGGCAGTATAAAATAAAGTTGTTTAGTGACTGAAATTAAAACGTTTATCTAAAAGTGTATACTTACACGCAATTCGGAATATGAACCATTTAAATAATGAATCAAAGAACTGTTGCATTGAAACCATAGCGCCAAGAGATGATTGGTTAGTCAGAATAGGCCACACATTCATCAACCTGAACTACCTTAAAAGTGACGATATGTTGAACAGAAGAATGTTAGAACACAGTAACGGTTGTCGTGGACTGGTTCGCCCGGCCCCACAAGCACTGGAGAGAAGCTTATACGATATCATAGAAGAAGATCCCATAAGAAGCTACAACTACATAGAAAGGGAATCAGTCAAAACTCTGATCCTTATACCAAGAATGGCTCTCTACTTGTCCGCAAGAACTATTGAAAAAATCTGTGACAGAATTTTCTCGAAAAAAGCCATAAATGAAGAATTTGTTCAACTTTTGTATCAGTATTTCTTTCGTGTCTATTTAAAAAGAGTTTATTCTTGGTCCTCGCTGCATTTGCTGATAAAAGCAAGTAAGACTTACCCAGTGTATTTTAAAACAACTATAAAAACGATGTTGATAGACATCGAGATTCCAAATAATATTTTACTAGATTATGTTGAAACTTTAAACGATAAGGACTGTACGAATTTGATGAAAGTTGTGTGTGAGTTACAGTTGACACCCGAACAATTCAATCATAATTTGCCCGTGATATACCTGATATACAAAAAAAGTGAGAAGAACGACAGTATTTTCCAATACATACAGACTAATTTAGAATTGTATAACCTATATTGTGCTTACAACAAAAATTATGGGAGACTTTTGTTGTGTTTCATACAAAGCCTATCGGGATTTAACGTAAGAATAAGAGTCATTAAGCGAATTATAGAAAATCATTGTACGTCTTACAAAAGCCTATGTATGGTGGTTTTAGAAAAATACGTGTTGGAATTAATAGCTTTGCAGCTAAATGTTCCCGAAGGACCAAGAATTGTTATTCCGAGACCAGTGGAACATTTCCAGTTGTAGAATACATTATTCTAAATTAGAATTAAACTTACTTAAAAGTGCCCAAAATGTGATTTTAGTTATTAATTATTAACTTCTAGAACTATTTATAAAATAACGCTGTAACTTACAATTGATTTTTGTCTGAAATAAATAAATTAATTAAATAAAACCTTTTATTAATATAGGCGACTCTGTTATGGAATCGAGTAAAATACCTAATGATTTCTTGTGCAATTAGAATCTTGGGTAAAAGTACGATAGACGAGCGTACTTAAAGAACGCGGTCTTTAAGTTCGCGACATTACTCGGCTCGCCGTCAGTGACACACGTGAAGCTTGCTCAAAATTTCATAGTCAAATTAGCTCGCGGCTCGCGGCGATTACAGACGGCCGAGCCATAAATACGCGTACTTGCTCGCACGTCTATCACCCCTTTAATACTTATTCAAAATATAAAAATATTTCAATTCTTTATGAAGAACTGTACCTAAGACGACGAACTTAAAACATTTTAGCTATTTTAAGGTTATTATAAAATAATAATGTTTTTCTTAGAAAAAAGTTACTTTTGTAACTAGTATAGGCTTATAAGTGTTACTGCCTGATAATGTAAATAAAATGTGTAGTAAACCAGTTGTTTGTTTAAAATAGTAAGTATAATAAAATCTACGAAAACAAAGGCTTGTTAAATCCTTCCGAGCAATATTCTATTTCCATTGAAGCTTATTATTCTTCTGGGAACAAAAGACTTCCAAGTGTCTTTAAAAAGCTTTTGTGAGTCTTTAAACCGATTTAAACGTCTTGTCCTGTTGTTTAATCGATGGATTTAAAATCTATGTTGTGATTTTGGGCATCTCTACTAACGTCAAATAGAATTCTGTCAAATTTCGACTTGACACTGACAGAAGGTTTGTTTATTTTGATGACGTCAATAAACAGTTCGGCTTCGGCGACACAGTTATTTAGATAGATCAAATATTTTCCTAAATAACATCTATAATAACATTATCTAAACGATGTCATATATTTGGACATTTGCACCTGAAAATAAAGCTCTATTACAGCGCTGCATAAGTGCCGCCGCGCCTCCAGATGAGTCAAATAAATGGTTACAAAAGTTCGGACCCAGAAACATGGATTTAATCAACAAAACTACTGAAACTATTACTGTAACTGATTCCCCGGAAATCGATGAGAGCCCAGCAATGCAAGAAAATCAAGATGAAGACATTTCAAACGCGGTAGAAGAGTTTCTAGACCCGGAAATCGATTTAATATCAAAGTTTGGTTACTTGGTTGAAAAGTGTAGAAAAACTCCGAAATTATTAGTAAGACTAGCTGAAACACTACCTACAAGTACTGCAGAGAAGTTATTTAAACATATTCTGAACACTGAAGATGTGAACACAGATTTTTTGAGCGCCTTTTATAAATATTTTCTTCACAACTATATCAAACGTGAAAACTCCCGATTTTGTACTGATGTTCTACTCCAAACCTATAATAAATATCCACAACACTTAAAAATAGCATTAAAACTAATATTAAAAGACTTAAAAATACAAAATCATGTAGTCAATGACTTCATTTTGAATTTAAGCGCTAATAAACAAACCGAGTTCCTAGAAATTTTATCAGACATTGAATTTACTTCTGAAGAGTTCTCACACAATCTTTTCAACATACACACTGCATATAAATCTTGTAACAAAACAGATTCCATACAAAATTACATATTTTCTTGGTTAAAAAATCATTGCGATTATTGTTCTAGTGACAAAAATTATGGGAAACTAATGTTAGGGTTCTTACAACATGAAAATGGTACAAAAACAGATGTTGATTGTACTGTTATGGAAGGACTTATTGAAAGACATAAATCACCGTTTAAAAGGCCGTGTTTGTCTATGTTAAGAGAAATAAAAGCGAAATGATTTTCTTTTGTCTTTTTATTACCTACTTATACAACTACCCACCATATTAGCCTTCCTTCATGATATGGTCTTTACCTATGAAATTGCCGTTCTGCAGTACTGGCCATTTCAAATCAAAATAATTTTTGTTTGGCTAAGAATTCTAATTTCAAATTAATTTTATTTTAAAAACATGGATTTTTTTTCTCCAAAAGTAGTCATTTCTTTATTGATTAGTGTTACATTTTCATCGCATTTCAATCTTTTTCGTCATCATGGATACGTTAAAAATTCGAGTAATTATGGAATATGAGTACCGTCGTGGCAGCAACGCGGCACAAGCGGCACGCAACATCAACGACGTTTACGGAGCTAACACTACAAACCAACGCACCACCTGTTATTGGTTTGCTCGCTTCCGTTCTGGAAATTTCGACCTGAAAAATGAACCTCGCGGTCGTCCCAAGACTTTGGTCGACAATGACGAATTAAAGGCGATTGTGGAAGCTGATGATACACAATCTACGGCTGAATTAGCAGCAGCTTTCGACGTTAGCGTCAAAACAATATTGGTCCATTTGCGTCAAATTGGCAAAGTAAAAAAGCTTGACAAATGGGTGCCCCACGAACTCAATGATCGCCAGCGCGAAGTACGCGTCGAGACGTGCCTTGCACTGCTCAACAGACACACAAATGAAGGAATTTTGAACCGCATTGTTACCTGCGATGAAAAATGGATTCTGTTTGATAACCGCAAGCGCTCAGCAAGTTGGTTGGATCCTGGTTCAGCACCTAAACAATGCCCTAAACGAAAACTTACCCCTAGAAAAGTGATGGTCACTGTTTGGTGGTCTAGCGCCGGTGTGATTCATCACAGCTTCTTACCAAACGGGGTGAGCATTACTGCAGATGTGTACTGTGAAGAACTGAACACAATGATGGAGAAGCTGGCGCTCCAACCAGCATTGGTCAATCGCTCGTCTCCGCTGCTCCTGCATGACAACGCGCGACCTCATACTGCACAGCAGACGGTCTCCAAGTTGCAAGAACTGGGGTTGGAAGCTCTCCGTCATCCGCCCTACTCACCAGACCTTGCGCCTACAGACTACTACTTTTTCCAGAATTTGGATAACTTCTTGGCGGGAAAAAAATTCAATACCCGAGAGGCAGTACAAAATGCCTTTGAAGAATTTGTTGCCTCCCGTCCAGCTGATTTCTTTAAGAAGGGCATCAATAAACTGCCACTGCGATGGCAAAGATGCATTGATTGCATGGGTGATTACTTCGATTAATACAAATAAAAAATTCATGAAAAAAAATTCGTTTAAATTGTTTCATACAAAACGGCAATTTCATAGGTAACCTATTATTAGCATTTTCTAAATATTCTATTTATTTTGACAAATCCATACTAATATCGGTAGTATTCATACTTCCATTGTAATATTATAATTTCGAAAGTAACTCTTGTCTGTGTCAGACCAAATAAAAACCAAGACAGCGCGCTGCGAACAATACAGTGAAGCATGACAAAGCTACACCACCGCTCTGTGCTTACACACTCACACATGCACACATTTACAATCACACTACACCAAAATATGTGCACACATGTTTACGAAACCGGCCTCACGTCACTGTTAGCAGCGCCCTGTCTGTGTTTTTTATTTGGTCTGAGTTGTCTGTCTGTATGTTGCCTTTTCACGCCTAAACCACTGAAAGGATTTCAACAAAATTTGGCAAGGAGATAGATGGCACCCTGGGGAAGGACATAGGGTACTTTTTATCGACGTATCGCGCGGGCGGAAGCTAGTACTATACAGGGTTATTGGTAAAACACCAGCAACCTCTTAAGGAGTCATTGTACTCATCATTATGAACAACTTTTACTATGGGAACAAAAATGAAATCGCGAAAAAAAAAACAGCTGCTCCGTACATTTTGACGAGTTATGCGAACATAAATGTACTGAACAGCTGTTTTTTTTTTTCGCGATTTCATATTATGTTGTTCCCATAGTAAAAGTTGTTCATAATGATGAGTACAATGACTCCTTAAGAAGTTGCTGGTGTTTTACCAATAACCCTGTATATAAATAAGCTAAGAATACAATTGCCCTTATAACCTGAATCTCCTTTCATGTGCTAGTTTTATTTACCTTCATAAATTTATTTAGAGCTAACTATTTACACTATACGAATAAATACAAAAATAAAGAAACACTAAAGGCGTCGCAGTATTTGTCCGCATCGCTGTCATCAGGAAACATGCCCAGAAGACTGGCAGCATTACCACGTTGAATGAAATTCATTAAATTAGTTTGCTGTAACTTATGAATGGCTCCTTAGGTCGAGCTGGATAACCTTGGTGTTATGGAATTTATAAAAATATTAAGTAATAAAAACTAAAACCCAACTACGACTAAAAATGTATAAACAAGACACCACAGACAGACAAATTAAAAATCCGGAGTCACACGTAATCTGCTCGATTTATGCCCTACTACTGCACGTGTGACTCCGGATTTTTAATTTGTTTGTGTGTATATTTTTTTAAATTCTTTTGGGTTTATAATATATATATTTTTGAAATCTGCTCATTAAGCCCTTTCATTTGATTCCCAACATGGTACGACTAAACATTTTTTTTTTGTGACTGACTATGTCCTCTAGAGGTCGCCAATTTTATGTGACGTCACATAGCCTATAACCAGCGGACAATCAAGACGCTTCCAACCATACCTCATTTGTAAAATATTGTGATGAGTCGTTTAGAAGATATGAAGGAACAGATGGACATACATACATACATACCGGTCAAAATCATAACCCTCCTTTTTTCTTCGCCGTAATCGGGTAAAAATGTTTAGTGGTTTATGAAAAAGGTGGCCAAAAAAGTGTTTTTTTTTTGGGGTATAGATACGGAGCATATGTATAATCAGCCCAGCAGTGTTCCCACTGCTAGGACAATGGCCTTCTCTCCATGAGAGGGAGTGGGGCATAATCCACCAGGTGGTCATCAATCAATCAATCAATCAATCATTTTTTTATTTGTGTAACATAACATAACATGGTCCTAGTGCGGGATGATAGATTTCACATTTGTCTTAAAATTTTTGGTCCTAGGGCATCCCAGTTTACCTATGATGTTTTCCTTCACCGTTTTGAGAGCAGTGGTGATGAAATAATTTACACAATGTAAAGTACCCACGGTACTCGGTAAGTCGGAGCCGTTTCCACTGGGCCACCACTGCACAGGAACACAGGCCATAACAAAAAACGGCCAAGTGCGAGTCGCGCACGAAGGGTTTGGAGGGTTCCGTACTATGAAAACGGCAAAAAAATCACGTTTGTTGTGGGAGCCCTTTTAAAAAAAAATTTTGATTCTGTTTTTCTGTATTTGTTGTTATAGCGGCAACAGAAATACATCATCTGTGAAAATTTCATCTAACTATGACGGTTCATGAGATACAGCCTGGTGACAGACGGACAGACAGACAACAGCCTTAGTAATAGGGTCCCGTTTTACCCTTTGGGTATGGAACCTTAAAAATGGAAAAACAAAAATTTTCACATCAATAATTATTTATTACAGACAATAATTTATACAATAATTCTATTTATTAGTAAAAGTTCTCTTTGCCTTCTGTTCAGCCGCGTCGCTGGCCTGTACAAACGTCCTCTTTAGTTTATGTTTCCTGCTCTCTCGGTATTTAGCCGATACACTCTCTGACAGCTTCGCTATGCGCTTCATTGTTTCTGCTGGGTATCTGAGTAAAAGGAAATAAATATTTAATCAAATTTGAAAGAAAAAGCAGCTAAGTGCGAGTTGGACCTCCACACTAAGGGTTCTATACAATTGTACAATATTTAACACTGCATATTTCTTGAATGGGGGTACCTATAAAAAAAAAATCTTAAAGAAATCTTCTTAATACTTTCATTTTTAACTTTATTTTATACTTGCTTCCACCAGCGTCTTCGCCTGCGTGATATCTTTATAAAAAAACCGGCCAAGTGCGAGTCGGACTCGCGCACGAAGGGTTCCGTACCATTATCTATAAAAACAGCAAAAAAAATCACGTTTGTTGTGAAAGTCAAATAATTTATTTCAAATAGGCACATAAGAAGCACTTTTGAACGTTAAATGAAAAATAGAACTGATTCTCGTTGCCCCTTCCAAAAGGTAGTTTTCGTATGGAGAAGAATGGGCAAGAAACTCCACCGTTTGTTGTATGGGAGCCCCCTTAAATATTTGTTAGCAGATATACATCATCTGTGAAAATTTCAACTGTCGAACTATCACGGTTCATGAGATACGCCTGGTGACCAGACGGACGGACAGACAGACAGAGAGAGAGATAGCCGAGCCTTAGTAATAGGGTCCCGTTTTACCTTTTGGGTACGGAACCCTAATTATAGCCTACTAGCTTTTGCCCGCCGCATTGGTGTCGGAGCCTCATAAGGTTCATTTTGAGACAAAAACGTAGCCCATATTCTTCCCCGGGATACCATCTATCTCCTTGCCAATTTTTATCGAAATTCGTTCAGTGGTTTAGGTGTGAAAAGGTAACATACAGGCAGACAGAGTTACTTTCGAGTTTATAATATTAATAGCTTCTACCCGCGGCTTCGACCGTGTGGTATGTCGATAAAAAGTAGCCTATGTGCTTCCCCGGGATGCCATCTATCTCCTTGCCAATTGTCGAAATCCGTGCAGTGGTTTAGGCGTGAAAAAGTAACATACAGACAGACAGACAGAGGTACTTTTGAATTTATATTACTAAGTATGGATAGTATGGATGTTACTCAGTGATAATATAGCATAGCATGTGCCTACCCACATTTAGGGTGTCTTTCCACCAGAGATGTGCTATACTACTTTGCTTTGGATGCGTTTGATATCCACCAATCATATTCATTGGCTATGCAGACCAATATGGGTTCAATGAATATGATTGGTGGATATCAAACATAAAAAAGTTGAGAGCAGTGGTGGTCCAGTGGTAACGGCCACGACTTACGAGTTGTAGGTCGTAGGTTCGAACCCTGCCAGGCGCTTTACTTTGTGTAAATTATTTCATCGCCACTGCTCTCAAAACGGTGAAGGAAAACATTGTGAGGAAACCGGCATGTCCTAGAACCAAAAATTCGAAGACATGTGACATCTACCAACCCGCACTGAGCCCGCGTGGTAGATTACGGCCCGCTCCCTCTCACAGAGAGGAGGCCTGTGTCCCAGCAGTGGGAACATTATAGGCTGATTATGTATGTTATGTAAACGTAAAAAATCCATAGCTCCCTAAAACTGCTGTAGTTACCCCATAGATAACACTTAGTCCATCAGCCAACTACCCAGTATTGATATGAGTCTAAAAACCGGCCAAGTGCGAGTCGGACTCGCGCACGATGGGTTACGTACCATTATCTATAAAAATGGCAAAAAAATCACGTTTGTTCTATGGGAGCCCCCTTAAATATTTATTTTATTCTGTTTTTTAGTATTTATTGTTATAGCGGCAACAGAAATACATCATCTGTACAAATTTCAAGTGTCTATACTCTATTTGAAATAAGATTAGACATTCAAACAAACCTTTTACAGTCCGTATCGATTTTGACTTCGATACCGTAGGCATAAGGATGGCATTTAAAGCAAAAAACGTTACATAATACCAACGGTTTACTGCAGCTGCCATTTGTCATGCCACCAATGCAATAGAAGTCAAAATCATTTGAATGGACTGTAAAAAAGGTTTATTTGAATGTCTAATCTTATTTCAAATGGGGTATAGCTATCACGGTTCATGAGATACAGCCTGGTGACAGACGGACGGACAGACAGACAGCGGAGTCTTAGTAACTTAAAAAGTAAAACAAAACAAAACTCTGCACTTTAGGACTTACTCTGCTGGCTTGTTGGTCTAGTGGTCGCAACCGCATACTGCTGAGTATGAGATCCTGGTTTCGATGCCCAGGTCAGGCAGTGTTATTGTTTTTTTTTAACTAGAATTTGTCAGTAGCATTTCGGATTCCGAATTTGTTGCCGTTTGATGGCACTTATACGAAACTTTACATAACTGGCGAAATCAAGCTTATTTACGTACCGACATCCCAAAAACTCGATGTTAGTAAACAGTTGTGCTAGAGTAATCAGTTCACCCTCTTCAAAATCGTCTTTATGTTCCTCCATGAAATTGCGTCTTACTTCCCATTGTTCGTCAGATTCGTGCTCCGTGCGTAGCGAGTTAATATCTACAATGGGTTTCATCGTATATTATCCCATTTACAGCGAATTTTTATCAAAATAAAAGCATGGGTTCACTGGGTATAAACCGATGATTTTTTATTTTTTTTGTTTTGCAATGTGTTTCGTTTCGTTATACGTAAACAAGGTCTTGGAACTTGCACTTCTACAAAGTTAAGAGTTAAGGAAACAATTATGGACTGTTTTCTCATATTCTATCTTTGCGCAGAATAAAAATTCGATTTAGTTCACATACATGAGTTGAATAAATCTTTTGGAATATATTTTCATCTACAACTCTAGAATAATTTAATTTGACTGCGTTCTATATATTGTAAAGGAACGTTTCGTAATGTTGCAAAATATTTTTAGTAGAAATTTTTAATTTATTTCTAACACAAAAGCAGTCACCGAAACAATAACTATTGCCGGTTAGCTGGAATTATTTCTTTTTTATTACAGGATGGGCGTTTGACCTCTATCATATGATCCAAAGTATTAAGTCTAATTTCAAATCAATTTTTAAAATCAATGAACCAATAAAAATATTCTACCATTAACAGCCATTTCAACCGTAGTTTTAGTTATTGCCAAGCTAGCAATATAAATATTGACGTATTACCGTATCAAAAATAGAAGTTCCTAGAATAGGCGTTAATTTTTCACAATGCATATAATTTTCAAGACAACTAGCGCCAAAATTAGGTGATAATACAAACCAATGTATCATATAAATCGATCGAGTAATACATAAAGTAGTTTTACGATTTGTCAACCAAGTTTTTGTTTTGCCAAAATATTTATAATTTTTATCGTAATCTGAGGGTAATCGTAGTCAAAAATGATATTTTTCTTCTCAAATATGACTTGAAGCATCAAAAATAGTGGTAAACCAGCCGCATAGACATCGCAGAAGGTAAATTAATCAATTATTTATTTGCTAATACATCTCCTTTGTTACAAAATAATAAAGTTAGATATTATTGTCTAACAGGTCGTTAAGAGTAACTGTAAACTGGAGAAACGTTATAATTGCCGTCGAAAAGTAAGATTACGCTACCAAAATGGCGTTTTCTATACGAAAAATGTTTTCAAATATATCGTATTTTTCAAAATCTGGAGACCAGCCCAATCCAGACGGCTATCATGCCAGTGATTCTTCAAGTCGACGATACAACTCGGATGAACCGCCTCAAAACATGGATTTCCAATCCATAGAACCTGATTCTACATCAAAACATTATATTGCAAGTTTGAAATTGCCTGAATCAGTGAAAAAGTTCGCAGCAAAAAAAGGCTCTCTATCTGATACCGACCTCCTTCACCTCAACGACGTTGGCGCCAAGAGTCGTAGAGGAAAAAATAGAAAATTAAAACTAGATATCAGGAAAGCCAGCCAGTCCATGAACGAATCTCTGTCTCAACCTCAAACGGACAACCCTTACATCGAGAATACTCCGAAGCACATCTCTTTAGATTGCAAAAGCGCTGACTTATTCAGCCAGAAATTCAAACAGTTAAACTTTAGTCGTTCCTTTGAGTTTGACATCTCATCGGACTCAGAAGAGGAGTTAGATATAGAATCATTGTCCGAATGCTCTGATACAGACATCTCTGTGAAAGAAGAAGAGTCTGAAGTAAAAATGTGCCGGAAAGTTGAATTAAGTTGTGAAAACCAGTTAGTGCCTTCCGCTACTCCAGAATCATTTGGTGATGTTGAATTAGACCGAAACGAGGAAGAACGTATCTCTTTACTTCTGAACTACCAAATGAAGTTTGAGAAAGTTGAATGTGTTTTAAAGAAGCTGCTTTCAGAGTTTCAATTCCACATTGAAGTCTCCAAAATATTTAACGGCAGGTCTTTTGTCACTGCTTTAGCTGGCACTGATGTTTCTAACATACCGAAGATGTTGGGACAAGTCACGTACATGGATAACGTGAACCGTGACAGCCCAACTGAATCCTGGAACATTGTAATGGAGAAAGAAGACACTGCTACAAAATACAAGTTCCGTAAGCAACTGCAGTCTTTAAAACACTGCTTGGATAATTTCACGGGGAATTACTTACAGACTCAAGAGCCTAAGACAAGAGTGAAGCCCGTGATCAAACGCAGCATCACCTTTGATCTTCATAAAGGCAAAAGAATGCACAAAAACATGAAAATCTCAAACAAGAAACGCATAAAACACTTTGATTTTCCGGACTACAGAGATGCTTTTCTCAACTTATTTAAAGAGGCTGATTTTGACGAGACGGACACCCTGTTAGACCGTACAGATGATGGGTCAGGTCATAAATGTGCCTGCAACTGCCATAATCAGTCCTTAAGCCAGTCAGACTCTGGTCTGACGACTAAAGACAATCTCTCTAATCAGTCAATCACTTCGTCTATCGGTAACTTCAGCTTGGATTCCACTACTCTCTCCGCTTATTCCGAGTCCCTTGATCAAATTATAAGCTACAATAGCTTTGAGGATTCTACTCTTTTTAATAGTCTGCAGCAGAAGCCGGCTGTTGAACGCATTACCTTCTACGTGCAAGCTCATAGTATACAGATACGCTGCGAAGCAACTGATAAAGATGAATCCAAGAACTCAATTTCCTTCTACTGCCCAGCGTGTGATACCACAGAAAACGATGAAGATGGTCTGCTCAAACATATCTTATGCCAAAAGCATTGTGAGAAAATACATTTTCTGTACAAAAGCGTTTACATCAAAAAATGTGTTGCGCTAGGAAAAGAAATTCAACCAAGTACAGTCCTTAATCCAATGACAATGTACCGTGATGACAACAAAATCGTTTGCTTCGGAGATGCGGTGTATGCTTGTTCGTTGTGCTTTGAAAATAATATTGTCGGAGAGTCGATTTTGATGGCCCATTGTGCTGAAGAAATACATGCAGACCGCAAAGAAAAAATGTATGAGATGTTCGATTGAAAATTGAGAATAAATTTATCTTACATGGCAGGACCTGGTAACTATTGTTTATCTAATTTCTTTTTCTTCTTCCATTATGATAGGTCAGTATTTCCTATTCTCAATTTCTTCTCTTATCTGATTTTTTCTGGACTATCAGCATGTGTTTTTTCATTTCTGTTGCGAAGCGAAAGAGCTGGCTATTGAAATGATTATGAGGCTTTTTATTAATTAATTTTTTATCTAAACATGTCTTACGAAGCTAGCGATACTTATTCACCAGTGAAAAAAAAAACTTTGAGGAATATCAATTATTTAGGTAATGTTTTTTTTTTTATGGAATTTATTTACTTTTGAAAAGAAATGAAACTGTGAAGTGCAGCAATTAGCATTTATATTTATTTACAAAAACTCAACATCTTATCAGACAGACGGCAAAAAAAAAAGACAATAATCGGCTCTTTTGCAAAAATAATCCTAACCAATGACATTTTAATCTATTTCTTGTTCTACATTTTTTACAAAAAAAAAATGAAATCTACATATTTTTATACCTATTCCTTGTCTTTTTTGTGTTTACAAAAATCGACGATTAGTAATTATTATTATTAATTAGTAAAAATAAAATATTAAGGTGCTTGTGGACTCACTTTAGTGCAGATTGTGTTCAAATGATTCTGTCTGTCCATTGTTACAATTTTAGCGAAATAAAAAACCGTATGTTTTCTGTGGTTGTCGCCTTTTCGTAAAAAAAAAAAGTTTTTAGGTATAGTGTTTGCTGTAATACTCATCGAACTGCTGTAGTAATTTGTTACCAGAAAATAAATACAATACATACTTTATTCAGATCAGAAAAATATAAAAAAGGTATTTATGAAAAAAAAACTAGTAATAGATTATATAAGGACCCTTAGGTCCAAGTTTTTCCCAGCCCTGGACACGACATTAGAATTCCCTGTGTCGTGGGATATCAATAATAACTGATAATCTATTTACTTATCTACCTATTTATGTAGTACATAAAAATTAATTGCCATGCGTTAGTCTCGAAAAATCTCGAAAACAGCGCGAAAGATACGAATTTGCCAAAAAAAAAAAAAATGACACTAGGTATATTTTTTATTAGCAACGAAAAGCGACTACTACAAAAGCATTTCTCAAAAACAGGGTGTTGTTAGAAGACTTTTTACATCTTTTTTTTTAACTTAGCGTAACTTAGCTCTTGTGTGTAATATTAGTAAAAGGCACATTTATAACTAACGCCTCTATAATGTAATAATCTTAATTATAAGAAAAAAATAGCAAAATCATGCAAAGTATTACGGACTGATTTTTTATTGGTTTATTTTTCTTTTTTATTTGTTTTAAAATTGAAACGAACTCTTAGATATCTATTTTTTATCTTTTGTTGTTGATTCGACGTTTTAAATTGTTATTTTTCTTTACATTAAGAGCGATGTATCTGTTTCTACCCGACTGCGTCAGAAAGAGGGTTATGTTTTTTTATTGATAGAAATGTAATATCCATTGGCAGTGTCCTACAATTTGTTATAAACTTGAAGTCATTTATTATCAAAATCAGGTAGTGTCTAAGATAATAATAATATAAGTTTGTTTTAGAGCTCCATACTAACTGAAGGATTTAAAAAAACCGTTTCGCTGCTAGTTATTGCGAAGTTCAAGCCAGTATTTATTGAAAAAATCTATAATTACGAGATAATTTGTTACTGTTTGGAAGTACCTATTTATAGAATCATGGCGTCATACTATGAAATTCTCATATTATTATTTTGTTATTTATAATTATCTATATAGTCTGCAATATCTACGCGGTTAAAATGTAAGTTTTATTTAAATGTGTAGTGTATTTTTAATAACCGAAAAAAAAAAACCGTTTGATTTTTTATCGGTTCAGAATCATGTACTGAATCCATGGTAACAGGTTGCTCGTCGACGTCCCTGCCAGCCTGTATTTTTTACCTGATTGCCCAAAAAGGAGTGTAATGTTTTCAGGGTTCATGTTTTTCACAGTTTTTATTATGTGTCATAATTTCGACTTAAAAACTGCTTGTTAAAAGCGGTTTTCTTTAATTTCTTCATGTGGTATGGGAGCTACTTCGAATTTAGTCAATAGCAATCATTACTGATCTCAAATTGCCTCAATTTAGAAAAAAAAAAAACTCAAAAGACTGATTTTTGATGCCATTTTTAATCCAAATGAAATGTTGTTATCCACTAAAAATAATAACAATTTGGTAAAAATAAGAAAAATCCCCTCACTGCTGTGATAAAAAATTGGGCCTATGTTTTCGCCGCAGATTTTTTTTTGTAGCAAAACCTAATAAAAAAACTAAACAAAACTGTGATAAGATTATAGTTTAATTTCATGAAAACCGAATCTGAATATTCGATTTTTTTTCTTATTTTTACTTAATTATTTTCGTGTTTTTCGCCATTTCGCAACCGCCTATGCTAAGCTAGATTGTAATTAGTACTTTTAATAAAATATAATCAATAATCATGTACTAATATTGATATTAAGCTTCGTAGAAGACCAGAAATTTTACCATATTATACACAAATTGATTAAAAAGACACTGTTACACTTATTGATTAATAGACATTTTACACAAAAATAACTTCAGAGTTAAAAAATCTGCACTTACAAAAACAAAATTATATAATAAACACAGTTGTGAAAATTATAAGATTTAAAGGTACACATATTCCATTGCAATTACTTATTAACTTAAAAAGATTAACTCATGTATTCTAACTTAGGTTAAGATAAATGAAAAAAAAAACAATAAAAAAACTAATTCTAAGGCGTATCTTTCTAGAGTTCTAGTTACATAAGCCGTATATTTTTAACTGTAATGTAATGCAAGTAAAAATAACTTAAAAACGTAACTTTAAACTTTGTGAACAACATTCTCAAAATGGCGCCGATTTTCTTGAGACAACTAACGCGCGTAGCGATTCAGAAAAAGTACCTAAGCTTAGTGTTGTCAAATATAAACTAGTATAGACTCTTTTTAAGATTAATTTCGACCTAAATTGGCAGCTAATCCATCCATCTCATTCTAATTTAATCTAAACATAAAGCAATATAAAGTGTCCAAAAGATTCGGTGCCATCATATTTATAACAAACTTACTGCAAACATTTGTTACTAAAATTCTCTTCAAATAAATTTTCTATGTCAGACTTTTCAGCAAATTTCAAAGCTGAATCTAAAATCTCACATTCTCACAATACTATTTTACTCTTGTCAATTACCTATTTCTAGAAGAGAGTGCATTAGATCTAAAAAACCTATTTGATTTCGGTCCAACTATATATACAGCGCGTAACAAAAACCTTGTCCAATCCGTGAGGGTGTAATTATTTTACTAAGAATATATTGTATATATATATGTATTTTCGTGTGGTAATTTTTTGAAAAAAAAATTCGATGCATCTTTTTTTCAATGGAGAATTTTACATGGGGCGTGGACGGCCGTCGTTTAGTGGGTGTCTACAAGTCATAACTTATGACCTCTGTAGAAAATTTACTGATTTCTAATGAAATTGGGGTAATTTTGGTACCAAAAACCTTTTTAGTAATTTTATTGCGGTACGTATGCACCGTTCCGGATCGGAAAAGGTTTTTGTTACATGCTTAATACATAGCTCATCTTAGTATAGAGAACGAAAATAGCATCATAATACATAAGCATAATAAAAATAATAATGTCACACACATTTACTTGAAAAGTATCAGTGAATTCACTTAGCGATCGCTAAATACTAATCATGCGATGAAATGGGGATTGAGTAGTACCGTAGTACCAATGATGGAGTTTTGTAACCTAGAAAATAAAATATGTTTGACAATGGTGCCGATTCTGTTGTTCACAAACTAAACTAAATTTAAGTTCAGTGAATTTTTTTCTTTCTATTTCATTAAGAAAAGGAGAGAAGATAAATTTTAGTTTAGTCCTGTCTAACTGTCACTACTCTATCTATACAAGTTTGCCTACTAAAATTACGTCAATTAACGTCAGGCGCTGATTAATTTGACAGGACTAAACTAAAATGTATCTTCTGTCCTTTTCATATTAAAATAGAAAGAAAAAGATGCACTGAACTTAAATTTAGTTTAGTTTGTGAACAACAGAATCAGCACCAGACTCGAAAGACGTCACCTGCTGGACATAGGCCTCCTAAGCATCACTACTTCGACCGGTTCTGTGCTTCTCCAGCGGATTCCTACGGCCTTCACAAGGTGATCGGTCCACCTTGTCGGAGGTCTTCCAATGCTACGTTTTCCTGTACGCGGTCGCAACTCTAGAACCTTTCGGCCCCATCGGCCATCTGTTCTGCGAGAAATGTGCCCTGCCAACTGGCACTTAAGTTTGGTAACTCTTCAGGCTATGTCAGTTACCTTGGTTCCAAGCCGAATTGTATAGGTTTTATGTGACGATGATTTTACTAATAACGCGCTGCGAGGTGTGGCATGACTACTCATTCTGCCGCTATTCCAATTTATCTGTCGTCGGCGCAACATGTCCCTTCCTTCCATACTTCTCTATCAGTCGTTATCTCGGTAGACACCCCCTTGCTAGCCATATCATCTTTCACACAGTCCATCCATGTAGCATGATTACTATCATCGTTATATCGGGCAAATAACGTCCAATGCTGGACATATTATATAGGCCTCTTTCTGGACCTTCACGGACCTTTCCGTTTTCATGTGATTAGAGACTAAACTGAGGCCCTAGACAAAGTGACATTCTATCAGCGATAACGATGATGGAAAAGACAAAAATGTATAGGATTGAGATAAGCTATCGAAAAGCTTATGTCAATTCTGTTGAAAGTCGTTTTAGAAATACGAAACGCTTTCGAAGCGATTGTCACTTGTCTAGGCCCTCTGGACCCTGTTTATCAAAAGTTACAAGTCTACACGTTCACAAGTTACCTAGAATGTTATTTTTTCGATATTTTCAAAGCTCATCTCCATATTCATAATCAGCCTTAATGTTCTCATCTCTCTCTTTTGACCACATATATTTTATATAAAAAAGAAAATCGAATTTAAAAATTTATTGGGGTACTAAGCACGACACTTGTAAACTTGTAAGACGGAATAGAGAGTCGCCGGTCACTCTCAGGATTTCCTATGATTTTCAACAAGTGGTAACTAAAAAAAAATTTTTTGATTAAAAAAAATCACGAATAAAAGTTTAAAAAGATAAGTACTTGTGTACTAACTAATGACACTTGGTAATACAAGACTTGTAAGTTTTGATAAACAGGGCACTGGTGTCAGAGATTTTATGACGCCAATGGGTATCTGACTTGGCTCTGACCTTCACTACGTATACCTTCCGGGAACCATATCATCTCTCCGTTCTTAAACTCATTCATCGGCCACTCGTAGGCTACGTGTTTTCACAATCTCTATTTCAAATTGCTCACCTATGTCATGTTACGGCTCTCATCATCTGTCTATCCTTTTGGGTCAGCTGCCGTAAAGATTGTCAAAGATCCACGAATGACAGTCGGGAACAACGGCTTAACGTGCTTTCAAAGGCACGGAGTGGTCTCGGTAAATGAAGACCCATCCACGGACCGACCTCGGCTAGAGTAACTTCATCTGAACGGTCGACCCGTACGGATGCTATTACTAAGCCACGAGGCCGGCTTCGGCTCTGTCTAATGTCTATACTCCATTTGAAATAAGATTAGGCGTATAGATAAGCCTTTTTTACATTCCGTCCAACCGATTTTGAATTCTATTGCGTTGGTGGCATGACAAATGGCAGCCGCAGTAGATAGTTGGTATTGTGTAACTGTTTTTGCTTTTAATGCTATCCTTATGCCTACGGTATAGAAGTCAAAATCGGTTGAACGGACTGTAAAAGGGTTTGTTTTAATGTCTAATCTTATTTCAAATGGGGTATAGTATTATTAATGATCTTCTAGGAATCTCATCTCAAAAAGTGAACTCACTGTTACTATTCACACAATCATGATCTTATTGATCGGTCATGATTTAAAATGTAAATCATTCAATAATTTAACCCTTTGCAAATGAGGCAAAAATGTGTTCCATAGAGCATAGAGCGTTAGTGAAACTTACTAAATTGTCATTAATAGCACTACTGTGATTAAAACTGTTATTAGGAAAAAAATCATTGTTAAAAAATAGTTGTTGGAATTAATTGTGCGATGGCTTTTAAAAAACAATTTTTTTTTTTTTTTTTTTAATCAAATTTTGAACAATTTGTCTCTTAATAACTTGTTTTCCAAAATTAAAAGAATTTATTTTCACATACTTAAATAAATCATTTAAGAATCCAATTAGTACTGCCATTTTCCCTATGATTTTTGGAAAAGTGTTAAAACTTAAAAATACAAGGTACTTTTCTTGTACATAAAACTGTTTTTTGAAAGTCATCGCATGCAATGGCCTTTTGAGTGTAATCTGTGATCCCAAAAACGTGTTCATATCATTATACAGCAGTTGTAGATTATGGGAATACTATATAAAGTATTTATTTTTCTATTTCACAAACTTATTTTTTTTTTTTTCAAAGTAATATACATTTTTTACTTTATTTTTGTTCTTCATTAAGTATATTTTAAACTTTTATTATATTTTATTACCTACTAAATATAAAGCTATAAAAAAGCCAATTTAACAATTACTCCGTTTAAAAAATTAACTATTTTTGCAAAAGCAAAAATATTTTTTACAGAAGGTAGAAAAGGCATTTTCTTCTTTTTTATTTACATTCAAAATCAAAAGTTATTTATTCAAATTAGGCTGAGAATCAGCACTTTTTGAACTTCAAAATAACATAAAACAGTCCCCAGAACGCCCATCCTTCACCATTTCCTAGTGCTTTAGCTGGGAAAAAAAGTGGCGCAACAAACTCCGCAGCAGCACAGCTGTCTGTTCAGTTAGAAGAACATTTTTGAAATATTTACTTACGGTTACGCTACGTCTGATATTTATCTCTTGAACTGAGTACCTAGTATTTTTATTATCACGCTAGGTTCCCTGGTGTAGTAAATGGCAATTACTACAGTTTTTACTTAGTTATCTTAAAAACAGTTGTTTTATTTATATTCTTTTATCAATTCCAGACGTTTTATGGACTTTTTACTACTAACCTTTATGCATATTTAGACTACATTATTTTTTTACCCGACTGGCGAAGCAAAAAGAGCATAATGTTTTTTTTTTGTGTAACAATTTTACAAATTAATAATGTTTGGAATTAAAATGAAAATTACAAGTACTTGTTATACATTTTTTCAGTTGTTGTGTGCTAATGATAAACCATTGTAATAATTTTACCTAAACTAATTTAACATACTTCATAAAAAGAGGTTCTCAAGTCAATTGTTTTTTTGTAGTTGATTCTTCCACTTTCTAAACGAAATTCCTGTAGTCTACAAATGATGTATCCCTGTTGTATTCTTGACTGTTATCATTATCATTTCGGGTATTAAAAATAAACCATTTTCGACTGATTAAATATACCGTTTTGGAAATTTTCATTGTTTTATTTATCCATATAGTGACCTCATTGGTGATATTCTTCTAAAATGTCAGGTGCGTAGTACTCGCAACAGACGTGAGTGTATGACCAGATTTATGAACGTAAATGAAGCAAAAAAAGTATGTAACGACCGTAGCAGGTGGGAAGAAGGTATGAGTTATTTATCCATCTATAATATTTAGGTACGCCTCATCAACCAGTTACCTCTCTTACTCATTGTACTTATCAAAGAAAAATAAATAATTAAGAACTGGGCGTATACGCCCTTGGGTTGTAGGCAAATTGATAACACGCGATTCTGAACAGAGCAAGATTTCACTTTTATCCGAAGTATTATATAGCAATTAGCCGTCCCATAAATTTGAGTTGTATAGGACAGCTGATAATTTTTTCGCGATGACGATGTGGTGAGTTAGTCCCAAGGAGGAAGTTGTTCCGTTTGATGGTTACACCTTTCTGATACATGCTGAACAGCATGCCGCTTTACTGGCGACATTAATTTAATTAACACACGTATACGGTTTCACTTATTCGTTTTATAAGAATATTTTAATTTCATTAAACGTTTTTTGATTTATTTAAAATTTTCTAAAATAGCATCTTGGAGCAACGGGTGCTTACACCAGGTCTCGTGGTCACACCAGGTTGTAACACCAGCGCAGCGTGACTAACAGGAATGATTTACAATATCATCAATCAATAGAATATTTCTACACCATACACCACTTTTTTTTACTAAAACCCACCCGTGTTCCTTCAGTTTTCTGTTGCCAGGGTCCCGGTATCCCTTTCGAACTATTCCGCAAACACCATACACCACTGGATCAATAGTGCGGTGAAAACATATCGATGTAAAAACTCCTCTTGTAGGTAGTTAACATAAAGAACTGTAGCGCAGAAGACATTTGCCGAAGTCACGTGCGAAAAATAGGCGACTTAAAGGAATGCCGCGCGATTTCTTAGAAATTATGTCGTCAACGGAGCGGACCGATATAGAATGTAGGTAAACTTCTTCAAAAATTGTTTGTTACCCGATTACTCCGCCAATTATGAATCGATTTTGATGATTCTTTTTTTGTATGGTCATGCTTCCGAGGTGGTCCCATATAAATTTATTAACTTTGCTTGGGTAGTTTTTGAGTTAACGTCAATATTACGTATTTTTCCCACTTAGTTTATCTAGACGATGTTTTCATTTACTCCTTCACTGTTATTTTCATCAGCTAGTGGTATTCGAATTTGTGTGGGGTAGGTACCACTACTAAAAAGTGAAAAATAAAAACTTTTTACAAAAAAAAAACAGACTTCCAAAATTTTATTAACTTTGCTTGCGTAGTTTTTGAGTTAGCTTCTATATTACGTATTTTTCGCACTCAGTCTATGTAGACGATATATTATTTGACTCCGTCACTGTTATTTACGCAGCAGGTAGTGGTATTCGAATTTGTGAGGGGTAGGTACCACAACTCAATCAATCTGCCTAGCCTTTTCCCAACTATGTTGGGGTCGGCTTCCAGTCTAACCGGATGCAGCTGAATACCAGTATTTTACATGAAGCGACTGCCTATCTGACCTCCGCTACCCAGTAACTGGGTACCACAACCAAAAAAGGTACCACAACTAAAAAGTGAAAAATAAAAACAAGACTTAAAAAAAAAACACTAAAAAAGTGAATAATAACTTTTATTTCGGAAGTCGGTGGCAAAAACGAAAATTGAAAAACAAAGACCGACTTCCGAAATTAAAGTTATTTTTCAGTTTTGAGTGGTTTTTTTTGGAAGTCGGTTTTTTTTTTGTAAAAAGTTTTTGTTAATTTTATTATTTAGTTTGTTTGAAAATTAGAATATATCAATTTACGAATTATTTTATTTTACCTAGCAAAGATCTATTTTCTCCCAAAAGTCGCAAATTAGTAGGAATCAGTTGCAAGTCAGTTTTAGTCGGATCTTTGTCTATACTATATAGGATATATCGAGTTCAATTTTTAATTTATAGTCCAAGAACTAGATCGCAGAGACTATGATATTCTTCTAAACTAAGACCCGCCTAAATACGTGACTTGGCAACTATACTCCATTTGAAATAAGATTAGACGTATAGATAAGCCTTTTTTACATTCCGTTCAACCGATTTTGAATTCTATTGCGTTGGTGGCATGACAAATGGCAGCCGCAGTAGATAGTTGGTATTGTGTAACTTTTTTTGCTTTTAATGCTATCCTTATGCCTACGGTATAGAAGTCAAAATCGGTTGAACGGACTGTAAAAGGGTTTGTTTTAATGTCTAATCTTATTTCAAATGGGGTATAATCAGCGACAAATTTTTTGTGTTATCAATATTAAAATCCCTGATGGTGGCCAGTGTCTGTCCCATAGGCTATCCTGCGCAGTTATATTTAGGACCAATATTGGGGGAACCAATTATATTTTTCATTAATCGAATAATGTTTGTAGATAAGAAAAGGTTCAATAAAAAAGAAATCACAATCATTTAAAAAAAGTTTATTTAATTATAAAGAAGAAACTATTTTCTTTTTAATGATAATTTTTACAACTACTAAAACTTTACTTAGTAAACAAGAACTTAATACTATTATTTATAATCATAACTATGTAGAAGTTTTTATGTTGATTTCATAAGTCTATAATATATAGAAGAAAATCTATGGATCTCAGCAGTTCTAGTCGCTAATTCCTCTTAAATAAAAATCAACTTACAAAAAAATATATTTATGTACTAAACAATTTGAAAATAAATTAACTACTTTTAATTATTAAAGTTTAATATGGTGAATTTACTGTATACCTCATTGGCAGCCCAAATATAATATAATAATTGTTGTTGTATGGTAACGTTGTTGTTGTTGTATGTTAACGATGTTTTTGTATGTTAACGTTATTGTTGTATGTTAACGTTGCTGTTGTTGTATGTTAACGATGTTTTTGTATGTTAACGTTGTTGTATGTTAACGTTATTGTTGTTGTATGTTAACGATGTTTTTGTATGTTAGCGTTATTCTTGTTGTATGTTAACGATGTTTTTTGTATGTTAACGTTATTGTTGTATGTTAACGTTGTTGTTGTTGCATGTTAACGATGTTTTTGTATGTTAACGTTATTGTTGTATGTTAACGTTGCTGTTGTTGTATGTTAACGATGTTTTTGTATGTTAACGCTATTGTTGTTGTATGTTAACGATGTTTTTGTATGTTAACGTTATTCTTGTTGTATGTTAACGATGTTTTATGTATGTTAACGTTATTGTTGTATGTTAACGTTGTTGTTGTTGTATGTTAACGATGTTTTTGTATGTGAACGTTATTGTTGTATGTTAACGTTGCTGTTGTTGTCGCTACAATGAGGTATGTACAAAATCCTTTATAATTCCATATATCTGCAGTCTAAATTACATTCGATTTATTCATACCTTTGTGGTGCTGGAAGGCTAAATATTAAGTACCTATTAATCCATACACACAAATTTTCTTCAAATTTAACTCTTAACGTTTATTAATCTAGAAATACCGGCCGATTGTGAATTCATTAGCATTCTTCCAAAGGATAAAACTCAAGAATATGAAACCTTTAGCTTGAAGCATAACCAGCCTATAATGTTCCCACTGCTGGGACACAGGCCTCCTCTCTGTGAGAGGGAGCGGGCCGTAACCCACCACGCGGGCCCAGTGCGGGTTGGTAGATGTCACATGTCTTCGACTTTTCGGTTCTAGGACATGCCGGTTTCCTCACGATGTTTTCCTTCACCGTTTTGAGAGCAGTCGTGATGAAATAATTTACACAAAGTAAAGCGCCTGTCGGGGTTCCACGACCTGTAACTCGTAAGTCAGGGCCGATACTACTAAGCCACCACTGCTTCATACAAACGCTTCAAAAGCAGTTTAAAAAATATCTTTGAATTCAAGGTCAGCCGGTACTTTTTAAAAGCCACTTTATGGCATTAATTATTAATAATAATAAATGCATTTTAACAACAGCAAAAATATTTACAAAATAATAATTGTATAAACTAACCCTTAATACAAACTTTATGTTACACTAGCCGATACCCGTGACTTCGCCTGTATGTATATTGTATTTTACCATTTTTTACACACATCTAGGATGAAAAGTAGCTATGTCCATCTCCAGGTCCCAGGCTACAACTGTCCTTCATAATGATCGATTCAATGGTTTAAGCTACGGTTTGCTAGAAGAGCGGTGGCCCTCATAAAACGGCCGCCGTGACTGTCATGAACATGACGGCAACGGGGTAAAAAAACGTTCTCTAGAAAAACATACTTTCATAATGTTTCAGTGACGTCATTCGCTGGTAAATTTCAGACGCTATATGGCGGCCACCGCTCTTTTTGGTAACCGTAGTTTTAACGCGAAAAGGTAACAGACAAAGTAATTTTTTTATTTATAATATTAGTACGAATTATTAACATGTTTCCGGGGGAAAAGAAAACTCATACACTGTGGTTCTTTCCTCAAAAGACCATTTCAGACTCTAATCTACATGGTCCACATAAGGCTTGACCAAGATTATGTCTGAACTTCAAAAGAGACTGTGACCTCTGAGTTTGTTTCGGCCTTTCTTATCAGAGTAGTCAGATAGGAAACACTGCATTCATCTAGTTTTAAAACATAATATAATTTTGACAAGTAAAAGTGTTTTTTGAACCAAGTTACAGAACAATTTTTCTATGGAAAATCATAAACAACACTTTTCCATTAGGAATTTCTCAAAAGCAGCTCAGTTCTCAAGTTCCCGTTATTGGCAATAGGCTCGCCCCCTATTACATGGGACTTAAGGAGAAAGCTCTATAGGGTATTGCGCGAAAATTTAAATTTTCTTATGTTTTTTTGCAATTTGAAGGTACAGTATCAGGTTGTATGTTGATCAAAATATGATTTGGGATCGTAACAAAGTAAAGTAAATAAAGTTAATTTCAGAATGACTCGTAAAATTGAAAAAGTCATAAAAATGTTTGCAGTTGTAGCGGAAACTGAACTTTATTGCGTCCTTGTTAAAATGGTTTTTCCAAAAACACATATTTGTTTACAGGTTTGGAAACTAAATCGCGAACGCAGTATAGGTACATCTCAGTCTATGGTAGAATACAGGCGTGATGGTATTCTTAGTGTTACAATATATCAGTCTCTGGTCCGTAGTCCCCATATTGAGGTGCGACGTGTTCCCACCGTAGGACGAGCGATGGCACTGTAACAAAATATATAAAAAAACATTAGTCTATTATCAGTGATCGGAAAAAGGTGAGCTAAACATTCTATAATAACACCAAACCACTCGTATTAATGAAATTACAAAAAAAAAACACCCGACTTCCAAAAAAAACACAAAAAAAGTGAAAAATAACTTTAATTTCGGAAGTCGGTGGCAAAAAACGAAAATTGAAAAGCAAAGACACCGACTTCCGAAATTAAAGTTATTTTCACTTTTTTGTGTTTTTTTTTAAAGTCGGTTGTTTTTTTTTTGTAAAAAGTTTTTTAACAAAAAAATACTCTTATGCATTAGTATTGCCAGTGTTTTCATTTATTGTCGTCTCCACAATGATGTTGCGACAAAGGAAAAAACAAACAAAAAAAAAACAACCGACTTCCAAAATGAACATAAAAAATGTGAAAAATAACTTTAATTTCGGAAGTCGTTTCTTTGTTTTTCAATTTTCGTTTTTTGCCATCTCTGAAGTTTGACCTACCAAACAAAAAAGAATCATCAAAATCGATTCATAATTGGCGGAGACATCGAGTAACACACATACAAAAAAAAAAAAATATACAGACGAATTGAGAACCTCCTCTTTTTGAAGAAGTCGGTTAAAAACAAACAACAATCACACTGATGAGCTTAGACATCACAACAAAATTGAGGATTTGTAGGGCAGTGCAGTGTTTTGTTGAGTCAGCATTAAACACGGAAATCTGGCATTGATAATGATCAGTGCATGCAAAAAGGAGCTAAAATACCTGTTGGAAAAAGAACAGAGACAAAGTGGAGAAGCCTTACGACAAAATGTTTTTTCGGGACTAACGTGCCTAAAAAAAGTTACTTTATTATTAAAGCTGGTATTTAAATTACATTAGCCTCCGCGCTTACTCAAACTCAAAGCATTTATTTCAAATAAATCAATTACAGGTACTTTTGAATTGTCAAGGGGTCGGTCCATCATAAAGATGAAGCTAGTTACCCATTCCAAAGCGTAGTAGGTAGTACCTATGGAGAAGAACAGGCAAGAAACTCTTTTAACGGACACTCTTTTAAAACAGAATGTTGTTACAATATAATGGTTACATCAGCAGGCGTAGCATGACGGTTTCTATCTCTACGAAGAATAGACATAGCTTTTTCTATACAAACTGACATTTCGTTTCTTCATTTTTGACATCGCACCGTAGAAATCTTTCTACAATCTGTCATTTTGTCTTTCATTTCTAACGATCTTTGTCTAGGTCTTTTTATATGTAGACTATTTCGGAAGAAAGTTTTCTACTCAAACTGTCAAAATCACACTGACAACTGACATTTGTCTATGGTAGTGAAGACAATTTGATTTTGTCTCGCCAACGTAGAAAACTTTCTACTCGACGGCCAAAAATCATGATTTTACAAGGGAGCGTTTTGAACGCAAAATTATGATAATTAATAGAAGGACAAAGCTATCTTCTCCTATTTTACATCATTTAGTTAATAATAATTAGTTATAAGTACCAAGAAAATAGTTAAGGCCAATATTACTGTGAAATTGTTTGATCCAAAATACGGTACTTCGATACTTTGAGAAAATATTTTGTAGTTGACTTAATCAGTAATAATTGAGAATCAAACAGAAAAAAAAATCCTATGACAAAACAAAGAATTCCGAGTCGAATTATGTAAAAGAGTGAATTTCGTAAAAAGTGCAGTTGACCCTTTCTACTTTGCTGCCGTCGTACTGTCTACACGAAACGTCATTTTTGTCTACTCTTCCGTCGACAAAACGGTGCTCATGCTACGCCTGCATATGTTGAAATTATACATGTGATCACAATGTAGAGAAACGTACACGTTACTTACATCGTTCAAACGAAGATAAGGAGATAAACTTTATTTTTTGAAAACAATAACTCGTGAAACTCTAATATATAAAAAAATATTTTAGTCCTAAGGAAGTCTCCACTATTTTTGTCTCTGTTCTTTGATAACTATAGATTACCTATTATTAAAGAATGCACGTAACATTTTTCTTTATTTTGGGTTTAGGCCAAAAAATTCGCTTTTCAAAAGGGTTCCGACACCACAACTGGCTGGCACCACTGGCTTAAAGTAAAGGTGATGCGAGCTCACCTGAACATAAATGTATTGATCTGAACATGCGGCAGGGCGGCGCGCAGCGCGGTGAGCGCGTGCGTGTGGAGCATGCCCCACACGTCCACGTACTGCAGGGAGGGCATACTGCCTAGTTTCCTGGAAAAGAAAAAAAGTTAATAAAGAGTCGTAGCACACCTTTTTAAAATTAGGATCGTCTTTTTATAAAGTGTGCTAGCACGAATGAGGCGAGGCTGCGGTGGCTTGGGAGCACGAACGTGCTGTGAGTGTGTCAGTGAGTCACGTGCTCGCCGCCTCGCCGAGTCACCGCGCGAGTCGCGTGTGTGGTGTGTGGTGTGTAGTGAGTAGTGACGACAACGCGACACGACACGGCACACATACGCAATTGAGTAAGCAGACACGCGGTTCTGTCTGTGCTAGCAACAGTGAACGAATACATCGATGATCAAAATACACAAAAAGAGTGAGTGACTCGATCAACTGACTCACTTCGTTCAAAACTCACAAGTACAAAATGTTCTGTGTGCAGCTAATCTGTGCCACTGTGGTGTGTGGTAGCACATCAAAATAAAATGAGTGAGTTACTCTTTTCATCCAAGTGAGTAGCTACAACTGTGCTAGCACATGTGCTGAGTTACTCAACACTATTATGGGTTGTAGCTTCATGTTCAAATCAGGGATGTTGCGGATGCAGATTTTTTCACATCCGCGGATATTTAGAGGCTCACATCTGCGGATGCGGATGTTTAGATATTTTATAAGTTTTTATTTATTTGTGTGGGTGGAGTAATAAAAAAAGATAGTATTTTTTTATTACATATTATTTAGTAAGTAAAGTTAAAAATTGGAGCATTATTAAAAAGTAATATTGCCGCCTTTTCGGAGTCAAGTCTGTTAGAAAGACAGAAAAGTTACGCAGCGGTTCATATTGTATTAAACCCGCGCTACTGAACAATTGTTCGCTAGGAACACTGGCTGGTGGTGTTGATAAAAATCTGCGTGCTATTGGCCAATGAGAAGTGCGCATTGACCAATACGAGCGAAGGTTTCGTTCGCATACAGCACACGCCAGTCGCCGGCCCCAACCAATATCTTTCTTGTCGCGACCTGTGCTACAGCCGCATAAACATCCGCATTAATTATTGCGGTTGCGGATGTCCGCAACATCCCTGGGTCAAACCCCTTCTACTCACGTCAAGGCGTGTGCCGGCAGCAGGTAGCAGCGGCTGAGCGCGAGGTGCTCGAGGCGCTGCAGCGTGGCCAGCGCCAGGGCGCAGCGCGCCGTCACGCGCCCGCAGTCCGAGATGTCCAGCTCCAGCAGGCGCGGGCAGCGCGACACCAGGCGGTCCAGTACTGGGCGCCGGGAGATCATAATCACAAATCTTTATTTATCTTTTTGGTTTGGGGAACCCGCCACGGTTGCGGAATAGTCCGAGAGGGATACCGGGACCCTGGCAACAGGCAACTGAAGGAACACGGGTTGGTTTTAGTCAGTAAGAGTCTGACACGCCCTTCCGCTCCGCCCAGAGCGGGAGAAGTCATTTGATGATTTCCCAACCACAAAAAAAAAGGGGTATGAGGAACAGGGTGTAAAGTTCACTCATCCACCATAGAAAAGGAAGGATCCTCCGACCAAGGGGCTTAAAACAGTCACTTTAGCAGAATAATAATATGAAAATATTATGAATCATCGTAAAATGTCACAAACTGACAATTCATACTATGATCTGCGTGTAATTCATATTATTAAATAATTCATCTGTTTGACAGTTTTCTATGGAGATTCGTAAAATGGTCCACAAATTATGAATTGCTTTTATGTCAAATTAGAGGAATTGCTAATGTGGCCGGTTTAGGCCCCCAGACGAGTGTTGTGTCTGGCGGGCAACTGCCCAACGATTGTTGTTGGGTTCTTGTATATATGTCCATTGCACGGTAAACTTTAAATGCGCGATACAGAATTTATGTAACATCATGATTTTTGTGTGACGTCAGGTCTTTGATGCGTAGTTCGCATGTGGCGATGTAGATACCGACACAATCTCAACATCATATTACAGGCACTGGGTAATAAGATGCACAATCTTCAATAGAGAAATATATTGCTTAACTACCTTTTGCCCGCGGACTAGCCCGCGTGGATGTCGGATATAATCTCACGGGAACGTACTACCGGGATACTTAAGAAATGCTGGGTTTCCTATACAAACTTTATCTCCTATATCACCCCCCATAGGATTATTTTTGAAACAAAAAGTACCCTATGTCCTTCCCCAGGATGCCATCTATCTCCTTGCCAAATTTTGTCGAAATTCATTCAGTGGTTTAGGCGTGAAAAGATAACATACAGACAGACAGAGTTACTTTCGAATTTATAATATTAGTATGGATGATCAATAAAATATACTGCCCAAGCTTTCTGCAGCTCTGTGCGCTGACCCATAAAGTTTCAGTAACCATTCCTTTCAAGGAAGGTGAGACAAAATTATTCTGGGTTAGTACCTAGCTACGCTTTGCCACAACAGCACGCGTAGCATGACAGCCATAGAAACGGGTTTTGTCGACAGAAGAATAGACAAAATGACAGATTGTGATTGTTCAACTGTCATTTTGTTAACGAAACGTCAAACGTTGATTTACGTTTGTCAACGAGTTAACGTGCAGTAATTTCACCTTACAAAGTTAATCGTTAATGTCAACTTACAAAGTTAATTCATTCAACGGTTTCCGTTTTAAGTGGCTTTTTAAATTTGCCGTGGTCGATTTGTATGATATTTTCTCCTTGCACACGTTACGCTTTCCCGCTAGAATCATCTTTTTCAATATGATTTTTTGAATATAAACGTACGAATAAGAGTTCGTCCTACATTTTAAATGCAAATATAAACAATTATATTTACAAAAACGACACACATAAAACTTGTTTTTTTTTAATTGCGTTTGCGTTCTCGAATTTAGTTGAATTAAACGAGTCAACGTCGTTCACGAATTCAACTAGTTGATTCGTAAACAGTTAACGTTAATGCGTTGACAGGAGATCAACGGTTGATTCAACGCCCATCGCTAATTCTTCCGTCGACAAAACCCGTTTCTACGGTGATCATGCAACCCGTGCTGGGACAAATTCACCTTGTAATTCAAAATCAAATAATTGATTACAATTAGGCACATGAAAGGCACTTTTGAACGTCAAAAACAAAGAAATAGAACTGATTCTTGTTGCCCCTTCCAAAAGGTAGTTTTCGTATGGAGAAGAATGGGCAAGAAACTCCACCATTACTCTTTAAAAATGTTTTAAATCAACTCGTGATCATACACTATCTGGGTTTTGGACCTTAGATAGGCAGTCGCTACATGTAACATGCTGGTATTCAGTTGCATCCGGTTAGACTGGGAGCCAACCCCTACATCAGCGATACTCAAAGTGTACTCCGCGAAGCCCTGGGGCTCCGCACAGCCTTTGTGGGGGTTCCGCGAGAAGAATAGTAGTAATAATAATGAGATGAAAAAATACACCTTATCTATGACTGGATGCCGAACCTGATATAAAACTTCAACTATCTTCAATCAAACCTAATATCAACCGATTGATGAAAAATAAGAAACAGTTTCATACGTCACATTCGATTTTTTTTGCTTTTATCTATACTAATATTATAAAGAGGAAAGATTTGATTGTTTGTTTGCATTGAATAGGCTCCGAAACTACCGAACTGATTTGAAAAATTCTTTCACTGTTGGGAAGCTACACTATCCCCGGCTGACATAGGCTATATTATACAGGGTGTTTGGTAGAACGTTGAACATATGAAAATGGTGGATAGGTGGGGTCATCTGCTACTTATTCAGCCCTAATTTATTTGGCCCTGCTCCCCTGGATATTTTTTTGTTTTATTTTTTCTTTCTTCTATTTTCACCACTTTCTTAACTTTAAAGTGTAATTTTTATTAAAAATGGGTAAAACAGGCAAGTTTTTTTTTATTTTTGTTTTTTTTTTTTAAATTACTCTTTAAAGTTGAGAAACTGGTGAAACTGGAAGAAAGCAAAAACAATTTTTTTTAAATATCCAGGGGGCCAGGGCAAAATAAATTAGGGCTGAGTAAGTGGCAGATGACCCCACCTATCCACCATTTTCGTATGTTCAACGTTCTGCCAAACACCCGTATTTTCAAAAAAAATTGGGCTCCTTACTAAAACTCCAATAATGTAAAGGTGTAAAAAATGACCTAAAATAGCCGTAGATAAGTACTTAGTGCTACCCGTGTGAAGCCGGGGCGAGCAGCTAGTTATACCATAACTATATAATATAAAACTATATAATAATTATAGTAAACACTTACATTGTAACATTATTAAAGAATGCACGTAACTTTTTCTTTTATTTGGGTTCCGTCAAAAATTTCGCTTTTCAAAAGGGTTCCGCCACCAAAATAGTTTGAGAACCACTGCCCTACATGGTTGGGAAGAGGCTAACAGATTGATTCTATCTATCTTCCGACCCCAACATAGTTGGAACAGATATTACTTACCGTCGTCGCTCATGATCCTGGCGCCGCCAATGTTTAGCCGCTGTAGTCTTTGAGGCGCTGTTGTAACTAGTACTTCTAGAGCCGCTTCTGACAGATTGCACCAGGATATGTTTAGTGATAGTAAGCTGAAACAAAATAAATTATTATAGAATTTTTTTGAAGTGAAACCTTTTTGTGTGAACAAAAATCATGGAACTCGCGTCATCGTCACCGAACGCTTGTTGGGTGAACAAGAACATGGAACTCGCGTCATCATCACCGAACGCTTGTGTGGTGAACAAGAACATGGAACTCGTGTCATCGTCACCGAACGCTTGTTGGGTGAACAAAAATCATGGAACTCGCGTCATCGTCAACGAACGCTTGTTGGGTGAACAAAAATCATGGAACTCGCGTCATCGTCACCTAACGCTTGTTGGGTGAACAAAAATCATGGAACTCGCGTCATCGTCACAGAACGATTGTTGGGTGAACAAAAATCATGGAACTCGCGTCATCGTCACCTAACGCTTGTTGGGTGAACAAAAATCATGGAACTCGCGTCTTCGTCACCTAACGCTTGTTGGGTGAACAAAAATCATGGAACTCGCGTCATCATCACAGAACGCTTGTTGGGTGAACAAAAATCATGGAACTCGCGTCTTCGTCACCTAACGCTTGTTGGGTGAACAAAAATCATGGAACTCGCGTCATCATCACAGAACGATTGTTGGGTGAACAAAAATCATGGAACTCGCGCCATCGTCACCGAACGCTTGAAGAAATGAATGAATGTTACTTAGTTTTCACTTGTCTCTCCGCATGTTTTTTTAAAATTTCATTTGCTATTACAAATGTGCAAATCAACCTACAGGGTTCCTCATAATTGGGCACGCCACAATTGCGGCGATAAGTCCCCTCTTTGAGGAGTGGCTGGAGAGGCGCCACGGCGTCCTCACCTTCCGCCTGACACAGGTCCTCACCGGACATGGCAGCTTCGGGAGGTACCTGTGCAGGATAAGGCGGGAGGAAACGCCTGGGTGTCACCACTGTGCGGATCGTCCGGAGGACACGGTGGAGCATACGGTGGAGGTGTGCCCTGCTTGGGCGGAGCACCGCCGTGTCCTCGTGGAGGCGATTGGCGGCACTGACCTCTCGCGTCCGGCCCTGGTCCAGGCCATGGTACGGAGCGAGAGGGCATGGGTGGCGGTCACCTCCTTCTGCGAAGCAGTGATGCTCGCGAAGGAGGAGGCGGAACGCGTGAGGGAGAGGCAAAGCCTGCGCCCTCACGCCCCTAACCGCCGCCGCTGGAGACACCCTGGGCGTCGGGAATCCCAGGCGGATTCCCGGCCACCATAGGCGCAGGCTTGCGGACGGCGAGCAATGGGTAGCTCGCCGTCCGATAAGGACCAGGCCCGGGTCGATGGCGCGTCGTGTTCCACGCGCGCCTCAAAGAGATCTCAGCACACCTGACGGGGTCCGTTAGGACCGATGCCTTTCAGGGTTGCGGAATAGTCCGAAAGGGATACCGGGACCCTGGCAATAGGCAACCGAAGGAACACGGGTGGGTTTTAGTCAGTAAGAGTCTGACACGCCCTTCCGCTCCGCCCAGAGCGGGAGAAGTCATATGATGATTTCCCACCCAAAAAAAAAAAAAAAAAAAGGGTTCCTCATAATTCGACGTATATCCGTCAGGAGCTGATAAAAATGATATCGTACTTCAAAGCTATGAACATAAAGCGTAAAATGAAAATATTTGTAAGAATTATTATTCTTAAATCGCTCATCATTTTAATTATTTTGTTGAATTAAGTACTTTTAATTATGTCATTTTTGCCCGCCTCTTGAGTGGAAACCGCGAATCGGCAAACGTAAGGTAGGACGCCCTCAGGCAGGTGGAGCGACGAGCTTCGCAGGGTGGCTGGTAGCAGCTGGATGAGAGTTGTTGAGAATCGAGCTGAATGGCGTGCAATTTGAGGCGTATGTCCAGCAGTGGACTGCTATAGGCTGATGATGAAAGATGCTAAGACACGGTATACGGAGGGTAGTTAGTGAGATAAAAAACATGAAATACTTACTTATTACATCCTTCTAATATCGAGTTTAGTCCTTCAGCGGTCACGCCTTGCGCCATTGTTAAATTTAATGTTTCTAAATTACTACATTTACCTGAAACAAGAAGGTATAAATAACATAATAAAATAAATGAATGAATTTTATTCACAATTTTTTTTTATGATTGTTACACGATTACTCCGCCAATTATTTATGAATTGATTCTGAAGATTCTTTTTTTGTTTGGTAGGTCATGTTTCAGAGGTGGTCCCATATAAATTTTAACTTTGCTTGCGTAGTTTTTGAGTTAGCTTCAATATTACGTATTTTTTCCCACTTAGTCTATATGGACGATGTTTTAATGTTCCCGTGACTGTTATTTACATAGCATTAGTGGTATTCGGATTTGTGTGGGGTAGGTACCGCAACTAAAAAGTGAAAAATAACTTTAATTTCGGAAGTCGGTGTCTTTGGTTTTAAATTTTCGTTTTTTGCCACCGACTTCCGAAATTAAAGTTATTTTTCACTTTTTAGTGTTTTTTTTGGAAGTCGGTTGTTTTTTTTGTAATAAGTTTTTATTTAACCTCAATTTTCATCGACGATTTTTCATTCAATTTAAATATGTTATTCAAAAAGTAATTGGTGGATTGTGGAAATTCATCTGAGTACGTGAATGAGAATGAACGTGTTACTAATTCCCTTAGGGTCAGTTCACACCGTGACGCGACGCGACGCGCACTTTTTTATGATCCGATGCAATAACGAATTTATTTAGTATACAATAAGGTACACGCGCTGCGCATCTCAGCGTACTTTGACACGTGTCAACCTTCGCACTGAAATTATACGTTTTCGTGAAGAAAATAAGTTCGATAATTGTTAAAAAGTGCGCGCAGCGACGCGTCGCTTCACGTCGCGGTCTGAGCTGACCTTTAGTGTATAAGAATTTAACGTGAACAGGGTTTTGTTTACACTTTCATCAGATCCTTTTGGAACTGACTATAGCTGCATCCGGTTAGACTGGAAGCTGACCACAACATAGCTGGGAGAAGGCTAGGCAGATGATGATAAGAACTCACCAATAAGCTCACAGCTGCTATCCTCGAGCTGAACACTCTCTAAGCTCAACTTCTTGAGACTTGGACATGTTTCTAGTAAATTGTTGAGCGTCGCGATGTCTATGGTGGACATGCTCAGGTCTAGGTAGTGGATGCGGGACGCTGCGGGCAGGGAGGGGGGGTGCCATTCTGCTATCTGTAAGATAAGATGATATGGTTAGTTTTATTTATCAGTTAACGTCAGATTTCGGTTTCTTTTCTATATAAATTGATTTCCAAAATAATTTTAAGAGATTTTTAAATTCATGATTTGTCTGGTAGATATCACTTTTAGAGATAGGGTATTTTCAGATAGATATAACAGGGCTCCAGACGTTGTGGGTATAAATGTCTAAACATGATAAAACAAAAATTATTTTATGATTTCGATGACCGCATTTACTTGAAGTATGAGTTCAGAAAAATCTGTTTTTTTAACCGACTTCTTCAAAAAGGAGGAGGTTCTCAATTCGCATGTTTTTTTTTGTGTGTTTGTTACGCGATAACTCCGTCAATATAGGTCATGCTTCAGAGGTGGTCCCATATAAATTTTATTAACTTTGCTTGCGTAGTTTTTGAGTTAGCTTCAATAATTACGTATTTTTCCTACTTAGTGTATGTAGATGATATATTATTATTTACATAGCAGGTAGTGGTATTCGAATTTGTGTGGGAAGGTACCACCACCAAAAAACTTTTTACAAAAAAAAACCCGACTTCCAAAAAAAAACACTCAAAACTGGATGAACACTTTTTGGATGTCGGTTGTTTTTTTTTTTGTAAAAAGTTTTTATTTTTGTTTCATCTTCTTATCTTCTCTCTCTTCTCATGCAAATTATTAACCAATGATGTTTAATTAAGAAGTTCTCGTACCTCAGAGCTAGCCAATCTGACAATAATAGGTTTCCTAGCTAGTATTCTTCCTATGGCGTCCCTTGAGAGTGTTTTGTTGCCTAACTCTAGCCTCTGCCACAGCGTCTCGTCACACGCAACTCTATGCCATCTGTAACAAGAAAAATAATCATTAATCTACGTTAATAGTTATTTATGCAACTGTTGTATAATAAGTGGTCACAATGGTGGTGGTGGAGGAGCTCGTAGCTAAGTAATAACAGCCGCACGGGTCGATCCATCAGGTTAAGCTACGCTTGCCGGGGTTGGTCCGTGGATGGGTGACCATCTTAACATATCAAGACTCCTCCGTGCCTTGGAAAGCACGTTAAACCGTTGGTTCCAGCTTTCATTTATGGATCTTTGACAGTCGTTACGGGTCGTCAGAAGCCCGAAAGTCTGACAACCAGTCTTACCAAGGGGTATCGTATTACCCAGTTACTGGGTTATGGAGGTCAGATAGGAAGTCGCTCCTGGTATTCAGTTGCATCCGATTAGACTGGAAGCCGACCCCAACATAGTTGGGTAAAGACTAGGCAGATAATGATTTCTGTTATTATTATTAATGAACAAGATTAATTAGAACATTAGTTGTTAATTGTGATTTGTGTAACTGTATAAACTAAGTGTCCATAAACTAAGAAACTGTTATCATCTATTAAATTGTCCGAGATCCACAAACAGCCCACAACAATGTCGGAGGACAGAAGCATGACCCCTCCCCGCTGTCCTGAACCGACATGTATGTCAATGATGATGCTAGACATCTGATTTTACCCCTGCATACACTGAATGACACTGCTGATAGGATTGATTTATTTAATTGCTCTCTGAATAAATTCACAAAGGTAACATTGTTTGTATTGTGTTATAGCATAATCAGCCGATAATGTTCCCACTGCTGGGACACAGGCCTCCTCTCTGTGAGAAGGAGCGGGCCGTAATCTACCACGCGGGCCCAGTGCGGGTTGGTAGATGTCACATGTCTTCCAATATTTGGTTCTAGGACATGCCGGTTTCCTCACGATGTTTTCCTTCACAGTTTTTGAGAGCAGTGGCGATGAAATAATTTACACAAATTAAAGCGCCTGTCAGGGTTCGAACCTACCACCTACAACTCGTAAGTCGTGGCCGTTACCACTGGGCCACCACTGATCTCCATTGTGTTATGCTAATACATAATTAGTAGCATTCATTGTAATTGTTGATTTAACTAAAGACCATGCTACCGCATTAGGATTATTTCCTGTAATGATAGTTGTGTTTGTAATAAATAAATTGTATGCATTTGCAAATGCATATTACTCTCTAATTACGGCGTTAATGCATATTATAGCGTTTTCTCCCAATCGTGCATAGTTTGTGTAGCGGGAGGTACGTATACGGAGCCAACATCAACGGCACAGCCTGCTTAAGGCGAAATGGGACTGACGAGAGCCGAGGGGGGCGGTATGAACCCGCCCGCGTGCAATTCTAGTGCATTGTATTTATGTTTACAAATATTTTATTTTAAAATATTATTTGTGTTTATATAGAAAAAATAAGTCCATAATCCCTTAAAGTATTTAATAGTGAACATGTAGACAACATTTTATTACGATTGCTTTGATAACAATCGAATGGAATAGGTTTTTCTCTTTAAAAAAGCAGATTTTAAGGAAACTTTGCGGCTTTTTTGTATCGAGGAAAGTTTTGTCAATCGTGTTTCGGGCCTCATACTTCACTAAAGACACTCTTCAATGTCCGTAATCATTAAAAAAAAAACGCGAATGCGTTGTTATTTTGAGAGAAACATTGATTTTGCGTGAAGTCGATCATCTGATTTGACGCGTTTCGACTTCACGCATACCAGATACCAAGATACCAAGGCGAAAGCATCTGGTTTGGAACCATTTCGCCTTGGTATCTCCAGAAATGGAACCTTTTAAATTTTGTTCTATGACGAAAGAGAGGTAGTGTTCGGCGTACAAATAAATACTGGGTGACAAATGTCACATTGGGACAATACTTAATTTTTACCCGACTACGGCGAAGAAAAAAGGAGGTTTATGATTTAGGAGGGTTATGGTATGTATGTATGTTCATCTGTTCCCTCCTAGCTTCTAAACCACTCATCACAATTTGACAAATGAGGTATCGTTAGAAGCGTCTTGATCGTCCGCTGGTTATAGGCTATGTGACGTCACATTAAATTAAAAATGGCGCCCTCTAGAGGACATAAAGTGAGGAACAAAAATTAAATAAAAAATAATCGTACCATGTTGGGTATCAAATGAAAGGGCTTAATGAGCACATTACAAAAATATATATATTATAACCCCAAAAGAATAAAAAAATAAATAAAAGTAATAAAAACTAAAACCCAACGACTAAAAAGGTATAAACAAGACACCACAGACAGACAAATTAAAAATCCGGAGGATTTATGCCCTAGCACGTGTGACTCCGGATTTTTAATTTGTCTGTCTGTGGTGTCTTGTTTATACGTTTTTAGTCGTAGTTGGGTTTTAGTTTTTATTACTTTTTATTTATATTGTGACAAACACTATGCATAGTTTTAAGAATATTTTGCATTATGCATATTTCGGCCTTTGTGAAGAGTTTTAGTGCATATGTCGGCGTTTTCAGTGCATATTTGCATGCACATATTGGCACTTTATAAGTGCATATAATCCGATGTCTAATGATGAATCTTACCTCTTACAGACCATCATACAATGCGCCAGGGTCCGCTTGGGCAGCCATCGGAACACGCTGAGTATCATTTCATCTGATAGTATGTTGAAGGACACCGCTCCAACTGGCTCTGGTTTGTATCTCCGGCTTATTATAAGTTCATCTTCTAGACCTAACGCTATAACAAAATGTTCATGTTGTTTATTTATTTAGCTCAGATAAAAACAGTCCATTTACACAAAAAAAAGGATAAAAACTGGCCCAGTGCGAGTCGGACTCGCGCACGAAGGGTCGATATTAGGCCGAGAATCTATAAAAACGGCAAAAAAAAACACGTTTTTTGTATGGGAGCCCACTTAAATATTTATTTTATTCTGTTTTTTAGTATTTGTTGTTATAGCGGCAACAGAAATACATCATCTGTGAAAATTTCAATTGTCTAATTATCACGGTTCATGAGATACAGCCTGGTGACAGACAGACAGACGGACAGCGGAGTCTTAGTAATAGGGTCCCGTTTTATACCAATGAATGATGAATGAACATCATCTTTCTTTCTATAATGCTCCGACTCTTGGGCCTTTTTTTTGGGTGGGAAATCATCATATGACTTCTCTCGCTCTGGGCGGAGCGGAAGGGCGTGTCAGACTCTTACTGACTAAAGCCCACCCGTGTTCCTTCAGTTGCCTGTTGCCAGGGTCCCGGTATCCCTTTCGGATTATTCCGCAACCCTGGCAGGCATCAGTCCTAACGGACCCCGTCAGGTGTGCTGACATCTCTTTGAGGCGCGCGTGGAACACGGCGCGCCATCGACCCGGGCCTGGTCCTTATCAGACGGAGCTACCCATTGCTCGCCGTCCGCAAGTCCGCGCCTATGGTGGCCGGGAATCCGCCTGGGATTCCCGACGCCCAGGGTGTCTCCAGCGGCGGCGGTTAGGGGCGTGAGGGCGCAGGCTTTGCCTCTCCCTCACGCGTTCCGCCTCCTCCTTCGCCGACTCTTGGGCCTCAGGTCTCCGTGCGACAGAGCGGGACCGGGAGCGGGTGATAACTTACGTGTGTAACGATGTTTTCCTCCGCTACTGTCACTAGTGGCGCCACTGTACTGCGCGGCTGGGGTCGGTAGGTACCCCGCGCTGACTGACTGAGCTAGGGGAGTCTCTTCATCTATTAAATATTCGTCCAACAAAAGGCTTGTTTCATGAATGTGTTGGTCTGTGGGCTGGAGTGGTTTGTCTGTAAGAGAGGAATGGGTTTTTATAATTAGCAGTTAAACCGCGTTCATATAAGTGCCAAATCATGATTTCATGAAATAGTCATCCAATACAGTGTGAACTTAGCGAGTTGTATTGCTGATTCTATTGTTTATAATTCTGTAAATCTATATTTGTTGCGGTCGCGAATCATATTTTAATCAACATACAAGCTGACACTGACTTAGTCTTATCAAGGGGTATCGTATTACCCAGTTACTGGGTTGTGGCGGTCAGATAGGCAGTCGCTCCATGTAAAATACTGGTATTCAGCTGCATCCGGTTAGACTGGAAGGCGACCCCAACATGGTTGGGAAAAGGCTAGGCTGACGATGACAATTTGACACTGACTTGCAAAAACGTAAGAAAATTTGAATTTCGCGAACTACCCTGAAGCTTTCGCCTAGACTCGCGACAATCTAAGAAGTCCGTTTTGACAGCTATAAAAATGCTTTGTGTAGCGATGAAAAAGAAAATTGGTTTCTTATAAACAGATTCTCGAGACATATCGATTGAACATGCTTAGAGAGTTTGTAATCGACGACTTATCTACATTGCTAAAAACTGACTCTCAACTTCTTTTAGTTGTGGTACCTACCCCATACAAATCCGAATACCACTACCTGCTATATAAATAACAGTGAAGGAGTCAAACAGGATATCGTCTAGATAATTAGTTTATCTAGACGATATCCTGTTTGACTCCTGTGGGAAAAAATACGTAATACAGAAGTTTACTCAAAATCTACGCAAGCAAAGTTAATAAAATTTATATGGGACCACCTCGGAAGCATGACCTACCAAACAAAAAAAGAATCATCAAAATCGATTCATAATAGGCGGAGGAATCGCGTAACAAACATACAAAAAAAAAAAAAAAAAAAAACAGACGAATTGAGAACCTCCTCCTTTTTGAAGAAGTCGGTTAAAAAGAAGAAAATTCGTCCGCGTGGATGTCGGATATCGTCTCACGGCAACGTACTGCCGGGATACTTAAGACATGCTGTGTTTCCTATACAAACTTTCATCCCCTATATCACCCCCTATAGGATTATTTTTGAAACAAAAAGTAGCCTGATGTCCTTCTATCTCCTTGCGAAATTTTGTCGAAATTCGTTCAGTGGCGTGAAAAGGTAACATACAGACAGAGTTACTTTCGAATCCATACCAATATTATAAATTCAAAAAGTAACTCTGCATGTCAGTCTTTCTGTCTGTATGTTACCTTTTCACGCCTAAACCACTGAACGGAATTCGACAAAATTTGACAAGGAGATAGATGACATCCTGGGGAAGGACATAGGGTACTTTTTTTTTTTTCGGAATCTAGGTTATAATATAAAAGTACGGATTATGTTATACTGAGCCATGAACTAGCTATTTGGATGGGTCCACTCAAAGACTGAGTATGTTTTGATGTTTCTTCTTCCAGAGTCGGCTTCCAGTCAAACCGGATGCAGCTGAATATCAGTATTTTACATGGAGCGAATGCCTATCTGACCTCCACAACCCAGTAACTGGGTAATACGATAACCCTTGGTAAGACTGGTTGTCAGACATTCGGGCTTCTGACGACCCGTAACGACTGTCAAAGGTCTAAGAATGACAGCCGGGACCAACGGCTTTACGTGATTTCTGAGGCAAGGAGGAGTCTCGGTATGTACAGTCACCCATCCACGGACCAACCCCGGCAAGTGTCGGTTAACCTGAAGGATCAACCCGTGCGGTTGTTGCGGCTAGGTAACTTTACCAATTTACATGATAAAAATGTTTTTAACCGTCTTCTTCAAAAAGGAGGAGGTTCTTAATTAGTCTGTATGTTTTTGTGTTACCGTTACGCATTATAAATCGAAAAAAATCGAAAAAAAGAAACGAATATTGAAAAGCAAAGACACTGACTTACGAAATTAAAGTTATTTTTCACTTTTTTAGTGTTGTTTTTGGAAGTCGGTTGTTTTTTTTTTTGTAAAAAGTTTTTTTTATCATTTACTTACGTTTCTCAGAGCTCCTAGGGCTCTTAAGTCTTGAAGGCCCAGCATTAGGGCTGCCGATACAGGGCTTCACTCTAGGACTCTTTGGACTGCACTTAGAGCGAGGTGAGGTAATACATCTCGGAGACGTCACCAAGTTTATGTTAGGATTCCTGTTCTCTATGTCCATGTGTTTGCGTTTAAGTTGTTTTGTAGCCTGTAAAGAAAATAAACATGAGATAAATTCTGTGAATGAGTACCTAAACTCTAAAGGTTACTGACATTTTTAACCCCCGACGGAAGAAGAGGGGTGTTATAAGTTTAACGTGTGTATCTGTGTGTCTGTCTGCGCCATCGTAGCTGCAAAATGGCTGAACCGATTTTTACTATTATAATTTGACAAATTATTTTCAAATTATACGCCCCGCGGTTTCACCCACATAAGTCACAATCCCATGGGTATATCCTAAGTCCTTTTTAACCGACTTCTTCAAAAAGGAGGAGGTTCTCAATTCGTCTGTATGTTTTTTTTTTTTTTTTTGTATGTTTGTTACCCGATTACTCCGCCAATTATGAATCGATTTTGATGATTCTTTTTTTGTTTGGTAGGTCATGCTTCTGAGGTGGTCCCATATAAATTTTATTAACTTTGCTTGCGTAATTTTTGAGTTAGCTTCAATATTACGTATTTTTCCCGCTTAGTTTATCTAGACGATATCCTGTTTGACTCCTTCACTGTTATTTACATAGCAGGTAGTGGTATTCGGATTTGTGTGGGGTAGGTACCACAAACGTTGTTTTTTTTTTGTAAAAAGTTTTTATTCAGTTCATGGTCTACCCATGTGCTAAATTTCATCCAAATCCGTTCAACCGTTTTAGCGTGAAAGCGTAACAAACAAGGAAACTTTCGCTTTTGTAATATTAGTTAGGATTGCTCATTTAATCGTATAGGAGCTTATATAGGACTTGTGATTAATTAGGTGATTTTATTCAGTAGCATAATTCTCCTGCACTTTTTCCTATTTAATAGTGGTCGGCGCAACATGTCCCTTTCTAGCCATATCATCTTTCACACAGTCCATCCATCGTTTCTTTGGTCTTCCCCTACTCTTATAGCCATAGACATTCATACCCAAAACTTTCTTCACAATATTTTCCTCGTTCCTTCGCATCACGTACCCATACCATGACAACAGATTCCCGCACAACTTTTCAGTCACCGGTTTCACTTTCAGACTTATGTATGTTCATTGTCAAATATGATTAATAGATCTATGATCCTATAATACAGGGTGTTAGGGTAAACAGCGTTATCCTTGCAACCAGTGGTTTGGTTTCATTTATAGAACGTAAAATTACTTTTTTTTTTGTGTCTATTTTTACCACAGGTGACGCAAGTTCTTGGGTCTCAACACGGGCGGGGGGTGCGGGACGTGACCTGACCGGCCGTAAGAGCAACGCCTCCCTCAGTTAGTCAGCTGTTTCGCTAGCAAGCACGGTATCGGATAGAAACTTTTAAAAATCTTTAAAGAAAATAACGTTTTTTTTTTTTGTTGTTTTCGGTCATTTATTTTTATATTTAAGTCAACTACCCATGGTTTGAGTGATAACGGTAGTTACCCTTACACCCTGTATATATGATAGTGTACTAGCCCCTTAGCCACGAGTCTCTTAATTTATCTTTGTTACTTAGCCACGAGCCCTCCATACTTCATTGTTACTTAGGCACGAGCACCTCAATAACACTATGGTACTTAGCCATGTGCCAACTTTTCAGTCACCAGTGCCACTTTCGGACTTCCTCTTATGTACTCATTTCTTATTCTATACATTAGTGTAACACCACACATCCCTCTTAACATTCTCATATCAGCTGCATGTAAATTTATTCAGTAGCAGCTAATTCAGCATAATAATCAGCCTATAATGTTCCTATTGCTGGGACACAGGCCTCCTCTCTGTGAGAGGGAGCGGGCCGTAATCCACCACGCGGGCCCAGTGCGGGTTGGTAGATGTCACATGTCTTCGAATTTTTGGTTCTAGGACATGCCGGTTTCCTAACGATGTTTTCCTTCACCGTTTTGAGAGCAGTGGCGATGAAATAATTTACACAAAGTAAAGCGCCTATCAGGGTTCGAACGTACGACCTACGACTCGTAAGTCGTGGCCGTTACCACTGGGCCACCACTGCTCTCTCAATTCAGCATGTTTTTTTTTTAAATAACCGAGTCATTGGTATTAATAATGCATAGCAGAAATTGCTGATTTTCTAATTGAGTAACTGCAACATGTGTGGCATAATTACCCCAATAATACTGCTGACTAAACTAATGTGTCAAATGATTAAATTGATTCTATTAGCATAATGTTATTATATGAAAAAAAAACTTTTTACAAAAAAACACTTGTTTCAACTCTCAATGAGGCATCCTCAGGATGACGATTGACCAGTCGAGTACCAGAACATGACGTGTCGACTTCTTACAGAGTTTTTATTACTCTTGAGGAATACTTAAGTGGAATAGGTTACTAAATATATCTATATCTATTGTATTTTATAATGGATTCCTCAGTCATGCCTGAATCAATTAACTATCAAACTTCTTTAATTAAAATAGGTATAAATATTCTCACCATTCCAGAGGTACCAGGGTCACATACGCTTTCAGAGTCATCAGGTTCAAGCAGACTGACACCCATTTCTTGGAGCACCTGTAAATTAATCAATAGTTAAAATACTTTTAGATTCGCTATTATATTCCAACATGAAAGTACAGGAGGCAAAAGGAGTATGTAAGGATCGTAGCAGGTGGCGTTCTGTGGTTTCTGCCTAGGCCTACCCCCATGGGAGAAGGCGAGAGTCGAAGTGAATGATGTAACCAATATATTGTAACAATATTCTGTTTTAAAAGAGTGTCCGTGGAGTTTCTTGCCTGTTCTTCTCCATAGGTACTACCTACTACAATTTGGAATGGGCAACTAGCTTCATCTTTCTGACTGACCAACCCCTTGACAATTCAAAAGTGCCTGTAATTGGTTTATTTGAAATAAATCCTTTGAGTTTGACTTTATGAAATTGCAAGAGGCTGTGATTAAGATCAGAAAAACACTGTTGGCAAGGCATACATACAAATAAATAAAATTGAAGTGTCTTTTTGTAATCTCAAAATAACAACTTTTTACTAAATGCTTATGAAAGTATATAATGGAAGCCATGATAATAAAAAAAAAAATCTTATAATTAATACTCTTGGTATCTTTACCAATAATTAAGCAAATACCTAATAACTTTGCATAGAAGACCCTCTATTAGTATGCAAAATAATTTATTTTGTTTATGAAAACCTTGCATTAGTACTAAACCTTTTCTCACCATTTCATCTTTCATTCTTTCAATGTTATTATCCTTCATCATTTTAATTATTAACTGACTGACAATACACAAGATTTTAATATTATTTGTATGAATACAAATGTCATCAACAGGAAGTTAGTAGGTCCAAACATGGCATAGCTAAAGAGGAAAACTTGATAAAATCATGACTTGTCGACACGGGTCTAAATTATAGTAATCTGGATAATTATGTTGTAGATACATTAAAGATTTAAATACAGGACAAAAAACCTAAAAGTTGTAGCTAATTTTCTAGTTATTACTCACAGGTCCATTTTAGAACATTTCTAGAGTTGTTTCAAGCGTAAGTAAAATTGATTTGCACAGATTGTAGGTCCATAATATGGATGATCCCTGAATGGATGTCTTTATGTAGGTACTGAAAAGTGCTGTCAGTAGCTAGAGCTGGTTCTGTGAGATATAACGGATATAAAAAGATGCTCAATGAAGCCGAAAGTCACTTGTTATTCCTGTCATTGTGATATTCTTATTATTTCCCATACCTGAAACCTTCTAGTTACAGAGATATTGAAGGTTATAAGTTTCAACTTTTTCAGACGTTTTTTAAAGAAAGCAAGTTTTAAATGTAAAAACTTAATTTTAAATACCCCCACAAACCCTGAACCGTTGCATGCACCATGTTTTGAATGCTTTACATGGCGCATTACCGTAAACAGTTATTTTTCACACCAAAAATAAAAGTTGTTTCCCTGCAATTATCTTAATGCAATGTTACTCAATGTCTTTGGTGTGGTCTTTTTACACTCTGTCTGTATGTATAAACAACCCCAGAACAGCCTGGTACAATCATAACACAAGTATTCTTCTTTTGTTTTTGTTCTGTTGTCAGGACTTCCTACCATTTGACCTGAGGTGGATTGATATGCCAGCTGACAGCTCAGCTACATAATTATCAGAGCAGGGTTCTTTTACCCTTGCTGAGGAAATATTTGGTTGTTTGAAAAGAGATGAAGTATGCTATCTTGCAGACAACCCAAAATTAAGGTCAATGAACTAAGTCTACAGACCATGACAAATCGGCCGGCTTTAAACACGAATTAAGGCCAGATTTCGGTAAAATACAGCGAGGAATTCGATAAAATTGTAGGCAAGAGATAACCAAGGCATTTGGTGATTAGAAAATATCCTTTTTATTCGTCGATAGTCATTTCAAGAACTGTAAAATTACGGCCACTAATCGGGTTATACCTCCAAAATACTGCAGGAAAAGCTATTTATAGAAGATTACCGGGTTATTAACAAACTATTTGAGTAATTGATACGTAGAATTCCCACCTCGGAATCTAAATCATAACCAAAAAAGTCCACGAAAAAAGCGGGAATTCAACGACACCTCACCTCATGATCCGTCTTCCGGTCCATCAAACTCCAGCTTTTACGGCTCGAATTATCTGTACGCATCTTTTTCCTGCGAAATATGGAGTATATGTAGTATACAGAACAATTTTTACTTTAAAATATCACTTTTTACACCCTATTCATTTCGCGCCTTTTAACTTTCCCGCCGGTACAATCAGCTGTCAGGCTACAACATTGGAATTGCACAGATTTAGGCTAGAATACAATGTTTACCGAGCACTTTCAACTTCATCGAAGTTTTTAGATAAAGGGGGGCTCTCCTCATACTCATCGGATGTATTTACACTCATTATTGTATTTTTAACTAATATTCAACTGTAAAATAGCGGTTCTTGAACTTGTGTCATCACACGAATTCGGGAAGTTGAATGACTGAATGACAGATTGAACTTTTTTGAATGAAGCCAGAAAAAGTTACACTAATGTTGCCATAGAACAATAATTGTAAAAAGTCACCTAACCTAAGAAACCTCATTTTTTGTCATTTTCCGCATTTTCTTGTTCTATATTGCGTATATGAATCTCTACTCATAGCAATAGATCATTTTCACAACATTATTTGAAATGAAACACATTTTGGTTGTTGAAAATTAATTGAAAAACAAAATATTGCAATGTCTCAGTTATTTACCATAGACATTCAAGCTTAGTGACGCAAATATTTTGCTAAGTGCAAGAGTGTTTCTGCAAAAGTAGAACGCTTCTTCCTAGATCAAATTCAATAAAATAATAACTAAAGACTTGTTTGGATATCCAGTGAAAGTGACGTCCTTGAAGGATTTTTTCAGTTTTCTGTACTGGTAGCATTATTTTTTGTTTACAAATCTAAACCAATCAAAAGATATGATAGTGACGTTCTCCTTCTGGATTGGGTCAGCGTAATCGCTGAATGACCAATCAACAGAGATTGCGATTTGCACGCCTTCTGTCATAGCGGAATAAAATCAAAACAACACAAAAAGAAAACAAAGGCAGTCGAGAAAGGTTGTTCTCTTTGTGAAAACTTGAAAATATCTCGATTATTTTCCGTTGAAAGTGCGATATTTCGACGTGATAACTGTTTTATCGTGTAGTGAATTCGTCAAACGTGAAAATGACGACTCGAAAGCTGAATACCATCGAAGATCTGAGTGGTGAGTACATTCTGCACACATAAATAAATAAAGAACTTGTGTCAACAAAACTTGTTTTGATGCGTGACGAAACACGATTTCAGTGTTTCTAGTAGCTTTATTTTCTTTTATGACTAGAAAATCATGTATATTTTTTTGAAATATCTACATAAAACCAGTTAACGATGTAGGACAAAGGATACAAAATTCCATGTTCAATTGAGTGTCCAATGTTTACGTTTTAAAAATACGTTTCAAAATATCCAATATGGCGTCAGGAGTTGAACTCCCGAGGTTAATAATTTAATTTGCGTCATAAAATAATAACGCGTACCTACGTGATACGAGCTGTGGCCTGTGATTAACCGGCGTTATAAATAGCCACGGCGTCTTCAACGGAAGCTGTTGCAAGTCACGACTTCCTTATATGGTCGCGTTATACCTGTAGGTTCAACCGTTCAAAGCAATCTCCTCGATACTATTGCAGCCTGGTGCTTTTACCTATTGACTGCACACTGATTTGTTTATTTTCAACCTTATTTGTTTACATTTACGCTATCTTTTTGTGTCGTGGGCAGCGATAATGGATAAGGAACATGGCCACCTACTCAGTGTCTTTGTTTTTCACGATTAAGTAAATAAAATGAGGGTGACAGGGTGACCTTTGTCTTTCTGCCTACCCACCCATTTATTAGAAAACAACATGTGCAGTATCGATTTGCTAATACTAAAGTATCAAGTTTTCAAGGACATGACTTAGCAGGACTTTATAGTAGAATTTTATAGTTCTGAATACTGATTATTCAGTCGAGCTCAGGCATGAAATACACTCTTTAAAAATTTGTGCCTACTGCAATGAATGCTGGTAGAGATGTATGGAAGAAGACAAGCAGCGCCGACGCCGACCGCTAATAAATTGGGATAAGAGCAGGAGAATACTGTATCATCCAACTCAGGATCAGTCCACAGTGCTGGGGGCCAAGTCTACTAATTTACAAACGTGTCAGGCAATGATGAGTTTTTGACAGATTTTGTATGGCATATCTGTCAAAAAGTGATCATTGTGAGACCACTGACACGTTTGTAAATTAGTAGACAAGCACTCGGTTCTCCGCTTTCTGCACCCTGTCTATCTCAGATGTGTCTGCTGGCTGAATGACAGTATTGTCTGTTCCACTTCCAATGGCTATCGGTCCTTCGGCAGTCGGCCATCCCCACAGCACGGAATTGCCGCGAGCATCTAGAGTAGAGACGGGACGGTAGTACTTACTAAAATTCGTACGGAAAGTGTTGACAACACTCTATGTATCCGTGCTCTATGGTCAGCCCAATGCCACTTCAGCATGCTAACGCTGCAAACAATGCTTCAACTGTTTACCAAAATGTATCTCAAGCAAGGGCACTATCTTAATGTAAATTGTAAACAGTTCTCTTTACTTATATAAAAACAAAAACACTGTATTATGACTCATTAGTTATTCGCAGTAGGCATCTACGCATTTGTATTTAAACTTGTAATCTTTTAGTATCATACGATGTTATTATGCATTGTTTTTTTTGAAAGCGTCACGTTTATATCTAACTAGTAATTTTAGCAGGATAATATTGACTCGATTCCTATAGGCGTGTACGCACGAACGAAAAAGAACATGGTGAACACAAACATCGAACACTTTGGTCGCATGTGCTTACCGCTAACGAACATCAAACACTCGTTCGTCAAAAACGATCGTGTTCGGAGAAATTTGTGGCTACTTCACTGTCGACCACTTCCAACTGCGAATCCATTGCTACTATCATCATCTGCCTACTCTAGCCTTTTCCCAACTATGTTGGGGTCGGCTTTCAGTCTAACCGGATGCAGCTGAATACCAGTATTTTTACCCGACTACGGCGAAGAAAAAAGGAGGGTTATGATTTTGACCGGTATGTATGTATGTATGTTAATCTGTTCCCTCATATCTTCTAAACGACTCATCACAATTTGACAAATGAGGTATCGTTGGAAGCGTCTTGATCGTACATACACAACAATATTGTTTTTTTAGTTCCTGACTTTTTGTACTCTAGAGGTCGCCATTTTTAATTTAATGTGACGTCACATAGCCTATAACCAGCGGATGATCAAAACGCTTCCAACGATATGTCATTTGTCAAATTGTGATGAGTGGTTTAGAAGATATGAGGGAACAGATGAACATACATACATACATACATACCGGTCAAAATCATAACCCTCCTTTTTTCTTCGCCGTAGTCCCCACCCATATAAATTTTTAACCGACTTCTTCAAAAAGGAGGAGGTTCTCAATTCGTCTGTATGTTTTTTTTTTTTTTTTTGTGTGTATGTTACGCGATTACTCCGTCAATTATGAATCGATTTTGATGATTCTTTTTTTGTTTTGTAGGTCATGCTTCAGAGGTGGTCCCATATAAATTTTATTAACTTTGCTTGCGTAGTTTTTGAGTTAGCTTCAATAATTACGTATTTTTCCCACTTAGTTTATGTAGACGATATATTGTTTGACTCCGTCACTGTTATTTACATAGCAGGTAGTGGTATTCGAATGTGTGTAGGGTAGGTACCACAACTAAAAAGTGAAAAAAAAGGTTTTTTTTTGTATAAAGTTTTCATGTTATTCGCCAGTTTTAATTGCATTATCGTCAAAAACGGTGTCAATGAAATTGCAAATAAGGAAATCGTTTGTTATCTTCCAAATACATGATAAGTATATATTAATACCTTATGATATTGGTCCTTCAAAGATAAGATTAGATTCGAGATTATATTTACTTTCGCAGTGTAGGTATTCTTCATAGGAGGTCACGCTTTTGAGTTTCGAAATACGGCCGTAAATATGGCTGGCACATCCAGTTACAGAAAATCAACCAGTCTTACCAAGGGGTGTCGTATTACCCAGTTACTGGGTTGTTGAGGTCAGATAGGCAGTCGCTCCATGTAAAATACTGGTATTCGGCTGCATCCGCTTAGACTGGAAGCCGACATAGTTGGGAAAAGGCTAGGATGCAGCTCAGTACCAGTATTTTACACGGAGCTCAAAACTCTAACTCAAAGCATTTATAGGCACTTTTGAATTGTCAAAGAGTCAGTCAGTCAGAAATATGAAGCTGGTTGCCCATTCCAAAGATTAGTAGGTACCTATGGAGAAGAACGGGCAAGAAACTCCATGGACACTCTTTTAAATCAAAATATTGGTTACATCATTCATGTTGAAATTATACATGTGAGAACAATGTAGAAATCACGTTAAAAGCGTCCGCAATTATAAAATAAGAACAATTCAAAAATTAAAATAAGCCATGGCAGCTAAGAGATGACCAGTCACAACTGACGGCGCCCGTTCACGAACATGACGCATGGAGCCACTGCCTATTTGAGCTCCACAACCCAGTTACTAGGTAACACGAAACCCTTGGTAAGATTGGTTGTCAAACTTCAAAGAAAGAAGTATAGTAGATTGTTGCATCGAGCGAAAAGTGAATTATTAATTAACGAGGGTTATCGCTCGTGCACTAAATTAACATGAGCCTTTTCCCAACTATATCGGCTTCCAGTCTAACTGGATGCAGCTGAATACCAGTATTTTTAACCCCCGATTGAAAAAGAGGGGTGTTATAAGTTTAACGTGTGTATCTGTGTATCTGTGTGTCTGTCTGTTCCATCGTAGCTGCCAAACCGCTGAACCGATTTTGTTTTTTTTTGTTTTGTTTTTTTTTGTTTTGTTTTAAAGGTGACTTGATCGAGAGTGTTCTTAGCTATTATTCAAGAAAATCGGTTCAGCCATTTGAAGATTATCAGCTCTTTTCTAGTTGATGAATGGATGTGAGCATCTTTCGCAGGTCTAATCGATTGGAAATTTAGAATTCTGTTACTTCAATGATATTAGAAGAATATAGTAACCTTGAACTGATGCTGCAGCATCACCTGGATGGATCACCAGGATACCCAACTCCCTCACCAACTTACAGCAGAGGTATCGTGTTTGGGCTCATTGGAAAGGTCTCAAAAAATAGGTTACAGATGGATGGTGATCAGGGTCTGATGATGGAGTAGGAAAGAGAAATGAGACTAAATTAGAAACTAGCTTTACTGTGGCAAAAGTACGTACAGCTACGCAGATATCGGCGAGCCGCGGGTTGATCATAGGGTTTCTACTAGTAATATAATATGAAATTTAAAAAGCTGGAAATAAAAGTTAAATTAAAAATTTTAAAAACCCCCGACAAAAACAAAGCATTTAAAAAGTAAACAAATAATATGTATTGGCCCTTTAAGTTTAATATTAGGTCTTTACCTATGAAATTGCCGTTCTGCAGTACTGGCCATTTCAAATCAAAATAAATAAATAGTAGGACAAAGGATACAAAATTCCATGTTCAATTGAGTGTCCAATGTTTACGTTTTAAAAATACGTTTCAAAATATCCAATATGGCGTCAGGAGTTGAACTCCCGAGGTTAATAATTTAATTTGCGTCATAAAATAATAACGCGTACCTACGTGATACGAGCTGTGGCCTGTGATTAACCGGCGTTATAAATAGCCACGGCGTCTTCAACGGAAGCTGTTGCAAGTCACGACTTCCTTATATGGTCGCGTTATACCTGTAGGTTCAACCGTTCAAAGCAATCTCCTCGATACTATTGCAGCCTGGTACTTTTACCTATTGACTGCACACTGATTTGTTTATTTTCAACCTTATTTGTTTACATTTACGCTATCTTTTTGTGTCGTGGGCAGCGATAATGGATAAGGAACATGGCCACCTACTCAGTGTCTTTGTTTTTCACGATTAAGTAAATAAAATGAGGGTGACAGGGTGACCTTTGTCTTTCTGCCTACCCACCCATTTATTAGAAAACAACATGTGCAGTATCGATTTGCTAATACTAAAGTATCAAGTTTTCAAGGACATGACTTAGCAGGACTTTATAGTAGAATTTTATAGTTCTGAATACTGATTATTCAGTCGAGCTCAGGCATGAAATACACTCTTTAAAAATTTGTGCCTACTGCAATGAATGCTGGTAGAGATGTATGGAAGAAGACAAGCAGCGCCGACGCCGACCGCTAATAAATTGGGATAAGAGCAGGAGAATACTGTATCATCCAACTCAGGATCAGTCCACAGTGCTGGGGGCCAAGTCTACTAATTTACAAACGTGTCAGGCAATGATGAGTTTTTGACAGATTTTGTATGGCATATCTGTCAAAAAGTGATCATTGTGAGACCACTGACACGTTTGTAAATTAGTAGACAAGCACTCGGTTCTCCGCTTTCTGCACCCTGTCTATCTCAGATGTGTCTGCTGGCTGAATGACAGTATTGTCTGTTCCACTTCCAATGGCTATCGGTCCTTCGGCAGTCGGCCATCCCCACAGCACGGAATTGCCGCGAGCATCTAGAGTAGAGACGGGACGGTAGTACTTACTAAAATTCGTACGGAAAGTGTTGACAACACTCTATGTATCCGTGCTCTATGGTCAGCCCAATGCCACTTCAGCATGCTAACGCTGCAAACAATGCTTCAACTGTTTACCAAAATGTATCTCAAGCAAGGGCACTATCTTAATGTAAATTGTAAACAGTTCTCTTTACTTATATAAAAACAAAAACACTGTATTATGACTCATTAGTTATTCGCAGTAGGCATCTACGCATTTGTATTTAAACTTGTAATCTTTTAGTATCATACGATGTTATTATGCATTGTTTTTTTTGAAAGCGTCACGTTTATATCTAACTAGTAATTTTAGCAGGATAATATTGACTCGATTCCTATAGGCGTGTACGCACGAACGAAAAAGAACATGGTGAACACAAACATCGAACACTTTGGTCGCATGTGCTTACCGCTAACGAACATCAAACACTCGTTCGTCAAAAACGATCGTGTTCGGAGAAATTTGTGGCTACTTCACTGTCGACCACTTCCAACTGCGAATCCATTGCTACTATCATCATCTGCCTACTCTAGCCTTTTCCCAACTATGTTGGGGTCGGCTTTCAGTCTAACCGGATGCAGCTGAATACCAGTATTTTTACCCGACTACGGCGAAGAAAAAAGGAGGGTTATGATTTTGACCGGTATGTATGTATGTATGTTAATCTGTTCCCTCATATCTTCTAAACGACTCATCACAATTTGACAAATGAGGTATCGTTGGAAGCGTCTTGATCGTACATACACAACAATATTGTTTTTTTAGTTCCTGACTTTTTGTACTCTAGAGGTCGCCATTTTTAATTTAATGTGACGTCACATAGCCTATAACCAGCGGATGATCAAAACGCTTCCAACGATATGTCATTTGTCAAATTGTGATGAGTGGTTTAGAAGATATGAGGGAACAGATGAACATACATACATACATACATACCGGTCAAAATCATAACCCTCCTTTTTTCTTCGCCGTAGTCCCCACCCATATAAATTTTTAACCGACTTCTTCAAAAAGGAGGAGGTTCTCAATTCGTCTGTATGTTTTTTTTTTTTTTTTTGTGTGTATGTTACGCGATTACTCCGTCAATTATGAATCGATTTTGATGATTCTTTTTTTGTTTTGTAGGTCATGCTTCAGAGGTGGTCCCATATAAATTTTATTAACTTTGCTTGCGTAGTTTTTGAGTTAGCTTCAATAATTACGTATTTTTCCCACTTAGTTTATGTAGACGATATATTGTTTGACTCCGTCACTGTTATTTACATAGCAGGTAGTGGTATTCGAATGTGTGTAGGGTAGGTACCACAACTAAAAAGTGAAAAAAAAGGTTTTTTTTTGTATAAAGTTTTCATGTTATTCGCCAGTTTTAATTGCATTATCGTCAAAAACGGTGTCAATGAAATTGCAAATAAGGAAATCGTTTGTTATCTTCCAAATACATGATAAGTATATATTAATACCTTATGATATTGGTCCTTCAAAGATAAGATTAGATTCGAGATTATATTTACTTTCGCAGTGTAGGTATTCTTCATAGGAGGTCACGCTTTTGAGTTTCGAAATACGGCCGTAAATATGGCTGGCACATCCAGTTACAGAAAATCAACCAGTCTTACCAAGGGGTGTCGTATTACCCAGTTACTGGGTTGTTGAGGTCAGATAGGCAGTCGCTCCATGTAAAATACTGGTATTCGGCTGCATCCGCTTAGACTGGAAGCCGACATAGTTGGGAAAAGGCTAGGATGCAGCTCAGTACCAGTATTTTACACGGAGCTCAAAACTCTAACTCAAAGCATTTATAGGCACTTTTGAATTGTCAAAGAGTCAGTCAGTCAGAAATATGAAGCTGGTTGCCCATTCCAAAGATTAGTAGGTACCTATGGAGAAGAACGGGCAAGAAACTCCATGGACACTCTTTTAAATCAAAATATTGGTTACATCATTCATGTTGAAATTATACATGTGAGAACAATGTAGAAATCACGTTAAAAGCGTCCGCAATTATAAAATAAGAACAATTCAAAAATTAAAATAAGCCATGGCAGCTAAGAGATGACCAGTCACAACTGACGGCGCCCGTTCACGAACATGACGCATGGAGCCACTGCCTATTTGAGCTCCACAACCCAGTTACTAGGTAACACGAAACCCTTGGTAAGATTGGTTGTCAAACTTCAAAGAAAGAAGTATAGTAGATTGTTGCATCGAGCGAAAAGTGAATTATTAATTAACGAGGGTTATCGCTCGTGCACTAAATTAACATGAGCCTTTTCCCAACTATATCGGCTTCCAGTCTAACTGGATGCAGCTGAATACCAGTATTTTTAACCCCCGATTGAAAAAGAGGGGTGTTATAAGTTTAACGTGTGTATCTGTGTATCTGTGTGTCTGTCTGTTCCATCGTAGCTGCCAAACCGCTGAACCGATTTTGTTTTTTTTTGTTTTGTTTTTTTTTGTTTTGTTTTAAAGGTGACTTGATCGAGAGTGTTCTTAGCTATTATTCAAGAAAATCGGTTCAGCCATTTGAAGATTATCAGCTCTTTTCTAGTTGATGAATGGATGTGAGCATCTTTCGCAGGTCTAATCGATTGGAAATTTAGAATTCTGTTACTTCAATGATATTAGAAGAATATAGTAACCTTGAACTGATGCTGCAGCATCACCTGGATGGATCACCAGGATACCCAACTCCCTCACCAACTTACAGCAGAGGTATCGTGTTTGGGCTCATTGGAAAGGTCTCAAAAAATAGGTTACAGATGGATGGTGATCAGGGTCTGATGATGGAGTAGGAAAGAGAAATGAGACTAAATTAGAAACTAGCTTTACTGTGGCAAAAGTACGTACAGCTACGCAGATATCGGCGAGCCGCGGGTTGATCATAGGGTTTCTACTAGTAATATAATATGAAATTTAAAAAGCTGGAAATAAAAGTTAAATTAAAAATTTTAAAAACCCCCGACAAAAACAAAGCATTTAAAAAGTAAACAAATAATATGTATTGGCCCTTTAAGTTTAATATTAGGTCTTTACCTATGAAATTGCCGTTCTGCAGTACTGGCCATTTCAAATCAAAATAAATAAATAGTAGGACAAAGGATACAAAATTCCATGTTCAATTGAGTGTCCAATGTTTACGTTTTAAAAATACGTTTCAAAATATCCAATATGGCGTCAGGAGTTGAACTCCCGAGGTTAATAATTTAATTTGCGTCATAAAATAATAACGCGTACCTACGTGATACGAGCTGTGGCCTGTGATTAACCGGCGTTATAAATAGCCACGGCGTCTTCAACGGAAGCTGTTGCAAGTCACGACTTCCTTATATGGTCGCGTTATACCTGTAGGTTCAACCGTTCAAAGCAATCTCCTCGATACTATTGCAGCCTGGTACTTTTACCTATTGACTGCACACTGATTTGTTTATTTTCAACCTTATTTGTTTACATTTACGCTATCTTTTTGTGTCGTGGGCAGCGATAATGGATAAGGAACATGGCCACCTACTCAGTGTCTTTGTTTTTCACGATTAAGTAAATAAAATGAGGGTGACAGGGTGACCTTTGTCTTTCTGCCTACCCACCCATTTATTAGAAAACAACATGTGCAGTATCGATTTGCTAATACTAAAGTATCAAGTTTTCAAGGACATGACTTAGCAGGACTTTATAGTAGAATTTTATAGTTCTGAATACTGATTATTCAGTCGAGCTCAGGCATGAAATACACTCTTTAAAAATTTGTGCCTACTGCAATGAATGCTGGTAGAGATGTATGGAAGAAGACAAGCAGCGCCGACGCCGACCGCTAATAAATTGGGATAAGAGCAGGAGAATACTGTATCATCCAACTCAGGATCAGTCCACAGTGCTGGGGGCCAAGTCTACTAATTTACAAACGTGTCAGGCAATGATGAGTTTTTGACAGATTTTGTATGGCATATCTGTCAAAAAGTGATCATTGTGAGACCACTGACACGTTTGTAAATTAGTAGACAAGCACTCGGTTCTCCGCTTTCTGCACCCTGTCTATCTCAGATGTGTCTGCTGGCTGAATGACAGTATTGTCTGTTCCACTTCCAATGGCTATCGGTCCTTCGGCAGTCGGCCATCCCCACAGCACGGAATTGCCGCGAGCATCTAGAGTAGAGACGGGACGGTAGTACTTACTAAAATTCGTACGGAAAGTGTTGACAACACTCTATGTATCCGTGCTCTATGGTCAGCCCAATGCCACTTCAGCATGCTAACGCTGCAAACAATGCTTCAACTGTTTACCAAAATGTATCTCAAGCAAGGGCACTATCTTAATGTAAATTGTAAACAGTTCTCTTTACTTATATAAAAACAAAAACACTGTATTATGACTCATTAGTTATTCGCAGTAGGCATCTACGCATTTGTATTTAAACTTGTAATCTTTTAGTATCATACGATGTTATTATGCATTGTTTTTTTTTAAAGCGTCACGTTTATATCTAACTAGTAATTTTAGCAGGATAATATTGACTCGATTCCTATAGGCGTGTACGCACGAACGAAAAAGAACATGGTGAACACAAACATCGAACACTTTGGTCGCATGTGCTTACCGCTAACGAACATCAAACACTCGTTCGTCAAAAACGATCGTGTTCGGAGAAATTTGTGGCTACTTCACTGTCGACCACTTCCAACTGCGAATCCATTGCTACTATCATCATCTGCCTACTCTAGCCTTTTCCCAACTATGTTGGGGTCGGCTTTCAGTCTAACCGGATGCAGCTGAATACCAGTATTTTTACCCGACTACGGCGAAGAAAAAAGGAGGGTTATGATTTTGACCGGTATGTATGTATGTATGTTAATCTGTTCCCTCATATCTTCTAAACGACTCATCACAATTTGACAAATGAGGTATCGTTGGAAGCGTCTTGATCGTACATACACAACAATATTGTTTTTTTAGTTCCTGACTTTTTGTACTCTAGAGGTCGCCATTTTTAATTTAATGTGACGTCACATAGCCTATAACCAGCGGATGATCAAAACGCTTCCAACGATATGTCATTTGTCAAATTGTGATGAGTGGTTTAGAAGATATGAGGGAACAGATGAACATACATACATACATACATACCGGTCAAAATCATAACCCTCCTTTTTTCTTCGCCGTAGTCCCCACCCATATAAATTTTTAACCGACTTCTTCAAAAAGGAGGAGGTTCTCAATTCGTCTGTATGTTTTTTTTTTTTTTTTTGTGTGTATGTTACGCGATTACTCCGTCAATTATGAATCGATTTTGATGATTCTTTTTTTGTTTTGTAGGTCATGCTTCAGAGGTGGTCCCATATAAATTTTATTAACTTTGCTTGCGTAGTTTTTGAGTTAGCTTCAATAATTACGTATTTTTCCCACTTAGTTTATGTAGACGATATATTGTTTGACTCCGTCACTGTTATTTACATAGCAGGTAGTGGTATTCGAATGTGTGTAGGGTAGGTACCACAACTAAAAAGTGAAAAAAAAGGTTTTTTTTTGTATAAAGTTTTCATGTTATTCGCCAGTTTTAATTGCATTATCGTCAAAAACGGTGTCAATGAAATTGCAAATAAGGAAATCGTTTGTTATCTTCCAAATACATGATAAGTATATATTAATACCTTATGATATTGGTCCTTCAAAGATAAGATTAGATTCGAGATTATATTTACTTTCGCAGTGTAGGTATTCTTCATAGGAGGTCACGCTTTTGAGTTTCGAAATACGGCCGTAAATATGGCTGGCACATCCAGTTACAGAAAATCAACCAGTCTTACCAAGGGGTGTCGTATTACCCAGTTACTGGGTTGTTGAGGTCAGATAGGCAGTCGCTCCATGTAAAATACTGGTATTCGGCTGCATCCGCTTAGACTGGAAGCCGACATAGTTGGGAAAAGGCTAGGATGCAGCTCAGTACCAGTATTTTACACGGAGCTCAAAACTCTAACTCAAAGCATTTATAGGCACTTTTGAATTGTCAAAGAGTCAGTCAGTCAGAAATATGAAGCTGGTTGCCCATTCCAAAGATTAGTAGGTACCTATGGAGAAGAACGGGCAAGAAACTCCATGGACACTCTTTTAAATCAAAATATTGGTTACATCATTCATGTTGAAATTATACATGTGAGAACAATGTAGAAATCACGTTAAAAGCGTCCGCAATTATAAAATAAGAACAATTCAAAAATTAAAATAAGCCATGGCAGCTAAGAGATGACCAGTCACAACTGACGGCGCCCGTTCACGAACATGACGCATGGAGCCACTGCCTATTTGAGCTCCACAACCCAGTTACTAGGTAACACGAAACCCTTGGTAAGATTGGTTGTCAAACTTCAAAGAAAGAAGTATAGTAGATTGTTGCATCGAGCGAAAAGTGAATTATTAATTAACGAGGGTTATCGCTCGTGCACTAAATTAACATGAGCCTTTTCCCAACTATATCGGCTTCCAGTCTAACTGGATGCAGCTGAATACCAGTATTTTTAACCCCCGATTGAAAAAGAGGGGTGTTATAAGTTTAACGTGTGTATCTGTGTATCTGTGTGTCTGTCTGTTCCATCGTAGCTGCCAAACCGCTGAACCGATTTTGTTTTTTTTTGTTTTGTTTTTTTTTGTTTTGTTTTAAAGGTGACTTGATCGAGAGTGTTCTTAGCTATTATTCAAGAAAATCGGTTCAGCCATTTGAAGATTATCAGCTCTTTTCTAGTTGATGAATGGATGTGAGCATCTTTCGCAGGTCTAATCGATTGGAAATTTAGAATTCTGTTACTTCAATGATATTAGAAGAATATAGTAACCTTGAACTGATGCTGCAGCATCACCTGGATGGATCACCAGGATACCCAACTCCCTCACCAACTTACAGCAGAGGTATCGTGTTTGGGCTCATTGGAAAGGTCTCAAAAAATAGGTTACAGATGGATGGTGATCAGGGTCTGATGATGGAGTAGGAAAGAGAAATGAGACTAAATTAGAAACTAGCTTTACTGTGGCAAAAGTACGTACAGCTACGCAGATATCGGCGAGCCGCGGGTTGATCATAGGGTTTCTACTAGTAATATAATATGAAATTTAAAAAGCTGGAAATAAAAGTTAAATTAAAAATTTTAAAAACCCCCGACAAAAACAAAGCATTTAAAAAGTAAACAAATAATATGTATTGGCCCTTTAAGTTTAATATTAGGTCTTTACCTATGAAATTGCCGTTCTGCAGTACTGGCCATTTCAAATCAAAATAATTTTTGTTTGGCTAAGAATTCTAATTTCAAATTAATTTTATTTTAAAAACATGGATTTTTTTTTCCAAAAGTAGTCATTTCTTTATTGATTAGTGTTACATTTTCATTGCATTTCAATATTTTTCGTCATCATGGATACGTTAAAAATTCGAGTAATTATGGAATATGAGTACCGTCGTGGCAGCAACGCGGCACAAGCGGCACGCAACATCAACGACGTTTACGGAGCTAACACTACAAACCAACGCACCACCTGTTATTGGTTTGCTCGCTTCCGTTCTGGAAATTTCGACCTGAAAAATGAACCTCGCGGTCGTCCGAAGACTTTGGTCGACAATGACGAATTAAAGGCGATTGTGGAAGCTGATGATACACAATCTACGGCTGAATTAGCAGCAGCTTTCGACGTTAGCGTCAAAACAATATTGGTCCATTTGCGTCAAATTGGCAAGGTAAAAAAGCTTGACAAATGGGTGCCCCACGAACTCAATGATCGCCAGCGCGAAGTACGCGTCGAGACGTGCCTTGCACTGCTCAACAGACACACAAATGAAGGAATTTTGAACCGCATTGTTACCTGCGATGAAAAATGGATTCTGTTTGATAACCGCAAGCGCTCAGCAAGTTGGTTGGATCCTGGTTCAGCACCTAAACAATGCCCTAAACGAAAACTTACCCCTAGAAAAGTGATGGTCACTGTTTGGTGGTCTAGCGCCGGTGTGATTCATCACAGCTTCTTACCAAACGGGGTGAGCATTACTGCAGATGTGTACTGTGAAGAACTGAACACAATGATGGAGAAGCTGGCGCATCTCCAACCAGCATTGGTCAATCGCTCGTCTCCGCTGCTCCTGCACGACAATGCGCGACCTCATACTGCACAGCAGACGGTCTCCAAGTTGCAAGAACTGGGGTTGGAAGCTCTCCGTCATCCGCCCTACTCACCAGACCTTGCGCCTACAGACTACTACTTTTTCCAGAATTTGGATAACTTCTTGGCGGGAAAAAAATTCAATACCCGAGAGGCAGTACAAAATGCCTTTGAAGAATTTGTTGCCTCCCGTCCAGCTGATTTCTTTAAGAAGGGCATCAATAAACTGCCACTGCGATGGCAAAGATGCATTGATTGCATGGGTGATTACTTCGATTAATACAAATAAAAAATTCATGAAAAAAATTCGTTTAAATTTTTTCATACAAAACGGCAATTTCATAGGTAAAGACCTATTATAAAAGTTGTAGGTAATATTTTGATCCAAGCGTCGTCGCGTCGGGGGACGGCTAATGAAAACGCCAACATACACTAGGAATAATGAATATATGCTATTGTAGAAAGGATAGCTGCTGTTAATTTCCTATTTTCATGACGACGCTTGGATCAAAATATTACCTACAACTTTTATATTAAACTTAAAGGGCCAATACATATTATTTGTTTACTTTTTAAATGCTTTGTTTTTGTCGGGGGTTTTTTAAATTTTAAATTTAACTTTTACATGGAGCGACTGCCTATCTGACCTCAACAACAAGTAACTAGGTAATACGATACCCCTTGGTAAGACTGGTTGTCAGACTTTCGGACTTCTGACGACCCGACTGTCAAAGATCCACAGACAGCCGGGACCCAACAGCTTAACGTGCTTTCCAAGGCACGGAGGAGTCTCGATGTGTAAAGATGGTCATCCACGGACCAACCCCGGCAAGCGTAGCTCAACCTGATGGATCGACCCGTGCGGCTGTTATTGCTTAGCCACGAGCTCCTCGCTGCCTCACTAATTGAATGATATACGGCCGTCCCAACATGCCACATTGACATTTATATCGACCTCCTACTAAATAAATGAGATCACGACTACAAATGGTCCCATCTTTCAATCAGAACATTTAGATTTAGACCAATTGTCGTACATAGACCCTGGGCTAAATATAGCACATGCGAGTAGATTGGAAAATTGCAAGCTATTCTAGTATCAAGTTTATCAACGACCAGAAAATTGATGAACTGGGCCATATACAAAGTGGAGACGACAATACGACAAAAAATAAAACTCCGTATATCTAATGACGTTCTCGGTCTACATACAAAAAATTAATCAAATTGTATATCCAATACTTAGTTTAGTTACGATAGCTAGTCAAAGATCGGCAAACCCCATAGTCGGGCCAGCACTACTATTTAGTTTGTTTGAAAAAATGACTTTTTTAATTTACATGTTAGGATTTATTTGATAGTTCCAAAATACTCTTACGCATTAGTATTGCCAGTGTTTTCATTTATTGTTGTATTGTCGTCTCCACATTGTATAGTATTGCCAGGTCCGATTTGTTTTAAATCGGGGCAGAAGGTAAAACAAAACGGGATTTAGGGTTGTAGATCGGTTCAATAAAAAAACCAAGGTTTTTTTACACATATCTTTCAGTGACCCAAACACGGACGAGTACCTAACGTAAATAAGTGGATTTTGAATATGAGGGTCCTTTGGGGTGCAAATAAGAATATTAAAAAAAACGTTTTGCAAACTGTACCGTGTGATATATCAAATGAAAGAGCATCACAAGGACCTCAAATAATATATTAAAAAAAAAAATTAAGTCAATACTTTTATATATATTTAACCTTTTAACCGCTTACGTCGGATTTATCCGACAAATATTTTCGTGCCCATTTCGCCGGGTCGTATATTTACGACACTCGTTTAAACATTTTTTTTATTTAATTACGCATTGCACATCATCATTGTTGACGGTATTTATTTTTCTATTTTTCGATGCCAGGCGCTGGGAGCACGACCACCGATATAAAGTCGGGCGGATAAAAGGTTAAGCAAATAGATGAAAATTGACCATTCCCCCCAACCTTATCTCCGAAACTACTGAGCCAACTATTTTGAAAAAATTACAGAGTATGGTTCTATACTTATATGTAGATTACAGGAAAACCTATAGGAAGTCTATGGTCTTAAAATAACATGGTAGATATTGTGCGTACAAACTTACATTTGTAGTTATAATGTGTAGGAGAATATGTTTTTCAACTACAATGTTAAGTTTGTTCTTGAATTAAATTCATCCCAACTACGGAACTCTTCATTGTGCGTGGTTCCACATGTACTTGACCGGTTTCTAGGGTTCCGTAGGCAACAAGGAACCCTTATAGTTTGAAACTTATGTTTGACATTTGTTTCAAACCAATTCAGATTGATCGTGTATTAGGTACGCAATTAGGATGCTGGACATGTATTGATTTATCGGGACATTTAGTGTCCCGATCAGGTGCAAATCGGGACGCGTCCCCAGACCCCTGAAAATCGGGACACCTGGCAACCCTAGCCATATACCCCAAAATTTTACAATTAAATTGAGTTACAATTTTATTTTTTATTAATTTATTTATATATACTTTATTGTACACCAGAAAATACATAGCGAAAATAAACAAATTTAACACTATAAAACATATAATGGGCGGCCTTATCGCTTTCTGCGAAATGCGAATTTTTAAATCCGGGATCACAATACTCTAATCCGTGTACCACAATACTCTAATGTGCCTGGCACCCGTGGCAACCGTGTAGCAGGCACACAATTGTAATGAGAAAACATTAGAAATATGTAAATTGTAGTGACAAGTCTGCAATATAAATAGCCCTCATGCATAATGTTGCTTGCTTTTAAAAATGCGAAAGAATTGCATATTGTAAATCATGACGTGATAAAATAAAAACTTTTTACAAAAAAAAAACAACCGGCTTCCAAAAAAACTTTCGATTCAATTGTTTTTTTGGAAGATGGTTGTTTTATTTTTTGTATTTTATTTTTATTTTTCCCTTTTTAGTTGTGGGACCTACCCCACACAAATTCGAGTACCACTACCTGCTATGTAAATAACAGTGACGGACTCAAACAATATATCGTCTACATACACTAAGTGGGAAAAATACATCATTATTGAAGCTAACTCAAAAACTACGCAAGCAAAGTTAATAAAATTTATATGGGACCACCTCTGAAGCATGATCTACCAAACAAAAAAAGAATCATCAAAATCGATTCATAATTGGCGGAGTAATCGCGTAACATACACAAAAAAAAAAAAAACATACGAATTGAGAACCTCCTCCTTTTTGAAGAAGTCGGTTAAAAATAACGGCCAAGTGCGTGTCGAACCCCGCACAATGAAGAGTTCCGTAGTTGGGATGAATTTACCATGGTTTTTTAAGACCATAGACTTCTTATAGGTTTTCCTGTAATTAATTACAGAACAATTCTCTGTATAATTTTGAAAATTTTAGGCTCACTAGTTTCGGAGATAAGCTGGTTTTTTTTTTTTAATTTTCTTATTGGCATCCCAAAAATTACCCCTATATTCAAAATTCATTTATTTTCGTTACACGTCACCGAAATACATATGTGTACCATTCAACTTCGTGAACGTGTCGCGGGTTCGATCCCCGCACGGAACAAATATTTGTATGATCTGCAAGTAGTTGTTCCGGGTCTGGGTGTTAGTGTATGTGAGTTTCTGTGTTTGTAAACGCACCCACGATACAGGACGAAATTCCTAGTGTGGGGCAACGTTTAAAAAAAACAAAAAAAACTTAATCGGTCCATTGTATTCAGACTATTCGGAGTAAATTGGCTGTGATAGACGAACAGACAGACACACGAGTGTTCCTATAAGGGTTCCGTTTTTTCTTTTGAGTTACGGAACTCTAAAAACGGAACCCATATGTCTGTGAAAAGCCTTTTTAGGGTTCCGTAGCCAACAAGGAACCCTTATAGTTTCGCCATGTCCGTCTGTCCGTCTGTCCGCGACTTAGCTCAGAGACCGTTGGTACTAGAAAGTTGTAATTTGGTATGGATATACATATAAACGACGCCGACAAAGTGGTAAAAAGAAATCGTTTTTTTTCTCTCGTCAATCCCATGGTGAGGGGTATCGTTGGAAAGGTCGTTTAAAAATAAAGTGTGTTTGTTAAAACCATTTTTGGATTCAGTTATCCATTTGCGGAATATTAAGCTTTAAAGTGCTAATTTTTGTTGGAGCAAGTGTCCCCCCCCCATGCCAGCTAAATGGTTGGGTTTGGATATGTGAAAAAATTCACGGCAGTAGCGAAATTAATAAATATAACGAAATTAAAAGGAAAACTATCACCGCTACGTAGGCTCCACAAGTTACCGAGTAATAATAGACCAACTTAAATTTGCAGTTGTTAAAAAATGTTCTCCCATACATTCTGTATCGGAGAACAAGTTTTTCAACTACAATGTTAAGTTTGTTCTATAAATTCATCCCACCTACGGAACCCTTCATTGTGCATGGTACGACATGCACTTGGCCGGTTTTTTTCAAAATTGATCTACTAAACTCCTCCAACTAATCCTTCGCGGAATACAGACGTGATATTACACAATATAACGAAGTGGGGACTTGTTCAAAATAGACTAGTCATGTCAAGATACTTATGCTACACAAGTGGGTAGTTGAACAATAGCAGTCTAGTAACTCTGCTCCTATGTAGACCACGGTCGTATGAAGAACGGGTTTTATTGTCTACTAGCTCCGCCCCGCTGTTGCACCCGCGTAAGACTCGACCCCGTGGCAATATTGGGATAAAACTATCCTTTGTCCTATTCCAGGTCATGGTCTACCCATGTGCCAAATTTCATCTAAATCCAGCCGGTAGATATGTCCAGTCCAGCCCTATGCTATTAGAACGCAGCTTTCCGAGTGAAGTTAGTTGACTACTGGCATTATTATTTTTAACCCCCGAAGGAAAAAGAGGGGTGTTATAAGTTTAACGTGTGTATCTGTGTCTGTCTGCGCCATCGTAGCTGCCAAACGGTTGAACCGATTTTGATTTTTTTGGTATTGTTTGGAAGGTGTATTGATTGAGTGTTCTTACCAATTAAAAAACTTTTTACAAAAAAAAACAACCGACTTTTTGTTTTTTGCCACCGACTTCCGAAATTAAAGTAATTTTTCACGTTTTTTGTGTTTTTTTTGGAAGTCGGTTGTTTTTTTTTTTGTAAAAAGTTTTTATTTTTCTCTTTTTAGTTGTGGTACCTACATACATTCGAATACCACTACCTGCTATGTAAATAACAGTGACGGAGTCAAACAATATATCGTCTACATACACTAAGTGGAAAAAATACGTAATTATTGAAGCTAACTCAAAAACTACGCAAGCAAAGTTAATAAAATTTATATGGGACCACCTCTAAAGCATGACCTACCAAACAAAAAAAGAATCATCAAAATCGATTCATAATTGACGGAGTAATCGCGTAACATACACACAAAAAAAAAAAAAAAAAAAAAAAACAGGCGAATTAAGAACCTCCTCCTTTTTGAAGAAGTCGGTTAAAAAACAATAAACCTTTATGAGATGCTTTGTTTTTGTCGGGAGTTTTTAAAATTTAATTTAAATTGTACTCCTACAACAATTTAAATTTAATTTAAAATTTTTAAAACTCTCCAGCTCTCCAGCTCCAATCAGGCAGTACATGCCACGCTAACGAATGGATTAACAGCGAAAACAAAGTAAAATTCTAACGCGTGTTACAACGTTAGTTACATAACTCTCTGATAAACAATAGTTGCATTCACAAGGTCGCACAATATCACTGATAAAAACAATTCAAATGTATGTAGTTAACTGGTTGGGGGTAGTCTTATGTAATTTTAACGTTAAATAAAAACATTTTACAAAAAAAAAACAACCGTACTCCAAAAAAAAAACCGACTTCCAAAAAAAACACTCAAAACTGAAAAATAACTTTAATTTCGGAAGTCGGTTTCTTTGCTTTTCAATTTTCGTTTTTTGCCACCGACTTCCGAAATTAAAGTTATTTTTCAGTTTTGAGTGTTTTTTTGGAAGTCGAATACCACGAGCTGATGTAAATAACAGTGAAGGAGTAAATGAAAACATCATCTAGATAAACTAAGTGGGAAAAATACGTAATATTGAAGCTAACTCAAAAACTACGCAAGCAAAATTAATAAAATTTATATGGGACCACCTCGGAAACATGACCTACCATACAAAAAAAGAATCATCAAAATCGATTCATAATTGGCGGAGTAATGGAGTAACACACACACAAAAAAAACATACAGACGAATTGAGAACCTCCTCCTTTTTGAAGAAGTCGGTTAAAAATAACTTTAATTTTGGAAGTCGGTGGCAAAAAACGAAATTTGAAAAAAAAGACACCAGACTCCGAAACTTAAATTTTTTTAATTTTTTTTTATTGCCTGTAGTTTTTTTGTATTTTTTTTTTATTTTCTGTAGTTTTTGCCTGCCCCCATTAGAAAATAGCTTGAGTTTATGTGCCTGTCAGCCTTATATCTTAACTACCTGAATCCATGCGTAATGTTCTCAAAATGTCTCTAGATGGCACCACTATGGTGTGATATTCATTACTCAGAAATACTAACTACGAGAACGACGTAAATGCATTTGGCTGCCAAAGTTGTCAACACAATGAGGTATTGAGGTGTTTGACCACATAATGAGAAAATAGATGAGCGTTTGAAATATTATTTATTGCACTATTGAAATGTATTGAAGGGTAAAAGGGATTTCACAAGCTCTGCACTGCTTAGCCTTTTCCCAACTATGTTGGGGTCGGCTTCCAGTCTAACCGGATGCAGCTGGACAGCGACTGCCTATCTGACTTTCACACTGGGTAACACGATAACCCTTGGTTAGATTGGTGGTCAGACTTTTGGGCGTCTAAGTACCCGTAATGACTGTCAAAGATTTGCGAATGACAGCCGGGACCAACGGCTTAACGTGCTTTCCGAGGCACGGAGGAGTCTTGGTATATAATGGATGATCGCCCATCCATCTTCCGGGTTCGCTCATTCCATCATAGACGATTTCTATCTTTTTCAATTTGGCGATATCGGATTCATTTTTTTTTTACCGAATTCCATTCGGTTATAATAAAAACTAAAACCCAACTACGATTAGAAAGGTCGTCGACAAGAAAAAAAAAATTAAAAATCCGGAGTCACACGTAATCTGTTTGATCTATACACGTGTGACTCCGGATTTTTAATTTGTCTGTCTGTGGTCTCTTGTTTATACCTTTTTAGTCGTAGTTGGGTTTCAGTTTTTATTACTTTAATTTTTTTGAATTCTTTTGGGGTTATAATATAAATATTTTTGCACTGTGCTCATTAAGCCCTTTCATTTGATACCCAACATGGCACGATTAATTTTTTTTTTGTCCCTCACTTTATGTCCTCTAGAGGGCGCCATTTTTAATTTAATGTGACGTCACATAGTCAATAACCAGCGGACGATCAAGACGCTTCCAACGATACCTCACTTTTCAAATTGTGATGAGTCGTTTACAAGATATGAGGGAACAGATGAACATGCATACATACATACATACATACATACCGGTCAAAATCATAACCCTCCTTTTTTCTTCGCCGTAGTCGGGTAAAAAAAATGGACAAAATTTATTTTTTTTACTGCATTTTTTGCAATCATTATGCGTTAAGTATGATTCATGTGGTGTATCAATATTGAAGTATGATTTGCATACTACGAGTTGTATTGCAAATTGCTGCGCCTTTTCTCGAAGATTTTTTAAATCGACTTCCGAAAGCCGTATGGGTAGGTAATCTATTGTCAATTTTTATATTATTACTAGCTGCGCCCCGCGGTTTGACCCGTGTAAGATTCGATCCTATGGGTATATCGGGAAAAAAAGTATCCTATGTCCTATAACAGGCCAGGTCTACCCCTGTGCCAAATTTCATCCAAATCCCTTCAGCCGTTTTAGCGTGAAAGCGTAACAAACAAAGAAACTCACTTTCGCATTTATAACATTATTAGCTACCGCCAGCGGCTTCGCCCTCGTGGTTTGTCGATAAAAAGTACCCTATGTCCTTCCCCAGGATACCATCTCTACCTCCTTGCCAAATATTGTCGAAATCCGTTCAGTGGTTTAGGCGTGAGAAGGTAACATACAGACAGACAGGCAGACTTTCGAATTTATAATATTATTATGGATAATATGGATTAGTTAGGATTTTATTATTATTATCTCTGCCTAACCCTTTGGGGAGACAAGGCGTGGTGTTATGGATTATTTAGGGCCAGACTTCTGTCTGTGTCTTAACTTAATCTCAAGGAGTTAAGGTTAATAACAAATATTGATTTATCAAATCACAAGCTTACAGCTTCGCGCATACTGGCGCGACTCGACTAAAAAAACAATTTCTATGAAAAGTTCACGGTATAAAGCTTCGAGCAGACTGGCGCGACGCGACACCGGTAATTATTATACCGTGAAGTTTTCTTAGAAATTGTTTTGTTAGAGTCGTGTCGCGCCTGTCTGTACGAGGCTTCACAATTAGCGGTTTCGCGTTGCGCCAATCTGCACGAGGCTTAAAACTTTTATCGGTAGTTTTCATTTGGTGTCAAAAAGTTATCTTAGCAACAATTGCGCTTCACAAAATCTGCCTGAGAGCCCACTGCCCCTGCCCACTGTTCTGACTGACGCCTCCTCTCTGTGAACGGATTGGGAGTCTTGAGTTTGAGTTTGAGTTTGAAGTTTTGGTTCTTCGAAATCACTCCCCAAAAAATAATCAACGTACAGACGAATCCTAAAGCTTCCAGTGTCCGCTATGTGTCAGCGGACACTGGAAGCCTGCCAGGTCGAAATTATATGCAAATAAACATAAACAATGCGAGCCGATGAACTGCCGGTGCGCTGTCAACTTCCGTGCTCATCTTTTAACTAGTTAATACTTATAATTAGGCGGCCATTTTGTTTATTACTTTATACTTATTTACACAGAAAATTCTGAACGCACTGGGACCCAGACCATTACCTAGGTTAGGACATAAGGATACTTTCTAATTTCTAACCGACTTCTTCAAAAAGGAGGTTTTTTTTTGTGTGTATAATTGTATATTACGCGATTACTCCGCCAATTATAATTTTTATCAACTTTCCTTGCGTAGTATTTGAGTTAGCTTAATTACGTATTTTTCCCCACTTAGTTTATGTAGACGATATATTATTTGACTCCGTCACTGTTATTTACATAGCAGGTAGTGTTATTCGAATTTGTGTGGGGTAGGTACTGTGGCGGTATCTACATCGCCACATGCGAACTACGCATCAAAGACCTGACGTCACATAAATCCTGCATCGCGCAATTAAAGTTTACCGTGCAGTGGACATATATACAAGAAGCCAACATCAATCGTTGGGCAGTTGCCCGCCAGACACAACACCCGTCTGGTCGGAGGATCCTCCCTTTTCTATGGTGGATGAGTGAACTTCCTGTTCCTCATACCTTTAAAGTACCACAACTAAAAAGTTTTTAGTATCCCGATATTTTCACGGTATCGAGACTTATCGCGGGACTCAGCTAGTACACGTATAAACAAAGTAACGATCAACAACTAGGTCAACAGTCCGCTATCAGCTCTTGTTTTTCCGCATGTATTAGATCACGTACTCGCTTATCAACTCATAGTTCATCATAACGTGTACCTATTACTACCTATTTAGTTTCATAGTTGACCATACTCCATTTAAAATAAGATTAGACATTAAAACAAACCCTTTTACAGTCCGTTCAACCGATTTTGACTTCTATACCGTAGGCATAAGGATAGCATTAAAAGCAAAAAAAGTTACACAATACAAAATATCTACTGCGGCTGCCATTTGTCATGCCACCAACGCAATAGAATTCAAAATCGGTTGAACGGAATGTAAAAAAGGCTTATCTATACGTCTAATCTTATTTCAAATGGAGTATAGGTAATACGATACCCCTTGGTAAGACTGGTTGTCTGACTTTCGGGCTTCTGACGACCCGTAACGAACGACTGTCAAAGATCCACGTATGATAGCCGGGACCAACGACTTTACGTGCTTTCCGAGGCACGGAGGAGTCTCGGTATGTAAAGATAGTCCCCATCTACGGACCAACCCCGGCAAGCGTAGCTTAACCTGATGGATCGACCCGTTCGTCTGTTATTACTTAGCCACGAGCCCAAGTAGAAGTCAGAATTAACTAGAGTTACACCCCCATTCAAACGTAAGGCGAAGTGACGGGGTACCATGGGGTATAGTTATTGGGTTGTGGAGGTCAGATAGACAGTCGCTCCATGTAAAATATTGGTATTTAGCTGCATCCGGTTAGACTGGAAACCGACCCTAAAATAGTTGGGAAAAGGCAAGCAGTTATACTGACACTGAGATTATACTCAATACTCAATATATTTATTTGCATTCCACAATGCTAACATAGGTTGTATGTACATTATAAAATATACATAATTTTAGATCATTGTGGACTCTGTCGGGCACAGCAAGATAGGATGGAGGATGAGGGCTAATATTATATTATTATTTGAAAGAAGTAAAATATAAATGTTTTTCTACTACTCACTTCCACTTTAATTTCATTTATTATTTACCCGACTATGTCGAAGAAAAAAGGAGGGTTATGATTTTGACCGGTATGTATGTATGTTCATCTGTTCCCTCATATCTTCTAAACCACTCATCACAATTTGACAAGTGAGATATCGTTGGAAGCCTCTTGATCGTCAGCTGGTTATAGGTTATGTGACGTCACATTAAATTAAAAACGGCGCCCTCCAGAGGACATAAAGTAGGGAACTAAAAAAAAACCATGTTGGGTGTCAAATGAAAGGGCTTAATGAGCACGTTTCAAAAAAATATATATTATAACGCCAAAAGAATTTAAAAAAAAAACCGGAGTCACACGTGTTAGGGCAACACGTGTGACTCCGGATTTTTAATTTGTCTGTCTGTGGTGTCTTGTTTATACCTTTTTAGTCGTAGTTGGGTTTTAGTTTTTACTACTTTAATTTTTTTTTGGTATTAATTTTTAATTATTCATTAATATTATAATAGCATTTATGGTTTAGGTATTGTTTTAGTTTAATTATAAATATATTAGATTTAAAAAAAAACATGATTCATATACTTATCAATACGAGAGCAAGACAAAGAGCTATCTCCCACATCTGTCCAATGAACTTTCTAAATACTAGTACATACATTATTAGCTACTTCTACGCATCGAAGGTCATCCAAGGTCGCCTCCCAGACGTCTGAGCCAAGGTCGTTGACCTGCGTGACCTTTTACGTTCCAGACTGGTGCCAGGACAAAGGAGATTTGCAAGGGTCGGTCTAGTGCGAAATTAGTGAATATGAGTAATCTAATGGGCGCGTTGATAGATTGTTTTGAAGAAAGGTGATCATTATTTTTAACCGACTTCTTCAAAAAGGAGGTTCTCGATTTGTCTGTATGTTTTTTTTTTTTTTTTTTAATGTTTTACGCGATTACTCCGTCTATTATGTTAGGAATCGATTTTGATGATTCTATTTTTGTTTGGAGGTGGTCCCTTATAAATATTAAGTATTAACTTTTCTTGCGTAGTTTTTGAGTTAGCTTCAATATTACGTATTTTTCTAGACGATGTTTTTAAGTGACTCCGTCACCGTTATTTACATAGCAGGTAGTGGTATTCGAATTTTTGTGCGGTAAGTACCACTAAGTAAACTTAAATGGGGGCAAGCCCCATTAAAGTTTTTTATTCGGAACTTCAACATATTGGCATAATTACAGAACGGAGTCAAGTAGAACAAAATACAATCAGCCTCACCAAAAATCTTAAAAAAAAAAAAAAAAACAACCGACTTCCAAAAAAAACACAAAAAAGTGAAAAATAACTTTAATTTCGAAGTCGGTGTCTTTGATTTTCAATTTTCGTTTTTTGTCAACGACTTCCGAAATTAAAGTTATTTTTCACTTTTTTTTGGAAGTCGGTTGTTTTATTTTTTGTTTCTTTGGGGTCGGTTGTAATTTTTTTTTTTTTTTTTTTGGTGAGGCTGATTGTATTTTGTTCTACTTTTTTTTTGTAAAAAGTATTTAGTTTTCAATTTTTAGTTGTGGTACATACCCCATATAAACTCGAATATCACTACCTGCCTAACAGTGACGGAGTCAAACAATATATCGTCTACATACACTAAGTGGGAAAAATATGCAATATTGATGCTAACTCAAAAACTACGCAAGCTAAGTTAATAAAATTTATATATATATTATACCTCTGAAGCATGACCTACCACACAAGAAAAGAATTATCGAAATCGATTCATAATTGGCGGAGCAATCGAGTAACATACATACAAAAAAAAAACATACAGACGAATTGAGAACATCATCTTTTTTGAAGAAGTCGGTTAAAAACTAAAATGTAAAAAATAACTTTAATTTCGGAAGTTGGTGGCAAATAACGAAAATTGAAAAGCAAAGACACCGACTTCCGAAATTAAAGTTATTTTCACTTTTTAGTTTGATGTGACTAAAACCCACCCGTGTTGGGTGGGTTTTAGTCAGTAAAAGTCTGACACGCCGTTCCGCTCCGCCCAGAGCGGGAGAAGACATTTGACGATGTCACAAAGTCAAAAAAAAAAAATTTGTTCGTCACATAGTTTCCTATGCAGTTTCCGTTGTATTTTTAACCGATTGCGCGACAACAAAGACAGGTTTATGGTCTCGTAAGCATGCAACAAACTATTCCCTCGAGTAAAGTGGTGTTTAAAATGCAAACTTTTCGTTGTAACAATTTTAAATCGCTTGTAGAACATAATTCTAAACTATTGAATAACACGAAGGTTTGCGTTCAGTAGATTTATAAGTTACTAGCTGTGACATTTTTTTTACACCTATCTAAGGACACTTGGGTTTTTAACCGACTTCTTCAAAAAGGAGGAGGTTCTCAATTCGTCAGTATGTTTTTGTTTTTTTTTGTGTTTGTTACTCGATTACTCCGCCAATTATGAATCGATTTTGATGATTCTTTGGTAGGTCATGCTTCAGAGGTGGTCCCATATAAATTTTATTAACTTTGAGTTAGCTTCAATATTACGTATTTTTCCCACTTAGTCTATGTAGACGATATATTATTTGACTCCGTCACTGTTATTTACGCAGCAGGTAGTGGTATTCGAATTTGTGTGGGGTAGGTAACACAACTCAATCAATCTGCCTAGCCTTTTCCCAACTATGTTGGGTCGGCTTCCAGTCTAACCGGATGCAGCTAAATACCAGTATTTTACATGAAGCGACTGCTTATCTGACCTCCATAACCCAGTAACTGGGTACCACAAACAAAAAAGGTACCACAACTAAAAAATCAAAAATAAAAACTTTTTACCAAAAAAAAACACAAATAAAGTGAAAAATAACTTTAATTTCGGATGTCGGTGGCAAAAAACGGAAATTGAAAAGCAAAGACACTGACTCCAAAATTAAAGTTATTTTTCACTTTTTTTGTGTTTTTTTTGGAAGTCGGTTGTTATTTTTTTTGTAAAAAGTTTTTATTTTTCACTTTTTAGTTGTGGTACCTACCCCACACAAATCCGAATACCACTACCTGCTATGTAAATAACAGTGAAGGAGTCAAACAGGATATCGTCTAGATAAACTAAGTGGGAAAAATACGTAATATTGAAGCTAACTCAAAAATTACGCAAGCAAAGTTAATAAAATTTATATGGGACCACCTCGGAAGCATGACCTACCAAACAAAAAAAGAATCATCAAAATCGATTCATAATTGGCGGAGTAATCGCGTAAAAAACATTAAAAAAATAAAAAATAAATAACATACAGACGAATTGAGAACCTCCGCCTTTTTGAAGAAGTCGGTTAAAAAGTGAAAAATAACTTTAATTTCGGAAGTCGGTGTCTTTGCTTTTCAATTTCCGTTTTATGCCACCGACTTCCGAAATAAAAGTTATTATTCACTATTTTAGTGTTTATTTTTTAAGTCGGTTGTTTTTTTTTTGTCAAAAGTTTTTTTAAGAGAAATATACCTAACGATACCTTAACACCTTAACTGTCGAAATCCATCCAACCGTTTGGAAGATACGAGGTACATACCATACATACAAGATACGCACGAAAAACATAACCCTTCCTTGGCAGTCGGGTAAAAAACATCTGATTTCCGTCATTATCAATGAATCACCTTACTACACGTGTTTTGGTTCACAAATCAAGGTCGTTTCTTGAATCGTCGTATCGCCAATTCAGATATTTCGTTACAACTTCTAAGTACCTACACTATCTACCTATCTCACCGTGAAAAGTGCTATCACGACCTGCGCAATAGATCTGCGCAGTAGCTTGTTTTCCGCATTAGTTTTTCCCAAGTTTGTTTTTGTTAGATTCTAGTCTGTTTTTGATCGATGAGTGTTTGTTTACCTTAGTCATAAGAGTTTAACCTGAGTGTTATGTGATTGTGTACAGTCGACCGTACGACTGTGGTTATCAAACCAGTATAAACTGGCTTTTGTATTGAAAGTACGTATTAAGAGCCTACCCAGCCTCAAATTTTATCTCGCTCGCATAACCCGCTGGTATTAAAAAAATACTTCAAATTAGATCATGAAACTTTGCATAATAATAACTGAACTAACTATAAAGCAGGTCTTATGTTTTTTTATCTATACTTCTTTACTTCTATACCTAAAGAGAAAAGATTTGATTGTTTGTTTGTTTGTTTGCATTGAATAGGCTCCGAAACTACCGAACCGATTTGAAAAATTCTTTCACTGTTGGGAAGCTACACTATCCCCGGCTGACATAGGCTATACTGGGTGTTAGGGTAGACACCGTTATCCTTGAAACTAGTGGTTTGGTGTCATCTATAATATACTTTTTCTATGGGACCAACATTGAAATCGCGAAAAAAAAATCAGCTGTTCCATACATTTGTGTTCACTTAAATCGACAAAATGTATGGAACAGCAGATTTTTTTTCGAAAAAATAATGTTGTATACTTTATTGTACACCAGAAAATACATAGCGAAAATAAATAAATTTAACACTACAAAACATACAATGGGCGGCCTTATCGCTGTCTGCGATCTCTTCCAGGCAACCATAGAATGTAAAATAATAATAATAAATGTGAATGTGAATATAGTAAAGCTCGTCCTAATTCTAGAGAAAAATCCATATCGTTGAGACAAACCCTTCACTTGAAATTACAACCAATTGACTGAATACAACCTTGTAATGTTTTTCGTTACCTTCACTTTGCGTCGGCGCAGTGCCTTGTTTATTAGTTTAGCCATTAGTTTTTCCCAAGTTTATTTTGGTTGGCTCGTTATCTATCATCCAGATGGAGATGAATATTAGTATTTTTGACATGAAGCTATTTGAAACGACTTTGTTTACCTACTCCAAGACAAGTACAGAGACACAGGAAGGACACCGTTGTCGTCAAAAATCCAGGATCACTGTCATCATCTTCATAGCCTTTTTACCCGACTACGGCTAAGCAAAAAGGAGGGTTATGATTTTGACCGGTATGTGTGTATGAGGAGCTCGTGGTTAAGTAATGACAGCCGCATAGGTCGATCCATCAGGTTAAGATACACTTGCCGGGGTTGGTCCGTTGATGGGTGACATATCGAGACTCCTCCGTTCCTCGGAAAGCACGTTAAGCCGTTGGTCCCGGCTGTCATTTGTGGATCTTTGACAGTCGTTACGGGTCGTCAGAAGCCCGAAAGTCTGACAACCAGTCTTACCCAGGGGTATCGTATTGCCCAGTTACCAGGTTGTGTATCCAGCTGCATCCGGTTAGACTGGAAGCCGACCCCAACATAGTTGGGAAAAGTCTAGGCAGATTGATGTGTGTATGAAAGTATGTATGCTCATTTGTACCCTCATAACTTCTAAACTCCTCATCATAAATGGCAAATGAGGTATCGTTGGAAGCGTCTTCATCGTTCGCTGGTTATAGGCTACGTTCCATTAATATATGTAAATACCGTAACAAACATGGATTTACAGAATTATAAACATTAGAATCAGCAATACAACTCCCTAAGTTCATGTTAGTGTATTGAATGACTATTTCATGAAATTATGACATTTGGCACTTTTATGAACATTGCTGATTCTAATGATTATAATTCTGTAAAGTCATATTTGTTACGGTCGCGAATCATATTTTAATCAACATACAACCTGACACTGACTTGCAAATTGCAAAAAACGTAAGAAAATTTGAATTTCGCGGGCTACCTTAGCGCATCCCCCTTAACTGCCTGCGTTGGGAATCTTGACGATGATATGTGGTTGTGGTAATTACGTCAGTGAAGCTTTTCCCCACTACAACCTTGTGCCTGGGGCATCGGGAAATACACTACTACTACATTTCTCAATGATGATTCCCCGACCTGCGCACGAGTTGCGCACTTGCGCAGCATGACATTTAATTGTTACATAAAACATCAATTCCCATGATCAGTGATAATTATTGTTTATGAGATGTTCATTACTAGAGGAGCTCGTGGCTAAGTAATAACAGCCGCATGGGTCGATCCATCAGGTTAAGCTACGCTTGCCGGGGTTGGTCCGTGGATGGGTGACCATCTTTAAATACCGAGACTCCTCCGTGCCTCGGAAAGCACGTTAAGCCGTTGGTGATTTGTGGATCTGAGCGAGTCTGACAACCAGTCTTGCCAAGGGGTATCATATTACCCAGTTACTGGGTTGTGTAAGTCAGATATGCAATCGCTCCATGTAAAATACTGATATTCAGCTGCATCCGGTTAGACTGGAAGCCGACCCCAACATAGTTGGGGAAAGGCAGGCACATGTTTACCCGACTACGAAAGAGTGGCGTGTTATGTTGTTTACTTGATTGGATAGTACATGACGCGTTCACCAGACTCGTCTCAATTATGTGTGGTAATAACTAGCTACTAGATAATCAATTACTGTGACATGTCTTTGTTTTTGATTGGAAGGTGCTTTGTTGTTGTTGAAAATTATGATTTTTAACCGACTTCTTCAAAAAGGTGGAGGTTCTCAATTCGTGATTCTGTTTTTGTTTGGTAGGTCATGCTTTAGAGGTGGTCCCATTTAAATTTTATTTACATAGTAACTAGTGGTATTCGTATTTGTGTGGGGAAGCTACCACAACTAAATAGTGAAAAAAACAATCTTTTTACAAAAAATATAACTGAGTTCCAAAAAAAAACAGAAATATTGTAAAATAACTTTAATTTCTGAAGTCGGTGGCAAAAAACGAAAATTGAAAAGCAGTGTTTTTTTTGGAAGTCGGTATTTTTATTTTTTTAACCGACTTCTTCAAATAGGAGGTTCTCAATTCGTCTGTAGTTTTTTTTTTTTTTTTGTTTGTTACTCGATTTCTCCGCCAATTATGAATCGATTTTGATGATTCTTTTTTTGTATGGTAGGGCATGCTTCCGAGGTGGTGGTTCCTTCCATATAAATTTTATTAACTTTGCTTGTGTAGTTTTTGAGTTAGCTTCAATATTACGTATTTTCCCACTTAGTTTATCTAGACGATGTTTTCATTTACTCCTTCACTGTTATTTACATCAGCTAGTGGTATTAGAATTTGTGTGGGGTTGGTTGGTACCTCAACTAAAAAGTGAAAAATAAAAACTTTTTACAAAAAAAAAACGACTTCCAAAAAAAAAAACACTCAAAACTGAAAAATAACTTTAATTTCGGAAGTCGGTGGCAAAAAACGAAAATTGAAAAGCAAAGACTTCCGAAATTAAAGTTATTTTTCAGTTTTGAGTGTTTTTGTAAAAAGTCTTTGACTGTCGGTCGTTACGAATAGTCCGAAAGGCCCAAAAGTCTGACAACCAGTTTTATCAAGGGGTATCGTGTTACCCAGAAACTGGGTTGTGGAGGTCAGATAGGCAGTCGCTCGCTCACTTTCGTTAAACAAACTGACCCAAACATAGTTGGGAAAAGGCTAGGCAGATTGATTGAGATGTCTACGTATAAATGTATGAATCATAAACTTGAACACCAGGGTACCAGTTGAATTAGGAGTAGGCGAGTGGTACCATGCTGATTAGCTACTCAGCAAGATTACTAAATCCCTTTTATTTAAACTACTTTAGTAAATGAGCTAACAAATGTTTCGGCCATCTTTACGGCTCTACTGAACAGAAATATTACTTTAGTTTAGGTTTCAGTTTAAAAAATCACTTGCCTAACTTAGAAACTAATTAAATTAACATTCTTGCATGCCACCCAAATCAAAACCGAAAAAACGAACACTTAATTAAATATATCCGCCACTGTTTTGTAAAATAATTTATCGTTTCCGCAAAGGTCAACGCTCTTCGATATTTGATTTGTAAAATTCATTTTGTTGACAACTTTGGTCGCGTGCAGTCGTGTCGATGAGAGTTGAGATAAAAGTTTCAGCACTTGATTGTTTGTTTGTACGTAAATATTTTTGTTTACCGTTCGCTACATATGTATACTTGTTGTTATTTACAAATATCTATGTTGGAAAGATTTTGTAGGTACTTTTATGCAACGAGTAACTATGATAATGGTAGTTAAATTTAAATGTTTGATGCGCCTGTAATATTATTGGAATGTGTACCATTCCAAGTGGAACTAAACTATGCTTGGCAGCAGAATGTGGTGTTAGTGACGAAACTTATCAGACATAAAAAATTAAAAAAAAACAATCTTTCTAGCCTTTCCCCAACTATGTTGTGGTCGGCTTCCAGTCTAACCGGATGCAGCTGAATACCTGTATTTTACATGGAGCAACTACCTATCTGACCTCCACAGCCCACTAACTGAGTAATACCACACCCCTTGGTAAGACTGGTTGTCAGACTTTCGGGCGATGATTCGTAACGACTGTCAGATCCACAAATGACAACCGGGACCACCGGCTTAACGTGCTTTCCGAGGCACGGAGGAGTCTTGGTATGTAAAGATGGTCACCCATCCACCGACCTACCCCGGCAAGTGTAGCTTAACCTTTTTTTTTTTTTTGAGTATTGGTAATCATCAAATGACTTACACACAAAAAGTCTGACTAAAACCCCGTGTTCCTTCAGTTACCTGTTGCCAAGGGTCCCGGTATCCCTTTCGGACTTTCCCGCAACCCTGGCTGAAGTGTGTAGCTTAACCTGATAGATCGACCCGTGGCACGAGCTCCTAACGGAACTATACTTCTCAGACATAATGGGTGGTAATTCCGTCTTCCCTTCCCGGAATTCAAATTACACGTATGTATGTTTGTTGAAGTTACTTGTTGAAAATCGTTTGTTCATCCATATAATTTTGCGAAGATGTTTACAAAATACTGTTCAGTTGTGTGAGAGAACATCGGATGTGATTATCATAACTGTTTCTGATTCGCTGACTTTCAGTTGATGCGAGTGAAATGCGGTGGAACATGGAGAAAACCGGTTTTATAGAAACGTTAGGTTGTACAAAGCTTTCTTTTTTGACAGCTCACTAGATCCGTTATAAATCCCCATCAATCATAAACAAGAAACGTGACTTTTGCGGCGTATTTTTGCTAAATATTGTACCTACGGTGATACGGAACCCTCCGTGTGTGAGTCCGACTCGCACTTGGGCGGTTTTTATTCAAATATCCAGTAGGAAAACTTTTTACAAAAAAAAAAACAACCGTCTTCCAAAAAAAAAACAATAATAAAAAGTTATTATTTTTCACTTTTTAGTTGTGGTAGCTACCCCGGTGTCTTTGCTTTTCAATTTCCGTTTTTTGCCACCGACTTCCGAAATTAAAGTTATTTTTCACGTTTTTAGTGTTTTTTGGAAGACGCTTGTTTTTTTTTTTGTAAAAAGTTTTTTTTTTCACTTTTTAGTTGTGGTACCTACCCCACACAAATTCGAATACCACTACCTGCTATGTAAATAACAGTGATGGAGTCAAACAATATATCGTCTACATACACTAAGTGGGAAAAATACATAATTATTGAAGCTAATTCAAAAACTACACAAGCAGAGGTGCGGTGTGCGGTGAGGTCGAGCAGTGGTGGCCCAGTGGTAAGAGCAGTGGTGGCCCAGTGGTAACGGCCACGACTTACGAGTCGTAGGTCGTAGGTTCGAATCCTGACAGGCGCTTTACTTTGTGTAAATTATTTCATCGCCACTGCTCTCAAAACGGTGAAGGAAAACATCGTGAGGAAACCGGCATGTCCTAGAACCAAAAGTCGAAGACATGTGACATCTACCAACCCGCACTGGGCCCGCGTGGTGGATTACGGCCCACTCCCTCTCACAGAGAGGAGGCCTGTGTCCCAGCAGTGGGAACATTATAGGCTGATTATGCTGAAGCATGACCTACCAAACAAAAAAAGAATCATCAAAATCGATTCACAATTGGCGGAGTAATCGCGTAACATACACACAAAGTAAAAAAAAAAAAAAACATACAGACCAATTGAGAACCTCCTCCTTTTTGAAGAAGTCGGTTAAAAAGGGCGCGCAGCGTCGCTTCGTTTCATGTAGCGGTCTGATCTTTAAATTAACACACAATTTCTAGCTCGCTAAATAAGTGAAACAATGATTATTTATCACACAATTACCACACGCGTGTCACGAGGAGCCAGCACCAACAGTACATTGACAATACTTACATAAGATGTCAATAAACGTATTGTATTGTTATAGAGGCAAGTACTGAACATGGACACGTACCACTACGAGAATGGTCTTAGCCTTACACACACACATCTGCCTGCCTTTTCCCAACTAAGTTGGGGTCGGCTTCCAGTCTAACCGGATGCAGCTGAATACCAGTATTTTACATGGAGCGACTGCCTATCTGACCTCCACAAACCAGTAACTGGGTAATACGATACCCCTTGGCAAGACTGGTTGTCAAACTTCAGGGCTTCTGACCGTAACGACTGTCAAATATCTACAAATGACAGCTGAGACCAACGGTTTATCGTGCTTTCCGAGGCACGGAGGCGTCTCGGTATTTAAAGATGGTCACCCATCCATGGACAAACCCCGGCAAACGTAGCTTAACCTGATGGATCGACCCGTGCGGATGTTATTACTTAGCCACGAGCTCAGTCTACAGTCTTAGTCTTACAATAGTTACGATTACTGATAGTGAGGTGTGCACTATCGCCTGCATCATCTTTTGACATCATCTATTCTATTCTACAGGGTGTAAGGGTAGACACCATTATCATTGAAACTAGTGGTTTGGTGTCATCTATAATATACTTTTTCTATGGGACCAACTTTGAAATCGCAAAAAAAAAATCAACTGTTCCATACATTTTGTCGATTTAAATGAACACAAATGTATGGAACAGTTGATTTTTTTTTTGCGATTTCAAAGTTGGTCCCATAGAAAAAGTATATTATAGGTGACACCAAACCACTAGTTTCAAGGATAACGGTGTCTACCCTAACAGCCAGTATATCTATATCTATCTATATCTATACATATAATAAATCTGTAGAAGAGCCGATTCTGTACAATGAAAAAAAAAAAAAATTACAAAATGTTTGCAGAGCGAGCAGCTCAATCCCATGCTTTTTTGTCTTCTAAATAATCAGAAATTGTATGGTGGTACCCTTTAATACAACGTTTGGATTTAATGCAGCTTTTAAATCGTTTAATGGGTAAGTTTCGAATGTCAATATGATTAAAATATGATTCGCGACCGTAGCAAATAGTAGCTTTACAGAATAATAACCATTAGATACAGGAATACAACTCCTGCAATATTAGTTAGATTAGATAAATAAATATTTGATACATCTGCGACTCATTATTTAGATCAACATACAACTTGATACTGACCTGTAAAAAGCAAAAAACATAAGAACATTTGAATTTCGCAGGCTCCCCCAAAGCTTTCGCCTTATTCCATCGTCCGTACAATATGCCATAGTTTTTTCATTAATCTTTATACAATATTTTTTCATTAATCTTTCCGACAGTTTCATACTGCTGTCCATACTATCCACACTATCACCACAATATAAATATGAACTACCACTAATATATAAAGTTACTGGCTGTCTCATGTCTGTTACTTTTACGCTGTAACGCCTAGGTTGCTTAGACAGACCACGTGGGTTATGGGACATAGGATACTTTTATCCCGGTAGCACGTTCCCGTGGGATAATTTCCGAAATCCACGCGGGCGAAGCCGCGGGCAAAAGCTAGTCATACATAAATAAACTCACGCCATCTTACCGGTAGGCAGAACGCAACCCGCTACGCCTTAGAGCACCTTAGTGCTTAGTGTTTTAGAGGTATGAAGAACAGGGTGTAAAGTTCACTCATCCTCTATAGAAAATCGAGGATACTCCGACCAGGCGGGTGTCGTGTCGTGTCTAGCGGGCAACTGCCCATTTGCCCAACGATTGATGTCGGAATCTTGTATTATGTTCATCGTGCGGTAAACTCTAATAGCGCGATGCAGAATTTATGTGACGTCAGGATTTTTCTGTGACGTCAGTCTTTGTTGCGTAGTTCGCATGTGGCGATTTCTAGATGCCGCCACAGTGTGTTCAAAATGTGAGTTCAGGCATGAATCGACATGATGTTATGCATTATGACATTATGTATTTATGTCATCCGTATTTATTTATTAATAACATCAATAAAACTGCTGCCGCCATTCGGAGATGTTCAATTTTATTCCCCAGTCAAGGCTGAAGATATAAATTTTGCCTTTTACGAGTAAATCTGATTGCGCAGAAATAAACAGATATTTATAGTTTATATCAAATGAGGTTCACAAGGATGCATGTGGGTGGTAGTAGCGATATAATTTAGCATCTGTCTTGTGTTTTATCGGCATTTAACATTATTGACGAATTCTGTATCTTTCACAGTCGTTACGGAAACTCTAAAAGTGTGTCCAAACATTGCGCGGCTATCGTGCGCGGCTCCCGCGCGCGGCTTGCCGTGTTGTGTTTGGACAACTGCCGCGCGCGAACGCTTCTGTCTAACTGCCGCGCGCGAACGCTTCTGTCTACCTGCCGCGCATAAACATTTCTAGCAAACATTCGTCAGTAATTGTGTTTGGACGAATTATAAGCAGAGCTACGACACACGCAGCCGCTTTAATGCCAACACAGTGCGCGGCGTGTCTCGGATATTTCGCGCCGCGCAGTACTGCTCTACAAACATTTAGTCCACACTAGAGCGCGGCAGAAAAGTGTCCTGCAAATGCCGCGACACATCTTTACAATCAGTATTACCAAGAAGTATCGTGTTGCCCAGTAACTGGGTTGTGGAGGTCAAATAGGCAGTCGCTCTAGGCATTATATTGGTCTCTACTTCTTGACAGTTTCCAAATATTTTTGGCCTAAAACTTCGCGACTACCACGGCGTCGTCGGTGGCAGCGCAGAGATCACTTTTGCTGCAAGTTTTGGGGCACAGAGGGCATGATAGGAAGGGGAGCATACATAGAATGCGACAAAGCTCCACTCGCGGCTGTAAAATATTGGTATTCAGCTGCATCTGGTTAAACTGGAAACCGACCACGATATGGTTGGGAAAAGGTGGGGGGTGAAGACGGTTTTCATAGTTCAAGAATTACTACTGGCATGCGGTTGACCGTACAAATACATGGTTACATAAATTAGGCTGAGAAGTCTGGCCCACGGCACGCCCGCCCTTCATCACTTCCTAGTGCTTTAGCTGGGAAGAAGTGGCGCAACAAACTGCACAGCAGCACAGCTGTCCGTTCAGTTAGGAGAACCTGATTGTATACAATAGTATGCAAAATAATTAACATTACGAAAAACCAAACATTCTGCTAGCAGCTAGCTGGTTATAGGAGTAGGGGAATACCAAAGCAACGGTGGATGGACTGTGTGACAGATGATATGGATATAGAATTATAGATGAAAAAAAAAAAAAAAAAACAAATGACATGACTTCCAAAAAAAACAAAATTTTTTGGAAGTCGGTTGTTTTTTTTTTGTAAAAAGTTTTTATTTTTCACTTTTTAGTAAGTGGTTCCCCACACAACATCGAATACCACTAGCTGCTATGTAAATCACAGTGACTTAAAACATTGTCTACATAATTATTATACTAGGGCTGATTTCATCAAAGTCAGATATCTTTTATCCGTGGAATAAAATTGTCGTCTGACAGTTTTCGTATGGAAAAACTGTCAAAAATTCAAAATTTATTCGCAGGATAAGACTTATACTCGGTATAAAAGTTTGGTGATATTCGCCCTAAGTGGGAAAAATACGTAATATTGAAGCTAACTCAAAAACTACGCAAGCAAAGTTAATAAAAATTAAACGAGTAACAAACACACACAAAAAAAACAGACGAATTGAGAACCTCCTCGTTTTTGAAGAAGTCGGTTAAAAAGAAATTTGCGCCGACCCCAAGTAACCCCATGTTACTTGGGGTCGGCGCAAATTTCTTTTTAACAAGGGCAGGAAGATCATGCTGACATGTGACTGACCATACAGAAACATGAGTTAATGAGTGATGTAGCACTCAGTCTGCAGGCGGACATCACACAATTCACACTATTCCATTCATGCGTTTTCTAAGCGAGATCGCCACAACACTTTCACAATATCTTTACTTGAAAGGCATTCATCCGGAACTGATATCGCATATGTATTCACAATTTCAAAGACTTGAACGGCTGAGTTCACATGTGATGCAACTTTACTATATTGTTAGTGCCTATTGTGACGAAATTGTTAGCCTATCAAAAGCCATCCACGTGTTATGGTCCTTAAAAATCGGTTGATCATGTATTGACTTCATTGATTCAGGCGTGACTTTGCGGAAATCCATTATAAAATACAATAGACGTAGATATATTTAATAACCTATTCCGCTTAAACTATTCCTGAAGAGTCATAAAAACCCTGTAAGAAATCGACACGTGTTTCACCTCTCAACGAGGCATCTTCAGGATGACAATTGACCAGTCGCGAACCCGAACACGACGTGTTGCCACGCCGAGCGCTGGTCTCTGGCGTTCGACGTGGCTATACTATACAGGGTATTAGGGTTATCCTTGAAACCAGTGGTTTGGTGTCATTTATAGAACGTGAAAAATGGAAAATTATGACTTTTTTTTAAACTACATTTTACCACTCGAGTATTTCACCCTTTCACCTATGCGCTAGGGCAACGAACTTGCGTCTCAACACGGGTGGGGGTCGCGGGACGTGAACTGACCGGCCGCGAGCGCAACCCCTCCCTCAGTCAGTCAGCTGTTTCGCTTACGAGCACGGTGTCGGATGGAAACTTTTTAAAATCTTTTAATGAAAATAAGGTTTTTTTTTTGTTGGTACTCAGTCATTTATTTTTATATTTAATTAAACTACCCATGGTTTGAGTGACAACGGTGTTCACCCTTACACTCTGTATAATCTGCTGGTTGGAATTTATGAAAAAAATGTCCGACCCAAATGTTTTGATCTTTTTACCAAACAACAAATACACGCGGGTATTTTTGCATTTTGCCACACGCCACACCTCATTAGCCACATGTTACATATCTCCAATAACAACATACGGTGCATTACTTATACGATGAGTGACGTAGTCATTAGGTATGTCAAGGTTGAATGCTAACACAATAACCTATTGATCTTGTTTATTTTATTTGTTTAGAACATTAGAACTCTTGATTAATGTGAACGCAATGTGGGTCTCTAAATAGCATCTGTGAGTGGATGTTTATAATTAAGGGGGTATTGCCCAATTGCCCATGGCATCATCATATTGCTTTTTGACGTCCACTGCTGGACATAAGCCTCCCCCAAGCCACTACGACCGGTTCTGTGCTTCTCGCTTCCCGCCGATTCCTGTGGTCTTCACAAGGTCATCGGTTCACCTTGTGGGAGGCCTACCAAGGCTACGTCTTCCGGTACGCGGTCGCCACTCCAGAACCTTTCGGCCCCATCGGTCATCTGTTCTGCGAGCAATGTGCGAGTTTGATAATTATTTTGGGCTATGTCGGTTACCTTGGTACTCCTGCGGATGTCTTCGTATCTGATTCGATCACGTAGGGACACTACAAGCATAGCCATTATAGGTAAATTCCACAAACTACTGTCCAGATTCATGCTGAATCTTCGAGCTGCCATTCCACTTTTCTATAACATCACTGAACTTTGGCAGGAATCTTTCCAAATCCTATCTTCTTTTATCTTCTTCTTCATCAATCTATATGGTCTTCACATGATCTGACCAAGATTATGTCTGGACTTCAAAAGAGAGTGTGACCTCTGAGTTTGTTTCGGCCTTTCTTCTCAGAGTGGTCAGATAGGAAACGCCGACCTCTACTAGTTTAAAAAAAATGTGATTGACGTGTAAAAGTGTTTGTACAAACCCACTTACAGAAATAAATCATTTATCATTTATCGGGGATATACATTATACAGGCGTGTTGTTACGTTTAAGTATTTATTTATTTAAACATGTTTCCTTTGCCAATTGACGAGCGAGAACGAGCCTTACAGTAGTCGCATATGATGTGTAACATTTGACATCTTCATCACAATCACCATCATCATAATCATCCTGTCTACCACCTCTCGGAAGATCGGTTGGTACCATCTGTCGGCCAACTCTATCACCGCGTGCGCTCATTGGTCAAATCAAATAGCGCGCGCTTCCCCGGCCTCTCGAAAAATGTGTTGGTACCATCTGTCGGCCAACTCTAGCACCGCGCGTGCTCATTGGTCAAATCAAATAGCTCGCGCTTCCCCGGCCTCTCGAAAAATGTGTTGGTACCATCTGTCGGCCAACTCTAGCACCACGCGCGCTCATTGGTCAAATCAAATAGCGCCGCTTCCCCGGCCTCTCGAAAAATGTGTTGGTACCATCTGTCCGCCAACTCCAGCACCGCGCGTGCTCATTGGTCAAATCAAATAGCTCGCGCTTCCCCGGCCTCTCGAAAAATGTGTTGGTACCATCTGTCGGCCAACTCTAGCACCACGCGCGCTCATTGGTCAAATCAAATAGCGCCGCTTCCCCGGCCTCTCGAAAAATGTGTTGGTACCATCTGTCCGCCAACTCCAGCACCGCGCGTGCTCATTGGTCAAATCAAATAGCTCGCGCTTCCCCGGCCTCTCGAAAAATGGGTTGGTACCATCTGTCGGCCAACTCTAGCACCGCGTGCGCTCATTGGTCAAATCAAATAGCGCGCGCTTCCCCGGCCTCTCGAAAAATGTGTTGGTACCATCTGTCGGCCAACTCTAGCACCGCGCGTGCTCATTGGTCAAATCAAATAGCGCGCGCTTCCCCGGCCTCTCGAAAAATGTGTTGGTACCATCTGTCGGCTAACTCTAGCACCGCGCGTGCTCATTGGTCAAATCAAATAGCGCGCGCTTCCCCGGCCTCTCGAAAAATGTGTTGGTACCATCTGTCGGCCAACTCTAGCACCGCGCGTGCTCATTGGTCAAATCAAATAGCGCGCGCTTCCCCGGCTTCCTGTTACACACTTCCGTCCTTTTTTACGAAATCCCTCCCGGAGATTGCAGGAAAGCGAGGGGGAGATGTTACACATCAAAAACTTATGAATGATCATGAACTCTCCAAGACCTTGACTATCCACCTATTGTCTTATTATTCAGTAATTTATTTAATAGCTGGTCCATTGTTTTATGACTTTCAACCTGATCCATACCAATTACTTACACAATGTAGTTTTAATGCGTAGTTTGTGCAATTCTGTTGGTATTACGTCAGTATCCATATCGTTAAGTCATCATCTGCCTAGCCTTTTCCCAACCACGTTGGGGTCGGCTTCCAGTTTAACCGGATGCAGCTGAATACCAGTATTTTACATGGAGCGACTGCCTATCTGACCTCCACAACCCAGTAACTGGGTAATACGTTACCCCTTGGTAAGACTGGTAGTCGGACTTTAGGGCTTCTGACAACCCGTCACGACTGTTAAAGATCCACAAATGACAGCCGGGATCAACCAGCATAGGGAAAAAGGCAGGCAGGTGGTGATATTCGCACGTGAATCTTGCCCTAAAGGCTCCCACAAACAGGTGCGACGCAACTTTAATAAAATAAAATTGTCATTGCAGTCGGGGGACCTCTTAGATTAAAAAGTGTTCCACAGAACGCAACTGAAATGACAATTTTATCAACTTGTTTTTTTACTTTTTAGTTCGTTTTTTAGCAGGGCAGACGTGTTTTTTCATTTTTTAATTATTTATTTTTATTTTATACATTTTAGTGAAAAGTTAGTTTTGGAATGTGCTCATCAAGGCCTTCAATTGGATACCCAATTATATTGTAAATAATTGAAAGTGGAGCCCTACTGCCACCATATTGTTTAAAAAAAATGGCTTATGTCACTCGGGATAATGTAAGGATTCTAATGATACCCCATACATCCAAATCCGTTCAGGCATTTTAAAGTTATGGTGGAATAAAGAAACTCACATACATACATACATGAACCCTGAAAACATTTACACTCCTTTTTGGGCAGTCGTGTAAAAAACAATTTCTGAGAAAATTTCACGGCTAACAATGCGGCGGCGGCGCGGGCGGCGCGGCGTCGCGTCGCGCCAATATGTAAGAACCTTTAATAATGCCACAAGCCAGCCAACTTAACCACTCGTTATCAAGCAACACAATAGTTCAAAAAATCAATATTGTACTAACTACTAATGAGTTAGCGTTATCAGCACTATCAGTCGCGTGACGGGCCTATGCAAATGGTATGTTTGGAGTTACTGAGATAAGGCTTCGTGGCGGTTATCTGTAATCCCAAAAATCCTTCTATTCATCTTGTTATCTAGTATCCTTGGTCAGGCTGTTGTTATGCGATGTTACTTGACAATTATATTCAAATTCCCTTTACTAACAAACTATTTACTACTAGCTGCACCCCGTGGTTTCACCTGTGGCCGTATCTACATCGCCACATGTGTACTACGCATCAAAGACCTGACGTCACACAAAAATCCTGACGTCACATAAATCCTGCATCGCGCAATTAAAGTTTACCGTGCAGTGGACATATACAACATTAGTTTTTGTTTATGCTAAACCCGAAAAGGGGTCATTCTACTCATAATTTGAACAACTTTTTATAGAAAAAGTTGTTGGTCCCATAGGGGACCAACCTTAAAATAGCGAAAAAAAAAACAGCTGTTCCATACATTTGTGTTCACTCAAATCGACAAAATGCGTGGAACTGCTGTTTTTTTTGCGATTCCAAAGTTGCTCCCATAGAAAAAGTTGTTCAAAATGATGAGTACAATGCCCCTTTAACAAAGTAAAGCGCTTGTCTGGGTTCGAGCCTACGACCTACAATTCGTAAGTCCCCGGTACTGGGCCACCACTGCTCACTTGCTGATCTCATTTCGGTAACCAACGAAAAATATCTACGGTTCTAGAATCTTGTGCTTACAGTTTGCGCGTCGATGTCCAGATACCAGCCAGTATTGAAGTCAGATTGAATACCAGGGGGCTTAAAACAGTCACTTTGGCAGAATCATAATAGGAAAATATTATGAATCATCGTAAAATGTCACTAACTGGCAATTCATAATATGATCTGCGTGCGATTGATAATACTAAATAATTCATCTGTTTGATAGTTTTCTATGGAGATTCGTAAAATGGTCCACATAATATGAATTGCTTTTGTGTCAAATTAAAGGAATTGCTAATGACAGCTGGGATTCAGGAAATGAACTGCTTTTTTAGAGAAATTGCTAATGTGGCCGGTTTAGGCCCGCAATATGAGCGACTGTCTATCTAACCTCAAAAACCTGCTGGTAAGAAATGGTGGTCGGATTTTCGGGTTACAAACAAACAGACTGGCTACGAACAAAGTGTAATTAAATTTAGAGCACCGGAACAAGTTCCCACTTATCAGCAAGACAACACACCCGACGGCCAACCCCCTCCCGCCTTTCCCTCAATTTCGTCATTAAAACTAAGATATGCGCGTACGCACGTAGGTTGTAAAGCACGCTTTGAGTCACGTAGCTACCGCGCATAGAGATGTAATATTATATCTCTATGCTACCGCGGAACCGGTTTGCGTCCTTCGAAGTTATTACCTTTACTGTATTTTTAGATTTTTTTATTTATTTTAATGTGTCTTACAAGGGCAGGGAAGCATTTTCTGACAGATTTAACAGGGTTACAGGGTTGGATATCCTGTTTACAGCAGAATCTGTGCGAAAATTTGAAGTTTCGCTAAAATTCATAGTAATAAGAAACAATTTAACTAATATTATAAACGCAAAAGTTTGTAAGTATGGCTGGATGGGTGTTTGTTACTCTTTCACGCAAAAACTTCTGAACGGATTTGGATGAAATTTGGCACACAAATAGTTCCCGATATTCCCACGGGATCGTGCCTTACGCGGGCGAAACCGCGGGGCGCAGCTAGTTTGTAAATAATTCAATTTGACTTATTTTTGAAAGTGTTCGAATAATTTTAATTTGGAGTATTAGAAATAGCATAGGTAACAGGTCTTGCTAATACATATTTGCATAAACTCGCGCCTTCTTCCCATGGGGGGTAGGCAGAAACCACAGAACGCCACCTGCTACGATCCTTACATACTCCTTTTGCCTCGTTTACGTTCACCAATATGATCGCTATAATAATATCGCACGCTGAGAATGAAAGTGTTAATAATGTTACACATCACATGCCACTACTGTAAGGCTCGCTCTCGATCGTCAATTGGCAAAGGAAACATGTTTAAATAAATAAATATATAAACGTAACAACACGCCTGTATAATATATATCCCCGATAAATGATAAATGATTTATTTCTGTAAGTGGGTTTGTACAAACACTTTTACACGTCAATCACATTTTTTTTAAGCTAGATGAGGTCGGCTTTTCCTATCTGACTACTCTGAGAAGAAAGGCCGAAACAAACTCAGAGGTCACAGTCTCTTTTGAAGTCCAGACATAATCTTGGTCAGATTATGTGAAGACCATGTAGATTGGTGTCTGAAATGGTCTTTTGAGGAAAGAACCACACAGATTGAGTGGACCTGTCCAGTCAGTGCACGCATTTGTCAGTATTCGTGCAGCTCAACTCAGAATTTAAGGAGCTCAACGATTTGACGAACAATACCAAAGAAAGGACATTTGGGTAGGCCGCATAAATTACTCAAACTACCAGACCAAGATTAATTAAAAACTAACTTAGGAGAAATTAATAATAAAAAACAAAAGAAAAAAAAATGACTATAAAATAATACTTTACCAAGTAAATACTCATGTTATTTAAGCTCACCTCTCATTGTACTGAAATCCTACACAATGCGAGATCCGCATAAACTGGAAATGTATAGCTTGATGTGTAGCCGTGTGTACATCTTCCGAGTCACGTACTCAAAACCGGTTCGCGTCCTTCGAAATTATGTTAACGGTGCACTGGACCAGACTTGTTATTGTTACATAGACATCTCTTGCTGTCGACTGGGTTTTAAGGAACATGGGAACATCACCCATCGATAAACGCAGGTGTCTTGGTTATTAAATTGTTTTTTGTACAAATCAAATCAAATCAAAATATTTTATTTCACATAAACCTACATGGGCACTTATGAAACGTCAGAAGCTAGGTGCACGGTTCCAATTGGTCTTTTCCTATGGAGAAGAGCCGGCAAGAAACTCCACGGTTACACTTTTAAAAATAATTAGCTTTTACAATATTTTCAAATTACAGTGTTTGTAGGCATGGGAGGACAATGTAGGCCTTTCAACAAGTAAGTACCTGGTACTTAACAAAATAGATGTTCAATAAATCTACAGTCCAATAAGCCTAAAAAGTTCTCATTTTTACAAAATAGAAAATAATCTATATAAAAGACAAACTATTAAAAAAAAAAAACTGTTTCAATCAAATGACGTGATTGCTATTACAACTGTAACAAATTGAATAATTATCATGTCCACAAAAGCCACTAAGAGTTGAAATTAAATTGGAGGTATCTACAATAATAGGAATAATGAGAAATACAATGATTATGTCAAGGATGAATGTAAAGAAAATAAACATGGTAATTTGGGAGCAGTACATGTACATTACAGCATTTTAACTTTTGGCAAGCAGTGTTACCCATTAACTGGGTTGCGGAGGTTAGACAGGGAGTCGTTCATATAAAATACTGGTATTCAGCTGCATATACTGGCAACGTATGAGGGGCTTGTAGCTATGTATTATCAGCCGCACGGATGGATCGATCAGGTTAACCATCTTTACATACCATAGACCATTCCTTACCCATAGCTGGGCATTAACTCGTTAATCCGTTAATCGTTAATTAACCAAGTTAACATTTTGATTAACCGATTAACTTTTAAGTTAAATTAAAATGTTAACGGACACGTTAACTTCCGTTAATATGCAGAAGTCCGTTAATCCAATGCCTAATAGTTATCGCGGTACCGCGGCGCGGCGCGAAAATCAGGTTCATACAAGTATGAAACAAAAACAAAACTAGATATATTTTCCGGCGCATGCGAGTGAGAAAGAATATTTATTTCGTTTGATCATTTCATTACTTAGCGCCGGTGCTTAGAGTGACGAGTGTTTAACACCTAATGCTCCTTATGCCCGACGATTAAATTACACATTTGAATTATACAAGTATTTTGTTTTGTTCCTAACCTGTTAACTTCCAGAACCTAAACCAACAGGTTTTATAAGTTCACTAACGCAACGATATAAAGATGCAATTTTACACATATTAACGGATTAACGATTAACGTTAATTTGCGTTAATTCTTCCGAAATGTAACGCTTTAACGTTTAACGAAGCTAACTTTTTTTGTAGCGGATTAACGATTAACGAAGTTAACTATTTGATTAACGGTGCCCAGCTATGTCCGTACCTCGGAAAGCACGTGGTGCCGTTGGTCCCGGCTGTCATATGTGGATCTTTGACAGTCAGATCGATACGGGTCGTCGCCCGAAAGTCTGACAACCAGTCTTACCAGGGGGTATCGTATTACTCAGTTAGTGGTTTGTGGAGGTCAGATAGGCAGTCGGTCCATGTAAAATACTGGTATTCAGGTGCAGCCGGTTAGACTGGAAGCCGACGCCAACATAGTTGGGAAAAGGCTAAGAAATCAGAAAAACAGGCTGAAGAAAAATACGTTTTACTCAGTGGTGATCAATATACAGCGTGTAACGTTAAATGCGCAAAACCTGAAATAGTTTGATCAGAATAACGAGCAGAATCAATTGAACCACTTTTTAATATAGGTCATCTTCATTAAAAAACATTGCCGTGTCTATTTATTAATAGGTCAAGCCATCACATGCGCAAACTTCCCAAAATAGGTAAACAAACACAAATGGTTGTCGACCAATTTAAATTTTCTCATACGCGGGATAATAATAGCTTTTATTTCAATACGATTACGAATCTTCCAAAACTACAAGTAAAATTAAATCAAAAAATTTAAAAACCCCCGACAAAAACAAAGCATCTATTATTTTTTTATAGCTAAGAACACTCGATCAAGTCACCTTTCAAACAAAACCAAAAAAATCAAAATCGGTTCAGCCGTTTGGTAGCTACGACGGCGCAGACAGACACACAGAACACACGTTAAATAATTAAAAAATTCTCTCTGAAATAGATCAATTGAATTAAAAACCAGTTGGGGTGTCTGAGGTTTTGCGCATTTAACTTTACACTTTGTAGAAGAGGCCAATGGCCAGCAGTGGATTGCCGTAAACAAATGACGATGCTGATGAAAGCGACAATGACTACGTGACGAGCTGCACAGCGACACTCCCGGACAAACATAACAACATCGCGCACAGCATCCAACAAGCCCCCGTGACAATAATACGAATGTCATATACATACGACGATACGATACATTATCATCATCTGCCTAGCCTTTCCCAACTATGTTGGGCTCGGCTTCCAGTCTAACCGGATTCAGCTGAATACCAGTATTTTACATGGAGCGACTGCCTATCTGATCTCCACAACCCAGTAACTGTGATAAACTGTGTAATACGATACCTCTTGGCAAGACTGGTTGTCAAACTTCCGAGCTTCTGAAGACCCGTAACGACTGTCAAAGATCTACAAATGACAGCCGGGACCAACGGCTTAACGTGCTGTCGGAGGCATGGAGGAGTCTCGATATGTAAAGAGCCCCATCCACGGACCAACCCCGGCGGTGTTGACATCGGCATTGCTTGTCATATCAAAGAATATAACAATAGAACTTACGATGGAAGAAAAACCTTTACACAACGGTCTGCAATGATCAATGTATTCTATTTATATGTTTCCAACTAACCACTCATCGCTACTTTTGGCTATGCATCACTTCTCCGAGTACAGGTGTCAGTGCCCAAAGATAAATAATGAGAACAGAAGCCCGCAAATATTAGGTCCCCACCTATGAAATTGTTGTTTGTATGGGGAATTTTAAAGAAGTTGTATTTTTCATACGAACATTTTCTTAATTTATATAACAACCATAAACACTAATGTTTTAAAACTTTTATGGACTAATGTTTAAAAACTAAGATAACGTATGCCACTTAGATTAAGCGACAAAAATAAGTTATGGCTAAGTTAAAAAAAAAATAGTGGTCATTTCTGCTAACAAAATCGATTCATAATTGGCGGAGAAATCGGGTAACAAACATACAGACGAATTGAGAACCTCCTCCTTTTTGAAGAAGTCGGTTAAAAATGAGGAGTCATTTTTAAGTTATTTTTTTGTGTTTAGAAAACTATAAGTAATAAGGTTTTTTTACTATTGGCAGTTGTCTATGATGGTCATTATTCGATATAATACCAAACAATTGATGAATAATTTAATCATAGAAGTGACGAGGTTGTCTATGCGTGAGAAAAAAACGCCAATTTCATAGGTGACCCAATATTAATTTACAAATTACATCACCTAATTCCGGCCATTCCCATCAGAGATCAACTCCATACAAACTTGCATTTATAAATAAGTAAAGTACTTTCGTGTACTCATTGACGTCAGTCACTGAAAGATTTGTAATTGTTATTACACGTGGTCGATAGATTGTTTGGTAGTACACACGAATATATATCACAAGCTATACGTTGGCCGTATGGGTCGATCCATCAGGTTAACATACCGAGACTCCTCCGTGACTCACAAAGCACGTTAAGCCGTTGCTTCCGGCTGTCATTTGTGGATCTTTGACAGTCGTTACGGGTCGTCAGCAGCCCGAAAGTCTGACAACCAGTCTTACCAAAGGGGTATCGTATTACCCAGTTACTGGGTTGTGCAGGTCAGATAGGCAGTCGCTCCATGTAACGGTCCATGATGAAGAAGGCCAAGGTACGCAGTAGGTAGGTTGTCTTTCATTGACTTGAATGTGCCCTGGCGGCTGGGAATGTAATGCTCACTCAAATGTCTCGCTGATGGTGGCGTATGTGTTGGATCATTTAGCTCCCTTCAAAATGGTTGAGCTGAATGGTGCTGATCCATGCGTCATGTTCGTGAACGGGCGCCGTCAGTTGTGACTGGTCATTTCTTAGCTGCCATGGCTTATTTTAATTTTTGAATTGTGCTTATTTTATAATTGCGGACGCTTTTAACGTGCTTTCTACATTGTTCTCACATGTATAATTTCAACTTGAATAATGTAACCATTATATTGTAACAATATTTTGATTTAAAAGAGTGTCCATGGAGTTTCTTGCCCGTTCTTCTCCATAGGTACCTACTGCGCTTTAGAATGGGCAACTAGCTTCATATTTCTGACTGACTGACTCCTTGACAATTCAAAAGTGCCTGTAAACGGTTTAATTGAAATAAATTCTTTGAGTTTGAGTTTGGGTATCTTATCAAGACCTATTTGAAAGTCATCATCATCTACATCATCGACTAACATCAGATAGTATTGACTACTATCTGATGTTAGTCGATGATGCAGATGATGTGGATTCGAAAAAGTTTCATATCACGTAGACCACCTCACACAATAATGTAGCTAGGTGACCAATCAGGTCGATAGTAATTGGTCTGTGCGCGCTAGATTATCTGACGAAGCTGCGAGACGAGAGTACTGTCACGTATGTCAGATTTTATCGAATTTTAATCCAATTCCGTCTATTGTAATTATTTTTACCCGACTGCCAAGGAAGGGTTATGTTTTTCGCACGTATCTTGTATGTATGTTTTTTTTGGGAAATTTCTTTATTACCTCGTATCTTCGAAACGGCTGGATGGATTTCGACAATTAAGGAAAATTCGTGTTATATTCGTCTTAAAAAACCCAGTGTCGTTAGATAGACGTATGAAAAAAACCAAAATGGCGGATTTTTGGAGGGAAATAGTAGGTAAGTAAAGCGTTAATAAAAAAAAATCAAACCTATTGAATAGGGTAGGTATCAAAAAAAAGTTATTGATAGCGCAAAAATGGGCCATGTTTGTGTCGGACCTTGTAAATCGCCTCCGAAGCGTTGCACAAGCTAATTTACTATAAACTAAAAAGCTGAAAATAAAAAAGTAATTTTAAAAACTAAAAACCCGACTGCACAAACACATAGCTGAAAAGAGATAAACAAGCATCTCTCGTTTCAGTATGTTAACTAACAAAGGGTGTTCCTGTTAACTCGCAATAGTATCGCGTCCATACATGCAAAAAAAAAATTGAAACTACTAATTTTTTATTTTTTTTTATTTAAATATGAGTGAGTAACGAAATAATCACAAACCTATAAATATTGATACGTAAAAGAAACACTGTACACGCACACTTTTTTTTGCCTCTATTACTATTGCAGGTTAACGGGAACGCCTTTCGTTAGATAATACTGGATGTTAGGGTACACACCGTTATCCTTGAAACTAGTGGTTTGGTGTCATTTATAATATACTTTTTCTATGGGGCCAACCTTGAAATCGCGAAACAAAAATCTGCTGTTCCATACATTTGTGTTCACTTAAATCGACAAAATGTATGGAACAGCTGTTTTTTTTTGCGTTTTCAAAGTTGGTCTACCCTAACACCCTGTATTGGTAACGTATAGCGGCCATAGTAAGTAAGCTGTAACTTCAACGACGTAACCACACCTCTTCAGATATGAAGCGTTCCACTCTCAGCCTACGTGACCAAGTACTCGTCTCCCGTCAACTGCCTTGTTATTTTGGCCAATCAATAGGGATGCAAGAAGTGCCAAAAAGTATCGATATATAGGTATCGTGTCCATATTTAAAAAAAATATCAATATCGTTTTCGATATATCGAAAAAAAAAAAATCGATGTAAAAAATATTTTTACTTTATAAAGTTCAAGTTTTTTATTCATAATTATAAATACCAAACTAGGAAAAAAAAGTATACTTTTTACGGTTCTGAATTCTAGAGGTTTTAGTCAGTGGCGATAACAGTGTTGCTATTGGAAATATACGTAATGTTGCGGGTTATCGTATTTGAAACACTTTCGACACTTGATATTTTATATCGATACATCGATATATAGACATAATAAATATCGCTCAAAACATATTGATATATCGAACAAAAATTATCGATATTTTGATATATCGAACAAAAAATATCGATATTTTGATATATCGATATTTTTCTGCTAGTCTACCGTACAATTCGCGAAATTGACCTCGATCGGTCACTGTCTCCGTTGAACTGATTGTTTGTCTGCAGTCAAAAAATAATAATTACTTCCTTTACACCCAGGTATGTGTCTGGGGACTTAGCATAATCAGTCTATCATTGTTCCCACTGCTGGGACACAGGCCTCCTCTCTGTGAGAGGGAGTGGGCGGTAATCCACCACGCGGGCGCAGTGCGGGTTGGTAGATGTCACATGTCTTCGAATTTTTTTGGTTCTAGGACATGCCGGTTTCCTCACGATGTTTTCCTTTACCGTTTTGAGAGCAGTGGCTATGAAATAATTTACTCAAAGTAAAGCGCCTGTCGGGGTTTGAACCTACGACCTACAACTCGTAAGTCCTGGCCGTTACCACTGGGCCACTACTGCTCACTCACTGTCTGGAGACTTGCGAGGACAAATAAGGTTTTTTGGTGGTCTGATTCAAGGATATTCCAAATGTATGAAAATCAGATGTGATGAAAGATCACCACTGTCGCACTAGTGCGGTAATGTGCGGCATACGTGCGTAAAGTAAAAAGCACGCAGGTTTTATACACCTTTTTTATTCGTTATGGATTCGTTATGGTTTTCTTCATTGTGGACCTAAAAGCGGTTCAATAAGAGCAAGTATGTTGAAAAATTTATAACGTGTAAGCTGCGATAAATATTGAGTAGTTTGTACGTATTATACATGACAATTTCAGATGAAAATATTTACTTTTTCATACTTTTTAGAGCGTGATTTTTCAGTAGTCGGGTTTTTACAACAACATACCAACGTAAACATGTTGTAGCCGCCGTAGCCGGGTAAATTTAGACACAGATTATTAGAACAATGACTTGTTGGTAATAAAATTGTGTCATAAGAAGAAACAGAAGGCAAGCCCATTAATCGCACAAGATATCACAGACAGACAAATTCAAAATCCGGAGTCACACGTGTTAGTGCACAAATCAAACAGATTACGTGTGACTCCGGATTTTGAATTTGTCGTGTTTATACTTTTTTAGTTGACTTTATGGCCGCTAGTTGGGTTATTAGTTTTGGTATTATTATTATTTTTTATATAAAAATACTAAATAATAGAATAAAATAAATATTTAAAGAAATAAATATTTAATAAAGAAAAACACGTTTGCTGTATGGGAGCCCTCCCATACAGCAAACGTGTTTTTCTTTTGCCGTTTTTATAGATAATGGCACGGGAACCCTTCGTGCGCGAGTCCTACTCGCACTTGGCCGGTATTTCTTTTGTTATAGCGGCAACAGAAATACATCATCTGCGAAAATTTCAACTGTCTAACTATCACGGTTCATGAGATACCGCCTGGTGACAGACGGACGGACGGGCAGCGGAGACTCAGTTATAGGTTCCCGTTTACCCTTTGGGTACGGAACCCTAAAAATCATAAACTTATTAATCTTATTATTCATTGCTTCCCTACATATTTAATAATACTTTACTAACAACATCACATAAACAAGGAAACACGTTGTAGCGGCTAAATTTAGAAACAGATTATTACAATGTCGTGTCATTATCGAGTAGCTTCCATTAAGAACTCTTCTATGGGACCAACTTTGTAAACGCGAAAAAAAAAATCTGCTGTTCCATACATTTGTGTTCACTTAAATCGACAAAATGTATGGAACAGCAGATTTTTTTTTGCGATTTCAAAGTTTGTCCCATAGAAAAAGTATATTATAGATGACACCAAACCACTAGTTTCAAGGATAACGGTGTCTACCCTAACACCCTATGTAAGGCAATCGCGGGCAATATCTTCTAAAAACTCTTACACATTACTTTACGAACAACATCACTAATACAAGAAAACACGTGGCAGCGGCTAAATTGAGAAACAGATTATGAAAATGTCGTGTCATTATCGAGTAGCTTCTACAAAGAACAATGACTTATTGGTAATAATATTGTGAATTATGACGAAACAGAAGACGAGAGTATATCTAGAATATTCTAGAGGAGATACGATTAGATATTTTTTTTTTTTTTACTAATGAAATCATAACTTACTAGCTGCGCCCCACGGTTTCACCCGTGTAAGTCTCGATCCCGTGGGAATATCGAGATAAAAAGTATTCTATGTGTTAATCCAGGTTATAAACTATCTGTTTGCCAAATTTCATCCAAATCCATTCAGTAGTTTTTACGTGAAAGAGTAACAAACATCCATCCATCCATACTTACAAACTTTCGCGTTTATAATATTAGTTAGATATTATAAATACGAAAGTGAGTTTGTATGTTACGCTTTCACGCTAAAACGGCTTAACGGATTTGGATGAAATTTGGCACATGGGTAGACCATGACCTGGAATAGGAGTTAGGATACTTTTTATCCCGATATTTCTACGGGATCGACACTTACGCGGGTGTAACCGCGGGGCGCAGCTAGTTGATTTAATTCCTTCTCCTGCCCATCATGATCATCAGCATATAACAGTTCACTGCTCGACATAAGCTTTTCCAATGGCACGCCATGTTATTCTTATCCAGCCATTGGTCCCGGCTGTCATTCGTGGATTCGTGGGGATCGTCAGAAGCCCGATAGCCTGACAACCAGTACCAAGGGGTATTGTATTACCCAGCTACTGGGTATGGAGGTCAGATAGGCAGTCGCTCCATATAAAATACAGGTATTCAGCTGCATTCGGTTGAACAGGAAGCCGACCCCAAGATAATTGGGAAAAGGCTAGGCAGATTGATTGCTTGGGTTGGGGTCGCGATCGCTACTGCTGACTGAGCTTTTCCATCAGGAATTTCTCAGCAGCAGCCAGGAGTCTGGATTAGTGCTATGTTGGATCATTTAGCTCCCTTCAAAAATTTTGAGCTGAATGGTGCTGATCCATGCGTCATGTTCGTGAACGGGCGCCGTCATTTGTGACTGGTCATCTCTTAGCTGCCACGGCTTATTTTAATTGTTGAATTGCTTTTTGTTTTAATTTTATAATTGCGGACGCTTTTAACGTGCTTTCTACATTGTTCTCACATGTATAATTTCAACATGAATGATGAATCCAATTTTTTATTTATTTAAAAGAGTGTCCGTTGCATTTCTTGCCAGTTCTTCTCCATAGGTACCTACCACGCTTTGGAATGGGCAACTAGCTTCATATTTCTGACTGACCGACTCCTTGACAATTCAAAAGTGCCTGTAATTGAAATAAATGCTTTGAGTTTGAGTTTTTTGATGTCAATAGGCTCGCCCCCACTATTACATGGAACATATAAATAACTGGCGAAACGTGAGTGAGTATACTATGAGTAACACCTCTTCGTAAACCTTCGGAGGAACGCTTTATCCGCTCAATTGTTGATTGGCATTTAGAAGGGCGATAACAATTAAAATTCAATTGTCTCCATTCATTAGTGACAGTTGGAGGTTTCATCATCATCTTCCTGCCCTATCCCATGTTACTTTGGGTCGGCGCAACACGTTTTCTTTTTCCATTCTCCCCTGTCACCCGTTACGCTATCATTTACTCCCTTCTCTTTCATATCATTCCTCACACAATTCATCCATCTTTTCTTTGGCCATCCATCAACATTTATATTCATCACTTTTTTAGTCACATGCGTTTCGTCCGTAGGTTTAAGTTATGTTAAAATTATTACGGTAACAATGAAATGGAAAGAAAAACTGCTTTCTTTATGCACTGCATTTGTCAACGTTTCCTAACTCGCACGAGTCGCTGCAGCTTGTGCATGAAATATATTTTTGTTTTCCTACGTCAAGCGGTACGTCAGAGCTATAACTTTCCGTAAAGCAAACCTTCTGTGACTATCGGACTATTGTGTGTCAACGTGCGCCGACGCAACATTGCTTTGTTTACTCACCAGTCCACGCGTTCTCAATTCGAATTTTATCATCAGTACCGCGCAGACCGTCAAGGTGGACGGTCGCCTCGCTCGGAATTTTCAGTGCCTTTTTACGCAGTTGATATTTTCAAGTGTTATTTTTTTTTAATTTATTTCTTTTGTTTTGTGACTGTGTTTGTGGTTTATTGTGGTTAATGATGGCTATGGAGCCGCTGAGCTCTGTCTCGGTGGATGAACTTGGTAAATAATCCTTTGTTTATATTTTAGTGTATTGACTTCAACGGAAATCGAAAGTGGTCGTTTGTATGTAGTATTTTTTTAGGGTTCCGTACCCATAGTGTGCCAACCAACGGGACCCTATTACGAAGGCTCCTCGCTGTCCGTCCGTCTGTCACAGGGCTGTAATTATTTGAACCGTAATAGGTAGACACATGAAATTTTCAGACTGTGTACTACTATGGCCGCTTTAACAAGAAATAGTCCCCGTTGAAGGAACGTGTGTTTTTGCGGAGTTTTTTTGTTGTTGTTTAATATTGTAAGGAACCCTTTGTGTGCGATTCCGACTCGCACCTGTTTCATCTTTTGGCAAATTTCCAAGGTCAAATGATGAATATATATTGATGATATTGATTCATAAACGAATAGTTTTGATACACGTGGATTTAGACATTAGGGCGATGACAGATTTATGAAAATAGGTTTTTTTTTTTCGAAACCGGTTTTTCTCGATTTAGCTTCGTTTAATATTCAAATGGTTTACATCTACTATGGTCCTGTTTATCAAAAAGTCTTGGTAGTACTTGAGTTTTTGATGAAGTAGACCTGCATCCTAATTGCGTAATAAACCAATCACAATCCGAGTTTATCCGAGAGTTTTGAAGGATATTGCTAAACCATTGCTGCATAGGTTTGAAAAATTCGTCTGCTCAGCAACTTTAATATCGATGCAATTGATCGCAATGGCTGTTACGCTTTTACATAAAATTGGTCAAAAATTTTCCAAAGTCAAAAATACGCGTAATTTTTCGGTATGTGATGTGATGAATACACGTTTTCCATAAACTAGTATACCTACATTATCCATAATCCTAACTAATATTATAAATGCGAAAGTAAGTTTGTTTATTTGTTTGTTACGCTTTCACGCTAAAACGGCTGAACGGATTTGGATGAAATTTGGCACAGGGGTAGACCTTGACCTGGAAAAGGACATAGGCTACTTTTTATCGACATACCACGCGAGCAAAGCCGCGGGCGAAAGCTAGTAATATTATAAATTCGAAAGTATGTTACCTTTTCACGTCTAAACCACTGAACGGAATTTGATAAAATTTGGTAACGAGGTTAGTGGCATCCCGAGGAAGGACATAGGCTACTTTATATCGACATAACACGCGGGTGGAAGCTAGTATACTATATTATTTTTACTAGCTACGCCTGCCTGACACACCCGGACTCGATCCCTTGGGAATATCAGGATAAAAAGTATCATATGTACCCAGGTCATGGTCTACCCATGTGCCAAATTTCATCCAAATCCGTTCAGCCGTTTTAACGTGAACAAACAAACACAATTAGGATATCAATAAACAAACTTGGTAGGTATCTTTAGTTATTAAACTGAGCGCTAAGGGCTAGTTGAATACAATTGTATAAAATGCTCATAATAAATAAACTGAAATATATTATTCGTCGATTACGTTTTACAGTCAATTAGTTAAATTATTTACTGATAAAACTAATAACGCTAAGGCAGGAAAACATTTTAAGGTTGTGAAACGTTTTTGTAGCAAATAATTTATATAGTTTAATTTAATACTAGCTGTGCCCCGCGGTTTCACCCACGTAGATGTCGATCCCGTGGGAATATAGGGATAAAACGTATCCTATGTCCTATTTCAGGTCATGTCTACCCGTGCGCTCATCCTCTCCTCTCTAAAGTAGGGAATGTCGCGGAGGCGCGGTGCCGGCGTCGAACGGTTCGCGTATATATCGTGATATCTTCGAAATTAAATGTCCGATTCGAATTAATTAAAAAGTATTTTACTGCTACATAAATACCCTTGATGTTGAAACTATTTATTTGAATAAGAATTAATATTATGTCGTTAAAACTCCTTCGCAAATAATGCATTAACTTCGAAAAAATTTGATTACCATAAAAAAGGCTATAGTGAGTCAATCTTAAAAGATAGACATATGCTGTTACGGACTTTTTTTTAGAACTTTTAAAGAGGAACAATTTCATCATACATGATATTTGCGTAACTTAAACCGTTTACGCAGCGCACGCAACGGAAGCTCTCAAACAGGAATACTTTTTCCCGTTTTTGCAAGATTTTTCATTTATGCTCCGCTCCTATTGGTCGTAGCGTGATGTTATATAGCCTATAGCCTTCCTCGATAAATGGACTATCCAACACAAAAATAATTTTTCAATTCCAACCAGTAGTTCCTGAGATTAGCGCGTTCAAACAAACAAACAAACTCTTCAGCTTTATAATATTAGTATAGATAAGTAACTCAATATTATTCATTGCTAATCTTCTATCCAAAGATATCTGTACCTATTACTTCTATCTTATTTATTAACAATATTATTGTTTTGATAAAATAATCAAAACAACACTTGAAATTTTCAGAAGTGACAAAAGTATTTTCAAAGCGCTGCGTCATTTATAATTATACAATAATAAACGCATTATCACATACCATACCGTACCTATTATAACATTATTTGAACATCAAATCATTATATTGTATGCCTCAGACACAAATAGCCTGCAATCACCTCTTATCAGCCGCTCAGCCGCCTGTTATAAAGGCTCCCGCAGACAGGCGCGACACGACTCAGATGGAACAGTTTCTATAAAAAATCAATGGAAATTGTTCTACTGTAGCCGCGCTGCGCCTGTCTGCGGGAGCATTAAATATCAGAACAGAATTATGACCGTTTTTGATAGAGTTCGTTCTTGTAGGTTTATAAATTGTGCTTGCTAGTAATATAAAGTTCAGGATGAAAACTAGCTAACAGGCAACGCACACGCGCACAGCATTAACGGTATTTTTTTTTGCATCACTAGTCTGTACTATAAAAAAATTGTTACAAATAAATCATTGTTTTTTTTTTTTCGTATAAAATGCAGCGTATATGATATTACCCGGACGAATCGATTGATACCTCATTCATAAACTCGGTGGCAAAAAACGACTCAAAAATTACTTTAATTTCGGGAGTCGTCTTTGCTTTTCAATTCGTCGTTTTTTGCCACCGACTTCCGAAATTAAAGTAATTTTTCACTTTTTTTGTGTTTTTTTTGGAAGTCGGTTTTCTTTTTGTATTTTTTATAATTTATGTACAGTCACGGACTTTAATTGATGAGTCACTTGGCACTGTTCGCATTTTAGCCGTGTAATGCAAATCGGGCTTAGTCGGTTATACTCGTACATCCAGACACGGAAAGTCATATCTTCGTATTATAGAAGAAGAAAATTATATTTAATATATTTACCGGTTGGCTAACCTGAGAGCCAGAACTACAAACTCAACCACTACCCAAAGTCAACCAATTGCAGGTCTAGCAACCGTAACCTAACGACGATTGTTTTAGCGTAGCCATAATAACGTTAGCGTACGGAGAAAGTAGTCATTTTCGACAAATTCGAAATTATCGTCTTTGACATCGACATTTCAACTGTCAGTCACTGTCTTCGGATAGGTTTTCAGTTTTATCGAGTTAATGAACTCTGGATTCAAAGGAGGTCAGTATCAAATAGATTCGATAAACATTGTATTTATTTTTTATTGAGAACTTATTAATCAACCTCTATGGATAAGACTATTTCCGATTACTAGTAATTTGTGATCTTGTTTACGAGCATGCGAGTTGAGTTAATGTTTTATCGTGTAATCTCGTGAATGTATGAAACTGCAAAATTGAAAAGTTTGAAAGTGGCTTATCAATTAAAGTCCGTGACTGTACCTACAACATCTTATACCTGAGTGTACCTACATTGATCCATACTAATATTATAAATTCGGAAGTAACTCTGTTTGTCTGTCTGTATGTTACCTTTTCACGCCTAAACCACTGAACGGATTTCGACAAAATTTGCCAAGGAGATAGATGGTACCCTGGGGAAGGACATAGGGTGGAAGTTAGTAGCAAATAAAATTCAGATTCTGATTCAGAAGCAAAGACTGGCGATGTCACACACGCCATATTATGCAAAACTGCGCACAATATTCTCGTTAATAAAAAATTCTTTGAAAAATCATAATGACAAGCAATTTTGTTCACATTTCGACGCGGTCTTGTGCTGTGCACTTGTTCAGTCCAAGGTTAATTCATTCACGAACATTGGCTCTTCATTACAATGCATATTAATTATTAATTTATTACCTTTTGTAAAACTTCTCTTCGGGCGATGTACCTACTATCATTTTACAAACCTAATTTGCGCTTTTGTATTATTTACTAGCTGCGCCTCACAGTTTCACCCGCGTAAGTCTTGATTCCGTGGGAATATAGGGATAAAAGGTATCCTATATCCTTCTCCAGGTCATGGTCTACCCATGTGCCAAATTTCATCTAAATCCGTTCAGCTGGTTTAGCGTGAAAGCGTCGGAAGTCGGTGGCAAAAAATGAAAATTTAAAACCACAGTCATCGACTTCCGAAATTAAAGTTTTTTTTTTCACGTTGTATTGTTTTTTTTGGAAGTCGTTGGTTTTTTTGTTGTAAAAAGATTTTTATGACTAAAATTCAATACTTTCATTTCAGCTTGTCTTATTTCATGCTCTATTTCGTTGCGCCGACATTGATAATAATTGTAATTATTTTTAATCACGTTCATTGACTTTTGTTTCTGTATTCATGAAAGTTATCATAACGGCAGCAGGCCGAGTCGCTTCTGCCCGCGACTGCATTCGCGTGGAAGGCGTATACTTACGTATTTCACTGTGAAATTGAATTCATGGGCATCCTTTTAAGGGGTCATTGTACTCATCATTATGAACAACATTCACTATGGGTCAAACATGAAATTGCGAAAAAAAAATCTGCTGTTGCCTACATTTATGTTCGCATAGCTCGTCAAAATGTCGGTGACAGCAAATTATTTATACGAATATTTTTTCAAATCCGACTGGAAGTTCCAGTGATTAGCGAGTTCAACAAACAAACAAACAAACTCTTCAGCTTTAATTGTATTAGTAAGTATAGATAACTATTTTGGGTATTTATTAATAACTAGCTTTTGCCCGCGGCTTCGCCCGCGTGGATGTCGGAAATTATCCCACGGGAATGTGCTACCGGGATAAAAGTATCCTATGTCCCATAACCCACGTGGTCTGTCTAGGCGACCTAGGCGTTACGGTGTAAAAGTAACAGGCATGAGATAGCCAGTAACTTTATATATTAGTAGTAGTCCATATCTATATTGTGGTGATAGTGTGGATAGTATGGACTGCAGTATGAAACTATCGGAAAGATTAATGAAAAAACTATGGCATATTGCATGGACGATGGAAACTAAGGCGAAAGCTTTGGGGGAGCCTGCGATATTCAAATTTTCTTATGTTTTTTGCTTTTTACAGATCAGTATCAAGTTTTATGTTGATCTAAATAATGAGTCGCAGTTGTTTCAAATATTTATTTATCTAATCTAACTAATATTGCAGGAGTTGCATTCCTGTATCTAATGGTTATTATTCTGTAAAGCTACTATTTGCTACGATCGCGAATCATATTTTAATCATATTGACATTCGAAACTTACCCATTAAACGATTTAAAAGCTGTATTAAAACCAAACTTTGTAAAAAAGGGTACTATACAATTTCAGATTATCCTATACTTTAGATTTGGTAAATTCACAATGTATCGCGTTATGTTTCCGCGCGAAGTATGTGAACATAATTATGATGATTATGATCGTGGGTTACACACGTTCTCACAAACCTACCTGATTTTACGCTAGTGTCATTTTACGACAATAGATGTCGTTACGTGTATCTACATTACGTACCTAATGAAAATTTCTTCTGGAATATTTTAAATTTCTTATATCTTTTGATATTTTGAAGCGATTGCGATGAAACAAAGACTAAATGAAACATCGAGTTACACACAATATTTGAGTGTATAAGTTAACCATATTGATTTCGTACTTTTTACGTGATACTGGAACAATCAAACAAACGAACAGACAAACAGACATACAGACAAACAGACAAACAGACAAAAATTCCAAAAATGGTAGAAATGGCATCTGTTGGTTATTCTTGGACACTCCACCTACGCTTTTTTTTTTTTTTTTCACTGTACAGAAACGCCTCGTCTACAGATTTATTATATGTATAGAAACTGTTATCTTCATAGGTCATTGTCCTTTTGAGAGATCTCTGTGTGTCAATATTTTGTGAAAAGTAGACACAACAGTGATGCTGTTCTGTAAATTTCGGAAGTCGGTGGCAAAAAACGAAATTTGAAAACCAAAGACACCGACTTCCGAAATTAAAGTTATTTTTCACTTTTTTGTGTTTTATTTGGAAGTAGGTTGTTGTTTTTTTTTTTGTAGAAAGTTTTTCCAACTGTGTTGGAGTTGACTTCCAGTCTTACCATAACTATAATTTTAAACACGGTTAGGCAAACAAAATTGCCTGCTCATTCACATGCAATAGTTATCCATTTCCGCCAGTTGAGTATTCCAACTTGTGTTGAATACTAATCAGTTGATGCTATACTTTTATGTAGCTTCTAGGTTACGAAAATATCCTTAGTAATCCTCCTGGGTGTTGAAACAGACTAGGGATCTATTTCGAGAACATCAAGTCTTTTGTAAGTAGTAAAGAATATTACTCCTTCATGTGAAACAGTTTCTTCAACCATATCTGTTTCTACTGCTTACGATGCTGTTACACGAGCATATTCTATACAATTTTGGATTGCTGTAAGTTGCTCAATTTATAGCAATTTAAACATCGTATAGAAATTGCCAACAATTGCGCAATTTTGTGGCTCGTGTAAGAGCTAAGAGCACCGTAAAGCATCAGGATATAAAAACTTGTTACAAAAAAAAAACCAAGTGACTTCCAAAAAAAAAACACTAGAAAAGTGAATAATAACTTTAATTTCGGAAGTCGGTGGTAAAATACTAAATTTAAAAACCAAAGACACCGACTTCCGAAATTAAAGTTATTTTTCACAATTTAGTGTTTTTTCATTTTGTAAAAGGTTTTTGTTGTCCCTCCATAACCTTTTCTTATGCCAAACAGACCAACACAATGAACTACAAAAAACAACAAACAGTTGGCTAAACATCTTCAAAGGCGCTAATAGAAGTATTCAAATACACTCGTTAATGAAGGCCGATGTACAGCACAAAGAAATGTATTTTTGTCTGTAATATACTGAAATCATGAGTCAGAACAGTTCTTGCTGATTTCTGGAAAGCATTATGGCGAAAGTTTCAGGGTAGCCCGCGAAATTCAAATTTTCTTACGTTTTTTTGCAATTTGCAGGTCAGTACCAGGTTGTATGTTGATTAAAATATGATTCGCGATCGTAACAAATGTGGCTTTACAGAATTATAATCATTTGAATCAGCAATACGAGAGGATGAAATTTGGCACATGAGTACACCATGACCTGGGCCCTGTTTATCAAAAGTTACGAGTCTACACGTTCACAAGTTACCTAAAATGTTAATTTTCGTTAAATTCATAATTCATAGATCATCTCCATATTCATAATCAGTCATAATGTTCCCACTGCTGGGACATCTGCCGGGCATCAGGTCATCTCTCTCTTTTGACCACATTTAAAAAAAGAAAATCGAATTTAAACATTTATTGCGGTACTAAGCACGACACTTGTAAACTTGTAAGACGGAATAGAGGGTTGCCGGACACTCTCGGGACTTGTTATGATTTTCTACAAGTTACAACTTACAAATAATTTTTTGATAAACAAAATCACGAATAAAAGTGTTAAAATATAAAGTAACCCCTATATTTCCACGGGATCGAGACCTACGCGGGTGGAACCGCGGGGCACAGCTATCATACATAAACTTACGCCTTCTTCCCATATTTCCCGGTCATACACGCACGCTGGTTGCGAGTACTACGCACCTGACCTTTCTGAAGAACATCGCCAATAAGGTCACTATAGAGTCCTTCGTAGTCTGTGGTCGGGGTCCCGGCGCGGGCGTAACAAAAATGTTGTTGTTTTCTGTAAGCGTCTTATAAATTCTTTTGCAATATGTAAAGCAATGATAAGATATAGTGTCCTTATCTCGATAATTTGTTGCAGACGTGTATGTGATAGTAAAGTGCATTGAACTTTCAAAGTCAGGGTTATAAATATGTCTGGGAGAGGTAGACGGAGTTTCTTGCCCGTTCTTCTCTATAAGAACCTAACCTACTACGCGATTCTCACGTTTCACTAAAAACCTACGACTACTAGGATTACATAACTATGGAAATCATTCGATTCGTTCGTGGGTCGATCACGTTCATAAATGACGGTCGTTAAATAGAACCAGTTTTTATACGAGATTAAAATAGAGACACGTTACTGGTAACAACAATGCGAGGCTTCAAACTATGTACTGTTAAGGTTTTGGAACGACGATCCATATCCCACGTTATTCTCTGCACACTTGGCGAATGAGAGTTAGACAGAAATAAGTGTGACATTATTTTGATTTAAAACAGTCTGTCCGTCCGTATATTCTACGCTTTGGAATGAGCAAAAGTGAAAATTGCTTTAATTTAAATAAATGCTTTGGATTTGATTTGAGTAGCAAAACTATACAGATTTTAGGTATGAGGAACAGGGTGTAAAGTTAACTCATCCTCTATGAAAAGGGAGGATCCTCCGACCAGACGGGTGTCGTGTCTGGCGGGTAACTGGACTTAAACAAGACTGGCAACCCTCTATTACATAGGACTTAAACAACACCTCTGTCTAACTCGTCGCAGACTACAGGCGTGATGTTATGTTATTTCGTGTCTTAGAAATTCTCTTTTATCGTCATTAATACTTAATGGACACAATTCACAACAATAAAGATAGTACAGGACCTAAAACCGTACCTTGCGGGACCTCTACAACAATTTCGGCGTTGGATACTAAATCAAATTTCTGAGCCTTTAAGTACTAGTTGAATTGTGCCAAGAATTCAATATTCTATACTTTATAGCTATTACGGCACAAACAATAAAAGTTTTAAATTCATTCGTTCATACACTGACAGAGAACGCACAGCCTAAACCGCTGCATGCATGAAATTTTGTACAAGAGTTCCTTATATTACGAAATTGAGTACTAAGGAAGGATGTTTGATCATAGACTCCCTAAAGGGAGGGGGAGGGCGGATTCCTTAAATAGGGGATGAAACTTTGTATGGAAGTTTTGCCAGTGAGAAATCCCATCGAGCGCACAGCTTGTGTGTAATAAACCTCTTACCAATAAATGATTATGACTACATATATGAGAGGCAATAGCATCACGATCGACATAATTAAACAAGTAAACACAATATTCAAGTACAATCAATTAAATTTTGAACAAACACTTGCACAATGCACAGATAAGTACTGCAGTGACCTCACGATAGTACACTAGACTTTGAATATCACATGACGCGTTAGTAAACCTAATGACGTAAAACGTTAGCTTGGCTAAAGATTAACACTTTATAATTAATATTTACTTACTTTAATAATTAGGACAAATTCTGAACAAACACTTAACTTAGGCATCGTGCGAAGATAATGTGCGGCGGGACTATACTCCATTTGAAATAAGATTAGAAATTTAAACAAACCTTTTTACAGACCATTCAACCGATTTTGACTTCTATACCGTAGGCATAAGGATGGCATTAAAAGCAAAAAAAAGTTACACAATACCATCTGTCTACTGCAGTTGCCATTTGTCATGCCATAACGTAATCGAAGTCAAAATCGGTTGAACGGACTGTAAAAAAGGCTTATTTAAATTTCTTATCTTATTTCAAATGGAGTATTGGTGGTCATTCAAAGAAAAAATTCAAAAAATTTCAAAGAAAATGTCCGATATTCATAGTATAAATACCAGGAACAAACACAATCTTGCTGTACATCGCACTCGTCTCCACAGAGTAGGCAACTCGTTCATGGGTCAATGTATACGCTTTTACAACAAACTTCCCATTGATATTAGAAATTTACCCATTAAACGATTTAAAGGCTGTATTAAAACCAAACTTTGTAAAAAAGGGTACTATAAAATTGCGGATTATTTAGAAGACAAAAAAGCATGGGATTGAGCTGCTCGCTCTGCTAAAACCTTAGAACTTGACATTTTAATTATTATCTAAAATCATTACAATATACCAGTTTTATAAACTTACAAATTGACATTGTTGAATATTTTATACAAAATGACATTATTACTTTGTAAAGTATTATTTTATTTTAATTATTGTGAATGTGAGGACTATGTGGATCATTTTTATTATCTCTTTTCTCTCTTTCTTTAGTTTTAATCTGGCAGTTTGAGTACTTTTAGCGGCCTACCCAAATGTCCTTTCTTTGGTATTGTTTCGTCGAGTCGTTGAGCTCCTTAAGCTCTGAGTTGAGCTTCTCGGTTACTGACAAATGCTTGCACTGACTGGACAGGTCCACTCAAATCTGTGTGGTTCTTTCCTCAAAAGACCATTTCAGACTCTAATCTACATGGTCCTCATATGGCCTGACCAAGATTATGTCTGGACCTTAAAAGAGACTGCGACCTCTGAGTTTGTTTCGGCCTTTCTTCTCAGAGTAGTCAGATAGGAAACGCCGACCTCATCGAGCTTATTTTATTTTTTTAAATATGACGTGTAAAAGTGATTCTGATATCCTATTTACAGAATAAACAATTTCATTTCATTTCATTTCATTTCATTTCATTTCATTGCATCGCGAGTTTTTGTACCGGCGCGCGCGGTAGACGATACATATGTTTTCACAGGGTAATCTAATAGTCAGTCGCTCGCTAGCTAACGTCAGGAATGTAGGACCACCTATCCTATCTATTGACTAAAGTCGATCTATTCTGTAAACACCTCACCGTGAAAACTTAAGTGAAGTGAGCTGTCAATCCCTAGCTTCAGGAGGAGTAACAGCTCACTTTAAGCTCACTTCACCTAAGTTTTCATGGTGAGATTTTGTTACAGAATACCACTACAGAGCATTGTGTGAGACCACTTGATTGTGGTGTTCAAGGGAACAAGTTCATGTTCTGAAAGATACGTGTGATGGTGACATATCTGAGTCTTCGAACCCATCACCATTAGGGCGAACTTGATTCTGATAGGAGACCATATTCAAGCTCAAGTAATTAATCTCTGAACAAACACATAACAATGCACAGATAACTGCAGTGACCACACGGATATCACATGACGCATAGGTACAAACGGTGGCTTGGTTAAAGATTAGCACTAATTAATAATTAGTCTTTGAGCTATAAGCTTCCAGTAAGGATAACAATGGTTTTACCCTCACGCGACTAAGCCAAAGATTTCATCATCTGCCTGCCTTTTCCCAACTATGTTGTGGTTGGCTTCCAGTCTAACCAGATGCAGCTGAATACCAGTACTTCACATGGAGCGACTGTCTATCTAACCTTCTCAACCCAGTCTGACTCCTGGGAACTTCCGACGTCGGCAGATCGAGAAATTGTTATCACCTACCTAGAGTATGTGTTCTTCATCATCAGTCATAGCAGTTCACTGCTGCACATAGGCCTCTCCAAGGACTGCAAGTGACCTCAGGATAGTGCACTAGACTTTGAATAACACATGACGTCTAAGTAAACAAACGTGTTTTGATGTAGATAGATACAAGATGTTAGCCAGGGTACAGATTAACACTAATTAATTAGTATTTACTTACGTTAATAATTAGGAAAGAGTAATTACTGGAAGGTCTATCACCAGGTGATAACGCGGTGAAGGCCGCGGTAATCCGCTGGATGCGAGAAACACGGGAACGGTCGATGTGGCGACTCTTGGAGGAGATTTATGACCAGCAGTGGACGTATTTCGGCTGAAATGATGGTGAAGAAGATGAATTACTAGAACCAATGCTGCACGCGTAGACCCCCGCAGAAACGGGTTTTGTCGACGGAAGAATAGACAAAATGGCAGATAAACAATGACAATCTTTCATTTTGTGTATTTTCCCGTCGACAAAACCTGTTTCTTCGGTGGTCATGCTACGCGTGCTGGAATAGTTTTTGGAATACTGATAGCAGTAGGGCACAAGTATTTTTGATAACATGCCCTCAGGCTAGTTGGAGCAATGTCCTCCGCAGGGTGGCTGAAAAGGGATATGGATAAGAATGGCGAAGGATGGAGCTCAGTGGCTCATTATAACCAGCAGTGGTGTGCCATTGGCCGATGGTGTTGATACTACATCTGTATACCTACTATAAAGCTACCATTTACTGGGTTCGTCTTTCATATGCCCTGGCGACGAGAGTATGTCATGCTCAGTCAAATGTCTCGCTGACAGTGGCGTGTGTGTTAGGTCATTAAGTTTCCTTCAATATGGTTAAGCTGCATGGTGCTGATCCATACATCATGTTTGTGAACATGATTTTGATTGAAAATATAGTTGGTGGAGCTTCTTGCCCGTTCTTCTCCATAGGAATTTGGCGGTATCTACATCGCCACATGCGAACTACGCATCAAAGACCTGACGTCACACAAAAATTCTGACGTCACATAAATCTTGCATCGCGCAATTAAAGTTTATCGTGCAATGGACATATATACAAGAATCGTTGGGCAGTTGCCCGCCAGACACAAAACCCTTCTGGTCGGAGGAGCCTCCCTTTTCTATGGTGGATGAGTGAACTTTACACCCTGTTCCTCATACCTCTAAAGGAAGCTACTACACTTTGGAATGGGCAACTAGCTTCATCTTTATGATGGACCATGTTTATTTTTTTACATTCATCCCTAACAGACATAATCATAATATTATTTGACATTTATATACTTTACAGGCTTTTGTGGACATGATAATTGATCAGATTTGTTACAGTTGTAATGGCAATCATGTCATTTGGTTTAAATAGGTTTTTTTTTATCTTTAGTATCTTATTTATCTTTTATATAGATTATTTTCTACCTTGTGAATGTGAGAACATTGTAGGCTTAGCCTAACCTACCTGAAACTTTTTGAAAGGCCTACACTATCCTCCCATAACTATTAACACTGTAAATCGAAAATATTGTAAAGCCAATTATTTTTAAAAAGAGTAACCGTGGAGTTTCTTGCCGGCTCTTCTCCATAGGAAACGACCAATTGGAACCGTGCACCTAGCTTCTGACGTTTCATAAGTGCCCAAGTAGGCTTATGTGAAATAAAATATTTTGATTTTGATTTGATTTGACCGACCCCTTGACAATTCAAAAGTTAATGATAGAATACCGGTATTCAGCAGCATCTGGTTAGATAGCAATGTGACCGTCCAGTTCAAGTGTCAGCGCTGACGATGATGTCAATGCTATTACTAATAGGTAATACAATGGTGATAAGACTTTCTCTTAGCTGACTTGTCTTGACCTGTGATAGTGGGGAGACTTTGATACGATCACGTCGTCGTAGGCTCGCGTGTGCCAGACGTGTGTCGGGCTGTCTCAGTGTCTCCGTTGATTAATTGTAAATTATCTGTAATGGGCCTTATCCTAACTTAATATTATAGGCAAATGAAAAAGTGAGTTTGTTTGTTTGTTACGTTTTCAAGCTAAAACGGGTGAACGGATTTGGATGAAGTTAGGCACATGGGTAGACCATGACCTGCTTAGCATGACCACAATAGAAACGGATTTTGTCGACGGAAAAATAGACAAAATGACAGGTAAACAATCACAATCTATCATTTTAGCCGTTTTTGTCATGATAGCCGTTTTGCGTGGATGTGACGCATGTTTCCCCCAACCTTTTCTCATATTATTGCGTAATTTTTGATTTTATTGCATAGTTTTTGAGTTAGCTTCAATATTACGTATGTTTCTCAATTAGTTTATCTAGACGATGTCTTCATTTACTCCTTCACTGTTATTTACATCAGCTAGTGGTATTCGAATTTGTGTGGGGTAGGTACCACAACTAAAAAGTGAAAAATAAAAATTGGCAAAAAACGAATATTGAAAAGCAAAGACACCGACTTCTGAAATTAAAGTTATTTTTCAGTTATGAGTGTTTTTTTTTGGAAGTTGGTTATTTTTTTTTTGTAAAAAGTTTTTATTTTGCGTCATGTTTACCGCAAATAAACGAATTTTCTTTCTTTCTTTATTTTGTTTATGCTTTCGTCAACAAAACCCGTAGAAAAACGAATTTCTATAGTTGTTCTAAGCGTGTTGGGTTATTAGATAGGATACTTTTTATCCCGATATTCACACGGGATCGAGAATTCGAGACTTACGCGTTGTGATACCGCGGGGCGCAGCTAGCAATCTATAATCCAGCTCATCCTCAACAGTGCACATGCAGCGGCGCTTGCGACCAGTTTAAAAAATAAATATAAACTAGCCGATGCCCGCGGGGTTCGCCCGCGTGGATGTCTGTTATTATATATACCTTCCTCGAGAACCACTCTATCCATTGGTGAAAACAGCATGAAAATCGGTGCAGTAGTGAGTTTATCGCGAACAGACAAACACACGCGGCGGAGGACTTTATTTTATAATATAAGTGAAGTATAACAAAAAATGGCTTCAAAATCCGGTGTCCACAAGCAAGTTATTATAACAGGATGCAATACCTAACAAAAATACAAAAAAATCGCGTGCAAACATTACGTTGTGAGCGGATGTTATTGGCGTGCTCGTTATTAATTATAATTGTACTGCTGGTAATGACGGACTGCGATCTCTCACTCGGAAAATGGCTATAAATAAAATGTATTTGATACTTGAATAATAGTTTATATACTTCCCTGTCACTGTCACTAACGAGACAATAGAATTTTAATTGCTATCGCCTTCTAAAGGCCAATCGACAGTTGAAAACTCCTCGGGTCTTTGCTTTTCAATTTTCGCCACCGACTTCCGAATATAAAGTTATTTTTAATTTTTTTTGGAAGTCTATTGTGTTTTTTTTTGTAAAATGTTTTTTTTTTTTCATTTTTTTGCAGTCGCTACATGTAAAATACTGGTGGCATCCGGTTAGACTGGAAGCCGACCCTAACATAGTTGGGAAAAGGCTAGGCAGATTTACTGATTTTGTTGGAAGTCGGTTGTTTTTTTTTTTTTAATTTTTATTAATTTTTCACTTTTTAGTTGTGGTACCTACCCCACACAAATTCGAATACCACTACCTACTATGTAAATAACAGTGACGGAGTAACTTAAAACATCGTCCATATACTAGGTGTTAGGGTAGACACCGTTATCCTTGAAACTAGTGGTTTGGTGTCATCTATAATATACTTTTTCTATGGGATCAAGTTTGAAATTGCAAAAAAAAAACTGTTTTTCCATACATTTTCCATAGAAAAAGTATATCATAGAAGACACCAAACCACTAATTTCAAGGATAACGGTGTCTACCCTAACACCCAGTATACTAAGTGGGAAAAATACGTAATATTAAAGCTAACTCAAAAACTACGCAACCAAAGGTAATAAAATGAATATGGGAACACCTCTGAAGCATGACCTACCAAACAAAAAGAGAATCATCAAAATCAATGCATAATTGGCGGAGAATTCGCGTAAAAAACACACAAAAAATAAAAAAAACAAAAAATGAATTGAGAACCTCCTCCTTTTTTTAAGAAATCGGTTAAAAACATACTCATTACTATCATCTCTTGTTACAGAATCGTGGGTAGAACTCAACTCTGGCGGAGGACTAGCCGCCGTTGAGAACGAGTACATCAGACTCCTGCGGGAAGCTCAGAGGGAAAGCCGGGACTCCTCCGTGAGACACTCGCGCGCCTCCAGCGTCAAAGGCAGGTTGGTAACCAGTTCGACATATTCTTTTAATACTACCTTCTGTCGGCCACTTCGCGCATCCTATGACTCGGCAATAGCGTAGCTTTCTATCATTAAAAGAATTTTCGGAATCGCACCAGTAGTTCCGAAGATTTACCCCCCTACATACAAACTCACAAGTTTTACCTCTATTGAAATATTATATTAGCTGCGCCCCGCGGTTTCACCCGCATAATTCTCGTTCCCGTGAGACTTACGCGGGTGAAACCGCGGGGCACAGCTACTTTATAATATTACTAGCTCATGCCCGCGTGGATGTCGGTTATTATATACTAAAACCTTCCTCTAGAACCACTCTATCCATTGGTGAGAACAGCATGAAAATCGGTGCAGTAGTTTTTGAGTATATCGCGAGTAGGACGACAGACAGACGCGGCGGCGGACTTTGTTTTATAATATGTAAGGATAAGCATATAGGATTATATAAATTTCTTTTCTGATTATGAAAATTTGTGTCCACCGATATCAGAAACAGGGTCCAAAACACCGGCGAGACGGACAAGGCTCCAGAGAAAAAGCTCTGGGAGCCTCCTAACAATACGCGACCGTGTTCGTACAAGTTGACAGACGGGGCAATGGTCTCCATTGTCAGCTTTTGATAACCGAACCTTCAAAAATTACCACGCATAACCAACTCCGAGCCTCCGCTCCGTGAGAGGTAGTGGGACGTAATCCACCACGCGGACCCAGTGCGGGTTACTAGATATCACACATGTCTTCGAATTTTTGGTTCTAGTACATGCCGGTTTCCTCACGATGTTTTCCTTCACCGTTTTGCAGTGGTGATGAAATTATTTACACAAAGTAAAGCGCCTGGGTTCGAACGCACGACCTACAACTCGTAAGTCGGGGCCGTTAGTAGGCCACCACTGCTCTCGACCAATATTATTGGTCGTTTCAGGGGGGTTCAGCCTGTGGCTAAGTAATAACAGCCGCACGGGTCGTACCATCAGGTTAAGCTATGCTTGGTCCGGTTGGCCAGGGGTGGCCAGGGTTGGTCCGTGGATAGGTGACTATCTTTACACATCGATACTCCTCCGTGCCTCGGAAAGTACGTTAAGCCGTTGATCCCGGCTGTCATTTGTGGATCTTTGACAGTCGTTACAGGTCGTCAGAAGCCCGAAAGTCTGACAACCAGTCTTACCAAGGGGAATCGTATTACCCAGTTACTGGGTTGTGGAGGTCAGATAGGCAGTCGCTCCATGTAAAATACTGGTATTCAGCTGCATCCGGTTAGACTGGAAGCCGTCCCTATCATAGTTAGGAAAAGGCTAGGCTGATGATGGGGGGTTCAGTTTGATGTCGGTAGCTGTACTTTGTGATACATGTTGTATAAACAGATTCCCTATGGTAGGTACATAAACGATGTGTCTACCAAGATACATGTAATGCGGTCGAACTAGTTTCTACACCAGTTGGTTCCTATAAATAGATTCAGATTGCGACTTCCCGCGTCTATAAATGACGCGAGAACTGTCATGATACGAGTTTTCACGAGATTTCTTTTTTTTCCATATTTTTATTGCACTTGTACTAGGTAAAAGCCGCACTGGTCGATCGATCAAGGTTAAGCAACGTTGTCGTTAACGTTATCGTTCATCAACGTTATCGAGCAAGGTTGTCGAGGATGGCTGACCATCAATTTCATACATAGACCCATTCGTGCCTCGGAAGGTACCTTAAGGGCGTACCCTACCTCAAATTGCTTAGCATGATCCTCCGTTATGTTGAAAATACTGCTTCATTAATTCTGAAATAAATATATGTTAAAGTTGAGGATTGATGCTAGGTCCTATGTTTGACGAAAACACGATTAACAACATAAAATTTTCTCGATGGAAAAAATATCTAAAGTTACCTCTGAACCGAACTGTAAATCGCTGGTATTCTAAAGCATAATCAACCTATAACGTTCCCACTGCTGGGACACAGGCCTCCTCTGTGAGAGGGAGCGGGCCGTAATCCACCACGCGGGCCCAGTGCGGGTTGGTAGATGTCACATGTCTTCGAATTTTTGGTTGTCGGACATGCCGGTTTCCTCACGATGTTTTCCTTCACCGTTTTGAGAGCAGTGGCGATGAAATAATTTACACAAAGCAAAGCTCCTGTCAGGGTTCGAACCTACGACCTACAACTCGTAAGTTGTGGCCGTTACCACTGGGCCACCACTGCTCGGTATTCTAAAAATACTTCAAATTAGATCATGAAACTTTGCATAATTACTGAAGTAACAATATGTTTTTTTATTTTATATTGCCATTAATTTCACCGTAAAAAGCAATTACCTAAACTTTTCGAGGCTTTAGAGCCTCCAGCAACCCATTCCGTCTCGCCCTCACTCAGGCCGCGAGTAGTATGGTGCGAGCGGATAAAATCTGAGCTAGGGTACGGTCTTAAAGTCCAGACATAATCTTAGTCAGATCATATCAGGATCATGTAGATTATTAGTGTCTGAAATGGTATTTTGAGGAAAGAACCACACAGATTTGAGTGGACCTGTCCACTTGTCCAGTCTGTGCAAGCGTTTGTCAGTAATCGTGTAAGTCAATGCACTTATATGAACTTACATAGCTGTATTGCTGAATATAGTGTTTATAATTCTGTAAATCCATATTTTTTAAGGTCGCACATAATATTTTAATCAAATCAACTTAAAAGTCCTTTATTCAAACTAGGCTGAGAATCAGCACTTTTCGAACATCAAAATTACATAAGACAGTCCCCCAAAACGCCCACCCTTCACCACTTCCTAGTGCTTTAGCTGGGAAGAAGAAGTGGCGCAACAAACTCCCCAGCAGATAATCAACATACAACCTGATACTGACCTGCAAATTGCAAAAATCGTAAGAAAATTTGAATTTCGCTGGCTACCTTAGCGCATCCACCTTAAGGAGCTCAAATTCCGCGACCATCAAGGCATTGCTATCCTATTACAGAAAAAACTGCTGATGTAATACTGAAACCCAGCTTGCATACTAACACGCAAAATGACGGGATATATTGTGAAACGTCAGCAGTTGCACAAACGATGAAGCCACCTCATTATGGCTTCTCAGCGCACACAATAGTAATTAACTTTGCGCTCTAAATCGATACTTTGTCTAGTTAAGCATAGTTTGTTCAAAAAGCATCTGAAAAAAATGTAAACAAATGGATCAGAAAACGTACCGATGCCAATTTGTGCAGCAACTTACAAATAGAGTGCTCTGTTTTGATTATTTGTATACTTATTTCACCAAACTATTCTTAATGAGTTATTACATAGCAGGTAGTGGTATTCGAATTTGTGTGGGGTAGGTACCACAACTGAAAAATAAAAACGTAAAAACAAACAACCGACTTCCACAGAAAACACAAAAAAACCTTAAAATTAACTTTTGTTTCGGAAGTCGGTCGCAAAAAACGAAAATCGAAAAGCAAAGACACACCGACTTCCAAAATTAAAGTTATTTTTTACTTTTTTAGTATTTTTTTTGGAAGTCGATTGTTTTTTTTTTTGGTAAAGTTTTTAGTGTTTTTGTTTTGGAAGTGGTTGTTTTTTTTTTTTTTCACTTATTAGTATTTTATCTTGATTAGATATCTGTACCCATCACGTCTGCGGAGTTTCTCTAGGTAATTTAATTTGTCATTGTAAACTATTACGATTCTGCTTTAAAAACTTTGTAAAATGATCTCAGCTTATATTGAAGTAGTTTTTATTAGGATACGACCATTTGCAGTATCCGGTTGTCGTTGGTCTGTTATCAGAGAACGCTCCAATTATCTAATCGATTCCCATTGAGAAATGTGCCAGCTGTATGTCATGTGAACGATAATCCTAGTCACACATGGTCTGAACTAGAGGGGCTCGTGGCTAAGTAATAACAGCCGCACGGGTCGATCGATCAGGTTAAGCTACGCTTACCGCGGTTGGTCCGTGGATGGGTGACCATCTTTACATTCCAAGACCCGTCCGTGCTTCGGAAAGCCCGTTAAACCGTTGATCCCGGCTGTCGTTTGTAGATCTTTGACAGTCGTTTCGGGTCGTCAGAACCCGGAAGTCTGACAACCAGTCTTACCAAGGGGTATCGTATTACCCAGTAATTGGGTTGTGGAGATCCGATAAGCAGTCGCTCCGTGAAAAATACGGGTATTCTCAGTTGCATCCGGTTAGACTGGAAGCTGACCCCAACATAGATGGGAAAAGGCTAGGTAGATTATTACATGGTCTATAGTAGTACAATACGGCCGATATAACTTGGCAGGTCTGAACATAGGCGCGTATGACTTTCGCTCATGGTCTCTCACTCACACTCGCCTCATGGTCTCTCACTCACACTCGCCTCATGTCACCTTTTGGTGCCTAAATAATGTTACAGAGCAGCCCTCTGCGCGAAGTTTGGAACTGTCAAGTTATATCGGCCGTATTATTTCAAGCGGAAAAATCGGGGGTGTTGTCTAGTCTTCAGCGAAGATAAAGAAAAGGAAAGTAGGTAGGGTAGGGAAGAAGGTATTTTTTTTTTGATAATTGTTTTATTTTTACAAAACTTTTTACAAAAAAAAAAACTCCGACTTCCAAAAAAAAAAAACACTAAAAAGTGAAAAATAACTTTCAAGCAAGTCGGTAGCAAAAAACGAAAATTGAAAACCAAAGACAGCGACTTCTGAAATTAAAGTGATTTTTAATTGTATTTTTTTTTTTTGCTTTGGTACCTACACTACCTACCCCACACAAATTCGAATACCACTACCTGCTATGTAAATAACATTGACGGGAACATAAAACATCATCCATATAGTGATGGTCAGTCGAATTGAGAACCTCCTCCTTTTAGAAGTCGGTTAAAAATCCTTGTTAATTGATGTTGCGGATCGGTTTCTGTAGCAACCAAAAACTAGTTTGAATATAAACCTATACATGCCTTCTGCATCTGACAGCCTGTCATTCACACAATATTTTCCACAGTCTGCTGAGCACAGAGTTGTATCACTATTCACTACAGTGTCATGTTACGTGCGGTCTGTCGGCGCCACACGCATTTCAACGGCTTTACTTTTTCATATATTTTATAACTTGAGTAGGGTAATTTGTTTGTAAGAAAGCTTTGATTTGCGTTCGGCCAAAAGATATACATATATATCCGCTGCTCCCTATGCTGCTCTCAATACGGTGAAGGAAAACATCGTGACGAAACCGGGACGTCAAAGTCATGTGACATCTACCAACCAGCGCTGGACCCGCGTGGTGGATAATGTGGCCCACTCACTCTCACAAAGAGCAGACCTGTGTTTAGAACGAAGAAACGATGGATGGACTGTGTGAAAGATGATAATGCAAAGATTTTTTTTTTAACACAACGGACTTCCAAAAAAACTCGAATAAAAACATTTTACAAAAAAATAACGACTTCCAAAAAAAACAAAAAGTTGAAAAATAACTTATATTTCGGAAGTCTTTGGTTTTCAATTTTCGTTTTTGCCACCGACTTCCGAAATTAAAGTTTTCCTACACAAATTTGAATAACACTACCAGATAAGTAAATAACAGTGACGGAGTAAATAAAAACATCGTCCAGATAAACTGGGAAAAATACGTAATATTAAAGCTAACTCAAAAACTACGCAAGCAAAGTTAATAAAATTTATATGGAAGTTTGACCTACCAAACAAAAAAAGAATCATAAAAATCGATTCATAATTTGGAGTAGTAATCGCGTAACAAACATTTAAAAAAAAACCATTTGAGAACCACCTACTTTTTGAAGAAGTCGGTTAAAGTGTGAAAAATAGCTTTAATTTCGGAAGTCGGTGTCTTTACTCTTCAATTTTAGTTTTTTGACACCAACTTCCGAAATTAAAGTTCTTTTTTATATTTTAGTGTTTTTGACCGAATGCGTACTAATACATCGTAGACCGATGATGCGTGTATTTCAAATAGCTTGGAGATATTTAATCTGTCAATTTGGTTCTTGAAACGAACTGCAGTGATTGAGTCGCCACAACATTGTCCGGGAGCCAATTCCATGTTGTTACAAATTGGTTAGGCAAGAATTGCTTCAAAGACTATTTCTTTGAACTTGAACATTACTTCAGTATTTTTCGAGTGGAACTCGTTATATTAATAACTACAATTGTTTTAAGAGTTTTTTTATTAAAAGTAATTAATACACTCTTGTGGTAACATTTCGAGGGGCGTGTGAAGATTCTTATAAGTGATATTACACGTTTTTCAGTTAAACTCGTGTTTTCAAGTACTGTTTTCAATGTCATTTTGCTAGAAGTTTCGTTTCGGAGTTATTGACACGTGTATTTTTGATGTGGGCTTGTAGCGAAGGTTTTTGGAGTTTTTTTTAACCGACTTCTTCAAAAAGGAGGACGTTCTCAATTCGTCTGTATGTTTTTTTTTTTTTTTTTTTGTATATTTGTTACGCGATTACTCCGCCAATTTTGAATCGATTTTGATAATTCTTTTTTTGTTTGGTAGGTCATGCTTCCGAGGTGGTCCCATATAAATTTTATTAACTTTGCTTGCGTAATTTTTGAGTTAGCTTCAATATTACGTATTTTTCCCACTTAGTTTATCTAGACGATATCCTGTTCGACTCCTTCACTGTTATTTACATAGCAGGTAGTGGTATTCGGTTTTGTGTGGGGTAGGTACCACAACTAAAAAGTGAAAAATAAAAACTTTTTGTTTGTACAAGTTGTGGGGATCGAATCTAATAGTTACCTTTTACATCGATGGATATGGTGGAAGACTAATGTGCTGTACGGCCGATGAGCAGAAACATTTTTAAGCAACCAAAGGGTGACATAGGAGCAGTGGTGGCCCAGTGGTAACGGCCACGACTTACGAGTCGTAGGTTCGAACCCTGACAGGCGCTTTACTTTGTGTAAATTATTCCATCGCCACTGCTCTCAAAACGGTGAAAGAAAACATCGTGACGAAACCGGCATGTCCTAGAACCAAAATTTTGAAGACATATGCACTGTGCTCGCGTGGTGGATTACGGCCCGCTCCCTCTCACAGAGAGGAGGCCTGTGTCCCAGCGGTGGGAATATTATAGGCTGATTATGCTATTATGCTAAAGGGTGACATGTGGCGAGTGTGAGTGAGAGAACATGCGTGAAAGTTATATATGCCTATGTTCAGACCTGCTTAGTTATATCGGCCGTATTGTGCTACTAAATTCGGAAAACCTAAGTTCAGACCGGTTATGAATCATAGGCTCCTTTGTACTAGCTTCTGCCTGCGACTACGTCCTCGTGGAAGTCAGCTATACCATAACACATATCCTATGGCACTCGGTAATAGTGTAGCTTTGTATCAGTGAAAGATTTTTCGGAATCGGATCAGTACTTCCAGAGATTACCTCTTACAAATAAACAAACAATTTTACCTCTTTATAATATTAGTTTAGGTTTATTTTACACTTTAATGTACACCACATAGTATAGGTGCAAAAAATAATTGATGATGTCCCTTAAATTTTTCAACTTTGCTGTTCAAATAACAGTAACTAGTTAAAGGTGTTTGTGTCTGTGTTACTAGCTAGTATTTAAATACTACATATTGTAATCTGTGGAAAACGTAGTGGGTAGCATAGTTGTTAAAAATATGTATCTATTATTTAAGATATTATGACCGTATCTTATTGTGCTACTGTTTGTTTTTCCTTAAATAAATAAAATAAAAAAATCAACTCAGCCTATCGCAGTCCACTGCTGGACATAGGCCTCTCCCAGGGTCGCGCCACAACACCCTGTCCTCCGCCTTCGCATCCAGTCTGTCCCAGCCACCTTCTTAAGGTCGTTGGTCCATCGTCTCTGGAGGGCGTCCCACACTACGCTTGCCGACACGCGGTCTCCACTCCAGGACTCGTCGGCTCCTCCGCCCATCGGTCCTTTGACAAACATGGCCAGCCCACTGCTATTTCAGTTTGCTGACTCTGCAAGCTATGTCGTTATGTCACTTTGCTATTACAAAAATACAGGGTGTTAGGGTAAACACCGTTATCCTTGAAACCAGTGGTTTGGTTTCATTTATAGAACGTAAACTCAAAGTTTATTTTTATTTTTTATGAAACTACCTTTTACCACGAGTATTTCACGCTTTCACCCTATGCGCTAGGGCAACGAACTTGCGTCTCAACACGGGCGGAGGGTGCGGGACGTGACCTGACCGGCCGCCAGCGCAACCCCTCCTTCAGATAGTCAACTGTTTCGCTAGCGAGCACGGTGTCGGATAAAAACTTTTTAAAATCTTTTAATGAAAAAAAAGTTTTTTTTTTTGTTGTTTTAAGTCAACTACCCCTGGTTTGAGTGACAACGGTGTTTACCCTTATACCCTGTATAATCATTTAATCAAAAACCTAACGAAGTAATTCTCCTTCTGTTTCAGTCCGAAATCTCCGCCCAACAGTCCGAACCTAGAACCTTCCACTGAGGATGAGCTGAAAGGAGTCTACATTAACTGCTGGAGAGTGAGTTACCCATTATTATTACTACTAGCCCTACTGTCCAAGGTCATTTCTACCATCGGTCATGAATCTGATCATCAGAAGCAACAAGAATACTGTACACAGGATTTTGTAATATCTATATCCATATTTAAAAGAGTGTCCTTGGAGTTTCTTGCCAGTTCTTCTCCATAGAGATCTACGTTTTGGTATGGGCAACGAGCTTCAACTTTCTGACTAACTGACCGACTCTTTGACAATTCAAAAGTGCCTGGAAATGGTTTAATTGAAATAAATGCTTTGAGTTTTTTTTTCTGCTAACTTTCCAATTCTTAAGGGCCAACCATGGTCGCACTACCATAAAAGTTATGGTTGGTTGCTAAGTAACCGATCGGACGCCTGGTAAGAGATGCCCAGGCCCAGTATCATGCGCGAAAGTTCGTAGAGCCTATGTTCAGACTTCAGACCAAAAAACCGGCCAAGTGCGCGTCGGACTAGTGCACGAAGGTTTCCGTACCATTATCTATAAAACGGCAAAAAAATCATGTCTGTTGTATGGGACCTCCCTTAAATATTTGTTTTATTTTAAATTAATTATTTATTTTTAAAGTGAATAGATAAATAAATATTCTGTGAATATTTCAAGCGTCTACCTGTTGCCGTTATCAATATTGAACAAAAACGAGCAAAAAATTCACGTTTGTTGTATGGGAGCCCCCTTAAATATTTATTTTATTCTATTTTTTAGTATTTGTTGTTATAGCAGCAACAGAAATACATCATCTGTGAAAATTTCAACTGTCTAACTATCACGGTTCATGAGATACAGCCTGGTGACAGACGGACAGACAGCGGATCCTTAGTAATAGGGTCCTGTTTTCTTTGGGTACGGAACCCTAATAAAAAACAAAGACAGAGCGCTGCTAACAATACAGTGAAGCATGCCAAAACTACACCACCGCTCTGTGCATACACGCTCAATCGCACACATTTACAACCATTTACAATCAAACTACACCAAAACATGTGCACACATGTTTACGAAACCGACCTCACGTCACTGTTGATAGCGCTCTGTATTGGTTTTTTATTTGGTCTAAGGTTCAGACCTGCCAATTTTTATGTGCCGTATTGTACTTATATAAAAAATTTAGAGCTTTAAGTGCATCGAGCATAAAACTTGAACATTTATGTTAATTTTTTTTTTTTTTTTTTAAAACGTTGCCCCACACTAGGAATTTCTTCCTGTATCGTGGGTGCGTTTACAAACATAGAAACTCACATACACTAACACCCAGACCCGGAACAACTACTTGCAGATCATACAAATATTTGTTCCGTGCGGGGATCGAACCCACGACACGTTGCGCAGCAGTCCATCGCTCAGCCACTGCGCCAACCGTGTCGTCAAAGTTAATGTTCCTTATGTAATGTTTCAGGACGACTCCAACGACTGGGTCTGGGAGTGGAGCAGTAGACCCGACCAGCTTCCACCCAAGTGAGTAGATATACATTTTTACCCGACTACGGCGAACTAAAAAGGAGGGTTATGATTTTTCATAACTGACCGTGGAGTTTGTTGCCGGCAGCTTCTGACGTTTCATAAGAGTCCCCATGTAGGTTTACGTGAAATAAAATATTTTGATTTGATTTGATTGGTATGTATGTCATGTTCATCTGTTCCCTCATAACTTCTAAACTTCTTATCATAATATGACAAATGAGGTATCGTTGAAAGCGTCTTGATCGTCTGCTGGTTGTAGGCTATGTGACGTCACGTTAAATTGAATAAGACGCCCTCTAAGACTGTCTCTATTTTTTGTCGTAGTTGGGTTTTCGTTTTATATCTTTTACTTTTTACTAGCTGCGCCCCGCGGTTTCACCCGAATGAATCTCGATCCCGTGAGACTATCGGGATAAAAACTATCCTATCTCCTAATCCAGGTCAAGGTCTACCCATGTGCCAAATGTCATCCAAATCCGTTCAGCCGTTTTAGCGTGAAAGCGTAACAAACAAACAAACTCACTTTCGCATTTATAATATTAGTTAGGATAATGATATGTATAGATTGTATCGGATATTCAGTAATGTAATATTTCCGTCCCCAGGGACTGGCGGTTCAAGCACCCCACGTCGGCTCGCGGGCCGCCCTCCGCCACCTCCTCCATCGAAGTGCTGGAGCAGCAGCTGGCGCCGCCTGTCATGCAGCAGGTAATATACTACAGCATATGCGCTGTAATATACTACAACATATGCGCTGTAATATACTACAGCATATGCGCTGTAATATACTACAGCATATGCGCTGTAATATACTACAGCATATGCGCTGTAATATACTACAGCATATGCGCTGTAATATACTACAGCATATGCGCTGTAATATACTACAGCATATGCGCTGTAATATACTACAGCATATGCGCTGTAATATACTACAACATATGCGCTGTTCCTAAATTATCTGATGAAACAAAACAACCGACTTTAATTTCGGAAGTGAAAAATAATTTTAATTTCGGAAGTGAAAAATAGTCTTTGCTTTTCAATGTTCGTTTTTTGCCACCGACTTCCGAAATTAAAGTTATTTTTCACTTTTTAGTGTTTTTTTTTGGAAGTCGGCTGTTTTTTTTTTTTGTAAAAACTTTTTTCTACCCCACTCAAATTCGAATACCACTACCTGCTATGTAAATAACAGTGATGGAGTCAAACAATTTATCGTCTACATATACTAAGTGGCAAAAAATACGTAAAATTGAAGCTAACTCAAAAACTACGTAAGCAAAGTTAATAACAAATTTTTTATGGGACTACCTCTGAAACATGACCTACCAAACAAAACATCAACAAAATCGATTCATAATTGCCGGAGTAATCGAGTAAAAAACAGAAAAAAAAAAAAAAAAACCAATTGAGAAACTCCTCCTTTTTGAAGAAGTCGGTTAAAAATGTAAACGAATGGACCAGAAAATATGCCTATCGATGCCAATTTGTAGTGCCACTTATAAATTCTAATTTTAAATCACCTCTAAGATGTTTTTAATTTGACAATTGAGGTTAATTTCTTAACCTCAATTTCCGTCGTGAATTTTTAATTATAATTTAAGAATGCTATACAGTGGCGGCATCTACATCGCTACATGCGAACTACGCATCAAAAACCTGACACCACACAAAATCCAGACGGTAAAAAAAAATCCTGCATCGCGTATTTAGAGTTTACCGGGCGATGGACAATTAATCCGACATCAATCGTTGGGGAATCTGTCAAACTGGTCAAAAATGTTGGTAAATTGATTGTATTTTTGACAGATTGCGAATAAGATGCAAATGCGTTCTTAAAAAAACAAAAAAGAAACAACCGACTTTCAAAAAAACACTAAAAACGTGAAAAATTACTTCAATTTCGGAAGTCGGTGTATTTGATTCTCAATTATTTTTTTTGCCACCGACTTCCGAAACTAAAGTTATTTTTCACGTTTTTTGTTTTTTTTGTTTTGCAAAAGTTTTTATTTTTCACTTTTTCGTTGTGATACCTACACCGCACAAATTCGAATACCACTACCTGCTATGCAAATAACAGTGACGGAGTCAAACAATATATCGTCTACATACACTAAGTAGGAAAAATACGTAATTATTGAAGCTAACTCAAAAACTACGCAAGCAAATTTAATAAAATTTATATAGGACCACCTCGGGAGTATACCTTTTCAAACTCAAAAAGATTTTTTAAATCGGCTCTCAATTGGCGAAAATATCGATGAACATACACAAAAAAATACAGCCGAACATATAACCTCCTCCTTTTTGGAAGTCGGTTAAAAATGACGGGAAATGCTCCTCAGATGTCTTTCATGTATTATTATGTAACGTTATTAATAATAATTTGTCCTAAATATTTGCATGCTGAAGGCAAAATACGGCTGATGTTTGTACTGTACTACACTCGCGACAATCTAAGAAGTCCGTTTTGACGTTTCGTTCTCGTACATGTAATAAAACGTTAAGCCTTGAGAATCAGTTTCAAGCAATGTAGATAAGTCGTCGATTACAAACTCTCTAAGTATGTTCAATCGATATGTCTCGAGAATCAGTTTATAAGAAACCAATTTCTTTTTTCATCGCTACCCAAAGCATTTTTATAGCTGTCAAAACGGACTTCTTAGATTGTCGCGAGTCTAACACCTATTGATTTGTCATCTACCCATATTTGCAAAAATAAAATAATTCTTATTCTTAATATTTCCAGAGCCACTGCTTGTCCGTCCGTCGCACCTGCCTGTTCAGTCGGGGCGCTATCGCGGCCGTGCTGCTCACCAACATGGTGTCCCTGCTGCTCGGCGCTGGCATTGGGTGAGTGTGTTATGTCCTATCTCCGTGTTATGCTGGTTATAGGCGTGGCCAATATTTAGGACAATAAATAATACTTCGTTGGGCCGGCGCACATCTGGCGAGGCTCAGCACAGCGCATTCGTCATTGTCAAACAAATATCAACGTTGCGTGCCTAAAAATAAAGTTTAATAAATAACCGGAGACGCGCGCCTCTTTCCGCTTAGACCGAGGTAATGGAAGTTTATTTATTTTCATCTCTATTTCAACTGATGCAAGGTCGATATTTTTTTTTCGAAGTGACCAATGAGATTAATCTATGTGGACCTTTGTGCGTGGGCATGCGAAGAATTATTTTTATCCAACTCAAACTCAAACTCAAAGCATTTATTTCAATTAAACCATTTACAGGCACTTTTGAATTGTCAAAGAGTCTGTCAGTTAGTCAGAGAGTTGAAGCTAGTTGCCCATTCCGAAATGTAGATCTCTATGGAGAAGAACGGGCAAGAAACTCCAAGCACACTCTTTTAAAAATGAAAGAAAGAAAGAAAGAAAGAAAATACATTTATTCAGCACAGACTAAAAGGCACACAATATACATAATATACAGCAGATAACAAAATAAAAATGGATATAGATATTACAAAATCCTGGGTACAGTATTCATGTTGCTTCTATATGTGAGAACAATGTAAAACAAAAAATAATAATCAAAAGCAATTCAAAATTTAAGATTAAAAATAAGCTCTGGCAAATAAGAGGTGACCAGTCTCAACTGACGGCGCCCGTTCACGAACATGACATGTGGATCAGCACCATCCAGCTCAACCATTTTATAGGGAACCGAATGATCCAACACACGTGCCACCATCAGTGAACCATTTAAGTGAGCATGTCATACTCTTATCTGCCATGCTATTTCAAGTCAACATACATCATACCATACTAAACGGCTCCATGGTACTCACATTTACAAAAAATGAAAAAATGCTTCTAAATTATACAAAACTAGTTTGCAAAGAAATTGAGCAATTAATATAATATTATTTTCAGCTAAGTTAAATAAGAATAAACAATAAGTTCGTAATGTCAGGAAAAAAAAATTAGTAAATAGGGCTTTTTGACGACTTCCAAAAAAAAGGAGGTCTTCTAAAAATATTATTTAAATTGCAATAATATCACGATAATCTATTATGACTTCCAAACAAATAAATAAATAATAAATTACTTGACTTTGAATATAATTTTTTTTATCGGCGTATGTATGTTTGTCCACGCATTTCTCCGAAACTATTTTCTTTGTCAGTACAAGATAAGCGTGCGCGGCTCCCGCTCCCGACCCGCCCCGCGCCCGACCCGCGCTCACGTTTCATGTGATGGCATCCATATAATACAAGGAATTAAAAAATATCCCGACCAGCGCCCGACACGCACCGCCTTGTGTGTGTTTTGTCTTTAAGAAAAACAAATTGAAAAATATTTGGGGTTCGGATTCAATACATGCCGTTTTAAGGCGAAATGGGACTGACGAGAGCCGAGGGTGGTGGTATGTCCCCGCCCGCGCGGCAGTCTAGTGCACTATGTTTACAAATATTTAATTTTAACATTTTATTTGTGTTTATATAGAAAAAATAAGTCCATAATTCCTTAAAGTATTTAATAGTGAACACGTAGACAACAATTTATTACGATTGCTTTGATAACAATCGAATGGAATAGGTTTTTCTCTTTAAAAAAGCAGATTTTAAGGAAACTTTGCGGTTTTTTTGTAACGAAGAAAGTTTTGTCAATCGTGTTTCGGGCCTCATACTTCACTAAAGACACTCTTCAATTTTCGTAATCATAAAAAAAAAACGCAAATACGTTGTTATTTTAAGAGAAACATTGATTTTTCGTGAAGTCGAAACGCGTCAAATCATCTGCTTTGGAACCATTTCGCCTTAATACTAACGAATTATATTTTTTTACAGAATGTGGCTGAGCAAGCGAGGCATGCTGCCGCCCAGACTGATAGTGCTGAACTAAAACAAGACTGAACGACGTTCGAGGGACACTCTTACAGCCTCCTATTGTGATGCGAACAACAAGAAAAATATTATTCAAGTGTCATGTGTCAAAGTTTTCGAGATGGTCGCCTGTGACTGACAGATCGACGAACATTTAGGCAAACATTACCCTTTTTATTTATTTAAATGCGGCGGAAAAAAAGTAATATATAAAAAGTTTTTATTTGTGTTAAATCTTTTGAAATTTATAGTCTGTGACTAAATGGCAGATAATATTTCAATAATGTCAAATTGTCTCGGAGATAACCGCCTGTGACAGACAAATCAAACACGACTTCAGTATGAAACATAAACATATTCTATTTTTTATCTAATTACAAAATATCACTATGCATATCAACATTTTTTTTTTTTTTAATTTTTTACATTTTCTCAAATATTTTTGCTTTTCTTGTTCAAATATCGCATCACAATAAGAAACTGGTTGTGTTAGTTATAGAAATGTAATACTGTTAGTATTAGATGATTTAACAACTGCGGTTAAGCTACCGACGCTGAGGTTTGGAAAATGATGGGTGTGCACACCCCGAAAGATATTCGGTGATCTGTCTGCTCAGAGAAGGGAAGATGGGTCACATTGAGGTTAAATTACCATCGTAGAGGCTTAGAAAATGATGGGTGTGCACTAAAAATGAATGATAAATGCTTAAAAATGTATTTAAGCTGAGGTAGCAGAAATGATCTAGCACTAACACGTATCAGACTGTCTAAGTATGTTGGAAAAGGAAAAATAATACTAATATGTAGTGTCTAGGGACAAGTTTTTGTATTTTTCTTACATTTCGACACTCTCCGCGTTCGGTTTGTTAGTTTTAATGCTGTCTGGGGGTAGGCAGAGATTTAACCGACTTAAAAAAAAAAGAATTATAATGGATTGAGATTATTACTTTCCTATCTAGGAGGAGCTCGTGGCTAAGTAATAACAGCCGCACGGGTCGATCCATCAGGTTAAGCTACGCTTGCCGGGGTTGGTCCGTGGGTGGGTGACCATCTTAACATATCGAGACTCCTCCGTGCCTCGGAAAGCACGTTAAGCCGTTGAGCCCGGCTGTCATTCGTGGATCTTTGACAGTCGTTACGAGTCGTCAGGAGCCCGAAAGTCTGACAACCAGTCTTACCAAGGGGTATCGTATTACCCAGTTACTGGGTTGTGGAGGTCAGATAGGCAGTCGCTCCATGTAAAATACTGGTATTCAGCTGCTTCCGGTTAGATTGGAAGTCGACCCCAACATAGTTGGGAATAGGCTAGACAGATTCACTTTCCTATCTTGGTCTAAGAACCTTTTTTGCCGACAAACAGCGATGTTGTGTTCTGTTTTAAAGGATACGGGTGTAAGGAATGATGTATTTTTTTTAATAAACATTTTTTTGTTTGTGCAAATAATATTTAAAAAAGTGTAAAAACTAGTCAAGTTATAAATATTTTAAAATAAAAGCTAAACGAAGACGGCATTATCACACGAGTGACGTCACGACTATCAAACTTCATACTAGCGCCATACATTGTCCGTACCGCGTTACATGGACTGTGTGTAGCTTCTCTATATTTCCATTGATTTACAGATATTTTCGATTATTTCATTTTAAATAAGAAATCCCTGAAATTAAATTATTTCTTTGAACATCCCAACTATTATTATGAATGCGAAAGTGAGTTCGTTTGTATATTTGTTTCGCTTTTACGCCAAAACGGATAAACCATGAACTGGGTTAGTTCATAGTATACTTTTTATCCCGATAGTACCTTCCCAAGGGATAATTTTCTCAACGCGGGCGAAGCCTAGGGCAAACGCAAGTTAATAATATAAAGGCCGATTTTTCCATCGCTAGATATCTTTATCAGAGAAATAATTTTGAATTTCTGACAGTTTTTTATTCCACAGATAAAAGATATCTGAAAAACATGAGACATTTCGGCTTTGTCTCTGTAAATGTCAAAAGGCTATCAGGTGAGCCATCTGTCAGAATGTTGGATGTCTCTCTGCCTACCCTACCTCTTATTGCTAACAAACCAAACGCCATAGGTAATGATAAAACTATTGAATATTTTTTTATATTATCAATATAGTATGTAAGAAGAACACTACATTTAGCTTGTTTTTAGTTGTGTTTGTACATGTATTTGACAGAATTTGTATTGAAACGCTTTCGTTTTTTTTAATGCAAGCACATTGAAATTTTACGAAAAAGTTTTTAGTTCGCGAGCTACTTGAATATTTCTTAGGGCGTTCGCTACGGTAGGCGTGCGCACGCGGCACCTCGCGTGTTTGTATTGAAAGATAGTATGAGCAGCGCTCTCTGGTGCGGGCGCGTGCCACGGGTTTGTACGAATTGCGGGCGCACGCTCCGCGCACCCGCCGCGTGCGCACGCTTACCGTAGCGAACGCACTTAGTTGTCCGGGTCGGCAGGTATCGGCACACCCGGGCGGCAAAACCGAATATGTTGATATACAGGATGTCAGACATATACAAATACAACTATTTAATTTTTCTTTTTTTTCTATTTAGTATTATGAGATAAGCATAATACTTATCATTACCTTCGCCATTTAAAAGAAATCACATGTCATTATATCTGTGGTTAAAAAAAAAACTTATTTATTATCTGCGGCGGTGTTGCCATGTGTTGGAAATTAATTTCTACCACACGCCAGCACTGGTAGTATATTTTATTATGTCAAAAGTTTTAGTTTAAAAAAAGGTATAGTAATGTTTTTCTGTTATTAGAAGAATCGGCTAGATTGTTTTTTATCTTTGATAATTGTGGTGGATAGGTGAGCGATGCGTTATGGATAAAAGTTATTTTATTTAGTTTCATCTTTTCTATGCATCCTATTGTCCGCCTAATCTGTCCCACTGTTGGGCTAAGTCATTCCTCTTTCATTTTAATTTCTTGCCAGTTCTTCATAAATACTTCCGGACTCGTAAATCGAGACACCCCGCTTTTTTGTTGTAATAAGTTCTATAAGTTTTTAAATGGTTGTGAATTCAAATTTGGAACAACGGGGAAACCAAAATGATGGCCAGAATGGCGACTTCAAATCTGCAACAAAACTTTTTCTTTGAATTAACACTATTTTGATGTTAAGGGCGTTTATATCTTAAATGGAAATGCACGGAGGCTCTATCGATTTATTAGTCAAGGAGTGTATATTCTATTTGTTTTGGTTTAAATTCTTACTTACAGATACCTACATTAAATTACTTAAGCAAGGGTTTTTTTAGAAGAGCGGTGGCCGCCACATCGCGGCTGTAATTAACTGGAAAATGACGTCACTGAAACGTTATTTATGAAATTAAGTTGGTGTGCAGTCAAACCCCGCTGCCATCATGTTCATGGCGGCCCCCGCACTTCTAGAAAACCATAACTTTATTATACCATAATACTTCGTTTATCCGTATTCACTACAAAGAATGTGATAGTAAATTAGAAAAAAAATATGCTAAGAAAAAAAAAACTATCGCTTTTGCTTTCGGCTGTATTCGTGTATCGTTGCAAACGTTCGGGAACGTTCGTGCATCTTCGGACAGCACTCGGAACTCGAACTTTTTGATTTACTATCACAGATTGTAAATATATATGTTGTGTCATTTTAATCATTAATTCTTAAGCGCTTAAAATATAAGGATATGCATTTTATTAAGAATCTTGTTTTATTTCTAGTAATTCTCTCCTTGACGTTCCTTATAAACTCCATTCACACAGTGCAAGTTGCCTGTGGCATGCTATAAAAATACATTCAACAAGCCCCCTGGTAATGTCATTAAAAATATATAATAAGCTACCCGAATCAATAAGAAAAGTAAAAAAACTACCTATTTACGAATAAATTAAAAACTTTATTAATAAGTAAATGTTATTATAGTGTCAATGAATATTGAGATGATAAATCCTTAAAGCACACGTAAATTTTTTGCGCCGAATCCCAGTGAGCCCGACCAGAGTGATCCAGTATCGGCTGTGCCAGCCTCTATCCCGGTTGTTGCTGCTGCGAAGACCGCAAGGTTAAAGCGTGTTGCTGCTTTGAAGAAGTGATTTCTTTGTGATGTTTTATTCAAAGTCCGGGTAATATCATGTTTTGTTGTTTTGTTTTTGATTCATCTTCAGTGAATCTAATATTTTTAATTTATTTGTTGCTTGGAATAGACTGTCACAAGTCACAATTTCTGTCACAAGTCACAATTTCTGTCACAAGTCACAATGTCTGTCACTGTCACTGTCAGTGTCAGTTTAAAGCAGATTCCTAAAGTGCGTTCCGTTTTTCGTGACGCTGCAATTACAGAATGTGACTGGCAGAATTATTTTTATATGTATATAATGAAATGTTTTAGTTATGTTTTTTGTTTTTGTTTTTAACTCTTTTGTTATCCGGACTGCGGTACGTTTTTTATTACTTAGCTTTTATAACGCAACCGGCAGGTGGACTTGCTATACGGCTTATTTTATTTTATAATTAGATTTTTATATACTTAATTATGTTATTATATCAGGTACTATTTATGTCTATCGATAGCAGTGATGTCCGTGTCCGAGTCATGGCTTAAACCTTGTCTCCCTTCAACTAGTTACTCTCTTCCCGGCTTCCAACTTATAAGAAATGACCAGTCGGTTGGTGGTGGTGGTGGTGGTGTTGCCATATATCTCCGCGCGCATATTCCCTACACTGTTATCTATGTGTCAGCGCAGCCACCGCCACCTAATGTTGGTGAACTGTAAATTACTACTTGGCGTCTATTATTGTCCCTCTTTACGCGTTAATTTTTTTTCATCTTTTGAAAATCTCTTGGAAATGCTGATCCCTTCTTACATTCATAGTATCATCATGGGTGACTTTAAACCTGTCTTCTGAAAAAAGACTATCGCTCTTCTTCTCTGACTAATATGTTAGCTTCCAGTAATTTTTCCATTCTTCCACTGAGTGCCACTCACCATTTTCCTAACTCAACACCTTCACTTCTTGACTTGATTTTTGTCTCTTCTCTTGATTACGTCGCAAAGCATGGCCAATGTTCAGCCGATGCCTTTTCCTATCATGACCTGATTTTTCTGTTAATATTTTTACGGCTAAACTTATCGAGCTTTATGATCATCACGCACCTGTTCGAGCAGTTAAGGTTAAACATTTGCCGGCGCCGTGGCTCACGAATGAGATTAAAAAGCTTATGCACAAAAAAGTAACGGCAAAGTCTAAATTTAAACGTAGGGCTAACGACGCTAACAGAGAACACCTTTCAATACGTAATCACTGTAATAAGGTGTGTAGGAATGCTAATCGCCAACATATTCATACTTCTGTCCAAAATGGGGACGCATCCAAAGTTTGGAAATTTCTTAAATCGTTGGGGGTCGGTAAAACTGGACAAGAGACAATCCCTAAAGACATAGACATTGATGCAATGAATAATCATTTTACTGCTTCGTCCAATTTTGATAGGACAATAAAATTGGATACAATGAATTATCTTTCTTCACTTCCGACTCCCAGTTATTCTCCATTTGTTTTTAGTCAGTTCTCCGCATGTGATGTTAAGAAGAGCATTCTCTCGATCACTTCCAATGCAGTTGGAAGTGACTGTATCAGCCGTAATATGTTAATCCCTGTGCTGGATGTCATCCTTCCCGTCATTTGTCACATTCTCAATTTTTCTGCGTCTAGTGGTGTCTTTCCATGCTCATGGAAAGATGCTGTAATAATTCCGTTACCTAAAATGTCTAATCCCACATCCTTTTCCGAATACCGTCCAATATCCGTCCTACCATTCCTATCCAAAGTCCTTGAACGGTTAATTCATAGTCAACTAAGCACTTTCCTCTCTAAAAATAATCTCCTCAACCCCTTCCAGACTGGCTTCCGTCCTGGTCATAGCACCACCACAGCGCTTCTGAACATTACGGATGATATAAGGTCAGCCATGGAAAACGGTAATCTAACGGTCTTAGCTTTGTTCAGTAACGCTTTTAATACTGTTGATTTTGATGTTTTGCTTGGTATTCTATGCTCTCTTAACATATCTCCATCGGTAATTGACTGGTTTCGTACTTACCTGTTCGGTCGTCGGCAACGCATTTGTATTGGAGAGATCTTGTCTCCCTGGAGTAATACTTCTGCCGGTGTACCTCAGGGTGGCGTTCTATCCCCTTTACTTTTTGCAGTTTTTATTAACTCAATCTCCGACGAACTAATTTCTTCCTACCATCTTTATGCAGATGATTTACAAATTTACTCGCGAGCTCCTCTTGGAAATCTGTCTGAGGCTATCTTAACGATTAATCGTGATCTGGCCCGCATATGCGACTGGAGCAAGAAATATGGACTTATGGTCAACCCTATAAAGACGCAGGTTGTGGTAGTGGGCAGTTCTAGGATGGTCTCAAGGATCGACTGGACGACTCTTCTCCAAGTTTGTTTTGACCATTCCGTTGTTCCCTTTAGTGAGAAAGTTAAAAACTTGGGGATATTCATCGATAAGAACTTCTCTTGGACTGCCCAGCTGCAGGAAGTTAGCCGCAAACTATTTGCATCGGCTGCATCTTTGAAGAGATTACGTAATTTTCTACCGACTGCCACCAAGATTGCTCTTGCACAATCGCTTCTTTTACCCATCCTTGACTATGCTGATGCCAGCTATCTTGACCTTACCCAAGACCAACTCGATAAACTTGAGCGGCTTCAAAATGTTTGTATAAGGTTCATATTCGGTTTGCGTAAATATGACCATGTTTCCGAATTTCGTGTGAAACTCAAGTGGTTACCAATCCGCCTTCGCCGGAATGCTCATATTCTTTCCCTTTTGTTTAATGTGCTTTTTTCCCCTCTCACCCCTCTGTATCTCAAGAATCGTTTCCAGTTTCTTTGTGACTCCCACACGAAATTCTTAAGGTCATCAGATAACTTAAAGCTTAAAATGCCTATGCATTCCACAACTTTCCTCGACAAATCCTTCCGTCCAGGCCGCTCGTTTGTGGAATGCATTGCCAGTAGAAATAAAACGCGCGCAGTCGATACTAGTGTTTAAAAGACTCGTTAAGGAACATTACTTGTCGTTGTGATCTTGTTTTCGTAATTGTGTAGTTATCTATAGTCATAATTAATTTTTCGTTGCTTATATACTTATTTCGTATGTATGTATGTACATACATACATACATACGAAATAAGTCTATTATTATTTAGGATATGTATGTATATGTGTATCTATTTTAGTATATTGTAGACTTATTATTTGCACCTACGACAGCCCCATTTTATGTCCAGGCAGATCACTGTCCATTCCAAGGTTGCCTGGAAGAGATCGCGGATAGCGATAAGGCCGCGCATTGTATATTTTGTTATTTTCTTTTGTTATATATTTTTGTGGTGTACAATAAAGTATATATAAATAAATAAAATACCCAAAAAATGTTTTTTTTTTTGTAATATTATTGTGGTAGATTATAAGATGAACAATAAGTCCTCTCTTATATACTTTTTTTGCTGTGCCCGACAGGGTCCACGTCTCCACGATTGTTCATACGCAAATGTTTACCACCTAAGCAAATACATTGTGGAATGCAATAAAGAATTGAAATTGACTGGCAACGTCAAAACATCACGGTTGCATGATACGGGCAAGTAAGTTGCCGTTCAAAACTGTTAAGGGCGTAAACAGCATTTACAATAGCATCGCACTTTCAATGAAATCGCATTACATTCTGGCATGAAAATTGTCTATCATCATAACCGAACGAAAAAAGTAAAAAAGTCGTGAGAAGACTAATAAAATAACTTTGTCTTTCATTGACTTTAATGTGCCCTGGTGGCTGGGAATGTCATGCTCACTCAAATGTCTCGCTGATGGTGGCCCTTTGTTGGATCATTTAGCTCCCTTCAAAATGGTTGAGCTGAATGGTGCTGATCCATGCGTCATGTTCTTGAACGGATGCCGTCAGTTGTGACTGGTCATCTCTTAGCTGCCACGGCTTATTTTAATTGTTGAATTGCTTTTTGTTTTTATTTTATGATTGCGGACGCTTTTAACGTGCTTTCTACATTGTTCTCACATGTACAATTTCAACATGAATGAGGTAACCATTATATTGTAACAATATTTTGATTTAAAAGAGAGTCCATGGAGTTTCTTGCCCGTTCTTCTCCATAGGTACCTACTACGCTTTGGAATGGGCAACTAGCTTCATATTTCTGACTGACTGACTCCTTGACAATTCAAAAGTGCCTGTAAATGGTTTAATTGAAATAAATGCTTTGAGTTTGAGTTTGAAAATTGAATGAAGTATTTGGCGGCGCAATCACAGGTAATCCGAACGTGAATGTGCTATAAGGCACGCGATTGTTGCTCTTGAATGTTCCAGAAACTTGCACCTTGTGTAAAATGCGAAATGAACATCACTGTTTTCAGTGAATAAAATAAGCTTTTTAGAGGGGGAATGGTATAAACGTAGATTTTCTGGCATTTCAACATGAAAACCGTTACTTGTGTCGTACAAAGTAAGTGAACATTACCACCTAGCTGCCACCTAGGCCTCTGCATGCTTTGTGAAATTAATGAAATAAAAAGAAATAATTAAAAAATGAAAAAACACGACTGCCCTGCTAAAAAACCAACTAAAAAGTAAAAAAAAGGTGATAAAATTGTCATTGCAGTCGGGGGACTGTTCTGTGGAATACTTTTTTATCTAAGAGGTCTCCCGACTGCTATAGCAATTTTATCAACTTGTTTTTTACTTTTTAGTTCGTTTTTTAGTAGGGCAGTCGTGTTTTTTAATTATTTATTTTTATTTTATACATTTTAGTGACAAGTTTTATTCTTTTAGAAAGTTTAAGTACATTTTTTGTTTACCGCTATGCAATGGTTGGCATTTTGTTAATGTTAACAATTTCTTTTTATTACTTGCCTAAGTATACTGTGTGATGATTCATTCATTCAATCGTTTGCAGCCAAAGATGAAATGTATTTTTTACATGTACCTACACCCTACCTATTTAAAATTTATGTCAATAAATTATATAGTTTTGAAATGTGCTCATCAAGGCCTTCAATTGGATACCCATATTGTAATTTTTATTTTTCACGTTTGAAAATGAAGCAGTATTGTTTTTTTTTTTTTAAACATGGCCTATGTCACTCGGGATAATGTAAGGATCATCTAACGATACCTACCCCATACATCCAAATCCGTTCAGGCATTTTAAAGTTATGGTGGAATAAAGAAACTCATATACATACATACATACATACGTGAACCCAGAAAACATTACACCTTTTTGGGCAGTCGTGTAATAATTGACTTCACTCCATGGACATAATATACCATACCTCCTTTCTCTTACTCTTTTTTTACTTTACTACTTTTAGAGACAAATTGAAAATATTTTTTTATAATGGCAACAAGTTCAAGTGTCTAGTCCATCTGACTGCTGTCAGGTAAAACTACATGCCTGTGCTACCTACATTCTCTGTGCTGTGAGGGCCAGAGCAGACTAGGTACAAAAAATGTACTTTTTGGTAGGTATTCTAAGAGAGTAGATACATTCCTGGGGCTGGGGGCAGTCTTTACTACAAAATCTCAGGTGAGTGATATTCCTTGGGTGGTTGCAGTTAGTAGAGAAAATGATGTGGAAGAGCATTCTACAATGTAACTGTGATTAGCCTTTTTGAAAAGTTGCCTATGTTCTTCTCCAGTCCCAGGCTACCTATCTTTCAGAATCGGTTCAGGAGTTTATGGTGAGAAAAGACGCGGGTTCCCGGTAAGGACAAGTGGATACCTATAAGTGCGAGTAAAATAGCCCTGTATTAACTTATGCGCTTACCGATACAGAAACAGGTAAAATTGTTTTTTCCGTAGCTCAACCTGCAGCAATACCTATGTAACGGAAAACTTAGTAACTAGCTTTAGTACCTACCCTAAACTCGTAAAAAGCGTGCGTTAAAAGGTAACAGAGTTACTTTTGTGTTATTTAATAATTATTAGTACCTTTCGATGTAGTGGGTTGGTGGTAAGCGTAACAGCAGGGAAGAGCTAAAATAGAGTCAAATGCCTTCTCCTCCAGTTTCTCTGTTTATTGAGTAACGGTTAGGTCAGCATAAAACACTCGTTATAAGAAATGAATTGTTGTTGCTAAGGATGTAGCTGAAAGATTTTGTAAATGAATATACATAAATCGCACAGTGATTTAACGTTTCTATGTACATAATGCTTATGAGAAACATACGTAGTTTTTATGGGGAAAACTAATCACTTTAGTAGATTGGGCTATTGAGGTTAAAATGACCTCAGGTTGTTTTTATTTGTGTAGTCTAGGTCTGGAGGTAGTATTAGCATGCTTATAATGCTAATGCTGAAAATAGTACGACGTGACATACGTGAAGAATGTGGATATGCCAACGGTTTTACCAAAACTTACGTCGGGTGTATCAATCCTAGCTTCCAGAATTTATCAAAAATATATTTTTGGTTATATCTTTTGTTTAAATTTTTTAAATTATTAATGTGAAAAAAAGAAGTCAGCAGTAAGTTAATATTTCACATAATTCAAGCGTGTAACCTACGATAACCCACAAGAAATCGAAGGAAACGAAACGTATAATATTGGTTACGAAACGCAAAACCATAAACTTCAAAACTTTCAACTTCATTATCTGTAACAAAACCTGTCAAAGTTTCAATGGCGGACGACCTCGTATTCTGATCGTAACAAAACATATTTTCACATTTTACCGATCGAACATAATTTAAACGCTACATGAAATTAATTTCCACCGAGTAAACAACAAAAGCGGTGTATAATGTCCACTGTCGTGTCGGACTGCTTCACAATCGGCAGCATAGTAGCAACGCGGACATGCTATAATGAAAATATCGAGGGCGAAGTTCTAGCTTTCGATCCTCAAACGAAGATGCTGATTCTCAAATGTCCATCTTCCAGCGGCAATCCTAAACGCCATGACGTGAATATCGTGAACCTATCGCTGGTCAGTGATGTGCAAATCAAGAAGGAAGTCACCACGGCTCCTGAGCCACCACAGTCTCTAAACCTACACAGACTAAACACACGAGTTCGCAATTCAATAGAGAATAAGAGAAGATTAGTGAGTATACATCCTCTATTTTACAGCCTTTTTAGTGTTTCGCGGTATTTTTTTATAAAACGTGGTTTTTGGGTGATGAAATTGTTTATATAATTTGTCCTCCTTTTGGGCTATACTTGAGATAGTTTCCGGTTCTAATATGAACTGATTTTGGTTAAAACTTGTATGTAAGCTAGTCGAAATAGTAAGTTGTAGTAGATAGGCTGGGGAAAGTTGGAGAAAGTGCTGATTGTGCTAAACTTCTTGTTTGTGATTTCCACGGAAGTTGCCGTTCGTGCAAGCATTCGTTAAACCATCCTATCATGTTACCCGCTAGGATTAGCAGAACTGACTGTCCAGGGGGAGCCATACTAAAATTTGTTCAAATGTTAATATGATGTTACGAAATTCATAGATCTTTGACAGTTGTTAAGGGTAGTCAGAAGCTGGAAATTCAGAGAACCAGTCTTACCAAGGGGTAGCGTGTTACCCAATACCTGGGCTGTGGAGGTCAGATAGGCAGTTGCTACGTGTAAAATACTGGTATTCAGCTGCATCTGGTTAGACTGGCAGCAGACTGACCCAGCTGAGATGATGATGACAGTTCTCACATACCACACCACCTAATTCCCACCATATCACATTCCAGGTTTCAGCCCTATCAGCATGCTTGGACCCTGAGGGTCAGCGGCTGTTCATGGCGATTGCTCGGGTCATTGACGACGTGTCCTGGGCCGGCCAGAACATCAGAGTTTATAATGAAGTTATTATTACACCCCCTTATAAGGTACATTTAGTTTAATGCAACTATTACACCCATATACTCAAACAACTCGGGTCTTCTACGGACTGTACTTCGGAGAGTATGCGCAAGAGCTCCACAATATGATCCCACCATCTCCGTTTCACTATCAGACTACCAGGCACACTGTGGGGTACCATCAAGCACTTGGTGGATATACCGTCTAGTTGTACTAAGCACTTCTCCTCCACATTTATTATGTGGAAAGTTTGGAACTCTCTGTCAGTGTCTGTGTTCCCTTCCACGTATAACCCATCAGCCTTCAAAGCAAGGGTGAACAGGCATATTCTGGGCATGCGCGTTCCATCATAAACCTCATCTGGTTCTTTCCATCAGACAAGATTGAGCGCAAGATCTGTCCCATAACTCGATAAAATAAAAATTAAAACGAACGAGAAAAAAAATCTGCTGTTCCCTAAATTTTAACGAGATATTCGAACAAAAATATGTAGGGAACTACTGATTTTTTTTCGCGTTTTCTGGGTTGGTCCCATAATGAAAGTTGTTCTTAATGATGAGTACAATGACTCCTTAAGCGATTTCGGGTATGAAAAGATACACCTTATATTAAGTTTTTCTACAAAATACTTCAATATTGGCCCCTTTCTTATCTATCTTTACATAAATATATTATTTTCTGTTCCAGGTTGACAATGTCATAGGCGAAAAAGAATCCAAACCATACAACTATATTAAGAAATTCGTGGAGCGACATTGGCGTGACCACCGCGACCACTCAGGGCCTAACTCCAGCCAACATCAGTAGATTATTTTAATTATCCCTTGAGGAGACGCCATGTTGAGTTATGCAATACTAGCTTCCGCTTCGCCCGCGTGGTATGTCGATAAAAAGTAGCCTATGTCCTTCCCCAGGATGCCATCTACCTCCTTGCCAAATTTTATCGAAATCCGTTCAGTGGTTTAGGCCTGAAAAGGTAACAAGACAGACAGACATAGATACTTTCGTATTTATGATATTAGTATGGACTAGCCTTGTCCCAGACCTTGAAAATCTACATTTCAGCCGAAACACGTCCACTATAGGACATAGGCCTCCCACAAGAGTTACAACACAAGAATACATTTAATTGAGAAGACTCTTTAAAAAAAATCGCGTGCAAATTGCATTCACAAATAATTTTGTTTAAAATTTATGTAATATCGAAATGTAACTTTAATACTTACAGATAAAGGTCAAATTCCAGTAAAACTTTATTATTGTTATGGTTTTTTCAATTGCAATAATAATTTATTTAAGTCTCATCTTAATATTAGTGCTAGGATTTTGGACTTATAGTTGATTTAGGTCTGAAATCACCAACCCATCATTGAACAAGCGGTGATCAATGCTCGTGCCTTCTGCATGAGAAGAATATAAATGGTTTTATTATATTACTAGCTGCGTCCCGTACTCTACGTCCCCGTATAAGTCTCGATCCACCCAGGTACCCTACATGAGATTGTCAGCAACACCAAGGCGTTGCTGGCCTTCTTAGAGAAGTTGGGGTGGATCGAATAAGCGATTTCCCACCCGTACGCAAAATACGCGCTTTGACGTGGAGTTGGGATATTATCCCATATTACCTATTACCTAAGTGTCGATTCCGTGGGAATATCGGGATAAAAAGTATCCTATGTCCTATTCCAGGTCATGGTCTACCCATGTGCCAAATTTCATCCAAATCCGTTCTGCCGTTCTAGCGAGAAAGCGTAACAAACAAACTCACTTTCGCATTTATAATATTAGTTAGTTTTACATTCCTTTGCATAAAACCTCTTACACAATACAAACTATAGATTAGAAATCCACATTTTTATCATCAGGTGTACCTATAGTACATCCACATTTCGCCAGTTATGTTAGATGAATCAGCAATACAACTCCTTAAGTTCATATGAGTGCCAAATGTCATGATTTCATGAAATAGTCATTCAATATACTTTTATAAACCTAGAGAGTTGTATTGCTGATTCTAATGTTTATAATTCTGTAAAGCCATATTTGTTACGGTCGCGAATCCTATTTTAATCAACACACAACCTGATACTGAACTGCAAATCGCAAAAAACGTAAGAGAAATTGAATTTGGCGGCTACCTTTAAGCTTTCGCCAGTCCCATCTAATACGTCCTAGAATTAACAAATTCAAGATGGCGTCTTCTCAAGTAAAATTCAGTCCCGACTGATATCACCACCAAATAATATACAGAAACACATGTTAAGTTGAAACAACTGATTTTGTAGCATCAATCTGCCTGCCTTTTCCCAACTATGTTGAGGTTGGCTTCCAGTCTAACCGGATGCAGCTGAATACCAGTATTTTACATGGAGCGACTGCCTATCTGACCTCCACGACCCAGTTACTGGGTAACACGATACTACGTGGTAAGACTGGATGTCAGACTAGCTACATTTAATGAGTATACAATATGCTGTAACAGTAAAAATCCTTTTTTTTTTTATCTTCAGTATGTCTTACTAATTATTTAGTAATGTTTTTATATTAAATGCAGCTTACACCTGTGCTTTTATCATTGGTATGTAATGCATGATCATATCACCAAATGAAATCAGTTGTTTTAGCGAATTAAATGAAATTGTTGATACAAATGAAATAAAAAAAGGTTGGAACGAAGTTACTTTTGCAACTTCGTTCTAACACTACAATCATTATACAGGGTGGTTTGGAAAGCAAAGTCTAACTTTAAAATACAGGGTTACATTTTAGTCGTTTTAATCCTCTTAGTCATTGTACTCATCATTATGAAAAACGTTCACTATGGGACCAAGACTGAAATAGCGAAAAATAAATCAGCTGTTCCCTACATTTATGTATGCATAGCTCGTCAAAATGTAGGTAACAGTTGTTTTTTTTTCGCGATTTCACGGGTACTCCCATAGTGAAAGTTGTTCCTAATGATGAGTACAATGACCCCTTAAGACGATTATAACGACTAAAATTTAATCCTGTGTACAGGTTGTGAGAAATTCTGCATCCTTTTAAAATTGGATCTTGCCTTTCAAATACACACGATATTTTATTTTATTTGTATCCCAAAATGTACTGCAGTCAAAATTAACCAAGACAAGAATTCCAGAATTATGTATTTTATTGTTTTTCCCTGAAATCCGAGAACTTATTGTTTTGTCACTTTCTACAAATTTTAGTTTTTTTTTTTTTTTGTGAACCTCCAATGTAATTAGCAGGAAGACTTTTTGGATGTGAAGTTTAATTTTGACGTGATTAATATTTTGAAGAACATTGTGAATCTAAGTTTGAAATCACCAACCTCTCTTGAGCAGGGTGGAGCCTTAGTAATAGGGTCCCATTTTACCCTTTGGGTACCGAACCCTAAAACTGGTGGCATTAATACTTAATAATGCGATACCTGCATAATATTTTGTACAGTTGTTTCACAGTTGCTTAAACTCTGATTTAGCCTCATTGTCAACTCAAACTCAAAGCATTTATTTCAATTAAACCATATACAGGCACTTTTGAATTGTCAAAGAGTCGTTCAGTTAGTCAGAGAGTTGAAGCTAGTTACACCCATTCCAAAACGTAGATCTCTATGGAGAAGAACGGGCAAGAAACTCCAAGGACACTCTTTTTAAAATGGATATAGATATTACAAAATCCTGGGTACAGTATTTTTGTTGCTTCGATATGTGAGAACAATGTAGAACAAAAAATAATCAAAAGCAATTCAAAATTTAAGATTAAAAATAAGCTCTGGCAAATAAGAGGTGACCAGTCTCAACTGACGGCGCCCGTTCACGAACATGACAACATCAAAGTGATCTTTATTCTCCTTGTAATAAGGTCGCTGGTGGGTTGTTACTTGTGTTGCTGGCAGAGTTCAAATATGTGTGAAATGACTGTATGTTCAAATCTTTTCTTTCTTTTTTATAATTTTTTTGTCGAATATAACCTTTAAAATTATTTTTTTGTTAACATGCAATTAATTTTTTAGAAATATCAGTTTTTTTTTTGCCAAGCATGATTATGGCAATATTTCCCAATAATATCTGGTTTAAAGATACGTCTAAGTAAATAACAAAACCTATCGTAAAAAAAATCAAGAACATTTTCAGAAGAAAAATATTTTTCAGTCAGAATTGAACTTTATGTCCTAGTAATAAGGTCGTGTTTACATCTGGCGTCGATTTTTGGAGTAAAGTATATAGTAATACTATTTATATACTGTTGGATTAAGTAATAGTGAAAAATTATTTAAAAAAAAATTGAAAAATTGTTTTACTGTGTTTCATTTTTCACCTTTAAAACCTACGACCAAATAAAAAACCAAGATAAAGCGCTGCGAACAATCCAGTGAAGCATGCCAAAACTACACCACCGCTCTGTGCATACACGCACACATTTACAACCATTTACAATCAAACTACACCAAAATATGTGCACACATGTTTACGAAACCGGCCTCACGTCACTGTTGACAGCGTTCTGTCTTGGTTTTTTATTTGGTCTGAGGTTAAAACAAGGCACAAACTGCGATTGAGACAGCTTGGTGACGCAACGACAGGCTGCGGCCGAAATGATTTAACCCCCGACGGAAAAAGAGGGGTGTTATAAGTTTAACGTGTGTATCTGTGTGTCTGCCTGCGCCATCGTAGCTGCCGAACTGTTGAACCGATTTTGCTCGAAAAAATAACGTTTTCCGCTCAACTGTCGATTGGCCTTAATGGCCGATAACAATTAAAATTCATTGTGTCTTGTTGATGACAGTTGGAGGTTTAGATGCTTTGTTTTTGTCGGGAGTTCTTTAAATTTTAAATTTAATTTAACTTGTTCTCTTTAAAATCTCCGCAAACTTGGCGTCGAGTTGCTGAGTCGCAACGACAAGTTAGGAGAGCTGCATGCTCTCGCAGTCTCCCTACTTGTCGCAGCGACGAGATGCACGGTGCACGCGAACACCTGACGACTGTCGCACGCGGCAGGTCAGCGTCAGTCTTCGCATGATCTCCGAGCACCTAGTACCAGGGCAAGTGCAAAAGAGGATCAAACAAACCTCGCTTATCAGTCAAGATGGCGCTAAAGATGACAATGGCGCCGATTCTTTTGCCACAATATTCTCTAAACTAGACTATAAATGACTAAAATGTTATTCCTGTCAAACGACGATTTTCCATTCTGAAATTGTTTGACAGCACTCAGATGGCACTGGTGCCGATTCTCTTGTCACAAATTCTCTAAACTAAACTAAAAATCACTAAAATTTCGTTTATTCCTGTCAAACGACGATTTCCCATGCACTAAGATTGCACTGAGATTTAATTAAGTGAAAATGCTATTCTGAATTTGACGTTTTAACCTAAAATTTTGTTCTGTATCTAAAATCCTCTACCTAAATCTGACTATTTTTAATCGCAATTAAAAATGTGTGGAATTTAATTAGATGTCATGGAGTAAAATTAAAACCACCACCTCGACTTCAGTTACATAACAGAACTGTATCTATTTTTTATTTTCTTTTGCTTATATCTCGAAAACGGTGTGTCCTATCGCAAAAATAATGAAAACCCCTTATCATCAACATGTACGTAATTTTTTTTTCATATTTTCATACAAAAAGTCAAAAATTGCTTATAAAACACGTCGAGGCGGCAATTCCAGCGCGGTGCCAGCTCAAAAAAAAAACACGGGGTAGTGTAAACAAGTAGCTACCAAGTGGAGTCACGATTGTCAAATTCGATTTTAGTTGTGTCAAAATATTTTTTTAATTTAGAGAACTTTTTGTCAGAATAGCTTTAAGATTCTCATAATAAAAAGTAAGGAATTTTAGTGATAGTTTAGTTCGGTATACAAGAGAATCGGCAACAATAATAGCTCGAGACTGTAAAGGTGCTAATAGACTCATCAGTATCGGAGGATCTAGAGGTAATTCGTATAAAATTCATAAAAATAAAGAAATTCGATGTTTTGTCAAGTCGTAAAAAACGGCGCAAGTACGAGTCGGATTCGCACACGAAGGGTTCCGTACCTAATGCCGAAACTCTGTTATGGGGAACATCTCCAAATTAAAGCAGCAATAGAAATACACAATCTGTGAAAATTTCAACTGTATACCTATTGCGGTTCATGAGATACAGCCTGCTGAGTGACAGGCGGACGGACGGACAGCGGAGGCTTAATAATAGGGTTCCTTCGGGAACGGAACCCTAAAAACCGTGCAAGTCAGGGGTGGTCGCTAGTAAAAAATAAAACAAAAAGTTAAAGGTTTTAACATTTATTCCTACTAAAATCAACTACATGATTATACACGATTATTTTAATTAAATATTTATTTAAAACATTTTAAAAGTTAAGTTCGTGATGGCAACAGCATGCTGGCAAAATGATAGTTTTATTTTAGAGCATTTAAAATAAGCACTACCCACAAATTGGCATCCCAGTTAGTCCCATTATAAGGGACGCATATTGCCCTTGTAAAAGCCTGTTTTGCCTTGTAAGTAGGCGCGCCTATGGCTATCAAACGGGCATCAATCCAGACTCCGGGTTGCTACTGAGAAATTCACACTGCCTGACCTGAGAATCGCACCCAGGACCTCATGATTAACAGTAACGCTAGGGATTATTCCGTTTAATCACCCCAAAAAATCCACCCTAAGGTGGATACTCGGAAACGTATGGCCGAGAATCCACCCTAAGCCTTTAAATTCCTATTATCCAACTAGGCTTACGGTGGATATCTGTTGACCGAAAATCCACCCTAGGCCTTGTTGGATATACCGAATTTCGCGTCTGTTCGCGATAAACTCAAAAACTACTGCACCGATTTTCAAGCTGTTTTCACCAATGGATGTGGTTCTCGAGGAAGGTTTTAGTATATAATTTTTCAAGCGGGCGAAGTCGCGGGCATCATCTAGTACAAAATAAAATAGGTATTTCATTTCTTCTCAAGATAATGAAGTCTTTAATTTTATTTTAAATGCTCTTATTAGTTGTCTAATACTATCCATAAAATAACTACAATGGATATAATGTAACATTTTTAGTTTTAAAATTCTGTTTGCGTTTTTTATTTTTATTACAATAGGTACAGTCAGTATTAAAAGTGAATGATGATTATTGTGAGGTACTTGTCAAAGAAGATTAGTTTTATTATTGTGGTAACATTTTTTAAGTGAAAACATCTTTAAGTGCATTTTGCGCTCTTTTTGAACAATCAACGAAACTGAACCGTCACCATCAACTTGGTGACGCTGAATCACGTATACTCGCCGCTGAATCGCGTATACTGGGCTCCATTTGTAAGTTTTCACTTCTATCGGGCGTCATAAGAACGAACCCTCCATTTTGATTTGAATATTATCATCGACTTTTGCAGTTGACTGTACATATTTTAAGTATTTAACAATAATGATACATTATGAAAGTACAACCCCCGTTTTATTTAAAAGCGATTGTTGCGAGAATCTATCGAACTTTTTGTCGGTGAACCTGAACGCGTGGTCGCGCAAACAGAGGGCGCTTTCCGGTTATCCGAAAAAAAAAAAGTGGTATGTGCATTACGTCACTTTTTTTTTCGGTAAACCGGAATGCGCCTCTATCGCGGCCTATCGCGTGTTAGTGCGACGATCGCTTTTAAAAAGGACGCGGCGTTAAGAGTGCGATTTTCGAATAATACTGTACTACAAAATAGTGGAGAAGATGATTTTTTCTATTTTTTTTTTTTAAAGAAGTCCCTTATCGAACTTTATACTCTGCACATGCGAGAGCTACAACGAAAAAAAAGTGTAACAATTAGACCGTCACGACCCTTTTGTACGAAAACAATAGTTTCATGACGGCGATCAAAATACATACCTACATAAACTCACGCCTCCTTCCCACGGGGGTAGGCAGAAACTACAGAACCCCACCTGCTACGATCCTTACATATTCCTTTTGCCTCGTTTACGTTCAAAATGTTACATTGTTGTCGAACAAGCTATTTGGTATACAAGCTACATATATTCATTTCCCGCTACACTGCCATAATTCGTTTTGATTGTGTGTGTAATTTAACTTTTTGAGCTTATAGCTCAGGCGAATAACGTCCAGGAGTGCGGGAACGTCCGATAGGAATACCGGGGGCCCTTGGCAACAGGCAACTGAAGGAACACGGGTGGGTTTTAGTCAGTAAGAGTCTGACACGCCCTTCCAGAGCGGGAGAAGTCATTTGATGATTTCCCAACATCAAAAAAAAAAATATATACAACATTATTTTTTCTTTATGCTAAACCCGAAAAGGGGTCATTGTACTCATCATCTTGAACAACTTTTTCTATGGGACCAACGTTGAAATCGCGAAAAAAAAATCAGCTGTTCCCTACATTTGTGTTCACTTAAATCGACAAAATGTATGGAACAGCTGTTTTTTTTTTCGCGATTTCAATGTTGGTCCCATAGTAAAAGTTGTTCAAAATGATGAGTACAATGACCCCTTTTCGGGTTTAGCATACGTAAAAGGATTGTTGACTACTGAAAACACTCACAAAATTGTTTCAAGTAGTTGCCAAGTTACCCGTATACCAAATAGCTTGTTCCACTGTACATAAGTGAAAGGGACTTCATTCCACTCGGGTGTACCCCGACACTTCTCCTTTTTTCTTTCATATTCTTCTAAGTCAACTAAATAAATAATAAACATTGTTCGCTAAACAGCTACTATCGCTAAAATAGTATAGTTTCTTTTAGATTTGGATTTAGTTAGCTAAAACTAGATTTATTTTCACTAAACTTCGTTGGTGGGTTACCGACATAGCTGGGTTCTGGCCATGTTTGTCGAAGGACCGATGGCCGGTGGGGCAGACGAGTCCAGGGGGCCCACCACCACCGCTAAAGCAGTATTATTTAATCTTACTCAGTGTAAGAAAGAGATGATTTTTCTCAGGACGTATAGCTCCATCTTTTTCCCCCACGAAGCAAGATAGGTAGGCCCTCAGAGGCCCAAGACAAAGTGACATTCTATCAGCGATAACAATAATGGAAAAGGCAAAAATGTATAGGACTGACATAAACTATCGAAAAGCTTATGTCAATCCTGTTGAAAGTCGTTGTAGAAATACGAAACGCTTTCGAAGCGATTGTCACTTGTCTAGACCCTCTAGAGTGAAGACCGCGTATCGACAAGCGTAGTGTGGGACACCCTCCAGAGACGATGGACCAATGACCTTATGAAGATGGCTGGGTCAGACTGGATGCAGCCTAGGTCGATGTTTTCTATCTAACTGCGTAACTTATATTCGTAACCGATTAAGACTAATCCGTTTCATTTTGACATTTCAACAACATTCATAGCGTTATTTACGCTGTCGAGCGGATTTTTTTTTCGATTAGAAATTTGTTTCAAACTGGTTCAGATTGTGGTTGATCGTGTGTTACACAATTAGGGTGCAGTGGACTGCGATAGGGTGAGTTAAGTGATGTTAACTTCTATTTAGTCGATTTAAAATAGTTTTAGCTTTACTAAAGTTGATTATATCGAACTAAGCAAGATTGAGTGTGACTAAACATCATTTAGTTAACTAATTTCGTTACATAGTTGCTAGGGAACAGTCCTGTCATCCCTCGAAGTTCACCTGAAACGAAATAATAGAATAATTAGTTATCTTCTACATAACATCACACCTGTAATCCCCGTAGGGTTAGACAGAGGTGTACCTATAGTACACACACATTTCGCCAGTTACGTTTAAGTCCCATGTAATAGGGGGCGAGCATATTACCATCAACCGGGGACAATTTCAGACACCGAACTGGTACTGAGAAATTCAAGATGAGAAAACTCATTAAAACTTTTTTTTTTTTGAGTTTGGGTAATCATCAAATGACTTCTCCCGCTCTGGGCGGAGCGGTAGGGCGTGTCAGAGTTTTACTGACTAAAACCCACCCGTGTTCCTTCAGTTGCCTGTTGCCAGGGTCCCGGTATCCCTTTCGGACTTTCCCGCAACCCTGGCAGAGGGAATCGAACCCTTATGCTCAACAGTAGCACTTGCGACAAATATATTCCATTTGAAATAAGATTAGACATTTAAATAAACCTTTTTTACAGTCCGTTCAACCGATTTTGACTGTAGGCTTCTATACTGTAGGCATAAGGATGGCATTGAAAGCAAAAAAGTGGTTACAATACCAATTGTCTACTGCAGCTGCCATTTGTCATGCCACCAATGCAATAGAAGTCAAAATCGTTTGAACGGACGGTAAAAAAGGTTTATTTAAGGCGGATGCACTAGGGTGGCCCGCGAAATTCAAATTTTCTAACGTTTGTATGTGAGTGCATTGAATGAAAATTTAATGAAATCGTCAGTGGAGTTGTATTGCTGATTGTAATGTTTATAATTCTGTAAATCCATATTTTTTTACGGCCGCAAATAATATTTAGATCAACATACAACCTGATACTGACCTGCAAATTGCAAAAACGTTAGAAACTTGAATTTCGCGGGCCACCCTAGCGCATCGACCTTAAATGTCTAATCTTATTTCAAATGGAGTATAGACCAATGAGGCAGCAAAATGTCATTACAGCCTGACACTAGATGATCAGGCCGAAGGTGGAAGCGAGCTTCACCCGGAATCCTCAACCACAGAGGAACTGGCTATCTTACCTCTAACTGCCGAAACACAACAATGCTGTTTACATTGTTGTTATGGCGACAGACTTAGATAAGATGGTGGTAGCTAGCCAGGCGGACTTAGAACAAACCCTACCACCAACCAAACCGAGCAGAAAATTTTGTCCCTACTGGGTATCGAACCCCAGACCTCTGGGTCTGAGACATGTGGTCTAAGTAAGACCACAGAGGCGGAAAAACAATCAAGGTTTTCAGTTATATTTAAATTACATAGCATAAGCATAATCAGCCTATAATATTCCCACTGCTGGGACACAGGCCTTCTCTCTGTGAGAGGGAGCGGGCCGTAATCTACCACGCGGGCCCAGTGCGGGTTGGTAGATATCACACATGTCTTCGAATTTTTGGTTCTAGGACATGCCGGTTTCCTCACGATGTTTTCCTTCACCATTTTGAGAGCAGTGGCGATGAAATAATTTATACAAAGTAAAGTGCCTGTCTGGGTTCGAACCTACGACCTACAACTCGTAAGTCGTGGCCGTTACCACTGGGCCACCACTGCTCTCTCTCTCTCTCTAAATTACACCCTGTTTATATGTATTCAGATGCATCCGGTTAGACTGGAAGCTGACACACAGCATAGTTGGGAAACGAATAGGCAGATGACATAATGACTTCCCTTTCTAAAGTCTGTTTTTTAATCTCGTAGACTAATTTGACAGGTGGAAATGTCAAACTCTAAATTGAAATTAAAACTATTTACAAAAAAAAAATAACCGACTTCCGACCAAAACAAACACAAAAAAAGTGAAAAATAACTTTAATTTCGGAAGTCGGTATCTTTGGTTTCCAATTTTCATTTTTTTTCCACCGACCAAACAAAAAAAATAATCATCGAAATCAACTCATAATTGGCGGAGGAAAAACAAAAAAAAAGAATCATCAAAATCAATTCATAATTGGCGGAGGAATCGCGTAATAAACACAGGTACAGACGAATTGAGAACCTCCTCCTTTTTGAAGTCGGTTAAAAACAAACAATTATTTGAAATGTCAAATTAGTCTACGAGATTAAAAAACAGACTTTAGCTATTAAAACTCATGCTAAGTATCGCATAACAATGTCAGCCACAGTGGTTGTTATTGTCAGCACAGAGCACGGAGTCGCCGCGCCGTTACGATAGTATTGACAAAATTCTATCACAGACTGCTTTCAAAGCCGTCAGCTTCATTATGTCATTAATGTAACGAGTACAACGGTGCTAAGATTGGCGCGCGGCCAACTTCAGAACAAACGCCGCCATTTTGTATTAAAAAACAAAATGGCGGCGCTAGTTCCGTTTTTTATCACGATAATACCGTTAAGTGAGAAATTAAATAAAAGCGCTTTGTTATTCGTGCCAAAAGATGCTCTCAACGGTGACATGCTTGTTTTATATGCGTCTACGAGCTCTATGGATGGATACACATAGAGAATGATCTGAGCGTTTCAAAAAAGTACGAGAGAGAGAGACAAAGTGAATGTGTGGCCAGTAGTTGTCCCTTTCTAGAATGGAACTATCGCAGAAAACCACAACGAACTACCATAACGACGCATTGGAGTGTAAACCTCGTAAGTGTAAAAAAAATAACTTGTCAGTGGTCTTTTGTACGGCGTCTTGTAAGTTTTTTAATAATTAATATTAATTCTGGGCGGTAACAGATGTGGAATTTTGTATTGAAGGGGTTCATTATGAGTTTCCGCGATGGCACAACTGTAAGTGAAGAGAGACAGGTATAGGCCGCACAGTCGCTTTGTCTCTTTCAGTGTGGCCTCTTGTGAGGCTATCGCTCAGTCCATACTCCATTTGAAATTTAAACAAACCTTTTTACAGTCCGTTCAACCGATTTTGACTTCTATACCGTAGGCATAAGGATGGCATTAAAAGCAAAAAACGTTACACAATACCAACGATTTACTGCGGCTGCCATTTGTCGTACCACCAACGCAATAGAAGTCAAAATCGGTTGAACGGAATGTAAAAAAGGCTTATTTAAGTGTCTAATCTTATTTCAAATGTAGTATACAGGGTGTAAGGGTAGACACCGTTATCCTTGAAACTAGTGGACATACATTTTGTCGATTTAAGTGAACACAAATGTGGAACAGCAGATTTTTTTTTCGCGATTTCAAGGGAAAAAGTATATTATAGATGACACCAAACCACTAGTTTCAAGGATAACGGTGTCTACCCTTACACCCAGTAGAGTGTGGTCAGTTTTGTGAGGGTATCGCTCAGTTAATTCTCTATGTGTATGTTGTTAGTTACCTTGCCACCAGGCGGGGTCTTGTGATCGGTCTGTGACGGCTATTATGTCATCTTTTTCAAAGCTTAGTTCGTCAGCGTTTTGTGCGGTGTACGGGTAAAGTGCGATAACCTGAAAGTTATTTTTTTAACTGTCAGTTTAGTTTTTAAAAGTTAAACCAACCACCAAAAGATTGTATGTTAACTAAATATTTTACCAACCACTAACTGCGATAGTTAACTTAATCGCCGAATTTTAACTTAGGTCTATTCGAGTCTGATATTGTATTTTGGATTTTATTTCGATGTATTTAAAGTTGTTAATACAAAAACTGAGTTCAGATCAGAAGTTAAATTGTCAATTTTGTAATAATAACTTTACTTTAATTGGAATAAAGTTCGACGGTTTACGCTTGAAAATAAAGTTAAAACTCGTTAAATAAAATCTATCTCGTTGTCCATTTTAATTCCACCACCAGAAATATTTAAGAGAAAATGGAAAAAGTAAAAAAAAAAAAAAGAATTTTGTGAAGTATATCGCATTGAATCTAAAAAAAAAACTATTTCTTTTCTGTACTTATCTATTTTTTTTTTTGGCTTGTTCTACAAACAAAATCAAACAATAAGTTGTCATGAAATTTAACAAAAAATTAAAAACTTGATAATGCTTTGTTATTTTGAACCTTATTCATATCAGCCAAAGTTCAATTTTCATCTAAAATATTTAAAAGTCATTTTTAGTAAATTATGTTATTTCAAAATCGACTTCGTACACATTGAAATTAAGTCGACATGAATGTGAGTTGAAATAGTAGTTATATCTGAGTATCTGTGAGTTTCCATGAAGTTTCTTGCCCGTTCTTCTCCATAGGAACCTACAACACTTTGGAATGGGCAACTAGCTTCATATTTCTGACTGACCGACTCCTTGACAATTCAAAAGGCGCACACCGTGAGTAGAGCAGAGCATTTCCTGAGACTACTGAAACATGAATCTTATGACAATTCCATAAATTGCAAAATTAAATACACAACAAAACATAATCAGCCTATAATGTTCCCACTGCTGGGACACAGGCCTCCTCTCTGTGAGAGGGAGCGGGCCGTAATCTACCACGCGGGCCCAGTGCGGGTTGGTAGATGTCATATGTCTTCGAATTTTTGGTTCTAGGACATGCCGGTTTCCTCACGATGTTTTCCTTCACCGTTTTGAGAGCAGTGGCGATGAAATAATTTACACAAATTAAATACACGTTGAGCGTCCAACTTGATGCTCGAGCTTACGTATTCGTGTATTTAATTTTGCAATGTATGGAATTGTCATAAGATTCATTTTTCAGTAGTCTCCGAAAATAACCTGCTCTTGGTGTGCGTTGAAACAGTTTAATTGAAATAAATACTTTGAGTTTGGGTCAAAAATGATTCTTTTATTCATTGAATTGATTGATGGATTAAATATTAAAAAGTGTAAAAACACTACATTATAAAATGACATTGATTCTGTGGAATAAGCAAAGCGTTAGTAAAAGCAAGCAGCAATGCAACATTTAAATTTTTATTATTAATCACAATTCATAACATAACATCACGCCTGTAATCCCCGAAGGGTTAGACAGAGGTGTACCTATAGTACACACACATTTCGCCAGTTATGTTTGAGTCCCATGTAATAGGGGGCGAGCCTATTGCCATCAACCGGGGACAAATCCCGATTGCTACTGAGAAATTCCTGATTGAAAAACAACAATATTTTGCCCGATGTATCTATCACATAATTAATTTATCTGTCATTGCCTTATTTTTTATTCTTTTTACCTATTGTGGTATAGTAATTTTATTCTAGATGGATCGTCTTTACATATAGGGTGTAAGGGTAAACACCGTTGTCATTGTCACTCAAACCATGGGTAGTTGACTTAAATATAAAAATAAATGACCAATAAAAAACAAAAAAAAAACGTTTTCATTAAAAGATTTAAAAAAGTTTCCATCCGACACCGTGCTCGCAAGCGAAACAGCTGACTGACTGAGGGAGGGGCGCGCTCGCGGCCGCTCAGGGGGCCTAGACAAAATGCCTTTTCTGTATGCGTTAACGCCAACGTAAAGATCACCTGTGTTGAGATGCAACTTCGTTGGTCTAGCGCATAGGGTGAAATACTTTTGTAGTAAAAAGTAGATTTCTCAAAAAATAAAAAAATGACATTTTCCATTGATTTTACGTTCTTTAAATGACACCAAACCACCGGTTTCAAGGATAACGGTGTTTACCCTAACACCCTGTATAATAAATGTACCTATACAAAATATTGTAAAACATTTTAAAAGAGTAACGGTGGAGTTTCTTGCCCATTCTAATCCATACGAAAACTACCTTTTGGAAGGGGCAGCTAGAATCAGTTCTATTTTTTTAATGTACATTTTTGATGTTTCAGAATTGCCTTTTAAGTGCCTAATTGAAATAAATGATTTGACTTTGACTTTTGACTGGCAGGTCTTACATACCCGTATATCGAACCTGGGGCAGGTAAAAATGTTAATGATAATGTATTTGTTATTTATACAGGGTGTCACTTATAGATCGTAAAATCAATGGAAAATTACGACTTTTTTTTAAATTCCAGTTTACCAGTCTAGTATTTCACCCGTTCACCTAGGCGCTAGGACAACGAACTTGCATCTCAACACGGGTGGGGGTCGCTGGACGTGACCTGACCAGCCGCGAGCGCGACCCCTCCCTCAGTCAGTCAGCTGTGTCGATTGCGAGCACGGTGTCGGATAGACTTTTTAAAATTATAAATTTATTAAAAAAATAAATCGTTTTTTTTGTTGTTACTCGGTCATTTATTTACTACCCATGGTTTGAGTGACAACGGTGTTCACCCTTACACCCTGTATAAATTTGAATTGTTAATAGTTTGACATTTTATATGATTTTAATTTAATTTTATAATTTTAATTTATTTAGATATAATGACTTTGACATTATTATCGACATCATTACCAATTATTACCAAAAGTTGCCAAATACTTACAAGCACTAGATTTTACGTTTTGTATGTAATTACTAACAAAGTGGATTTTATGATCTGATAAATAAATTATTTGGTTTGATTTTTGATTTTGACCCGACCTGGGACTCGAACCCAAGACCTTGTGCTCAGCAGCGACCACTAGACAGTTACAGCTTTCGGTAATTTCGATTACATGTTGTATACCGTGGTAGTACAGTCACGAACACCAATATGTATACACTTAGCAACTTTTAAACGTGATTTTCTCCTACTGTATTGATTGCAATTTTATGTTTTAAGGATCATAGTATTTTGGAACCCATATTATTATGAAACTAGCTGCGCCCCGCGGTTTCACCCGCGAAAGTCTCGATCCCGTGGGAATATTGGGATAAAAAGTATCCTATGTGTTAATCCAGGTTATAAACTATATGTTTGCCAAATTTCATCCAAATCCATTCAGTAGTTTTTACGTGAAAGAGTAACAAACATCCATCCATCCATACTTACAAACTTTCGCGTTTATAATATTACAGTTGCAATCGTTATTCCACGAGAAAATTGTTATTGAATTTTGCTGTGTATACATATTTTTGCTCGACTATACATCCCGGACTCCCTCACAAAAACGGCTAATGCTAAATAATAAATATTATTATTTTACCTTATCGATAACCGTTTCAGCTGGTAAGGTATCCATCTTGGATAACACTGGGGTAGTCCTGCCGGATGTTCGGCCTGAAGACTGTAGGATCTGAGAAAAAAAAAACGGATTAAAATGACTGTGAATACTTCCTACTGTTTCTGCTTGTGGTAATTTAATGTATGTATAACTATTTTTTTGGCAGTCTTCTGTTATTATAATAATTATTTATTACTTCACTGATCCAGGATGAAAAGTAGCCCATTTCCTTCTCCAAGTCATGGTCTACCCATGTACCAAATATCATCCAAATTCGTTCAGCCGTTTTTGCGTGAAAGCGTAAAAAACAAACTCGCTTTCTCATTTATAATATTACTAGCTTTTGCCCGCGGCTTCGCCCGCGTGGTGGCTGGAAATTATCCCACGGGAACGTATTACCGAGACCAAAGGTATCCTTTGTCCTATTTGCAGGATATGGTCTACCCCTTTGCCAAATTTCATCAATATCCGTTCAGCCGTTTTAGCGTGAAAGCCTAACAAACAAACTCACTTACGCATTTATAATATTAGTTAGAATATAATATATGTATATAAAGCCTATCTAAATCCTTGTTTCCAATATTGATGTTATTTCCACTTAAACAAAAATAAACTTTATGCAAGCATAAATAAAGTTGATTTTAGACTGACTACCTTTCAGAAAATCATAAAAAATATGAAGTTGTAGCGCAAACCGAACCTTATGTGTAGGCATTACAGTTGTTTTTCCTAGAAGTTAGGATTAAGATTGTTTGTCACATAGGATGACACAATGGGCGATCTTATACCTAAAAGCGATTAAGTAAGGGACAGCCCTCCGCAAACTGATGGGATGAATTCAGCATATCATACTAAGACGGTACATGAAATTATTTCAGGAACGTTATGGGAATCCAATAAACCTGATTTGTTTTATCACCTCACACGGAATGAATCGTTACCGTGGCACAACACACGTAGCCACACTCCACGTGGTGGGGGGCGCGCTCGCGCTACGTGATTTATCAATGAGCTTCACGCGTCGTTCGCTATAGTATTTTAAAATCTATTGCGTTTTTATTTTTTAGCCGTTTTTATTACAGAAATGGAGTGCTACGTACAGAGAATGTAATTTTTCATTGAAATAAAGGAATAGTGGTGAAAAAAAGATAAAAAGAATGAAAATTTTCCTGAGGAAACCGGTGGAATATGATTCAAAACCTTCCCTTCCCTTACACCCTGTATTGTGTATTCCGTACCTTCACATAGCTGGCGGGGAACCATCCAACCTGTCTGTTCCTGCCCTTGGCCTGCAGCTCGCCTTCCCACCAGCCGCTGTCGGCTTTCTTTCGGACCACGAGGAGCTGGCCTTTAGAGAGAGATAGCTGCTCTGAACTGAAAGAGAGGGAGAGGGAAAATATTAATTTCATCCTTAGTGTCTGTGAATATTTCGTGGCTAAGTAATAACAGCCGCACGGGTCGATCCATCAGGTTAAGGTACGCTGGCCAGGATTGGACCGTGGATGGGTGACCATCTTTACACACCGAGACTCCTCCGTGTCTCGGAAAGCACGTTAAGCCGTTGGTCCCGGCTGTCATTCGTAGATCTTTGGCAGTCGTTACGGTTCATCAGAAGCCCGAAAATCTGACAACCAGTCTTACCAAGGGGTATCGTGTTACCCAGTTAGTGGGTTGTGGAGGTCAGATAGACAGTCGCTCTTTTGATAACCAGCGCTGGGGCTCTGTCTCGCATAGGGTCGCAGCATTATGCTGAGTGATGGTCGTTTTGCGTGAATGTGACGCATATTTTCCCGCAACTGGTTATTTTAATTTTATTATATTTGTCCTTTCTTAGCGTCATGTTTGCCGCAAATAAACTTATTTTCTTTCTTCTTTCTTTCTGATAGGCAGTCGTTAGACTGGAAGCCGACCTCAACAGAGTTGAGAAAAGGCTGGGCAGATTGATTGATATTGAGTGTCTGGTTTGTGATCATGTGAGTGACAGTTGTTCAAAATAGGAAATAAATATTGGTGGTATAATTATGTCCTTTAGAAAGCCATAAACCGGAGTAGTATAGTTTCCACTCAGTAATCGGCATTTCGTTTAATTTGTGATTGTTTTGTTTGTTTTCATTTGGTAATGTCACAACACATTACGCAAGTAAATTGTCTTTGGCATCCACAGATAACTGTTTATCTCATCTCTCTCATCAAGCAATAGACCATACTAGAATAGCAATTGTCAAACTTTTATAATTTTCTGTTTTAAATATGAGGCTTTTGGCTAATTTGTACATATAGTGAATGTCACTCATTATTTTGTATTGTGCGTTTAGTTTGTGCAGAATAAACAATTTTTCTTTCATCTTTTTTCTTTCTATATAGTCATAAACCGGAGCGAAATGGCCAAAAGGAGGAGAAAATTAACAAAAATCGAGGGTGAACTGACAGAACCCGGTGTAGACTATTAAGTATTTTTTGGACAACAAAATCGGAATTATTTGAGGATCACAAAAAGGGGCGCATTTATTATATTAGAGTGTTCATTAATATTTTTAGAGAAGCTAAATGGGTTTTTACGTGGTTCGATAAATATACAGCGCGTCGCTTTAAGAGTGCGTGTTTTGACAGGAAAAAATCATATTTCACCCGCGCAACCCTTACCTACCCCTCTCATCAAACACAAACACGACGAAAACAAAACACAATGCCTTCCCGCCAGCAGAAACTTTTCGCCTGGCGTTTATGGGTCAATATCAACAAAGTGCATTTTTCATCAACTTTAGTGGCGAATTTTTTTCTTCCGTTTTCGTGAAAAATAAGGACCAGGTATAAGAGTAGAAAGTCCAAGCTAGAAAGATCTTCAAGAAGTCTGAGAATATTTCGATAACTTTTTGAGATATTTTAGTTTAAAGTCTAGTGTGGCCACCAAAATTGAAAATTGAATCGAAAGTGCCCACCAAAATTGAAAATCAGTGGCACCAAAATTGGATTTGGTCATAAACCTCAATCTCACTAAATAATAAAGCTCAATGTAACCAATCTCACTAATTAATAAAGCTCAATGTAACCAATCTCACTAATTAATAAAGCTCAATGTAACCAATCTCACTAATTAATAAAGCTCAATGTAACCAATCTCACAAATTCTCGGGATTTATCAATAACTTTCATAGGTTTATAAAACTCTCTATTGTTAAAACATAATATATTTATTATGATTTGTCTGATAAACTCATAATTTTAAGTAACAAATAAATTAATATAACTGATTTATGCGTAACCCAAATCACTACCTATAACGTGTACTTACTATTAAAACACTTTAAAATCAATAGCAAATCGATCCACCAAAAATTGAACAATTCTTGTCCCCCGTGCCACCCAAGATGATACTTACGTTTTTGGCGGGAAATCACAGCACTAATCACACCCCTATTACGCGCAAGTGCCGGCGCACGACTGAGACACGCGAAATAATAAAACACGATTGAACGCACACGCACGAAACTTTATGTTATAGTAAGTTGAACAAGTGCCACCAAAATTTAGATTTTTGCTTGGACAAACTTTGATCGAGTATCCTGTGCTTTTAAATTAGATTTTCTAATATGTTTTAATTGTTTTTAGATAATGTGTCTTATGCATATACTAACGAAATTGTTTATTTTTTATTGTACCTCAAATTGTTACTTTGGTGAACGCAATTATATAAAAAAAATGGAGCTGGGACAGGCCACACAACTTGAATTTTAATGCGGTTTTTTTTCTCCTTATTATTTACATACACTTATATTTAAAAAAAATGTGGCCCTAATTTAACCAAGTTACGTAGTACACTATAAAAAAAAAAAAAAACATCTTATCATTTAACACGTCGATTCTCAACGTGGACACGTATAATTTACCGCCGGGATATTCACCCTTATAGAATTCGAATTTCAATCTTCTGTAGTTTATTTTGCTAAAGCTTGAATTCAGAACTATAGATCATATCCATGTTTTGGAACTAGAAACTCAATGTTGACGTGAAAAAGTTCAAATTTAAATGTAACCAAATTTTATTTAGGACCTTGCACAGTGTGTGATCCCGATTTTTGTTTCATTCTGTTTTTATTCAAGTAATCGATAGTTTCTATCATTTCTGGCACGAGAGTTCAACTCCGGCTTTGCTACGATATGTAACTTTTTTTTTTAAATATCAAAGTTTCGTAATATCCGCATCATGAAAAACGAATAAAACATTTTATTTAAAAAACAGAACTACGTATTCCAGTTTCTATTTATTCCAATAATTGTATGTACAGTAACCTATCGTTCCACCAATTTCTGTTGCTTTACCGCCTGGCCACGAGACAGGCGGCGCGAATTGCGGTGCGGCAAGCGGGGCGGCAAAACAAGCGGCACAGAATGCAAGCTACGGGAAGAGCGTTCGCCGCCGCGATTATTATAGACCGAGAGCAAAATGTCTTTATATAAGTTATCTCGATATTGCTTGGAGAGTAGGTTTTTTGGTTCAATATTTGGAAGAGATTGTGTAGTTCATTATTTAAATAAAAGTCGGGGTATGTACGGAGAATTTCACAAGAAGAACTTGTTGGGCTTCTATCAGGGACTTGAAACGTTATCAAATAACGTTAAAATACCATTACAATCCGTTTCAGTATCGATAATTTCTACTGTTCCACCCGGATCATAACTAAATTAATAGTTGATGTCGTTCCGATAGATTTTCGTAATATTGCCAAGAAATGGGTTTGTAAATGGTTACTGGATCTGTACCTAACGTATTACGTAACGTACCTACGCGTTATCATACCTCATACCCCTATTTTGAGTAAAGCTTCAAGTTCGTGGCTTTTATACTATCCGTGGGCGTGTCATGCGCCTAGGGCTGCCAACCATACTGTTAAAAACAGTATTATACTTTATTTCAACTTAAAATACTTTTTACTATTCAATAAAAATAAACTATTAAAAATACTTTTTTCGCGTGTATCCAGAACCATTAATAGAATCTATTTAAGAAAATAAATGCTAGCGGTGGATTTAGAAAGTACTCTGTCTAATGTCAAATTGTCGTCAAGAGGTCACCGTCCGTCTGACAGTTTGCCGACGGTGACGGTGACGTCTACTGACTCAAATACGCGCGGATAACATAACCTTTTTTCGGGCCTTAGCCTTCATTTTGTTAGTTTCCAAGTTTTCCAACTCAACCTATTAACATAATTGTGATTACTTTGTTAGTTAGTTAGTGCACAAAAATAGAAAATGAAAACGATTCACATTCATCTTCTCTTACAAAAACCCCTAGAAAGTCAAATTGTCGAAGTCTAAAGTTTAAAGTTCATTTTTTAATCCCGTAGACTAATTTGACAGGTGCAAATGTCAAACTCCAAATTGAAAAAACAAACAACAATAGTTTGAAATGTCAAAATAGTCTACTAGATTAAAAAACGAACTCAATGGTGAAACAAAAATATGCTGTAAAAAAAATGGCGGGACGACAGAATTAGAGCTACAATGAAGTTAATAAAAAATTAGCTCCTCATTTACTTTAATTTCACATGGAAATGTGATGAGCCTTACGAAGCCTCAATGATTATACATTTATAACATGTGCGAGGAGTACCAATAAATAATGAACCTATTTAAAACATTAAAAAAATAAAATACTTTCATTTTGTCTCTTTCGTACATTATTTCTTGTAAAAAAAGTTGGCAGCCCTACATGTGCCATACTGATTCGCATTTGTTTTTACCGCCTGTGCGATTCGGTCGGCAAAATTCGCCGATCGCCCCGCCCGCCGCGGTTTGCGTGGAATGCTTAGTAACAACATCGTGTTTTGCCATACGTTTGTGTTTACGCGTGCGATGATAAGTGCCGCTTCACGCGCCGCCGCACCGTAAACCGAAAAAATGTCAGACGCGCCGCGAAACGCCACGCTGCACCCGACGCGCCAAGCCCCGCGTCTCCATAAATGAGGCCTAAGGGCGCCCGGCATGGGCGCTCGCTTGGACGACAACGCTTGATATCATTCGTTACATAGGAATTCATACAATTTTATTGAGCGCCCGAAACGCAATGTATAAATCGCGCGACTCGGGCGCTTGTTATAACTAGTCCCTTAGTAGAAAGTTTATTGGGATTCCTGTTTGTAACTGTTGATATTGTAGCTTTGAAAACATGTCCAGTTACATTAACTCTTTAGGCTTTTTTCAAATCTATAGAATTTTGCACTTATTTAGATTTCAATTCTTTTATTACCCGACTACGGCAACCAAAATGAAGGGTTATGATTTTGACCGGTATGTATGTTCATCTGTTCCCTCATATCTTCTAAACTCTACATCAAAGTTTGAAAAACGAGACATCGTAGGAAACGTCTTGATTGTCCGCTGGTATTTTTTTTTGGGTTTATAATATATATTTTTGAAATGTGCTAATGCCTTTCATTTGCTATCCAACATGGTACGATTAAAAAATATTTTTGGTTTTTCATGATATGTCATCTAGAGGGCGTGATGAGTCGTTTAGAAGATATGAGGGAACAGATAAACATACATACAAACATACAAACCGGTCAAAATCATAACCCTCCTTTTTGCTTCGCCGTAGTCGGGTAAAAACTAAAACGCAACTACGACAAATAAGTCAACTAAAGAGATATAAACAAGACATCACAGACAGACAAATTAAAAATCCGGAGTCACACGGGGCCCGTGTGACTCCGGATTTTTTATTTGTAACGTTACCGTAAAAGTTCGATAACTTTTATTCTTTCAGCGATGCCGATACTCCCATACAATCATTGTGAATTTTAAATCCGTCACAACCGTTACTCATCCCCATCATAAAAAGGGGGCTAGTCATGAGAACAATTTCCCCAACAATTTCCAACAAGAGTCCTTATGAAAAATTTCAAGTCCCGTGCACAAACGGTGTGCGTAAGTACATTTATCCACACAAACCCATTACCTATTTTAATTTTCCGATTTATTTATCTCCATTAACAATAATATACCAAAAATCTACCTTTTTTATTCTAAACAAGTAACAAGTTTTATTTAGGGGACGGTCAAAAGTCGCTCGAAATGTTCGTCTAAGGGTCACCTTACCCTGCAACCTTGGCAACAGGCAACCGAAGGAACACGGGTGGGTTTTAGTCAGTAAGAGTCTGACACGCCCTTGCGCTCCGCCCAGAGCGGGAGAAGTCATATGATGATTTCCCACACAAAATAAAACAAAAAAAAAAAAAAAAAAAAAAAGGGTCATCTTACAAGAAGTTTGTCAAAAAAAGTGGGAGTAAACGAATTTGGATCCTAAGTAAATCGCAATAAGATTTTAAATCTCCAGTGCGAACTTTCAAATGAACGTGGAATAGGCTATGTTGTTTTTCTCCGCAACAAAATTCACCGCAATACAGAGCAATGGCGCTAGTGGTACCCTATATAAAAAAGTACTCTTTGGTTGTACCTACTTTAGTCAAAATTCTGTCAAATAAAATGGATGTCATCTTGAGTTTTCAAATATCAACATTGAATTTTATATGTTTATTTAGCCTCGGAATGTATTTATTTATCAATTCATAACACTTTTAATATTCGTTTTGGAAGTGGTTTCAGTGTTTTTTTCATGTTTTCTATGTCTCAGTTTCTTTTGTGGAATGTGATAAATTACGAAAATATTATTTACGAAAATAAATAATATATCGGCGCAGCTAAAAATTTGAGCGCAGTCCTCTCGTCTCAACAGCGCGATGCCAACTGATTTGTGAAACAAAAATATGCTTGAAGTTCCTGCAATGTGCGACGGAAGATGGCTTCTTCCACGAACTAAGAACGTCGTAAGTCCTACAAGCTTGGATTCGTAATAAAACGAATAAAAAAAAAAGCCTACACAATATTTTTTGCCTTGTTTTAATACAAATAATCATCCAATTTTTATCTTATTAGGAATTACCATATTAAGTACAAATCGAAAATACGTGGAAATTAGAGGTAACTTCGTGATATTTTTTTATCGAGAAAATTTTAATATTTTGTGTTTCTGTTCCACAAAAAGTTTATAAATATCAAGTCTTATCAATTTCATGAAAAATCAAATTGAAGACAGGCAATTTTGGGTCCCACCCGCTCTTAATAGTGACATTAATTTAACACAGGTATACGATTTCGCGTATTCATTTTATTATTGATTTATTTTCAATTTTTCAAAATTACCATCTTGGAGCAACCTGTACTTAAAGAACTGTAGCGAAGAGGTCATTTGCCGGGGTCACCGATCATATGGTAGGCGAATAGAGGAAAGCCGCGCAATTTCTTAGAAATTATGCCGACAAAGAATCGGACCGATAGAACGTAAGCCAGCTGGTAGGTAACTTCATGAATTAATCTTTTACACAGAGTGATCTCAATTTTGGTTATGTTTTTATTATTTAAATTTTTCAATTGACCAATTATTTTATTTTATTATAATTTTTATGCCCATGCCCATTTTTATAACACACGGGCACGTGTGTTAAAATAATGTCGCCATTGTAGCGGCACGTTGTATACGGTTTCTGTATATCAATATAAATAATGTTAGTACAGAAGTCTGACCTGGTAGCAGTATAGTTCGCGATAGCCTGCGCGATCTCGTTCTTGCGGCGCCCCGTGACGGAGTCCCGCCCCGAGTCCCGCCGCGCGGCCGACGCGGGGCGCGGGGCCCCCGCCGCGCCCGCGCCGCCCGCGCCGCCCGCGCCGCCCGCGCCGCCCGCGCCGCCCGCGCCGCCCGCGCCGCCCGCGCCGCCCGTGATGGACGCCACCTCTGACGATATGGGGGTGGAGGACTTCTGTTCCTGTTGGACGACAATATTGCTATGTATAGTCCTTCCAAAAATATTTGATGAAAATCTAAACAAATCGATCAGAAAACTTAACTCTGGATGCCAATTTGTAGTGCCATTTGGCAATATTCCCCAGTGTTGGCAATATTACCCAAGTGTGGCAATATTAACCATTGTTGGTAATATAACTAAAGGGAAGGAATATATTAATCACTGTTTGCAATATTACCCTATGGTGGCAATTTTAATCTTGGGTGACAAAATACGCCAAGGTTGAATATAAAAAAAAAAAAAAAAACAATTAACATATTTGATTTACATTCCATGGTTTGGAGTCTCCTTTTAAGCAAAGAAAAGCTTGTGTTAGAAAAAAACTACTCCACACTATACTTATCTAGTTGCCGGATATTATGTATTTATGAATACTTATTTCTGTAGAATAAACAATAGTACTCATTTGTCGCAGCGACAACAGCTATCAAAGAGAGTACTCGTTCGATTAGCGATCGTCGCTTGGCGGGAACGCTTGCTGAGAGACATGCGTATGTGCCAAGCGTGAGTCATTGCTTGCTTGTTTTCAGTTGCTAGCTCTACTCGCTTCTCGTAGGCGGTGGGACGCCTGTCTGAAAAGAAGAAACAATTTATTTTTTCTATTACCAGTATGGGGGGCGAGTATGGCGCGGCAGGGGGCGCGTCATGTGGCGCGTCGTGCGGCACGTCCTGCGACAGTGCGGTTGCGGCGCTCTCGGCCGCAGTGTCGCCGCCGTCGCCGGGCTCTGCCGCCTCCGGGATGGCCGCTATCACGTCCGCTGTAGTCGTCGTGTCTTTTGTCACGTAGTTTGAGGGGAAGATACCGTTTCTGGAAGCAAGGAAAGACAAATCTTTGAGAAACTAGGTGAGATATAACAAAAGAATGCACTAGAAAAAATAAACTAGATCCATCATGTTACATTAAAGCATTAGCGCAGACGGGAAACTAGGTAAATATTGCCAACAATGGCTAATATTGCTACCCTATTGGTAACATAGCGCACTCAGACTAATATTGCCAATACTGCGGAATGTTGCCACCCTAGGGTAATATTGCGTACTAAGACTAATATCCCCACCCAAGGGTAATATTGCCAATACTGCGCAATATTGACACCCTAGGGTAATATTGTGTAATAAGGCTAATATTGCCGCCCAAGGGTAATATTGCGAACTCAGGCTTATATAACCAACACTGGGTAATATTGCCAACCTAGGTTAATACTGCCAACCGCTAAAGTTTGCACAAATCTGGGCTCTGGCTGATCTAGACTCCGATAGCAAGCTTAGAGCTTGCCAGTCATCTTAATCTGCCTGCGTTTTTCGAACTATGTTGGGGTCGGCTTCTAACCGAATGCATGTAGCGAGGACCTATCTGACCTTGTTTAGGTCAGACAGGGCGTCGTTAACGTAATAACAGCCGCACGGGTCGATCCATCATCGAGGTTAAGCTATGCTTGCCGGGGTTGGCCGTGGATGGGTGACCATCTAATACATACCGAAACTCCTCCGTGCCTAAGAAAGCACGTTAAGCCGTTGGTCCCGGCTGTCATTTGTGGATTTTTGACAGTCGTTACGGTTCGTCAGAAGCCCGAAAGTCTGACAACCAGTCTTACCAAGGGGTATCGTATTATCCAGGTACTGGGTTGTGGAGGTCAGATAGGCAGTCGCTCCATGTAAAATACTGGTATTCAGCTGCATCCGGTTAGACTGGAAGCCGACCCCAACATAGTTGGGAAAAGGCAGGCAGATGATGAGGTCGTCGCTAAACATCCCGAGTAGGCACGGGCGCTTTTTAACGCGACGTTTTTGAAATGAAAACTTCTATATGCATCCCCTTTCTATATAGGTATACCCAACACTTTAATTTACCTGATAAAATACAATAGACGCAGATATATTTAGTAACTTATTCCGCTTGACTATTCTTCAAGAGTGATGAAAAACCCTGTAAGAAATCGACACGTGTTTCACCTCTCAACGAGGCATCCTCAGGATGACGATTGACCAATTGCAAACCAGAACGCGACGTGTTACCGTGTTACGTGTTACCGTGTGTCGATTTCTTACAGGGTTTTTTATGACTCTTCAGGAATAGTAAAGCGGAATAGGTTACTAAATATATCTACGTCTATTGTATTTTATAATGGATTTCCGCAAAGTCACGCCTGAATCAATTAACTAATTTACCTGATGCCAATTCTGCCCGTCCACCAGTCTCCATCTCTCCTGATGACCTCGATCCTCTCGCCAGCCTCGAAGGCAAGGTCTCCGGGTTCCGCCGATAAGTAGGGGTAAGCAGCGATGTAGAAATCACCGCCTTCTGTTACACAGAAGAGAGTATCGTGGTGATTGTTGTGTTTTTATAGGGAATTACAAAAAAACTTATATAGAAAAATATTTAAAAAAACCTCCGACAAAAACAAAGCATCGAATAAACGATTTTTTTCTTTTATATCTAATCTAATACCACTCTCGATCAAGTCACCTTTCAAACGAAATGAAAAAAAACAAAATCGGTCGCAGCCGTTTGGCAGCTACGATGGCGCAGACAAACACACAGATACACACGTTAAACTTATAACACCTCTCTTTTTCCGTTGGGGGTTAAAAACTGAAATACGACCACGACAAAAACTCTAACGAAAAGGTGTAAAGAAGACATCGATGTCAATTTTTTTCGGATTTCGCATAACCGGAGTCACACATCATTACTAAATATAATATAATATAATTACTAATATATGTGATGTAATTATGGCAATTATATCGTACAGATTACGTGTAAAAAATTATCAGCTGTCCCATACATTTGGGTCGAGTTTTTTAAGTGAAAACTTCTTTAGGCGCTTTGAGCACTTTTTAGATGAAATAAATCATGGAACTCGCGTCATCGTCACGCTTGAATTAATGAATGTTACTTAGTTTTCACTTCTATCGGCAGTCCCCAAAGACTGTCCGCAAGTTTTTTTTTAAAGTTTTCTTTTAATCATTTTTTCAAAAATGTTTTTCATTTGACAAATAAGGTACATATAAAACTTTAAATTTTTCCAAGCCTGATGATGGGTAGTATTTGGCACTTACCAACAATAGGCATGGCTCCTCCCAGGTCGTTAGTCATTTCCGCTTCCGGCATCTCTTCTATGCCTTCCAGCCCGGCAGACTTGGTCTCTGTAACGACGAACGGAAAGTAAGTACTAGTGGCTGACAATGGCATCTAGTTGCTGTCGATGGCTTGTAGTGGCTGACAATGGCATCTAGTTGCTGTCGATGGCTTGTAGTGGCTGACAATGGCATCTAGTTGCTGTCGATGGCTTGTAGTGGCTGACAATGGCATCTAGTTGCTGACAATGGCTTGTAGTGTCTGTCGATGGCCTATAGTGGCTGACAATTTCATCTAGTGGCTAACAATAGCATCTAGTGGCTGTCGATGGCCTGTAGCGGCTGACAATTTCATCTAGTAGCTGTCGATGGCATTTAGTGGCTGTGGATAGCCTTTAGTGGCTGTCAATGGCTTTTAGTGGCTGACAATGGCATCTAGTTGGGTCGTGGTTTCCGTTGGGTTAATGACCTCTACATAAGTGATCAGCAACAGTCATGCACGCTGGCCTCTAATGGCTGACAATGGTGGCTGACGCTGGCCAGAAGTGGTTGGCCATGGCTTACCATGGCCACTAGTGGTCTCTAGTGGCTGACATTGGTCAATTTTTTAATTCTTTTATATTATTTTTTAATGAAACATACCTATAGAAGACATTGCTGCCAAGTCATTGTTCAGTTCTGCTTCAGGCACCTCCGCTATCCCTTCCAGTTGGGTTTTGGTCTCCATGGGGTCGATGACATCGGCGTAGGCGGCGGGCGCGTTGATGTCCTCAACGTAGGATTCGGGGAACCAGCCGGATTGACCTAAAAAGAGGGAATACATGAAAACGTGTTCAAAATTATTGGAACAAAAAAAGGGAAAAGAAAAAAAAACCGGCCAAGTGCGAGTCGGACTCGCGCACGAAGGGTTCCGTACGTAAAAACGGCAAAAAAAATCATGTCTGTTGTATGGGAGCCCCCTTATAAATTTGTTTTGTTTTAATTATTTATTTTTAAACAGAATTATATAACTACATTACAATAACATGAATGAATGAACATGAATATATACATACATTACTTGTCGTTGTGATCTTGTTTTCGTTACTGTGTAGTTATCTATAGTCATCATTAATTTTTCGTTGCTTATATACTTATTTCGTATGTATGTATGTATGTATGTATCTATTATTATTTAGGATAGGTATGTATGTATATGTGTATCTATTTTAGTATATTGTAGACTTATTATTTGCACCTACGACAGCCCCATTTTATGTCCAGGCAAATCACTGTCCATTCCAAGGTTGCCTGGAAGAGATCGCGGATAGCGATAAGGCCGCCCATTGTATATTTTGTAGTGTTTGTTATTGTTTTTTGTTATATATTTTTGTGGTGTACAATAAAGAATATATAAATATAAATATAACTAAATATTCTGTGAACATTTCAAGCGTCTGCCTGTTGCCGTTATCAATATCGAGCAAAAACGAGCAAAAAAATCACGTTTGTTGTATGGGAGCCCCATTAAATATTTATTTTATTCTGTTTTTTAGTATTTGTTGTGTTTGCGGAAACACATCACCTGTGAAAAAAATTGAAATCCTTTCAAAAGGCACATTATTACATACATACCACCTCGCCTTGTTTCCCCGCAGGGTTCGGCAGAGGTGTACCAACAGTAGGTACAGTCGAACAAGGTATTTGGTATACAGGCAACTTGCAACTACTTTAAACAATTTTGTTAGTGTTTTCAATAGTCAAAAATCCTTTTACGTCACTCTCCTAAGCCATAAACTCTAAAAGTTAAATTACGGACACATTTCTTAGCATCATGTCTGCCGCAAATGAACGTATAAAAAAAAAACGAATTTGGGCAGTGTAGCGGAAAATGAATATATTTTACCTGTATACCAAATAGGTTGTTCGACTGTACACCCACATTTCACCAGTTATGTTTAAGGGGGATGCGCTAATGTAGCCCTTGAAATTCAAATTTTCTTACGTTTTTTGCAATTTGCAGGTCAGTATCAGGTTGTATGTTGATCTAAATATGTTTCGCGGCCGTAACAAACATGGATTTACAGAATTATAAACATTAGAATCAGCAATACAACTCCTTATGTTTTTTATTTTCATTATTTATGCAACCAACAGCGATACATAATAATATGTTACAAAATATGTGTTACAGTATTGATATTACCTACGTTGAGCAAAATCTTTGAAAAATTAATTTTAAAACAGATGTTATGTCATTTCAATACACATCATTTACTTCATCTGAAACAGTTTTACAAAGGGTCGTTCAACTACAGACGCGGGCGTGGAATTACTGAAGAGCATATTCGAGGCCTGGGAGGAGTCGCAGGATGCTCTTGGCATTTTCTGCGACTTGTCCAAAGCTTTCGATTGCGTACATCATGATACTCTCATCAGGAAACTGTACCACTATGGTATGAGGGACAAGGCTCTCGACCTTCTGACTTCTTATCTGAACAACAGAATTCAGAGGGTCGATGTTAATGGCAAGAGATCTGCAGGATCTTCGGTCACGGCGTTCCGCAGGGTTCAATTCTAGGTCCTTTCTTATTTCTCATTTATATTAATGACTTGCCTTACCAAATAAGGGATAATCACAAGATCGTGTTATTCGCAGATGATACTTCCCTCATTTTTACGTGCCGAGGCACGTGTAGCATCGGGGTGTGACGAGTGCGCCGTAGGGGAGTGTTAAAAGTTACCTGAGCGACGAGATCTAATCGAGAATCGATCTAACAATCGAGGCGTCTATTAAGTATGTCATAAAGCAAACACATATCCATAACTTTGCGCCTTTCATTCAATGTTCATGTTAGTGCATTGAATGACTATTTCATGAAATCGTCGTGTTACCTTAGCGCATCCACCTTAAGCACAATGATAGTTAGTATAATATATTGTTGCTTACCTCTGGCTGTTCCCCATCTCCAGCCGGGTTCTGCATCGCCTCGAGGTGGTGGAGCATCACTTACCTAAATCAATTAAAATATTTTTTAAAGAACTATACAGGGTGTAAGGGACAGGGGCATCTTGTATTACTTAGAATTATGCCTCCATCAATATTTTTGAATAATATTTCTTTTTAAGCGAGAAATTATTATTTTTAAAGTGTCAAAACCTGTGGGAAATTCAAATACTTGAAAAGCGACGCTATTGGTTAGAGCATGGGATTGAGCTGCTCGTTCTGCTAAGCATTGTAACATTTTGAATAATATGGAAAATCGTCAAAGTATATCAACCAGTTTTATTTACAAATTGACATTATTGAATATTCTATACAAAATGACATGATTACTTTGTAAAGTATTTTATTATTGTGAATGTGAGGACTATGTGAATTTTTATTTTTTTTCGTTCTCAGTTAATTTTATCGATGGTCTGGCAATTTGAGAACTTTATGCGGCCTACACAAATGTCCTTTCTTTGGTATTGTTCGTCGAGTCATTGAGCTCCTTAAGTTCTGAGTTGAGCTCCACTATTACTGACAAATGCTTGCACTGACTGGACAGGTCCACTCAAATCTGTGTGGTTCTTTCGTCAAAAGACCATTTCAGACTCTAATCTACATGGTCCTCATATGGCTTGACCAAGATTATGTCTGGACTTTAAAAGAGACTGTGACCTCTGAGTTTGTTTCGGCCTTTCTTCTCAGAGTAGTCAGATAGGAAACGCCGACCTCATCTAGCTTATTTTTAATATTTTTTAATATGACGTGTAAAAGTGATTCCATTATCCTATTTACAGAATAAACTTCTATTTTCAAATTTCATTTCATTTCAGCGAATGTGACGTAACAGTATATGACAACAATCAAAATGTCAATGTGTTTGACATTGACTTGACACTTGTTTGTTTGTTGTCATAGACTGTCACGTCACCACACCAAGCGCCCCAAATGGTGGGCGTTTAAATAGGGTCGGTTGGATATATATATTTTTTTTTTAAGTTCCTTAAATTGCTTTTTTGGCGTAGTTTTTTTTTTTAAACTATTGTTGCCGATTCTGTTGTTCACAATCTAAACTAAATTTAAGTTCAGTGCATCTTTTTCTTTCTATTTAATTAAGAAAAGGACAGAAGATAAATTTTAGTTTAATCCTGTCAAACTGTCACTATTCCTTAAAAGTTTAGACGCGATTAAAAACTTGCCTACTAAAATTACGTCAATTTACGTCATGCGCTGATTAATTTGACAGGACTAAAATAAAATTTATCTTCTGTCCTTTTCATAATGAAATTGAAAGGAAAAGATGCACTGAACTTAAATTAAGTTTAATTTGTGAACAAGGGAATCGGCACCATTATTTGGCGATGTAAACTATCGAATAAAAATATAGTACAACCCGTGCGCATTAACATGGCACCTGGCTCAATGGCGTTTGTACCTCCCGCCGCTTCCCCGCACGGCGACGGCGGGGCGCGGCGCGGGTAGCGGGGGGAGGATTGAGTTCGGAGCCAGGTGCCATGTTAATGCGCACGGGTTGTATATCCCCTATTCTTACCAAGTCTCCCGGCTGTAGGCTCAGCTCATCAGTGGTGCGCGCAGAAAACTCATACACGCAGCGCCACCTAGGAGCGCTGGCGGTAGATACTGCTTCTATCGCTGTAGACAGAATAAACATATTTTTTAAACCTTATTACCATTATCTGCCTGCCTGCCAACTGTGTTGAGGTTGGCTTCCAGTCTAAACGGATGAATGTGAATGCCAGTTTCGAGGTATGAGGAACAGGGTGTAAAGTTCCAGTTAAAGTCCGAAAGGGATACCGGGACCCTGGCAACAGGCAACTGAAGGAACACGGGTGGGTTTTAGTCGGTAAAAGTCTGACACGCCCTTCCGCTCCGCCCAGAGCGGGAGAAGTCATTTGTTGATTTCCAACCCTCAAAAAAAAAAAAGGGTGTAAAGTTCACTCATCCTCTATAGAAAAGGGAGGATCCTCCGACCAGACGGGTGTTGTGTCTGGCGGGCAACTGCCCAACGATTGATGTTGGGTTCTTGTAAAACAGGTGTAAAAAGACACTTAATGAAGCCGAAAGTCATTTTTTATTCCCGTCATTGTGATCTTTTTTTTTTCTGGCACATGCCGTGTAATCTTCTGGTTGCGCAGACTTTTTCAGAGGTTTTATTAAAGGAAGCAAGATTTATATGTTATTATAACTTAATTTTAATTACCCCCACAAACCCTGAACCGTTGCATGCACCCATAAACACAATGTTTTACGTGCTTTACGTTGCGCACTACTAGCAAAAAAAAAAAACACAAATAACAAACAGCGACTTTTCACACCAAAAATAAAAGTCGTTTCGCAGCAATTATTTTTGTGCAATATTACTTTGAATATTAGTTTGATGTAGAGGCTGCATAGTTGACGGCTATGTGATGGGTCTTTTTACACCCTGTATATGTCCATCGCGCGGTAAAATCTAATTGCGCGATGCATGATTTTGTGTGACGTCAGAGGGCCTAGACAAGTGACAATCGCTTCGATAGCGTTTCGTATTTCTACAACGAGTTTCAACAGGATTGACATAAGCTTTTCGATAGCTTATGTCAGTCCTATACATTTGTGCCTTTTCCAACATCGTTATCGCTGATAGAATGTCACTTTGTCTATACCCCATTTGAAATAAGATTAGACATTAAAACAAAACCTTTTACGGTCCGTTCAACCGATTTTGACTTCTATACCGTAGGCATAAGGATAGCATTAAAAGCAAAAAAAGTTACACAATACCAACTATCTACTGCGGCTGCCATTTGTCATGCCACCAACGCAATAGAATTCAAAATCGGTTGAACGGAATGTAAAAAAGGCTTATCTATACGTCTAATCTTATTTCAAATGAAATATAGGTCCTCAGGTCTTTGATGCGTAGTTCTCATGTGGCGATGTAGATGCTACCACACAAGTACAACCGTTACAGAAGGCATTATATACCATGTGCGTCAACGGTTCCCATATACAACGCTAAAGGGTTAAATCGGAGCTAAAGCCGCATCTTGTTTTGTCAATACTGTACTTTACATCGAGCGACTTCATTTCATCAAAGTACGGTCGCATACTTAACATAACATCACGCCTGTAATCCCCGAAGGGTTAGATAGAGGTGTACCTATAGTACACCCACATTTCGCCAGTTATGTTTAAGTCCGATATAATAGGGGGAGAGCCTTTTGGCCGGAAAAATCCGCCTATTGCCGGAAAAATCGTAAATCCGGAGTCACACGTGTTAGGGCATAAATCAAACAGATTACGTGTCACTCCTAGTATACAACGTGTAACGCTAAATGCGCAATACCTGAAGATAGTTTGATCAGAATAACGAGCAGAATTAATTGAACCACTTTTTAAAATAGGTCACATTTGTCAAAAAATCTTCATTACAAAACGTTGCCGTGTCTATTTATTATCCAATGTCAAGCCATCACATGCGCAAACCCGCCAAAATAGTTAAACAAACAAATTGTTGTCGACCAATTTAAATTTTTTCATACGCGGGATTATAATAGCTTGTTCTTCCAACTACGTAGTAATGTTATCATTTTTGCTTAGAACCAACAGTGCAGTAAAGTTGTATTTAATTTCATTATTGCACTGTTTTTTTCATTAATGCACTGTTTTTAGGGTTCCATACTAAAGGGTAAAACGGGACCCTGTTACTAAGGCTCGTTTCTCCGGCTCCGTCTGTCTGAGTTGACCTGACGTGACCTGACTTGACTTGACCTGACTTGAACTGACTTGACCTGACTTCTCAGAGTCTGATCTGAGTGAGTGAGTGAGTGAGTGAGTTGCGTTGAGTTGCGTTGGGTTGAGTTCAGTTGAGTTAATAACCTTTTGCCGCAAAAGTCGCGGGATAACTTTGTTTGTTTTCATTAACTTTAGTAGGTATATCATCTTTTTTTTTTATCACGGTTATTACATTGGTAGTTGAAAGAAAAGTAGATAACGCACCTCGCTAAAGTGAGTAATTAATGCACTCGTGTTAATTTAGTTGCAACAATCTACTATTATTTTCAATGCAAATACGAATCTTCCAAAACTAAAATAGCACATAAAACCTCTTTTTTTTTCAGTTTCGTTGTCTAAGATATAAAACAGACAATTATAACACATATTAAAATATACAAAATAAGAACATGAAAACGGTAAACCACACTTTCATAAATTCCTCTCACAGTAAATGATAAATGATTTATTTCTGTAAGTAGGTTTGTACAAACACTTTTACACGTCAAACACATTTTTAAAACTAGATGAGGTCGGCGACCTGTCCAGTCAGTGCACGCATTTGTCAGTGATCGTGCAACTCAACTCAGAATTTAAGGAGCTCAACGATTTGACGAACAATACCAAAAACAGGACATTTGGGTAGGCCGCATAAATTACTCAAACTGCCAAACCATGATTAATTAAAACTAAGGAAAAATAAATAATAAAAAGAAAAGAATGATCCACATAGTCTTCACATTCACAATAATTAAAATAATATAATACTTTACGAAGTAAATAATTCATGTCAATGTAGGTATACATAAAATGTCAATGTGAATATAAAATCCAGAAATAATCTTGGTCAGATCATTTATACTTAGTAGTTCTTAGTACTTCTGACATACCAATAAAATCTCCGTCCATCCATCCGCAAACAGATCGCCTGTTGGGTTAGAATCCAAGAGATCATTAAGCGCAGCCAGCACGCGGGGAATTGGGTTGTTATTATTAGAAGATAGATGAAATTACTTGTCGAAAGAAAAGAAAGAAAGAAAGAAAGAAAATACATTTATTCAGCACAGACTAAAAGGCACACAATATACATAATATACAGCAGATAACAAAATAAACATAAAGAAACAAATTGAGAAGGTAAAGAAGGACATTATCAGGGGAGTGTGCCTCACGGCTGCGCCAAAAAGGCCCAGTTCAGCAAAAATGCCAGACAACTAGTGCCTGACGCTGGTTTTCAACCGGACCCGAAAGTGTGAAGTTACGGATGCAAATCAGTTTTATATTGTGATGTGTGTATGCATACCTACTTAAATAAAATAAAACAAAATAAGTGTCACATAATAATAATAACGAAGTACACATTTATATTTATATATATATTTACCTACATAATTAGTGTGATTGTGTATAAATTGTATTGCAGACCAAATAAAAATGAAATAAATTAGAAACGAACTATTCCACACGAAACTCTACTCCATTTGATAAACAATACGTCAACTAATGACGAAAAGTAATCCTTATCATACAAAATATTCCTACCTAAAATCAGGAACGCAGCCAGACTAAACACATCCATAATTGCCAACAAATAAGGTTGAATTTAACACCAAACCAATAAGTTACTAAAATAATTTATTCACTGTATAACAACACGCCTGAAACTAATCCGATTAAGACTTTGAGTACAAAGAAATAAGGTATAAAAAACATTAGCAGTTACTATAACACGACAACTTTTGATCGAACACTGCAAATGATTTTAGATCGATCTTAACTAGTAGTACGTTTCAATAACACACCTTGAATATTTTTTTAATATTCAAGGTGTGTTATTGAAATGACTGAAAATCTACTTACTAAAAAATCTGCAGTCCCATACATTCTGCGAGCATAAATATGCCGTTGTCTCTGTCACTTATAACCTCAATTATTACTTACTAGCTGCGCCCCGCGGTTACACCCGCGTAAGTATCGATCCCGTGGGAATATCAGGATAAAAAGTATCCAGGTCATGGTCTACCCAAGTGCCAAATTTCATCCATATCCGTTCAGCCATTTTTGCGTGAAAGCGTAACAAACAAACTCACTTTCGCAATCTGTAGTTATACAAAAAAAAAAACAGCTATTCCATACTTTTTGTCGATTTAAGTGAACACAAATGTAAGGAACAGCTGATTTTTTTTCGCGATTTCAAGGTTGGTCCCATAGAAAAAGTATATTATAGATGACACCAAACCACTAGTTTCAAGGATAACGGTGTCTACCCTAACACCCAGTTGGTGTCATACAAGATTATTCTATCTATCTAAAATTCTAAGCCCTAGTTTGTCTACCCTAGTTGGGCTACAGCTTGAGCCTGAGTTACAGTTAATTCATTGGTCGAAATTAGTATCATTGGAGGGTTGTCCGAAAAGTTGTTTAGCTATGACCGACCGATAACGGAACAATAGCAGAAAAACGAAAAAATAAAAGAAAGTTGCGGAGTTTCTCAAACTTTACCGAGTAGTAAGGTAACTAAGAAATGAAACGCACATATTGTATCCTAACTTTATAATATATATAATATTACTACCTTCTGGCCGCGGCTTCGCCCGCGTGGTATGTCGATAAAAAGTAGCCTATGTCCTTTCTCAGGCTCTAGACTATCTGTGTACCAAATTTCATTTAAATCGGTTCAGTAGTTGTGGCGTGAAAGCGCGACAGACAGACAGAGTTACTTTTGCATTAAAATATTAGTAAGGATAAATGCGAAAGTGAGTTTTTTTGTTTGTTACGCTTTCACGCCAAAACGGCTGAACGGATTTGGATGAAATTTCGCACAGGGGTAGACCATGACCAGAAATAGGACATAGAATACTTTTTATCCCGATATTCCCACGAAATTGACACTTACGCGGGTGAAACCGCGGGGCGCAGCTAGTACTATAATAACACTCAGCACTAGTGTTGCCAGGTCGGAGTTTTAAATCGGGGCAGAAGGTAAAACAAATCGGGATTTAGGGTTGTAGATCGGGACAATAAAAAAACAAGGTTTTTTAGGGTTCCGTACCTCAAAAGGAATAAACGGAACCCTTATAGGATCACTCATGCGTCTATCTGTCCGTCTGTCACAGACAATTTGCTTCGAATCTAATGGATCGATTAAGTTGGAAGGTACACGTATGTATTGCTGTGACCCAAACACAAACAATACCTAAAGATAACAAAATTGAAAATAAAAGCGTTTTGCAAACTGTACCGTGTGACAGATCAAATAAAAAATCTTATTACGAGGATCTCAAATATAATTTTAAAATAAATACTTTTAAATATATTTAAGAAAATAGATGAAAATTGACCATTCACCCCACATTTATTTCTGATACTACTGAGCCTAAAATTTTGAAAAAAATACTGAGAATAGTTCTTTACTCATAGGTTACAGGAAAACCTAAGTATAAGCCAAACTTGCCAGCCAGTCCAGCCTATAGTCTATGGTCTTAAAATAACATGGTAAATCTCTCAATATTGTGCGTACAAACTTACATTTGCAGTTGAAATGTATAAGAGAATTATGTTTTTCAACTACAATGCTAAGTTTGTTCTTGGAATAAATTCATCCAACTACAGAACCCTTCGTTGTGCGTGGGCCGACACGCACTTGGCCGGTTTTTAAAATTAAGGTTTTTATTGAGTTATAGTAAATCTGAATTATTAAAAAAAAGTTATGAAGTTATGAACTAAAATGAAACCTATCTCTAAGGCTTATTACTTACTTGAATTTAGTCATTTTGGGTAAATAAAGTTTTTTTTTAAATGTTTTTGATATTTGTTTCAAACCAATTCAGATTGTGATTGATCGTGTATTAGGTACGGAATTAGGGTGCTGGACATGTATTGATTTATCGGGACATTCGGTGTCCCGATCAGGTGCAAATCGGGACGCGTCCCTAGACCCCTGAAAATCGGGACGTCCCGCGCAAATCGGGACACCTGGCAACCCTGCTCAGCACTGACCTGTGGTAGCGGGCGCGTCGCCCCAGGCGTCGTCGGCGGCCGGCGCCTCGCCCCACGCCTCGTCCGCCGGCGCGCCCCACGCCGATTCTGTACATAACAGGAGGCATATATCATGTGCGTCATCGGTTCCCATATACAACGCTAAAGGATTAAATCCGAATAAAGGATACAATTTCACAAATGTTTCAAAAGACGTGCCTAATGGCCACACAATCTAACAAGACACTGTGGCTCAAAAGTAACGCAAAGGTGGGAACCGAACTCGGGACCTCTGGGTCTGAAACATGTCATCTGGACCACAGAGGCGTTTGACGGTTGCCAGTAAATTGCCGGCAATTGTAAGGCAACTTTCATCCAAATTTTTTTTTTGCTTTTCAAGCTCACCTGCTCCGCTCCAAGCGCTCTCAGTGGGAACCGATCTCTTATTAAGATACTCCTCTCTCTTCTCCTCATACAGTTTCCACACTCGGTAACTTTATCTTTCAGTTTGGCCACTGTGTTGCTCTGTTCTGATAATTGTGACCTAATGACTACCCACTCTCATTAATGCCTTACTATTGTCATTAATGGCTTACTATTCTCATTATTTATTTATTTAAACTTTTCGCACACAAAAAAGGTACAAAGGCGGACTTAATGCCTTAGGCATTCTCTACCAGTCAACCAAGGGTGGTGAAGAGATTAGATGGCGGGTGCTCTGATTGAGAGGAACAAAGAGAGAAAAAAATAAAATAAGGAAAAATATATATGTCGCCGCAAGAGCGTTTGTAAAGTTCATAACATAATCTTATGCGTAACTATTTGGGTAACTGGTGTACTGTTACACCCATTTGCATGCATCTGTGAACGATATTGAATCCTATGATATCAAACGCCATCTATTGCCCAAATTGTGAAATCGAACTCGCGAAGCTAGAGTTAATTGATTAAAGTAATTTTGATGTTTTAGTTAAAGCTATAGTTAAAATTAAAAGGGAATATTTATTTTAGTCTTTAGGTTTTTAATCATATTAACAATTGGTCATTTGACAGAATAAACTTGTTTATGTTAAAGCGCTACCTAATGTTACTAAGATGGCGCGGATTGTGAATAATAAGATCAATAACTGAATGTTATAATTTAATACAAGAACTAAATAAGTTTAAATAATAGGAAACAGACTATAAAGTAATAAGACTATTTTACACAGCAATTTACTAATGAATACCTGTTGTTTCATTAAAATTCCTTGAACTATTTGATAACACTTCCGGGTTATCAAATAGTAATAATGATGTCTTAGAAAGTAATGAAGCTTCTGACTTAAGTTTAATTTTGAATAACCTTTGTATTTCCTGAATATTAGCATTGTTTAATTATAAAAGAATTAACTGATAAGCATTTTAGCATTATTTGTAAGTTTCATTGAAATAACTAAGTAATAAGATTTTGTATTGATACACGCGGTATGTCCGCCGACGCGGGGAGAAGGGTGACACACACAATGGGGATATAGCGTGTGTGGGTACTTGATCTATGCGTGGGTAGTCGATATGAAATTGTAATTGTCGAACAAGTAAACTCTGTAACAGAATGTATTGATTTAAAAGAGTGTCCACGGAGTTTCTTGCCCGTTCTTCTCCGTAAGGAACCTACATCGTTTTGGAATGGGCGACTAGCGTCACCAACTAACTCAAACTAAAGGACTCCTTGATAAGTGATAATTCAAAAGTGCCTGTAAATGTTCTAATTGAAATAAACGCTTTAAGTTTGAGTTAAGTGTTGTGTGTCATTGAAAACCAACTACCTCTAACTACCATCAACGAAGAATTACACCGGAGACTGATCACACACGAGAGAGGATGGATTCCCCTCCGTGTTATATATATCATAATGCATTATAGATAAAACAGTTTTTACAGCACATAAATACGCAATCAACTTATGATACATAAATACTTACATACATATTTACTATAATATATACCTATAATATATCTTAATATGTATACATAATATACAAATTCAAGGCAGAGAGATGTATGACTCTACTCTATTTATTTTGAAAAAATCTCTGCAGTTTCCGCTTACATGCATACCGACTGGTGGCCATCCTGATATCAAGAGGAAGCGCATTCCAAAGAAGAATGGACTGAATATGAAAAGAAGAATGAACAAAGTCAGTAGTATGAGAAGGGCAGAGTAGGAGAAGATTGTTAGAAGAACGTAGATTCTTAGTGTGTGAAGAACATAGATATTGGAAGTGAGACACAAGATAAGAAGGAGGAGTGGGAGAGTTGAGAACGGAGAAAAGCGTGGTCAGAGCACGCAAACTTCTTCTTTGGCGAATGGACATCCATTTGAGCTCAGACCTATAGCTCGAAACATGGTCATATTTCCTCAGGTTGAAAATGAACCGAATACAGCTTACTTTACTCATTAATAGCTTACTTTGTCAACAATTACCCCATAACCGAACAAAGCTGTTGAAAAAAAAAAAACTCGAGTACGTCATCTTCAGTTACCAGCAACAGTTGCCGGCAAATACAAGGCAACTATTTTCCAAAAAAAAATTTTTTGCTTTTCTAGCTCACCTGTTCCGCTCCAAGCGCTCTCAGCCGGAGCTGAGCTCCTAGTAAGATACTCCTCCCTCTTCTCCTCATACAGTTTCCACACTCGGGAACATTTCTCTCCCAGTTCAGTGACCGTGTTGCTCAGTTCTGATAGCTGGGAGGTGTTCGTCTGCAAATCTTGTTTCTTGCTCTCGACTAGCGCTTTTGCGGCTTCGACCTGTTGGAAGAATGTTATATTTTTAGGGTTCCGTACCTCAAAAGGAAAATACTGAACCCTTATAGGACCCTCACTCGTGTGTCTTTCTGTCTGTCCGTCTGTCACAGTCAATTTGCTCCGAATCTAATGGATCGATTGAGTTGAAATCAATTTCTGTGACCCAAAAACGGACGTGTAACAAAAAGGTGAGATAAAATACCTAAAGTTCGAAAAAGAACAGAGACATAGTGGAGACACCTTACGACTAAATACTATAAAATAATAATTATTATAAAAGCATATAATTATCAAAGCTGGTATGTAAATTACATTAGCTTCCGCGCTTACTTACATCGTTCAGACGAAGATAAGGAGATTTACTTTATTCTTTGAAAACAGGCAATCGTGCATACTCTTTTTTTAAGACAGAAACAGGAAATGAATTTGATAGTTGTTTTACTTTATTCATTTTGGTTGTACTTAAGTGATGTCCCGAAACCCCGACATTAAGTCCCGAAAAGTAGATTACGCACCTCGCTAAAGTGAGTAATTAATGCACTCGTGTTAATTTAGTGTAACATAATCCTCGTGCATTAATGAATCACTTTGTGCTCGATGTAATAATCTACTATTTTCTTCCAACTTTAGCACTTCCAACATTAATACGTATTAATGTTATCATTAATCACTACAAAACCGATCACAAAGGACGTAGTTCTTGCTTAGAACCAAAACAGTGCAATAAAGTTGAATGAAATTTCATTATTGCACTGTTTTTTCATTATTGCACTGTTTTTAGAGTTCCATACCCAAAGGGTAAAACGGGACCCTGTTACTAAGGCTCGTCTTGAACTGACTTCTCCGAGTCTGATCTGAGTGAGTGAGTGAGTGAGTGCGTTGCGTTGCGTTGCGTTGGGTTGACTTAATAACCTTTTGCCGCAAAATTCGCGGTATTACTTTGTTTTTTTTCATTAACTTGAGTAGGTATATCATCTTTTTAGGGTTCCGTAGTCAACAAGGGACCCTTATAGTTTCGCCATGTCCGTCATGTGTATCAAAGTGAGTAATTAATGCACTCGTGTTAATTTAGTGCCCTCGCTTGGAAGTCTCCACTTTTTGTCTCTGTTCTTTGAACTTTAGGTACATTAGCTCACCCTTTTCCGATCACTGGTTATTACGTAGCCACGAGCTCCTCCATCCATTAAAGGCTGGTTATAAAGTATTTTTGGGAGATGTGTTTTTTACCTTATCACGCAGTTGTTTCAGAGTTATCTCCATCATGTTCAGTTTCCCGTCTTCACCTGCACCTTCGGAAGCTTTAGCCTGATCAATGAAAATAAAATGTTTAATATTCAAGATAAAATACTTTTTTATACAAAATACAAACGACTTAAAAAAAAAACACTAAATACATTTTTTATAAAAATAAAACCGACTTAAAAAAAAAAAAAAACACTAAATACACAGTGAAAAAAAAAAAAGTAGTAAAAAAAATTTAAGTAATAAAAACTAAAACCCAACTACGACTAAAAAGGTATAAACAAGACACCACAGACAGACAAATTAAAGATCCGGAGTCACACGTAATCTGTTCGATTTATGCCCTAACACGTGTGACTCCGGATCTTTAATTTGTCTGTCTGTGGTGTCTTGTTTATACCTTTTTAGTCGTAGTTGGGTTTTAGTTTTTATTACCTTTTTTTTTTAAATATCTTTTGGGGTTATAAACTTATAATATATTTTTGAAATGTGCTCATTAAGCCCTTTCATTTGATACCCAACATGGTACGATTAAACAATTATTTTTTTTAGTTCCTGACTTTATGTTCTCTAGAGGACGCCATTTTTAATTTAATGTGACGTCACAGTGCCTATAACCAGCGGACGATCTAGACGCTTTCAACGATACCCTACTTGTCAAATTGTGATGAGTGGTTTAGAAGATATGAGGGAACAGATGAACATACATACATACATACATATCGGTCAAAATCATAACCCTCCTTTTTTCTTCGCCGTATTCGGGTAAAAATAACTTTAATTTCAGAAGTTACTTTATTTAAAAAGCCAATTAATATCTAAAATATGGCGTCGAAAAATTCCTCCGCATCGCTGTCGGCTGGTAATGTACCCAAGAGATTCGCGGCATTGCCACGTTGTATGGCAATGCTCCTCCGCCTCTGACCAAGGTTTATATAGTTAGTTTTAAGTAATATTAGTAGTAGTTAGTTTTGTTAGAGTTAGTGTTTAGATTTATACTCCATATAGAGAAATAAATAATGTGCCAATTTAATAAATAAATAATCGTCTTAAAGCAGCGAATTATATAAATGATACGGCCGCGAATCATATTTAGATCAACATACAACCTGATACTGACCTGCAAATTGCAAAAAACGTAAGAAAATTTGCATTTCGCACGCTAACCTGACGCTTTCGATAATAATTTGACAAAGGTGCGTTTTAATCGACGAAAAAAGACGAAAGCCTATTTTTTAACCGACTTCCAAAAAGGAGGTATTTTTTTTTTTTTTGTGTATTCTCAGCGATATTTTCGCCAATTGCGAACCGATTTAAAAAAAAATTTTAATTTCGAAAGGGTATACTCCCGAACAATTTTTCACTTTTTAGTTGTGGTACCTACCCCACACTAATTCAAATACCACTACCTGCTATGTAAATAACAGTGACGGAGTCAAACAATATATCGTCTACATACACTAAGTGGGAAAAATACGTAATTATTGAAGCTAACTCCAAAACTGCGCAAGCAAAGTTAATAAAATTTATATGGGACCACCTCTGAAGCATGACCTACCAAACAAAAAAAGAATCATCAAAATCGACGATTCACAATTGGCGAACAAATAAACAAAAAAAATTAAAAATTACATACTGACGAATTGAGAACCTCCTCCTTTTTGAAGAAGTCGGTTAAAAATTACTAGTAATCGGAAATAGTGTTATCCATAGAGGTTGACTAATAAGTTCTCAATAAAAAATAAATACAATGTTTATCGGATCTATGTGATACCTACTGACCTCCTTTGAATCTGAGCTTACTAACTAGATAATTCTGAAAACCTATCCGAAGACAGTGACAGTTGAAATGTCGATGTCAGAGACGTTATTTTCGAATTTGTCGAAATAACTCGTTACTATGGCTACGCTAAAACAATCGTCGCTAGGCTACGGTTTCTAGACCTGCAATTGGTTAACTTTGGGTAGTCACTCTGCTGTCAAGTTTGTAGTTCTGGCTCTCAGGTTAGCCAACCGGTAAAGATATTAAATATAATTTTCTTCTTCTATAAACAAAGACATGACTTTCCGTGTCTTTGTCTATGTACGAGTATAACCGACTAAGCCGGATTTGCATTACACGGCTAAAATGCGAACAGTGCCAAGTGGCTCATCAATTAAAATCCGTGACTGTACCACAACTAAAAGGTGAAAAATAAAAACTTTTTACAAAAAAAACAACCGACATCCAAAAAAAAAAATATAGCTATTTTTTTTTTTTGTGTTTTTTTTGGAAGGCGGTTGTTTTTTTTTTTGTAAAAAGTTTTTTTTACAAAATTCTTATTTTTATTCCATTACTATACAATAGTTTAATGCAATTTAAACATTATCCGCCTTATTCATAAACGCTGCATAAAGTTAAGTTATGAATTAGCAACTGTTTAACCATACATTTTTGACGTTTGGACGTCACTTAACTTTAAGCAACGTTTATAAATAAACTCTTTTAACTTTACCTTAGCATCCAACTCCGCCTTCTCTTTATTCAAAGATATTTGTTTTGCATTCAGCTCCTTCACTCTAGCTTTAAGTTGCTGCATCTCAGCCATGCTGGCATCGCGGTCGGATCTGGAACAAGTATTGTGGCTTTTTAGAGTTCCGTACCCAAAGGGTAAAACGGGACCCTAATACTAAGGCTCCGCTGTCACCAGGCTGTATCTCATGAACCGTGATAGTTAGACAGTTGAAATTTTCACAGATGATGTATTTCTGTTGCCGCTATAACAACAAATACTGAAAAACAGAATAAAATAAATATTTAAGGGGGCTCCCGTACAACAAACGTGATTTTTTTGCCGTTTTTATAGATAATGGTACGGAACCCTTCGTGCGCGAGTCCGACTCGCAATTGGCCGGTTTTTTTAATTTTATATTTACACTAACTTTTGCCCGCGCTACCCGCGTGGGTGTTGAATATCTTCTCACGGGAACGTACTACCGGGATACTTAAGAAATGCTGGGTTTCCTATACAAACTTTCATCTTTTATATCACTCCCTATAGGATTATTTTCGAAATACAAGTAGCCTATGTCCTTCCCCAGGATGTCATCTATCTCTTTACCAAACTTAATCGAAATCCGTTCTGTGGTTTAAGCGTGAAAAGGTAACATACAGACAGACAGAGTTACTTTCGAATTTATAATATTGGGTCACCTATGAAATTGGCGTTTTTTTCTCACACATAGAGAACCTCGTCACTTCTATGATTTAAAATATTCATCAGTTGCTTGGTATTATATCGAATAATGACCATCATAGACAACTGCCAATAGGAAAAAAACCTTATTACTTATAGTTTTCTAAACATAAAAAATACCTTAAAAATGACTCCTCATTTTGTTAGCAGAAATGACCACTATTTTTTTTTTAACTTAGCCATAACTTATTTTTATCGCTTAATCTAAGTGGCATACGTTATCTTAGTTTTTAAACATTAGTCCATAAAAGTTTTAAAACATTAGTGTTTATGGTTGTTATATAAATTAAGAAAATATTCGTATGAAAAATGCAACTTCTTTAAAATTCCCCATACAAACACCAATTTCATAGGTGGGGACCTAATATTAGTATGGATTAGGTACTACACCAAGCTGTTATATTAAATAAATAAATAAGCCTTTTATTTCTCATTTTCCATGCAATTTTACAAGATTTGCTAGCATGCAACAAAGTTTATACAATTGATCAATTCGATAATTTTTTAAATTTATTATCATAGTTTAATTTATATAATTATATTAATTTTTAGTTATTGTTGGATTTCAGTTTCAATTTTTAATTTATTATGTTCCATATTTACTAGATTAATTTAAATGAGAACCCCTCTGTTGGGTAAAGGCTGTTATATTACCCTCGGGTAACGATACCCACGCACCTCATCCCATCGATGGTACACTTGGCGCCCGCGACACTGCTCCTGGTCTCCCGGATGTCCTTGGCCAGGTTCCCGGCGCGCAGCACCACGGAGCTGAGCTCGGCCGTCAGGTTCTGACTCCTGGACTTGAGGGCGAACACCTTCGTCTGCTCCTCTGTACGCATGGCTTCGAGTTCACGAGTTCTAGAAAGAAATATTGTATACTAGGGACCAGCTCTTGCTTCGCACGGTTTTAACGACTTGACAACACATCGAGATTTCTTATACAAGGTGTTTTTTTTTTATATCCCTTAACTGTAGGGTATTAATGAGACCATGTCAAAGAATCAACTGGATTTTTTGGACAAATGTGTTTTTTTTTTTTTCATACAATAATTTTTATTTTATTTTTATTGACAGGAACAGCAAACAGTTACATTATGAAAACTTAGGTTTAAATCATTTATTCTCATAAAGACAAAAAAAAAAAAAAAAAAGCCACTTACATGAGAACATACAAGAAACATTCGGTAAACTTATTTTAGGTAACCGTTACAAGAGTGTGTTAAATAAAATTACTCTAATATTATTATATTAATTATTGTAACTATTCTATACTCATTCAGCAGTTTAGTCTCAACCATTGTGATACACCGGAGGACGTTAGTCAAGGCAGTTTTCCATTACGTGTTTCAATAGCCGAGATTTAAAACTGCCGAGTGAGTCAACACTTTTTATAAATGTGGGTAAATTATTAAATAGTTGTGCTCCTTCATATGTAATATTCCTTCTAGCGTAATTAGTGCGTATTCTTGGCAAAACCAGTAGACTTGGTCGACGAAGACTGCGTTTAGTAATTTGTGATTTTTTAGTGAATGATACGTTAGTGTGAATGGTTTTGTCTATAATTTTTCTAATCAGAACGCAAGTATTGTATGTGTAGAGTTGTTTAATATTCATCAATTTTGTTTCGTCAAAAATTTTAGAAGTTGGTGTTAGGTATGGATAGCGAAATAATATCTTTATGGCCTTATTTTGTACTCTTTGTAGTTCTTGTAACTTCGTTTTTCCGGCACTTCCCCAAATCTCTATGAGATATAACAGATGCGACTTAATAAGAGAGTTATATATAGTATAACGTATTTTTCTAGGTATGCACTTGTTTATACTATGAAGTGATCCTGTAAGTGCTGATAGTTTAGTTTTAATATGGTCTATTTGATTGTGCCATGTTAATTGATGATCTATTCTCAAGCCAAGATACTTTTCGCAGGTTTTTTGATCTAGTGGGATGTTATTAATAGTTAATGTGTCGTGCTGCGGAATTTTTTTATTCTTAGCTTTAAAAACAACGTAACATGTTTTAGCAATATTTATGGTTAATAAGTTATATTTAAACCATTCGAATAGAACGTTGAGATCTTCTTGGGCTTTTGAAATAATGTCGTTCATATTGGCTCCGAAATAAAATAAGCACGTATCATCTGCATATAAAGTTATATGACCATGCAAGTTTAGTTCTGTGATGCTATTTATGTAAATCAAGAACAATAGCGGCCCCAATATAGATCCTTGCGGGACTCCGTATGTGATCGGCAATGTACTACTCTCAAAACTATCTATTTTAACTATCTGAAATCTATTTATTAGGTAAGATTTTAGCATTTTAAGTGCATTGCCCTTGATACCTATGTTTTCTAGTTTTTCTGAAAGTAATTTATGACTTACGGTATCAAAGGCTTTTTTCAAATCAATAAAAACACCCAGCACATAGTGTTTTTTATCCATATTTTCTTTTATTTTTGTTATTAGATCAACAGTGGCTGCAGTTGTGTTGTTTTTGGCTCTAAATCCATACTGGCGATCAGATATTAAGTTAAAAGAGTCAAGATATTTAAGGAGACGACTATGCAGTATTTTTTCTAAAATTTTTGACAGTATTGGTAATACAGAGATTGGACGATAGTTCCCTGGATCGGTTTTTGGTCCCGATTTGTAGATCGGTGTTACCTTTGCGACCTTCAGAGTATCAGGAAACTCCCCATCAATCATTAATTTATTAAAACATCTTGCTAAACCATCAGAGATTAAATTTTGTAAACTTTTTATTACTTTTGTGCTAACTTTGTCTATACCACTACTTGTATTTGAGTCAAGATTTTTAATAATTTTGATAATTTCATTAGAATCACATGGATCTAATGTCGTAAGTTCATGATTGTATTTTTTCTTTAAGTTAAAAATAGGGTGATTTGAGCTGTCATGATATTTTCTGGGTATTTCATCTGCAAGTATAGATCCTATTGTTGAGAAGTATTTATTAAAGACATCACAAATTTCTTTTACATCAGAGATACTAGTATCATCAACTATAAGTTTTGAAGGAGCACTACTCTGTATGATTTTGTTGTTAGTTAGGTTATTTATAAGCGACCACATTTTTTTAGGATTATTTTTGCAATTTGTAAATAGTTTGTAGTAGTAAGAATTCTTTGTAGCTTGAATCAAACCTGCAATTTTATCTCTCATTTCTTTATAATTATCTTCTAGTTTCTTGTCTTCCTGGTTATTCTTGTGTTGTATCCATAGGTGATTTCTTTGGCTAATTCCAGTAATTATCTCATTGTTAATCCAATCTTCTTGGGGTGGATTCAAGTATTTTGTTCTCATCACTTTGCTATCTTCTACATACTGTTTTATTTTTGATTCCAGCTGAATATAATTACTTGTCACATCCTCAAGTCCTTGTGATTCAATCGTCGTATACAGCTTCTCGTAGTGTATTGTTTCATAATTTAAGCGTATTTTTGAAGGAGGTTTCCATTTGTTTAATTGTAAATAAATCTGCTTGTGATCCGACATAGATGAATTGATATTAGCGATTTTATAATGTTCTCCTTTTAGGTTTGTGGAGACGTGATCCAGAATTGACTGCTTTGTTTTTGAGACTCTTGTACAGTAGGTTTTGTTGATTTTATTGAGTATTTTATATCCAGTTTCAGTTATTCTTTGCTTGTACTTTTTTAGAACGCTATTTTTTGTCAGAAGGTCTATGTTAAAATCTCCAAACACAATTGCTCTCTTCCGTTGCTGTAGCTGTGATTCATATAAATCCAAAAATCTTTCAAAGTTTGTATTGCCAGGGTAATAGACCACACCCACATCCAGAGCAAATTTCTCAATTTGTATCCAAAGGTAATTATTTCCATCTTGATATGTTGATTCGATTACGTTATGTTTTAGGTCGTTGTGTATGTATGCTGATACTCCTCCTCCTCTACTGTCCGTTCTGTAATTATAGTAGTGTGTATAGTTAACTATCTGTAGCTGTAGGCATTGACTTTCGTTCTGTATCCAAGTTTCTGTTAGTAAAATTATGTGCACAGTTGTAGGTATTGATTTTAAAATACATTTGAGCTCGTCTAGTTTTCCTTTCTTGCATATACTTCTTGCATTCAAATAGAGAAATGAGAGGCGTGATTTATTTGTATTAAGTTGTCGGTAATCGTCTACTATTTGGTAAGTTGTAGTATTCGGTAGGGTATCGTTTATTATTGTTCGTTGTAGTTTTTTGGGGGTTGCTGTACAATAGTCGGTATACCATTTACGTATTTTATGGTTAAATCTCTTTCTCCTTCCTTTGTACGATGCGTAAGTTCACTTTTTATGACTTGGAAATACTTTTGCTGGGCTGGTGTTTGGTCAGAGAAAATTTTAATGTTATCCGGATGTTTTTCTTTATTGCGAAGTAGTAGCATTGCAGACTCAGGCGTATTAAAGCAAACTTTAATTCTACGTGTTTTACCGGCATTATACTTTCCGATACGATATATTTTAATCGGTTTGCTATCGCTTATTTTTGAGGTAATATATAACACGGCAGACTCGTCTTTGAGAATTCTCTCTTGGCTGCTCTGCGCATTTTGCTCTGGTATGCCTGTTAGAATGATGTTATTTTCTCTCTTTTTGCGCTCTTGAACTTCGCGTATTATTTGTTCATTTATAGATAGTTGATTTGTTTGGATTTCGGTAGGTATAGGGCTCAATCTCGACTCACTAAGGTTGTTTTCAAGCTTCTTTATTTTATCTTCAGTGTTCGATAGTTTTAATTCTACTTGGGATAACTGAGTTTTTATAGTGCCATGTTCTGAAGTAATTTTTAATGCGGTAGATTTAATATCTTGTATTTGTGAACTAATATCCGCTACATTTGAGGTGATTATATTTTTTGTTTGTTCGTGAGAGGCCCTTAGGTTGGCCATCTCACTTTTGACCTCGGTCATATTCGTGTTCATTTGATTTATCATTTCCGCATTTGAAACAATATACTTTTCTAATAGGGATGAGACGCGTGATAGGTCATTTCTCATTTGTTTAATATCATCTGAGCATAAGCATTCACGTTCGGGCGGGTGTTTACGTTTACGGTAAGTAATTTGAGCCTCGCTAAGTTCTTCGCTTAATTTAGATAAGTCAGGTTGCGAGCTAGCTCCAGTAACATATGTTTTGGTCGCAGAGAAATTAGGCAAGACCTCTAATGTTGCAGGAGTTCCAGGTGGGGACCGCGTTACACTCATTGTTTCGTTTTAACTAGATATTTCGTTCACAATTTATAAGTTCAATCGTGTTAGTAGTCAACCAGCGTGCGCGTGCGCACACTCCGCTTTCGCTCGGTCACAGGTGTCAGTCGCTAGCCTACACCGTCGGCGAATGCACGCTTAATTTTTCTAGCACAAAATCGCTATTTTTTTCGTAAAGTACGTCAACCGCACGCAGAGTCACTGTGCGAGCGAGTCAAAAAATAGCCACCGCTCTCGTCGCACGGAGGTGAAGCACGTCGCCCCGCTCGCTGCTCAGCGCACTGCCGCACTCACGTATTTTTTTTTAAAGTCACAAATCACTGTATACAGTTCACACCACAATAGTTATTATTTGCTTTACTTTAAGTATTAGATTTGAAGCACAATAGTTGAATAAATTTCGCAAGGATTAAGTACACGTCTACTCTGTTATACGGTTGACCGTCGATCTGTCGAAATCGAAACTTAAAACTAGTATAACAATATTTTTGTATTGTGGCCTATTTGGCCTATTTGGCCTCTACAACGCAGTAACTGGGTAATACGATACCCCTTGGTAAGACTGGTTGTCAGACTTTCGGGCTTCTGACGACCTGTGACGACTGTCAACGATCCACGAATTACAGCCGTGACCAACGGCTTAACGTGCTTTCCGAGGCACGGAGGAGTCTCGATATGTAAAGATGGTCATCCATCTACGAACCAACCACGGCAAGCGTAGCTTAACTTGAAGGATCGACCCGTGCGTGTGGCAGTTTGGTGTCACCAAACCACTAGGTTTTTAAATCGACAAAATGTACGGAACAGCAGTTTTTTTTTTTTTTTGCGATTTCAAAGTTGGTCCCTTGGAAAAAGAATATTATAGATGACACCAAACCACTAGTTTCAAGGATAACGGTGTCTACCCTAACACCCTGTATATATTCGACTGATGAAAACGATAAAAAAAAAAAAAACTAATTGAAAAATAATTTATATGCCCGTTGATGCTTTGACATGGTCTCATTAATATCCTAGAGTTATGGGATATAAAAAAAACACGTTGTTTATACAGGGTGTTAGGGTAAACACCGTTATCCTTGAAACCAGTGGTTTGGTTTCATTTATAGAACGTAAAATCAATGGAAAATTAGAAATTTAAAAAACAAAAAAAAAACCGGCTGCAAATACGCATAACTTAAAAGAGAAAAACAAGGATTAGGTATAATCTGTAGAATTTTAGTGTTACAGGCGGCGAACAAACAAAATTTACACCATATTTCAGGTTATTTATATACTTGGAATGAACTCATTACTAGCTTTTATTTGATACCAATATTAAATTTATTTAAAAATAAAACACCTTCCCCTCCCTTTTTTTTGTTTGCAGATGAAATATATATAAAAAAATATAGCCCATGTCACTCCCACAATTAAGACGAACCTAACGACACCTCATATGTTAAAATCTATCAAGCCGTTTAGGCTATAGAGCGTGCCAAAGAAATAGACATACATACATACATACTTTCGGAAAACATTACCCTCCTTCTGGGGCAGTCGGGTAAAACAGAAAATCTACATTTTACCACAAGAATATTTCACCCTTTCACCCTATGCGCTAGGGCTACGAATTTGCGTCTCAACACAGGTGGATGGCGCAGGACGTGACCTGACCGGCCGCGAGCGCGACCCCTCCCTCAGTCAGTCAGCTGTTGCGCTAGCGAACACGGTGTCGCATAGAAACTTTTTATGAAAATAAACGTTTTTTTTTTTGTTGTTACTCAGTCATTTATTTTTATATTTAAGTCAACTACCCATGGTTTGAGTGACAACGGTGTTTACCCTTACATCCTGTATGTAACTTTTATATTATCGTATTGTACACATAAACCTTCCGGAATACAGTGTCCGGACTTCCGGAGTAGACGGTTCGAGAGTTCGACATACCTTTTTTTCTCCCATTCAAGTTGACACTGTCTTTCCATTTCTTTGCGAGCGGCTTCTCGTTTTTCCTGAAAAAAAAGGAAAGAAAATGGTAGTGTACAATAAAGTATATATAAATAAATAAATAAAGAAAGAAAAATGTAATAATAATGTAAAAGTAGCCTATTTCCTTCCCCATCTATCTGCCAGGGGTTGCGGGAAAGTCCAAAATGAATACCGGGACCCTGGCAACAGGCAACTGAAGGAACACGGGTGGGTTTAGTCAGTAAGTCTGACACGCCCTTACGCTCCGCCGAGAGCGGGAGAAGCCATTTGAAGATTTCCAACAATAAAAATAAAAAATACCGGCCAAGTGCGAGTCGGACTAGCGCACGAAGGGTTCCGTACCATTATCTATAAAAACGGCAAAAAAAATCACGTTTGTTGTATGGGTACCCCCTTAAATATTTATTTTATTCTGTTTTTTAGTATTTCTTGTTATAGAGGCAACAGAAATACATCATCTGTGAAAACCAACTGTCTAACTATCACGGTTCATGAGATACAGCCTGGTGACAGACGGACGGACAGCGGAGTCTTAGTAATAGAGTCCCTTTGGGTACGGAACCCTAAAAATTTAATAATAACGTAAAATAACCTATGTCCTTCCCCAGAATGTCCCTTGTAAAATTTTTTCGAAATCCGTTCAGGGGTTAGGCGTGAAAAGGTAACATACAGACAGACAGACAGGCAGAGTTACTTTCGAATATATAATATTAGTGTGAATAGTTAGCATATCTGACGTAGTGACTTACTTGTTCCTCCTTCTGCTTTCTCATTAACTCTTCTTGTTCTCTCTTCTGTAATTCGAGACGCAACTTCTCCCTCTTCTCAGCTTCTTCTCGCTCTTTTCGCTCTCTTTCGGCCTGCAGACATTTAGACCAGTATTCAAAAACAAAAAAAAACGTGCGAGCCTTAGGCTGAGTCCTGAGTGACGGCGCACCGCGCAAACGGATTCCGGAGCGGATTTATCTGACGGGGCGGCCTGAGTGACGGCGCACCGCCGTTGTTTGTTGCTATGGCACTACCGTTGCCATAGAAACGAACCGAAAGACATGGCATTGTAATAACGTGATGTCAGAATATTAATCAACGATTAATTCGTGTTTTTGAGTGCATTTTTCCAATATAAAGTGAAACTTGGTGCCTTCGAATGATACTCATTGTTTTAGTGTATGGATAACATAGTAATTCATGAGGACTATGAATTTTATTTTTCGATCTCATACGTATACGTTCATACAAAGCTATTGCGGCATGTATAATGAGAAACGACAAATGCGCCGTGAAATGCGCGCGCCCGCTCGCAATCCGGACAAGTTCGAACATCTCGAACATTTGTTTTATCCGCCGTTCATTCCGCCTGCGCTGTGCGCCGTCACTCAGGACTCGGCCTTACAGTAGTCGCATACGATGTGTAACAACTGACATCTTGGCTGACAGTACCAACCTCTCGGCAAATGGGTTGATACCATCTGACGGACAACACTAGCACCGCTCATTGGTCAAATCAAATAGCGCGCGCTTCCCCGGCTTCCTGTTACACACTTCCGTCCCTTTTCACGAAAAAGCTCCCCACAGATTGCAGAAAAGCGAGAGGAGAGATGTCACACATCAAAAATAATAAAAAATGCGTCTGAGAGCTAGCAGAGTATAGTTCTTTACACAAAAGAGGGTCTAGACAAGTGACAATCGCTTCGAAAGCGTTTCGTATTTCTACAACGACTTTCAACAGGATTGACATAAGCTTTTCGATAGCTTATGTCAGTCCTATACATTGTTGCGTTTTCCATCATCGTTATCGCTGTTAGAATGTCACTTTGTCTAGGGCCTCAGATATGAGATAATCTAAGTATCTTTACCTCGGCTTCCTAGGTAGCGTATAAGAAAAAAAAAGTAAATATTAATCGGGTCCACATAAATAAGTACATGATAACAGTATTATTCTAGGAGGATCTCGTGGCTAAGTAATAACAGCCGCACGGATCGATCCATCAGGTTAAGCTACGCTTGCAGGGGTTGGTCCATGGATGTGTGACCATCTTTAGGGCTTGTACACAAAACTGCGAATTCGTGCGAATTCGCAACGCAGAAGCTAAGCGCAGAAGAAAATCTTAGGGTACCGTCGCTGATTTTTGCGATGCGACGTCGCAACGCAGTTTTGTGTACAAGCCCTTAAATACCGAGACTCCTCCGTGCCTCGGAAAGCACGTAAAGCCGTTGGTCCCGGCTGTCATTCATGGATCTTTGGCAGTTGTTACGGGTCGTCAGAAGCCTGAAAGTCTGACAACCAGTCTTACCAAGGGATGGCAGACACGTGTAGACAATGGGGAAAATACTTTGATTAAATAAATATATTTTACCTCAGAAAAAAAATGGTTTCCGTTCTTCAGTACAAAACGGCAAATTCATATTTAAACCCCTAATATGTTTTAATATTTCATATTTTCTCGCTGCTGAGGTGAAAAGTTGTATGTGTTATACGAGACCAAAGTTATTTGCATCTCGTGCCTTTGAATCCCTCGCTGTGCTCAGGATTCTAACCTTGAATCACTCGCAAGAATCCTTCGCTTACTCGGGATTCAAAATCAACACTCGCACAAATAACTATTACCGGCTCGCTGCACGCCGGCTGTCACTGAAAACTAGCGCTGGGGCTCTGCCTCGCATAGGGTCGCAGCATTATGCTAAGCGATGGCCATGAATGAGAGATGTCGCTACTGTGCGTAAGCAAACATTAGCTCCGTAAATAAAAATCTTATAAAATAGTTATTGTGGTTATATCATAACAAAAAGTGATTAAGGTTCAAGCTAACAAGGACATATAGTAATAAAAGTTGAAGTACCAGTGAATTTTCTAAAACCTAAAGAGTAACAGTGTTAAATACCTCCTAACGACATTTTTGTTCAAATTCAATTCTTTCCACAAACACCCATACAAACAGTGAAGTTCCAGCAGTAAAAAGCAAACAGCTACCAGAGTTACAAACTTGAAGAAAGGTAGGAAAGAATTATGAATAGCGAATAATCTATCTCATTTTACTATAAAAATAATTACAAATAACTGGACTGCACGGACATTTCATTTTGAAAACAATGCCATCTACCGCGGAATAGAGGAACAAACTTCAAACTGTGAACTCACTTTCCGGCAAACTACACCATCTGTTGCCATCAAGAGAAACATACACCAAACGTCAATACCTCAAGTACTATCACAATCCACTACTAGAGGGCGCTACTGGTCGAAAAAATTAACACAAATGGCTTCTGAATGCGCGGGTTGTTGTCAACAAATACTAGAAGCAGAAAACCTTACCTGTGCGCATTGCAAAGACACATATGACTTAAAATGTGCTAATGTTTCAATTCATCGTTTTACAAAATTGATGACTTTTGAGCAAAAAATAAATTGGCAATGTCAAGCTTGCTACTGCAAAACCCCTAAAGTCGGTAATACAAATACCCCTATACGCCTACAAGACCGTGAGCTACCACAACAGACAAAATCGTCTTCTGTAGAAAGTAATGTCACCATTAGAAGAGGGAAAACAAACACAAACAACTACACTTATAACTCTGAAGACCTAACTATACTAGGCGACACACTGAACACGGAGGAAAAGGAAAAAGACATTCAAACCGAACTAACGCTACAAAATCTAAGCGAAATTATAGTACTGCGACTTAAGGAAAATAATAAATCCATTATAGCTGAAATTAAAAATACAATTCAGACCGAGATAAATAAAGCCATCACTAAGTTAAAGGTAGATATCCAACATAAAACAGACGCCTTAAATAAACAGAACGAATTAAGAAAGGAAGAAATAGAAAAAGTAAACTTAAAAATTGAAAACCTTTCAAAAGAAAATGAGAAACTAAAACACGAAATTTTAGATATAAAAAACAGAAAAGATACCCCACCCGCTATTTGCACTGAAACAAATACGAAGAAAATAGTTCTCTACGGATTTACTGAAAATTACAAAGAACCGGAATTCGACCTACACGATAGAATCATTGAACTATTCTACAGCACGATGAACGTAGACCTGACGGGATATATAGAAGAGACATATAGACTGGGTAGATACAATAACAACAACAATAGACCACTTGTCATCGAATTAATTAGCAAAAGAATGGCTAAGTACGTAATAAGTAATGCCCAATACCTTCAGGGTACCAGGTTATTTATCTCAGAGTTCCTAGATACCAACGCGCGAAGGGAAAGGCAATTAATGCGAGAAGAAATGCTTCAGGCTCGAAGAAACGGATTATTTGCAATCATCAAAAACAATCAATTGTTTATTGAAGGACAGAAAGTTAACCAAAAAAACGAAACATACAAAACGGCACAAAACAATGACTCGAAGGGAACCGCATACAATTACAATGTAGACCGAATATGCGACCTACCTACTACCAAAGAACACATTAAGAATCACTCCTTTCGAAAGCATAGACCTACCTTGTAAAATTCTCTTCCAAAACATGCAAAGCCTATACAACAAGCAGCACATTATAGAAGCATTTTTAACAGAAAACCCTATCTATCAAGCTATATGCATATCTGAGTCCTGGCTATCCGAAGACAAAATTTCCCTTATACAAATTAGTGGCTATAATATTGCATCGTCATACTGCCGGAAAACTCGAGGAGGAGGCGGCGTATGCATTCTCTTACAAGAACAAATTGTGTATACAGAGAAAAATGATATCTCAAACATGTCTATAGAATATGTACTGGAAGTGTGCGCTACTGAGTTACCTACACAAAACCTTTTATTAATTACTATGTACTGGAATAGAAGAGAGGAAGATATATTTATTGATACATTAAAACAAATTCTAAACTATTTAAATACAAAGTATAATAAATTTAAAATTATTATAGGTGGAGATTTTAACATTAATATTTTAGGCAAAAACTTAAAAACTCACCAGTTTCTGGATCTCATGCTAGAATACAAATTCACTCAACAAATAAAAAGACCTACGCGTATTACAGAAACTTCCTCGACATGTCTTGATCTAATATTTACTAATTTCAGCGACAAAAATATGTTTACAACCGTCGAAAATTTCGGACTTTCGGACCACAGTGGAACAATTATAAATCTAAGCATACCTCAACCAGCGAAAAACATTACCTGGTACACAAATAAAAGATTATTTAACATAGCGAACATAAAAAAGTTTAAATCTGTATTAAGTACACAAAACTGGCATGAAATTATACAAACAAACAATAATATAAATGAAAATTATAATTCTTTCAACACCGTCTTAATAAAAACTTTAAATCAATGTATTCCTAAACGTAAAATGAAACTTAAAACTAATTATAAAAAATACTGGCTAACTACAGGCATTAGAATTTCCTGCAAAAACAAAAGATTGTTAAAATTATTTTCCATAAAAACCAAAAACCAAATAATTACACAACATTACAAAAAATATGAAAAAATATTAAAAAGTTTAGTTACCGCTGCAAAAAAATTACAATTTATAAACAAAATAAAGAAATCAGACAACAAAGTAAAAGCGATGTGGAGCATTATAAATGAGAGAACAAATAAAAAACCAAAAAAGGAAAAATGCAGCATACAATTACAACACAATAATACTTTTATATCCGAACCCAAACTAATTGCAAATATTTTTAATGACTTCTTTGCATCTATTGGAGAAAACAGCAACAATCCATCTGGCAGTGCACTGGGTGACATACCAACACAAAATACCACGGAGAACACCATGTTCCTTAGCCCAGTAGAAGCTTGGGAAGTAAACAAATTAATTAAAAACCTAAAAAATAAACAAAGTTTCGGTTTAGACGAAATTCCACCTACGTTATTGAAAGAATGCGCGAATGAACTCACCTTACCGTTTTATCTTTTACTAAATCAGTCTTTTACAGAAGGCACTTTCCCCGAATTGCTAAAGAAGTCATTAATTAAACCAATCCATAAAAAGAACAATAAAAATGATCCTAATAATTACCGCCCAATAGCTCTCTTGCCCTCAGCCTCCAAGATTTTCGAAAAAGCTATGTGTGATCGAATCTATACCTTTTGCGAAAAATTTAACATTTTGAGCGATTGTCAAAACGGTTTCCGAAAAAATCGTTCCACCACATTAGCTGTCTATAAATATATTCAGGAAGCTCTTAATATTATAAATAACAAGGAATACGCCGTAGGGATATTACTGGACATGACCAAAGCATACGATAAGGTACAATTTAAAATACTGCTTAATAAACTGTATGGAATGGGAATCCGCGGGAAAGCCCATGAATGGCTTACGTCATATTTAAAAAATAGAGAACAAATAGTTGAAATTGAATACTTTAACCACAATAGTAGAGAAATAGAAAAAATCCGATCTAAAAGCAAAATAACTAACGCTTCCATCCCCCAAGGAAGTGTTATAGGTTGCCTATTATTCCTCGTTTACATTAACGACTTACCGAAAACTATAGACGGACCATGTGTTTTATTCGCGGATGACATATCTTTATTAGTCTCATGTAAAAACAACACAAACATAGAAGAAAAACTCAGTTCCACACTCACAAAAACATGTAACTGGATGACCTCACATAATTTAGAAATTAATTATACTAAAACTAAATTAATGACTTTCCACCCATATCAAAAAGCTCCTCTTCACTTAAATTTTAACTTCAACGGCTCAAAATTGGAAACTGTTGATGAATTTACACTACTTGGACTTACATTAGATAAACATATTAACTGGAAAACACAAATACAAAAAACCCGTTCAAAAATTTCAAAATTTTCGTACGCTCTCCGCGAAATTAAAAAGACAACCAGTCTACAAACGGCCCTCACCACCTATTATGCGTATGCCAATGCATGGCTTAGCTATGGCATAACTCTCTGGGGAAATAGTACAGATGCACCGACACTATTTACCCTACAAAAGAAATTACTTAGAATCTTGGTAAACATTGATCAAACTGACAGCTGCAAACCCTATTTTCTAAAATATAATATTCTAACCCTCCCTTGTATCTACATTCTAGAAATATGTAAATTTGTCCGTAAGCATCAAGATTTCTACACAAAACGCGAAGACATCCAATCACAGTATACACTTAGGCACCGATCTAGACTAAACATACCAACATCCAAATTAAAAATGCATTCTACAAGTCCCTACGTAATGTCTATAAAAATATATAACAAACTACCTGACATATTAAAAAAAGAAGAAAAGTTGAATATATTTATTAATAAACTTAAAAAATTACTGATAAACAAATGCTATTACTCCTTAGATGAATATTTAAATGATACACAAAATATGAAAAAATAATAATAATTATAGATTAATGATACGGAAAAATAATAATTAAATAAATTAGCAATTATAATAAATTAAACAATATAGCAATAATAATTATTCGAAGATAAACAATTTATATAAATTAATAAACAGAATTATAATAGATATGTACGTACATATCGAAATAATCTAAAATATTTAAGTACACTTTTACAGATAAAACAATACATAAACAATAGATAAACGAAATGATAGATCCTATTTGCGATCTCCTGACTTTGAATAAATTTAAGTTAAAACTTGCATGATCTCCTTAAACAGGGCTTCCTCTCTCCTACCCTTTTGCTGTGCCCTACAGGGTCCATAATGATCTAAATATATAGTTACCACCTAAGTACACATTATGGTAAAGCAATAAAGATATTGAGTATTGAGTATTGAATGTGACGCGTATTTTCCCCCAATTTGTTATTTTTCGTATATTTATCCTTTTTAACCGACTTTCTCGATTCGTTCGCACGTTCTCAATTCGTCTGTTTTTTTTTGTGTGTGTTACGCTATTACTCCGTCAATTATGAATCGATTTTGAAGATTCTTTTTTTGTTTGGTAGGTCATGCTTCAGAGGTGGTCCCATATAAATTTTATTAACTTTGCTTGCGTAGTTTTTGAGTTAGCTTCAATATTATGTATTTTTCCCCACTTAGTTTATCTAGACGATTTTTTCATTTACTCCGACACTGTTATTTACATAGTAGGTAGTGGTATTCGAATTTATGTGGGGTAGGTACCACAACTAAAAAGTGAAAAATAAGCTGTGACTTTCAAAAAAAACACTCAAAACTGAAAAATAACTTTTATTTCGGAAGTCGGTGGCATAAAACGAAAATTGAAAAGAAAAGAAACCGACTTCCGAAATTAAAGTTATTTTACACTTCTTTAGTGATTTTTTTGGAAGTCAGTTGTTTTTTTTTTTTGTAAAAAGTTTTTTAGCGTCATGTTTGCCGCAAATAAACTTATTTTCTTTCTTTTTTTCTTTCAACATGTGCTCTCGTGAATCTTACCTTCTCCTTGAGCTGCGCGTCCGCGAGCTGCGACCGTCTGCGCTCCAACTCTGCCTGCCCTCGAGCCATGTTTTCTCTCCTCCTTTCTTCGTACGACTTAGCGCTCGTGTTTGAGGAGATTGAGTCGCGTCTGCAGAGATACATAATTATTACAAACTAGCTGTTCGCCCCGGCTTCACACGGGTAGCACTAAGTACTTATCTACGGCTATTTTAGGTATTTTTTTTACACCTTGGGTTACATTATTGGAGTTTTAGTAAGGAACCCTATTTTTTTTTAAATATAATATAGCCTATGTCAGCCGGGGATAGTGTAGCTTCCCAACAGTGAAAGAATTTTTCAAATCGGTTCGATAGTTTCGGAGCCTATTCAATGCTAACAAACAATCAAATCTTTCCTCTTTATAATATTAGTATAGAAGTATAGATTAAAGTGTTATACAGCATTTAACAAAAATCCTGTCCAACCCAAAAGGAGCACAAAGGTACTGCAATAAAATTACGAGAAAAAAAAATGAAAATAAAAAGTTATTGCAATTTGAATTCACATTTTTAGTACCAAAATTACCCTAATTTCATTATAAAATAGTAAATTTTCTGCAGAGTTAATTGATTCAGGCGTGACTTTGCGGAAATCCATTATAAAATACAATAGACATAGATATATTTAGTAACCAATTCCGCTTGACTATTCTTCAAGAGTCCTAAAAAACCCTGTAAGAAATCGACACGTGTTTCACCTCTCAACGAGGCATCCTCAGGATGACGATTGACCAATTGCAAACCAGAACGCGACGTGTTACCACACCGAGCGCTGGACGCAAAGTGAATCAAATCGCCCGTCACCCCCACTTATATAGGATTGCTGCTCGGCGCTAATTGACTAGAATCGTTATCAGTGCGATAAGCGCGATAAGGGCCGACAATCGCAACAAAGGCCTTTGTTGCGATTGTTCGCCCCTTATCGCGCTTGAGGATGCCTCGTTGAGAGGTGAAACACGTGTCGATTTCTTACAGGGTTTTTTAGGACTCTTGAAGAATAGTCAAGCGGAATTGGTTACTAAATATATCAACGTCTATTGTATTTTTTCTGCAGAGGTCATATGTTATGACTTGTAGACACCCGCTAGACGACGGCCGTCCGCGCCACATCTAAAAATCAGATAACATTCCACATTGAAAAAAAAAATGCGTTTTACTTTTTTCCAATAAAAAACCTCATAAATAGACTCTCAGTATGATTCTTAACAACACCCTCACGGATTTGACAGTTTTTTTTACACGCTGTATTTGCCCGGATTTGAAGGCAATACCTCGTACCTGAGAGGCGAGGCTTTAACCAGGGGTCTATCACGACATCAGAAACCAAACTAACTTTGATAATAAAACAAATTATAATGTGGCGGTATCTACATCGCCACATGCGAACTACGCATCAAAGACCTAACGTCAGACAGACGTCACATAAATCCTGCATCGCGCAATTAAAGTTTACCGTGCAGTGGACATATATACGAGAACCCAACATCAATCGTTGGGCAGTTGCCCGCCAGACACAACACCCGTCTGGTCGGAGGATCCTCCCTTTTCTATGGAGTATGAGTGAACTTTACACCCTGTTCCTCATACCCCTAAAATAATAAACAAAAGTTACAACTTATTTCAGGTTATTGGTTTGTTCGCCGCCTGTAATACCAAAAATCTACAGATTATAATGCTTGTTTTTCTCTTTTAAGTTACGATTTTGCAGGCCGGTTTTTTGTTTTTTAAATAATTTGTTTTATTTCAAGCTTTTTAGTTGTTATTAATTTATATACTTATTTGGAAATAACTCATTACTAGCTTTTATTTGATATCAATATTTTAATTTATTTAAAAAAAAACCTTCCCCTCCCTTTTTTTTGTTTGCAGATTAGATATATAAAGAAAATTATAGCCTATGTCACTCCCACAATTAAGACGAACCCAACGACACCTCGTATGTTAAAATCCATCAAGCCGTTTAGGCTACAGAGTGTGCCAAAGAAATAGACATACAAACATACATACATACTCTCGAAAAACAATACCCTCCTTCTGGGGCAGTCGGGTAAAAATATGTTACCTGAATGTAGGCGGTATCAATTCTGGGGGCAGTTTGGCGGGCACAGGCTCGCCCTGCGTCGCCTTCTCACACAAATACATTGCGAGGACAAACTCCTCACATCCTGCGGGACAAGAGAGAAATGATTACTTACTATTTTTTATAATTATGTTTATTCAATACTAGCTGCGCCCCACGGTTTCACCCGCGTAAGTCTCGATCCCGTGGGAATATCGGGACAAAAGTATCATAATATGTCCTATTCCAGGATATGGTCTACCCAAGTGCCAAATTTCATTTCAGTTTTTGCGTGAAAGCGTAACAAATGTAGTATTACTTAGTATGGTCTTAGTATTAAGTTAGGATAAGCCAGTGTCGGTAATCCTAGGGAGGCAATATTACCCCTTCATGGCTATATTAGCCAACTATGACTATATTACCCACAGGGAGCAGTTTTTTTTTTTTTTAATGTTTGTTTGTCATCAAATGACTTCTCCCGCTCTGGGCGGAGCGGAAGGGCGTGTCAGACTTTTACTGACTAAATCCCATCCGTGTTCCTTCAGTTGCCTGTTGCCAAGGTCCCGGTATCCCTTTCGGACTTTCCCGCAACTTTGACAGGCAGTTTTATACCCTACAGTGCCAATATTAGCTAGTGTAGGCTATACTCGCCTAGCTTCCCGTCAGAGTCGAGATCCGCCAGAGCCCAGATCTGCGCTAACGCTTGCTGCGCCAGTCGCGACTGTAGCATGATGGATCTGGCTTGAGCTCCGGACACGGCGCCGGTCTTAGCGCGGTCTGTGGCGTTGAACAGCTGTGTGTACCTGTGAGGGGGAGAACGATATTTTTCATTTTTAAATCTTTTCAATTTTCCAAGTAACAAAAACGCATTACAAATAAAAAATAACTTTAATTTCGGAAGTCGGTGGCAAAAAACGAAAATTGAAAAGCAAAGACACCGACTTTTTTAGAAATTAAAGTTATTTTTCACGCTTTTAGTGTTTTTTTGGAAGTCGGTTGTTTTTTTTTTGTAAAAAGTTTTTAGTTGTGGTACCTACCCCACACAAATTCGAATACCACTACCTGCTATGTAAATAACAGTCACGGAGTCAAACAATATATCGTCTACATAGACTAAGTGGGAAAAATACGTAATTATTGAAGCTAACACAAAAACTACGCAAGCAAAGTTAATAAAAAATTTATGGGAACTCCTCTGAAGCATGACCTACCAAACAAAAAAAGAATCATCAAAATCGATTCATAATTGGCGGAGTAATCGCGTAAAATACACACAAAAAAAAAACATACAGACGAATTGAGAAGCTACTCCTTTTTGAAGAAATCGGTTAAAAAAAAAACAACATCATGTGCTTGCCCAACCTTTACCCTTTTCCCAACTATGTTGGGGTCGGCTTCCAGTCCGGATGCAGCTGAATACCAGTGTTTTACATGGAGCGACTGCCTATCTGACATCCACAACCCATTAACGGGTTAATACGATACCCCTTGGTAAGACTGGTTGTCTGACTTTCTGGCTTCTGACGACCTGTAACTACTGTCAAAGATCCACTGATGACAGCCGGGACCAATGGCAAAGCTTTCCGAGACACGCAGGAATCTCGGTATGTAAAGATGGTCACCCATCCACGGACCAACCCCGGTAAGCGTAGCTTAACCTGATGAATCGACCCGTGCGGCTGTTATTACGTAGCCACGAGCTCCTCAAAAAAAAAAAAAAAACACTACAAAGTGAAAAATAACTTTAATTTCGGAAGTCGGTGTCTTTGCTTTTCAATTATTATTTTTTTGCCACCGACTTCCGAAATTAAAGTGTTATTTTTCACTTTTTAGTGTTTTTTTGGAAGTCGGTTGTACTTGTATGAACTTAGAGAGTTGTATTGCTGATTTAAATGTTTATAATTCTGTAAATCCATATTTTTACGGCCGCGAAACATATTATAATCAACATACCACCAGGGGGGCTTAAAACGGTCACTTTAGCAGAATAATAGGAAAATATTATGAATCATCGTAACATGTCACAAACTGACAATTCATAATATGAATGCGTGTAATTCATATTACGAAATAATTCATCTGTTTGGCACTTTTCTATGGAGATTCGTAAAATGGTCCACTAATTATGAATTGCTTTTGTGTCAAATTAGAGGAATTGCTAATGACAGCTGGAAATTCAGGAAATGAATTGCTTTTAGAGGAATTGCTAATGTGGCCGTTTTAGGTCCCCTGATACTGATATTTAAAATTAAAGTTCGAGAGCACATTCGCAAGAAGCTGGCAGTATCATCACAACGGTAATGTTTTCCCATTGTTTGTCTAATTTGTTTTAGTATATTCGTGTAGTTATATGTATTTATTTGTTCTAATATTTATATACATATATATTTAGGTTTATTATGTGGCGGTATCTACATCGCCACATGCGAACTACGCATCAAAGACCTGACGTCAGACAGACGTCACATAAATCCTGCATCGCGCAATTAAAGTTTACCGTGCAGTGGACATATATACAAGAACCCAACATCAATCGTTGGACAGTTGCCCGCCAGACACAACACCCGTCTGGTCGGAGGATCCTCCCTTTTCTATGGAGTATGAGTGAACTTTACACCCTGTTCCTCATACCCCTAAAATTATATATATACATATAGTTTTAATAGGTTTACGTATTTAAATAATATTTATTCCACAATTTTCGCTATTGCACCTACCACTGTTTGTCTCTCCATCACCCTAAGGTTGGCTGGTAGAAAATGCCTCAGGCATTAAGTTCACCTCTGTACATTTGTGTGCTTAAAGTATTAAATAAATAAACTGCAAATTGCAAAAAACGTAAGAAATCGCGGGCTACCCTAAAGCTTTCGCCTTAAGATGTCTACTCATTTCAACTCTATTACTTACTTCAGTTTCTGTGGTTGTGGTATGCCCCACTCCACAGTCGCTGGGGGACTCATTACCCCCATTGGCATCTCAGTGGGACTGGTCACCAAAGAACCTATAAAATAAAGTTCAAATAAATACAGAATCAAATTAAGTTAGCTAGCAAAACTCTGCAGACGTGACGAGTATGGATTACTAAACAAGATAAAAAAATTGTGGTAAAATTTGTGGATAAAAAATGAAATTTTTTGTGGTCAATGACCGCGCCGGTAGTGTAGTTACAAGTCGATTCAAACTTAAGGTGGATGCGCTAGGGTAGCCCGCGAAATTCCAAAAAAAAACTGCAAATTGCAAAAAACGTAAGAAAATTTGAATTTCGCGGGTTACCTTACCTTTTCCCCCTTAATGACTGCTCGCAACATGAGGGGAATAAAAATTTAATGTTTCAGCGGGGGTGGGGGGGGGTAGCTAACTTTCGAACCGCCATTAAGAGCGTGTATTCTGAAAGTTGGCAACGTCGCAAATAGATGTCAAATATTTCTCTGTTTTGATTAATTTGGCAATATTACTGTATGGAAATATGAAATATTGCTAACTAGTGGACTAAAATATTGATTATGAAATGCAATAAATAATATCGTAAAATCGAATATTTAGTTTTAGATGTAAAAAAAGGATTTGGAAACTTTCCAAATGCCTTTTTAACACCTAAAACCGGTTTCAACTTAAATTCAGTGTTATAATTGCAATTCATTATTAATATTCTAGTAAGTTAGTTAGCGATATTTCATAGTTCCATAAATTAATATTGCCAAAATAACAAAACAGGTAAATATTTGACAGTTTTTAGCGCCGTTGCCAACTTTCAGAATAAACGCTCTATGTTTCAGCGGGGGTGAGGGGGTAGCTAACTTCCGACCCGCCATTAAGTTTGATCGAACTGAACTTACCGTTACGCTAATCGGTCAATCTTCCATACTGATTGGCGGTTTATGTTCAAAACTAAAAATAATATCAATTTGTCTTGTTGTTGTCTAGCCCTGTATGGAAGCAGAATTGGAAAAAAAATATTGGTTTGGAATTAATGAGGGTCGAAACTTCCATATTTCAACACTAATTTTAACTCATCTTTGGGCGTAAATTAATAACTCCTGTACCCCCTACCATTAGTATTCTCAGTGTTTTCATTCAAGACACTGACAACAGATAAACCGCGGTCACTGTCGGATTGCATAGACAAGAAAGAGAAGCGCAATGACATAAAATGGAATTTATTTCAAAATATGAAGCAATTATCGATTTATTCAAAATGAGTTAAATAATCGACAATTAAAAACAACCAAGTTCTACATTCAAATAAGACGTTCTTGTTATTAATTAAAACACCAACGTAGGTTGATATTTAATACAGATATTTTGGATTAAGACTGAAGGTAAGAGGTTAGTTTACCGTAAATTTGTGTCGAAATTTTTGTTTTCAAAACGTGTTTTGGATACTACGTAGTTCTGAGAAATATGTTCAAGTTACACATTTTTTTTTCCGCTATCAAAAAACTATATAGGTTTGGCAATTTTTTTGTTTAAGTCAAGCCTACTTTTACCGTTTGGCTGTTGTCAGCGCCTTAAGTATATTGTTTTTTGTGTTTTTTTTTAAATATTTTATTGTTGGGTTTTTGTATTTTTGTCTCCACCTTGTATACAAAATAGTCAAATGATCTTACCTGGTTTAGACAAACTGTCACTCTTCATTAAGGGAGTAGATGTCACTGGTTGACTGACCACGCTGCCCACAGTATTCACTCCAGACGGAGGACTCAAAGAGCCTATTAACGACCCCGACATAGACTGGGAACCCAACGGAGACTGGCCTGCAATAGGCTGGGAACCTATCGAAGTCTGCGAAGCCTCAGGCGGTGAACCAAACGACCTATTTTGACTAGGGGGCAAAATAGGCTGAATTAGAGGCTGGGTATTCATTGAAAATGCCTGATCTATCGGTAGGTTCGGAATAAGCGGCGGTTGCTGGCCTATTAAAGGATTCATTAAAGGCTGGGAAGGCAACATTGGTTGTTGCGGTTGGCCGGCAACCATTGGCTGAGAACTCATCAGCGGTTGAGAAGCAACCATTGGCTGAGAACTTATTAACGGTTGGGACGCAACCATGGGTGGTGGACCACCAATCAACGGTTGTGTGTTAACCAAAGACTGCGAAGTCATTGGTTGTCCGGGCTTCACTCCAGAAATTAGATCAGGTACATTAGGTACCATAGGTTTAGTGGGAGCAGCAATAGGGGGGCCTACTAGATCCCCCAGAAGCGAATGGTTGCTGGTGGTTGATGACAGGCCGGCGATCAGTGGTTGTTGTGGCTGTGGTGGTACGGATGGCATGGGTGGTATCGGTGGCTTAATTGGCGTGGGGGTGGGGGACGCGAATTGTGGTTTTTGGGTCGCTGTGGGGAGAAAAAAAAATGGGATTAAGTATTTGCTTTTTTATACCAAAATGCATTGTATGCTTTTATATATAATCATTCTTCTGCGCTTATCTAAATTTATTTGAGGTCGGCGAAACATGCCCATTTCTTCCATACTACTATATTAGAGTCACTTCACACAGCGCCGCGAAGCGCACTTTTTTATGATCCGATACAATATCGAATTTATTTACTACACAATAAGGTACACGCGCTGCGCATCTCGGCGTACTTTGACGGGTACACATAGAACGTCCGGTATTACAGGATCCTTTTTAACTGATCCGTCGCTACTGGAGGTAATATTCACACAGCATTTACAGAACCGATTTTAACAGAGACTTTCGTTCTTCAGTGTATTCGATCCGATAAAACGGATCAGGTCTTTCCGTTGTGTGTGGGATTTATTACTGGATCCGGAATACTGTCATGTGTGTGAACTGGCTCATACAACTACATACGCTAATAACATATACGTTTAAACGGACCTGTAAATCGAACGTTCTATGTGTACGCGCCCTTAGTCGTCATCTCGGTAGTCCCCCCCCTTTCTAGCCATATCATCTCACACAGTCCATCCATCGTTTCGTTGGTCTTATATAGCCATGAATCGACATTCATACACAAAACATTTTCCACACGACATTTTCGTGAATATTTCACTACTTATACAGGGTGTAAGGGTGAACACCGTTGTCACTCAAACCATGGGTAGTTGAATTAAATATGATTGAAATAAATGACCGAGTAACAACAAAAAAAAAACCTTGTTTTCATTAAAACATTAAAAAAAGTTTCTATCCGACACCGTGCTCGCAAGCGAAACAGGTGACTGACTGAGGGAGGGGTCGCGCTCGCGGCCGGTCAAGTCACGTCTCTCGATCCCCACCCGAGTTGAGACGCAAGTTCGTTGCCCTAGCGCATAGGTGAAAGGGTAAAATACTTTATACTCGAGTGGTAAAATGTAATTTTAAAAAAAAAGTCTAAATTTTCCATTGATTACGTTCTATAAATGACACCAAACCACTGGGTTCAAGGATAACGGTGTTTACCCTAACACCCTGTATTTAAAAAAAACTTTTTTTTAATTTTTTTTTTTTTTTTGCATGTATGGACGCTATTGCGGGTTAGCGGGAACGCCCTTCGTTAGTTAACATACTGTATAAGTATTAATTGTGATCACGTACCGGTAGGGCTGAGGGAGGCAAGTAGTGACGGTGGCAAGGCTTTCGGTACTTCTATGTTGTGGAGCTTCAAGTTGATTATCTGGAAATAAGGTTTTATTTCATTACAAAAAGAAAACACTTCGTATTTTCGGAAAAAAATAAAAAAAGTTATAAAACTTGTGGCGGTATCTACATCGCCACATGCGAACTACGCATCAAAGACCTGACGTGACATAAAACCTGCATCGCGCAATTAAAGTTTACCGTGCAGTGGACATATATACAAGAACCCAACATCAACCGTTGGGCAGTTGCCTGCCCGACACAACACACGTCTGGTCGGAGGATCCTCCCTTTTCTAAGGAGTATTAGTGAACTTTACACCCTGTTCCTCATACCCCTAAAAACTAATGGGACCAATCCTGAAATCGCGAAAAAAAAAGGCCAAGTGCGAGTCGGACGCGCGCGCGAATTGTTCCGTACCATTATCTATTCGGTCATGTCATCATTATTGTTGTATTCGGCCCCTTAAATATTTATTTTATTCTGTTTATTTTGTATTTTGTTGTTATATTTAGCGGCAACAGAAATACATCATCTGTGAAGTGAACATTTTAACTGTCTAACTATCACGGTTCATGAGATACAGCCTGGTAACAGACGGACAGAAAGACAGCGGAGCGTTAATAATAGGATCCAGTTTTACTTTTTAATACCCTTTGGGTACGGAACCCTAAAAAATCAGCTGTTCCCTACATTTATGTTCGCATAGCTCGTCAAAATGTGAGGGAACAGCTGATATTTATTTCCAGATTTCTGGTTTGGTTCCATAGTGAATGTTATTCATAATGATTAGTACAATGACCCCTTAAGAGTCTGTTTTTTTTTTAAATTGATATCCTTCGCTGTCCCACTGCTGAGCAAAGACCTCCCCCAAATCTTTCCAAACATCCTCTTCCAGGGCCACCTCGATCTAACCCTTGCGGTAAGCGTCTAGATCGTCTCGCCATCTCTTCCTGAGCGCCGTCCATCCTCAGGCACCCACCGTCTGGACACTGTTGCCCAGCGGTCGCTATGCATGCGGCTGACATGACCCGCCCAATCCCATGTTAGCTTGGCAGCCTTTTTTGCAATTTTTTTTGTGGGTGGGAAATCATCAAATGACTTCTCCAGCTCTGGGCGGAGCGGTAGGGCGTGTCAGACTTTTACTGACTAAAACCCACCCGTGTTCCTTCAGTTGCCTGTTGCCAGGGTCCCGGTATCCCTTTCGGACTTTCCCGCAACCCTGAGTCTTTTTTCCTACGTCTAGGATCCCCGTTTTGGATAGAGGATGTAAACGAATGAAATTTCACTCTGTATAGAAAGTAACTGTAGTTCTGTATAGAAAGTAAATGCAAAAAAATTCTCCACAGTAACCGAAAACAATAGATTTACAAAAAGAGACCCCACGAAGTTAAAAAACCAATTTTGTAACAGTGAGAGTACTGTTACAAAATTGGTTTTTAACACTATAACACTATAGAAATAGCTACCTTATGTCTATAAAAATTTATAACCACATTCCTAAAGTAATAAGAGAACTCCCGTTTCATAATTACAAAAAAAAACTGAAAACATGGCTTCTCCAACATAATTTTTATACAATAAAAGATTTTTTTGATTTTAAGGATAAATAGGTAATACATATTTAATTTGTTTAGTTTTATAATTCAAATAGAGTATATTTATGTCTATACTGTGTTATATAAATTAAGTTAATAATAAATTAAGTTAATAATAATAAATTAAGTTAGTATGTAACACAACTAACTATTTACATAAAACACTAAAACTTAAAGAACTAACTTGTCTATACTTAGCTTTTAAGTAGTATATAAGTAATACCTATGTAATATTAAGTGAGATTACATACATATCTATTGTAAATATTCGTATGCCACTTTTAGTGGCGGATGTGTTCGGACTATAATTTTATTATCCATCTTTGTACATATCAAATCCTACGAATAAATGTCTTTGTCTTTGTCTTTAACTCACCTTGCAAGCTATCGAGAACTCTCTGAGATCCAGTTTGCCGTCAGCGTTGGTGTCGGCCAAAGACCAGATTTGTCCAAGAATCGGAGGCGGCAATTGAGACTGTGAAATAATTGTATTTTGTTAAGAAATAATAATAAAAATCAATCAATCAATCTGCCTGCCTTTTCCCAGCTGGGGTCGGCTTCCAGTCTAACCGGATGCAGCTGAATACCAGTATTTTACGTGGAGCGACTGCCTATCTGACCTCCACAACCATAACAATACGATCTCCTTTTTAACCACACGCACGTTTCTCTACATTGTACCTACTCACATGTATAATTGGAACATAAATGATGTAACCAATATATTGTAACAATATTCTGATTTAAAAGAGTATCCGTGGAGTTTCTTGCCCGTTCTTCTCCATAGGAACCTACTACGCTTTGGAATGGGCAACTAGCTTCATCTTTCTGACTGACCGACCCCTTGACAATTCAAAAGTACCTGTAATTGGTTTATTTGAAATAAATGTTTTGAGTTTGAGTTTTGAGTTTGAACCGACTTCTTCAAAAAGGAGGAGGTTCTCAATTCGTCTGTATGTTTTTTTTTTAATGTATGTTACTCGATTGCTCCGCCAATTATGAAACGATTTCGATGATTCTTTTTTTGTTTGGTAGGTCATGCTTCAGAGGTGGTCCCATATAAATTTTATTAACTTTGCTTGCGTAGTTTTTGAGTAAGCTTCAATATTACGTGTTTTACCACTTAGTGTATGTAGACGATATATTGTTTCGACTCCGTCACTGTTATTTACATAGCAGGTAGTGGTATTTGAATTTGTGGGGGGGTAGGTACCACAACTAAAAAGTGAAAAATAAAAACTTTATACAAAAATAAACAACCGACTTCCAAAAAATACACAAAAAATGTGAAATATAACTTTAACGCAAACGCAAAGACACAGAGTTTTTTGGTAAGACTGGTTGTCAGATTTTCGGGCTTCTGACGACCCGTAACGCCTGTCAAAGATCTATAAATGACATCCCGGACTAACGGAGTAACGTGCTTTCCGAGGCACGGAGGGGTCTTGGTATGTAATGGATGGTCACCCATCTAAGAACCGCGGCAAGCGCAGCTTAACCCGTTATTATAATTTTGCCACGTAAATCTACACTTAAAAAAGATAAAAAATAACTTAAACTCGCGACAATCTAAGAAGTCCGTTTTGACGTGTCGTTCTCGTACATGTGATAAAACCTTGAGAATCAGTTTTAAGCAATGTAAATAAGTCGTCGATTACAAACTCTCTAAGTATGTTCAATCGATATGTCTCGAGAATCAGTTTATAAGAAACCATTTTTTTTTTTATCGCTACATAAAGCATTTTTATGGCTGTCAAAACGGACTTCTTAGATTGTCGCGAGTTTAAATCTACTCGTATTAGAAAGAAAAGGAAAGAAAACACGCTTATTTGCGGCAAAAATGACGCTAAGAAAGGACAAATATACGAAAAATAACACATTCACGCAAAACGGCCATCGCTCAACATAATGCTGCGACCGTATGCGAGACAGCTACAGTGCTGGTTTCCAGTGACGCGTATTGACGTAATTTTTCCGAAAACTGGTATTTGTTGACGTGTTTGGAAACGAAATTTCGAACTCAGTTTATGTCGAATGTGGACACATCCTGCTTATTGTGCTGTCGAAGGAAACGACATACAGGTTGTGTCCTTCCCTTATTCTAAACATCCAAGTCATGTGAATGATGTAATCATTTGAATATTCTACAGACGTTACACCCCGATTCAAACATAACGGCGGCTCGGATCATGAGGCGAGCCGCTGTGCGCAGTAACGATGTGTCAGCGGGGGTGTACTGCGCAGCGAGTAGCTAACTTCCGAGCCGTCATTAAGCCCGATTTACATTAGTTAATTGATTCAGGCGTGACTTTGCGAAAATCCATTATAAAATAAAATAGACGTAGATATATTAGACGCAGAGATCCCTGGGTCCAGCGCTCGGTGTGGCAACACGTTGTGTTCTGGTTTGCAATGGTCAATCGTCATCCTGAGGATGCCTCGTTGAAAGGTGAAACACATATCGATTTCTTACAGGGTTTTTTATGACTCTTGAAGAATAGCTAAGCGGAATAGGTTTTTAAATATATCTACGTCTATTGTCTTTTTTCCGATTTACATTGGTCAAGTGTTAGTGAAGTTGATAAGTACAGTGGTGTAAACCGATCGGGCAGTAGCGAGTCAACTTCGCTCACTTCAACAACATCACTCGCCATTGTACCTGCACTCGCAACTCTACCTGCACTCGCCACTCGCCACTCTACCTGCACTCGCCACTGTCCTTGACCAATGTAAATCGGGCTTTAAGGACCTACCCTACCTCAAATTGCTTAGCATGATCCTCCGTTATGTTGAAAATACTGCAGCATTAATTTTGAAATAAATATATGTTCCAGTTGAGGATTGATGCTAGGTCCTATGTTTGACGAAAACACGATTACATAAAATTTTCTCTATAGAAAAAATAATCCAAGGTTACCTCTAAACCAAACTATAAACCACTGGTATTAAAAAATACTTCAATAGATCATGAAACTTAGCATATTAACTGAACAATCGTTAACTGATGTCAGAAATATCCAAGATAAACTCAGAAAGTACCGTGTATAAATAAAAAAAGCTTGTTCATACATGTACATACCTGTAACATGAATCGCTTCGCCTGTTCTCCGGTAAGGTGACCGTTAACCGGCCCGAGGTTACGGAAGTGCTCCGTAAACTTGGCATGCTCGTGCGGCTGCACAATCCAAGGGTCTGATGCCATACTGCTGGGGAAGGAACATTAAATGATTTAAGAGTAACCGTAGTAATGTTTATTCCAATCGTCATTTCCAATTAATGTTATTTCCAACATCAACTTTATACAAGTGTAAATTACGTTGATTTTGGACTGACTAGTACAGTTGAAAAAGTCACTAAAAAATATGAAGTTGTAGCTAGTAGTAACAAACTGAACCTTATGTGTTGATATTACAGTTGTTTTTCGTAAAACTCGTATTTGTTTATATGTTTGGAAACTAAATTGTGAACGCAGATTACTTTCTCGCCGGCTCTTCTCCGTAGGAAACAACCAATTGGAACAACCGTGCAACTAGCTTCTGTCCTTTCATAATTGCCCATGTAGGTTTATGTGACATAAAATATTTAGATTTATAATGAATTCAAGTTATCCAAAGGCAATGGTGCAGTATAAAAGAAGATGTAGAGACAAAAAATTAAAAGAGTAAGCTTAGACAGTTTGGTCATATCATAAGTGTACAAAAGGTACAGGTAGGTATTTACAAGGCAGATATGAGTGGAAACGCTGGGACGACGCCGTAGGAGGACAATAGTGACCTTATTTGTGATGCTCATCAGAAGGGTCAGCTGCATAGTACTCGCAACCGGCGTGCGTGCATGACCAGGTGTATGAACGTAAGTAAGTAAGTATTTATCTGCATAAAACATGGTATACATGGTGTTACAATAATTTATAATAAAGATCTTACATGTTTTGCCAGAATTGTACTTAGCATGCATATGTTCACTTAATACTAACATGAGAATTTGTTATCCATAAATTCTTTAAGACTATAGAAATGTTTCGAGTTTAACCAGTCAAACAATTTTCCCTTAAATAATCTGGAGTTTAAGTTTTTTATGCTACTCGGTATATTATTATATATACTAACACAAGTATATAAGCAGCTTTTATTATATTTAGAAAGCTTGGGAAGATCATGCAGAACGAGTCTCTGTGGATCACGCCGGCTCCTTGGATTAATATCATTGGCTGATATAAACAGGTCTTTATGTTTATTAACGAACATACATATTTCAAAAATATAAAGCGAAGGCAGCGGTAACAAACCTAGTTTCTTAAATATGGGTTTACAAGATTCCTCCAAGTGCATCCCGTAAATTGCCCTAATACACTTTTTTTGAGCAACAAATGCTCGGTTTAGATCGGTACTATTTCCCCATATTATGAGCCCGTAACGTAGTACCGATTCTACATATGCATGATATTTTTGATTTGTTTAAGAGCATATAAACGAAGCGAAAGAGAATTTAAGGATCGTAACAAGTGGCGTTCTGTAGTTTCTGTCTACCCCCAAGGTAAGAAGGCGTGACTTTATGTCTGTGCACGTACCTTCAATTACAGCATTATTTTAAAAATTAACTACAGGGTAGGTCGACAATTCTAAATTCAGAGCCTGTAGCACTTACGTCACAAACTACCCTAGTACCACCCAGCCACCCGCCCTTACAAATTGTCAAAGAAAAACTAACGAAATAGTACTGTAAACATATCTTATATAGTTTTATATTTATATAGCCGTTTATCAAACACTATTCTAAGCAATTTATTATCACAATGACGAATTCTAATCCGAAAACAAATAGTTGTAAACATTTTTAGATAAAACCACTTTCTAAATAGAAAAGGGGCTGTGTAAAAGAATGTTGAGGTGTTAAAGCCTTATTAAATGTGTTTACTTACATGTCCTGTGTTCCTCTGAAGTTCTGTAGGATGTGATACGCCCCTCACAATTATTTTGTTTGAAAAACACGGAAAGGAAATCGTCTGATTGAAATATTGATCTTGATTGAACTGTCAGGCAGCGCGATTCAGCTCGTTCATCCTACTTTAGAAGGAAAGAGATGGCGTATTAAATCTGCATGTAGAGTAAGAGTGTGAGGCGATCGTTTTATGTTTAAAATAGACAAGAGTGAAGGATTAAGTTTTGGAACGACATAAAATGAATGTCAGTTGAGGTTTCGTTCAGAAAGTATTGCTAGTGTTTACAAAAACTAATTTTGAGGTTTTTGTTTTTTCCACTGGTTTACCCAATTACATGGCTTTTTCAATCTCAATACGGCCAGATCTCCACGCCACTATTAACAAATTGTTTACCTATGTTTCCCGTAGCTTGGAACAGTTGAAAGTTGAAACATTGCGGGATGGCGAAAATGAGTATTTCAAAACGATCATTGTCAAATATTCAGCACCTGTGTTGACAAACTTGACAATGTCAATTTGACATTGACAGATAAGGTAGTGCGTTGTTTTCATTAAATTTTCTGTTGTTGTCACTAAATTTACATAAATAAACTCTAAAAATCACACAATAATGACGAAATCCGTAGCCGACAACGTAAATCCCAACATATACGACAAGGAATCTGAGCGGGAAAAGACTGCAGCTGACTACGACGAAGACATTGAAGATTTATTTGACGAACGTGAAATTTTCGATTTAATTCGCAATATCAATGATCCTGAGCATCCTCTGTCGCTAGAAGAGCTGCGTGTGGTGGAAGAGAGTAATATTAGAGTCGATAATAAGGATAATACTGTCTTTGTTAACTTTACGCCGACGATTCCTCACTGCAGCATGGCTACTCTGATTGGTAAGTTCTAGACTTCTAGGAGCTGCTATGTTTGTGGTAAAGGATAGTACGCTCCATTCCTTGGAAATAATACTCTTTATTGTACCCACCATGACAAAGTACAAACAAGAACTTTGAGCAGAAGAATGAATATGAATTAAGTACATACCTATACTAATATTATAAAGAGGAAAGATTTGATTGTTTGTTGGCATTGAATAGGCTCCGAAACTACCGAACCGATTTGAAAAATTCTTTCACTGTTGGGAAGCTACACTATCCCCGGCTGACGTAGCCTATATTATATTCTCAAAAAAATTAGGGCTCCTTACTAAAACTCCAATAATGTAACCCAAGGTGTAAAAAAATACCGAAAATAGCCGTAGATAAGTACTTATTGCTACCCGTGCGAAACCGGGGCGAGCAAGTAGTTTTATATAAAAAGGCTGTCAAACCACAACGTTTATTCCTGAGAAAAAGTTATTTGACTATTGAAAAATGAGCCCTAAAATGTTCTTTCTTAAAAGTTATGCCCCAGGACCACATAACACAAAATTCTTTAGCCTTCTAGTGTTTTTCTATGAGGCACAAAATGTCTTTATTTGTCTCAACAAGGATCAATTATTAGTCTTGCCGTTTTTTAATAATAATGTAATGTTTACATAATAATCAGTGATCAGATTACCTAAAACTTCCCATAGGCAGAAACTCCAAAACGTCACCCGCTATCAGTGGCGTGCCTTGGGGTCAAAATCAGGGCAAACAGACAGGTTTTTTACGATTTAAAAAAATAGCCAAGTGAGGGATTTACGGATTTTCTATGTTGTTCATGGTAACACCATTATTATATAGTGTTATTTTATTTTATTTTATTGATAGGCTTAATTTTGAAGGCAAGCCGGGCTTTTGGGCTTCTATGGAAGGAACGCCACTGCCCGCTATGATCCTTACATACTCATTTTGCATCATTTACGTTAATACATCTGGTCATACATGCACGCTGGTTGCATGTACTATGCACCTGACCTGACCATTCTGAGGAACATCACCAATAAGGTCACTATTGGTGATTTTCTTCAGTGCTTAACGGGTCTCCACCTGGATTACACATACATCTGCGGCAGATGTATGTGTAAGCCAAATACCCTGCCAGGGTTGCGGAATAGTCCGAAAGGGATACCGGGACCCTGGCAACAGGCAACTGAAGGAACACGGGTGGGTTTTAGTCAGTAAGAGTCTGACACGCCCTTCCGCTCCGCCCAGAGCGGGAGAAGTCATGATGATTTCAAAATCAAAAAACAAAAAAAAAAAACAAATACAAGGCAGATGATCTGCCTTGTAAATACTTGTTGTTAGTTGCAATTATTATTTATGCATCCATTACATATTGCGATCCCTCCTTGCCTCGGAAAGCATGTTGGTCCTGCCTGGGTTTCCTATCTCTTTGACAGTTGTTACGGGCAGTCAGAAGCACACACAAAACTGTCAGGTCAGTTCACACCGAGACGCGACATGACGCGCACATTTTTATGATCCGATACAATATCGAATTTATTTACTACACAATTAGGTGCAAGCTCGCCGCGCATCTCAGCGTACTTTGAATCTTTGACACGTGTCAACCCTCGCGCGCTGCGTCGCGTCGCTTCACGTATCGGTATGAACAGACCTTTATGTCCTGGTTGTCAGACTTTTGATAACCTCTCACTAAGGGGTATTGTGTTACCCAGTAACCGTGTTGTGGAACATAGTTAGACAAGCATAAATTAAACATTTAAAAACCCCCGACACAAATATTACCTTATTTCTCTTTCCTACTTCATCATTAGACCCTCATCACCATCCATCTGTAACCTATTTTTAAGACCTTTCCAATGAGCCCAAACAATACCTGTGCTGTAAGTTGGTGAGAGAGTTAGGTATCCTGCAAATACCAGGTGATGCTGCAGCATCAGTTCAAGGTTACTGCATTCTTCTCATATCATTGAAGTAACAGAATTCTAAATTTCGAATTGTTTAAACCTATGGAAATTGCTCACATCCATTCATCAACTAGAAAAGAGCTGATTATCTTCAAACGGCTGAATCGATTTTCTTGAATCATAGCTAAGAACACACTTGACCAAGTCACCCTTTACACAACAAAAAAAAAATCAAAATCGGTTCGGCCGTTTGGCAGCTACGATGGAACAGACAGACACACAGATACACACGTTAAACTTATAACACCCCTCTTTTTCCGTCGGGGGTAAAAGCTAGGCAGATTGATTTTTGACTATTATTTATGAAACTAAAAGATTTCTTTCTCATTTCTTCTCATTCCAGGCCTGTCAATTCGCGTACAACTCCTCCGCGCACTGCCGAGCCGCTTCAAAGTGACAGTCGAAGTATCGGAAGGCTCCCACGTGTCGGAGCATGCGGTGAACAAACAATTAGCGGATAAGGAGAGGATTGCCGCTGCGCTAGAGAATAAGAATCTTGTACAGATCATAAATCAGTGCATCGCTGCGGCATAAGTGGTAGATTCTATAGGAAATAATAGATTTAATTTTTGCACAAGTAAAATATACTGTAAGTACGAAGGTGGACTTAATGCCTGAGGCATTTTCTACCAGATGCAGAGACAACATGCCAGTTGGTTTTTTTCTTCCATGCTTCTCTCTATAATTTTTCACGCAGTCCATTCATCGTGTCTATGGTCCTCCCCTAGGTACCCATTAAGAAAAAAAAAATGGTAGCTTAGATCCTAAACAAAATAAAAATCATGTATACATTATTATAAATAGTTTATATTAATTTGCAAAGTGTAAAATAGGTAATTACATAAATGTAAAATAATGTGAATAATAAAAATATGTAAAATAAATTATAATTATGATATATTTTATTTTATGTTTTACTTAGAATTCTTCTCCTTCGTCTCGTTTTTGATATCTTCATAAGAAGTCTGGTTCTGTAACGAAAAATAAACAAAATCAAAATTCATTTCGAACTAGTCTTTTTGATCGTCAAAATTACATAAGACAAGACTGTCATATTATGTAATTTTGCTCTTCAACACTTCCTAGTGCATTAGCTGTAGCGCAACAAACTGCCCAGGAAACATCACTAGGTACATATTATATAAAAACTTTTTCGAAAAAAAAACAACCGACTTCCAAAAAAAAGTGTAAAATAACTTAAATTTCGGAAGTCGGTGGCAAAAAACGAAAATTGAAAAGCAAAGACACCGACTTCCTACACTTTTTTAGTGTTTTTTTTTGGAAGCCGGTTGTTTTTTTTTTGTAAAAGTTTTTATTTTTCACTTTTTATTTGTGGTACAGTCACGAGCATTAATATTTATACACTTAGCAACTTTTAAAAGTGATTTTCTCCTACTTACTATTGATTGTAATTTTAGGATATAACGAACATAGTATTTTGGTACCCCTATTATTATGAAACAGGTATCATCTCAAAGTTAGAATCGTAATTCCACGAGAAAATCGTTATTGAATTTTGCTGAGTGTATACATATTTTTGCTCGTGACTGTACCTACCCCACACAAATTCGAATACCACTACCTGCTATGTAAATAACAGTGACGGAGTAAATAAGGATATCGTTTAGATAAACTAAGTGGGAAAAATACGTAATATTGAAGCTAACTCAAAAACTACGAAAGCAAAGTTAATAAATTTTATATGGGACCACCTCGGAAGCATGAGCTACCAAACAAAAAAAGAATAATCACAATCGATTCATAATTGGCGGAGTAATCGCGTAAAAAACATACAAAATAAAAAACATACAGACGAATTGAGAACCTCCTCCTTTTTGAAAAAGTCGGTTAAAATCAAAGTCCTGCGTCGCGTCTGTCTGTCTGTCTGTTCGCGATAAACTCAAAAACTACTGCACCGATTTTCATGCTGTTTTCACCAATGGATAGAGTGGTTCTCGAGGAAGGTTTTAGTATATAATTTGTCAAACGGGCATCAGCTAGTTTTAAATAATTTATTAAATACGCAATCAATTGAATTGCGCTTTTACGCGGATTTTATTGCCAGACAAATATCAACTTTGCATCGGTCGAAATAAAGTTAAAAATCCATCCATCCATCAACAGAAGTACGCGGTTAGATTTTTTATTTTTCACTTTATTTCAAGTTCAGCAAAGTTGAGATTGGTTTGGCAGGGAAATGCGTTGCACTGCGCTTCACCTCAAACTCTCTTACACAATTCGAAGGAAATTCCTAATCATTGCTTTATGTATGTTAACTACTCGTAGCGACTGTCAAATCAAAGATCTACGAATGACAGCCAGGACCAACGGCTTAACGTGCTTTCCGAGGCACGGAGGAGTCTCGGTATGCAATGGATGATCTTGATCACCCATCCACGAACCGACCTGACCCGTGGCCTTATACTTACGTCCCACATGTCGCTGTCCCATTCAGGGAACAGTTTCTTGAAGACACTGGGTTCCTCGCCCTGCTTCACGAAGACCACAAGAGCTGAGTCCACTGTACGATCTAAGCCGTCATCTTCTATGTATTCCTGTAATAAAATTAAATAAAAACTTTTTAATTGTGCTTTCCGAGAGCAACTGCACGAGTTTCTATATAAACCGGCCAAGTGCGAGTCGGACTCGCGCACGAAGGGTTCCGTACCATTATCTATAAAAATCACGTTTGTTGTATGGGAGCCCCCTTAAATATTTATTTTATTCTCTTTTTTTTTGTATTTGTTGCTATAGCGGCAACAGAAATACATCATCTGTGAATTTATTTAGCCGCTATAACAACAAATAATAAAAAACGGAATAAAATAATTATTCCGTTTTTTAGTATTTGTTGTTATAGCGGCAACAGAAATACATCATCTGTGAATTTTCAACTGTCTAACTATCACGGTTCATGAGATACAGCCTGGTGACAGACAGACGGATGGACAGCGGAGTCTTAGTAATAGGGTCCCGTTTTCTGACCTGCCAAGAGGCCTGTGCTTACAAGGCCCCCAAGTCTGCCACGTCCTGCTATCGCTATACAGGATGAAATTGAAAACATGCGACAAATTGAAATGGGAGGTTCAGTAACTGTTACCTACCTATCATTTTAAATTGTTATTTCCGAAATATAAATTGTGAAAAAAAACGTGTAATTATCGGCTTAGATAGTGCAAACCAAGTTATTGTGTTCACGTAGACATGATTTTTTGGCTTTCGAGTAAAATGAAATAAATTTAAAACAAACAAAAAAATTAAAGTATCAATTTAGGCGCGTCAGTCGTCAGAAATACAATCCATTCATTGGAGAGTTCATGAACTTCACTTTCACCTCGTGAAGTATGGCAACGCTTTGCGCTTGCGGTCATTTACCTAATTTTGGCAATTTCCACGAAGTAGCGTGCGACGTTGCCAAGCCGCTTACGCATGTCTTTGCATCCCTTCCCTTCCCTGTTCTCGGTCAACCCCCGCTGTCCACCCGCCGCGCCGCGCCGGTCAGTCTCACGAAAACATCTCTAGGAGAGGTCACGGTCGCGCACGCAATTTGCAACATTGCGATTATTCGATGGTATGTCGTGAAAGGTACATGAGTTATCCTGTTTTAGTGTTAGTGTACCGGACTGTAACGTAATTACGTAAGATGCATAGGACGAAAGGAAATAGTCGTGTGCCATTAACCAACGTCCAGTCTGTTACTAAACATGGCTGTATGGTACGTACAGCTGTTGTAAAATCCCAGACAGTGCTTAGAAAACTTGACAATTTGCGGCCCATTATTATGTTTACAAAATCGAGGAGGACATTTCGAATTTCGAGCATCTGTTAAAATACACGTGAGTTTTAGTAATTTTAAAGAAATTGTAAATAATACTATTATTGTAAATAACGTGATTCCAACTTTTTAAATACGCCTACAATACAATCCGTGGAGCCGCGGCGGCATTCCGGAATGCCGGCGGATCTTTACGGCAGCGATTCATTTGGAGTGCGCGAGAACCACTCGAGTGCTGACACCAGGTTAGTCACTAACTACACGAAAAGAAGAAGTTACAAAAGTAGTCTCGTTATTTTTTTTAAGTTTATCTTAGTTTATTGTATTTTGATCGTCCTAAGTCGATAAGAGTATGTGGGGAAAGTTGGTTTTACAATGTTTTCATGCGCACGCGTGGTCGCGGTAATCAAAAGCGCGGCAGCTCGGCTCGGGTCCAGGGCGCGCGGTAACGCGGGTGCGGGGCGGCGCGCGGAGCGGTTGATTCATAGATACTTTGTCCCTACGTAGGTTAGGTACTACTATGCGAAATTTACGATAGCGGTAATACGAGGAATTATTTAGTTGATAGTTTTATTGTTTTCACGGTTTTAACAACTTTTTTTTTATCATTTTCCATATTTACATGCTCTATATTTTCTTTGTAGCACGTTGAATGATATATTTAAATTTATCGCGTCTATTCAATTTCATCCTGTAGGTGTGCCTATAATATTTAAAGAATTCCGTCGATTTCTCCGGGATCCCATCATCAGATCCTGACCTGATGGCGATGGATGCTCAGCGACTCGACGAACAATACCAAAGAAAGGATATTAGGGTAGGCCGCATAAAATTCTCAAATTACCAGACCATTGATAAAATTAACAGAGAACGAGAAAAAACAAAAACACGTAGTCCTCACATTCACAATAATAAAATACTTTACAAAGTAATCATGTCATTTTGTATAGAATATTCAATAATGTCAATTTGTAAATAAAACTGGTTGATATACTTTGATGATTTTCCATATTATTCAAAATGTTACAATGCTTAGCAGAGCGAGCAGCTCAATCCCATGCATTTTTGTCTTCTAAATAATCTGAAATTTTATAGTACCCTTTTCTACAAAGTTTGGTTTTAATGCAGCTTTTAAATCGTTTAATGCCTAAGTTTCGAATGTCAATGGGAAGTTTGTTATAAAAGCGTATACATTGACCCATGAACGAGTTGCCTACTCTGTGGAAACGAGTGCGAGGGAGAGGGAGTGGGCAGTAACGCTACAGTTTCTTTTAAGAGCGGTGGCCGCCACATAGCGTCCGCGTTTTAACAGAATGACGTCACGGAAAAGTTGTTATGGTTTGTTTTTACTAAAGTCTGTTTTTAATCTCGTAGACTAATTTGACAGGTGCAAATGTCAAACTCCAAATTGAAAAAACAAATAACAATCACTTGAAATGTCAAATTGCTATGAGACTTTAGACTCTTTAGAGAAGGTTTTTTGACACCGTAAAGTTGTTTTTATATGACAGCGGGGTTTGAACCGCACTTTCAGAATTTTTATACAGTTTATAATCTAGCGGATAGATCATATATCTAAGGCCTGCTGAATCACTCTTATCGGTCGCGTAGATACGTCGGCCGCGCGTGCACATAATACAATGGTCCCGATTCTGTTGTTCACAAACTAAACTAAATTTAAGTTCAGTGCATCTTTTTCTTTCTATTTCATTAAGAAGATAAATTTTAGTTTAGTCCTGTTAATTTGTCACTACTCCATACAACTTTAGACGCGATTAAAAACTTGCTTACTAAAAATACGTTAATTTACGTCAGGCGCTGATTAATTTGACAGGACTAAACTAAAATTTATCTTCTGTAATTTTCTTAATGTAATAGAAATAAAAAGATGCACTGAACTTAAATTTAGTTTAGTTTGTGAACAACAGAATCGGGACCATTGTGTTCTTTAAAGCACCACACTGCAACGCTGACGTCCGCGGCGCCTACTACGTTGCTACGCGTACGCGACCGACATCAGCGAACGAGGAATTCAAGCCACGGTTCTCACAATCTTGCGGTGACATGTAATATTGTTTTTTATTATTTTACCTTGACAATATCGCTCTTTGCCATCTTGACACGCTCAGGGATGTTCTTTCCCTGCCACACGTACAGCTCTTCACCAGTGTCCAAGACGTAGATTCCATCATCAGACAAATCCTGGAAATACAACTAATTTGAGACCAGTGGACATGAGTCTAATCCTGAGACGATACTGGTTACAGGAGGACATCTCGGCCAAATTAAAAATGTATTTTGATCAAAGATTTAAATCGTTCGATTCGCCCGACCTCGTCAAAAGTAGACAATCAATCTGCCTAAGCCTTTTCCCAACTATGTTTGGGTCGGCTTCCAGTCTAACCGGATGCAGCTGAATACCAGTAGTATACATGGAGCGACTGCCTATCTGACGTCCACAAACCAGTAACTGGGCAATACGATACCCCTTGATAAGACTGGTTGTCAGACTTTCGGGCTTCTGACAACCTGTAACGACTGTCAAAGATCCACAAATGACAGCCGGGACCAACGGCTTAATGTACTTTCCGAGACACGGAGGAGTCTCGGTATGTAAAGATGGTCAACCATCCACGGACCAAGCCCGGCAAGCGTAGGTTAACCTGTTGGATCGACATCCAGTATTTTCTCTCAAAACGAAAATTTTATCAATAGTGACTATTATTTGATCTTTTTAGTGCCCATGTACAAAAATATTTTGAATTCTGAAGTTCAAAATGTGGTATTTTACCTGCTGCGTATACTCCGTATCCAGGTCTTCAAACTTGATCTTTCTGGTAACGCTGACGGTGACAGCGGTCAGGGTGCGGGGGGTGTTGATCTTCCGGTTCACCGCGTTCCTCCAGCCTGAGGGGTCCTCCTTCTCCTCTGGGGCACCACCTACAACGAATAAGTTGTAAGTACCAAATCTATCTGTGTAGCCATTTTCAACTACGTTAGGATCGGCTATTTAGTTTAAATGGATGCAGCTGATTACAAGCAGGGATGTTGCGGATGCAGATTTTTTCACATCCGCGGATGCGGATGCGGATGTTTAGATATTTAAGATATTTTATTTGTGTGGGTGGAGTAATAAAAAAACCGGCTAAGTGCATGTCGTACCATGCGTAGTTGGGATGAATTTATAAAACAAACTTAACATTGTAGTTGAAAAACTTGTTCTCCGATACAGAATGTATGGGAGAACATGGTTTTACAACTGCAAATTTAAGTTGGTCGATTATTACTTCTTGCCTTCTTGCAAGAAGTCGAAACTTTCGGAAGAGCCTCTGAAGCTTATGACGGAACGACGTGAAAACCCACCTATCACTTCGTCAGAACAACGGGCACTCAACAAAAATATTAGAACATTGGTACGACGTGACCTCCGACGCTGCAATACACGCTCTATAGAGAAAGCGATTGAGCAAAATCGGGGGTCGAAAGTGTTCGTCCAATCACTCGGGAGGAGCCACCTGACGAAGCTGACCACATCTAGTGGGGATACCGTCGTTTCGAAGCCGGAGATCCTTTCGGAAGTCGAAAACTTCTACGGCCAGTTGTACGCATTGCATGCATCTCGATCTGATCCTGAAAATGAGGATTCCAGAGCCACCTTAACCCGCCATTTCACGGTAGACCTGCCAGAAGTCAGCCAACTTGAAATCGAGGCGGCTCTTAAACAGCTTAAAAATGGAAAAGCCCCTGGTGAGGACGGGATTACGACTGAGCTCCTGAAAGCGGGAGGAAATCCTGTACTGAAGGAGCTTCGGGAGCTTTTCAACTCTGTCTTGTTCTCTGGGAGAACTCCAGAAGCGTGGCGAAAGAGCGTGGTCGTTCTCTTCTTTAAAAAGGGTGATAAGACCCTTTTAAAGAATTATAGACCCATTTCGCTCCTAAGCCACGTATATAAGTTGTTTTCAAGAGTCGTCACGAATCGTCTAGCGCGAAGACTCGACGAGTTTCACCCGCCAGAGCAGGCTGGGTTTCGAGGAGGATACAGTACCATAGACCACATCCACACAGTGCGGCAAATTATACAGAAGTCCGAAGAGTATAATCGGCCCCTATGTCTTGCTTTTGTGGACTATGAGAAGGCTTTTGACTCTATCGAGACCTGGTCTGTTTTGGAGTCTCTGCAGCGATGCCAAGTTGACTGGCAATACATCCAAGTGCTGAGATGTCTTTATGAAAACGCGACAATGACCGTCCAAACTCAGAACCAGCTAACTGAACATATCCCCCTGCGTCGAGGTGTGAGACAAGGGGACGTAATTTCCCCGAAATTGTTCTCTAACGCATTGGAGGATGTGTTTAAGACGCTGAACTGGGAAGGACGCGGCATTAACATCAACGGCGAGTACATCTCACACTTGAGATTTGCAGATGACATCGTCATAATGGCTGAGTCGCTGCATGACTTGCAACAGATGCTGAACGGCCTAGTTGATTCTTCTGTACGCATTGGTCTCTGGATGAACTCGGACAAAAACCAAGTTATGTTCAACGACCACGTTAGTCCGGGACCAATTGCTGTCAATGGCGGTGCTCTCGAAGTTGTTCGTGAATACGTTTACCTCGGGCAAACTTTGCAGTTTGGTAAGAACAACTTTGAGAAGGAAGCTAACAGAAGAATTCAGCTGGGCTGGGCAGCTTTTGGGAAGCTTTGTCGAGTCTTCTCGTCGAGTATTCCGCATAGCCTAAAGACTAAAGTCTTCAACCAGTGCGTCCTGCCTGTCATGACTTACGGAGCCGAAACGTGGACACTCACGGTACGGCTGGTCCATAAATTCAAGGTCGCTCAGCGAACTATGGAACGAGCTATGCTTGGAGTATCTCTGAGAGATAGAATCCGGAATGAGGTAATCCGGCAGAGAACCAAAGTTGTTGACATAGCTCATAGAATAAGCAAGCTGAAGTGGCAATGGGCCGGCCATATTAGCCGTAGAACCGATGACCGTTGGGGTAGACGTGTTCTTGAGTGGAGACCGCGAATCAGCAAACGTAAGGTAGGACGCCCTCAGGCTAGGTAGAGTGACGATCTTCGCAGGGTGGCTGGTAGCAGCTGGATGAGAGCTGCCGAGAATCGAGCTGAATGGCGTACAATTGGAGAGGCCTATGTCCAGCAGTGGACTGCTATAGGCTGATGATGATGATGATGATGATGATTATTACTCGGTAACTTGTGTAGCCTACGAAGCGGTAATAATTTTCCTTTTAATTTCGTTATATATACTACTGCCGTGAATTTTTTCACATATCCAAACCCAACCATTTAGCTGGCAGGGGGGGGGGACACTTGGCTCTAACAAAAATTAGCATTTTAAAGCTTAATATTCCGCAAACGGATCCCTGAGTCCAAAAATGGTTTTAACAAACTCACATTATTTTTAAACGACCTTTCCAACGATACCCCACACCATGGGATTGACGAGAAAAAACAATCCATCCCCACTTTACGTGAAGGGTAGGTACCTTAAAAAACTTACCTTTTTACGATTTTTTACCACTTTGTCGGCGGCGTTTATATGTATGTCCATACCAAATTACAGCTTTCTAGTACCAACCGTCTCTGAGCTAAGCCACGGACAGACGGACAGACGGACATGGCGAAACTATAAGGGTTCCTTGTTGACTACGGAACCCAAAAAAACGATAGTATTTTTTTATTACAATATATATTTTTAAATATCTATACATATAATAAATCTATAGACGAGGCGTTTCTGTACAATGAAAAAAAAAAGAAACGTAGGTGGAGTGTCCAAGAATAACCAACAGATGCCATATCTACCATTTTTGGATTTTTTGTCTGTTTGTCTGTTCGTTTGTTTGATTGTTCCAGTATCACTTAAAAAGTACGAAATCAATATGGTTAAATTATAAACTCAAATATTGTGTGTAACTCGATGTTTCATTTAGTCTTTGTTTCATCGCAATCGCTTCAAAATATCAAAAGATATAAGAGTTTAAAGTATTCAAGAAGAAATTTTCATTAGGTACGTAATGTAGATACACGTAACGACATCTATTGACGTAAAATGACACTAGCGTAAAATCAGGTAGGTTTGTGAGAACGTGTGTAACACACGATCATAATCATCATATGTTCACATACTTCGCGCAGAAACATAACGCGATACATTGTGAATTTACCCAATCTAAAGTTTGGTTAGTTCAAGTTTTCCAAATCCATTGTTTGGTAGTAGTGCCATAGGTGGCGCTATCTATCTTTTAAATCATGATACAAATTAATCATGAAAAAATGGTGATAAATTTTAATTTCTTAAAAATTTTAGATTGTTGCATCGAGCAAAAAGTGAGTAATTAAGGCACGAATGCGCTTACTAAATTAACACGAGTGCATTAATTACTCACTTTAGCAAGGTACGTTATCTACTTTTCTTTCAACTACCAATGTACCTGCTGCGATAAAATATACCTGCTCAAGATTAACTCAACTCAATCCAAATCAAGTTAGGTCAAGTTAGGTCAAGTCAGGTCAAGTCAGGTCAAGTCAAGTCAAGTCAAGTCAGGTCAAGTCAGTCATGGAACCCTAAAAACAGTCTTTTCTACATAGCTTACAGAGTGTTCGAACGTTTTCCCATATATTTTGACAGTATCACTTCGTGCTCGATAGATGGCGTTGTTCATTTAACGTCATTTTCTGAATCACGGTGTTAAGAGTCTCCGTAGAAGAATGACTTTCGCCGAATTCATAATTATCGAGCATTTGGCTCATTTTGAATTGAACACATAATCTATACTAATCGATGCTTAAAAGTATAAATTCGATAGTAGGTAACTCTGTCTGTCTGTCCGTCTGTAATTCTGTACGTTACCTTTTCACGCCTGATCCACTAAACGGATCTCGATAAAATTTGGTAAAGAGATAGATGGCATCCCGGGGAAGAACATAGGCAATTTTTTTCTCAAAAACAAATTCAAGGGGGGGGGTATATAGGGAATGAAAGTTTTTATGGGAAACCTATCATTTTTAGAGTTCCGTAGTCAACAAGGAAGCTTTATAGTTTCGCCATGTCCGTCTGTCTGTCTGTCTGTCCGCGACTTAGCTCAAAAACTTTTAATCGACCAACTTACATGTGCAGTTACAAAAACCCAAACATTCTGTATGCGAGAACAAGTTTTTTAACTACAATGTTAACACTTTGAGGGACAGTAAACGTCCATAGACGTAATAACAATAAAACTTTGCGAAAGTTTGTTTGATAAATTAATTCATCCCAACTACGGAACCCTTCATTCTGCATGGTTCGACACGCACTTGGCCGGTTTTTTTTGTAACTTAGGGCTGTGAAAATTTATGCTTTTTGTAACTAACAAAGAGTTACGTTTTTCTAAAATCATCTCTCATGAGGGTAAAAACCCTTCTTTACCCTCTTGATTTTAAAATTCACATGTAAGTACTTATTATTGACATTTTTGCGGGACTCTCTTCAAGAGCGTTAAGGGATTGAGAATATAGTCATAGTCCGTATCTTGAGAATCTGTCCACTCAATCAAAAGTTATTACTACTTGGCTCTTGGCTTGGAAAGAAGAGTTTGAGTTTACCAGTGAGTACTTACTCGATAGATGGCGTTGTGCAAATGATGCAATTTTTTTAAGGGGGATGCGCCGTTTGCCCGCGAAATTCAAATCGCAATTTGCAAGTCAGTGTCAGGCAGGTTGTATGTTGAAATTAAATGAAATGAAATTATTTATTCTGTAAATAGGTTATTGGAATCACTTTTACACGTCGTAATAATATAAAAAAATTGTAAAATTAAGCTAGATGAGGTCGGCGTTTCCTATCTGACTACTTTGAGAAGAAAGGCCGAAACAAACTCACAGTCCCTTTTAAAGTCCGGACATACCTAGGTCAGATATTGGCATATTGGTCAGGCCCTATGAGGACCATGTAGATTAGAGTCTGAAATGGTCTTTTGAGGAATGAACCACACAGATTTGAGTGAACCTGTCCTGTCACTGCAAGCATTTGTCAGTAATAGTGGAGCTCAGCTCAGAACTTAAGGAGCTCAACGACTCGACGAACAATACCAAAGAAAGGACATTTGTGTAGGCCGCATAAAGTTCTCAAATTGCCAGACCATTGTTAAAACTAACTAAGAACAAAAAATATAAGAATAAAAACAAAATAAACATCCACATAGTCCTCACATTCACAATAATACAATACTTTACAAAGTAATCATGTCATTTTGTCAATATTTTACATATAATATTCAATAATGTGAATTTGTATATAAAACTGGTAAGTATATTTTGATGATTTTCCATAGTACCTACTTATTCAAAATGTCACAATGCCAAAATGACAAAATGTTAGCAGAGCGAGCAGCTCAATCCCATGCTTTTTGTCTTCAAAATAATCTGAAATTGTATAGTACCCTTTTTTACAAAGTTTGGTTTTAATACAGATTTAAATTGTTTAATGGGTAAGTTTCGAATGTCAATATGATTAAAATATGATTCGCGATCGTAGCAAATAGTAGCTTTACAGAATAATAACCAGGAATACAGGAATACAACTCCTGCAATATTAGTTAGATTAGACAAAAAAATATGTTATACAACTGCGACTCATTATTTAGATCAACATAAAACTTGATACTGACCTGTAAAAAGCAAAAAACATAAGAAAATTTGAATTTCGCAGGCTCCCCCAAAGCTTTCGCCTTATTTTCTATCGGCCATACAATATGCCATAGTTTTTTCATTAATCTTTATACAATATTTTTTCATTAATCTTTCCGACAGTTTCATACTGTAACTGCTGTCCATACTATCCACACTATCACCACAATATAGATATGGACTACCACTAATATATAAAGTTACTGGCTGTCTCATCTCTGTTACTTTTACGCCGTAACGCCTAGGTCGCCTAGACAGACCACGTGGGTTATGGGACATAGGATACTTTTATCCCGGTAGCACATTCCCGTGGGATAATTTCCGACATCCACGCGGGCGAAGCCGCGGGCAAAAGCTAGTATTATATAATTTTTAACTTTACTTAAGTACTAATAAGTAAAGTTAAAAATTGGAGCATTATCTATCTCCGGAACCCATCCTCCTAGAGAGGAGAGGATGGGCACACGGGTAGACCATGACCTGGAATAGGACATAGGATACGTTCTATCCCTATATTCTCACGGGATCGACACCTACGCGGGTGATACCGCGGGCACAGTTAGTATTTAATAAAAAGTAATATTGCCGCCATTTCGGAGTCAAGTCTGTTAGAAAGAACGTAAAGTTACGCATACTGAACAATTGTTCGCTAGGAACATTGGCTGGTGGTGTCGATAAAAATCTGCGTGCTATTGGTCAATGAGAAGTGCTCATTGACCAATAGGAGCGAAGGTTTCGTTCAAATACAGCACGCGCCAGTCGCCGGCCCCGCCCATTATCTTTCAATAATTAATGCGCATAAACATCCGCATTAATTATTGCGGATGCGGATGCGGATGTCCAAATCGATGCGGAAGCTCCGGGGTTGCGGATGCGGATGCGGATATCCGCAACATCCCTGATTACAAGTTGTGTTGCACGGAGCGACTGCTTAATAACCTCTACAACCCAGTTACTGGGTAACACAATACCGTTAGTAAGGCTGGTTGTCAGACTTGGGCTTCTCCCAACGAATGACAGCTGGGTTTAACAGCTTAACGGGTCTCGATATGAAGTGGATAGTATGGCAGGAGAATGGTGATGAAGTAATAAAAACACTACCACTTACCTAAAGCGTCCCAGAACTCGTCAGGCTCTTCTCCCTGCTCAATGGTGCTGATCTCCTTTTCATTCACCACTTTCTCAACGAAACCAGCCACAGCCTCCCTCTCTGTGTCATTTGATTCCTGTGATTAAAAAGAAAAAGAATTAGTGATTACTTTCCGTATACAGGCGCGGTCCAAGGGGGGGGTCCTGGGGGTCATGACCCCCCCCCAAAATCTTTCAAGCTGTCGAGAGACTGAATGATTTACATGCTTTAATAACTAAAAACTGTAGGTACTTGAGCCACAGTGACCCTGATGAGCATATACAAAAAAAATGTTTTTAGAGTAATATCAATAGGTAACCATTTCCCTAAAAATATTCCTCGGCACCAATGGTGACCCCCCCCAAAATCTTGTGCTGCGACCGCGCCTCCGTCTAAGACCACATGTATGAATGTAAACGAAGCAAATGGAGTATGTAAAGATCGTAGCATGCTACCATGCTACCATTGGTAAGCAAAACGATTCGTTTTTAACCGACTTCTTCAAAAGGAGGAGGTTCTTTTGATGATTCTTTTTTTGTTTGGTAGGTCATGCTTCAGAGGTGGTCCCATATAAATTTTATTAACTTTGCTTGCGTAGTTTTTGAGTTAGCTTCAATATTACGTATTTTTCCCACTTTGTGTATGTAGACGATATATTATTTGACTCCGTCACTTTTATTTACATAGCAGGTAGTGGTATTTGAATTTTTGTGGGGTAGATACCACAACAACAAAAAAGTGAAAAATAAAAACTTTTTACAAAAAAAAACAACCGACTTCCAAAAAAGTGAAAAATAACTTTTATTTCGGAAGTCGGTGGCAAAAAACGAAAATTAAAAAGCAAAGACACCGACTTCCGAAATTAAAGCTATTTTCACTTTTTTAGTGTTTTTTTGGAAGTCGGTTGTTTTTTGATGTTATAGGAACCGAACATACATACAATATTAGGGTCTTACCTTGCCAATCCAAACATACACGGTGTCTTTAGTCTCCAGCACGTACACGTCATCGTCTTCCAGGCTGTCAGTTGTCTCCACGACCTGGATAGCCCTCATGTCCACTCCTAGTTCTGTGCCTTCCACCTTGAAATGGAAACAATATAATTAAGTATTGTTTTAAAAACTTATTCACCTACTTAAAATGGACACTTTTTTTAAATTACTCAGTCCACCTATTCCCAACTATGTTGGGGTCGGCTTCCAGTCAAACTGGATGCAGCTGAATACCTGTATTTTACATGGAGCGACTGCCTATCTGACCTCCACAACCCAGTAACTGGGTAATACAATACCCCTTGATACGACTGGTTGTCAGACTTTCGGGCTTCTGACGACCCGTAACGACTGTCAAAGATCCACGAATGACAGCCGGGACCAACGGCTTAACGTGCTTGCCGAGGCACGGAGGAGACTCGATAATTATGTAAAGATTCATCCATCCACGGACCAACCCCGGCAAGCGTAGCTTAACCGGATGGATCGACCCGTGCGGCTGTTATTACTTAGCCATTTTTTAAATAAATGAACCTCCGAAAACTTTTTGCGGTTCTTCTTCTTTTTTTAAATAATTGGTGAGCCTTTTTAACTTTCTGGGCTTTTCGCACAGATGATCGTAGTACTAAGCTAGGGCCACCCCGACCAAATGAGTTAGGTAAGAATTGTGACCAGCCGCGCGATCCGCTACATCCACATTGATCGCATTTCCGACACTAATCTATATGGTCCTCACATGATCTGACCAAGAGTACGTCTAGACTGGACTTTAAAAGAGGCTTTGACCTCTGAGTTCCTGACAAGGTTGCGGGAAAGTCCGAAAGGGATACCGGGACCCTGGCAACAGGCAACTGAAGGAACACGGGTGGGTTTTAGTCGGTAAAAGTCTGACACGCCCTCCGGCCCGCTACGCCCAGAGCAGGAGAAGACATGTGATGATTGCCCACCTTCAAAAAAAAAACCCCTGATTTGGTTTCGCCATTTCTTACCAGGAGTAGGTATATATATGTCGCCTAAAAGTAGTTCCGATAACCTATTTACAGAATAAACAATTTTGTTTAATTTAATTTCACTTACTCTGAATAGACGAATGTTGTCATCATCGTAGGATCCTTTAGAGTTGTCAGGTTTGTCTTTGCCTCCGAACATAATCGCAAGATTGCCTGAAACAGAAATATTACATCAGATGGGAATCTTGTTATGGACATATACCCACATGCAAAATGAAGAAAATGACGGGCGCTGTATTCGTGGACTCGTCGGCAGTCTACGACACCGTAAATATTAAACGCTTGTTATGGAAGGTTACCAACCTGACAGAGGATTTAAAGTTTATCCAAATTGTTCGAGAACTGCTCAGTAACGACGATTGTAGATGAATCTTCTTGAAGATAGAAGTAGATGGCGAGCCCAAAAAATGGACTACCTCAGGGTAGCATACTGGGTCCAGTGTTGTTCAACGTTTACACGAATGATCAACCGGTGAGTATAAATATTACTCACTTTCTATAAGCAGACGACTGACTTTGCGGAGATTAATTGATATGATTGTGAAGTTGTGTCATGTTTAGCGGCATCACGTTATTTATTTACATAAAAGATTCTACTTTTTACAATTACTCAATAAAATACTTACAAGATGTAAGTACACTAAAATAATAATAATATGTACAAGTATATAAAAGGAGGGGGGGGAAAGATCAATGATGTTCATAAAAAAAATTCGTTTGCATCGCTGTCAGCAGGAAAAGTGCCCAAAAGGCTGTAAGTATTGCCACGTTTAATGGCAATGCTGATTCTTTGGCCGATACGTAGGCCAGCCCAAAAAAATTGCAAATCCGGTCTCTACCTAAAATCAACATCAAACGTCATTATTTTCATCTGCCTTACCTTTGAAGATGGTCAAGAAATGCTTGTTCTCCTTTCCTTGTGGAACCTTCACGACGGTCGGAGCGCCTTCGAGCTCCTCCTCAATCTGCGACACCAGCTCCAATGCTGCTGCCTTGTCATCAGCACTCGCTTCCGAACCCTGAGAACAGACCCCATGATTAATATGTACAGCGTGTATTAGAATAGTGTGGTTATATTTCAGGGCCATCAAACTCAACAACTTTGTCTATGGGACCAACATAGTAATCGCAAAAAAAATCAACTGTCCCATACATATACAGGGTTATTGGTAAAACACCAACAACCTCTTAAGGAGTCATTCTACTCATCATTATGAACAACTTTTACTATGGGAACAAATATGAAATAGCTAAAAAAAAAAACCGCTGTTCCGTACATTTTGACGAGTTATGCCAACATAAATGTACTGAACAGATTTTTTTTTTGAAGCTTGTATCTAATTACTTTTACCAACATTACGGCAAAAGAACTGCTTGATGAAACGCACACTGTCAGGTGGTGGGCGTTTGTCGATTCGTTTAAAAAAACACAAATGAAATTGCACTCACAATCCAGTAATAGACAATGAAGGCGTCGGCTCCGTTAGCGTCAGTGTACTCATACTTGACGACGTAGACGTCACTCTGGTACAGCACTGACACTCCTGACGCGAACTCCTCAGTCACGTCTTCTTGATCTCCTGATGATATCCTGAGGAGAAGAGGTTCTATTTGAGCATATTTTAAAAAGCTTTCCAAAGCATCCCGTTTTTTTTTACTGTACTGTAAAAAAAGGGGAAAAATGATGACTGATCTTCTTAAAAATTATTGACCTTCTCATGATGCCTACTTTTTTAAATGAATGAACCTCTAAAAACCTTGCGCTTCTAATGAGGCATACTTCTTTTAAATAATTGAGCTTCTTTTTAACTTTATGGTATTTTCTCACAGTTGGTCGCAGTAACTAAGCTAGGGCCGCCCCGACCAAATGGGTTAGGCTAACCTAACCCATTTGGTCGGGGCGGCCCTAGCTTAATAAGAACTTTGACCAGCCGCGCTAAATCCAAGTTGGTCTTAGTTACTGCAGGCTTTCTTTTTCATTATGAAAAGGACAGAAGATAAATTTTAGTTTAGTCCTGTCAAATTAATCAGCGCCTGACGTAAATTGACGTAATTTTAGTATGCAAGCTTTTAATCGCGTTTAAACTTGTAAGGAGTTGTGACAGTTTGACAGGACTAAACTAAAATTTATCTTCTGTCCTTTTCTTAATGAAATAGAAAGAAAAAGATGCACTGAACTTAATTTTAGTTTAGTTTGTGAACAACAGAACAACACTATTATAAACCTGCTAAGTTAATATTATTACTTAATAAACTCTGTAAACGTGTAACTAACAATATCATCCTGTGTTTTCAATAACGTTTGTTCCGTTGTCGCTTGGAGACTGTGCTTTGTGTTATTAAATACACGTCGATTACAACTGGATCGAGTTTCATTCAAAGGGCGCTATAACGCGCCTAAATTCTTATTTGAGATTCACAAAAAGGGGCGCAATCATTATATTAGAGATTTCAATCATATTTTTAGGAACGCAAGAGAAAATTCCGCATCGCACAAGCAAAATTAATTGCGTGCCTAGAATATACAATGTGGAGACGACAATGCAACAATAAATGAAAACACTGGCAATACTAATGCATAAGAGTATTTTGGAACTATCAAATAAATCCTAACATCGAATTTAAAAAGTAATTTTTCAAACAAACTAAATAGTAGTGATAGGCCGACTATGGGGTTTGCCGATCTTTGAATAGGTAGCTATCGTAACTAAACTATTGGATATATTTGATTAATTTTTGTATGTAGACCGAGAACGTCTTTAGATATACGGAGTTTTATTATTTGTCGTATTGTCGTCTCCACCTTGTATACAACGTCCCGACATCAATCGTTGGGCAGTGGCCCGCCAGACACAACACCCGTCTGGTCGGAGGATCCTCCCTTTTCTATAGAGGATGAGTGAATTTTACACCCTGTTCCTCATACCTCAATAGTGTCAAACTCTCCATCCATACCCAATGTAGCAGTGGAATTGCGACCTCATAAAATCTGTGCAGTTTAAATTAGAACTTCACCTGGTGACAGTAAGGCTGCCTTCGCCCTGGTCTGGCATGTATCCCCTGGCAGCTGCACTCTTGCCGATCTGCTTGGCAGCCTGCGCCGAATGCTCTGCATCCTCGGAGTAGTAGCCAGCATCTGTGACGTATCAGAACAGTCTTAGTTAATGTCAGATGATGGTTAATAAATAAAAAAAACATGCGGGTAGTCTTTGGGGACCGCCGATAGAAGTGAAAACTAAGAAATCTTCAAGCGTGACGATGACGCGAGTTCCATTAGTTTTTTTCACCCAAAAAGTGCTCAACGCGCCTAAAGAAGTTTTCACTTCAACCTCAACGTTATTCAAACGGTAGAAAGTAGATGGCGCTAACAAAAACAAATTATCAAGCGTGACGATGACGCAAGTTCCATGATTTTTGTTCACCCAAAAAGTGCTCAACGCGCCTAAAGAAGTTTTCACTTCATAAAACATACAGACGAATTGAGAACCTTCTGCTGTTTGAAGAAGTCGGTTAAAAAGAAAGAAGAAAGATTGGAAAGTATTAAAAAACAGGGCAAGCGTGACTAACTACCGAGCAAGATTGTTTATGGGACATTTATTATTATAAAATAACAATTAGTTATATATACTTGTTGTAAAACGATATGGTTCATAGGTATTACTCAAAAATAAATACTCGATATAGTCTCTCAAAGTTAGCTAAGCAATTTTTAGACCAAGTTTTTTCAACAGACCAGTTTGTATTCAATCGGAAAAAATACATTTTTATCTTATTATCCTCGGCTACATTTGCACATAAAGTCAAAGTATATACTATAAAATAATAGTTTTTCCAAACAGACATGATTTTTTATTACCGTAAAACTTGTTAACACGTAACATATAGACGCAATGACAACAAATATTCTTGCGTGGGTGCACGGTGGCCAGTTTTCTGACCTCTTTGTATGAGCCAACCTATAAAGGGTTAAATTGGGTTTAAAATGAAATATTTATTTGATATTCTAAATACTTATTGATCTTCTAATGTTTACTTTTGGGCTTCTAATGACGCACGCTTTTTTTAACCGACTTCTTCAAAAAGGAGGAGGTTCTCAATTCGTCTGTATGTTTTTTTTTTTTTGTATATTTGTTACGCGTTTACTCCGCCAATTATGAATCGATTTTGATGATTCTTTTTTTGTATGGTAGGTCATGCTTCCGAGGTGGTACCATATAAATTGTATTAACTTTGCTTGGGTAGTTTTTGAGTTAGCGTCAATATTACGTATTTTTTTCCCACTTAGTTTATCTAGACGATGTTTTCATTTACTCCTACACTGTTATTTTCATCAGCTAGTGGTATTCGAATTTGTGTGGGGTAGGTTCCACTACTAAAAAGTGATAAATAAAAACTTTTTACAAAAAAAAAACCGACTTCCAAAAAAAAACACTCAAAAATGAAAAATAACTCTAATTTCGGTAGTCGGTTCCAAAAATCGAAAATTGAAAAGCAAAGACACCGTCTTCCGAAATTAAAGTTATTTTTCAATTTTGAGTGTTTTTTTTTTTGGAAGTCGGTTTTTTGTGGATAAAAAGTTTTTTAATAGATCTAACGGGTTACGTTAGAACTATAGGCACCGACGACATGCTTTCCTAGCCACGGAGAGATCTCGATATGTAATGGAAGGTCACCCATCCAAGGACCGACCTCGGCAAGCGTTGCTTAACCTTTGATCTACCCGTGCGGCTGGTATTAGTTAGCCACGAGCCCTTTACCTTAAAAATAAGCTACCTACCAGAATCAGTGACCAATTTCGAGTCGGCAGAAATGGATTCCCAGTTGGTGAAATACTGCTTGAACGTGGAACTCTCAGAACCTTCCGACACTTTAGTTACATTTACCTGAAAAAAAATACACGTATTGGAACCTTATTAAGTTTGCGTAATTATCAAAAACGATCGCCGCGCGAATGAAATCGCGTTTTCGTTCGATTACTTTCACACTCACTCTTTTCTTGGTATACTTGTACGGTGGTACTTACCCATGAAGGATAGTTCTTTGCCTCGAAGTATTTATTGGAAATGTCATGGTAGGCTTTTCTAACGTCAGCACCGACTCCGGAACCCATCCACACGTACACTCCTGAGCAAGGAGTGTCCAGAATGTAGACTTCCTGCGAATTCAAAGATAAATTAGTTGATTAATTGAGTAGTGTTTGAACTTTTCTGCCCCCCAGCTAGATGGACCAACGACCTTCAAAAAGAGGCTAGGAACCGGGACAGATTTGGGTCGCTCCGATTGTGTCAACTAACCTGAGACCCTAGATAAAGTGACATTCTATCTGCGATAACGATGATGGAAAAGGCAAAAATGTATAGGACTGACATAAGCTATCGAAAATCTTATGTCAATCCTGTTGAAAGTCGTTAAACGAAACGATTTCGAAGCGTTTGTCACTTGTCTAGGCCCTTTCTATGGACAGGGCCGGATTTAAGGCGGGACAACAGGAGCCCTGGCCCCGAGCCTCCACAAAATAGAGGACTCCACAATTTTTTTCGCATTCACAAGGAACCTTTTTTAATTTTCTTATGACGTCCACGGATTCTTATTGTTTTATCATGTTGAATGAATTACTTTGATATCGAAAACCGAATTCATTTAAATGATTTTTTTTTTTTGTGTTTTTAAAATTTTCGGGACCTTTAGAATGGAGGTGTTTTAACTAGGGCGAATAGTCGTGTGGCCTAGTATCCGCTGAGATTGGCGGTCATGGCCGAATTTCAGCCTGGAGGGCTATTAAAATAGTTACTTACATCGGAGGACAGATGCTTCTGTTTGTATGGCTTGTTGAGTGAGATTAGGTCGAGCTCGTCGCCCACGACGACTCTGTACAGGTACACAGCGGAAATGTCTTCACGGTAATAACTCTGGAGGAGAATAATGAAACATCATAATATAAGAAACAAAACAAGATTATTGGAACGAAGTTCTTTTACGCGGCTTGTAAACTTTCAGAAAATGTAACGCTAAAAGCGTTCATGCTTGTGACTGTCTTCTTCTAATTCAAAGAGAAAGAGAGGGAACACCGACAGAAAAAAACAAAAACCTTTTACAAAAAAAAAAAAAACGACTTCCAAAAAAAACACTCAAAACTGAAAAATAACTTTAATTTCGGAAGTCGGTGTCTTTGCTTTTCAATTTTCGTTTTTTGCCAATGAAAGTTATTTTTCAGTTCTGAGTGTTTTTTTTTGGAAGTCGGTTTTTTTTTTGTAAAAAGTTTTTATTTTTCACTTTTTTGTTGTGGTACCTACCCCACACAAATTCTAATACCACTAGCTGATGTAAATATCAAATTCAAAGTGAAAGAGAGAGAGAACGCCGGCAGATAAAAAGAAAAGACACATAGTATAGTATTTTTTTACAAGCATTATATTAGCTTGCTCTGTGGGCCTGAAACGGCCACATTAGCAATTCCTCTAAATTGACACAAAAGCAATTCATAATGTGTGGACCATTTTACGAATCTCCATAGAAAACTGTAAAACAGATGAATTATTTCGTAATACGAATTGCACGCAGATCATATTAATAATTGTCAGATTGTGACATTTTACGATGATTCATAATATTTTCCTATTATAATTCTGCCAAAGTGACTGTTTTAAGCCCCCTGTTCGTATGTGTTTCCGGTTACTCCAATTGTCATCCATTTTTCAAGCACTTCTTGGCATCCGATTGAGCTGAAACTTGGCATACTTTTATAACTACCGAGACATTTTGAAAAAATGATACTTTGGAACTGGTCTGATGATGGAACCGGAAGTTGACCATAAGAACTCCTCAATCAAACAAGATAGGACCATCGTGTTTGGACTCATTAGCTATGTATTAACAAGTGCTTTGACACTAGGTGGTGTTCAGGGTCTGATGATGGAGCCGGAAGGTGGCCCTGGGAAAACCATTTTTAGTTCATTAAAAGCTTGTTTTTAAAAAGATTTTTACTTATAATTTATATTACTTGTGCATATAGTTTTAATAAATAAATAAATAAAAGATGAAAATGATTACAGTGTCGTGAGATAAAATTGTACACATCGGCGCGAGCATCTACTTTGCATTAGAGAGAGAGAAAGTGAGAATTTGATCAAAATGAAAATGCAAAATTTTTCGTCATGGGTGTCATTTTCGTAGTTTTCAAGGGTGCTGAAGCCGATAGTGACATTAAAATATAAATCAAAGATGGCGGCTGCGAAAATTTTGTTTTTGTCTTTAATCCTACGTGAGAAGGAACTTCGTTCCTGTCGGGGGTCCTCCGATCCAACACGATATTTTTTTTCAGAGACTTTAAAAATTAACAAATACTTACAGAGCCAGAATCGTCGCTGGCGAGTTCATCTTTGGAGCCTGAACCAAGAGCTTCGAAGAACAAGCCATAGTCTTCGTCGGATGAGTACTCATCTGTAACAATAGATATTTATTATGAACTAGACTCGCGACAATCTAAGAAGTTCGTTTTGACAGCTATAAAAATGCATTGTGTAGCGATGAAAAAAAAATTGGTTTCTTAAAAACTGGTTCTCGAGACTTATCGATTGAACATACTTAGAGAGTTTGTAATCGACTACTTATCTACATTGCCTAAAACTTAACGTTTTATTACATGTACGAGAACGAAACGTCAAAAAGGGCTTCTTAGATTGTCGCGAGTGTAGCTGCAGCCCGTGGCTTCGCCCGCGTCAACCCTAATTCTTTTTCTTTTTTTTTTTCTAATGTAAGACTTGTCCTTGCCCGCGTTATTGCGTAAAACAATATCAGAAGCAATTGGTTTCATTTTGACATTTCAGCAACATTCATTGCGTTACTTACGTTGTTGAGCAGACACATATTTCGAACATATGAAGGACTGGACTAGCAATATCCTTTAAAATCATTCGGATTGTGATTGATAGTGTGTTACGTAATTAGGGTGCAGGTTACTACTCCGATCGCAGATTCGTCAACTGTCACCCAAAAGAGTTGCTGATCTAGAATTTTGTACCTAATCTTGGTAAATATGGTAATACAAAATGAGCAAGTACTTTCAAGGTACATAATCGCGCGTTCGTATTTCCGAACATAGACGAGGATTGCCGAAACGCACACTTTTCTTGGGTAGTACCTACTTTTGTGATTCAGACGTCCGCCACACGGATCAGCATTGCTATTCTATAAACCATCTCACCGTGAAAAATTTGGTGAAATGAGCGTGCAGTGAGCTGTCATTGTCATCGATACCTACTGATGCTAAGGCAGTGACAGTTCACTTCAAGCTCACTTCACATAAGTTTTCACGGTGACCAGGTTGCAGAATAGCAATGCTGTTGTGTTATTCTGTAAAAATCTTACCGTGAAAACTTAGGTGAAGTGAGCTTGGAGTGAACTGTCACTGCCTATCGATGACAATGACAGCTCACTTCGCCAACCTACATAGGTGAAGTTCACGGTGAGATGGTTACAAAATAGCAATGCAGGTCACGTCGTGCAAAAAACGTTAATGCATTGCAGATAATATAGATTAGACAAGAAACATCAAGGATGTGTTATAGCCCAGCTGCCGATAACACCTCCAAACTGATTTTCCTCAATTTAAGCTGATAACGGTCCTATAAACTTCTTCAGGGAAATGATAAGAATTCTTTTTATATTTCGATGTTTTCGTTTAGGTAATTGTTTTTATCGTTATCAGACGAATTGGCGATGCATAATTTAAATAAATATTATAATCGATTAAAGTTATCATTCTGATTGTAAGTAATGTTTGCCGGCTGCAATTAGGATTTGTGATAAGGTAGGTAAGTCACGCATTGATTCGTAAAATGCAATTAAATAGTTCAACTGTCCTTGACAGAAACTGTACTACAATACAGTCGTTCGCGCATGTTCTCTCACTCACACTCGCCTCATGTCACCCATTTGGTTTGAAATGAAATGAAATTGTTTATCCTGTAAATAGGATATTGGAATCACTTTTACACGTAAAAATATTAAAAATAAGCTAGATGAGGTCGGCGTTTCCTATCTGACTACTCTGAGAAGAAAGGCCGAAACAAACACAGAGGTCGCAGTCTCTTTTAATGTCCAGACATAATCTTGGTCAAGCCATATGAGGACCATGTAGATTATCGTCTGAAATTGTCTTTTGAGGAAAGAACCACAACGATTTGAGTGGACCTGTCCAGTCAGTGCAAGCATTTGTCAGTAATGGCGGAGGCGGCGGAGCCCAACTCAGAACTTAAGGAGCTCAACGACTCACAATACAACACGAACAATACCAAAGAAAGGACATTTGGGTAGGTCGCATAAAATACTCAAATTGCCAGACCATCGTTAAAACTAACTGAAACTGAAAAAATAAAATAAAAATCTAAACATAAATAAAAATCCACATAGGCCTCACATTCACAATAATTAAAATAATACAGTAGTTTCTATAAATTGTTTTGTTATTTGGCAGCCTTATGCGCAAAATTCGGCCATGATTCATCGACTGTATTGTAGGTAAGGTACTTACCGTAAAAGTGAATAGGTCGGTCACTATAACCCAGTTACTGGGTATAACAATACCCCTTTTTGAGACTGGTAGTCAGACTTTTGGGCTCCTGACTGATCCGTAACGACATTAAAAGATCTACAAATGACAGCTGGAACCGTGTTTGTCTCTGCATCACCCTAAGGTTGACTGGTAGAAAATGCCTCAGGCATTAAGTCCGCCTTTGTACAGTATTTTTTTTTTACTTGTGCATAAAGTTTTAATAAATAAATAAATAAACCGAAAGCTCCACGGTTTTTTTCGGTTTAGAGGTAACTTTGGATTTTTTTTCTATAGAGAAAATTTGTGTTTTCGCCAAACATAGGACCTAGCATCAATCCTCAACTTTAACATATATTTATTTCAAAATTAATGCTGCAGTATTTTTGGCGTAACGGAGGATCATGCTAAGCAATTTGAGGTAGGGTAGGGCCTTAATTTGTATTAGCTGCTCTAGCTTACATTGAAGCTCAATGCGATGCTTGCCATCATCATAATAATCTGCCTAGCCTTCCCAACTATGTTGGGGTCAGCTTCCAGTCTAACCGGTTGCAGCTGAATACCAGTATTTTACCTATAATCCTTACCAATGATCTCAATAGTAGCTCGTCCATTATGGTTGTCATCTCTCAACTGGTTGGCAACGCTGATGATCTTCCTCCTCTGAGTGGCCTTAGCTCCCTCTGGCATTAACACGAAGATGTCGTGGTCCACTTCCAGAATGAAGCAGTGGTCCGTCGTCAGAGAGGATGCGTCGGCTTCCACCTGAAACCAGGAAGAAGAATAAGTTTCTTCTTCAAGGCAGAAACTACAAACTCCTTGGAAAACACAAAAAAAAAGAGTTGGGATAAAAAAAAAAAATTAACTAACTTTTATTTCGGAAGTCTGTAGCAAAAAACGAAAATTGAATAGCAAAGACACCGACTTCCGAAATTAAAGTTATTTTTTACTTAGTGTTTTTTTTTGGAAGACGGTTGTTTTTTTTTTTGCAAAATGTTATAGACTGTGTTTTTTTGAAAGTCGTTTTTTTTTTTTTATTCTTATAAAAATCACACCGTAAAAACTTAAGAGTTTGATGTGTGCTGTAATTCCACCGAATGCTGTACCTACATATTGACACTATTGACAGTTCACTTCAAGCTCACTTCACCTCTCACTTCACGGTGAGATTTTTATATTATACAGCCGGTCTATTCTGTAAACACCTCACCGTGAAAACTTAGGTGAAGTGAGCTGTCAATACCTACCGTCAGCATTGCTATTCTGCAACCATCTCACCGTGAAAACTTAGGTGAAGTGAGCGTGGAGTGAGCTGTCATTTTCATCGATACCTACTGATGCTAAGGCAGTGACAGTTCACTTCAAGCTCACTTCACCTAAGTTTTCACGGTGAGTTTTTCACAGAATTAATCGGCTGGTGGAGTGAGAGGTCACTTTAAGCTCACTTCACCTAAGTTTTACAGAACACCACTACCTGTGCCCTGTTTATCAAAACTTACAAGCCTTGTATTACAAGGGTCATTATTTAGTTCACAAGTACTTATATTTTTACACTTTTATTCGTGATTTTGTTTATCAAAAAAAAATTTGTAAGTTACAACTTGTAGAAAATCATAACAAATCCTGGAAGTGTCCGGCGACTCTCTATTCCGTCTTACAAGTTTACAAGTGTCGTGCTTAGTACCGCAATAAATGTTAAAATTCGATTTTCTGTATTAAAATGTGGTCAAAAGAGAGAGCTGACCTGATGCCCGTGTCCCAGCAGTGGGAACATTAAGGCTGATTATGAATATGGAGATGAGCTATGAATTTAACGAAAATGAACATTCTAGGTAACTTGTGAACGTGTAGACTTGTAACTTTTGATGAACAAGGTCCTGTTGTTATGTACGTTACCTCTTCAATTCTCATGTTATCACAACCGGAGAGCTTCAGAAGCCTCTTCTCAGCGCCCGCGTTGGTTTCCACCTCCGTGAACCCAGACTCGTTCCCGCCTTCCATGTAGGTGATGGCTAGAGAAGACGATTTGTTAGTCATAATTACAGACAATAATCAAATGAATATTTGCAAATGCATTAGCATAATATTGGCAATTTCAAAATTTAAAATCATTTATCAAATTATACTGAGAATCAGCACTTTTTGAACGTCAAATTAAGTACTTAAAGGGGTGATAGACGTGCGAGCAAGTACGCGTACTTATGGCTTGGCGAGCTTACTCGCCCGTCTGTCATCACCCCGAGGCTTCACGTGTGTCACCGACGGCGAGCCGAGTAAGGTCGCGAACTTAAAGATCACGTACTTTAAGCACAAAGTAATTAAGCAAATTAATGATTAAATTAACATTACGAAATACAGTTTTTTTCACGATGTTGCTTATGTGAAAACTACAATCTTCAGATTTTGCATATTTGGGCATGTTTGCTATAATTTAAACCGTAGGTATCTTACAAAAAAAATTGGTACAAAGTTGTACATTTATGTAAGTCTTAATAAATTAACTAGAAAAACTCCGCAGATGTAATAGGTAATCGATATCTAAACAAGATAAAACAAAAAATACGTTTGGGGTCGGGGGACTCCCGTCAGGAAAGAAGTTAAAACAAAATTTTCGCAGGTAGGTAAAAAGTACATCCATGACGAAAAGTTAAAAAAAAGATTAGAGCCGCCATCTTGGGCAAAATTTAAACTTTAAACAAATTCACATTTCTCTCTCTCCGACATGCAGTGTACTCGGGCCGATGTGTACAATTTTATCCCACGACACTATAATCAAATTCCTCTTTTCTTTTGTTTTTTACCGGTGTTTCCTCTCTCTTTCTTTCTCTTTGAATTAGAAGATGATAGTCGCAACTATGAACGCTTTTTAGGGTTCCGTACCCAAAGGGTGAAACGGGACCCTATTACTAAGACTCCGCTGTCTGTCTGTCTGTCTGTCCGTCTGTCACCAGGCTGTATCTCATGAACCGTGATAGCTAGACAGTTGAAATTTGTATTTCTGTTGCCGCTATAACAACAAATACTAAAAAACAGAATAAAATAAATATTTAAGGGGGCTCCCATAGAACAAACGTGTTTTTTTTGCCGTTTTTATAGATAATGGTACGGAACCCTTCGAGCGCGAGTCCGACTCGCACTTGGCCGGTTTTTTTTCGTTACATTTTCTAAAAATTTGCAAGACGCGTAAAAGAATTTCGATCCAAAAAAAAAATTTTGATAATATTTTTTTTTGTGGTCAACGATCTCTGTGGTGTGCGGCAGCCGAATTTTAATGAAGGCAGTGGTTGGCAAACTCACCAGGCTTGAAATACCCCAGGAACTTGCTGGATTCATGTCCTTGCACTTCCCTATGATGAACTGCTTTACCTCCCAGCATATCGTCGAGGGTTACCGTCCATATGGCGGCAGAACCCTTCTTGTCTTGGGTGGTTTTGCTGCCGATCCAGAAGTGAGCATCATGGTTTAGGGAGGAGTTGCTTTGGCCTGTAGTCTGGAAATATAACAGCATAGCATAAGCATAATCAGCCTATAATGTTCCCACTGCTGGGACACAGGCCTCCTCTCTGTGAGAGGGAGCGGGCCGTAATCCACCACGCAGGCCCAGTGCGGGTTGGTAGATGTCACATGTCTTCGACTTTTCGGTTCTAGGACATGCCGGTTTCCTCACGATGTTTTCCTTCACCGTTTTGAGAGCAGTGGCGATGAAATAATTTACACAAAGTAAAGCGCCTGTCAGGGTTCGAACCTACGACATACAACTCGTATGTCGTGGTCGTTACCGCTGGGCCACCACTGCTCTCTGAAATATAACAGCACATCACGCCTTTTTTTTTGTTTTTGAGGATGGGACATCATCAAATGACTTCTCTCTGGGCGGAGCGGTAGGGCGTGTCAGACTTTTACTGACTAAAACCCACCCGTGTTCCTTCAGTTGCCTGTTGCCAAGGTCCCGGTATCCCTTTCGGACATTCCCGCAACCCTGGCAGGATAACATCACGCCTGAATCCCCCGATGGGGTTGACCGAGAGGTCTATCAGGTTGTGTCCCAGCAGTGGGAGCATTATAGACTGATTATGCTTTCATTAATACTGCCGTCCCTACATTCCTTGTTCTGTGACTAAATCAATAGTAAAAAAGTTTTTATAATAGTAAAATTAATAGTAACTAACCTTTAACACAATGTAGGAGTCTCCGTTATAGAACTTTCCATACTTCTTCGAGTCAATTGGTACTGGCTCGAATTGCTGAAAAAAAGTTATAATAGGTAGTAAACAAAAATTAAAAATAAAAAGAATCGATCAGATTTAAAAAATAGTAGGTATTCAGAATACATGGAGCCAATTATATTGTAACACCGAACTACACTAAACTATCACAAAAATTCTCTATGATTATAATTATAATATTATAAACGTGACAGTTTGTAAGTATGGATGGATGGATGGATGTTTGTTACTCTTTCACGTAAAAACTACTGCATGGATTTGGATGAAATTTGGCAAACAGATAGTTTATAACCTGGATTAACACATAGGATACTTTTTATCTCGATATTCACACGGGATCGAGACTTACGTGGGTGAAACCGCGGGCCGCAGCTAGTTAACTATAATAATATGGCCTGACCAAGATTATGTCTGGACTTTACAAGAGACTGTGGGTTTGTTTCGGTCTTTCTTCTCAGAGTAGTCAGATAGGAAACACTGAACTCATCTAGTTTTAAAACATAATTTGATTTTGACTTGTAAAAGTGTTTTTTTTTTCCCCAATTTACATAAATAAAATATATATCATTCATCATCATTCAATTTCAGTGAACAAGCAGGATTTATCAACAACAAAAAAAAAGCTTGCCTAATAAAGTAAATTCTTAACGTCTAAGTTTTTCGTTTATGAGGGCGCATTGTGAAAGTTGACAACATCGCAAATACCTATCTGTCAAAAAATATCTGTATTTCGATCAATTTATCAAAATTACTATAATATAATCAGCTTGATTTGAAAAAAAATATTGATAAAAATAAATAAGTTGGTACGTACATTGTGTAAATTACTTGCCTACACTTTACTAATAATTTATGCAAGCGAAGGATTCTAGGATTGAACCATGAGCGAAGCGAGTGGTTTAAATATAGAATCCTGAGCGAACTGATAATCTACACATTCACACTTAAGTAAAACAACATAACATCACACCTTGTTTCCCCGAAGGATCGGGCAGAGGTGTACCTTTAGCAGGGGCGAGCCTATTGCCATCAACCGGGCACAAATCTAGACTCTGGGTTTCTACTGAGAAATTCCAAATAGAAAAACCCAATAACACTTTGCCCGTCGTCGATAATCGAAGGACCACACACACACACACACACACACAAACACACACACACACACCACACACACACTAAATAACAATAATAAAAAACCGGCGAAGTGCGAGTCGGACTCGCGCACGAAATGTTCCGTACCATTATCTATGAGAAAAATCACGTTTGTTGTATGGGAGCCCCCTTAAATATTTATTTTATTCCGTTTTTTAGTATTTGTTGTTATAGCGGCAATAGAAATACATCATCTGTGAAAATTTCAACTGATAACTATCACGGTTCATGAGATACAGCCTGGTGACAGACGGACGGACGGACAGCGGAGTCTTAGTAATAGGGTCCCATTTTACCCTTTGGGTACGGAACCCTAAAAATGACTCAAAGGGCAGTACCTACTCCTTGATACGGCTCGCATTGTGAGGAGGTTCCTGTCTCTGCAATTCTAACCACCGCACCGGTAGCTTGGACCCTGCTCCCGACACCGGCGGACCTCTACTTTTTAATATTTTTAAATGTTTTTTTTTATAATTTTTATCTTAAGGAATATTTAAAAGTGTAAATAGGTAAGTTGTTATGTGTGTTTTTTTTTGGAAGTCGGTTGTTTTTTTTTTTGTATGTTTTTATTTTTCACTTTTTAGTTGTGGTACCTACGCCACACAAACTCTAATACCACTACAGTGACGGAGTCAAACAATATCGTCTACATACACTAAGTGGGAATAAATACGTAATATTGAAGCTAACTCAAAAACTACGCAAGCAAAGTTAATAAAATTTAGGGACCACCTCTGAAGCATGACCTACCAAACAAAAAAGGAATCATCAAAATCGATTCATAATTGGCGGAGCAATCGAGTAACATACATAACAATAAAAAAACATACAGACGAATTGAGAACCTCCTCCTTTTTGGAGAAGTCGGTTAAAAATCACGTTCGTTGTATGGGAGCCTCCTTAAATATTTATTTTATTCTGTTATTTTTTTGTATTTGTTGTTATAGCGGCTAAAATAATAATATTAAAATTTCAACTGTTTAACTATCACGGATCATGAGATACAGCCTGGTGACAGACGGACAGCGGAGTCTTAGTAATAGGGTCCCATTTTACCCTTTGGGTACGGAACCCTAAAAATGACTCAGAGGGCAGTACCTACTCCTTGATACGGCTCGCATGGTGAGGAGGTTCGTGTCTCTACAGCCCTAACCACTAGTAGCTTGGACCGTGCTCCCGACACCGGCGGACCTCTATTTTTTAATATTTTTAAATCTTTTTTATCTTAAGAAATATTGAAAAGTGTAAATAGGTAAGAAGAAAAAAATAATAAACGAAATAAAAATAACTTTTTTTTTTTGTTTTACCCTGCATATTTGCATTACTAACCTCAATAGTCCAAATTTCAATACCGGGATTACCCCCTGCTTCAGCGAACGCCGGATGGTCCATTTTGACACACTGCACTTAAACAGAGGCTCAATACAATAATGATTTTATTTTTGTGTACGTAACGGTGCGAAAGATAAGGTAGGTATCTCTGTATCTAGTGACTCACGGTATCTCTGTATCTAGTGACTCACGGTTAGATAACAACATGATTATGATAATTTTGATAACAATAGTTCCTTTCTTAGGCTAGCTATACACCGCCGGCAGAAATACCGCGTGCGTTTTTCTTGCGACGATATTTCGGTTTTGTCGTTGAGAACGAGATGATGGCACCGATATAGCGATACATCAATTATACAACATTATTTTTTCTTTATGCTAAACCCGAAAAGGGGTCATTGTACTCATCATTTTGAACAATTTTTTCTAGGCTTATTCCACAAATCCTTCCTGAAAATCCACCTTAGGGGGAAAAGTGGAATCTATAAAAAAAAAAGTATGGGACCAACCTTGAAATCGTGAAAAAAAAATCAGCTGTTCCATACATTTATTTGTGTTCACTTAAATCGACAAAATGCATGGAATAGCTGTTTTTTTGTTGCGATTTCGAACTTGGTCCCATAGAAAAAGTTGTTCAAAATCATGAGTACAATGAACTCTTTTCGGGTTTAGCAGTAAAGAAAAAATAATGTTGTACAGTGCTCTGTACGATACATACATTGACAAGTCCATGACACGAGCGCTTCGGCACGACCGCTGGAACTCGGCCCGAGATTGTGACGGGCCGATATGCCGATATACAAAACAGGTTTCATCTTGACCACACCACACACTGCCTACGCACCGCGCCGCTTGCCCGATTTCGGTTTTATCTATCACTAGCTTCCGCCCACGGCTTCGCCTGCGTGGTATGTCCATAAAAAGTAGCCTATGTCCTTCCCCGGGATGCCATCTATCTCCTTGCCAAATATCGAACATACAGACTGACAGACCGACAGACAGACAGACAGACAGACAGAGTTACTTTCGAATTTATAATAATAATATGGACCAGTATGGATGCCGAGTTCGGTCGCGGTGGACACACAATCGCCGTCATGTTCGGTTCAAATAATATCGTTTCCCAGTGACGTGCCAGTGATAGTTGCAGTAAACGAGCGCCCTAAGGGTGTGTTTCCACTGGAGCGGGGTCGAGTGGAAGGGAGCCCGGTCAGGCATCGGCCAATAACCGACTAGAGACGCGATGTGGTTAAAAAAACCGGCCAAGTGCGAGTCGGACTCGCGGACGAAAGTTTCCGTACCAATAACAACGAAAAAAAAAACACGTTTGCTGTATGTGACCCCCTTAAATATTTATTTTATTTTGTTTTTTAGTATTTGTTGTTACAGCGGCAACAGAAATACATCATCTGTGAAAATTTCAATTGTGTTACTATCACGATTCCTGAGATACATCCTGGTGACAGACGGACAGACAGACAGACAGACTGACAGATAGACAGACAGCGGAGCCTTAGTAATAGGGTCCCGTTTTACCCTTTGGGTACGGAACCCTAAAACCCGGCCTAGTGCATGTCGAACCACGCACAATCAAGGGTTCCGTAGTTGGGATGAATTTATCCAACAAACTTAACATTGTAGTTGAAAAACTTGTTCTTGTTTTTGCATCAACTCAATGACATACCCCGCTTGCGGCCTATATAGCAGTCTGCGGCGAGCGAAACGCGACGGAACACGTACTTGTTTTGAGGGCGACCAGACGCGACACCACGAACTACGAAATGTTTGTATTGTACTTCTCCATGATTCGAGAAATAATGACCAAAATCACGGAAGACATTTGTCGCGTGTAGCATCGCGTCGCATTGCATCGTGTCGTGTCGCGTTGCATCGCGACGTAGTCGTTGTTCACGTAGGACACCCCGTAAAAGTCTAAACGCGCACAGCGGAACCAGAACGGGATAGCAATATAGTTTTTTAGTCTTACGAGTGTCATGAACGCGACGATCATGCATTCGAGCGAACGGTATTTTTGGTTAGGACGCAGGGTTAGTATAAAACGGAACATAATGACTGTAACATACAAGAATAAAATAGATTTACTAAATCAAAAATCTTTTATTAAACGACAACCAATTTGAAATTTACTATACACACAATACACATAATTTATTTTGTTTTAAACATTTAAAGCATTCATTGAAATCAGTTATCTCACTAATCTAATAAAAAAATATTAACTTTTCAAGATGATGGTAATTATTTTTGTCTAAATAATCAAGGCTTGACAGGTACTAATCAACCTAAAACCATAAATTAAATAAGATTTGGTCCCAGCATATACCCTTGAAGAACCCTCTTGATTTATCATAGAACCGCATATCTTTTTAAGAATTAGTGAAATAACAGAGTTCCCCATGACAATCAATTGTTATTGTTAATTAGGTACATATGAAAACATAAGAAAGCACGGCTGTTATCAGTATTATCCCATTGCTGACTGTGCGAAATGCGTCTTTTGAAACATTTTGTGGCGGTGGCTGCAAAAAGAAAATGTTTGGTACATTACACGTTGCTTTATTCTATTTATACAAGCTGAGTTCTTAATCTACAATCTACATGGTCCTCATATGGCCTGACCAAGATTATGTTTGGACTTTAAAAGAGACTGTGACCTCTGAGTTTGTTTCGGCCTTTCTTCTCTCGAGATAGGAAACGCCGACCTCATCTAGCTTAATTTTACACCTGGCACTGTTCGTATTTTAGCCGTGTAATGCAAATCGGGTTTATTCGGATCCCGACACGCAAAGACATAATGGCTTTGTATTAGTAGAAGAAAATTATATTTAATAACTTTACCGGTTGGCTAACCTGAGAACCAGAACTACAAACTTGACAGCAGAGTGACTACCCAAAGTCAACCAATTGCAGGTCTAGCAACAGTAACCTAGCAACGATTGTTTAAGCGTAGCGATAGTAACGTTAGCGTACGGAGAAATAATAATAGTCATTTCGACAACTTCGAAATTAACGTCTCTGACATCGACATTTCAACTGTCACTGTCTTCAGATAAGTTTTCAAAATAATCGATTAATGAGCTCTGATTCAAACGAGGTCAGTATCATAATGCAACATTTTATTTATTTTTATCATTGAGAACTTATTAGTCAACCTCTATGGATAAGATTATTTCCGATTATAAGTAGCTAATTTATTTGTCATCTTGTTTACGAGCGTACGGTTTGAGTTCGTGTTTAATCGTGTAATCTCGTGAATGTATGAAACTGTAAAATTGAAAAGTTTGAAGGTGGCTTATCAATTAAAGTCTGTGGCTGTACACTCACTACAATTGCTTGAGTCGTAAGAATCGAAACAACTCAAATTCTACCAAATTCACCCTGATTTTTATAGTATAGTCGACTTCGTAACCTCTGTTCCACTCTTGACAACATTTTCCACTATCTAAAAACTTGACTGAAGTCTGTTTTTAAATCTCGTAGACTAATTTGACAGATACAAATGTCAAACTCCATATTGAAAAAATAAACAACAACCACTTGAAATGTCAATTCAGTCTACGAGATTATGGAGCATACGGTGGAGGTGTGCCCTGCTTGGGCGGAGCACCGCCGTGTCCTCGTGGAGGCGATTGGCGGCACTGACCTCTCGCGTCCGGCCCTGGTCCAGGCCATGGTACGGAGCGAGAGGGCATGGGAGGCGGTCACCTCCTTCTGCGAAGCAGTGATGCTTGCAAAGGAGGAGGCGGAACGCGTGAGGGAGAGGCAAAGCCTGCGCCCTCACGCCCCTAACCACCGCCGCTGGAGACACCCTGGGCGTCGGGAATCCCAGGCGGATTCCCGGCCACCATAGGCGCGGGCTTGCTGACGGCGAGCAATGGGTAGCTCGCCTTCCGATAAGGACCAGGCCCGGGTCGATGGCGCGTCGTGTTCCACGCGCGCCTTAAAGAGATGTCAGCACACCTGACGGTGTCCGTTAGGTTAGGACCGATGCCTGCCAGGGTTGTGGAATAGTCCGAAAGGGATACCGGGACCCTGGCAACAGGCAACCGAAGGAACACGGGTGGGTTTTAGTCAGTAAGAGTCTGACACGCCCTTCCGCTCCGCCCAGAGCGGGAAAAGTCATATGATGATTTCCCACCCAAAAAAAAAAAAAAAAGTCTACGAGATTAATAAACAGACTTTAGAGTCCGCACCACCACTGAAGTCCGATTGACGCGGCGCTAGTGTCTATGTTGTTACAAATAATGTAGTTCCACTATTTTCCGCGGGCCTTCTTTCCTGGCGCGCACTCTATGGTTGGGACTATCTAACTGTCACATATGAAAACAGCCCTTAGGGCCTAGACAAGTGACAATCGCTTCAAAAGTGTTTCGTATTTCAACAACGACTTCAACAGAATTGACATAAGCTATTCGATAGCTTATGTCAGTTCTATACATTTTTGCCTTTTCCATCATCGTTATCGCTGATGGAATGTCACTTTGTTTAGGGTATCTTAGGGCCTAGACAAGTGACAATCGCTTCAAAAGCGTTTCGTATTTCTACAACCACTTTCAACAGGATTGACTTATGCTTTTCAATAGCTTATGTCAGTCCTATACATTTTTACCTTTTCCATCATCGTTATGGCTGACAGAATGTCACTTTGTATAGGGCCTCTTGTCGTTTTATCCATCTTCCTTTGAGAGTTGTCTTGTCTTTGTCTTGTCTTGTCTTGTCTTGAGAGTTTTGAAACTCGGTCAGGCAGGCAGCAAGCAATAAATAAAATGTAGGAAGATCAAGAAGCGCATACTCACAGTGACTGGTTTCCCGCTAAGTTTCTGTCTGTTGTTGCAGCTGATCTCGTCAACCGATGTCCGGAACCTCTCCACACTCGCTTGGTCTGTAGAGTCCGGTTGGAATTTGAAGCTGTGAATGTGAATTAAGAAGAAAATATTATAAATGGTTGGGACGAAAATACGACAGTAAAGTAAATGTACCTCAGACCAAATTAAAATCAAGACAGAGCACTGCGAAAAATAACACCACCGCAGGCTCTGTGCATACACGCTCAAACGCACACATTTACAACCATTTACAATCAAACTACACCAAAATAAATATGTGCACACATGTTTACGAAACCGGCCTCACGTCACTGATCACAGCGCTGTGTCTTAGTTTTTTGTTTGGTCTGAGAGTAAATACGTATTCAATTTACTAGTATACAAAAATTCAATCAAAATATCCAATAGTTTAGTTACTATGGCTAGTCAAAGATTGACAAAACCCACAGTCGACAATCACTAGTATTTAGTTTGATTGAGAAAATCACCTTTTTAATTCCGATGTTAAAGGGGTGATAGACGTGCGAGCAAGTACGCGTACTTATGGCTCGGCGAGCTTACTCACCCGTGTGTCATCGCCGCGAGCCGCGAGCCAATTTGACTATGAAATTTGGAGCAAGCTTCACGTGTGTCACCGACGGCGAGCCGAGTAAGGTCGCGAGCTTAAAGACCGTGTACTTTAAGGTTGATGCGCTAAGGTGGCCCGCGAAATTCAAATTTTCTTACGTTTTTTGCAATTTGCAGGTCAGTATCAGGTTGTATGTTGATCTAAATATTATTAGCGGCCGTAACAAATATGGATTTACAGAATTTTAAACATTAGAATCAGCAATATAACTCTCTAAGTTCATGTAAGTGTATTGACTTGATTGAATTTCGCGGGCCACCCTAGCGCATCAACCTTAAGTAAGCACGTCTATCATCCACTGTAGGATTTATTTGACAGTAAGTTTTAAAATTAACCAAGCACCGCGGGCATCAGCTAATCCTAACTAATATTGTAAATGCGAAAGTGAGTTTGTTTATTTGTTTGTTACGCTTTCACGCTAAAACGGCTGAACGTATTTGGATGAAATTTGGCACAGGGGTAGACCTTGACCTGGAAAAGGACATAGGCTACTTTTTATCGAAATGCCACGCGGGCGAAGCCGCGGGCGGAAGCTAGTAAAATTATAAATGCGAAAGTGAGTCTGTTTGTTACGCTTTCATGCTAAAACGGCTGAACGGATTTGGATGAAATTTGGCACAGGGGTAGACCTTGACCTGGAAAAGGACATAGGTTACTTTTCATCCTGGATTGCAGATAAAGTCGCGGGCTTCAGCTAGTAGATAATAACTCACTTGCTCCTTTGTCTGCCTATAGGCTTGTCAGTCTCTTCTGACGATGTTTCCTCTTCTGTAACCTGCTCGACGGTAACTGGAGGTTCCTTAGCTACATCCTTCTCTTCTGCACTGTCTGTCTTGTAGTCTGCATCAAATATATCATTCGTTTTATCACACGTTTCATTTTTCTTTTGTTTTTTAGTACACCGACATTTCGCCCGTTATGTTTAAGTCCCATGTAATACGGGGCGAGCATATTGCCATCAACCGGACATATCCAGACTGCGGGTTGCTACTGAGAAATTCCGGATTGAAAAACCCAATGACACTTTGCACGGCCTGGGAATGGAACCTAGGACCTCACGCTCAGCAGTAGCTCTTGCAACCACTAGACCAATGAGGCAATCCCTTAATTAATAGCTGTAGAATAATAACAGCATTTTTTCATAGTTCGGGTCACTCTGCGAACTATGAACCGAAGTATGAAAAGACGTGCTAGCTACATGAGCTAGATGCTTTTTTAAGACCAAGTCCTATAGGTTTTCCTGCAATCTATAAGAATAGAACTATTTTCTGTAGTTTTTAGGGTTCCGTACCCAAAGGGTAAAACGGGACCCTATTACTAAGGCTCCGCTGCCTGTCTGTCTGTCCGTCTGTCAGCAGGCTGTATCTCATGAACCGTGATAGTTAGACAGTTGAAATTTTCACAGATGATGTATTTCTGTTGCTGCTTTAACAACAAATACTAAAAAACAGAATAAAATAAATATTTAGTGTGATTTTTTTTGTTTGTTTTTCTCCATATTGATAACGGCAACAGGTAGACGGTTGAAATATTCACAGAATATTTAGATATATATTCACTTATAAATAATAAAATTAAAATAAAACAAATATTTAAGCTCCCATACAACAGACATGATTTTTTTCCCGTTTTTATAGATGGTACGGAACCCTTAGTGCGCTAGTCCGACTCGCACTTGGCCGGTTTTTTTTTTTAAAGCTCAATTCTTTTGGAGATAAGGGGAATGATCAATTTTCAACTGTTTTCTTAAATATCTTTAAAAGTATTATTTTAAAATTATTTATAAAATTAAAATTACTACAACTAGTGTGTTGTTCTCACCGGCAGTATCCTTGTATATCTCTGCCAATTCCTTCTCTATCCTGGCTTCATCCTCGTCTTGGTTGAATCCGTCTGTTGTATCGACGTCTTTTACATCTTTATCAACACTTGCCAGCTGAAAAAATACTTTTATTTGTTAGTTTTAATCAGTAATTTAATTTAGTATACAGGGTGTAAGGGAAAGCCCTCCACAGACTGATGGGATGAATTCAGCGTATCATACTAAGACGACCGGTACATGAAATTATTTCAGGAACGTTATGGGAATCCAATAAACCTGATTTGTAGTATTACCTCACGAGCAATGTATCGTTACCGTGGCAGAATCCACGTAGCCGCACACCCCGTGTCGGGGGGGTGCGCTCGAGTATTTTAACATCCATTGCTGTTTTTTTAATGTTAGCTGCTTTTTTTACATAAGTGGAGTGCTGCGTACAGATAATGTAATTTTAAATAGTAACTGAAAAACTGATAAAATAAATGAAAACTTTCCTGAGGTTTCCGGTGGAATATGATACAAAATAAGGAGCTGAATGCACCCTGTTAATTTGCGGGCTATCCCTTACAACCTGTATAATGTAAAAAGTTAGTATAGTTTATTACTTTTTTAATACAAATTAATTTATTAGTGTATTAGTATAGATTTATATTCATAGTTGGAATTCAAGAGAAATACTAACAGTAGTAGTTTTCTTCGCCTCTTTCTTGGTAGCAGACACCGCAGTGGTGCCAGTCGCCTTCAGTGAAGTCTTATAATCTTCATCGTCTTCTGCTGAAGGTTCTTCCTCTAAGCCCATCGGAAGTTCTGAAAGTTTCAATTTTGCAAACAATAATTCTACAGCAAAACGCGCGATTCCGCGTGAGCGCGTACCTATGGGTATGATCTGTCAAAGTCAAATAATTTATTTCAAATAGGCACATAAAAGGCACTTTTGAACGTCAAAAACAAAGAAATAGAAATTCTAGTTGCCCCTTCCAAAAGGTAGTTTTCGTATGGAGAAGAATGGGCAAAAAAACTCCACCTTTACTCTTTTAAAAAATGTTTTACAATATTTTGTATACATGAATTATATATGAAGACGATGCACCTACAATAAAATAAGATAACTGTACCACAAAAGGTAGAAAGAATTATAAATGGAGCAATGACAAGTAAAATAATTATGTGATAGATACATGGTGCTTACATATTTACAAACATTATAAGTAATACCAATAAGTCAGTGCGTGAGTTTAAGTAATCACAGAAAAAGTATACAACTAAATTAGCAACCAGTATGATTTTGTCATCATCAATCACCATTTCAGCCTAAAGACGTCCACTGCTGGACATAGGCCCCCAAGCACCGCCACTTCGACCGGTTCTGTGCTTCTCGCGTCCAGCGGATTCCTGCGACCTTCATCGGTCCACCTTGAGGCCTTCCAAAGCTAAGTCTTCCGGTACGCGGTCGCCACTCCCAGAACCTTTGGGCCCCATCGGCCATCTGTTCTGCGAGCAATGTGCCCTGCCCACAATCGCACTGCCCATAATTTTTCTAGCCTGTCCCATTTGTTATAGGGTCAAGCCTAATCGGATACAGCTGAATACCAGTATCATACATAGAACTACTGCTCGATGGCATGGAGGAGCTCGTGGCTAAGTAATAACAGCCTCTCGGGTCGATCCATCAGGTTAAGCTACGCTTGCCGGGGTTGGTCCGTGGATGGGTGACCATTTTCACATATCGAGACTCCTCCGTGCCTCGGAAAGCACGTTAAGCCGTTGGTCCCGGCTGTCATTTGTGGATCTTTGACAGTCGTTACGAGTCGTCAGAAGCCTGAAAGTCTGACAACCAGTCTAACCAAGGGGTATCGTATTACCCAGTTACTGGGTTGTGGAGGTCAGATAGGCAGTAGCTTCATGTAAAATACTGGTATTCAGCTGCATCCGGTTAGACTGGAAGCCGATCCCAACATAGTTGGAAAAAGGCTAGGCAGATTGACATGGAACTACTGCTTAACCGACCCCACAACCCAGTTACTGGGTAAAATGATACCTAACATTACAAGCATAAGAAATATTTCAACTTTATTATAGAACCAAGTGCCATTGCTGCGGGAAAGTCCGAAAGGAATACCGGGACCTTGGCAACAGGCAACGCGAGTGGTCATCGCCGCCAGGAGGCGATGGGCGGCGATGACCACTCGCGTCCGGTCCTGGTCCAGGCCATGGTACGGAGCGAGAGGGCATGGGAGGCCGTCACCTCATTCTGCGAAGCAGTAATGCTCGCGAAGGAGGAGGTGGAACCCGTGAGGGAGAGGCAAAATTCGCGCCCTTACTCCCCTAACCGCCGCCTGGACCGATGCCTGCCAGGGCTGCGGGAAAGTACGAATAGGATAACGGGGCCCTTGGCAACAGGCAACTGAAGGAACACGGGTGGATTTTAGTCAGTAAAAGTCTGACACACCCTTCCGCTCCGCCCAGAGCGGGAGAAGTAATTTGAAGATTTCCCATGTTAAAAAAAAGTGCTACTGAAAAAATGTGTATGACTTCCTGGGTTAGATTTAATATATGGAATTTCTCACTAGCAATCCGCGAGTCTGGCTTGATGGCAATGGACTTCGCCTCTATTAGATTAGACTTAAACATAACTGGCGAAATGTGGGTGTACTATAGGTACACCTCTGTTTGAACCTTTCGGGGAAACAAGGCGTTGGAGGAGCTCGTTGCTAAGTAATAACAGCCGCACGGATCGAGATAACCCACACCATGGGATCGACGAGAAAAAACAAACCATCCACACTGTACGTGTAGGGGAGGTACCCTAAAAAAGATTATTTTTTACGATTTATTTTTTTACCACCTTCGTCGTCGGCGTGATTTATATTTATACCCATACCAAATTACAGCTTTCTAGTACCAACAGTCTCTGAGCTAAGCCTCGGACAGACGGACAAACAGGCATACGGACATAGCCTAAGTAATAAGGTCCCGTTTTACCCTTTGGGTACGGAACCCTAAAAACCCTGTAAGAAATCAATTTCAATTTCATTTTTTTTTTCTTTCAGCGGTTTTTATGACTCTTGACTCTTGAGGAATATAGTCAAGCGGAATAGGTTACTTAATTATCTACGTCTTGTATTTTATAATGGATTTTCGCAATATTACGTCTTAATAAATTAACTATCCGTAAGTCATAAGCTTATCAGGCAGGACGCACTGATTGAAGACCTTAGTTCTGCTAGCTTCACAAATATATTTCAAACTAGCTTCCGCCCGCGGCTTCGCCCGCGTGGTATGTCGATAAAAAGTAGCCTATGTCCTTTCTCAGGCTCTAGACTATCTGTGTACCAAATTTCATTTAAATCGGTTCAGTAGTTTTGGCGTGAAAGCGCGACAGACAGACAGACTTACTTTCGCATTTATAATATTAACAAGGAGTAAGGATGAAAACTAAAAATGCTACCTTTAATAGGAGTTCCTATTTCAATAACTTCTTGACCCAACGACTCTGTTAAAGTCTTCACATTATTTTTTCCAGAGACTAAGAAGATTAGTGAGAAAAACATTATTAATATCATTAAACGCATTATTTGTTTCTTTCTCAGTATTTTTCTGGGTATTTTGATATTGGTAAAGGATGAAAAGCTTCGGAAGCCAACGTGATTTAGGAAGGATCGAGCCATCCCGATTTAAAAATTAAAATTAAAAATACATTATACATACATAAACTCGCGCCTTCTTCCCACGGGGGTAGGCAGAAACTACAGAACGCCAACTAACTAGGATCCATACGCACTCCTTTTGTTTCGATTACGTCCATACATCAGGGCCCTGTTTACGCCTGCCAGGGTTGCGGAATAGTCCGAAAGGGATATCGGGACCCTGGCAACAGGCAACTGAAGGAAGACGGGTGGGTTTTAGTCAGTAAGAGTCTGACACGCCCTTCCGCTCCGCCCAGAGCGGGAGAAGTCATATGATGATTACCTGAAGCAGTACTTTTGTACTCATATCATAATTATGTCATATCTCTTTGTATTTTACTGTGTGTACATAAATAATAAATAAATATAAAAAAAAGGTCCTTCTTTATCAAAAGTTACAAGTCTACACGTTCACAAGTTACCTAGAATGTTAATTTTCGTTAAATGAACATCTCTCATCTTCATATTCATAATTAGTTAATGTTCCCACTGCTGGGACACGGGCATCAGGTCATCTCTCTCTTTTGACCACATAAAAAAAAAGAAAATTGAATTTAAACGTTTATTGTGGCACGACACTTGTAAACTTGTAAGACGGAATAGAGAGTCGCCGGACACTCAGGATTTGTTATGATATTCTACAAGTTGTAATTTACAAAAAAAAAATGATAAACAAAATCACTAATAAAAGTTTCAAAATATAAGTACTTGTGAACTAAATAATGACATTTGGTACTACAAGGCTTGTAAGTTCTGATAAACAGGGCACAGCATATGCCGGTTGCGAGTACTTCGCACCTGGGGGTCTACTCCCTAAGCCCATTGGAACGTTCGTATACGAAATTACGTGCGTTTCCTATGATAGTAGGAAACACAACCCATCAGAAATCCGCAAGTATCCCCTTATCACTTGCGGATTTCTGATTGGTCCGTAGCCCAGACTAAGAATGAATGACAACATGATTTAACAATTTTATTTTGCCTACACCCGAGGTGTCCCGAGGTGTCCCGAGGTGTTTTTTCAGTTGAATTTGACGCTTGTTTTCACGGATGTGAATGTCAGTTGATACGACATCAAAATAGCTAACGTGCTGTTGACAGTTATTGTTTCGGAAATATTCAAAACTATGGCTGCTTTTTTAGTGCTCGAACTGCTTCAAGAAGCTCTACAGGAAGAGCGGAGGCGACGCCGGTTATACTTGCGCCGATAATATAATGGATGTTGGGACTGGTGGAAGATTGAATAATTTAAAATAAATATTTCCACAATAAAAGCATTGTTTTTATTAACAAAAGTAATTCGAATAATATTAACAATCAACAACACACTAAAACAAGCAGTTTTTGCTCTTCCAGCTCAATAATTCGAATTCTTGCTGACGAGTCGACAGGGAGGTGTCGCCGAGCACGTGGATGTGCACGACGAGGGTTTAATGCTGTAAACAAAGGAAATAATGTTTTATCAGGTTTTCTGAAACATGATTTATGTAATCTCCTTTCTACTGAACAATAATACTTACTTCGCTAACTTTGCCATCGTCAACTTCAGCTCTAGTGCCTCAGTGGACACTGAGTGTTGCTCCTGGAGAGTCGGTTTGCAGGTGTAGCAGTTGATGTAGGTACGGGTGCGCGAGGTGGCTGCTGGCTCTTGTGTTTGTTACAGATGGACCCTGTACAGCAAAAACTGAATATCATGGACAGATACAACAAATATACCTAACTATGTATCTGTAATATAATACAATATTGCCGTTTTTCTTTTTTACCATTGAAACAAAATAAACTGATTATCACTTTATGCACTTTACTGATGACAAGATCTTAAAATCATAATTAATATTGACGAGTTATGTATTAAACTCACCCTTTGCGACGATGACGCGAGTTCCATGATTTTTGTTCACACAAAAAGTGCTCAGCGTGCCTAAAGAAGTTTTCACTTCAAAATGTTATGTTCTTTTCTGGGATACTTCTTTGGCAATCGTTATGGGTAGTCAGAAACGCGAAAGGCTGACAAGCAGTCTTACCACGGGGTACCTATCGTGTTACCCAGTAACTGAGTTGTGGCGGCCACGTAAACTATTGGTAGTCAGCAGCATCCGGTTAGAAGCCGACTCCAACATAGTTGCGAAAAGGTTAAATGATGATTCGTATACAAAACCCGGACTAAATGTTTCACAATAAGTAGTTACACTAAATGGTTCACAAAGAGAAGCCTGTTTACTCAAAGGCTAGGCAGAGTGAGAGGTGTACCTTATTAAACAGAAACTGTGAATGTGAGAACGATGTAGGCTTAGTGGACTGTAGTAGATTTGTTGAACATTTTCTATTTTGCTAAGTACTTACCTTTTTTTTTTTTTTTTTTGGGTGGGAAATCATCATATGAGTTCTCCCGCTCTGGGCGGAGCGGAAGGGCGTGTCAGACTCTGACTGACTAAAACCCACCCGTGTTCCTTCGGTTGCCTGTTGCCAGGGTCCCGGTATCCCTTTCGGACTTACCTGGTACTTGTTGAAAGGCCTACACTGTCCTCCCATACCTAATAACACTGTAACTCGAAAATATTGTAAAAGCCAATTATTTTTTAAAGAGTAACCGTTTCTTGCCGGCTCTTTTCCATAGGAAACGACCAATTGGAACCGTGCACCTAGCTTCTGACGTTTCATAAGTGCCTATGTAGGTTTATGTGTAATAAAATATTTTGATTTTGATTTAGAGGTTCAGGGTTCGATTCCCGGGTGGGGACTTAAAGCACACAAATGTACAGAGACGGACTTAATGATGACTTGTGGGTTTACATACACTTAACAAAATGTCAAAATCAATTTGCCTAGCCTTTTCCCAACTATGTTGGGGTCGGCTTCCAGTCTAACCGGGTGCAGCCGAATACCAGTATTTTACATGGAGCGACTGCCTATCTGACCTCCACACCCCAGTAACTGGGTAATACGATACCCCTTGGTTAGACTGGTTGTCAGACTTTCGGGCTTCTGACGACAAGTAACGACTGTCAATGATCCACAAATGACAGACGGGACCAACGGCTTAACGTGCTTTCCGAGGCACGGAGGAGTCTCGATATGTGCCACCCATCCACGGACCAACCCCGGCAAGCGAAGCTTAACCTGATGGATCGACCCGAGCGGCTGTTATTACTTAGCCACGAGCTCCCTTAACACTTAACAAAGTGTATGTAAATTAAATATTTTCCGGGCTGTTACTGAGAAATTACTTTCACAATGAATCAATTGATGAGTCCGTACAAAAAAAAAATATATTCTAGATCTGCGTTGAGCCAGTGAAATGTAGGTCTCTGGCCCAGATGACTAGAGAAATTGGTGTCAACGGGCACCCTTGCCAAAATAATCAGTTAGTTAAATTTTAACCGTGGCTCGGTACACTTGTGAAGACTTATGTGAAGGTAATTATCCGTTTTTTTTCACTTCTTAACACGATCAGCATATTGCTAGTTTCAAGGTCATTCTTCGAGCTTCTAACTCCACGTAAAAGCTGTCAAAAGTGTTAAAAAATGGAACGACGGTGTACGAAAATGATGGATAATCTTGTTTGGCGTAATCCGTTTATCCACCCCAAAAATTCCACCCTAAGCCTATAAATTCCGTTTAAGCAAATAGGCCTAGGGTGGATTCTCGTACTAATTTTCCGAGTAATGATGGATTTTTGGGGTGGATAACCGGAATAACCCTCTTGTTCCGTCATGATGTGGTTGTATATGTAGGTAGATACGTGAGATTCGTGTCTATCGATATTGGGTGTGTTGACAGCTTAATAAAATTGTAGTAACAAGTTTGACAGACACAATTTTGTTTTCATTTTTCATTTTTAACCGACTTCAAAAAGGAGGCGGTTCTCAATTCGACAATTTTTTTTTTGTATGTTTGTACGCGATTTCTCCGCTAATTATAAATAAATTTTGATGAATATTTTTTGTGTGGTAGGTCATGCTTCATATATATATAGTGTGTCCGGACACGGACGCGACATTCTAAATACTTAAATATAATCAATTTTAAAGTACAATTTTAATGATAAAAATAATTATTGTTTTTTTTTTTTTTGGATTTTCTGTTTATGGTTCCGACAATGGCCTTTTGTGCTTGCGCATACGCTATGTTCAAACAAAAATAACTCTTAAAGTATCAGTTGTGAATTTTGTTGTATTGTAGCTTAGCTCAAAATCTGTAGATCTAGTAAAAAAATAAAAAAAGTTGTCGAGGTGTTTTTGTAGAAATAATAATAGTTTTTCTCTTGTCCCATAGATGGCGCTAGATGTTCGTTTATCTCGCGATGTGGATGAGCCATGGGGGTTCCAGATCCTCGGAGGATTTGATGACGACATGCCTTTAACTATTGAGAAGGTAACTAACTATTCATTTACCAACTTTATTGCTTGATCCAAAAAAATCCGTGATGGCTTAGTGGTTAAAAGACCTCTCCTCGCCTTGCACGAGGTTGTGGGTTCAAATCCGGGCAAGTACCAATATGAATATACCGTAACGAAATAAAAATAATATAGTTATATCTGATTACGCCTCTATTTGAGGTCCGTAGTTCACACAAATTCGTATATCTACCACTACTTCCTTACATATGATAAAACAAAGTCCTCCGCCGCGTCTGTCTGTCTGTCTGTTTGCGAAAAACTTAATAACGACTGCGCCGATTTTCATGCTGTTTTCACCAATGGATAGACTGGTTATCGAGGAAGGTTTTAGTATATGTATATATAATAACCGACATTTTTATTTCTTGGATGAGACATGCACGCGGGCGAAGCCGCGGGCATTAGTTAGTGGTGTTTATATAACAGTAAAAGAAATACTGTTTAAATACAAAAAAATTCGCCAGTATTTTTAAATTCAGAATTAAAATAAAATTACATAAATAACAATATACAACGTGCCGCTACAATGGTGACATTAATTTAACACACGTATACAATTTCGCGTATTCTTTTTATGAAAATATTTGAATTTCATTAAACGTTATTATTGATTGATTTATTTACAATTTTCTAAATTACCATCCTGGAGCAACCTGTACTTAAAGAACTGTAGCGAAGAGGTCATTTGCCGGGGTCACGGATCATATGGTAGGCGAATAGAGGAAAGCCGCGCAATTTCTTAGAAGTTATGCCGACAACAAAGCATAGTACCGAAAAGCCGAAAGAACGTAAGCCAGCTGGTAGGTAGCTTCATGAGTGAATCTTTTACACAGAGTGATCTCAATTTTGGTTATGTTTTTGTTTTTCAATTTACGAATTATTTTATTTTATTATAATTTTTATGTTTACTGGTCAATAGCCCTACCCGTGTGTTAAATTAATGTCGCCATTGTAGCGGCACGTTGTATAGGTTCATAATTTATGATTAAAATAAGAATATAATGTCTTATCCTAACTAAAACTAATAACAAACAAATATGGCGTCGAAAATCCTCCGCAACGTACTACTACTGTAGACTGGTAATGTACCTACCTACCAACATGATTTATTACTTTGTAAAGTATTATATTATTTTAATTATTGTGAATTTGAGATGACTATTTGGATCATATTTTTTTTCTCTTTCTCAGTTGTAATGATGGTCTGGCAGTTTGAGTACTTTATGCGGCCTACCCAAATATAATTTCTTTGGTATTGTTCGTCGAGTCGATGAGCTCCTTAACTTCTGAGTTGAGCTCCTCGGTTACTGACAAATACTTGCACTGACTGGACAGGTCCACTCAAATCTGTGTGGTTCTTTCCTCAAAAGACCATTTCAGACATCAATCTACTCTACATGATCCTGATATGGCTTGACCAAGATTATGTCCGGACTTTAAAAGAGATTGCGACCTCTCTGAGTTTGTGTCGGCCTTTCTTCTCAGAGTAGTCAGATAGGAAACGCTGACCTCATCTAGCTTATTTTAACATATTTTTTAAATAACATGTAAAAGTGATTCCGATATCCTATTTACAGAATAAACAATTTCATTTCATTTCATTACCCAAGAGCAGCTACGTTGTAGAAGCCAGCCCCCGGGCACAGTATCCTTGAGCACGGGAATTGTCAACCAGACGTATGGAGATTTTGCTGAACAGGGGGCCTAAACCGGCCACATTAGCAATTCCTCTAAAAGCAGTTCATTTCCTGAATCCCAGCTGTCATTAGCAATTTCTCTAATTTGATATAAAAGCAATTCATAATTTGTGGACAATTTTACGAATCTCCATAGAAAACTGTCAAACAGATGAATTATTTCGTAACATGAATTACACGCAGATCATAATACGAACGGCCCTGACTTACGAGTTGTAGGTCGTAGGTTCGAACCCTGACAGGCACTTTACTTTGTGTACCTAAATTATTTCATCGCCACTGCTCTCAAAACGGTGTAGGAAAACATCGTGAGTAAACCGGCATATCCTAGAACCAAAAATTCGAAGACATCTACCAACCCGCACTGGGCCCGCGTGGTGGATTACGGCCCACTCCCCCTCACAGAGAGGAACCAGCAGTGGGAACATTATAGGCTGATTATGCCATAATACGAATCGTCAGTTTGTGACATTTTACGATGATTCATAATATTTTCATATTATGATTCTGCTAAAGTGACCGTTATAAGCCCCCTGATCTTTTTGAAGTCGGTAAAACACAAATAAATCACACCGAACCGAATCAGCTGTCACTTGCATCTGTATTGACATTGGTACTGAAATAAATCGCTCACTGTCGATATACTATTTGTTGGCAGCTCGCCTCCTGCCCTTGTGCCCCATTTCGTAACCGATCAATGTTACTAATGATACAATTTAGCAAGTACCTATCTGATTATCGATAAAATCTGCCTAGCCTTTTCCCAACTATGTTGGGGTCGCCTTCCAGTCTAACCGGATGCAGCTGAATACCAGTATTTTACATGGAGCAATTGCCTATCTGACCTCCATAACCCAGTTATTGGGTAACACGATACCCCTTGGTAAGACTGGTTGTCAGACTTTCGGGCTTCTGACGATCCGTAAAGACTGCCAAAGATCCATGAATGACAGCCGGGACCAACGGCTGAACGTGATTTCCGAGGCACGGAGGAGTCTCGATATATACAGATGGTCACCCATCTACGAACCAACCCCGGCAAGCATAGATTAACCTGATGGATCGACCCGTACGGCTGTTATTACTTAGCCACGAGCTGAGTAACGATAATAGTTATTTATGCAACTGTTATATAATACCTAATTGTTTACAGTTGCATACAAGACTTTATCTACACCCATGATATGAATCCTCTATAAAAGGTACTTTGCAATACTAATATCGAACAAAAATGGAGGGATACGACGCACGTGAATTCGAATTTTTCGAATTCGAGTAATATGATGCTTTTTTGTTTTAATTTACGGTGCTTTGTTAGTGAAACGCGCCTGCATGACAAAGTTCTTTTTTTTAAATGAGTTGCATTATGAAAAGTACAATATTATAACACCCGTTTGGATGATATTATGGTTACTATGACAACATTAAAACAACCAGTGTTTTAATGTTGGCAATAAGCTAACTGTTACAGAAACTTTTATAGAGGATTTATAGCATGGGTGTAGATAAAGTATTTTAAATAACTGCCTCTTTGGTCTAGTGGTCGCAAGCGCTACTGCTGAGCAAGACATCCTGGGTTCGTTTCCCAGGTCGAGCAAAGTGTTATTGTTAAGTGTTTTTTCATTTGGAATTTCTATCACCCCGGATTTGTGCGCGGTGGATGGCAATAGGCTCGCCCCCTATTACATGGAACTTAAACATAACAGCGCGAAATGTGGGTGTTCTATAGGTACACCTCTGTCTAACCCTTCGGGGATTACAGGCGTGATGTTATGTTATTTTAGATGATGCCTACTTCATGGGATAATGGACACGAAATATCATATGATGCCATAGTATACTCGGCATTGTGAACAACTTTCACTATGGGAACAAAAAGGAAATCGTGAAAAAAAATCAGCGGTTCCCTACATTTATGTTCGTTCGCATAGCTCGTCACAATGTAGGGAACAGCTGATTTTTTTGCCCATCTGGCTGGGTTCGAACCGACTGCCTACAACTCTTAAGTCGCGGCCGTTAACACAGGGCCGCCACTACTCACAAAGGTAATTAAAAAGGGAAAAAATTAACTGATCGTCTAAAATTTTTTTAAATTAATGAAAAACACTTTTTTAAATTAATGAACCTCTATAAACTTGTAGAGCTTCTAATGATGCACACTTTTTTAAATTGAGCCTCTTTTTAACCGACTTCTTCAAAAAGAAGGAGGTCCTGAATTCGTCTGTATGTTTTTTTTTGTTTTTGTGTGGCGTAGGTACCACAAATAAAAACATAAAAATAAAACTTTTTAGTGTTTTTTTTGGAAGTCGGTTGTTTTGTTAAGTTTTTATTAACTTTCTGCTTGGCCATTTCTTCGTACCTTTTTATTTGAGGTCCACAAAATAGAGGTACAATCATTGTATTAGAGTGGTCAATAATATTTTTAGGAGCGCAAAATGGGAATTATTTGAAGTTCGATGAAATATATATATCTACTTAGCTATCAACGTTTATCCTCATTTTCAGATCGAAGCAGACTCCCCAGCGAAGCGAGCTGGTCTGCTGAATGGAGACAACATTCTGACGATCAATGGCGAAGAAGCGATCGATATGTCTGTGGACGTCGCCACTCGAAGAGTTGAGGAGTCTGGTCACAGTCTTACTGTTGGAGTGCTGCGGTAACACATAATCTATTAAAAAAATACTAAATCAATCAATCTGCCTGCCTTTCCCAACTACGTTGAGGACGGCTTCCAGTCTAACCGCATGCAACTGAATACCAGTATTTTATATGGAGCGACTGCCTCTCTGACCTCCACAACCCAGTTACTGGGTAACACGATATCCCTTGGTAAGAGTGATTGTCAGACTTTCGGGCTTCTGACTACCGTTAAGGACTGTCAAACATCTACAAAAATGACAGCCGGGACCTCAGACCAAATAAAAAACCAAGACAGACCGCTGTCAACGTTACGTGAGGCCGGTTTCGTAAACATGTGTGCATATATTTTGGTGTAGTTTGATTGTAAATGTGTGCGTTTGAGCGTGTATGCACAGAGCGGTGGTGTAGTTTTGGCGTGCTTCACTGTATTGTTCGCAGCGCTCTGCCTTGGTTTTTTATTTGGTCTAAGGCCGGGACCAACGGTTTAACGTAGGTACGTTCCGCGGCACGAAGGAGTCTCGGAGAGGAATTAACGTAAATAATTATGACGTTCACATCCGTCAAACGGATGGACTGCATTTTCCCGCTACGGTGACAGTTTGCATTCTGAAAGTTGGCAAAGTCGGAAATAGATGTCAAATAATTCGCTGTTTGGATTAACACAAATTCCATGCCTAACCCTTCGGTGGAGAATACAGGTGTGATGATAAATGTTTGTTAAAATTATACCTGTCTGTTTTTTTAATCTAGTAGATTAATTTGACATTCCAAGTGATTGATAGGTAATTGTTTTTTTCAATTTGGGTTTGACATTTGCACCTGTCAAATTAATCTACGAGATAAAAAAAAACAGACATTAGCTACAATTACATAGAAAGTTATTGTCAAGGCCGAAAAGACATTTTATGCTATTTTTACCCGACTACGGCGAAGCTAAAAGGAAGGGTTATGATTTTAGCAGTCTTTGTACGTATGATTGCTTTTACGTGTGTTCCACCGTACGACCTAAACTATTGAACCGATTTGATGAATGAGGTATCAACAGATTCATAATAATGGTCCGGGTGACTAGGCTACATAAATTCCCCCTTTTAAAATGGTGGACTTTACGTTGATAATTTTTAGGTTTAGCTCAGACTCTCTTAGTACCTACTTGAAAGCTGTAATTTGGCATGGGTGTACATATTTTTTGGGTTCCTCCCCTACACGTAAAGTGGAGAGGTTTTTTTCATAAAGATTATGATTGATGGTGTGTTACGCTAAAATGGAATTGAGCAGATACTTGTACTGGGAACTGGCAATGGTATTCAGCTGCCGACCCCTTCATAGTTGAAAAGGGCTAGACAGATTGAGAACTTGACTGTCGCTCTACCGGTCTCTGCGCAATACTTTGCCAATTCTAATTAAACTTGTAGGTATTGACAGCCGATACCAAATTAGTAATTAATGTCACATAAAAATAGATATTTGTCCTTATACATTATTTGCCGCGCTTATAAACAGGTTTGTTATCTGTATTTGGCTTTTGATTTTCATTTGACAGTTGAGAACGGCGCGAAAACGATCGATTTTTTTTTAAGTTAGTTTTTTTTTTTGGTAAAAAATGAGGTTCTACTTGCTCTATAAGGACCAGTAAGTATTTTGTGACATCATATTAGTGTAAAAAGTGTAGGAATAATAGATAATGACACACATGTATCACATGAACAAAGTGTACTAATAAATCAGACTGAGAAAGTGGAACGGACTTGTGTAAAAGTACCTAAAATCAATACTAAGTATTCTAAGTTTTAAAATAATTATCACATAAAATATTAAATTAGATTAAAATTTCTTAATTTAATAGTCTTTTAAACTTGATTGTAAGTAATTATTAAGATCCTGGTTCCTTGGAATGAAAATATATCATAATAATTATATGTTTTTGTTTTCTGGTTTATAAAAGGTCCATGGAGTTTCTTGCCCGTACTTCTCCATCGGTAGCTACTGAGCTTTGAAATATGCAACTAAGTAGCTTCATCTTTCTTACTGACCGAGACTCCTTGACAATTCAAAAGTGCGTGTATATTTTTAAATTGAAATACCTAAATGCTTTGAGTTTTGCAAAAAAAATAAAAAAAAGAACCTTTAGGGACTTGTGGAATTGCTTTGAAAAATACTATTGACTAATTAATAAATTAAATTAAATTGCATATTCAATCCGATAAAAAAAATCTTGTGATTTTCTTTAGTGGTACCTAAATGACACTTAGCAGAGGTAGCTTAAGATATATTGGTCCAAAAACAGTTTTATGTACCTACAGTTATTTTTCACCTGTGGTGCCACACCCATATTTTGTCAATAAATCGTTTTTATTAAAAAATAAAACTCAAAAACTGAAGAAAATAATAATTATTTATTTATTTCAGACAACCATTGATCCATTGCATTAAAAATTAAATTTACATTTAAATGACATGGTGCGCCGACTAATAAATTGGGCAGAAGAATGATGATGAGCTTTCAAAGTCATTTGAAGTTTATTTTTAAACATACTGTTAGCCAATGTTTTGAAATAATCAGTTAGTATTTGGTTGATAACCATCCTCTTTTGTTTGATCTTGTAGTTGTCAGACAGACATTTTTTTATTTATTTTTTATTTATTTAAATTAAGAATGAGTGGCGAAAGTGTGAGTGAAGTGAAATTGTTGGCGATAGTGATAACAAGATATTATAGATATGATTATGAAAATGTTCGTGTGAGTATGTTCATTAAATTCATGAAACCCAATCTTCTTATTACATTATGCAATATTATAAGTTTTCAAACCTAAATAATAACAGTCGTACTGGTCGATTAAGTTTTAACTACGCTTGCCGCGGTCGGTTCGTGGATGGGTGGCCATCCCATATCGAGACCTTTCCGTGTCTCGGAAAGCACGTTCGTAGATCTTTGACCGTCGTTGCGGGTAGTCAGAAGCCCGAAAGTCTGACAACCAGTCTTACCAAGTGGTACCGTGATAACTGGGTTGAGGATATCAGAGAGACAATTCCCGTAATGAACCCATTGCTGAAGACTAACTTTTAGGGGACAACAAACTATACTGTTTTCAGTGACCTTGAACCACATACAAGACTTACTTAAGTATTTTAAAACCCCCCTAACTAAAATAATATTTTAGATACGGGGGCGGGGGCTTAAAAAACCACGGGTGGGCTAGATCTGGCCAATATTCTTTTCTTTTTTCATTTCAATTAAATCAATTACAGGCACGTTTAAATTGTCAAGGGGTCGGTCAGTCAGAAAGATAAAGCTAGTTACCCATTTCAAAGCGTAGTAGGTTCCTATGGAGAAGAACGGGCAAGAAACAAACGCACTCTTAAGTCAAAATATTGTTACAAAATATCGGTGACATGTTCCGTTTTCGTCTTTAAAAAGAAGATTTTGGCGATGACATTTAAGACGTGTCCGAATAATTAATCAACGTGTAATTTTTCAATTTAAATGGGATGATATACTGATGAGTCATAAAATAACATAACTATAAAACATAAATATAAAAAACTATCTAGATTTTTTATTCGGCGATTAGGCCCACCAAAAACTGTGGTGTGTATTAATGAAACGCATGTTGATTTGTTCCATATGATCTTTAGATTACAGTGGTAGTAATATATCTTAATATAATAACGGAGATACTGAGAAATACGATCATCAACAAATTATCATTCGCCGTTTTGCCGTGATATAGCCATTTCACAAAACTTTCAAAGAATGGCAGTTGTGATTTGATTAGAGAGAGCTAAAAGCGGCTATATAGTTCTTTTGGCTCTGAACATTTGTGAAATTGTCATAGAAATTGTATTGACAAGGCAAGTGGCGTCTTTAGTTCTGTTTTCGGCCAAGCGTGAAAAGAACCTTGTAGCGTTGTAAGGACAATTTAAGTCCGGAGGTTTGGAATCAATTTTCTTAGCAATTTATTTCCGTAACTTTACAATGTGCATGTTAATATCTATACATATTATAAATTAAAGTCGCTTTTCAAGTTTGTCTGTATGTCCGTGTTGTTTTTCTGCACCACGCAACAGATTTTGATGAGTTTTTCACCATCGTTTAGAGAATTTATTCCGGAAGGTTTATGTGTATAATACGTTAGTATTAAAGTTACTTATCTAAGAAATCTAGATGTTTTGTCAAGTGGTAAAAACCGTGCGAAGCAAGAGCGGGTCGCTAGTATTAGATATTAATATTATTAAATGTTAGATATTAAATTATTAAACAATACTTTTTCTTTGTTCCAGCGGTCTCTACGACCCGGTTCTGGACGACACAGAGCCCCTTTGTTACGATTACGAGGAAATTTTAGGCCGACAATCGGAACCGAGTGAGGTAGTCTTTCAAATACAACAATTTGTAGAACCCTCGGACATTGGCAGCCACCTGATAGACTTCGGCAGTTCTCCGGGATTGACAGAATCGAGATCCCTAACTGCCTCCCCTTTTGTAACTCCAACGAAACCCTACCGTCCCTTTTCCACTGAACCTATAGTCGAAGTCCCTCCTCTAGAAGACCCAATTATCCTTAATCCTAATTACCGAGATGAATTTGGAAAGTCTCCTATCGGTAATGATCCCGATTATCTTATTAACGCGTTTGGTAATGAATTGGGTGAAAGTAAGTATAAGCTGCCTATTTCCCAGCAGTACGACCCAGATGGGACCAAATTTAAGCAGAATGTTGAAATCACTGAGAAGCTACTTAAGTATGAAAAGCAAGTTAAGAGTTTGAGTAAACATTTAGAAGTAGTTGATGTTACAAAAGAAACAAGACTTGTTGATTCTGTGACTGGAGAAGTCTTATCAAAAGATGTGAGGAAAGGAAGTATGAAAGGAGATATTAAAGTTGAAAAGAAAGGAGTAAGAATTAGTGAGGAAGCCACAAAACATGAAGAGAGTATGAGAAGAGATAGTAAAAGTATCGAAAGAAAGGAAATGTTCAGAGAAGAAGTAAAAAGAGAAGAATTGCAATACTTTGAGGAGATGAGGCAAGAGATGGACTTGGATAAAATAGAAGAAACAGCAATGACAATTGTTGAAGAGAGTATTGAGAGAGCTATGTCTGTGGCTGAGGAGATAAAAAAAGAGATCGATGAAGAGATGAGTTCTTCTGAAGTTCAACAAAAGCCAGAATCTGAACAGAAACAAAAATCAGTAAAATCTGAAAAAACACAAGAATCATCAGAAATCATTGATAAAACTGAAAGCAAAGAATACGTTGAAAGAAAAATAAGTACAGAAGAAAGAATTGAAACAAATGAAGATGGTTCACAGAAAATAGAAAGAAAAGATTTCAAAGAATCTGAAATATCGGAAAAAGTTACCAAGGATGGTAAAGACGTACACAGAAAATCTTTAATTTCAGAAGAATATGAGCATGAAAAAATGAGGGAACAATCGAGAAGACGAGAATCTTTAGCCAAATTCAAAAAGGCTGCGAAAATTGCTGCTTCTAGTGTTAAAAGTGAAAAAAGTTCGGCTGAACAAAGAGCTTACACAATGGGCTTAAAAAGTATTCCTAATATAAGAGGCACAGTACATTCTTCCTACCATTACGATCTGCTTTTAAGAACCTTTTTCTTACATCTTACTGATGTGATGGTAGCTTTATCTAGATTCCTACTAAGTCAACCTGTCTTCAACCAATTAGAACGGTCTTCTGTGAGTGAAACTCGGGCGTATGAAAGTGGAGATTCGAAGGTAAGAAAGAGTTCACAAGAAGTCATTGAGAAGGTAGAAAAGAGACAAGAAGCAACAATGAAAGTAGCAGAGAGCAAACAGGATAGAAGACAACTTGTAACTCCTGTTCCAGTCGAAAAGACACAAGAAGTGAAATCAGTTTCTCAAAAATTTGAAAAAGATATGAAAGTTGAGTCCGTCCAAGAGACTAAGATTGAAAAGAAAGAAGTAATAAGACCTGTACCTGCAAAACAAATGAAACAGGAAGTAAAAGTTGAAAAGTTCGAAGCAAAACAAGAACAAAAGATAGAAAAAATAACAGGAGCTCAGATGGCTCAACGTTCAGACAAGAGACTTACACCTGAAATGACTCAAAAGCTGGACGCTGTCATATCCGAATACCAAACCGTCGCAGTGGAAGATGTAAAGAGAAGATCCCGGAGCAGAAGTAAGATCGAAGAAGAAGTAATGAAAGAGAGTGATCCTTTAGAATGGTTAGACAAAGTAGATAGCCGAAGAACTTCGATGGAAAGAAGTGAAATGTCTAAAACAGAGTTCTATTCCTCAGAAACGATGGAAAAGAAGAGTTTCGTTGAAACTAAACCAGAAACGAAATCCAAAAAGCCTAAAACACCAAAACAAACTTATATAGCTATAGTAGAGTCGCATGTATACACAAATAAGGATGCTATATTTGAAGAATATGTATCTAATTTATCCGAAACATCTTCAGAACAAAGTGCTGAAGAAATCAACACGGCAGTGGAAACTATAGAAACAATAAGCGCTGAAAACGTAGCTATTGAAAGCGCTATCAAAGAATTAGAAACCGCTAAGATTGTTGAAGAGTCTCACAAACTAGCCACAGTCACAGCTGAAAGTGCTGCTACTGTACAAAAGATTGAAGAGGTCTTGCATGATACTAAAGAATTTGTACAAGAAGAATTTAAAAAGGAAACTGCAATACAATCTACTGATATGCAAGACGCTGTGGTCCAAAAAACAACGGAGATTGTGGAGCCTATTGTAGAAATTAAAGAAAAGAAAATTGAAAAAATTGAAAAAGTCGCTATGGATATCAATGAATCGCTTTCTGTCGCCGAATCGGCAGAAGTAAGCGTGCAAGAATCGAAGAGTGAGTTTACCAATGTTGACATGAAAAAAGAAATCGTTGCTATTGTAGAAGAAGAGAGAACTGTACAAAAAATTCTTGAAACTAAACCTAAAGTCATCGAACCAAAGCCAATAGAAGTAGTAGAAGTTTCAAAAACTATAAAAATAAAACCTAAAGAAGAGAAACCCGTTCACGAAGAGTCTGCTGCCCTAAAAATAATAAAAAGAGTTGAAATCGACGCTAACTTATCACCTGAAATCATTGAAGTTGAGGATATATCAGAATTGATTTCCAAAACTGCTGTTAGTAAAGTTCAAGTTGGAGACCAAGTCACGATGGATGCGTCAAAAGAATTGTCTGAGAAATCATACGTTAGTACTCAAATTGGTCAGTCCGAAGAAAAGAAAGAATCAATCGTAGATCTATCTCAAGCTAGCCACATGTCTGTCAGTTCAGAAATTGGTGCTACATCTCAAGCAAAGAGAGATTCAGTAGTTGATATCTCCTCTCAAATAAAAAAGAGAGAATCTATAGCCGATGTCTCTCAAACTAGACAAGTATCTTCTCAGATCGCAGCATCTGCGGTTAAAAAAGAAATGGCTGTTTCACAACAAGTTGAGTCATTAAGCAAATCATCCGAAGCTGTACTCCAAGAATCATCGATTACAGCTAAATCCCAAGACAGAAAGTTATCTGTAAGGACCGATTTGGAAAGGCAGCTATCAAGTCCTCCAAGCACAATTGATACTCCCACGCCGTCCACAGTCCCTCCCACCCCTTTAACCGACGAATATATGTTCAAATTATCCACGCCTTTACCTAAAAGTAGGAGTGGTACTCCGGTACCTAGAGATGGTACTCTGAGTCCCGAAGACGAAGACCCACATATAGTCAAAAAGCATCTAGTTCCTCACATTGAAACGACCTTCGAAAGGGTAGTATACGATCCGCCTTTACCCACCCCAACTACAGAGCAGCCTCAGTCTCCAGTCTATACAAAACCTGTGTTAAACGGTGGTGCGGGTAACGTTAGGCCGGTTTATAGTAAGCCCGGTTTAAAGGGCGGTGCGGGTAGGGTTCGGTTTCCGGTTTATAGAAAACCGGGATTGTTTGGCGGTGCTGATAAACCAGAATATTCCAAGGTATGTAGGATGAGAATATGTTGAGCAGCATTATAAGAAACATAATCATTGGCTTCTGCCGCAAAAATTGTTGAATGGCGAATAGTAATAATATTAACCTCACCACTCCTCAAGCACATCAGGATATATTGCCCCCTTGTCGCTACGTCACTATGTGCTAGCGACAGTTTTCGGAGGCCCATGATTGAGTATGCAAGGCATCTCCTACCATTTTATTCGTGTATATAAAACATTGATCAGGCAGGGGCGTTTTAGGTAACGTCCACTTTAGCCACCCAAACCCCTTATTTTTTTTTCAATACCTGTTGTGGCATACACCAACCGGGGGTTGTCCTTGGGTACGTTAAGTGCATACAGGCTTCGTCGCCGGTTGGTGCTTCATTTAATTAAGAACATTGAACGGGGCTTTGCGAGTTGGCTTCGGCCCTTCGTATGCCTTTGAAAGTTCCGAGACTCCAGGGTCTGGAGATATGTCAAAGATATTTTTTTAATAATAATAATTAAAAACCTTCATTGAATCTCTTTCTATTTTTCCTGGTCTACTGCGATTGCATGCCAATCCTTTAAGGAGTCCAGCTCATCCCAAAAGTAATAAGATGACAAAATATTAATGATATTTTTACTTTTCACAGCATCGTTACTGGTAATGGTTTTCCTTTCGTATGTTAGGGAATATGCATTAAGCCGTATAAAACAAAATACGCATTGTATTCTGTAAAAATCTCACCTTGAAAATTTAGGTGAAGTGAGCTTGAAGTGAGGTGTCAATTCCTAGCATGGTCGTGGAATGACAGCTACGTTCAACTAACTTTTCACGGTGAAATTTTAACTGAATAGACTAGCTGTTTTCCATGAATATGAATTAGACCTATAAGCGAATAAGCACACACAAACACGTCACAATTACAGTGCAGTCACCGTTCCATCGAGTTTTCAATTTCTTAACTAAATATGTATTAATCGATTCAATACAATCAGGAGGAGATCAGAGAAATCGAGAGAAAATCCTCACTACTAGCGTCAGCGATAGACGAAACTATTAAGAGTATAGAAGAATATAAAGAAGAAGTAGGAATAGACACAAAGAAAGAAGTAAAAATTCAGGAATTTAAAGAAGAGAAGATAACCAGACAGGTCAGAAAAGGTTCAATACAAAATGGTTTTGAAGAAATTGATACGAAAATTGAAGAAATTATAGAAAAATGTAATGCTCTAGCTACTCTTGAGAATGGTGAAGCAAATAACACAAACGTAGTAGAATCTGAAAACACAGGGATTGTTACTGAAGTGGAAGAGAAAGAATCTAGAAAAGCAAGCATAGAAATTGAGATCAAACATGAACTTGAACCTATAATTGAACAGGAATCAAAACATAAAGAAAAGACAGTAAAATTCGAGAGCGAGGTCATAATTGTTGAAGTCGAAAATGCAGGAGACACAATTATAGTTGCTGAGCGAAAAGAAACTTTACCAGAAGACATGCCTTATGTATCTCAACCTGAAGTGAAACCAAGACCGAGGTCACCACCTCCTAAAGCAGTTATTCCTGAACACCTAGAAATAAAGCCAGAACCAGCAAGAGTAGACCAAGTAGAGATAAAGGAAGAAAAACCTGATGCTCTGCTTGGGTTTAGACCTGTAGTATTTGACCCGGAGAATATACAGAAACGTGGTGCTGATGTACACTTTTATGATACAAGTAATGTATATATTCAAGTGAGTATAATTCAGTTCAATTCAGTTCAGTATAATTCAGTTCAGTTCATTCCGTACATGAAGGGTGCCAAACGGAACCCTACTACTAAGTCTCCGCTGTCCGTCTGTCCGTCCGACTGTCTGTCAGCGGGCTTTACCTCATGAACCGTCATAAGTAGACATTTAAATCACAGATTGTGTATTTATCTTGCCGCTATAACAACAAATAAAAAAATAAATTAAGTTAAAAATTAAAGGGAGTTCCCTTTTTTAATGAAACATGTTTTTTTTTAAACTGAAGTAAGAAACTTATGTTGTTTAAAATTATACGGTGGTACGAAACGGAACCATTCGTGTACAAGTCTGACTCGCAATTAGCCAATTTTTATTTACTAGAATTAGCCGAAACGTGTGACAGAACACTTTTATTTGACTTTAGTCAATGAGCATGCTGAAAAGATAAACGAGTTAAACATAGATTATTTTATGCTCTATGGTTGTAGGAGCCCCCCACTGGCACCCGAGATCCGCGACTATCTCCATACTTGACAGATACAGGAGAACAAATCGGCACTACAAAGGGAATTGTCGATGGCCTGGAAGAGCCTGTGATGGACCCTGAAATTGCCAGTAAGTATACCTTTCTATTAATCTATATAAAACGTGTTTTTTTTAAATGCCATAACTCTATGGTATTCATGAGACCATGTCAAAGAATCAACTGCATATGTTTTTATTTACACACAAAAAATCCGGAGACACGGACAATAAAAAATCCGGAGTCACACGTAATCTGTTCGATTTATGCCTTATCACGTGTGACTCCGGATTTTTAATTTGTATGTCTGCCTTATCTTGTTTATACCGTTTTAGTTGATTTTTTGTAGTGTTGGATTTTAGTTTCATAACTTTTTTATTTAAAATTCCCTGAAATTCCTTTTTTCTATGTGATTTTATTATGAACCATTGCTTGCACAGGACAACGTCTGCATCTGTCGGGTCAGTTAGTAAAACAATATTTTATGATATTGGCTAATTTATATCCTGATTATACCTATTAACCAAACTCGACGTTACGGTATTAGAAAGTGTAAAAAAGCAATATTTTGCAAGAACAATAGACTCTCAGACTCGACGAAAGGGACTCGACACAAAGGGAACCAATCTTTTATTATTTTTCTGCAGAACTGCTTGGTAAACCTGGTATACCGGAAGAAGAGATAAAACCAATAATATCAGGAGAAGATGACATGCTAAGAGAGGCACACGTTATGGGGTAAGCAGAGCTTATTGTTTAAATATGTCGCTTCATAATCACAACTTGCTGACATTATGATACAGTACCCGACTGTCACTATGGCTAGCCCGAAACCCGAAAGTCTGACAGCCAGACTTATCAAAGAGTATCGTGTTACCCCAGTAATATACATTTTATTTCCCAGTGTTATCGTGATGCTTTAATGTGGACGTTGACGGTCACGTCAGAAATGATTAAAGTGTACATTTGGAAAAAAGTTAGGCAGATGATTTGTTGAATCTTGCACCCAAAACCAAACTATAGTTTGATCGAGACCGCTGTACCGCGCCTTAGGTATGTGCGCGGCGAGACGGGGGGGCAGTGCAGGCCGCTCATTCGTCAACGCTCATGGCGTCCCGCCGTTCATTCGTCAACATTGTCCCCAGCCTCGCCGCACATTCCTAAGGTGCGGTAGGGTTGAACACTAATAAGGACATATTTCCCGTTAAAACAGCCTCGCGAGAGTGTTGAACTCACACATGCATCGCGCCGACGACCCAACTGGAGAATTACAGCCGATCACACCGTCGATTGGTTGCCTCAAGGATTCAGAAGTCATAAAAGCACTTAACGAAGAAATGTTAAGACAGAAAGAGGAAGAGAGGAAGAAGGAAGAGAAGAAGTGGACGACCTTCCTGCAGAAGCCGAAAAGACCGGTGCCGAAGGCGAAGTTTGGGTACCAAGGGTGGACAGAAGATGACGAAGTTGTGGTGAGTTTCGTTTTTTTTAAATTCAACCTATATTGTCCCACTGCTGGATAAAGGTCTCCCCAGAGATTTCCATTGTTCTTTGTGCGTTGCCTTCTCCGACCAGTCTCCCGTAAACGCATCTAGGTCGTCACGTTAGCGGTCCCTAGGCCTCCTTAGGTGACGACAGCCGTCTTCTGGCATCTACTGCGTGACAACTCTGGCCCTCCTGTCCCCATACATCCTGTATTATCCCGACTTATTGCCCGCACCAGCGATGTCTATTTTGGAGTGTATATGTATAGTGGTGTAACTTATTCAGGCGCTGAGTTGAATACCCTACACGCTAAGATCCATCGCCATTTGGCAAACCTTGAGTTTGAATTTTTTTGACTCGGTCAGGGACTAAGTTTGAGCACCGTAGGTTAGGATGGGCAGGATGCACATATCGACGAGTTTGCACTTCAGGGATAAAGGTATGTACCCTTCAACAGCGACTTCATGGACCAGTAGCTATTCCAGGGATTCTCTATACAGAATGTCATCGACATAGTGAAAATCTACTTAATAAAAATCTTAATTTGGCAGACAACCCACAGCCTAAACTGCTAGGTCTAGAAGCATCTTTGCACAAGTTATATTTAATATAAAATAGAATAGAATAGAATAGAATAGATTTATTTATTTGCGCTGAATGTAGGTACATATTATTTATTAGGTGTTACAAAGTTTTATGGTTCCTTGTACATTCTACCTTAATTGGCATGCAAATTTACATTTTAAAAGAATTTAATAAAACTTATCATCTAAGAATTCTTGTACTGAATAATAACACTTGTGCAAAAGTAATTCCGTAACATGCTTTTTAAATTTAGTTAGTGGTTGTTCCTTGACATTATTTGGTAACTTATTATAAACAAGTGGTGCCATACAAATAAATGTCTTATAGACACCCGTGCTTAAAAGATTTTTATATTGGGATCTAATACTTATTGTTCTATTTCGAGTTTCTTTCAAGGTGGTAAACTGGTGAGAATTCGTTTTAACAAATATACATAATTCCAATATATAAAGACATGGGAAGGTTAACAGTTTATGAGACTGAAATATAGGTAGACAGCTGTCAGTTACTTTTAGGGCAAACATAGCTCTGATGCAGCGTTTTTGAGCTTTAAAAATACTTTCTTTCTCGCTACAGTTAATAAAAATTAGCTGTAAGAAAGTATTGTCGATGTTGTCGGGCGCACACCCGCGAAGGAGCCGGGACTGAAATTGTGGGTATTGGTGGCTTTATAATAACAATTGCAAAAATTTATGAACTGACTACCGTCTTTAGTACGATAAGGTATTATAAAGCGGAACTAAATTAACATCCAAAACATTGTCGACATATGGTAACAAAACACATAAATCGTTGTCAGCTAGAAGGTTTTTATAACAGCACATGACTTTTGTCTACAGTTCTTTTATTTACATCTGATTTTTAAATCAACAAATCAAATCAATCTTTATTTCAGCCAATGTTACAGTCCATAATATCAAAAAATTATTTAAGAATAGTTTTTTTTTTTATAATATTATTTGTCATTAATTTAACAGATTAAAATTTTCAAAAGGTTAACATAACAATGAAATCAAAATTATGTTGTGGACGGATTTTTAAGCTGACCCTACTGACAGATTATTAAAATACCAAAAGATCAAGAACAAGTTGTTTGCATCGCGGTCAAAATCACAGTGTTCTTTATTTTCGTAATACTGGTTCCTATTGGGCTACTGCCACTGACAAGTCTGTCAAAATTATAGTGACCTTTATTCTCCTTACCATAAGGTTGCTGTTCGGTTGCTGCTGTCAGAGAAATATGAAATAACTGTCATGTATTTGATAGTTTAAAACGATGACCTATTTCATCCGTCACACAATTGATATTTTCATCAATATCACGGCCAAGTACTGCAGAATTTACAAATCTATTTATATCAGCTTCCTTATTGACAATCGATATATTTCTTCCGATTTGACATTCAGAATTTCTGGCTTATATTCAATGAAAGACTACTGGCTAAGGTGGAAATATTATATTCAGTTTTTGTTCGGTTTGTCTTGCGGATGGTCGGTAGCGACATAGATTTTTAATAGTGAGTGTTTTCATTTCGAATTTGCGAATTTTAAATAGGTTTTTAGTTATGAGTGTCTACTACTTCTTAATTGGTATTGTCTTCGTTATTATATTTATTATATGGGTATAATTATTTTCTAGTTTCATTAGAATAGATTTCCTGAATTTTTAAATTATTTTTATTAAGTTAAGAAGTTCATCGTCTATGAATTAACTGGCATCTGATAAAAAGCTTTCGTTATATCCAGACTTAGTAAATTGCTTTATGGATATCGATTTACCTCTTTCGATCAATGGTTAGTGGTCTAGTTATTCTAATTGTTGTTTTTATTTTCAGGAACCTTATAAAGTGAAAATAGTGAAACAAGCCAAGCCTAAAGTCGCACCTGACTATAAGCCGGAGGTATAGCATCACCATTTTGTTATTATAGTGATCTAAGATTAATTATTATTTGTTTATTAATTACTTAGTTGTTCTTCTGATTCACAATTTAAATCAGGATTGTTTTTGCTTTAAAATGATTATTTTATACTCATTATTTTATTGGGAATGATCTGACTACTGCAATGTTACATGTTAAATAGATTTTAACTTTATGAATCGTTTCTTTTTTAAATCTTGGACTTTTCTGTCTATTATAATATTATTTACTGCTTTTAACTTTTAATATAAATTTAAGTTGATGTTAATGATTTTATTTGGAAAATAAATGAATATTTTCAGTTATAGTCCCAGGGATTTGTTATTTATTCATGAGTAATGTTATTTTGAAATGATATAAAATATCAAAGTCATTCTTCACTACGGCATTGAAAAATATTCATTTATTGTTCATCTATTTTAAAATCAACGTTTTACATGCTTTCTCGATTCAAAATACTTGTTTATAACATTTGTGGTTGTCCAAGATACATTGATGATCTTTTAATGTCTAACATTATCAGGTCATCATTGGTAAAATGATCATCCTAAAAGATATTGTCGTGTTACGCGCAAAGTGCTATTTTTTTTGTAAACGGTAGATCTGAACTGACTACAAAAATAGGTAACAATTTTGCTTGATAATACGCCGTCGCTTGTCAGCAATGTAGATTTTAATTTGAAATCGAATTTGATAGCCAAAGCCACATAGGTAAGAGCTTCGCTTGGTGACACGCTTTGTGAGTAGAGTCATGCAGCGTGACACCAAGCATCTGTGTGGCCACTCCTGTAGTGAAACCATGAACTGGTTCGCTAGAGCATGTCAGCTGCCACGCAGGAGGCACAAAGCAGAGCACCTTCCATGTGGCTTCGAACTAAATTAATATCTTTTATCTTTGTATTCCCATCTATCATTCAATTCAAAACGTTTCCCATCTTGAGTCTTACATTGTGAAACATCTATATTATAATCTTTATCAAGGTCAACTGTATATTCTCCACCATCACCCCTCATTCTCCATCGCTTCTCCGCAGGACTTCGAGACAGGTCCATTACCTTGGGAAGAGAGGGCTGTGATAGAATCTTCACTACCACCAGTGGAACCTGAGGAACCTATACTTATACCAGAGGTACCCGAGTTCTTGGAAGCCGTTGACCCATTGAAGGAGAGCGAGGTTCCTGATCTTGAAGATACCGGTGAGTTAGATAGACCTTATCTCAATTTATCTGAGCTCGGCGCAACATAATTTTCTTCTTCCATACTTCTCTATTAGTCATCATCTCAGTAGTCACCCCTTTTTTACTCATAATCATATCATCTTAAACACAGTCCATCCATCGTTTCTTTGGTTTTCCCTTACTCTTATAGCTCTCGCGTGCGCACCATATCTTCTTCTTTCATACTTCACTATTAGTCGTCATCTCGGTAGTCACCCCCTTTCTAGCCATATTATGATCTTTCACACAGTCCATCCATCGTTTCTTTGGTCTTCCCCTACTCTTATAGCCCTTCCCTCCACATACTCAAAACTTGAGGTAGACAACATACTGTGATAACCAGTCAGAGGACAGAGATCAAATAGGCAGTCGCTTCATGTAAAGTATTCAACTGCTTCCGGTGAGACTGGATGCCTACCGCAACATAATAGGGAAAAGGCTAGGCAGAAGAGAAGTGACACGGACATATTACAATAAGTCAGAGCCAGTCTTTAAAAATGACAGCCATGGTTACAAAAAAAAATTCTTCCATAGGTATACCTTTACCGCGACCAAGAGAACCTACCCCTCCACTAGTAACAGAAGACCAGGAACCAGAACCTGAACCCATACCAGAATTTGGAGAAGAACAAGAAGTAGTGCAAGAGCAAGAAACGGAAGAAGATTCGGAGGACAGTATGGCTGAGCAGTTAGTAAAGAGCGTACAGAAGATGGTTGGTGAGTACCAATTTTCTGAGAATCATTCGTTTAACAAAAGCCGCATGGGTGAGTGACAGTAACAGTCGCTACAGTTTATGAGTTTATGTAGATTGGTGGCGATCTATTCCATATCCAGACACCTCCGTGTCTCGAAAAGCAGCAGATATTCGTAGATTTTGAATGTCGTCAGAAGCACGACAGATTGACAGACAACCACCAAAGAGTTACGTGTTACCCAGTAACTGGGTTGAGGTCAACTGCCCTGTTGGTCTCGTGGTCGCAAGCGCGACTGCTGAGTGTGTCTTTTAAAGTCCACACAAATAATCTTGGACAGATCATTGTGGACCATGACATGTATATTAGTCTTGACTATGTTGATGTTTCCTTCCAGATCCCAACGCCAGTCTGGAGCAGCAGCTAGCTCAGATGCGCGCGCAGCTGGCTGCGCTGGCGCAGATCCCAGAGGTCATCCAGCAGTCGCTCGAGCTTGTTACGCAGCAGCTCAGCAAGATGACTCATCCGGTATTTTATTTGTATTTAATCAAATCTCAATAAATTTCTATGTTGGGATCCTAAAAATACTAAATAGTATATAGTAAAAATACCAAGTATGTAAATGCAATCATCTCTGCTCGGCTCACAGTTCTAACCTTACCCATTTAGTCCGAGTACTCCTTGCTTACTACGACTAATTCGGCTCGCGTGTGGTTGCTCGGTTCTAAACCAACCCATCTGGTTGGGGTGCCCTAGCTTGCTTAATGTGAACCACTTTTAGAGAAGGCACAGATTCATCTGTATATTCTATTAATATTTATCTGTAGAAAAGAGGTGAGGAAGTTTTAAAGACGCTCATTTATTTAATAAAATAAAATTGACCCCTTATCTCCGAAACTACTGAGCCTAAAATTTTGAAAAAAAATACAGAAAGTAGTTCTATAATTAAAGATTACAGGAAAACCTATAAGAAGTCTATGTTCTTAAAAAAAACATGGTAAATTCATCCCAACTACGAACCCTTCACTTGGCTTGTTTTTTAACATCCAACAACAACAACTTTTACAAATTTCAAATCCGATAGTAAAAATGTAGTTCCACATATTTTCCGCTGGACTTCAGTGGTGGCGCGGATTCTACAATGAAGTATATCTATCAATCATTTTATTTTCAGGAGTCCCACGAGCAGGTCTCTCAAGAGAGCTATCAGCAAGAAGGTTTGTTTAGTTTCCATTATTTATTTATTTTATTATTCCTGATACCTTCCTCCTTTTTCCTATTTTTTTTCTTTTGTTATTTTAATCGTGTTTCACGGTGATATTTGGGGTTATTCCATATATCCACCCCAAAAAATCCACCCTAAGGTTGTTACTCGGAAACGTATGGCCGAGAATCCGCCCTAAACCTATAAATTCCGTTTATCCAACTAGGCTTAGGGTGGATTCTCGGATATACGTTTCCGAGTATCCGCCTTAGGGTGGATTTTTTGTTTGTCTATGCCTATACCTTCTAGCCTCTTCTGTCTAACCTATGTCCTTCCCCAGGATGCCATCCATCTCCTTGCCAAATTTTATCGAAATCCGTTCAGTGATTTAGGCGCGAAAACGTACCTAACATACAGACAGATAGAGTTTTGAGCTTTCGAATTTATAAAATTAGTATGGATTAGTTAGGACTTAGGATTAGGATTTCATTTCATTCCAGTAAAACTGCTTTTGTTTGCTATCTCCAGAACAGCAAGAAATGCCTACAATACAAGAAGTAAATGAAGCTACAGAAGCGGCGCAACACGAAGCACATGAAAACGATGCTAATAAGCTCACGATAGAAGAAGTTCATGAACAAATGGAGATGGGGCAGCAGCAGGAACAGGAGAACATGAGAATGACGCCTGTCATGACGGAGGAAGAGTATAGGAATGAAAAGCAGAGGAAGGTTGGTGTGTTTTTTTAACCATTGTCATCATAACATAATCAGCCTATAATGTTCCGACTGCAGGGACTCAGGCCTCTCTGTGAGAGGGAGTTGGCCATAATCTACCACATGGGCCCAGTGCGGGTTGGTAGATGTCACATGTCTTCGAATTTTTGGTTGTAAGGCATGGCGCTCTCTTTCACAGAGGCCTGTTTTTAATTTCTTACATTTTTTTATCCATAACGGGTTAGCTCTTGGCCTGCATCGTAGCTAGTCAGGCGGACTAAGAACAAGCCCTACCACCAAACAGACCGAGCAGAAAATTTTGTCCCCACTGGGAATCGGGACCTCTCGATCTGAGTGGTCTGGTGGTCTAATCACTAGATCACAGAGGCGGTGTGCAGTGGGAATGTTTTAGGTTGCTGGCAGTATATATTTAATATATATTTTTAATTGAATCGAGTATATATTTACTCGGACTCAGAATTTAAAAAAAATGACCAATTCTTTCAAATTAATTATGAGTTCCTAATAGTCGGCTTCGAGCATCATTGTCTTAGAAGTTTACTAAATACACTATTTATGTGTGCATTTTTTATTCTTTGAATTTTGTAACAAACATATGTGAGCTTAGAGCTTCGCCTCATTAGTGCGTTGCGTTGCGTTGCGTCGTCGCAGCGTCAACGCTGTGTCGTTTTCCATAAATTTTAAATAACATGCCACGTTGCGTCGTGACACGTGACGGCGACGTTTCAACGGATCGGCGGATGAGAGACGAAGCGGGGGAGGGTGATGCGCTGCGCTGTCGGAGCTCCGTGGACGACGGACGCAATAAAAACAATAATAGAACACGTTTGTTTCGATCCATTGTGGAGACTGACTGAGGTGCGTGCGTCATCCTCTTGCGTTGCGACGTCGTGCGTCGTACACCGCAGGTGTGGCATACACTGCGTTGATCCGTTGCGACGACGCAACGAAACGCACTAATGAGTCGAGGCATCGCCCTTAGACGTTTCGAATTATAATTTTAAACAGGCGTAAAAGGATATTCTCCTCACGATCACATAATGTACCAAATCCTCTCACAATTTATATTATTTATATATTTATAACCTATACGTAAAATAAATCCACAAAAATCTAGGAGCAAGAAAGAATAGAACACGAGTCGCGTTTATTGCAACATCACCCAACGCCACGGGTCGCCGTCGCCAAGCCGAAGAGGATGTTTGGACCCCTAGACCCGGATGAGGCCAGGGCTGTGGTCCTTTCTGGAGGACGCAGATGGAGGCAGCCGCAGGACGTGTACGATGAGCAGATGATAAAGGAAATGTTTGAAAAGCAGTCTGAAGTTATCATGGGAAAGGCTATTGGGTATAGTTTATTTTGTTGCTTATTGCTAAGTTTGTAGGTATTCATTAAGACTCTGATCATGGCCCTGAGACTGCAAAGTGTTTGGTCACATCTAGTAAAGAAATTCATATACCTATTCATGAATTTAGCATTTCAAAGAACAATATTTTTTCAAATACTATAGCATATCTCAGATTTTTTACATTTTTAAGGCCTGTTCAGATATAAAGCGATATGGCTGTCGCGCTCGGTAGCGATATCGCCTCGGTACGCAATATCGCCGTCAGTAGGTGATATCGCCTGACAGCACGGCGGCGTGTTCGGTAAGCGATACTGGCTCGGTATCACTACGGAGCGCGACAGCGATATCACTTAATCTGAACAGGCCTTTAATTCCATTATTTAAGCTAGGAATACACAGGCCAGTAACTTGCACCAAGTAACTTGAATGCCATAAAACTTCAGATTGGTGAAAACTTTGATAATAATGTCACAATGGCATGCTAGCTGATCTTCGACAGTCGTTACGGGTACTACGTGAGAGCGAAAAACGGATGTGCGTATAACGCTTGGGCGACAAAACTGTACTGCGAATAACCATAGTTCGAATAGGGTAATGAGATAATGAGACGCCCGAAAGTCTGACATCCAGTCTTACCAAAGGGTATTTCCTAGCAACTGGGTTGTGGAAGTCAGATATGCAATCGCTCCATGTAAAATACTGCTACTATTCAGCTGATAGACAGGCAGATGATGGCATGCAAGCTACTTGCACACTTTACTAGCATGTGTATATCGTGCTCTAGAGCTAAGAGCTTTATTTTTTTTATCATTTCTAAACATGCTGTGTATCATTTTAGGTTCCAAAGCGATCGAGTCCATGACACCAGGTTTGACATGACATTACATTACATTTTTTAAGATGTAGATTCATCAATTTTTTCTGTGAAATGAGGAAAACACATTGATTTATCTTATTTATGTTATGTCCTTTGTCTACCCGAAGTATGGATCGCTAAAATTGCACTATAAGCTTCATTCAACCACTTATCAAGATGAACATCACATCACACCGTGAAAATTTTGGTGAAGTGAGCTTGAAGTGATCTGTCACTGCCTTAGCATCAGTAGGTATCGATAACAATGACAGCTCACTTCACGCTCACTTCACCTAAGTTTTCACGGTGAGATAGTTACAGAATAGCAATGCTGGGTTTAATTTTATTCCTGCCAGTATATTCTGTTAAAAGCTCACCGTGAAAACTTAGGTGAAGTGAGCTGTCATTCCATCTAATTATTAGATGGAATGACAGCTGTATACAGCAATATCAATCGTGTCAATCCATTAGTATTAGATTCTAATACTAATGGATTGACACGATTGATATTTCACTTCAAGCTCACTTCACTGTAATTTCGTAAATCCGTATTTTTTCGTCAATATATCATTTCACAGAAAGGTTTGAGGGTCTTATAATTTAAAAACATGTTATTTTCTAAGCGACTGATAAATGAATGCTTATGGTTAAGCTTCTTGTTCTTGGCATAGTTTGAAAAGGTTCGCACAGTTTTTTGTTATAAGATGTATATTCGACATCATAATTGTTTTATTACACATTGAATGTCACTTGCACGTTTTATTACGACAAGGTATTTGGTGACAGATAGATAATTTTATACTTAGTGACGTTTAAATTTAATGGGTATTGATTTCAGACCAAATAAAAAACCAAAACAGAGCGCTGTCAACAATAAAGTGGTGAAGGGTGGACATGCCGGGGGACTGTCTTAAGTACCTAGGTGATAGACATGCGTACTTCCGCGCGGTCTTTAAGTTCGCGACCTTACTCGGCTCGCCGTCGGTGACACACGTGAAGCTTGCTCAAAATGTCATTGTCAAATTGACTCGCGGAATCGCGGCTCGTGGCGATGACAGACGGGCGAGTAAGCTCGCCGAGCCATAGGTACGCGAACTTGCTCGCACGTCTTTAACCTGAGGCCGGTTCCGTAAACATGTGTGCACTTATTGCGGTGTAGTTTGATTGTAAATGGTTGTATGCACAGAGCGGAGGTGCAGTTTTGGCATACTGTAAGTATTATTGGCAGCGCTCTATCTTGGTTTTTTATTTGGTCTGAGGTATTGATGTGGTAAAGCTAGGTCGACTGTACCTAGCGGGGAGAAGGCAGTTAGTAATAAATATCTAAATAGATTTTATACTACTAAGACAATGAAGACAATTTGGCAAGGGCTTCTTCATTTCGCAATGGTTGGCAACGTCGCCTTCGCATCAATGAGGCAAGTTATGTCTGGCAACGTTGCTAAAGACATTGCGAAGGTGAAAAATGTCGAAAATAACTAAAGTCGCTTAGTAAATATCGAGTTGAAAAATCAATCACTAACACGTTCGGATCAATCATTTTTCTGTAGGTATTTTTTTATTGTTTATGGCACTTGAATTACTTACTCACTAAAAGATACGCAAATAAAAGACAACTACAACACTAGCATAGGATTTCTAACTAATATTATAAACGCGAAAGTTTGTAAGTATGGATGGATGGATGTTTGTTACTCAATTACGCAAAAACGGCTGAATGGATTTGGATGAAATTTGGCAAACAGATAGTTTAAAACCTGGATTAATATATAGGATACTTTTTATTCCGATATTCCCACGGGATCGAAACTTACGCGGGTGAAACCGCGGGGCGCAGCTAGTAATGAATAAAGAAAAAAACTGGGTTGTGGAGGTCAGATAGGCAGTCACTCTAAGTAAAGTACTTGATATTCAGCTACATTCGGTTAGACTGGAAGCTAACCCCAGCATATATAATAAAGTGACAGTATAGGTATAGCAGTGATAGCCTAGTGGTGTGACCGTCGAACTGCCAAGTCATAGGTCTCGAGTTCGAACCCAAGACACGCACCGCTGACTTTTCGGATTCATGTGCGTATTGTATAATTATCACTTAGTTTAAAAACGGTGAAGGAAAACATCGAGAGGAATCCGGCATGCCAGAGAAGATTTCTCGATGGCATGTGAAGCCAAGTCAGAGGCCCCTGGGCGGCTTTAAAACTCTGACACCAGGTTAGTCACTAACCGCACGAAAAGAAGTGACTGTCAAAGGCTATCGCTATCCTTTATTTATAAACAGGGTGTAAGGGTAAACACCGTTGTCACTCAAACCATGGGTAGTTGACTTAAATTTAAAAATAAATGACCGTAAACAACAAAAAAAAAAACGTTATTTTCATTAAAAGATTTTAAAAAGTTTCTATCCGACACCGTGCTTGCTAGCGAAACAGCTGACTAACTGAGGGAGGGGTCGCGCTCGCGGCCGGTCAGGTCACGTACCGCCCGCCCCGGCCGGGTTGAGACGAAAGTTCGTTGCTCTAGCGCATAGGGCAACGAACTTGCGTCGCTAGTGGTAAAACGTAGATTTAAAAAAAAAAGTTGTTATTTTCCATTTTACGTTCTATAAATGACACCAAACCACTGGTTTCAAGGATAACGGTGTTTACCCTAACATCCTGTATAGTATTAGGTTAATTGAAATAATATCAAACTACGCTACGTGCACATAGAGTTCTTGCTCGGAATGACGCCTCTTGTTGTAGGCACAGAGAATGATGATCCGTGTGTGTTAGTGAGATTTCACCCTAATATTGCATGATTTAAGATCCCAATTTACTTGTTATTATTCTGATTTACGTCCGGTTCTAAATGCCTATTCAATTGATTTAGGTACACATTTTCATAATATTTTATTATACTGTGTTCAGCTAACCAGTCTTACCAAGGGATATCGTATTACCTAGTTACTGGGTTGTGGAGGTCAGATAGGCAGTCGCTCCAATACTAGTATTCAGCAGCATCCGGTAAAACTGGAAGCTGACCTCAACATAGTTGGGAAAAGGCTAGGCAGATTGATTGTGGTCAGCAATATATTTAAATTACGTGAGTATACCTATAGTAATAGATTAAAATATTTTTAGGTGTGTAGCTTAATTATTTTTATAAGTAATCAACAAAATCGTAGGCATTTGAAAATATAGACTAGGTATGTTCAGACCTGGGATAAGACCGTACGAATCAAATAATGGTTTAAAATACTTTATTTCACTCAAAACAGAACACAAATTCCGGGCTAATTCGGCAATATTTTAACGAAACGTAACATCATGCCTGTATTCCCCTAAGGGTTAGGCAGACGTGTACCCGCACTCCTGTAGCACACCCACATTTCGCCAGTTATGTTTAAGACGCTAACAACAGATAAACCGCGGTCACTGTCGGATTGCATGGAAAAGAAAGAGAAGCGCGATGACATAACGCTTGGAATTTATTGCAAAATATGAAGCTATTATCGATTTATTCAAAAATGAGTTGAATAATCGAAAATTAAAAACAACCAAGTTCTACATTCAAATAAGACGTTCTTGTTATTAATTAAAACACTAACGTAGGTTGATTAAATATCAACCTACGTTGGTGTTTTAATTAATAATACAAAAATTAATAATACAGATATTTTGGATTAAGACTCAAGGTAAGAGGTTAGTTAACCGTTATTTTGTGTCGAGATTTTTTGTTCAAAACTTGTTTTTGAAACAACGAAGTTCTGAGAAATATGTTCAAGTTCACTTTTTTTTTCCATTATCACAAACTATATAGATTTGGCAATTGTTTTGTTTAAGTCAAGCCTACTTTTACCTTTTGGCTGTTGTCAGCGCCTTAATTCCCATGTAGTACGGGACGACCCCATTATCATCAACCGGGAACTGAACTAAACTCCGGGCTGCTACTGAGAAATTCCAGTTGAAAAACCAAATAACACAGCTCGACCTGGTATTCGAACCCAGGACCCCATCAGTAGCGCCTCCGACCACTAGACCACCGAGGCAATATTTTTTTATACTAAAAATACTGTGTTTTGCGCTGCGTACGGTCTTACCCCACCACCGAACTTACCCCACTCTTACTACCTAATTATAAAAATAATACCTATTATGCTAGTGTATAAATATGTAAATGTGTATATGTACCTATGTATGTTTATGTTAGATAGAATTGTATACGTCCACGTCTTTGTCCGTTTGATATTTGTAGAATTATTGTTGTATTGTGATTTTTAACGCAGTCATCACGTACTGTATTAATAGTTGGGGTGGAGCTGCGAAAACTACACTCAAACCTCTGGAAGTAGCTCAGAGAGCCATTCTTAAAATCTCTATTTCTACTGAATAGAGTGCTAATATCGTCTGTAGGCAGTTTCACTACGGGGCCTGATGGAATTTTCGTCCAATAAGTGATAAAGCGAATACTAGTACGACTATACATTTTGTCTATGTGAATTTGTGTATTTTATTTTTGTGAAAACTGTTGTGTACGAACGTATTTGTATTGTCCATGTATATGTATCGTGTTATATCATTTATTGTAATTTTATGTAGGTAGGTATCGTTTTAGACTATCATAAATAGGTATGTACCTTTTTGAAGCGAAAACTTTTTTAGGCGCACTTTGGGCTCTTTCTGACCAGTGATATTGAACCGCCACCCTTGGCACCTTATTTGCGATTTTGACATTTCACCAACATTCATTGCGTTATTTACGTTGTTGAGCAGACAATTTTTTTCGATCAGTATCCTTCAAAATGATTCGGATTGTGATTGTTCGTGTGTTACGCAATTAGGATGCTGGTCGGTGACGCTGAATCGGATTGATGAAACTATTATTTGAATAATCAACGTAGGTATATTTTTTAAATTCACTGGTATTAAACAGGTGCACTTTAAAAAGAGGCGAGAGTTGCCTTATTGCTATGCGCGTGGTTTAGACGTTGCGCGTCATCGACGGCGCCTCAAAGAAGGGTGTGTGCATAGGCCCTAACGATAAAATAATCACAATTATTCACTACTCTTCCAATATCCACATTTCATTGTATATTTCTGTATTTATGTCTTCGTTATAGTTGTTGCAATTCATGAGTGCGCGTCAATAGATGCCATGAGGGCATGAGGGCTATCGCGATTTTATTCGCCGCTAGAGGCGCTACTGTAGCGTAGAGGTCTGTAGAAATGTCAAATCTTACTAAACCTTCATTGTTCGCGGGCTTTTTTATCGCGTGTTTTTACTAATTATTCATGAATATTGTAAAGATTGACGGCCCGTGGCTAAATGATAACAGCCGCACGGGTCAGTCGAAGGTTAAGCTACGATTCCCGCGGTCTGTTAGTTGATGGGTTACATAACGAGATTTTTCATGCCTCGGAAAGGACGATAAGCAATTAGTTCCGGCTGCCACTCGTAGATCTTTGACAGCGTTAGATGCAAAAATACTGATCAAGTCTTTCCAAGGGGTATGTTACGCATTAACTGGGTTGTGGAGGTCAGATAGGCAGTCGCTCCATGTAAATAGTGGTCTGCAGCGCGCCCCGTTAGACTAGAAGCCGACCCCGCCACGATTGGGAAAAGGCTAGGCAGATAGTCCGAATAAGGTTCGTATGGAAAGAAAAATACTTAAAAAAATTAAATTCGGGAAGACTGAACTTCCTTTTTCAATCGGATTTATGTATTTATTGAAATTCAGGGCAACCGGGGCAACAAGGGTACTGACAGCAGGACCTTACGCCAGTGGCGCCAACTGGTGAGCGCAAAAACGATAGCCCTCATTCTGTCAATGACATATTAAGTCACATGACGCGTTCGTATTTTGAAACGACTATAACTATTTTAGTTAGTTTGCTTGCTTACGTGTCTGTTTTTCTGTTTGTTTGCATGTGCGCGCCGCAGATTGACAATTGGAATGAAATCTGGCCGTGGGGTGATACCAAGTCTTACTGTAGGAGGAAGTATAGGTATGTAGACAGCTTCGTTATTTTTATAAATAATTAAAAATTAGATAAAGAAAGAGTGAACTGAAAGCCAATTCTCGTACATAAAAAACGTACACATTCAATTCAAGTCGCAAGCTGTCAAACTTGTCAAAAATTTTTGGTAAATTGAGTTTTTGACAGATTGCGAATGAGATGCGAATGTTCTTCAAAATGACGGGAATTCCCCTCGGGCATCTTCTGGGCTTGGCCGTTCCATCATAGACCTCATCCATCGCTTTCCACCAGGCGAGATCAGGGACAAGAGAAGGACAAATTTGCAAAAAAAAAATATGATGTAGTTTCTTTTTTTTTCTAATGAGTGGTTGGAAAAAATACGTAGGTAGTGCCGTTCTCGATACGTAGGTTCCTACCTTAAAAATAATTGATAACTAATTTTAACTAACCAGCATCATAATTATCTTAGCACAGGTCCTGGGTTAGAATCCCAGGTCGGGCAAAGTGTTATTGGGATTTTTTCAACTACTGATACATTATTATCAGTAACAGCCCGGAGTGATTTAAGCCCGGTTGATGGCAATAGGCTCGCCCCCTATTACATGGGACTTAAACATAACTAGCGAAATGTGGGTATACTATAGGTACACCTCTGTCTAACCCTTCGGGGATTACAGGTGTGATGTTAACTTGTGTTTGGTGAATGGCATGCAATGCCTACTTCTGTGCAAGTTCCTGGCATGTGTATTACTTGCTTAACGTTTTTTTTTCTTATTTCAAATAATTCCAGAGAGTCGAACTGTCATCTAGTAGACTTTCATAGACTACGCGAGACTATGATCGATACTTATGACAAATTGGTTGAAGTGAGTTGCATCAAAGATTTAATTCGTTAGATTTGCCCTCACTGTAGTTAGTCACACGAAAAAGTATCCATACAGAGAAGAGTGGCTCACACATTAGCTTTTCCATGGCAATCAAGTCACTGCGTCATTGTGTCAGAAGTGTCAAAACGATATACTATGAACGCGCATAACATACGACGCGGTAGGGCGAACCTAACGATTTAAATCTTCGAGTTTTTGTGGATCGTTTTTTTTTATTATGGAACTCTCAGAATCAATCTTTTTCATTGAATCGCTCCAATTCATGTTAGTTTTAAAGTTAAGAGGGATGCGCTAAGGTAGCCCGTGACATGCAACAAATTGGCTTACGTTTTTGCAATTTGCATGTCGGTGTCAGGTTGAGTGTTGATCAAAATATGATTGCTCACACAATCACACCAGTACACAGATCATACACAATCATATACCTATGTATATTTCAAACAAAAACTAAGACAGGCATATTTTTTTTTTTTAAACTGGCAATGTTTCTGTAACGAAAATTACCTTAAAAAAAATCAAGGTCTCATTAACTGCTAATTGGTTACTTCACGTTAATTAGTTAATTATTAGCGCACGCGTTTAACTTTGGCACGTCGATGATGTTTGTTTATTGCGTAGATAACACATTTTCTTGACAGTCGTTTTTTTTGACAGTTCAACAACATTCATTCATTGCGTTATTTAGGTACGTTGTTGAGCAGATTTATTTTTCGACTTTATAAAGCAATGAATTAGCAATCTGTTTCAAAACGATTATATAAAAACCCCTAAGTACTGAATAATCGATTTATATAGCAAATCGGTAGGCCTAGGAAACCAAATGTATTGCTGACCACAAGATGCTAATTCACAGTCAACAAAATAGTGGTACTTTGTATCATCACAATCATACCTACATGCCTACTTACTTATTGAATAGTCATTCTACATAATGTTCTGATTTTTTACCCCCCACCCCCTCCTTAACTGACCCCTTTCTGAAGAAGTTAGCGTGCTTCAGGTCTGTCAAAGCGGGTCCACACGTCCTGCGCACGCGTACGAACAGTGCGGTTCCCGTGCATCTAAAGAACGGGTTTTGGACGTCTTTGCGAGCGGTTAGCGAGTAGTACAACTTAAATGTCCTCTCGCGGAGACGAACAGAACGATTCGTTTGCATCTTAGGACCATAGCGCCTTCACTTCATGGTTCGTGCGCGCATGAGCTTCAATTGCGCAGGTGTGGATCCTTGCAAGCGAACCGTTCGCAACATGCACACGTAGAATGTGACGCGTCCATAACCATTCGAGGCGTCTAGCGTGCACGGTTCGTGTGCGTGTGTTGATGTAGACCCGCCTTTAAGATCAATCACAGAGCACGGAGTCGCCGGCAGCGACTCGAAACGTCATTCGTGCTCGCGCAACTATCGCAATTTCGGGTTTCCCAGGAATTGTCAGAATTGTGACGCCCTCTGACACGCTAGGTTTGTAAGGTGTTGGACTAGCAGCGGCCGCTGAGGCGTCTCCGAGCTCTGTGTTTTAGGTACCCAATTACACCACTTCAAAATACGACGAAGCACGTAGTGGTCCTAATCACCGCGAGCATTCAATCGCGAAGCTGCACGAGGTTTTGTTACGCGTACGCGAGGACGGCCGATTCACATAGTCACCACTGTTCGAATTCTCGAATCAATGTTTATCGTGTAAAGGTGGGTTTAGACCAAACGAACATAAAAACTAGAACAAAAGCTAGAGCATTATTTTATTAATATTCTTGAGATCAACGAACGAATGTTCTATCCCTGTCTGTTTACACAAAAAGAATTTGGAGAAGTGGGTATAAAATGTGCATTCGCTAAAGCCGCCACCGTCTACAGATATAACTGGCGGACTCTAACAAAAGGTCGTGAGACGAATCATTGTAAAATAAATTTGCGAAGTGGGTTATTCCGTTTATCCACACCAAAAAACCCACCCTAAGGTATGTCCGAGAATCCACCCTAGGCCTAGTTGGATAAACGGAATTATTTATAGGCTTAGGGTGGATTCTCGGACATACGTTACCGAGTATCCACCTTAGGGTGAATTTTTTGGGGTGAATAAACGAAATAACCCTGCGAAGTGAGTGCTGGCGGCAAACAGGTACCCTCCTTCACACAAATTTAAAACCAAACACTAACACGTTCCCTAATATTTCAGGATAAACTTCATGAAATACGAAAAGCCTCCCGTTTCGTTAGAACACCTGAGGCATTCGGAGGTGTACAAATTGGTGCACGACGAGGATCTGATGCCACCCAGGAAGGTGGAGATGAGGAATCCAGTCATGTGTGAAGCTGATTACAGAGAGGTAAGGCTCTCTGGCCCCGAGCGATGCGATATGCGTAAAGCGACATGCGCACGTTGTCTGTTTCCGTCTGTCTCCGCAAGTCACGTCGCGGTGACTCGTGGACTCGTAGCATGCTCTAAACAACTTCTTTCATTCCACGACTCCGTAGAAAACAAAAGAAAATGTCGCTTGAAAGTGTAACTCGTGGCCAAGAGATTCGGGATTCGCCAATCCTACCCAATTCGTGTCCAGGAATTGTTTCATCATCATCTCAGCTTAAAGACGTCGACTACTGGTCGAAAAGCCCGAAAGTCTGGCAACCAGGGGATAAGATACCAAGGGATAACGTGTAACTGGGTTGTGGAGGTCAGATGGCAGTCGCTCCGTGTAAAATACTGGTATTCAGCTGCACCCGGTAAGACTAGAAGCCGATCCCAACATAGTTAGGAAAAGGCTAGGCAGATGAACGGAAAATGTCCTGTAGATCAGCGTCGTGTGACTGGCCGTTGAGCTCTCTAAAATAGGGTTGAGCTACACGATGACTGATGCATGTATGACGTCGGTCGGGACAGGTCAACTCAAAGCTGCAATGGCTCTTTCTTCAAATACCCTTCCAGACATAGTCCTGCATTGTTAGACTCACTTATAATCTTAATAATATAGGTAATGTTGGTAGTACCACCCTAAACCTATAAATTCCGTTTATCCAACTAGCCCTCGAGTGGATTCTAGGACAAACCTAAGTTTCCGAGTATCCGAGTGTTTTATAGGCACACCTTTGCCAAACACGGCGTGATGTTATGTCATAAACCAATTTACTAATTCTAATCGCAATTTCTTTATTCCCACAGCGCTGCCGCTCAATGACACCTGCTGTGGAAAAGAAGCACACGCAAATACCCCAACAGTTCCACCCTTAATAACAACACAACAATTTACCCACTCCTAACTGTAAACGTCAAAATCAAGTTATTTTTTTTCTGTAAATTGTTTTTAAAGCCGATAGCAGACGCTTCGCTCGAATGATGTTTAATTTTTATTTCATTCAACGTTCACACGACACCAATAAAATTTTATAGGAATGAACGGTCAATAAATTCTTTCATTTTGCGATCATTCGTTAGGCGAATGGAAGATGTGCGGAAATACAACATTGTTGGGTCGGGTCATGAATTCAGTTTTCACTTTTGATTAATTGTATGTGAGGTGTCACTTCGAGTGAAAGATGAAAAAAGAAAAAGGCAAAAATGAACAAAAAGTGAAGCATCGGATATTAGCTTTATGTTGGCTGGTTATTACGTGGACACTTGCCGAACATCTTTTTAGAATGAGACCCCATAAAAAGCCACACTATACACTGAATTAATCAGTTACTAAATCCGTCTGCAGAATAAAGCGCGACAGAGACGGATGTATCGCGAACTTTCTTCTGTCTAACTTGGTTTTTTTTAGGCTAATTTGATACCGTCTGCAGAACAAAGCGCGACAGAGACGGATGTATCGCGAACTTTCTTCTGTCTAACTTGGTTTTTTTTAGGCTAATTTGATAAATGCGATTACACTTGTCTGAATTCAGTAACTTTGCCTGAAATACTACCAAGTCTCTGTGCTCAGCATAGTTATTCACAATCGTTCGAGAACCAGCCGTGTCGAAAATGATATAATATAATACGGGGTGTTTGGGTTATCCTTATCCGTTATCCTTGAAACTAGTGGTTTGGTGTCATCTATAATATACTTTTTCTATGGGAACAACAGTGAAATCGCGAAAAAATAATCTGCAGTTCCATACATTTGTGTTCACTTAAATCGACAAAATGTATGGAACAGCTGATTTTTTTTTGCGATTTCAATGTTGGTCCCATAGAAAAAGTATATTATAGATGACACCAAAACACTAGTTTCAAGGTTAACGGTGTCTACCCTAACACCTAGTATTTTTGATTACCGATTTGCTCTGTCGGGAGACAGGAACTAGCTATCGGAAGAATAGCAGACATCTATTTATTTAATCATAATCTTCAGGTTTTGGATGTGCGGACAGCCTTTAGAGGACTACTTCGATAACATTGATTGATGTTGGATTCAGCACGAAAGTGTCGAATGATTGTGAATAGCTATACTGGTGGTTCTAGCGTTTCCATACTTAGTTAGGAGTTCAAATAATGAGGAAAAAAAATGACAAAATAAAGTAGACCTACCCTACTATTCCTTAACTTAGAATTTCGTTTTTATTTTTTTGTACTTATAAAATGGAAGGTTTGTTTTATTAATAAAAAGGTTGTGTTACTGATTTACATGTGTTTTATTTTATCCGACTAGGTATAGCGTCAGGGCCCGCCAAATTAAAATTTTCTTAGGTTTTTTTGCAATGTGCAGGTCAGTATCAGGTTGTAGGTATGTTTACAGATTCGGCGGGCGTGGGCGACGTGGGCCACCGCCGCCTACGCGGTCCGAGGAGTCTTTACCGGTGGTATTTTCTCCATACAAACGCTCTCGCGTGTTTTCTTTGAAATGAAATGAAATGAAATTGTTTATTCTGTAAATAGGATATAGGAATCACTTTTACACGTCATATTAAAAATATTAAAAATAAGCTAGATGAGGTCGGCGTTTCCTATCTGACTACTCTGAGAAGAAAGATCGAAACACACTCAGAGGTCACAGTCTCTTTTAAAGTCCAGACATAATCTTGGTCAAGCCAAGCCAAGATTAGAGTCTGAAATGGTATTTGAGGAAAGAACCACACAGATTTGAGTGGACCTGTCCAGTCAGTGCAAGCATTTGTCAGTAATGGCGGAGCTCAACTCAGAACTTAAGGAGCTCAACGACTCGACGAACAATACCAAAGAAAGGACATTTGGACTTTCTGGTTTATGACCATAAAGCAATGATTTTTTTGCAGTAAAATAAATATCAATTATATTTATGTCCCTATGTATTCCTTTTTCATGATACATTATCTTTATAAGCACTAGAACCCTCTAAAAATACTCAAAATTGCCTGTCTAGACCGCTGTCAACAGAGGTCTAGTAGAAACTAGAAAAACATAGGAACACAGTAGAAATCCTTCTTATTCAGTTTATGAAATATCTTTCAAATTGGTGCATTATTGGAGGAGGAAATAGACGAGACCCAAACCTCGATCAATTCAATCGGATCTGTAGCTGTCCTTATCGCACGAATAGCGGCTGAACGCGAGAGCTCGCGACAGCGATGGTTTCTTCAATACCTACCTAATTTAAAAAAGTCTCCATTCGTACTTAAACTCCATTTGAAATGAGATTAGACATTTAAACAAACCTTTTTACGGTCTGTTCAACGGATTTTGACTTCTATACCGTAGGTATAAGGATGGCATTAAAAGCAAAAAGAAGCAAAAGTTACACAATACCAAATGACTACTGCAGCTACCATTGGTCGTGCGACCAACGCAATAGAAGTCAAAATCGGCTGAACGGACTGTAAAAAAGGCTTATTTAAATTTCTAATCTTATATCAAATGGAGTATAGGTAGGAATTTTGTTCAGATGTGTGATCTTATTCAAGCTAAAGGAATGTTGCGTTCATAACTCAGTTTTCAAATGTAAACAACTGTGTTTTTGGAAAATTAACTTTAATAACTACACATAAGGTTCAGGTTGCGCTGACACTTCAACAAATTTGATGACTTTTTTCAATACTACTTAGTCATTCTAAAATTAAATTAAATCACACGACATAAAGTAAATATTTGTTTATGTGGTCATAACATCAATTTATTTATTTATAAAATAAATATAATAAAATAAAAGTAGATATTTGTCCAAGTGGTAATAAATAACAAAAAAATCGTCAAATTCACGATTATTTACGTAAAACACTCCTTTACGTAAAAAATAAAAATAATTCTGGCAATTTCTGTCCATAAAAAAAAAACTCATTTTCTTACCTTTAAATATTAATGATTGGTTTGAATGAAAATGATTTACTCGTACCTATCAATGAAACTTAGATACACATATTGAGAGTTTAATGTTACGAAATCTTTAAAAAAAGAAAATGCCTGTTTATTCTTTGACATGATCTCATTATACCCTACAGTTATGGTATTAAAAAAAAACACGTTGTATATAATGTACAACGTGTAATGTGTAATGACCGCGCCGCCACCGCGCGTCCGCCGCTCGGACGCCGCGCCGTTCCGCGCCTCCGCCGCTCGGACGCCGCGCCGTTCCGCGCCTCCGCCGCTCGGACGCCGAGCCGTACCGCTAGATCGCCAGCTGCTTGCAAAAGTGCACGCGCTTTATAATACTTTAATTAAATCTAGCGGAACGGCGCGGCGTCCGAGCGGTACCGGCGGCGGCGTGGTCGCGGCGTCGTGTGGGTACTAATGATATTTTTTACAATAACTTTTCAAGACTCGCTCAGCATTTTAACAAAAAAATCTGTCAACTTAGAGATTAAATAAATACAATGTTTGACTCAAACAACTCAACATTTCGTAATTATAGCGCTTATTGTAAATTCATACCGTAACAGCCGGTTTCTGATAAGTTGAGAATTTCTCAAACTCTTCTTAAGCATTACTTAAGGTGATTCCTTTAATGTAAGTAATGTAACCCGCGAAATTCAATACGTTTTTTTGCAAATTAATTTTAGGAATCACCTTAAGAAGAGTTTGAGCAATTCTCAACTTCAAATACTTAAATCAGAAACCGGCTGTAAGTGCTTATCTACCCTGCACCTCAAATAAACTTTTATTTACTGAAATCCTGAGATTTCCTTCGTTACTTTGAATTGTATCTTTATTAGGAGCGCAAGTGTATACGGAAATGTTTTGTTAAAGTACCCTTTTCACTAAAACTACGCTCACAAATATCACACTTATAAGGTTTTTCACCAGTGTGTATACGAATATGTTTTTTAAAATGATAATTTTTACGAAAACTACGATCACATATTTCACATTGGAAAGGTTTTTCGCCAGTGTGCATTCGAATATGATTTTTTAAAGTACTCTTTTCACTAAAACTACGCTGACATATATCACATTTGAAAGGTTTTTCACCGGTGTGTATTCGCATATGTGTTATTAAATTAACCTTATGACTAAAACTATGTTGACATACATCACAGTTAAAAGGTTTTTCACCAGTGTGAATACGAATATGTTTTGTTAAAGCACTCTTTTCACAAAACCTCCGCTGACATACATCACATTTGTAAGGTTTTTCACCAGTATGTGTACGAATATGATTTGTTAAAGTGTTCCTAACACCAAAACTACGCTGACATACATCACACTTGTAAGGTTTTTCACCAATTTGTGTTCGAGAATGTTGTATCATATTTTTTACTGGATTAAAACTACGCTGATCACATTTGTAAGGCTCTTTGAAATAAGTGCCAGGTTTGGACGTACGTATTTGAGTTGTCCGGATAACTTTCGAGTCTGATTTTTCTGTTCTCGTTTGCTCGGCTGTTCTTTCATCTTCTAGTTTAGTTCTTTTTGTCTCTAGTTTGGGTTTCTTGGCAACGTTCGTCCCTGTGTGATTACAAATCTGGTAAGTACAATATTGAAACACAACAAAAAACAACCGACGAATGTAAAGTACCTAATTTTTTACTTTTTTGTGTTTTTTTTGGAAGTCGGTTGTTTTTTTTTTGTAAAAAGTTTTTATTTTTCACTTTTCAGTTGTGGTACCTACCCCACACAAATTCGAATATCAACCTGCTATGTAAATAACAGTGACAGAGTCAAATAATATATCGTCTACATAAGTGGGAAAAAATACGAAATATTGAAACTAACTCAAAAACTACACAAGCAAAGTTAATAAAATTTATATGGGACCACCTCTGAAGCATGACCTAACAAACAAAAAAAGAATCATCAAAATCGATTCATAATTGGCGGAGTAATCGCGTAAAATACACACAACAAAAAACATACAGACGAATTGACAACATTTTTTTAAAAGATGAACCTATTAACACTGCCGTGTGTATATATATTTAAGGCCGCAGTATTTGTCAAAAATAAGATTGACATGTTTAATTACTACACGCGTATACGGCGTAAGGACAAGTTGCGTACAGTAGCTAGCAAGACTCATTTAATGCATGAAAGTATCTTTTGTACAGCTTCCGGGGCCTATTCGAATAATTACAGACATGAAGAAGTTTAAAAATAATCTCCATGACCTGTTAGTAAACAAGTGCTACTACTCTATAAAATACTTCCTATCAGACAAATCTCTTTGCCACTACAGTCCCCCTCAGTCATTCAGTGTCCCACTGATGTGTACCTACCTAAATTCGTTCCGTTTTGTTTTTATCTTTTTTTAATATTTTATATGTAATAATTTTGTAACAATTATGTAAAAAAATGTCCATGTAACTATTGTATGCCCTAAGGGCGGGACATAGCTGATCTCAATTTAATTATTTTCGACCTGTATTATGTACAGCCACGGACTTTAATTGATAAGCCACCTTCAAACTTTTCAATTTTACAGTTTCATACATTCACGAGATTACACGATTAAACACGAACTCAAACCGTACGCTTGTAAACAAGATGACAAATAAATTACTTATAATCGGAAATAGTCTTATCCATAGAGGTTGACTAATAAGTTCTCATTAAAAAATAAAATAAATAAAATGTTGCATTAAGTTTATCCAATCTATTTGATACTGACCTCCTTTGAATCAGAGCTCATTAACTCGATTATTCTGAAAACTTATCTGAAGACAGTGACAGTTGAAATGTCGATGTCAGAGACGTTAATTTCGAAGTTGTCGAAATGACTATTATTATTTCTCCGTACGCTAACGTTACTATCGCTACGCTTAAACAATCGTTGCTAGGTTACTGTTACTAGACCTGCAATTGGTTGACTTTGGGTAGTCACTCTGCTGTCAAGTTTGTAGTTCTGGTTCTCAGGTTAGCTAACCGGAAAAGTTATTAAATATAATTTTCTTCTACTAATACGAAGACATTATGACTTTCCATGTCGGGAACCGAATAAACCCGATTTGCATTACACGGCTAAAATACGAACAGTGCCAGGTGGCTCATCAATTAAAGTCCGTGACTGTACCTACCTATGATCCACAATGATTGATTGATTGACCTGCTCCTTTTTGAAGAAGTCGGTTAAAAAGATTGATAATACGAATCAAAATAATACTACGTCGTCTTGCTGGCCACGGTTTAGTTATTGATATACGCAATTAAAAGTTTATTAATTTAACTTAAACGTTTTTTTTTTGTCTTTATTCCCCTTCATCAATATAATGTCCATAGTTAGAAAATTTACCATTGTAATCCTACTAATATTATAAATGTGAAAGTTTGTGTGTTTGGATGTTTGTGTGTTTGGATGGATTTGGATGAAAATCGGCAAACAGATAGTTTACAAAATGGATTAACACATACGATACTTTTTATCCCGATATACCCACGGGATCGAGTATTACGCGGGTGAAACCGCGGGGCGCAGCTAGTGTTAAGTAATTAGATCAAATTCGGGGTGAGAGCCTGGTGAGCCATCACTCAGGGTATCCTAGTATGGACGCCAGTCTCTCACAAAGGATCATATTTTTTGCTTTTTGTCAACAAGCTATAGTTTTTAACCGACTTCTTCAAAAAGGAGGAGGTTCTCAATTCGTCTGTGTTTTTTTTTTTTTTGTATGTTTGTTACGCGATTACTCCGCCAATTATGAATCGATTTTGATGATTCTTTTTTTGTTTGGTAGGTCATGCTTCCGAGGTGGTCCCATATAAATTTTATTAACTTTGCTTGCGTAATTTTTGAGTTAGCTTCAATATTACGTATTGTTCCCACTTAGTTTATCTAGCTAGACGATATCCTGTTTGACTCCTTCACTGTTATGTACATAGCAGGTAGTGGTTTTCGGATTTGTGTGGGGTAGGTACCACAACTAAAAAGTGAAAAATAAAAACATTTTACAAAAAAAAAACCGACTTCCAAAAAAAATACTCAAAACTGAAAAATAACTTTAATTTCGGAAGTCGGTGGCTTAAAACGGAAATTGAAAAGCAAAGACACCGACTTCCGAAATTAAAGTTATTTTTCACTTTTTTTGTGTTTTTTTTGGAAGTCGGTTGTTTTTTTTTTTGTAAAAAGTTTTTTTGTCTCTATGTTTATAATTATGTGAGCCTTTGGGAAAAACTAAAATAAAAACTACAATGGACCTATACTCCATTTGAAATAAGATTAGACATTTAAATAAACCTTTTTTACAGTCCGTCTAACCGATTTTGACTTCTATTGCGTTGACAAATGGCAGCTGCAGTAGACAGATGGTATTGTGTAACCTTTTTTGCTTATAATGCCATCCTTATGCCTACGGTATAGAAGTAAAAAACGGTTGAACGGACTGTAAAAAGGTTTGTTTAAATTTGTAATCTTATTTCGAATGGAGTATAACTAATACTTACTTTTCGTCTCCCTGGCTCTTCGTGTCGTCTTAGATGCGTCTTCTTCTTCTTCCCCTTCAGTTTTAAACTCCATTAAAGGTACATCATCTTCGAAATCTGACTCAGAATGGTGTGGTCGTACATCTTGACAGCTATTGTCTAAAATTTCCAGTTCTAGCTCTATTAATAAACAAAAACAGTCAAAAGTATTACTCGTATATACAAAAAAGAATAGATTTTTTTTTTTATTTCATCTTAAACATTGTGTCAGACATAAATTGAGACAGCCCCAGTCAGTTACAGAAGTACTTGTGTCGGAGCTGTCTCGCTCTTCCTATAACTGGTAGCTAAACAATGTTTTAGACAGTTAAAAGAAAATTAAAAAGAATATAAAAATAAAATAATAATGAAACATTAATTAAGCAGCTGTCGGTGAGTGTGTGTACATTAATATCAAATACTCAAATAAAAATGTCACTCACGTAGAAACTACAAAATTTTTGGGTCTTAATAATGACTGCAGTTGAAATTGGAAAACACACATTGAGAATATATGCCTAAAACTAAATCAGCAATCTTATGCTTTACACATGCTTTCCAAAATGGCCGATATAGCGACTGTACTGTCTGCATACCATGGTTATGTGGGATCCATAATAAGGTATGGAATAATGTTCTGGGGACATTCGGTACATAAGGATGATGTTTTTAAGGCTCAGAAGAGATGTGTTCGAACAATATGTAAACTCAAACAAACAGACAGTTGCAAAGAATATTTTAAAGATCTCAAACTACTGACACTTCCATGCGTATACATTTATGAAATTATTAATTTTGTAAGATCTAACATTATTCTCTTTGAAAAATATAAAAGTAAACGACACATTAATAAAATTTATTGTCCTAATAATAAAACAGCTCTTTTAAATAACAGTATATTTTGCTTGGCTCCCCGTGTATATAATCACCTACCTAAATACCTAATGGAGGCATCAACGCCTGTTATTTTCAAAAAAAAACTGAAATTTTTTTTGATCCATGAAGCATATTACAGTGTATCTGAATATTTGCAGGATAAAATATAGGATTTATTTATATACTTTATTTTTATTACAAGCTTGTTGATCTCATTCTTAATTTTAATTTATATTCTGTTTAGTTTTAATTTTTTTGTTAATTTGCATGCCGAAAGGTAAAATATGGTGTTACCTAAATTGTGATATACTTACAATTACTATGTATAACATCTGCACTTTTCTTTACCCATGTTTGCAAATAAATGATTTTGAATTTGAATTTGAATTTGTGAGGGTGTGGGCGGGGGTGTGTGTTAGTGTGCATGTTTTTTGTTTGGGATACGATGCGATGTTTTATGTTTCATCGTACGTTAGGGATCTCAACCACTCAGTTATTTTTTTTTTACAGTTGTATAACAAAAGGGAATATATATCTAATTTCCGGTTTCGCTTATTATAAATGTAGGTGGATTGTTTAGCATATTGACGTCTAGCAAAGATAGTACGGATCCCTTGGGAGCTTGCCACTTTATCTCTGCGCCTTCTGCTCTGAGATGCTGAGTCATAAGGAAGACACTTATTTCGACGACGACGGTTAAGGACACGTATAGAAGATAAAGTTTTAATTCTTACTGAGAGCAAGTTGCTAACTTTATAGAGGTCAGTTGTAGGGAACCTAAATGGTTTAAAATACGTTACTTTTATAAGGGATCGCTGAGCTCTTTGTAGCTCCACCCCAGATCGGAATGCAGTAAATTATAACAGACTGCGCCAGAGCTATATAAATCTTATTAGTTGCGCGGACATAACGTATCATAATTTTTTAAACACCCAGGTGAGCTTCCTGATCCTTTTCATAAGGATCTCAATGTAAGGGTGCCATGACAGTCTTTGATCAACCATTATGCCCAAATATTTTGTGGGTATAAGGTTAATATTTGTTTTATTTCATAACATAGTAAGTAAGTAAGTAAGTATTTATTTGCATAAAACATGGTATACATGGTGTTACAATAATTTATAATAAAGATCTTACATGTTTTGCCAGAATTGTACTTAGCATGCATATATTCACTTAATACTAACATGAGAATTTGTTATCCATAAATTCTTTAAGACTATAGAAATGTTTCGAGTTTAACCAGTCAAACAATTTTCCCTTAAATAATCTGGAGTTTAAGTTTTTTATGCTAGTCGGTATATTATTATATATACTAACACAAGTATATAAGCAGCTTTTATTATATTTAGAATGCTTGGGAAGATCATGCAGAACGAGTCTCTGTGGATCACGCCGGCTCCTTGGATTAATATCATTGGCTGATATAAACAGGTCTTTATGTTTATTAACGAACATACATATTTCAAAAATATAAAGCGACGGCAGCGGTAACAAACCTAGTTTCTTAAATATGGGTTTACAAGATTCCTCCGAGTGCATCCCGTAAATTGCCCTAATACACTTTTTTTGAGCAACAAATGCTCGGTTTAGATCGGTACTATTTCCCCATATTATGAGCCCGTAACGTAGTACCGATTCTACATATGCATGATAGGTCATGAGAGCTGTTTTTAAGTTTGTAATATTTTTGATTTGTTTAAGAGCATATACAAATTTATTTATTCTCTTTGCAACGTTATCCACATGCTCTTTCCAATTCAAATTCTCATCAATAATTACGCCTAGAAACTTCGTTTGTGCTACTTCTTCAATTTTTGATACGTTTAGTTTAATATTATATTTAGGATTATTACATTTATTGAAATTAATATAAACAGATTTATTAAGATTTATTTTTAAATTATTTATTTCAAGCCATTGTATTAATTTATCTATAGTATTATTAATGTCAGTCTCATGATTATTTCTAAAATTGTTACATTTTTCTGTCGCTATAATAATAGCTATGTCATCAGCAAATAATATACATCGGTGGTCAGTTATATTAATAATATCATTTATGTACAGTAAGAACAGGACAGGCCCCAGTACACTTCCTTGTGGTACACCACATGTATTGTGCTTGTATTCTGATGAAAAAGGCACCTTAACTTGATTTTCATCAATTTTATCAATAATGACTTGTTGTTGTCGGTTACTGAGATATGATTTTATCCACTGAAGTGTAGGACCCCTGATACCTACAAGTTCAAGTTTTTTGAGCAACAGATTGTGAGAAACTAAATCGAAGGCTTTTGAGACATCGAAAAATAGCCCAGTGGTCAGATTTTTATTATTGATATTAGTAACTACCGCCTTTACCAGGGAGAATATTGCCAAAGTAGTGGACTTGTTTTTCTGAAAGCCATATTGTTCTTTGCTAATTATATGAAATTTATCACAATAGTCAATTATTCTTTCATACATGCATTTTTCATATATTTTGGACAGTATTAACGTTATAGGACGATAGTTATTAATATCAGATTTTTCTCCTTTTTTATATAAAGGCTTGACTATCGAGTATTTGAGGGCATCAGGAAAAGTTCCCGATGCAAACGATAAATTAATTAAATATGTCAGAACAGCAGTTAGTTGATTGGTGCACTCTTCAATAATTGTAGTGTTGATTTCATCATAGCCCACAGAATTGGAATTAGATAACAACAGTATTTCTCGTCTAACCTCGCTTTCCTCCATAGGTTTTAAAAACATTGATTTAACGGATGCACTAATACGAGGTTTTATGCTTTCCTGACTGCTCGTATGTGATAAATTAATATAATTATTATTAAAGGCGGTGGCAATTTCAATAGGATTTGTTAGTGTTGTATTGTTAACTGTAATTTTCTCCATATTTCCTATGCCATTTGTATCGTGCATTTCATTTTTAATTACTGCCCACGTGGCCCTACATTTGTTTTCACTCTTGTTTATATATTTAATATTTGCGCATTTTTTTTGAATTAATTATACATTTTTTTTGAATATTGGAATATGTCATTTAATTAATTTTGTTATTTGCATTTTTATTTTTATAGTATTTATATCTTAGTACACGTTTTTTTTTACAAGATTTCTTTAAGCCTTTACTTATCCAATTTTTTTTATTTGAATTATTGTTATTTATTTTTACTTTTACTTTTGGGAAGCAAAGATTGTAGAATAAGCATAGCAGTTCATGAAAGTCACTAAATATATTTGCATCATTTGAGATGTATATGTGTGACCAAGATAAATTATTTAAACATTCCTTGAACTTACGAACATTGTCCAAACTGTAATCTCTTTTATATATATGATAAGATGAGCATTTTTGAATCTTTTCATTTATAGGAAAACTCAACATTTGGGCTGTGTCATGGTCAGAGAGATAGAGAGGCAAAACTGAAGCGGAAGCATTTGGAATATTACTTAGAATATGGTCTATGCAAGATGACTTGCGCGTAGGCACATCAATGTGAATTTTCAAGTTATAGTTGTAGGATATGTCTCGTAGGTGATTAGTAACGTTACCTTTTTTCAACATATTTATATTCAAGTCACCGGTTATTACTAGACGAAATTTGGACTTGTATTTATTAGTTAGGTAGTTCAAAAGATTATTTAATTTACATAAGAACTGAGTAGGATCTGGAGTTTGGAGTTCTATAGACGCAAATAACAAGCAACTTATAACACTCAAGCTCTATGCCACAAGCTTCAAATGTGTTTTGGGTAGCATAATTTTGTATATAAGGTAAATCTTTGAAAGGAGTGCCTTTTTTTATTAAGATACAGGTTCCTCCTCTTTGTTTTTCTCTACAAAAACTTGAAGCTAACTGATAGTTACATATTTTGACATAGCTCTCATAGCCTTTCTTTATAAAAGTTTCCGACAAGCAAATTACGTTAGGCTCTTTTTGTGCTACTCGCAACTCTTGGATTGTTATTTCTAACAGTTCCCGTTTTGATAGAATACTAGCAATATTTTGGTGCAGAATATTGAACATATGGGCTTTAGGCACGAAAAAAATCGTCTTTATTTCTTAATACAGGGAAGTAAACCTAATTTGGTTAGTGTTAAGTTGAATTAAACTCACTACCAAAACTTTGAAGTCGTTTTTTTATCAAAGTAAAATAAATAGATTAGGTATATAATTATAATTGTTGTTTATGATAATTTATTTTAAAATATTATTTATTGATAATATTATTTATGTTCTTAAAAACATACCGTCACTTTGATGTTCCTCCTTTGGCTCAATAATATCATCTAGTTCCTCACAAGCAGCTGGTAATTCTTCTTTGATAGCAATGCTTTCTGTTTGATATTCATCATCTATTCTTATGTGGACTATTGGAGATTTAATAAACCCACCGCAAAACTCTAAGTGATCTCGGTTTATTAAAGGATTTGGCTGTAAAAAGATATTTATAGTATTAGGAAAATATTCTGGTGATCACAGTCCCACAAGCACAAACTTTTTTCATTATATTAAAGGCACTCAAATAAGCCTCCACAAATGAGGAAACTTAAGTAGGTCTAATAACAATCTAGAGACTCTGGTTACCTCACTGACCACTGCACAAGCAATTGTTTCATAGCTCACGCCAACATGAGAGAGGACTGTTATCAAACAAACAAGTTAGTGAATACTGCCACATACAAGTTTCTTAAGAAAGTTTGAATTGTATTATGTGCAGTACCTATTTTACTAATTTTTGAGGAGCTTGTGGTGAAGCATTACAGCTGCAAGGGTCAATGCATCAGGTTAATCTACGCCTGCCAGGGTTGGCCCGTGGATGGGTGACCATCTTTACACACGAGACTAACCGTGCTGCTGCAGCTGCCATTCGTGGATCTTTGACAGCCATTATGGATCGTCAGAAGCCCGAAAGTCTGACAACAAGTCTTACCAAGGGGTATTGTATTACCCAGTTACTGGGATGTGGAGGTCAGATAATCAGTAGCTCCATGTAAAATGCTGGTACTCAGCTGCATCTGGTCAGACTGGAACGCTAGCTGTTGACGAATACCTCACCTCGTATTCCTCATTCATTATCTGAGCGAACAGCTCTTCTGCTTCCAGACATTGTCTCAGTAATCGGTAGCATTGCTTTAGTTTAGTGCAGCAGAAGAAACAAGCAAGAATCGGTCGACTGTCTTCAGTTACAAACTGCAACAAAATTTTCTCTGCACTATTTTGTGTTCTTACTAATATACAAGGTGACTTGTAATTTAACATATTCCTTCCAAGACGTGGTAGTGTGACACATTTGGAACCATAAATCACAAAAGCCATTCATATTTTATGACGCATAATACATTTTATGATGCATACAAAATGGGTTTTCGTCGAGGCTTTAACCTTTTAACCGCCCGACTTCATAACGGTTGTCGTGCCCCCAACGCCTGGCATCGAAAAATCGAAAAATAAATACCTACAACAGAGATGATGTGTAATGCATAATTAAATTTAAAAAATGATTAAACGAGTGTCGTAAATATACGACTCTGGCGAAATGGGCACGAAAATATTTGTCGGATAAATCCGACGTAAGCGGTTAAAAGGTTAAGGGGTGCTAAATGTTTCAAATGGGTCACACTTCCACGTCTTGGAAGGAATACGTAAATTACAAGTCACCCTGTACCTATAGTAATGCGGTCCAAGCTGGTCAGTGGGCGGAGTTATTTCTTTCTTATTAAAAGTATCAACTTACTGGAATATCAGTCAGCTTCTCATACAGTTTATGTAAGTGCCTGTTGACCACTACATACATGCGGACATTCTGCACTAAACATATCCTACACATTGGCAGCTTTTCCATCTTCTACGTCAAAAAGTATCACTTAAATATAATAGAAAAACACTGTTGCGTTGCGTACAAATAACGAGTGAGGCTTGTTTATAAATATTACGACTTCTTATAGTAATCTACAAACTTCCTTTGAACCACAGTAAGACAGCAGCAGCCGAAGAGAGCTAAACTTTTTATATCTCTCATCTCATAGCTCATAAATTGTCCAGTCACTCGCAGTCAGCCCAGGTAATTCATAGGAATTACTTTATAAGTCCCATAACACCATCTACTACTTATATACCGGTAGTTCACGTTTATTTCGTTATATTTCAGAAGCTGAAAAGATAAGAAAGATATGAAAACAAAAACAAATGAAGAGCTTGACTCAGCTCGAGCTAAAGCAACTTGACACTGACAGGTTGACAGCTGGCTTCATGTGCATGACAAATTACAGTATTGACATTGACAGCTAAATTCTAGTTTATTTTTGGGGTCTGGATCTAAAATTATATAATATTTTAAAATATATATAAAATCTTGGTTGTATTCATGTCCTATAGTCAAACTATACTGTTGATTGTGAAGAATTTAATTTGTGTTTTAAACTATTATTAGCCTCAATAGCCAGACCACTATACAAAAAAAAAAACTAATAAAATCGAGAATCTGTCAAAGTTCTATGTTACTTTCAATTGTCAATTAGTAAACTGTCAAAGTCAAAAATCAAAACAGATTTCAGCACCATCAACACAATAATTTGTTTTATTCTTATTTTACTATTCACTTGTTCGAACAAAAGTTAAAACATTGTAATAGCTTGGGTTCCCAGTCACTCGGGTATAGGTGGCAACGAGTGGGGCGACTCTCTGGTTAAATTTGCTACATCTAACCTGGTGAATCGGAAGCACTACATGCTGACCAAACATGCTATACAACTCGTGGTCAGCAGTGTGCCAGGTAAGTTCGAAACTCAAGGGGGCGTACTACGCCAGTATTCAACCCAGCATCCAGCGGAAGCCTTGGTTCTTTAGTGAATAGTCCAGAAGAACTGTGAGGTGCAACCTTGTGTAGACTGAGACTTGTTCACTATTGCAGTCCAGTATTTCCAAATATAATTCGTGTTTGTGACCGTTCTTTGTGCGAATGCGGTCTTTGATGGTATTCTGGACCATTTTTTTTTGTTTTTTTTAATAATAAAGTTGTTAGTCCCTACAAAATGGTTGAGCTGGATGGTGCTGATCCACGTGTCATGTTCGTGAACGGGCGCCGTCAGTTGAGACTGGTCACCTCTTATTTGCCAGAGATTATTTTTAATCTTAAATTTTGAATTTCTTCTGACTATTTTTTTATTTACATTGTTCTCACATATAGAAGCAACAAGAATACTGTACCCAGGATTTTGTAATATCTATATCCATTTTTAAAAGAGTGTCCTTGGAGTTTCTTGCCCGTTCTTCTCCATAGAGATCTACGTTTTGGAATGGGTAACTAGCTTCAACTCTCTGACTAACTGACCGACTCTTTGACAATCCAAAAGTGCCTGTAAATGGTTTAATTGAAATAAATGCTTTGAGTTTGAGTTTTTTGTTGTAAGTAATATTTTAATAGTTTTAGATTCCTATTAGCTCAAGAATTTGCATAGCAACACGAATTGGTTTGATTAACTGGATTCGATTATTAAAAATGCCTTCTAGAAAAAAATCAAACCTTTCACAATGTAGTCGAAGCGCAAAAAGGATGAGACTAATTATATCTCAAGAATCAAAAGAGGATCGTGAAACGAGGTTAAAGGCAGTTCGAGCACGGTACGTTAGAATTCGCGCATCAGAAACGCCTTCACAGCGAGAGTCTAGACTCGGAATACAACGTGTTCTTACGGCGTCTTCTCGGTCGCAAGAGACCACAGAGGAACGGGAAGCGCGATTATCGGCTCAACGTGACCGTTGTGCACTATTACGCGAATCAGAGACTTTTACGGAAAGGGAGTCACGCCTGAGTAAACAAAGAATTCGGATAGCGAATTTACGCTCTCAAGAGAGCATTGTGGAACGCGAAGCGCGGTTATCGGCTGACCGAGAGCGCCACGCACTGTCACGCGAGTCCGAAAATTTTACGCAAAGGGAGTCACGCCTGAGTACACAAAGAATTCGGACAGCGAATTTACGCTCTCAAGAGAGCAGTGTGGAACGCGAAGCGCGGTTATCGGCTGACCGAGAGCGCCACGCACTGTCACGCGACTCCGAAAATTTTACACAAAGGGAGTCACGCCTGAGTACACAACGCATTCGGACAGCTACTTTACGCTCTCAAGAGAGTATCGAGGAACGCGAAGCGCGACTATCGGCTGACCGCGAACGCCTCAGGCTGTCACGCGAGACCGAAACATTTACGGAAAGAGAGTCACGACTGAGTAAACAAAGAATTCGCACAGCGAATTTACGCTCTCAAGAGAGCATTGTGGAACGTGAAGCGCGGTTATCGACTGATCGAGAGAGAGATCCTTTAATAAACCAAGACCCCTTAGAGTTTCGCAGTGAGTTTATTAAATCTCCAATAGAACACATAAGTATAGTTGACGGATGTCAAACAGATAGCATTGCTATCAAAGAAGAATTACCAGCTGTTTGTGAGGGACCAGATGATAATATTGAGCCAAAGGAGGAACATCAAAATGATGGTATGTTTTTTAGACCAAATTAATATTAAATAAAACATATATTAACAATAAACGGTTATCACTCTTGACTGTTTTTGTTAACTTACAGAGCTAGAACTGGAAAGTTCAGACAATAGCTGTCTAGATGTAGCAGATATATCACCCCACTGTTCTGAATCTGATTCAGATTCAGATGTGCCTTTAATGGAGTTCAAAACTGAAGTGGAAGAAGAAGTACTCATCTAACAAGAACTGAAGAGTCAGCAAGACGAGAAGTATGAGTTAATTAATCTAATAGGTAAGCAAACAAGCTAGTGGCGGCATCGGGTGCGCCAAAGTTCACCTAAATTTTCAACTCCGATAATTGGAAATCCGAAAATGTTCTTCCTAACAATCACAATTCCTAACTACTCTGTCTCTAATATTCATAATTCCGAAGCATTCAACTTCATAATGTCAGTAGCAATAAACATCTATTATACTTTTATTTGTTTTCCTATATTTTCTCAACATAACCATCTTTTACACTATTATTCAAAGTGTTTTATGTCTCCGACTAACCGTTTGTCGTAAAAACGATGTGATGGGGATCCATAGGTTAGGTTAGAACTGTGACCAACTACGCGCGAGCCGAGCGAGCGAAGCGAGCGGTGCCGTGGCAGTGGCCGGCGAGCGCTACCTCGAAATTGGTCGCGAAAATTTTCTAAGTATTTTTAGGGTTCCGTACCCAAAGGGTAAAACGGGACCCTATTACTAAGACTCAGCTGTCTGTCTGTCCGTCTGTCACCAGGCGTCTGTATCAGATGAACCGTGATAGCTAGACAGTTGAAATTTTCACAGATGATGTATTTCTGTTGCCGCTATAACAACAAATACTAAAAAAAAGAATAAAATAAATATTTAAGGGGCTCCCATACAACAAACGTGATTTTTTTGCCGTTTTTATAGATAATGGTCCGGAACCCTTCTAGCGAGAGTCCGACTCGCACTTGGCCGGTTTTTTCATAGTGCCCCCAAGACGACACTCTAACCTTCTGAGTATGAGTGAAAATATTATGGTAATTATGTTAGGGATAAAAGCGTTATGATAAAAAACAGTAGGAGTTTAAATATTTTTACATTAATGATATTATTAATTACAATTTTCGGAAACATGAGTGTTATGAACATCGCCGGTAGCACTACAAATAGTATGAATGAAAACTTTAGGATGAAAAATTTTAGGAAGAGTGATCATTCGGATTACAAATCATTAGGAAGAACAATTTCGTGTAAAGAACTTTGGGTGAACCAATATGGACCCGGCGGCATCTACATCGCCACATGCGAACTACGTATCATACTGACGTAACAAATACCATCATCATGATGATCATTCGACGAGATACGTCCTGACTTTCTTCAGTGTGGTTATCTAAAAGGACGTATCGTGGTACTCGTGGTACTAGTGGTCAAGTTTGAATACGAAAAATAACTTAAACTAAAATAAATATAACTTTAATTTCGGAAGTCGGTGGCAAAAAACGAAAATTGAAAAGCAAAGACCCGACTTCCGAAATTAAAGTTATATTTATTTTAGTTTAGTTTAAGTCGTATTCAAACTTTTTTGGAAGACGGTTTTTTTTTTTTTTTGTAAAAAGTTTTTGTTTATCGCTTTTTAAGTTGTGGTACCTACCCCACACAAATTCGAATACTAGGTACTACTACTTTGCGATGCGACGTCGCAGCGCAGTTTTGTGTAGTAAGCCCTTTGTTGGATACCTAATAAAGTACCTATGCGAAGTGTAATTTAATTAAAAACACGTTGAAAAGCATATAATTCATAATAATTCAGTAGTCCTTTATTGTCTTTGTCAGTGTGATCACTCACCGAATCAAACCTTGTATCCAACAAGTTGGTAGAAGACCCTGCTTTTGATTTTCGGTTTCGTCACAATGTTTACAACAATGTGAAAACCGTAGTATCATCACATCAAGCAGCTTTGTGAGCTCAGTCTCAGATCTGTTCATGGCATGTAACAAAATTAGAAATCGACGCCTAAAAAAAGGGGTGATAGACGTGCGAGCAAGTACGCGTACTTATGGCTCGGCAAGCTTACTCGCCCGTCTGTCATTGCCGCAAGCCAATCTATACATATAATAAATCTGTAGACGAGGAGTTTCTGTACAATGAAAAAAAAAAAAAAAAAAGTAGGTGGAGTGTCCAAGAATAACCAACAGATGCCATTTCTACCATTTTTGGAATTTTTGTCTGTTTGTCTGGTTGTCTGTTTGTCTGTTTGTCTGTTCGTTTGTTTGATTGTTCCAGTATCACGTAAAAAGTACGAAATCAATATGGTTAACTTATACACTCAAATATTGTGTGTAACTCGATGTTTCATTTAGTCTTTGTTTCATCGCAATCGCTTCAAAATATCAAAAGATATAAGAGTTTAAAGTATTCAAGAAGAAATTTTCATTAGGTACGTAATGTAGATACACGTAACGACATCTATTGTCGTAAAATGACACTAGCGTAAAATCAGGTAGGTTTGTGAGAAAGTGTGTAACACACGATCATAATCACCATATGTTCACATACTTCGCGCGGAAACATAACGCGACACATTGTGAATTCACCCAATCTAAAGTCTATTCTCCCAATCTAAAATCTATTGTTTGGTAGTAGTGCCATAGGTGGCGCTATCTATCTTTTAAATCATGATACAAATATTAATCATGAAAAAATGGTGACAAATTTTAATTTCTTAAAAATTGTAGATTCTTACATCGAGCAAAAAGTGAGTAATTAAGGCACGAATGCGCTTACTAAATAAACACGAGTAATCTACTTTTCTTTCAACTACCAATGTACCTGCTGCGATAAAATATACCTGCTCAAGGTTAACTCAATTCAATCCAAATCAAGTTAGGTCAAGTTCAGGTCAAGTCAGGTCAAGTCAAGTCAAGTCAGTCATGGAACCCTACGTCTTTTCTACATAGCTTACAGAGTGTTCGAACGTTTTCCCATATATTTTGACAGTATCACTTCGTGCTCGATAGATGGCGTTGTTCATTTAACGTCATTTTCTGAATCGCGGTGTTAAGAGTCTCCGTAGAAGAATGACTTTCGCCGAATTCATAATTATCGAACATTTGGCTCATTTTGAATTGTACACATAATCCATACTAATCGATGCTTAAAAGTATAAATTCGATAGTAACTCTTAAATTTAAAATAAATTAAAAAAAATATTTAAAAATAAAATTTGGAGAGATAGATGGCATCCCGGCGAAGAACATAGGCAATTATTTTCTCAAAAACAAATTTAAGGGGGGGGGGGGGGTCGATATTGGGGATGAAAGTTTTTATGGGAAACCTATCATTTTTAGAGTTCCGTAGTCAACAAGGAAGCTTTATAGTTTCGCCATGTCCGTCTGTCTGTCTGTCTGTCCGCGACTTAGCTCAAAAACTTTTAATCGACCACAAAAACCCAAACATTCTGTATGCGAGAACAAGTTTTTTAACACTTTGAGGGACAGTAAACGCCCATAGACGTAATAACAATAAAACTTTGCGAAAGTTTGTTTGATAAAATAATTCATCCCAACTACGGAACCCTTCATTGTGCATGGTTCGACACGCACTTGGCCGGTTTTTTTTTAAGTTAGGGCTGTGAAAATTTATGCTTTTTGTAACTAACAAAGAGTTACGTTTTTCTAAAATCATCCCTCATGAGGGTAAAAAACCTTCTTTACCCTCTTGATTTTAAAATTCACATGTAAGTTCTTTTAATTGACATTTTTGTGGGACTCTCTTCAAGAGCGTTAAGGGATTGAGAATATAGTCATAGTCCGTATCTTGAGAATCTGTCCACTCAATCAAAAGTTATTACTACTTGGCTCTTGGCTTGGAACGAAGAGTTTGAGTTTACCAGTGAGTACTTACTCGATAGATGGCGTTGTGCAAATGATGCGATTTTCTTAAGGGGGATGCGCCGGTAGCCCGCGAAATTCAAATCTTAAGTTTTTTGCAATTTGCAAGTCAGTGTCAGGCAGGTTGTATGTTAAAATGAAATTATTTATTCTGTAAATAGGTTATTGGAATCACTTTTACACGTCGTAATAATATCAAAAAATTGTAAAATTAAGCTAGATGAGGTCGGCGTTTCCTATCTGACTACTCTGAGAAGAAAGGCCGAAACCAACTCACAGTCTCTTTTAAAGTCCGGACATACCTAGGTCAGATATTGGCATATTGGTCAGGCCCTATGAGGGCCATGTAGATTAGAGTCTGAAATGGTCTGTTGAGGAATGAACCACACAGATTTGAGTGAACCTGTCCTGTCACTGCAAGCATTTGTCAGTAATAGTGGAGCTCAGCTCAGAACTTAAGGAGCTCAACGACTCGATGAACAATACCAAAGAAAGGACATTTGTGTAGGCCGCATCAAGTTCTCAAATTGCCAGACCATTGTTAAAACTAACTGAGAACTATAATAAACATCCACATAGTCCTCACATTCACAATAATACAATACTTTACAAAGCAATCATGTCATTTTGTCAATATCCTACATATAATATTCAATAATGTGAATTTGTATATAAAACTGGTAGGTATATTTTGATGATTTTCACTTATTCAAAATGTCACAATGCCAAAATGACAAAATGTTAGCAGAGCGAGCAGCTCAATCCCATGCTTTTTGTCTTCCAAATAATCTGAAATTGTATAGTACCCTTTTTTACAAAGTTTGGTTTTAATACAGCTTTTAAATCGTTTAATGGGTAAGTTTCGAATGTCAATATGATTAAAATATGATTCGCGATCGTAGCAAATAGTAGCTTTACAGAATAATAACCATTAGATACAGGAATACAACTCCTGCCATATTAGTTAGATTAGATAAATAAATATTTGAAACAACTGCGACTCATTATTTAGATCAACATAAAACTTGATACTGACCTGTAAAAAGCAAAATCATAAGAAAATTTTAATATCGCAGGCTCCCCCAAAGCTTTCGCCTTAGTTTCCATCGTCCATACAATATGCCATAGTTTTTTCATTAATCTTTATACAAGATTTTTTCATTAATCTTTCCGACAGTTTCATACTGCTGTCCATACTATCCACACTATCACCACAATATAGATATGAACTACCACTAATATATAAAGTTACTGGCTGTCTCATGTCTGTTACTTTTACGCCGTAACGCCTAGGTCGCCTAGACAGACCACGTGGGTTATGGGACATAGGATACTTTTATCCCGGTAGCACATTCCCGTGGGATAATTTCCGACAACCACGCGGGCGAAGCCGCGGGCAAAAGCTAGTTTCACAATATTTTTGAGCAAGATTTACGTGTGTCACCGACGGCGAGCCGAGTAAGGTCGCGAACTTTCAAGTACTATATCAACTTTAAGTAATATACTCTATCAAAGTCGACGAAATGTAATTATTCTTTCATCATTTAAAAATAAATTTAGTCTTTGCCTGAATTCTCCTAATTATCAAAATTCAATATTTACTTACCTATTGCTGAAATTCCTGCAAATTAACTAAGGGCTTGTGTAAAAATAAAAACTACAGATTTTTTACTGTTTGGTTTATTTAATATGAAGTGATAATTTGAAAAAAAAACTTACCTTAACTTATTTTGTTAAGTGGGAGTGTTGATGGCATGTAACAAAAAACCGACTTCCAAAAAAAACACTCAAAACTGAAAAATAACTTTAATTTCGGAAATCGGTCTCTTTGCTTTTCAATTTTCGTTTTTTGCCAAACCGACTTCCGAAATTAAAGTTATTTTTCAGTTTTGAGTGTTTTTTTTGGAAGTCGGTTTTTTTTTTGTTAAAGTTTTTTATTTTTCACTTTTTAGGTGTGGTACCTACCCCACACAAATTCGAATACCACTAGCTGATGTAAATAACAGTGAAGGAGTAAATGAATACATCGTCTAGATAAACTATGGGTAAAATACGTAATATTGAAGCTAACTCAAAAACTACGGAAGCAAACTTAATAAAATTTATATGGTACCTCGGAAGCATGACCTACCATACAAAAAAAGAATTATCAAAATCGATTCATAATTAGTGGAGTAATCGCGTAACAAACAAACAAAACAAAAAAACATACAGACGAATTGAGAACCTCCTCCTTTTTGAAGAAGTCTGTTAAAAATAAGAAATGTATCTTTGATCATGTTAAAAAGAATAAATTTAGTCTATGCCAGAATTCTGCTGTTTCATTATAATAACTCCGATACATGGGCAATACAAGCCCAGGCGATCCTCGTCTGCCAGGGTTGCGGGAAAGTCCGAAAGGGATACTGAGGCCCTTCGCAACAGGCAACTGAAGAAACACAGATAACTTTTAGTTAGTAAAAGTCTGACACGCCCTCCCGCTCCGCGCCCGAGTCATTTGAAGATTACCTATCGGTGAAGAAAAACCAGATCTCGGAAACGATCTGCTCGCACGTTCAGAGCTCTTCCTCATGATCTCACAAAAGTATTGAGGCAAGTAAATTGTGTTGTACCTAGCTATGTTACATCTCACACAACTGTGTGTCTCAGGGATGTTGCGGACATCCGCATCCGCAACCGCGGAGTTTCCGCATCGATTTGGACATCCGCATCCGCAATAATTAATGCGGATGTTTATGCGGCTGTAGCACAGGTCGCGACAAGAAAGCGGGACTGTCGCGTGCTGTATGCAAACGAATATTTTTCTTTCTAACAGACTTGAGTACTTGACTCCAAAAAAGCGGCGATGGTTCCGAGTCTGTTGTTCACAAACTAAACTAAATTTAAGTTCAGTGCATCTGTTTCTTTCTATTTCATTAAGAAAAGGACTAAACTAAAATTTATCTTCTAGATAAATTTTAGTTTAGTCCTGTCAAACTCCTCCTAAGTTTAGACGCCATTAAAAACTTGCCTACTGCTGATTAATTTGACAGGACTAAACTAAAATTTATTATCTTTGAAATAGAAAGAAAAAGATGCACGGAACTTTGATGTACAGGATCATAATAATGGCCGCCATGTTCTTCTGTGCCGACAGACTTGAAAACATGGATGTAAAAGTAAATAATGATTTGCTGCGCATTATAATACTCTACAGCCTGCCATGGTCATTCGAGAATTTCAGGATTGCCTAAAATATGCCTCTGCCAGCAGACATAAAAATCAAAATAATTGAGTCACACCAAAAATTAAAGTAGTTTCCCAGCAATTATTTTAGTGCTATGTAACTTAATTTGATGTACAGGATGCGTAGTTGACGGCTATGTGATGGGTCTTTTTACATCCTGTATATTAAAGTCTCACTAAAACTCTAGAACGGCTGGACCGATTTGGATAATTGTTTTTTGTTGTGTTCGTTATTCTCAGGAAAAGGTTTATACGCAAAAGGTTTATATACATATATATATATATAATAGGCGTAGGTAGGATCAATGCCGTAATTAGCCTTTTATGCGCCCGGTGCGAACTGCTATAACCGCGCCCTTGAAATATTTTCTAATCATAACCGGTTCTGACAATAAAATGAATTGTCTATGAAAATAAATCTATCATCCACAACTAAGTTTTTGTAAATTTAATTTTAAGTACTTGGTAAATGTTTTGAATAAGAAAGTTCCAATAAATTGCGTTTATAAATTAGGTGAAAAAACGTCTTTAAATTGATAATATTATTTATTTTTAAGAAGAATATACGCGGACGACGCGACTCCACACGTATAAATAAATAAATAATAAGTATTGTTAGTGGCCCTGGTCTGGTCATTTCTGCGCCCCTCCAGGGTCTGCGTCCTGTGCCGGGGCACCGCAGGCACCGCCCTAGTTACGGCACTAGGTAGGGTACGTAGTTATGTAGGTAGGGTTTCAGGTAGATATTTGGGTAGGGTAGGTAGGCTAGGTAGGTAATTAGTGTTTAGGGGTATGAGGAACAGGGTGTAAAGTTCATCCCTCTTTATAAAAAGGAGGATCCTCCGACCAAACGGGTGTTGTCTGGCGGGCAACTGCCCAACGATTGATGTCGGGTTCTTGTATGTCCACCGCGCGGTAAATTCTAATTGCGCGATGCCGGATTTATGTGACGTCAGGTCTTTGATGCGTAGTTCCCATGTGGCGATGTAGATGCCGCTACAAGTGCTCCCGTGCGAAGCCCGGGCGGGCAGCTAGTACCTTCATAATGTCCCTCTCCCTCCTCTCAACGTAAGTTTTAATCTTTTCTCTGGTCTAAAACCTTCTTATTGTTAAAGGTGCACAAAAACCGGTTGAACTTTTTCGCCTTCTACCTTCCATCCTACCATCTTTTGGTGTTTACCATATTCGGAAGGGTTTTCAGGGCAGGAATGGCCAGTGTGTGTTTTAATATGAATTGATAAGTTTCTATGTCTACGAAAACTACGCTGACATATATCACATTTGAAAGTATTGTGTGATCGACTATGAATTCTTAAATAACCACGTGTAATAAGCCTGCACTCACATATATCACATTTGAAAGTTTTTTCACTAGTGTGTGTTTTAATATGTCTTTTTAAGTTAGAACGTGTACGAAAACTACACTGACATATATCACATTTCAAAGGTTTTTCACTAGTGTGTGTTTTAATATGTCTTTTTAAGTTAGAACGTGTACGAAAACTACACTGACATATATCACATTTCAAAGGTTTTTCACTAGTGTGTGTTTTAATATGAATTGTTAAATTACTACGTCTACGAAAACTACACTGACATATATCACATTTGAAAGGTTTTTCACTAGTGTGTGTTTTAATATGAATTGTTAAATTACTACGTCTACGAAAACTACACTGACATATATCACATTTGAAAGGTTTTTCATCAGTGTGTACTCGACTATGAATTCTTAAATAACCAAGTGAAAGAAACCTGCGCTGACATATATCACATTTGAAAAGTTTTTCAATGTGTGTACGAATATGAATTGCTAAACTGCCCTTATTACTAAAATTACGCTGACAAAAGTCATATATAAAGGATTTGTCACCAATGTGTCTCAGCGTATGGGTTTTACCAATTTGTGTACGAGAATGTTGTATAATTTTTTTTTGTGGATTAAAACTCTGCTGATCACATTTGTAAGGCTCTTTGAAATAAGTGCCAGGAAATTTCGAGTCCGATTTGTCTGTTCTCTTTTGCTCGGCTGTTATTGCATCTTCTAGATTTGTTCTTTGTGTGTCAAGTTTTGGTTTTCTCGCAACAGTTGCCCCTGTGATTATAAATCTGGTAAGTACAATGTGTGACTTAAAAGAAAATTAACAATTTGACATGCACACAAAATTACAGGAATCAAAATAAAAGCAGTTTGTATGATTCACACTAGGACCGAAACGAGGAATTTCTGCTTGAACATTGCTGCTTTAAAGTGCCGCTAGCGGCATTCTATCAGTATCAGTTAAAATGTACCGCAAGCGGCATTCAGGCATTCTATCACGGCAGGTTATAGAGTGCCGGTAGCGGCATTCTATCAGTATCAGATAAAGTACCGCAAGCGGCATTCAGGCATTCTATCAAGGCAGGTTATAGAGTGCCGCTAGCGGCATTCTATCAGTATCAGATAAAGTACTGCAAGCGGCATTCAGACATTCTATCACGGCAGGGTATAGTGCCGCTAGCGGCATTCTATCGCGCTAGCGGCATTCTATCGCGCTAGCGGCATTCTATCGCGCTAGCGGCATTCGCTATCGGATAAAGTGCTACAAGTGCAAAAACCGCTAGTTTCTTTCGGGATTTGTGTCTAAATTTGTTTCAAATCAATAATACGGCGTAGTCGACGGAGGCCCGCTCGGCGGGGCTCCTATTTCTGAATGATTAAAAAAAGATGGAGTTAAAGTGCCCCAAGTTCGCTAGGCTTATAGAAAAAATATCGACATATCGGAAATGTATCAAATCCTACTAATATTATAAACGCGAAAGTTTGTAAGTATGGATGGATGGATGGATGGATGGATGTGTGTTACTCTTTTACGTAACTACTGAATACACTTTGGATGAAATTTGGCAAACAGATAGTTTATAACCTGGATTACCACATAGGATACTATTTATCCCGATATTACCACGGGATCGAGACTTACGCGTGTGAAACCGCGGGGCGCAGCTAGTACGATATATTTCCAATAGCAACACTATTCGGGCTGTGCGCACATTCACAACAAAACATAGTGAAGTCTCTAGTTCCTCTCAAAAAATGTAAGAACATTGACAAAAAATAGAGATTTCAACATGTTTCTGAATTATTATTGAAGTGGTTTGGGTTACTCAGTCTTAGTACGTTTGGGCGTTTTTAAGTGTCATGCGGATTTGCTCCCGCACGCAGAATAAACCCGCATGCGTCCCGCGTGTGATTGTAGTATTAATTATTCGTGTCACCGGTTGCATCAGCGTCGGGGCACAGAAACAGCGAGGGGTAGCTAAAGCGTTATGCTCGTGAATGAGTGCTGCTAGTGGTGGCTAGTCGTCTTGCTGGCCACGGTTTTGTTATTGTTATCAGAAATGAACACTTTATTTATTGTAGGTACTATGATGTTCCTACTTTACAATTTGTGAGTTACAGTTTTGAGGATTAAATTTAACATTCCACATGTAAGCGGGTATGCCCTTTAGGTAACACTAACCACTTCTTATCAGTTGAACCATTGGCCTGTTTGTTAACCTATAGATTAACTAAATAATACTCACTTTCCGTTTCTCCGGTACTTAGTTTCATCTTAGATACTTCTTGATCTGCTTCCACTTCAATTTTAAACTCCATTAAAGGTATGTCATCTTCTGAATCTGATTCAGAATGGTGTGATCGTATATCTTCTACATCTAGACAGCTATTGTGTAAACTTTCCAGTTCTAGCTCTGCAAGTAAACAAAACAGTTACAACTATAACTCGTTTAATAAAATTAATATATGTTTTATTTCACAACATAATGTTGTTACCGTTGTTACCGCATTTAACGCTGCCAAAAATTTGAAGTAAGTAGTCCAAAACATGTTTTGATCAATATAAAATAAATAGATTTTATCTTTAATTTATTTGAAGATATTATTTATTGATAGTATTATTTTTGTTCTTAAAAACATACCGTCACTTTGATGTTCCTCATTTGGCACAATAATATCATCTAGTTCCTCGCAAACAGCTGGTAATTCTTCTTTGATAGCAATGCTATCTGTTTGACATACATCAACTATACTTATGTGCATTATTGGAGATTTAATAAGCCGACTGTAAAACTCAAAGTGGTGTTGGTTTAAAAGATTGTGCTGTAAAAAGATTATTATACAATTAAGAAAATATGTTGGTGATCAGTGTGATCAGTGATCACAGTCCTACAAGCAAAAACCTTTCATCATGATACTATTGTCACTCAAAAGACCCTCCACAAGTGAGGATACTTAGGTACGTCTAATGTACCCTGGAGAGTCGGCCATGACCTCACTGACCACTATACAAGCTGATATTGTATAGCTGGTGCCATCATGAGAGAGGACCATTTTCATACTGCAATATACAAGTTTCAAACAGAAGTTGTAACAGTATTATGCAGATTATTTACCATGTCATAATTGTAAACACCTATATTTGACAATAGCATACATATCAACACTCAATAGTACAGTTGGTTTGAAATCCAGACACAATAGGTATGAGCTTGAGACGGATTACTAAAGACGGATTAAATAGCTATTGAAGAATACTTCACCTCATAATCCTCATTCATCATGTGACTGAACAGCTCTTCTGCTGCCACACATTGTCTCAATAATCGGTAGCATTGCTTTAGTTTAGCGCAGCAGAAGAAACAAGCAAGAATCGGTCGACTGTCTTCAGTTACAAACTGCAACAAAAGTCTTACACTAATTTGTGAAAATCTTACTAATATACGGATGTTAAAAGACCCTTCACAAAGCCGTCATTCTGTACATCAAATTAAGTAACAATGCACAAAAATAATTGCAAAAATAAAAGTTGTTTAACTTTTAGTTTTGGTGTGAAAAATCTGTTAACGGTAGTGCGCAACACAACACACAAAACATTGTGTTTATGGGTGCATGCAACGGTTCAGGGTTCGTGGGGTGTATTTAAAATTAAGCTAAAAATAATTAAAATTTGCTATATTTAAAAAATGTCAGAAAAAGCTGGAACTTTGACCTTCAATATCTACGTAACCAGAAGGTTCCAAGGTATGATCCAGAACTAAAAAATGATCACAATGACGGGAACAACAAGTGACTTTCGGCTTCGTTTAGCGTCTGTTTACACCTGTTATACTAATGCAGTCAACGCCAACAGTTGGTAAGAGAGCATGAGCATTTATTAAGTAAGAGGGCATGAGCCCTTGCTCAAGGCAGATTGGCAACTAGGTCCAGCTTACCTCACGCTGTTTTTCTTCACCTATGTCAGTGATTTCTATTGTCCCCTGAGATCGAAAGATCATGCAGGTAGGTACTTAGAATAAATTTCACTTTTTTATCACATAAAAAATATCAACTTACTGGTATATCAGTCAGCTTCTCGTAAAGTTTATGCAAGTTTCTGTTGACCACTACATACATGCGGGCATTCTCCACTAAACATATCCTACACATTGGCAGCTTTTCCATCTTTTATGTGAAGTATCACTTAATTTTACGTAGTGAAGCAAACTCAAATATTACATAAAGTAAAACACTGTTGCCTTGCGTACAAGTAAGCCTCCCGGCTTATATATATTTATTTGCATATGCGAATTAAAGATAGTAAGCACTTTCGTTGTGGACCACGCTCAGAAGGCAGCAGCGGAGAGAGCTGAACTTATCTCTCGAAGTCCAGACAGTCCAGGTAATTCATAGGAATTCGTTTATTAGTAGCATAACACCATCTACTACATCGGTACATAATTCACGTTTATTTCGTTATTACTCAAAGGTAAATTCACAAAAAAACAGTAAACTCTGAAAAGTTACTTTGACAGCTGTCAGCTAATCAGCTTGACAATTGATATTGACAGATGCATTTTTTTTTTAATTACTTGCTACTAGGTCCTTTCAAGATAAGTGCTTTTTTTAAAATAATGAGTTGTTCGTTTTTTTTTTAACAGTTCAATACATATTCTTACTTTTAATAGAATCCATGGGCGCCGGCAGGTGATTCATGAGTAATTCTATAAATATTATATATCTGCCGCTCTACTGTCGATTGGCCTTTAAAAAGCGGATATCAATTTAAATTGTATTGTGTCTCGTTAGTGACGTTTGAAGGTAGTCACCAATCAAATTTTGAACAAGATATTACCTGACACTGACCTGCAATTTGCAAAAAAACGTAAGTTTGAATTTCGCGGGTAATCGCTTCGATCGAACATATGCGCTTAGCTATAGTACCTATAATGTACTCTGTGAGGATTTCCGTACAATGAGAGGTCAGCCTAAACTGGAAATGTATAGCTAGCCCGCTAGCCGTGTTTACCCAGGTTGACGTATTATGTGTCTCTTTTGTGGGCACAAATGGGTATAAAAAACACTATAAGGTAAGTATGAGGAATCAATCTTTAATTAATAATAATTTATTTATCCTTCCACTGGAATGCTATCATTATACATTATCATATTTCACAATAAATTAAGTAGGTAGGTACACGGATTGATATTTCCCTCGTCAACACATTTGACTTTAGACAATAAACATTTTTATGCTAAAATAGCATGTAAAATATATAACTAATACTTAATAATAAATAATAACTAATATATCTATTAACAAATGAACTAACCTAATATTATAAATGCGAAAGTGAGTTTGTTTGTTCGTTGGTACGCTTTCACGCTAAAATGGCTGAACGGATTTCGATGAAATTTGGCACATGGGTAGACCATGACCTGGAATAGAACATAGGATCATTGTTATCCCGATACTTCGCCGGTGAAACCGCGGGGCGCAGCTAGTACTTTATAAATCTCAATGCATAAAACAGAACTCTCGATGTTTTTGTTAAGTCGTAAAATCCGTGCAAAGTATATATTTATTTATTTATTTAAATCATAATTATAACACCTTTACAGAATCATCCAAGGCGATGTTATAAGTACACTGTTTACACAAATTAACAAAAATCACTTGTAAGCAGAATTACAAAGAATTATATAACTATCGAGTCATATAACAATTAATATAAACAAGACAAATCTTATAAGATGGGACCTCTTTCAATAATTTTTTGTGCCATTTTAATGAATTTCAGCAGGTTTTGCCCAAATATATCCTCGGATAACGTAATAACATTAATAATACGTGCCGCTCGAGACATAGGGGTAAACTTGAGTAGGTTAGTCCTAGCTACTGGCACGTCTAATAGAGCGGGGCGGCGGCGCGCACGCACACGTCTGGCGCACGCAACCGCAGCGCTGCCAGCACTTCCGGATGGTGCAGCAACCCTAGCAGTACGCGAACCACGTACTTGACCAGCGCGACGTCCCTTCTCACTGCCAGACTGGTGGACCCGACCATGCCCAAGACGAACAGACTCGGGTACATCAGGGGTTAAAAAGGATAAACACCGTACTGTTTACGGTAAAGAAACCTAGAAAATTTATTTTGTATTTTTTCTGACTATACAACGTGCCGCTATAATGGCGACAATAAAATAATTCGTAAATAGAAAAAAAAAAAATTATCAAACAAACTAAATAATAAAAACATAACGAACATTGAGATCACTCTGTGCAAGAGATTCATTCATAAAGCTACCTACCAGCTGGCTTACGTTCTATCGGTCCGATACCCTTTGATGCAGCAGCCGCGTAATTTCTTAGAAATTATGCCAAATTTCTAAGAAATTGCGCGGCATTCCTTCAATTCGCCTACTTATGATCCGTGACCCCGACAAATGACCTCTGAGCTACAGTTCTTTAAAGAACGCTTTACACTAAAACTACGCTGACATACATCACACTTATAAGGTTTTTCACCAGTGTGAATTCGAATATGCCTTGACAAATGACCCTTTAGATTAAAACTACGCTGACATACATCACACTTATAAGGTTTTTCCCCAGTGTGTATTCCAATATGAATTGACAAATTACCCTTGCGACTAAAACTTCGCTGACATACATCACACTTAAAAGGTTTTTCACCAGTGTGTACATGCATATGCCCTGATAAATGACGCTTTACACTAAAACTACGCTGACATACATCACACTTGTAAGGTTTTCCACCCGTGTGAATACTAATATGATTTGTTAAATAATACTTTGTACGATAACTACGCTGACATAAATCATCACACTTATAAGGTTTTTCACTCGTGTGTATACGAATATGTCTTGTTAAATAATCATTTCTACTAAAACTACGCTGACATACATCACACTTATAACGTTTTTCACCCGTGTGTATACGAATATGATTATTTAAAGTACCCTTTTCAGTAAAACTACTCTGACATACATTACACTTGTAAGGTTTTTCACCCGTGTGTATACGAATATGATTAGTTAAAGTACCCTTTACACTAAAACTACGCTGACATACATCACACTCATAAGGTTTTTCACCAGTGTGTACACGAAAATGTTTTGTTAAATTATTATTTTTACTAAAACTACGCTGACACACATCACACTTGTAAGGTTTTTTATCTATTTGTGTACTAGCATGTTGTTTAATCTTTTTTACTGGATTAAAGCTAAGCTGATCACATTTGTAAGGCTCTTTGAAATAAGTGACAGGTTTTGACGTAGGTTTTGGTATACGGATAACATTCGTGCCTGATTTTTCGTTTCTCGTTTGCTCGGCTGTCATTGTGGCTTCTACTTTAGGTCTTCGTGTGTCTAGTTTTAGTTTCTTCGCAACAGTCGCCGCTGTAATGATAAAATCTTTTAAGTACAATGTTGGAGAGAAAATTTACATGCGGATTGCATGAATCGCACTAGGACCGAAGAGGACGAATTTTTGGTGACATTTGATCACTAGAGACATGAAGTACAGAATTGCAATAAAATCGACATAATGTACTTTTCTAAACTGTTCCGATCAGACTCAAAGTTACCCTTACAGCTAACAGCTAGTTAGCTTACAGGGTTTGTTTAAACTTTGAATGCCTTTACGCAATTGCGTAACACATTTCCGTTTTGAATCCGCCTTAAATGTAGGAGATTCCACTAGAAATCACTTGCCATTATTATGAAGCCAACGAGAGACTCAGAAGTTATCGCAGGCGGGACAAAAAAAGTTCGACCATGTTTCAGGTTATTGGTTCGTCCCACCTGCAATTCCAAAATTCTACGGATTATAATGCTCGTTTTTCTCTTTTCAGCAGTGTTTTCGCAGTAGGGTTTTTTAGTTTTACAATGACTTTTTTATTTTTTTATCATTTCTCTCATTTCAATTTCATTTTCATTTCAAATTAATTTATTCATTTTGAAAGGTGGGACAACATATTTTTTTAAATAAATAAATGTTATTCTTTCTTTCTTGTAGGTAGGTAGGTACAAAGGTAGGTACGATAGGTACCTAGGTAGGTGCGCCGTAGATATGTACTTATTGCCACCCGTGTGAAGCTGGGTGAAGTCTTATAATAAAGCAGAAGAGTTTGTTTGTTTGATCGCGCTTATCTCTGGAACCACAAGTCAGATTTGAAACAAATATCAATATTTTGCATGTGATAGCCCAATTCTTGATTCAGGCTACTTAACATCACGCTACGACTCTTAGGAGCCGGACACAATAAAAAGAAAACGAAGTAATAGCGCGGGCGGACGATGCGATGCGACGCGGTGGGCCGAGGGCCAAAATTTCACGCGGACGAAGTCGTGGGCAGAAGTTAATCTTTAAGTAATACAATTAGTTAGTTCATTCTTTTATTTTATTTAAGTATACATATACATACCAACATTTAACTAAAAAATCTCGATGTTTTTGTTAAGCCGTAAAATCCGTGCGAAGTAGGAGTGGGTCGCTACTACTTTATATCAATGCATAAAACAAAGCGATGTTTTGTCAAGTCATTATAACTGTGCGAAGCAGGGGCGGAGGGTAACAGTCCACCAATACTTTATTTAGGTAGTTATTTAAAGTTTAGAAGTAATAGGAGCGATTAACAATGTGCCGTTTAAATGTTTTAAAAACGTTTGTCAGTAGTTTCAAATGTATGCTAAAGTTTCGAGCGTTTATCACATTTCAGCGATTTTAGCCAGAGTGTGTTCGAATACGAACCTTATCACTGAAACTACGCCGACATATTATAACAAACTTATAAGGTTTTCACCAGTGTGTATTACAATATAACTTTTCAAATTACAGAATTATATAAAACTACGTTCACATACATTTAAAAGGTTTTTCATAAGTGTGTATACGAGCATGTACAGATAAACAACCCTTTTGCCTGAAACTACTTTTAAGGTTTTTCACCCGTGTGTACACGAATATGTCTAGTTAAAGTACCCTTTTCACGAAAACTATGCTGACATATATCACACTTATAAGGTTTTTCCCCGGTGTGTATTCTAATATGACTTGACAAATAACTCTTGCAACTAAAACTTCGCTGACATATATCACACTTATAAGGTTTTTCACCAGTGTGTATACGAGCATGTACAGATAAACAACCCTTTTGCCTGAAACTACGTTGACATACATCACACTTATAAGGTTTTTCACCCGTGTGTACACGCATATGTTTTGTTAAAGTACCATTTTCACTAAAACTACGCTGACATACATCACACTTATAAGGTTTTTCACCATTGTGTACACGAATATGTTTTGTTAAATAATATTTTTTACTAAAACTACACTGACATACATCACACTTATAAGGTTTATCACCAGTGTGTACACGAATATGTTTTGTTAAATAATCATTTCTACTAAAACTACGCTGACATACATCACACTTATAAGGTTTTTCACCAGTGTGTACACGAATATGTTTTGTTAAATAATCATTTTTACTAAATCTACACTGACATACATCACACTTATAAGGTTTTTCACCAGTGTGTACACGAATATGTTTTGTGAAATAATCATTTCTACTAAAACTACGCTGACATACATCACACTTATAAGGTTTTTCACCAGTGTGTACACGAATATGTTTTGTTAAATAATAATTTCTACTAAAACTACGCTGACATACATCACACTTATAAGGTTTTTCGCCAATTTGTGTACTAGTATGTTGTTTTATCTTTTTTACTGGATTAAAGCTACGCTGATCACATTTGTAAGGCTCTTTGAAATAAGTGACAGGTTTGGACGTACGTTTTGGAGATATACGGATATTATTCGAGTCTGATTTTTCTTTTTTCGCTTGCTCGGCTGTCATTGCGTCTTCTAGTTTAGTTCTTCGTGTGTCTAGTTTTGGTTTCTTCGCAACGGTCGCCGCTATAATTACAAAATCCAATGTTATTATAAAATCTTAAGTACAATGGTGGAGAGAAAATTGACATGCACACGTGTCAAAATAATAGCGGATTGCATGAATCGCACTAGAACCGACGAGGATGAATTTTTGGTGACATTAAAATTGCATTTTGATACTACAGACATGAATTACAAAATTGTACTAATTTGGAACAGACCACAGGTCGACCTGTGGCCTGTTCCAAATTTGAACCTGTAACACATTTCCTTTTTTAATGCGAGTCTTGAATGTAGGAAATTCCACTCGCAATCGCTTGCCATAATCATGAAGCCATCGAGAGGCTCTTAGAAGTCATTTTATAAAAACTAAAAAACCCGACTGCAAAAACACATAACTAAAAACAGTAACAAGCATAGAATAACCCTCCTTTTTTGGCTTGCAGTCGGCTAAAAAGCAGCTCGACAGGTCCTACGTACTTATACCATACTAGCTTTTGCCCGCGGGTTTGCCCGTGGGGATGTCGCAAATTATCCCACGGGAATGTACTACCGGGATAAAAGTATCCTATGTCCCATAACCCACGTGGTCTGTCTAGGCGACCTAGGCGTAAGGCGTAAAAGTAACAGACATGAGACAGCCAGTAACTTTATATATTATATTAGTGATAGTTTATATTTATATTTTCAATGCTCAATGTCTTTATTGCTTTACCATAATGTGTACTTAGGAGGTAACTATATAATTTAGATCATTATGGACCCTGTAGGGCACAGCACAAGGGTAGGAGAGAGGATATTGTGGTGATAATGTGAATAGTATGGACAGCAGTATGAAACTGTCGGAAAGATAATGAAAAAATATTGTATATAGATTACTGAAAAACCTATGGCATATTGTATGGACGATAGAATCTAAGGCGAAAGCTTTGGGGTAGCCCGCGAAATTCAAATTTTCTTACGTTTTTTGCTATTTGCAGGTCAGTATCAAGTTTTATGTTGATCTAAATTATGATTCGCAGTTGTATCAAATATTTATTTATAAGTAGACTCATAATCATAAAAATCATCAATACAATTTTATTCTCCTGGAGTTAATCCTATTGAATGACTAGTTAATGAAATCATGAAATTTGAGGAAAAATCTAACAGGAGTTGTATTTCTGTATATATTAGGTCTTTACCTATGAAATTGCCGTTCTGCAGTACTGGCCATTTCAAATCAAAATAATTTTTGTTTGGCTAAGAATTCTAATTTCAAATTAATTTTATTTTAAAAACATGGATTTTTTTTTCCAAAGTAGTCATTTCTTTATTGATTAGTGTTACATTTTCATCGCATTTCAATCTTTTTCGTCATCATGGATACGTTAAAAATTCGAGTAATTATGGAATATGAGTACCGTCGTGGCAGCAACGCGGCACAAGCGGCACGCAACATCAACGACGTTTACGGAGCTAACACTACAAACCAACGCACCACCTGTTATTGGTTTGCTGGCTTCCGTTCTGGAAATTTCGACCTGAAAAATGAACCTCGCGGTCGTCCGAAGACTTTGGTCGACAATGACGAATTAAAGGCGATTGTGGAAGCTGATGATACACAATCTACGGCTGAATTAGCAGCAGCTTTCGACGTTAGCGTCAAAACAATATTGGTCCATTTGCGTCAAATTGGCAAGGTAAAAAAGCTTGACAAATGGGTGCCCCACGAACTCAATGATCGCCAGCGCGAAGTACGCGTCGAGACGTGCCTTGCACTGCTCAACAGACACACAAATGAAGGAATTTTGAACCGCATTGTTACCTGCGATGAAAAATGGATTCTGTTTGATAACCGCAAGCGCTCAGCAAGTTGGTTAGATCCTGGTTCAGCACCTAAACAATGCCCTAAACGAAAACTTACCCCTAGAAAAGTGATGGTCACTGTTTGGTGGTCTAGCGCCGGTGTGATTCATCACAGCTTCTTACCAAACGGGGTGAGCATTACTGCAGATGTGTACTGTGAAGAACTGAACACAATGATGGAGAAGCTGGCGCATCTCCAACCAGCATTGGTCAATCGCTCGTCTCCGCTGCTCCTGCACGACAACGCGCGACCTCATACTGCACAGCAGACGGTCTCCAAGTTGCAAGAACTGGGGTTGGAAGCTCTCCGTCATCCGCCCTACTCACCAGACCTTGCGCCTACAGACTACTACTTTTTCCAGAATTTGGATAACTTCTTGGCGGGAAAAAAATTCAATACCCGAGAGGCAGTACAAAATGCCTTTGAAGAATTTGTTGCCTCCCGTCCAGCTGATTTCTTTAAGAAGGGCATCAATAAACTGCCACTGCGATGGCAAAGATGCATTGATTGCATGGGTGATTACTTCGATTAATACAAATAAAAAATTCATGAAAAAAATTCGTTTAAATTTTTTCATACAAAACGGCAATTTCATAGGTAAAGACCTATTATAATTATACAGGGTGTGGCGTAAATAATGGATAACCCTGAAACTGTCGATTGGCCAGATTATCATCTATCATTTACCCCACTTATATCGCCATATATATATATGCCCATGGATGACTAAATTATTGATATTTTTGATATCATATAAAACAAAGTCGGGTTTGTTCAAGCACTTATAACTCGAGAACTGCTGGACCGATTTTGATGATCTTTGGTTATTCTGCTTCTGGGAGCCAACTCCCAGAAGCAGAATAACTATTAAAAGATAGGAAAAATTCACGAAAAAAAAAAATGAAGTACATACAATATTATGCATATGGCGATAATAATATAAGTGGGGTAAATGATAGATGATAATCTGGCCACTGTTGACTACGGAACCCTAAAAATGGTTGGATAGGTTTCCCATACAAACTTTTATCCCCAACTAGGTTTGTTTTTGAAAAAAAAGGTAGCCTATGTCCTTCCCCGAGATGCCATCTATCTCCTTGCCAAATTTTATCGAAATCCGTTCAGTGGTATTGGCGTGGAAAGCTAACATACAGAGTTACTTTCCAATTTATAATATTTAGTATGGAAGTATGGATTATATGTGTTCAATTCTAAATGTGCTAAATACTCCAAAGATCTAAATTCGGCGAACGTCGTTCTTCTACGGAAACTCTTAACACCACGATTCAGAAAATGACATTTAAATGAACAACGCCATCTATCGTGCACGAAGTAATACTGTCAAAATATATGGGAAAACGTTGGAACACTGTAAGCTAACTAAGCTATGTAGAAAAGTCCAAAAGTATAAAATTCAAGGGAAGGGACCATTATTATTTATCAATGTATATAAATGACTTTCCAAAATCTATTAAGCATCCTATGACTCTTTTCGCAGACGATAGCACAATCACAGAAAGAGCACAGAAGCACAGCACAGAAGCACAGCACAGAAGAAGCATGTAATAATGATTTGGCTTCTGTGTACAGGGTGGCCGGAACATTGACGTCCAAATTCAGGTCCCTCGTATCGTGGAGTATCCGAATCAGCCCCATTATTGTTCCGCGATTTTTTATAGCTTTCGAGTTACGATTTTTTTTCAGTTTTTTTGAGAATCCACCTCGCTCTCTTTGAAGGCCGATTTTGGCCAGTGGCCCAATGAAGTACTACTTTTTTTATTTTATTATGAAAGCTGAGAGTCTGTCACATTCTTGTAGCCTTCATATGAACTATGAAGTCACCTATTTAGATTTTCAATTTGAAGATGAAAATTAGAGTCATAATTTACCGAACGTACATTTTTCACTTAAGACCACCTTTTCATAACTTTCATCACAGTTACGAAGCTGATTATTTTATGCATAAAAGCACAACTCATGAAGATTCAATTGCAAAAAAAAATGTTCGACAAAATCTTCTACTTTTTTTTTAGATTATTTTTAAATTGGTCAGGTTGAAAATTCTCAAAAAAACTGAAAAAAATGCGTAACTCGAAAGCTATAAAAAATCGCGGAACATACATGGGGGTGATTCGGATACCCCACGATACGAGGGACCTGAATTTTATTTTTGTTCGTCAATGTCCCGGCCGCCCTGTATATAGCAATGTACGCCCTTTAGGTAACACTTCCTATCAGTTGAACCATTAGCCTGTTTGTTAACCTATAGATTAACTAAATAATACTCACTTTTCATCTCACTGGCTCTTCGTTTATTATTAGATACTTCTTGATCTGCTTCCACTTCAATTTTAAACTCCATTAAAGGTATGTCATCTTCTGAATCTGATTCAGAATGGTGTGATCGTATATCTTCTACATATAGACAGCTATTGTGTAAACTTTCCAGTTCTAGCTCTGCAAGTAAACAAACAGTTACAACTATAACTTGTTTAATAAAATTATTATTTCGATCGATAGTATTATTTTTGTTCTTAAAAACATACCGTCAGTTTGATGTTCCTCATTTGGCACAATAATATCATCTAGTCCCTCACAAACAGCTGGTGATTTTTCTTTGATAGCAATGTCCTCTGTTTGACATTCATCAACTATACTTATGTTCTCTGTTGGAGATTTAATACATAGATTATGAGTTTTATTATATTTATTATAAGATATTATAATTTATTTTTTAAACATACCGTCACTTTGATGTTCCTCATTTGGCACAATAATATCATCTAGTCCCTCACGAACAGCTGGTAATTCTTCTTTGATATCAATGTCCTCTGTTTGACATTCATCAACTATACTTATGTTCTCTGTTGGAGATTTAATACATAGATTATGTGTTTAATTTATTATAAGATATAATTTTTGTTGAAAAACATACCGTCACTTTGATGTTCCTCATTTGGCACAATAATATCATCTAGTCCCTCACAAACAGCTGGTAAATCTTCTTTGATAGCAATGCCATCTGTTTGACATTCATCAACTATACTTATGTTCTCTGTTGGAGATTTAATACATAGCTTTGATACATAGATTATGTGTTTAATTTATTATAAGATATAATTTTTGTTGAAAAACATACCATCACTTTGATGTTCCTCATTTGGCACAATAATATCATCTAGTCCCTCACAAACAGCTGGTAATTCTTCTTTGATAGCAATGCTTTCTGTTTGACATTCATCAACTATACTTATGTGCATTATTGGAGATTTAATAAGCCGACTGTAAAACTCAAAGTGGTGTTGGTTTAAAAGATTGTGCTGTAAAAAGATGATTATACTATAAATAAAATATGCTGGTGATCACAGTCCTACAAGCAAAAATCTTTTATCATGATACTAAAGTCATTCAAAAGAGCCTCCACAAATGAGCATACTTAGGTAGGTCTAATGTACCCTGGAGAGTCGGCCATGACCTCACTGACCACTGTACAAGCTATTATTGTATAGCTGGCTCCATCATGAGAGAGGACCATTTTCATACTGCAATATACAAGTTTCAAACAGAAGTTGTAACAGTATTATGCGGATTATTTAACATGTCATAATTGTAAACACCTACGTTTGACAATAGCATACATATCAACACTCGATGGTACAGTTGGTTTGAAATCCAGACACAATAGGTATGAGCTTGAGACGGATTACTAAAGACGGATTAAATAGCCATTGAAGAATACTTCACCTCATAATCCTCATTCATCATGTGACTGAACAGCTCTTCTGCTGCCACACATTGTCTCAGTAATCGGTAGCATTGCTTTAGTTTAGTGCAGCAGAAGAAACAAGCAAGAATCGGTCGACTGTCTTCAGTTACAAACTGCAACAAAAGTCTTACACTAATTTGTGAAAATCTTACTAATATACGGATGTTAAAAGACCCTTTACGAAGCCGTGATTCTGTACATCAAATTAAGTAACAATGCACAAAAATAATTGCAGGGTAACAACTTTTAGTTTTGTGAAAATCACTGTTTCCAGTAGTGCTCAATGTAACGCACGCAAAACATTGTGTTTATGAATGCATGCAACAGTTGTGGGAGTATTTAAAAATTAATTTATAACATTTAAAACTTGCTGTCTTTAAAAAACGTCAGAAAAAGCTGGAACCTTCAATATCTACGTAACCAGAAGGTTCCCAGGTGTGGTCTAAAACTAAAAAATTATCAGAATGATGGGAATAACAAGTGACTTTCAGCTTCGTTTAGCGTCTGTTAACACCCGTAATACTAATGTAGTCCAAGCCAACAGTTTGTGAGAGGGCATGAGCATCGATCACCACCCTCGTTCAAGGCAGATTGCCAACTGTATAGGTCCAGCTTACCTCACTGTTTTTCTTCACCTATGTCAGTGATTTCCATTTTCCCCTGAGACCGAAAGATCATGCTGGTAGGTATTTAGTATAAATCTCTCTTTTTATCACATTAAAAATATCAACTTACTGGAATATCAGTCAGCTTCTCATATAGTTTATGCAAGTTTCTGTTGACCACTACATACATGCGGACATTCTCCGCTAAACATATCCTACACATTGGCAGCTTTTCCATCTTTTAACTGAAGTAGTATCACTTTTTTATATTACATAATCTAAAACACTTGCTTTGCGTACAAATAATCCTCCCGGCGTGTATATTTATAATACGAGTACTTGGAAAGAATATTTGCGAATTAAAGTTAGTAAGCACTTTATTTGTGGACCACGGTAAGAAGGCAGGCCGGAGAGAGCTGAACTTATCTCTCGTAGGTAGTCCAGACAGTCCAGGTGATTCATAGGAATAATTCGTTTATTAGTCACATATCACCATCTACTACATCGGTACCTAATTCACGTTTATTTCGATAATAATCAATAATAAAGCACAGAAAAACAGTAAACACAGAAAAGTTACTTTGACAGCTGTCAGCTAATCAGCTTGACAATTGTCATTGACTGATGCATTTTTTTGGGATTTTTAATTACTTGCTACTAGGTCCTTACAAGCCAAGTGTTTTTTTTAAATAATGGATTGTTCGTTTTTTTGTAACAGTTTAATACATATTCCTACTTTTAATAGAATCCATGGGCGCCGGCAGGTGATTCTAATGAGTAATTCTATAAATATATGTATCTGCCGCTCTACAGTCGATTGGCCTTTAAAAGGCGGATATATATTAATTTAAATTCTATTGCGTCTCGTTAGTGACAGTTGAAGGTAGTCACCAATGATATTTTGAACAAGTTAAAACCTGTCAAATTGCAAACCTGTCAATTTTGAATTTCGCGGGTAATCGCTTTGATCGAACACAAGCGCTTAGCTATAGTGCCTATAATGTACTCTGTGAGGATTTCGGTACAATGAGAGGTCAGCCTAAACTGGTAATGTATAGCTAGCTGTGTGTACCCAGGATGACGTATTATATGTTATGACTTTATGAGGCCAAAGGGTATAAAAACACTAATAAGTATGAGGAATCAATCTTTAATTAATAATTATTTATTTATCCCTCCACTGGAATGCCATCAGTATACATCGACAGAGTTTGGGGGTTCAATACCCCCCAAGAAATGTAAGAAACCAGCATCTCAATCCAAAGATCGACCTTAAGGTACTCTAATACAGATTGTAATCTACATATTTCGCCTATACGGACTTTATAATCTACAAAGCAGTAAGAGTACGCTTACCTACATACTGTATTTTTATGGACCCTGTATTAAATGAAAAAATTTCGAGCTCGCTTCGCTCGCTCTTGCATCTTACATTCTTTTAATTTTCTAACTTTTCTGTATAAGTCGAAAAACTTATAGTTCTATACTCCATTTGAAATAGGATTAGACGTATAGATAAGCCTTTTTTACATTCCGTTCAATCGATTTTGAATTCTTTTGCGTTGGTGGCATGACAAATGGCAGCCGCAGTAGATAGTTGGTATTGTGTAACTTTTTTTGCTTGCTATCCTTATGCCTACGGTACAGAAGCCAAAATCGGTTGAACGGACTGTAAAAGGGTTTGTTTTAATGTCTAATCTTTTTTCAAATGGGATCTGTATGAACGGTCAAAGGGATGCAAAAAATTTCGAGCTCGCTTCGCTCGCTCTTGCATCATATAGGTACCTACATAATAATATTCTCCATAGCAGCCCTAATATGCAAAACATTATTGCAAAGTGGTGGGAAAAGAGAAACACGGTTTTATTAAAATTGATAATAACTAAGCTCTTCACCAATTTGAATTTTAACTTAGAATGTCTAAAAATGTCGTAAAATATTTTTATTTAATGATTTCGCGCAAAAAAAGACCAAAAAATGCTGTTTTAAAAATAACAATAATACTCTTTTTTATAAAACTACTTTTAATTTACCATCTCTGAAACCAGAACAACTTTTTTCATTTTTTTCAAAAATTGTAGCAAGCCCCCCCCAAAATAAATTCCTGGCTACGGCCCTGATACATTATCATATTTCACAATAAAATAAGCACACGGATTGATATTTCTCCCGTCTACACATTTGACTTTAGACAATAAACATTTATATGCAAAAATAGCAAGTAAAATATGTAGGTAACTAATAATAATTAATAACTAATAGGGAGCGCCTCCGCTGCAGGCGCTCCAAAAAATAACGCCATTGGGAACTAGCAGTGACATTACTGCCGGCAGCCGAGATTAAAAACATCGGCAGTAATGTCACCGCCGCGCCGGCTCCCTTAATGGATACCGGCGGCGCGGCGTTTATAGAAACTCTTCCAGTATTCAGAAGCCCAACTAACTAAACTAACTTTATACTTAAATCTCAATGCATAAAAAACTTTTTACAAAAAAAATAACCGACTTCCAAAAGAAACACTCAAAACTGAAAAGTAACTTTTCACCTCAGCACCTCAAACAAGCAGGTTTTGCTGTCTACAGACAGTGTGCAAAATTCAATTTTGGTGCGAGCGTGAGACAAAGTGCCTTTTTAATTATTATTTTTCTAAATTCCTAGAACATGTCGTGGGTCTACTCACAAAATTCGAAATATTTGAATTTCACTTTGTTCTGTCACTTTTACTTCGATACGAAAAAAGCGAGAGATAGAAACAAGTCGATTCGAAGTTCGATTTTAGGCCCAAAAAAACTTTTTAAAGTGAAAAATAAAAACATTTTACAAAAAAAAAACAACCGACTTCCAAAAAGAACACAAATAAAGTGATAAATTACTTTAATTTCGGAAGTCGGTTGTAAAAAGTTTTTATGTTTCACTTTTTAGTTGTGGTACCTACCCGACACAAATCCGCATAGCACTACCTGCTATGTAAATAACAGTGAAGGAGTCAAACAGGATATCGTCTAGATAAACTAAGTGGGAAAAATACGTAATATTGAAGCTAACTCAAAAATTTCGCAAGCAACCACCTCGGAAGCATGACCTACCAAACAAAAAAAGAATCATCAAAATCGATTCATAATTGGCGGAGTAATCGCGTAAAAAAGATACAAAAAAAAAAAAAAAAACATACAGACGAATTGAGAACCTCCTCCTTTTTGAAGAAGTCGGTTAAAAAGAAACAAACAATTAAACGTTCGGATACACATACAGGTTTTAAATGTAATAAGTAATTTAACTTTATTTTTATTTTGTTCGTTTTGTGGTTTGTTTACAATGAGGTTTACGTTTACCATGTTGTATTTTTACCTTTAGGCATTAATATGGGTTTAAATATGAAATTGCCGTTTAAACGTACTGGCCACTTTGAATTAAAATTAAACTTAAATCACGGTGTGAGATTCCAGAGTGAAACTTTTTTCACAAGATTCGATTTTTGTTTTTGCATTCAGCTTATAACAGGAAAGACAACTACAGTACGACACAACTTAGATGTAGCATAAATGTGAAAATTTGCATTCATTAATTTCAATTTTACGGATGTATTTGGTTATATAACTTTACAAGTTATTGCGTTTGCGTAAATGATAAATGATTTATTTCTGTAAGTAGGTTTGTACAAACACTTTTACACGTCAAACACATTTTTAAAACTAGATGAGGTCGGCGTTTCCTATCTGACTACTCTGAGAAGAAAGGCCGAAACAAACTCAGAGGTCACAGTCTCTTTTAAAGTCCAGACATAATCTTGGTCAGATCATGTGAAGACCATGTAGATTGGTGTCTGAAATGGTCTTTTGAGGAAAGAACCACACAGATTGAGTGGACCTGTCCAGTCAGTGCACGCATTTGTCAGTGATCGTGCAGCTCAACTCAGAATTTAAGAAGCTCAACGATTTGACGAACAATACCAAAAACAGGACATTTGGATAGGCCGCATAAATTACTCAAACTGCCAGACCATGATTAATTAAAACTAAGGAAAAATAAATAATAAAAAGAAAAGAATGATCCACATAGTCTTCACATTCACAATAATTAAAATAATATAATACTTTACAAAGTAAATAATTCATGTCCTTGATGGTATACATAAAATGTCAATGTGAATATAAAATCCAGACATAATCTTGGTCAGATCATTTGAGCACCATGTAGATTTGTCTGAGATGGTCTTTTGAGGAAAGAACCATACAGATTTGAGTGGACCTGTCCAGTCAGTGCACGCATTTGTCAGTCATCGTGTAGCTCAACTCAGAACTTAAGGAGCTCAACGACTCGACGAACAATACCAAGGATAGGACATTTGGGTAGGCCGCCTGTAGTACTCAAACTGCCAGATAAATAAAATATATAATTCACATAGTCCTCAAATTCACAATAATTAAAATAATAATAATATTATACTTCACAAAGTAAATATTCATGTCACTATATATGTATATAATAAAATACAAAGTTATCAAAAATAACAAAATTCAATAAGTAAATTAAAAAAAAAAATTGGAGCAGCTCAATCCCAAGCCTCTTTGTCCTCAATGTAATCTTTAGTGGTATAAAACGCTTTTTGGCACAACTTACTTTTAATAAATGTTTTGAATTTATTAAGGCTAAGATCTTGTACGTGGCTTGGAAGCTTATTGTAAAAGCGTATACATTGACATCTGAACGAGCCACCTATTTTCTTGAGCCTAGTTGTAGGTACAACAAATTTGTCTTTGTTCCTAATATTAATATTATGGATATCACTGTATTTTTTAAACAATTTTATATTTTTATGGGCATATAAAAGATTTTCAAAAATATACTGAGAAGGCACTGTCATTATATTTATCTCCTTAAATTTCTCTCTGAGAGAGTGTCTCGGACTTAATTTATAAATTGATCGAAAAGCTCTTTTTTGCAAAACAAAGATAGTCTGAATGTCGGCGGCATTTCCCCACAATAGAATACCGTACGACATTACAATATGAAAATAGCTAAAGTACACTAAACGGGCTGTCTCTATGTCAGTTAAATTACGAATTTTTCTAACAGCATATGCCGCGGAGCTTAGTTTTTTTGACAATTTATCTATATGTGGGCCCCACTGAAGCTTAGCATCTAAAGTTAAGCCTAAGAATATTGTGCTATCTTCAGGATTCAATTCTTCGCCCTTTATCAACACATTAGTTTTCACCTGCCTAACGTGAGGTAGCGTAGACTTAATGCATTTGGTTTTTTTTTCATTAAGGAGTAAATTGTTAACATTAAACCAGTGAACTACTTTTGAGATCGCGCTATTTACATCGTCAGTAACCAGCTGCTGACGTTTAAGTTTAAACAAAAGTGAAGTGTCATCCGCAAACAACACTATTTCATGATTATCCTTTATGAGGTAAGGCAAGTCATTAATATAAATAAGAAACAAGAAAGGACCAAGAATCGAGCCCTGTGGGACCCCCATTGTTACTATAGATCCGGGAGATCTTTTCCCATTAACGTCAACGCTCTGAATCCTATTACTCAAGTATGAAGTAAGAAGATCCAGAGCGGTGTTCCGGATTCCGTAGTGGCGGAGTTTCCTGATTAACGTTTCATGAACAACGCAATCGAATGCCTTAGACAAGTCACAAAAGATGCCCAAGGCGTCGCATTTATCTTCCCATGCATTATAAATATGTCCTAAAAGATTATTTTCACCTAAAGCAGTAATAAAGATTGCTGACTTGATTTTGAAGGCGCATTAGAATTTTGCCGATGCTACATGTGAGTTGTGTCGTACCTGCCCGCCCCGGCTTCGCACGGGTAGCACTAAGTACTTATCTACGGCGCACTTACCCTACCTACCTACCTACCTTACATTTTTAAACCTTTGATATCTTTCGAATAGAATGTCCGAATTGAATAATTCTAAAAGTTATATATAGGTATTGAAGGCAGTCTTAAACATGAAGTAATTTATTTTGATAAGGATTAATACCAAGATACAAATAAAGAGCCTTTTCTAGCGGCGTCATTTCAATTAAATTTTCAAAATAAAATAACTCTTATTGTGGCATAACTATACTAGTTAGACATGTGCTGTCGCGACACTTTTTGTAAATAAGAATGTGTTCTGCAAATTCGTAGTACATTATTTTATTCTATCCTCAATAGTTTTCGCAGCGCACGCGATGTAAAGAATATTTTAGCTTTTTTGCACCTTGGGTTACATTATTGGAGTTTTAGTAAGGATCCCTAATCTTTTCTAGCAATAAATATAGCCTATGTTACTCAAGGTGAATGTAGCTTTCTAATAGTGAAAGAATTTTTGAAATCGGCGTAGTAGTTTTTGAGTTTATTCGTTACAAACATACACACAAAAATACATAAATACAAATCTTTCCTCTTTATAATATTAGTGTAGATTAGAGTCATTTTTGAATACGAGTTCCGACGTGAAACTAACGCAGCGGAAACAGCTCGCAATATCAATGTTGTGTTTGGAGAGGATACGGCTAATGAACGCACCATGCGTTTTTGCTTTATTCGCTTTAATGGAAACTTCGATTTGAAGAATGAACCCCGAGAAAGACCAGCTTCTAAGGTAAATAACGATGAATTAGATGCGATGGTAGAAGCCGCACCATATCAAACTACCAAGAAACTAGCGACACAGTTTGTTGTTAGCTTAAGCATATCCAAAATAATGACCAATTTGCATCAATCGGTGAGACAAAAAGCTTGCAAAATAGGTGCCTCATGATTTGACTAATCTGCAGAGAGAACCGCGTGATGAAGCTTGCCTTACCTACCTTGTTGAACCTGTAGAAATGAAGGAGTTTCAATACAAAATGCCTTCACTCAGTTTGTTGAGTCCAGGTCCCCAGAGTTCTACCGCAAAGGCATGAATGACTTTCCCAGGAGATGGCAGAAATGGACAATGGGGAAAATACTTTGATTAAATAAATATATTTTATCTCAGAAAAAAAATGGTTTCTGTTGTTCAGTACAAAACGGCAAATTCATATTTAAACCCCTAATAATAATATGTTCCCCTAATATGTTCTAATATCTCATATTATGTTCTCGCTGCTGAGGTGAAAAGTTGTATGTGTTACACGAGACCAAAGTTATTTGCATCTCGTGCCTTTGAATCCCTCGCTGTGCTCAGGATTCTAACCTAGAATCAACACTCGCACCAAAAAACAACTTTGCTCTCTTGTTGCACAAATAACTATTAATTTCGGAAGTCGGTGGCAAAAACGAAAATTGAAAAGCACTGACTTCCGAAATTAAAGATTTTATTTTTCACTTTTTAGTTGCGGTACCTACCCCACACAAATTCGAATACCACTAGCTGATATAAATAACAGTGAAGGAGTAAATGAATTCATCGTCTAGATAAACTAACTGGGTAAAATACGTAATATTGAAGCTAACTCAAAAACTACGCAAGCAAAGTTAATCAAATTAATATGGGACCACCTCGGAAGCATGACCTACCATACAAAAAACCAAAATCGATTCATAATTGGCGGAGTAAACGAGTAACAAACATTAAAAAAAAAAAAAAAAAAACGTACAGACAAATTAAGAACCTCCTCCTTTTTGTAGAAGTCGGTTAAAAACAGAGAAATCTCGATGTTTTGTCCAGTCCTAAAATCAGTGCGAAGTAGGAGCGCAGATTAAAATATATGAAAATCAGTAAGTTTTAATTATTACTCCAGTTAATAAACAAGTTAATACGCTAGTACTTTAAATATCAATGCATAAAATAAAGCGATGTTTTCTCAAGTCATAATAATTAATAACCGTGCAAAGCAGGGACAGGTCGCTACGTAGCGTTGCCGGGAAGTAACATTCCGCCAATACCTACTTTATTTAGGTACTTATTTAAAGTTTAGAAGTAATAGGAGCGATTAACAATGTACCGTTTAAATGTTTTAAAAACGTTTGTCAGTAGTTTCAAATGTATGCTAAAGTTTCGTGCGTTTATCACATTTCAGCTTAGAGTATATATCGACGGTTAAAAGGTAATAGGGATAAGCAACAAAAACCGAATTGTTCAGGAGAGCAGTTTAAAGTTTGAAATTGTATAAAAATTGACATAACTTTTTTATTTATTGTCATATTGTGAAACTGGAAACAGCTCTAGATTAAAAAAAAAATTAAGGCATTAATTAGCACTTTTATTTATTTGATTCGACGTTGTTTTATGTGGTTTTATGTCGCTTAGATCAATTGATCTTATTTTCCTTATGAGGTAATTAGGCATAAGTTACATCTACACAAAAAAAAACGAAGAGTATAGAAGACTTAGCTACATTTGATATCCTCATGCCAAGAGGTAATAGGGAATATGTCACATGACTGTCGAATAATTTAAATGGGTAAAGAAGGATAAGTGACGATTCATATTATTATGCTATAAGGTAATGGAACATAAGAAACAGTGCTTAGCAAAAACATCTTCAGGGTGTTAGACATTAGCGACACTATAAGTGGATTGGAAAAAAGGTAACATGATACTTCCACACATCATGATTTCAATATCAAGAGGAAAACGAGAACATCCAACATAAGGCATTATTTGGCCAAATGGTAACGAGGATTAAATGTCAGTTTTTAAAATAATAGAATCACAACCAACATGATTCTCCTTTAAAATAAGAGTTAACATAGCTGGTCTCCAGATATTAGGCAGGTACTTTTCAGACGAAAAGTACTAGAGTAGGATTTAGGTAGTAAGCTAATGATAATGTAGGCTTTAAAGCCTTATTTGTTTAAATGTCCTTATAGTTAACATAGCTCAAAAGATTAGGGATATAGCTGTGGTTTAATTAGGTTAGGCCTACGATATGTCAGGTAAAATTTGTTCACACATGCCAAATTACTAGATTACTTACCTACATTAGGTACTATTTTACATTATAATCTAACCAAATCGTTGGTGATTACATGAAATTAAAAATTCGTTTTTTCAATAATTATTTATTAAGCAAATACACAGTTATAAATAAATGCTATTACGTAAATAAGATAAATTTATTTGTCAAAAAAACATTTCCTACACATGTTTTTTTGACAAATAAATTTATCTTATCTTATATAAAAGACCAAGTAGTTGTCACAACGTGTGTGTTAACAAAAATAAATAAAATTTCACATTAGACGATAACGGTAACGGCACGGTATCGGCCAGATACCGTGGGACTACTAGTTTCATACAATCAATACAACATTGCATTATTATTGAGGATAGCTTGATAAAAATAAGTAATGGAATATAAAATACGGATTTATTTTAATAATATCAGAATGTTGACCAATTAATATTTATTAGGTACTAGCTGTCCTCCGCGGTTTCACCCGCATTTTTTATTACTGCTCCGCTCCCGTAAGTCATAGCAAGATGTAATATAGCCTATATTACCCGGGGGTAGTGTAGTACCCCCAGGGATTTTATTTTAACAAACAAAAAAACAAAATCAAAATCGATTCATCCGTTCGGGAGTTACGATGCCAAAGACAGACACACATACACAAACACGTCAAACTTTAACAATTCGTCGTTTTTGCGTCGGGGGTTAAAAACAATCACAAAGTTCTCATTTGACGTGCGGCATGCATGAGTTGACACACTCGAATCCGACTTTTAGTTCCAGAGTTTACCCCGTTTAAGCAAACAAAAAAACAAACTCGTCAGCTTTATAATATTAGTATAGATATCATGTCATATACCGAAATGGGAACGATATCGGCCCGATACCGTGCCGTTACCGTTATCGTCTAATGTGAAAGCGCCCAATGGGTGTTTATAATATTACGTTTTGTTTAGACCTACTAAACTATACCTACCGTTGAAGTTCACAAACAAAACTATAAAACAATTAAAATTAACCTTATCAAATTCGAAGAGAAGGCTTTTGCGACATTTCTTCTGATTTCGTATACCCGATGTTTTTAAAGCCATTTCCAGAATGTCTCTTTTTCGATCTTTTCTTTCCATTTTAACCTAAAACGATCCATTCAAAATAATAAACATCGTTATAATTATGTACATACTCAGTTAGTAATCAATCACAACCATTCACTACCAAACAGCATAGAGAAATAGGTAATAATAACATACCGTTGACAGGAACTTCCGCGCACTTTTTTCAAAAATTAAACGAACATGCTCTCGCCGTCACTGCACGCGGTCGACTGATTTTGGAATAAGCGACAAGTTAAATAGCTACCTGAGTACAAAAACGGGATACAAATTGGCGTAAGCACCATTTCGTAAACCACCATTGTAAAGTAATACGGCGTAAGCGGCAAAGTTATATTAAAATAGTAAATGGTAATAAGGTATAACAGACATTTCAATATCAAATTTGATTTTAGTAATTGTGTATAAGCGACAAATGTATTGTTAGCTTGTACATGGTAGTAAGGTATAACCGACAGTTCAATATCAAATTACATTTAAGTAATTGCGTATAAGCGACAACTGTATTGTAAACTTGTAAATGGTAGTAAGGTATAACCGACGCTTAATGTTTATGGCGACAAAGGTAAAGAGACATAAGTGCCAGCTTTCAAAATAGGTGCTAATTGTAAAGAGGCGTAAGCACCCGGAATCCCTACGCCAGTAAGAAGTAAAAATACATTACCGACTATAAACCAAAAGTGATGCTATTTTTACAGGGGTACAAGCGCCTTAAGGGTAAAAAAGGCCTAAAATTCTGTTGGTTACACCGAAATGACACTTCGAAAACGCAGTTTTTTGCTTGGGCATAAGTGACAAAAAAGTCATTGTAGAGCCGTGGGAGTAAGCGGATTCGATAGAGCGAATTTTTTTAAGTAGGATGGCATTCATAACTCATTTCCGACCAAAATGTCGCTTATGCCCTATTACCTTTTAACCGTCGATATGTTATGGACCAAGTGATAAATACGGGCATTTTTCATAATGCCCGCGCATTATGAATAATCACAAGCTACTTAGGGCAAAATAATAAATTATAATTTGAACTTCCTTATTTATCACATTGCCTCGTCATTATAAATATTGCCCTGTGGTCTTTGGGCAATCTGATAATACACAGGTATTTTGCACGGGGTGTGCATGCTTTGCCGTCACATGGGCATGCAAATCTTATCCTACTATCCTACTAATCCTACTATCCTAATTCCTACTAATATTATAAATGTGAAAGTTTGTTACTGAATCAAGCAAAAACGGCTGAATGTATTTGAATGAAATTCTACAAACAGATAGTTTATAACCTGGCTTAACACATAGTATACTTTTTATCCCGATATTCCCACGGGATCGAGACTTGCGCGGGTGAAACCGCGGGGTGCAGCTAGTATTTAATCATTTTAAAGTGACATTATTTATAAATTTATCATCATTACAAATATCATCTTATTCCCAATACTTATTCTCAATATATTTTTTTTTATAAATAAATGATATTCTTTCTTTCTTGTAGGTAGGTATGTATGTAGGTAGGTACATAGGTATGTAGGTAGGTCGGTACATAGGTATGTAGGTATGGTAGGTAGGTAGGTAGGTGCGCCGTAGATAAGTACTCATTGCCACCCGTGTGAAGTCTTATAATAAAACAGAAGAGTTTGTTTGTTTGATCGCGCTTATCTCTGGAACCACAAGTCAGATTTGAAACAAATATCAATATTTTGCATGTGATAGCCCAATTCTTGATTCAGGCTACTTAACATCACGCTACGACTCTTAGGAGCCGGACACAATAAAAAGAAAACGAAGTAATAGCGCGGGCGGACGATGCGATGCGACGCGGTGGGCCGAGGGCCAAAATTTCACGCGGACGAAGTCGTGGGCAGAAGTTAATCTTTAAGTAATACAATTAGTTAGTTCATTCTTTTATTTTATTTAAGTATACATATACATACCAACATTTAACTAAAAAATCTCGATGTTTTTGTTAAGTCGTAAAATCCGTGCGAAGTAGGAACGGGTCGCTACTACTTTATATCAATGCATAAAACAAAGCGATGTTTTGTCAAGTCATTATAACTGTGCGAAGCAGGGGCGGAGGGTAACAGTCCACCAATACTTTATTTAGGTAGTTATTTAAAGTTTAGAAGTAATAGGAGCGATTAACAATGTGCCGTTTAAATGTTTTAAAAACGTTTGTCAGTAGTTTCAAATGTATGCTAAAGTTTCGAGCGTTTATCACATTTCAGCGATTTTAGCCAGAGTGTGTTCGAATACGAACCTTATCACTGAAACTACGCCGACATATTATAACAAACTTATAAGGTTTTCACCAGTGTGTATTACAATATAACTTTTCAAATTACAGAATTATATAAAACTACGTTCACATACATTTATAAGGTTTTTCATAAGTGTGTATACGAGCATGTACAGATAAACAACCCTTTTGCCTGAAACTACGTTGACATACATCACATTTATAAGATTTTTCAGCAGTGTGTATTCGGATATGTGTTGTTAAAGTAGTCTTTTCACTAAAACTGCGCTGATATACATCACACTTTTAAGGTTTTTCACCCGTGTGTACACGAATATGTTTATTTAAAGTACCCTTTTCACGAAAACTATGCTGACATATATCACACTTATAAGGTTTTTCCCCGGTGTGTATTCTAATATGACTTGACAAATAAGTCTTGCAACTAAAACTTCGCTGACATATATCACACTTATAAGGTTTTTCACCAGTGTGTATACGAGCATGTACAGATAAACAACCCTTTTGCCTGAAACTACGTTGACATACATCACACTTATAAGGTTTTTCACCCGTGTGTACACGCATATGTTTTGTTAAAGTACCATTTTCACTAAAACTACGCTGACATACATCACACTTATAAGGTTTTTCACCATTGTGTACACGAATATGTTTTGTTAAATAATATTTTTTACTAAAACTACACTGACATACATCACACTTATAAGGTTTATCACCAGTGTGTACACGAATATGTTTTGTTAAATAATCATTTCTACTAAAACTACGCTGACATACATCACACTTATAAGGTTTTTCACCAGTGTGTACACGAATATGTTTTGTTAAATAATCTTTTTTACTAAAACTACACTGACATACATCACACTTATAAGGTTTTTCACCAGTGTGTACACGAATATGTTTTGTGAAATAATCATTTCTACTAAAACTACGCTGACATACATCACACTTATAAGGTTTTTCACCAGTGTGTACACGAATATGTTTTGTTAAATAATAATTTCTACTAAAACTACGCTGACATACATCACACTTATAAGGTTTTTCGCCAATTTGTGTACTAGTATGTTGTTTTATCTTTTTTACTGGATTAAAGCTACGCTGATCACATTTGTAAGGCTCTTTGAAATAAGTGACAGGTTTGGACGTACGTTTTGGAGATATACGGATATTATTCGAGTCTGATTTTTCTTTTTTCGCTTGCTCGGCTGTCATTGCGTCTTCTAGTTTAGTTCTTCGTGTGTCTAGTTTTGGTTTCTTCGCAACGGTCGCCGCTATAATTACAAAATCCAATGTTATTATAAAATCTTAAGTACAATGGTGGAGAGAAAATTGACATGCACACGTGTCAAAATAATAGCGGATTGCATGAATCGCACTAGAACCGACGAGGACGAATTTTTGGTGACATTAAAATTGCATTTTGTTACTACAGACATGAATTACAAAATTGTACTAATATCGACCTGTGGTCTGTTCCAAATTTGAACCTGTAACACATTTCCTTTTTGAATGCGAGTCTTGAATGTAGGAAATTCCACTCGCAATCGCTTGCCATAATTATGAAGCCATCGAGAGGCTCTTAGAAAACCCAAATCCTACACAAAACGAAAGAGTAGATTATTATACTATTAAAATTGTTAACAAATATCTATAATAGCCCTCCTCCTAATTTTTATGTTGTTATGCCCGACAGGGCCCACAATGCTCCAAAACGAATGTATGTCTTTATGTACCTACCACCTAAGTTCACATTGTGGAATGCAATAAACGTATTGAGTTTTGAGTATTGAGAAGTCATTTTATAAAAACTAAAAAACCCGACTGCAAAAACACATAACTAAAAAGAGTAACAAGCATAGAATAACCCTTTTTTTGGCTTGCAGTCGGCTAAAAAGCAGCTCGACAGGTCCTACGTACTTATACCATACTAGCTTTTGCCCGCGGGTTTGCCCGCGGGGATGTCGCAAATTATCCCACGGGAATGTACTACCGGGATAAAAGTATCCTATGTCCCATAACCCACGAGGTCTGTCTAGGCGACCTAGGCGTAAGGCGTAAAAGTAAGACATGAGACAGCCAGTAACTTTAATATTAGTGATAGTTTATATTTATATTCTCAATGCTCAATATCTTTATTGCTTTACCATAATGTGTACTTAGGAGGTAACTATATAATTTAGATCATTATGGACCCTGTAGGGCACAGCACAAGGGTAGGAGAGAGGATATTGTGGTGATAATGTGGATAGTATGGACAGCAGTATGAAACTGTCGGAAAGATAATGAAAAAATATTGTATATAGATTACTGAAAAACCTATGGCATATTGTATGGACGATAGAATCGAAGGCGAAAGCTTTGGGGGAGCCTGCGAAATTCAAATTTTCTTACGTTTTTTTTTTCTATTTGCAGGTTTGTATCAAGTTTTATGTTGATCTAAATAAATTATGATTCGCAGTTGTATCAAATATTTATTTATAAGTAGACTCATAATCATAAAAATCATCAATACAATTCTCCTGGAGTTAATCCTATGTATTTATTTATTTATTTATTATTTATGTACACACAGTAAAATACAAAGAGATATGACATAATTATGATATGAGTACAAAGGTTCCTATTGAATGACTATTTAATGAAATCATGAAATTTGAGGAAAAATCTAACAGGAGTTGTATTTCTGTATATATAATTATACAGGTTGTGGCGTAAATAATGGATGACCCTGAAACTGTCGATTGGCCATGGATGACCAAATTATTGATATCATATAAAACAAAGTCGGGTTTGTTCAAGCACTTATAACTCGAGAACTGCTGGACCGATTTTGATGATCTTTGATTTGGCTCCCAGAAGCAGAATAACTATTAAAAGATCGGAAAAATTCACGAAAAAAAAAATTAAGTAAATACAATATTATGCATATGGCGATAATAATATAAGTGGGGTTAATGATAGATGATAATCTGGCCACTGTTGACTACGGAACCCTAAAAATGGTCGGATAGGTTTCCCATACAAACTTTTATCCCCAACAAGGTTTTTTTTTGAAAAAAAAAGTAGCCTATGTCCTTCCCCGGGATGCCATCTATCTCCTTGCCAAATTTTATCGAAATCCGTTCCGTGGTTCTGGCGTGGAAAGCTAACATACAGAGTTACTTTCCAATTTATAATATTTAGTATGGGAGTATGGATTATATGTGTTCAATTCTAAATGTGCTAAATACTCCAAAGATCTAAATTCGGCGAACGTCGTTCTTCTACGGAAACTCTTAACACCACGATTCAGAAAATGACATTTAAATGAACAACGCCATCTATCGAGCACGAAGTGACACTGTCAAAATATATGGGAAAACGTTGGAACACTGTAAGCTAACTAAGCTATGTAGAAAAGTCCAAAAGTATAAAATTCAAGGGAAGGGACCATTATTATTTATCAATATATATAAATGACTTTCCAAAATCTATTAAGCATCCTATGACTCTTTTCGCAGACGATAGCACAATCACAGAAAGAGTATGTTCCGCGATTTTTTATCGCTTTCAAGTTACGAATTTTTTTCAGTTTTTTTGAGAGGTGGATTCTCACTCTCGCTCTCTTTGAAGGCCGATTTTGGCCAGTGGCCCCATTAAGCACTACTTTTTTATTTGATTATAAAAGCTGAGAGTCTGGCACATTCTTGAAGCCTTCATATGAACTATGAAGTCACCTATTTAGATTTTCAATTTGAAGATGAAAATTAGAGTCATAATTTACCCAACGTACATTTTTCACTTAAGACCGCCTTTTCATAACTTTCATCACAGTTACGAAGCTGATTATTTTATGCATAAAAGCACAACTCATGAAGATTCAATTTAAAAAAAAAAAAATCGACAAAACCTTCTACTTTTTTTTTAGATTATTTTTAAATTGGTCAGGTGGAAAATTCTCAAAAAAACTGAAAAAAATGCGTAACTTGAAAGCTATAAAAAATCCCGGAACATACATGGGGGTGATTCGGATACCCCACGATACGAGGGACCTGAATTTTATTTTTGGACGTCAATGTTCCGGCCGCCCTGTATATAGCAATGTACGCCCTTTAGGTAACACTTCCTATCAGTTGAACCATTAGCCTGTTTGTTAACCTATAGATTAACTAAATAATACTCACTTTTCATCTCACTGGCTCTTCGTTTATTATTAGATACTTCTTGATCTGCTTCCACTTCAATTTTAAACTCCATTAAAGGTATGTCATCTTCTGAATCTGATTCAGAATGGTGTGATCGTATATCTTCTACATCTAGACAGCTATTGTGTAAACTTTCCAGTTCTAGCTCTGCAAGTAAACAAAACAGTTACAACTTTGCGTCCAGCGCTCGGTGTGGTAACACGTCGCGTTCTGGTTTGCAATTGGTCAATCGTCATCCTGAGGATGCCTCGTTGAGAGGTGAAACACGTGTCGATTTCTTACAGGGTTTTTTAGGACTCTTGAAGAATAGTCAAGCGGAATTGGTTACTAAATATATCTACGTCTATTGTATTTTATAATGGATTTCCGCAAAGTCACGCCTGAATCAATTAACTAACTATAACTTGTTTAATAAAATTAATATTTCGATCGATAGTATTATTTTTGTTCTTAAAAACATACCGTCAGCTTGATGTTCCTCATTTGGCACAATAATATCACCTAGTCCCTCACAAACGGCTGGTGATTCTTCTTTGATAGCAATGTCCTCTGTTTGACATTCATCAACTATACTTATGTTCTCTGTTGGAGATTTAATACATAGATTATGTGTTTTATTATATTTATTATAAGATATAATTTTTGTTAAAAACATACCGTCACTTTGATGTTCCTCATTTGGCACAATAATATCATCTAGTCCCTCACAAACAGCTGGTAATTCTTCTTTGATAGCAATGCTTTCTGTTTGACATTCATCAACTATACTTATGTGCATTATTGGAGATTTAATAAGCCGACTGTAAAACTCAAAGTGGTGTTGGTTTAAAAGATTGTGCTGTAAAAAGATGATTATACTATAAATAAAATATGCTGGTGATCACAGTCCTACAAGCAAAAACCTTTTATCATGATACTAAAGTCATTCAAAAGAGCCTCCACAAATGAGCATACTTAGGTAGGTCTAATGTACCCTAGAGAGTCCGCCATGACCTCACTGACCACTGTACAAGCTATTATTGTATAGCTGGTGCCATCATGAGAGAGGACCATTTTCATACTGCAATATACAAGTTTGAAACAGAAGTTGTAACAGTATTATGCGGATTATTTAACATGTCATAATTGTAAACACCTACGTTTGACAATACCATACATATCAACACTCAATGGTACAGTTGGTTTGAAATCCAGACACAATAGGTATGAGCTTGAGACGGATTACTAAAGACGGATTAAATAGCCATTGAAGAATACTTCACCTCATAATCCTCATTCATCATGTGACTGAACAGCTCTTCTGCTGCCACACATTGTCTCAGTAATCGGTAGCATTGCTTTAGTTTAGTGCAGCAGAAGAAACAAGCAAGAATCGGTCGACTGTCTTCAGTTACAAACTGCAACAAAAGTCTTACACTAATTTGTGAAAATCTTACTAATATACGGATGTTAAAAGATCCTTTACGAAGCCGTGATTCTGTACATCAAATTAAGTAACAATGCACAAAAATAATTGCAGGGTAACAACTTTTAGTTTTGTGAAAATCACTGTTTCCAGTAGTGCTCAATGTAACGCACGCAAAACATTGTGTTTATGAATGCATGCAACAGTTGTGGGAGTATTTAAAAATTAATTTATAACATTTAAAACTTGCTGTCTTTAAAAAACGTCAGAAAAAGCTGGAACCTTCAATATCTACGTAACCAGAAGGTTCCCAGGTGTGGTCTAAAACTAAAAAATTATCAGAATGACGGGAATAACAAGTGACTTTCAGCTTCGTTTAGCGTCTGTTTACACCCGTAATACTAATGTAGTCCAAGCCAACAGTTTGTGAGAGGGCATGAGCATCGATCACCACCCTCGTTCAAGGCAGATTGCCAACTGTATAGGTCCAGCTTACCTCACTGTTTTTCTTCACCTATGTCAGTGATTTCCATTTTCCCCTGAGACCGAAAGATCATGCTGGTAGGTATTTAGTATAAATCTCTCTTTTTATCACATTAAAAATATCAACTTACTGGAATATCAGTCAGCTTCTCATATAGTTTATGCAAGTTTCTGTTGACCACTACATACATGCGGACATTCTCCGCTAAACATATCCTACACATTGGCAGCTTTTCCATCTTTTAACTGAAGTAGTATCACTATTTTATATTACATAATCTAAAACACTTGCTTTGCGTACAAATAATCCTCCCGGCGTGTATATTTATAATACGAGTTCTTGGAAAGAATATTTGCGAATTAAAGTTAGTAAGCACTTTATTTGTGGACCACGGTAAGAAGGCAGGCCGGAGAGAGCTGAACTTATCTCTCGTAGGTAGTCCAGACAGTCCAGGTGATTCATAGGAATAATTCGTTTATTAGTCACATATCACCATATACTACATCGGTACCTAATTCACGTTTATTCCGATAATAATCAATAATAAAGCACAGAAAAACAGTAAACTCAGAAAAGTTACTTTGACAGCTGTCAGCTAATCAGCTTGACAATTGTCATTGGCTGATGCATTTTTTTGGGATTTTTAATTACTTGCTACTAGGTCCTTACAAGCCAAGTGTTTTTTTTAAATAATGGATTGTTCGTTTTTTTGTAACAGTTTAATACATATTCCTACTTTTAATAGAATCCATGGGCGCCGGCAGGTGATTCTAATGAGTAATTCTATAAATATATGTATCTGCCGCTCTACAGTCGATTGGCCTTTAAAAGGCGGATATATATTAATTTAAATTCTATTGCGTCTCGTTAGTGACAGTTGAAGGTAGTCACCAATGATATTTTGAACAAGTTGAAAACCTGTCAAATTGCAAAAAAACGTAAGTTTGAATTTCGCGGGTAATCGCTTTGATCGAACACAAGCGCTTAGCTATAGTGCCTATAATGTACTCTGTGAGGATTTCGGTACAATGAGAGGTCAGCCTAAACTGGTAATGTATAGCTAGCTGTGTGTACCCAGGATGACGTATTATATGTTATGACTTTATGAGGCCAAAGGGTATAAAAACACTAATAAGTATGAGGAATCAATCTTTAATTAATAATTATTTATTTATCCCTCCACTGGAATGCCATCAGTATACATCGACAGAGTTTGGGGGTTCAATACCCCCCAAGAAATGTAAGAAACCAACATCTCAATCCAAAGATCGACCTTAAGGTACTCTAATACAGATTGTAATCTACATATTTCGCCTATACGGACTTTATAATCTACAAAGCAGTAAGAGTACGCTTACCTACATACTGTATTTTTATGGACCCTGTATTAAATGAAAAAATTTCGAGCTCGCTTCGCTCGCTCTTGCATCTTACATTCTTTTAATTTTCTAACTTTTCTGTATAAGTCGAAAAACTTATAGTTCTATACTCCATTTGAAATAGGATTAGACGTATAGATAAGCCTTTTTTACATTCCGTTCAATCGATTTTGAATTCTTTTGCGTTGGTGGCATGACAAATGGCAGCCGCAGTAGATAGTTGGTATTGTGTAACTTTTTTTGCTTGCTATCCTTATGCCTACGGTACAGAAGCCAAAATCGGTTGAACGGACTGTAAAAGGGTTTGTTTTAATGTCTAATCTTTTTTCAAATGGGATCTGTATGAACGGTCAAAGGGATGCAAAAAATTTCGAGCTCGCTTCGCTCGCTCTTGCATCATATAGGTACATAATAATATTCTCCATAGCAGCCCTAATATGCAAAACATAATTGCAAAGTGGTGGGAAAAGAGAAAAACGGCTTTATTAAAATTGATAATAACTAAGCTCTTCACCAATTTGAATTTTAACTTAGAATGTCGTAAAATATTTTTATTTAATGATTTCGCGCAAAAAAAGACCAAAAAATGCTGTTTTAAAAATAACAATAATACTCTTTTTTATAAAACTACTTTTAATTTACCATCTCTGAAACCAGAACAACTTTTTTTATTTTTTTCAAAAAATGTAGCAAGCCCCCCCCCAAAATAAATTCCTGGCTACGGCCCTGATACATTATCATATTTCACAATAAAATAAGCACACGGATTGATATTTCTCCCGTCTACACATTTGACTTTAGACAATAAACATTTATATGCAAAAATAGCAAGTAAAATATGTAGGTAACTAATAATAATTAATAACTAATAGGGAGCGCCTCCGCTGCAGGCGCTCCAAAAAATAACGCCATTGGGAACTAGCAGTGACATTACTGCCGGCAGCCGAGATTAAAAACATCGGCAGTAATGTCACCGCCGCGCCGGCTCCCTTAATGGATACCGGCGGCGCGGCGTTTATAGAAACTCTTCCAGTATTCAGAAGCCCAACTAACTAAACTAACTTTATACTTAAATCTTAATGCATAAAAAACTTTTTACAAAAAAATAACCGACTTCCAAAAGAAACACTCAAAACTGAAAAGTAACTTTTCACCTCAGCACCTCAAACAAGCAGGTTTTGCTGTCTACAGACAGTGTGCAAAATTCAATTTTGGTGCGAGCGTGAGACAAAGTGCCTTTTTAATTATTATTTTTCTAAATTCCTAGAACATGTCGTGGGTCTACTCACAAAATTCGAAATATTTGAATTTCACTTTGTTCTGTCACTTTTACTTCGATACGAAAAAAGCGAGAGATAGAAACAAGTCGATTCGAAGTTCGATTTTAATTTCGATATCTAGTAGGCCCAAAAAAACTTTTTAAAGTGAAAAATAAAAACATTTTACAAAAAAAAAACAACCGACTTCCAAAAAGAACACAAATAAAGTGATAAATTACTTTAATTTCGGAAGTCGGTTGTAAAAAGTTTTTATGTTTCACTTTTTAGTTGTGGTACCTACCCGACACAAATCCGCATAGCACTAACTGCTATGTAAATAACAGTGAAGGAGTCAAACAGGATATCGTCTAGATAAACTAAGTGGGAAAAATACGTAATATTGAAGCTAACTCAAAAATTTCGCAAGCAAAGTTAATAAAATTTATATGAGACCACCTCGGAAGCATGACCTACCAAACAAAAAAAGAATCATCAAAATCGATTCATAATTGGCGGAGTAATCGCGTAAGAAAGATAAAAAAAATTAAAAAAAAACATACAGACGAATTGAGAACCTCCTCCTTTTTGAAGAAGTCGGTTAAAAAGAAACAAACAATTAAACGTTCGGATACACATACAGGTTTTAAATGTAATAAGTAATTTAACTTTATTTTTATTTTGTTCGTTTTGTGGTTTGTTTACCATGAGGTTTACGTTTACCATGTTGTATTTTTACCTTTAGGCATTAATATGGGTTTAAATATGAAATTGCCGTTTAAACGTACTGGCCACTTTGAATTAAAATTAAACTTAAATCACGGTGTGAGATTCCAGAGTGAAACTTTTTTCACAAGATTCGATTTTTGTTTTTGCATTCAGCTTATAACAGTAAAGACAACTACAGTACGACACAAATGTGAAAATTTGCATTCATTAATTTCAATTTTACGGATGTATTTGGTTATATAACTTTACAAGTTATTGCGTTTGCGTAAATGATAAATGATTTATTTCTGTAAGTAGGTTTGTACAAACACTTTTACACGTCAAACACATTTTTAAAACTAGATGAGGTCGGCGTTTCCTATCTGACTACTCTGAGAAGAAAGGCCGAAACAAACTCAGAGGTCACAGTCTCTTTTAAAGTCCAGACATAATCTTGGTCAGATCATGTGAAGACCATGTAGATTGGTGTCTGAAATGGTCTTTTGAGGAAAGAACCACACAGATTGAGTGGACCTGTCCAGTCAGTGCACGCATTTGTCAGTGATCGTGCAGCTCAACTCAGAATTTAAGGAGCTCAACGATTTGACGAACAATACCAAAAACAGGACATTTGGGTAGGCCGCATAAATTACTCAAACTGCCAGACCATGATTAATTAAAACTAAGGAAAAATAAATAATAAAAAGAAAAGAATGATCCACATAGTCTTCACATTCACAATAATTAAAATAATATAATACTTTACAAAGTAAATAATTCATGTCCTTGTAGGTATACATAAAATGTCAATTTGAATATAAAATCCAGAAATAATCTTGGTCAGATCATTTGAGCACCATGTAGATTTGTCTGAGATGGTCTTTTGAGGAAAGAACCATACAGATTTGAGTGGACCTGTCCAGTCAGTGCACGCATTTGTCAGTCATCGTGTAGCTCAACTCAGAACTTAAGGAGCTCAACGACTCGAAGAACAATACCAAGGATAGGACATTTGGGTAGGCCGCCTGTAGTACTCAAACTGCCAGATAAATAAAATATATAATTCACATAGTCCTCAAATTCACAATAATTAAAATAATAATAATATTATACTTCACAAAGTAAATATTCATGTCACTATATATGTATATAATAAAATACAAAGTTATCAAAAATAACAAAATTCAATAAGTAAATTTAAAAAAAAAATTGGAGCAGCTCAATCCCAAGCCTTTTTGTCCTCAATGTAATCTTTAGTGGTATAAAACGCTTTTTGGCACAACTTACTTTTAATAAATGTTTTGAATTTATTAAGGCTAAGATCTTGTACGTGGCTTGGAAGCTTATTGTAAAAGCGTATACATTGAAATCTGAACGAGCCACCTATTTTCTTGAGCCTAGTTGTAGGTACAACAAATTTGTCTTTGTTCCTAATATTAATATTATGGATATCACTGTATTTTTTAAACAATTTTATATTTTTATGGGCATATAAAAGATTTTCAAAAATATACTGAGAAGGCACTGTCATTATATTTATCTCCTTAAATTTCTCTCTGAGAGAGTGTCTCGGACTTAATTTATAAATTGATCGAACAGCTCTTTTTTGCAAAACAAAGATAGTCTGAATGTCGGCGGCATTTCCCCACAATAGAATACCGTACGACATTACACTATGAAAATAGCTAAAGTACACTAAACGGGCTGTCTCTATGTCAGTTAAATTACGAATTTTTCTAACAGCATATGCCGCGGAGCTTAGTTTTTTTGACAATTTATCTATATGTGGGCCCCACTGAAGCTTAGCATCTAAAGTTAAGCCTAAGAATATTGTGCTATCTTCAGGATTCAATTCTTCGCCCTTTATCAACACATTAGTTTTCACCTGCCTAACGTGAGGTACCGTAGACTTAATGCATTTGGTTTTTTTTTCATTAAGGAGTAAATTGTTAACATTAAACCAGTGAACTACTTTTGAGATCGCGCTATTTACATCGTCAGTAACCAGCTGCTGACGTTTAAGTTTAAACAAAAGTGAAGTGTCATCCGCAAACAACACTATTTCATGATTATCCTTTATGAGGTAAGGCAAGTCATTAATATAAATAAGAAACAAGAAAGGACCAAGAATCGAGCCCTGTGGGACCCCCATTGTTACTATAGATCCGGGAGATCTTTTCCCATTAACGTCAACGCTCTGAATCCTATTACTCAAGTATGAAGTAAGAAGATCCAGAGCGGTGTTCCGGATTCCGTAGTGGCGGAGTTTCCTGATTAACGTTTCATGAACAACGCAATCGAATGCCTTAGACAAGTCACAAAAGATGCCCAAGGCGTCGCATTTATCTTCCCATGCATTATAAATATGTCCTAAAAGATTATTTTCACCTAAAGCAGTAATAAAGATTGCTGACTTGATTTTGAAGGCGCATTAGAATTTTGCCGATGCTACATGTGAGTTGTGTCGTACCTACCCGCCCCGGCTTCGCACGGGTAGCACTAAGTACTTATCTACGGCGCACTTACCCTACCTACCTACCTACCTTACATTTTTA